>CM028133.1:922752500-925152500 GCA_016271365.2 Neoceratodus forsteri | reverse complement strand
ACAAAACCATGACTGGGCGTAAACATACCAGGATACACTATCTACAGGAGGGACAGGGAGGGCAAAAGAGGAGGAGGAGTAGCTCTTTACATAAAGGAAGGAATAAAAGCAACAGAACAAAAGGGTAAACAGGGAGGAGTGTGGGTAAATTTGGAGACAGGCAATGACACCACAATCTGCACAGTGGTTGTATAAAGACCCCCTTCTCAGGGGAGGAAATGGACAAGGAAATGATAGAAAGTATACTTAGAATGGCAAAAAAAGGGGAGATATTGCTGATGGGTGATCTGAATATGCCAGATGTTAACTGGAGTGCAGTTGCAGCAGCCACTTTGAAGAGTGGGGTTATTCTAGATGCCCTACAGGGGGCATGTCTTAGAAACATAGACTTTGATGGCAGATAAGGACCGCTTGGCCCATCTAGTCTGCCCATTTCCCTACCTACAGGATAGGCCACAGATCCTAGTTAACCAACAGCCTATTTCTTCCTACCCCCCACAAGAATTGCCTTATGTCTGTCCCATGCATTCTTGAATTCTCCCACAGTTTTAGACCCCACAACCTCCTCAGGAAGGCTGTTCCATGCATCCACTATCCTCTCTGTGAAATAATACTTCCTCACAGTGCCCCTGAACCGCCCTCCTTCTATTTTTAAATTGTGTCCCCTTGTTCTTGCAAGTCTCTTTTTCTGAAAGATGCTACACTCTTGGACTTTGTTGATTCCACTGAGGTACTTAAAAGTTTCTATCATGTCCCCCCTCTCCCTTCTTTCCTCAAGGGTATACATATTAAGCTCCTTTAGTCTCTCCTCATACGGCTTCTCTTGCAGACCCTGCCCCATTTTATTTGCCCTCCTCTGGACTACCTCTATCCTGTCTATGTCCTTGTGGAGATGGGGTCTCCAGAACTGGACACAGTACTCCAGATGGGGTCTTCCCAACTGTCTGTACAGAGGGATAACAACTTCCTGTTTTCTGCTGCTGATGCCTCTCCCTATACATCCCAGTATACCCCAGCCCTCCCTACTGCCTTCTCACATTGCTTGCAACACTTAAGGTCATCTGATATGATTACCCCAGGTCCTTTCCTTTTTGTTGTTGTTACTACCTCCCACCCATTGTGTATTCTTCCTCTGGGTTCTTGTTTCCCAGGTGCATTATTCTGCACTTCTTTGCATTGAATCCTAGCTGCCATACTTCTGACCATTCCTCCAACCTTGCCAAGTCCCTTTTCATCCTTTCCATGCCTCCTTGTGTATCAACCCTGTTGCAGATCTTTGTGTCATCTGCAAAAAGGCATACTTTTCCTTCCAGTCCCTCTGCAATGTCACTAATGAAGACATTAAAAAGGACTGGACCCAATACTGAACCCTGCGGTACCCCACTAGTAACCCCTCTTTCTTCAGAGTGGACTCCATTTACAATTACCTTCTGTGTCCTGTTGTACAGCCAATGTTTTACATAGGCTACCACCCTGGGCCCACTCCCAAGCTGGTTAATTTGACTATTAATCTTTTGTGTGGGACTGTGTCAAATGCCTTGCTAAAGTCTAGGTAGGCCATGTCCACAGCCCCTCCCTGGTCTACTACTTTGGTCACCCAGTCAAAGAAATCTATTAGATTCATCTGACATGATCTTCCCGCTATGAACCCATGCTGCCTTGGGTCCTGTGCTCCACTGGCCTCTAGGTACTCAACTATTCTTTCCTTCAGAAGTGACTCCATCACTTTCCCCTACCACAGAGTTCAGACTGACAGGTCTGTAGTTTCCTGCCTCTGTCTTGGTCCCACTTTTGTGAAGAGGAATCACATCTACCTTCCTCCAGTCCTTGGGTACCACACCATCCTCCCATGATTTATTAAAAAGAGTAGCCAGTGGTTTCACTAGTTCCTCCCTTAATTCTTTTAGAATTCTGGGGTGAATTCCATCAGGACCCATTGCTTTGTCCACCTTCAGTTTTAGGGTTCTTGCAGAACCCTTTCTTCTGTGAAAGGACTGGGATCGACCCCCTATCAAGAGTGCTTCTGTTAATTGGATTAGGCACCCCTCCTCTTTTGTGAATACTGAGCAGAAATATTCATTCAGTATCCCTGCTTTTCACTGTCCCCTCTGCCCACCACTGTTCATTCTATTCAGCCTTACTATCCCTCCCTTTGTCTTTCTCACTCTTGCTGATGTACCTATAAAAGGTTTATCCCCTTCTTAACTGAGTTGGCTATCTTTTCCTCAGTTTGGGCCATTGCTATTCTGACTTCCTCCCTGCTTCCTTCTGCCTTAACTGGTACAGCTGTCTGTCCTGCTCCTTCTGTGTTTCCTTATACTTCCGGAATGCTATCTTTTCTTCCTGACTTTCACAGCCACCTCTTTTGAGAACCATAGTGGCTTTTCTTTCATTTGATTTGTTTATTTGCTTCACACAAGGCTTGTTGCCTCTGTGATGGCAGTTTGATGATTCCCCATTGTTGCTCCACACCTCCTTCTAGCCTGTTTGCTAGTGCTTTTCTGAGGCACTCTCCCATCTTGCCAAAGTCAGCCCTCCTAAAGTCCAGTACCCTCACTTTTATATGGCTTGACTCTGTAGCTGAGTTTAATGTGAACCACACTGTTTGATGGTCACTTGTCCCCAAATGGCAACCCACTTCTAGATCTGAGATCCTCTCACTGCCCCCATTTGAGAGTATGAGGTCTAAGATTGCTCCCTCATGAGTGGGTTCTGAAACTAGCTGTCTAAGGCCTGCCACCTGTTGGGCATCAAGAATGGCCCTGCTCTTGGATGTGGCTGCAACAAATGTGCTCCAGTTAACATCTGGCATATTCAGGTCTCCCGTCAACAGTATCTCCCCTTTCTCTGCCACTCTAAGAATGCCTTCTATCATATCCTTGTCCATTCCCTCCCTCTGACATGGGGGTCTGTACACAACCCCTATGCGGATTGTGGCACCCTTTCCAGTCTCCAAGGTGACCCACCATGCCTCCTCTCCTCCCTTTTTACTCTTTTTTCAGTTGTTTTTATCCCTTCCTTTACATAGAGAGCTACTCCTCCCCCTCTTCTCCCCTGCCAATCTCTCCTGTAGGTTATATACCCTGGTATGTTAACATATCAGACATGGTTCTCTGTGTACCATGTTTCTGTGACTGCTACGATATCCAGGTATCCCTCTTCCATCAAAGCCACCAGCTCAGGGAGCTTGTTGCCCAGACTATGGGCATTGGTACTCAATGCCCTCCATTTTCTGATGGCCTTACTCCCTTTTTCCCCATCCCTGTCCTTCTTGCCTTTGTCACTTTCTCCATTTACCCCTGCCCTTCTCCCTATCGACACCTCTATGTTGGTGTTTGCCGCACTTACTACCATGATTATTTGGGGAGCTAGGATTTCTCTGCTCCTTTCCAGTGCCTCCCCCCTTGGCTAATTTAAAAGCTTGCCAATGAAGCATTTAAACCTATCACCTAGGATCCTGGTTCCCCTCCCAGACAGATGCAGCCCATCATGCCAGCATAGGCTTGCATCACTCCAGGTGGACCCCCAGTCCCCAATGAAGCCAAATCCCTGAACTCCACACCAGTTTTTCAACCACTTATTGAATCCCATGGTGTGGAACACCCTGGCCTCTCCTATGCCATAGATGGGCAGCACCTCTGAGAAGGTCACCGTGCGTGCTACTTGACTAACGCCCCTTCCCAATTCCACAAACTCTTCCTGCACTTCTATAATCCCTTTCTTAGCCAGGTCATTTGTCCCTAGGTGGACAATGGCATCCAGCTCCCTCTCCTGTGCAGCTGCTCCAGCAATCCTGAGGATTCACTCCCTGTCCCTCCAAGCCATGGCACCAGGCAGGCACCTTACCTCCCTCTCCCCTTCCTCCCCCAGTTCTACCTTTCTAACAATGGAGTCCCCCACCAGGAGTTGTTTCCTTCCCCTGCAGGGTCCCCTGCCACCCTCCTGTGGGTCTCCTTTGTGGAGGTTCCCAGCATACTCCTTGGTCTCCATTGCGGGTGCCTCCATAGAGGAACCACACTTTGCTAGAATGGCATAGGAATTGTGGAGAGGTACAACTGGAGGGATGTGCCTCTGTTCCACCACCGTCACCTTCCCTGAGCCCACTGTGGTCCAATCGCTCCTCTTTCTTGGCAACCTCTGAGGCAACGGCAGTGGCACTGGTGGTCCTTGGATGGAAGAGGAGGTCCCACAAATCCTAGCCAACTCAGTCTGGAAATGAGCAACCTCCTCCCTCAACCCAGACAGGTGCCTGCAGATGGGACAACACTGCATCCTCCAAAATGTCTCCCGGAAGACTGCTGCTCCACAGCCACTGCACTGCACCACTCCAATCATGTCTTATTTCTGGCCCCTTAACTGTTTGCAATCCTTATTCTTTCCTCTGTTTTTTTCTCTCTCTCCTTACTTTCTGCCTGTGTGCCCTTTAAGCTCCTGATTGTCCTGTTCTGAGTCAAGAATATCCTATATTTCTCAGTAGACCACTTACTTGCTCAGAGGCAGACCTCCAGCAGCTAGAGGGGCTGGAGAGCTACTCTTGTCCTTCTAGGATGGTGGGTCTTTGGTGGTTCTGTGATCACTCACTTCCTGCTCCCAGACAGGAAGTTCCTGTTGTCAGTCAAATCCTGTGCCTATAAAAATAGAACTAGCTTTGGGTGGGGGTGGAGGGAGGAAGGAGGGCAATATAGTCCCAGTAGAGAAGTGCAGTCACACAGCAGTCCTTTCTCCTGGTGTCTTCTGCCAAGCTATTAGCAGAATCTTTCTAAGACAGTCTTTAAATGTAGCTTCCTTCTAGCTAAGCCACTCCCCCTACTTACTAGATCTTTCTACAAGTAATTTAAACCTCACAGCTATTAAGTCCTTTCAATCACCTGAGACAACTAGTATTGGAGCCCACTCGAGAGGGAGCAGTCTTAGACCTGGTTCTCTCAAATGGAGATGGAGAGAGGATCACAGCTGTAGAAGTGGGTAGCCATCTGGGAACTAGCGACCATCGAACAGTATGGTTCACAATAAACACAGCAATAGAGTCAAGCCATACAAAGGCAAAAGTACTGGACTTTAGGAGGGCTGACTTTGCCAAAATGGGTGAGTGCCTAAGGAATGCACTAGCAAATGGGCAGGAAGGAGGGGTGGAAGAACAATGGGAAATAATAAAAACTGCCATCACAGAGGTAACAAGCCTTTGTGTGAAGCAAATAAACAAAACAAAATGATGTAAGAAACCACTATGGTTCTCAAAGGAAGTGGCAGTGAAGGTTCAAGAGAAAAAGAAAGCATTCAGGAAGTACAAGGAATCGAAGAAGAAGCAGGACAGAGAACTGTATCAGTTAAAGCAAAAGGAAGCTGGGAAGGCAGTCAGAACAGCAAAGGCCCAAACTGAGGAAAAGATAGCCAACTCAGTTTGGAGAGGGCTAAAACCTTTATACTTACATCAAGGAGCGAAGGAAGACCAAGGGAGGGATAGTGAGGCTTAATAAAAGGGAGGAGGGTGGGCAGAGGAGACTGTGAAAAGGCAGAGATACTAAACAAATATTTTGCTCAGTATTTACAAATGAAGAGGGAGGTACCTAAAACAAACAGTAGAAACACTCTGGATACAGAAGTTGATACCAGCCTTTTATAGAAGAAAGGGTTATGAAAGAATTCTTAAAACTGAAGGTGGACAAAGCAATGGGGCCTGATGGGATTCATCCCAGAATTTAAAAGAACTAAGGGTAGAACTAGTGACACCACTGACTACCCTCTTTAACAAATCATGGGAGGATGGGGTGGTACCCGAGGACTGGAGGAGGGCAGATGTGATTCCCTTTCACAAAAGTGGAGCAAGGCAGAAGCAGGAAACTACAGACCTGTTGATTTAACCTCAGTGATAGAGAAATGATGGAATCACTTTTGAAGGAAAGAATTGTCGAGTATCTAGAGGCCAGAGGGGCCCAGGACCCTAGGCAGCATGGATTCACAGCGGGAAGGTCATGCCAGATGAATCTGATAGATTTCTTTGACTGGGTGACAGAAGTAGTAGATCAGGGAGGGGCTGTGGACATGGCCTACCTAGACTTTAGCAAGGCATTTGACACAGTCCCACACAAAAGATTAATATACAAGTTGGCCAGTCTGGGAGTGGGTCCCAAGATGACAGCCTGGGTAAAGAATTGGCTGGAGAATAGGACACAGAGAGTAATAGTAAATGGAGTCCACTCAGAAGAAAGGGGGGGTTACTAGTGGGGTACTGCAGGGTTCAGTATTAAGACGGTCCTCTTCAATGTCTTTATAAGGACATTGCAGAGGGACTGGAAGGAAAGTATGTCTCTTTGCAGATGACACAAAGATCTGCAACAGAGTAGATGCACAAGGTGGGGTGGAAAGGATGAGAAGGGACTTGGCAAGGTTAGAGGATTGGTCAAATGTATGTCACCTTAGATTCACTGCTAAGAAGTGCAAGGTAATGCACCTGGGAAACAAAAACCCAGGGGAAGAGTACACAATGGGGGGGTGGGATACTAACAATAACAAAAATGGAAACGGATCTGGGGGTAGTCATATCAGATGACCTAATGGTGGGCAAGCAGTGTGAGAGGGCAGCAAGGAGGGCTGGGGGGGATACTGGGATGTATAGGGAGAGGCATCACCAGTAGAAAACAGGAAGTTATTATCCTTCTGTACAGACAGCTGGTCAGACCCCATCTGGAGTACTACATGCAGTTCTGGAGACCCAATCTCGCAAAGACATAGACAGGATGGAAGCTGTCAGAGGAGGGCAACTGAAATGGTGCAGGGTCTGCACCGGAAGACATATGAAGAGAGACTAAAGGAGCTTAATATGTATAGCCTCGAGGAAAGGGGAGGACATGATGAAACTTTCAAGTACCTCAAGGGAATCAACAAAGTCCAAGAGGGTAGCATCTTTCAAAAAGAGTGTGCAAGAACAAGGGGCACAATTTGAAGATGGAGGGCAGCTCAGAGGTAATTTAAGGAAGTATTTTTTCACACAGAGGGTTGTGGATGCATGGAACGGCCTTCCGGAGGAGGTTGTGGAGTCAAAAACAGTGGTGGAATTCAAGCATGCATGGGACAGTCATAAGGCCATTCTAGGGGGTGGGGGTAGGAAGAAGTAGGCTGCTGGTTAACTAGGATCTGCAGCTTATCCAGTAGGTAGGGAAATGGGCAGACTGGGTGGGCCAAGCTGTCTTTATCTGCCATCAAATTCTATGTTTCTATGTTTCTATATCTGGACACTGAGACAGCGGCTCAGAAGTGCAGATCCAGCACTCAGTGCAATTGACCAGCATCATGGTCAACCACCTGGCTGAGGTACGCACCAACAAGGACATAAAGGTGCTCAGGTGGGGGTGAGAGGAAATAGGGGTATTGTGCTATGTTGCCATGGTTGGTGCTTGGGGTCTGAGCTTATCTGAGACTCTGTCTCTTGCCTCACACTGCCCTAGTACTCTGACCCATTACATTGTTTATGCCTGGAAATCAGCTATTCGTAGCCCTGCACCCAGATGACGGCACAGTAAAGAGAGTGACCTGTTGTGGCAGAATAGGGAAATCCACCACCCATAGAGATATGAGTCAGGTAACTTTAGTAAGGCCAGAGAGGTAGCCTGGGAGTGATGTGGTATTGGCACTGAGTGGCATGAGGCCTTGCTCTGCCCACCATAGTTTTGAGTGCCCTGACTGGCTCAACCTCAGTGAGACTAGACATTTGGTTGACACTGTTCTTTGTTGCCACTTTATTAACATTGGGAGTTTTATGGTACAATAAGTTAATAAATTTGACTGTGTACTCTCTGTGATCACTTTCATGCAACTGGAGGGGTTTTCCTGCCTGCCTGCCTGCCAGCAGATTCTCTACTTAGACTGCTACAATCAACACACTGCTATAAGCCATGCACTGTGTGTACACCATGTGGCATTTTCTATCCTGCTGAATAAAAATGTAATGGAGGCTCTAAGTTAGGCTGTGATATTCTTTTACAGTACATGAATTCATCTACCATTTGAGATATGTTTGACAAGATTGTGTGTTGCATATGGTATGGGCAAGGGGGTGGGGTGAGGAGGAGAGTTTCAGCTATGGGGCCCATGGTACTTGAGTCTTGTGGGAACACTCCACAATCCTGCTCCAATCCAGTGACATGGAGCATGGTGTAACAGAACTTAGTAGATTGTCACTCAATTTGTGGAGATCACTAGATCTGCAATCTGTGCCCTCAGACAAGAATCTGTCGAGTTGACTGCATAAGTAAAACATTTTAAAAGAGAGATGGATTTCTTTCATGTTTGCTTAGTTTATTACTGTAACATGGAGAATCACATTGGTACTCCACCAAATAGAAAGAGAGATGATCTGGTTTGGGATTAATTGGGGTAAGAGGGGGAAGGGAGGGCTTGCTTTCCACAGGAGGTTATTGGTTGCGACCATGCAGGGGAGGGAACCTGTTGCTTCTGGGGTCTGTATGTTGTGAAGGATCTAGAGAAGGAGGGGGAATGACAGGGTCATGTGGGTTTGAAGCATTGCTGGTTCTAACATTGTTGTCTGAGAGGGACGAATGCAAAGGGGTTATGGTTAAGCTGATGATTCTCTGTTTCTCTGTTAAAAAATTTTGGTCAGCGAAGTGCTTTGGGGAAAGTAGTGAGGGGTGGCAGGAGAAGGGAGATGACGGATCATCCTGGGATAGCCCGGAGCTTGAAATGAGTATGCTGAATGGCATCATTTGGAACACATATGGACTCAAAATGGTCATTAAATGATAAAAGGTCTAACACACACACACACACACATATATATATATATATATATATATATATATATATATATATATATATATATATACATGAAAGGAGATAGAACAATAATGCAGGAGACACTCATGGTTAAAGAGGAGGCAATTAGATTAGACTGGGGGGGGTAAGTTCCTATCTGCCTTTTCACTGTTAGATCAGGGGACTGGCAGTTTCATCAGTCCAGGAGTGTGCAACCAGGTGTTTCACCATGCAACAGACCTACAGGGCTGTTAACTAATAGGTGTGGCCAAGATTAAGGGTTAGGCTCTCATGGTGGCAGCAGTATATGGCACCAACTTTTGAGTTCCCAAAGTTTTTCCACAAATTAGCGATCATGTTTGTAGATTACCCCATTACAGCATTAACTGAGGGAGACCTCAACATGCCATAGGACCCAGTACCAGATTGTTTGACACCCCTGATCTGGAACCTACCCAAAATCTTGGCAGTCCTGAAAAAGCTGGCAGAGGAGAGAGGCCTAGTGGACACGTGTCAGCTTCTGCACCACAAGGATTGCAAATTTTCCTTTTCTTCCCATGCTCATAAAGTGTACACATGAATTGATTCTATGTCCCTTCCCCAGCCTGAACTCCGGAATGTCCGGTCAAGGAAGTACGAATCTCTCCTGGCGTCAGACCATGCTCCGCTGCCTGTCATTTTGGAGCCAGCGTCTGTCCCTCCTAGCCAGGCAGTGGAGACTTTTCCCTAGATTACTCCTGGATGGAGATTTTAGGGATAGGATGAGAGAGGCCCTTCAGGAATTTTTCCTCCTGAACAAGACGGGAGATACATCTGCCATTATCTGATAGGATACAATGAAAGCCTTTGTCTGAGGGGTGGCCATATAATCCACTGTGCACAAGAAGAAACTTAAGGTGGTCAGAGAAAGAGAGACCTGGGTCAAAAATGTCAGACTCTAGAAATATAACTGGTGGCTCAGATTGAGCCTTATAAGCTAAGTGAATGTCACCAGCTGAAGGGTAAGCTAAATCAGCAGGTCTCCTCCCATTTGGAGAGGAACATATGGCTGACCAGAGCGGGCTCATACTTTGATGAGGACAAAACTGGGCAATGGCTTTACATGGAAACTGAAGGCACATGAGGCCAACTGCACCATAACTAGTATCACTAGACCTGATGGTAGTCTCTTTTCCAAATAGAAGGATATAGAGGAGACATTTTACAAGTTTTACACCAGATTGTATACCTCTGAGGTCACTGCAGCAACCATCCTCCCTGACATTTTCCTGGACAGTGTCTACCTTACCTCCCTTCTGGACAAAGCCCAAGACCATATGGACTCCCTCCCTCCCTATGGAATCAGAACTCCATTTGGTGGTTACTTCTCTTACATCAGGCAAAACAGTGGTCCTGACAGGCTGCCTGTAGATTCCAATAAACTCTTCTGGAAAGAACTACAAGATCTAATGCTAGACAAGGTGCTGGAATCCCAAGAGACTGGGGTGCTGCCCCCATCTTAGGTGATGGTGACAATAACAGTCCTCCAATACCTGGCAAGTACCCTTCCCAGTGCAGCTCATACAGACCCTTTTCACTGCTGAATGCAGATTATAAGACCATTGCTAGATTTCTGGGGGCCATCTGTAGAGGATCCTACCTATGGTAGAGCACCAAGATCGAGGGGTCATTAAAGGCCACCAGACCAAGCATAATATTAGAAGGGTGGCTAACATTATGTGGTGCTATACTGGAGGGCTGATTGGCCCATTCTCATAGCACTAAATGCCAAGAAGACCTTTGACTGAGTTTAGTGTCACTTCATGTTATCAGTCCCGGAACACTTTGACTTTGGCCCAGACATTCAACTATGGTTGGGAACACTGTATCAGGCCCCACAAGCCCAAATTTTATCAGTACTAGACTGATCAGAGCATTCCCTCTTACTCATGGCACCAGGCAGGAGTGTCCTTTTCCTGCCTCATTGATGTACAGTACTTACAATAGAACCTCTGATCTCCACTATAAGAAGTAACATGACCATAGCTGGCCCAGTGGAGCTGAGGGCTGAGGCGCTGGATGCCATATCTCGCACCACGCTGGCAACCTGGGTTCGGGAATGGACCCAGGTTGTCGGGGGTCAGCAGGGGAAGGAGAGGATTGAGCATTCAATGACAGCTCTCTTCTTTCTGGGGTGGGTTAAGGGGTGCGCGTTGCTCTGTAATGGCACCTGGCAGAAGTCGGGGGCTCCACAGGGACAGCACATAGAAGGGAGGATGAAGCATGGCAGACGTCGGCATGTAAGTGCACTCATATCATTGCATGTCCAGCTACAGCAGGGTGTAATCTTGGCAGAAAAACTGTGGGGTGATCATGGCAGCTGATGGCCATGCACCTCACCCCAGGAGCTAGAGATGTGCACCCCAGGTATGGATCCAGGTCTCCCATTGGGGGAGGGTACTTCATGTGCCAGTGTATGGAGGACAGTGAGTCGTTGACCAGCCCAGGATCCTGGGGTGCTGGTGCCGGCAGCTGGATGACTGCCAGCCTGCTCTGCATTGAGGAGGTAAAAATAATCTTGTTAAAAAAAAAGAAGTAACATGACCATAACTGGTCTTTGTGCACAGAGGGTGGATGACAAGATCTCTCTCTTTGCCAATGATGTCCTCCTGTGTCTTGGAAACCCTTATGTATCCCTGCCCTCCATCACAAATATTTTTAAGCTGTACAGTCCCACCTCTGGCCACAAGATCTACTGGGTCAAGTGTGAATGTCTCCCATTGGGGAAGGGGGATACTGCCTCACTTGAAGCAGCAGGAGTCTGGATTGAGCCTACAGAGAATATGATAAACCACTATATAATTAACCCAGATAACCTGTAAAAAAACTGTTACAATTACATTTTGGACAGACAAAAACTGGCAACTCTCTCATCCCTTCCCTTGTTTGTCACCCTGGATGGCTCGCCTCTCAAAGCAGTTCCAGCATTCAAATACCTCCAGGTTTGGCTTAATGACAACCTTGACTTCTCTGTTCATATAGACTCTCTATGCTCCAGACTCCATCTAAAGTTTGGAGTACTGTACTGAAATAAATATTGCCTCTCCCCTTCCATTCACCAGGAGCTGGTAATTAAAATTATTCTCCCAGTGTTTGACTGTGCAGACACTGTCTATGGCACAACTCCTGCTTCCTCCCTAGACAAATTAGACACCTTCTTACATGCCTTTTGCCAATTAGCCTCAAGCTCCCCTTCCACACTCACCATTGCTCTCTATCTATCCCTCTACTCTACCATCATTGCCAGACCCACTCCTTGGCACTAATCACCAAGCACTGGTTTGGTTCCCTCCCGTTCTATCTTTCCACCCTCCTATCCCCTGCCCATCTCTCCTCCTATCCACTCTGCTCCACGGACTCCTGATCCTTCTCCCTTCCCCACCCCGACTCAACCTCTGGGCAATCCACCTTTTCCTACTATCGCACTTCCCCCTGGGGATAACTTTCAGCTACCCTTCACCAAGCTACCTCTCTGCCTGCCTTCAAGTGCCTGCTTAAACTCTTACCTGCTGCTCCTTGTTCCTGCCTCAATGCTCACTAATTATACTGCATGGTCAGCTGAGCTGTGCCAAGGCCTTGTTCATTTCAGACATTATATCTGTGTCTCTATATATTCTTGCACTATGTTCTTCTTTGTTTGTAATGTTTATCTTTTAACCTGTATTGATCACCCCCCACCCCAGGTCACACCTGAAATGAGCCTCGGCTCAGTGTGCCTTTCCTGGTTACCAACTTTTAAATAAATAAATAAACCTGACATCTATTGCTGAAAAAGATTAAGGGCACTTGTGATAGGTGGAAAACTCTACTATCTCTCTTACAGAAGAGTCAGTACTATTAGTGGGGCCTATACACAACAGGGTGGGAATTACATGCTGAAGGTGCGCATTCCACCAGTGTAGCTCCACACCCACGAACAGGTGTGCACTGACCAGAATTCACTAATGGCCACCACTTTTCTGCAGGTCCACCTCCTCCCCGGTGCACAGGTCCATGTAGAGAGGCTGGAGCAGAGTAGGGGACCCGTGCGGGCATCCAAATGGATGCCTGTATTGGGTCCAGAACTGTATCCCTTGCATGGGGCAGCATGGGACTGGGTGCATTAACAGCACCTGCAGGCAACCTGACCCACACAGCTGTGCCACTCTGTCTTGCAACCCCCTCCTGCATAATACCCACCATGTGGCATGGTGTCCCCCTCCATCAGCATCCCGATCACTACTCCAGACAGGGACCCCACCACACACGTAGCTGCACCCTGACTCGGACAGGTGCTGGATGCACCCCCCAACACACCCACACCAACAAGACCCCATCCTCAGCAGTGGCCCCCCATGCCCGTATCCTCCTCAGCTTACGACCCCGTGCCAGAGTTCCCCATCCCAACCAGAATAACAGCAGTGATATAGGTGGACAGAGGTCCCCCCAACCCCAAAAACCAGTGGTGCCTATCCACACAGACCAGGCCCCGGTACCCTGTAATGGCCATTTGTGGACTGGGGTGAGGTCTCCCCTAGTGGCACCAGCAATACCTCCACCCCCACCCCACCCTCTTACCTGCATGCTGGTGCTCTGGCAATTACCGGTGAGTGGCACAGCCCTCCAAATACCTCCATGGCCACCCGCCATATGACTGATGTAGGAAGTGTGCAGCCTCTTAATAGACAGTGCACCCCTGGAACTGGTTGTACAGTGGGTGGTCAAGGAGGTGTGTGGAGGGCTGTCCCTCTTACTGGCAATCATCATAGCACTGGCATGACTGCAGGTATGGGGGTGGGGTAGGGGTGTTGTCGGTGCCACAGGGGGTCTATCCCAACATGAGGGGGGCCAGTGATATGTGTGGGGTGTGGGTTCTGGGTGTACCCTGGGATGGAGCCGACATGCTGGGGAGGGTGTAGCATATATGTTGCCAGTGTAACTCCAGCGTGGCACCGCGCTGGGGGGGGGACTCTGTGGATGCATGGGCCGGGCCACATATGGCAGTTATGGCAGGGTCCCCCTGGCATATCCCTCTCAGCCCTATGCGCCCCCATGGAATGCACTATGCACCTTTGTGCAAGGTGCATCGTGCTGGCATGCCTCCAGCCCCTCCCTGGTGCGTTGCTGTCCATGCAGTTGGGGGGATTGGGTGCATACGGATTGCATGCCCCAGTTAGTGCTTCCTGTGTGGGGGGCACAATAGAAACATAGAAACATAGAATTTGACAGCAGATAAGGACAGCTTGGCCCACCCAGTCTGCCCATTTCCCTACCTACTGGATAAGCTGCAGATCCTAGTTAACCAGCAGCCTACTTCTTACCCCCACCCCCCAGAATTGCCTTATGACTGTCCCATGCATGCTTGAATTCCACCACTGATTTTGACTCCACAACCTCCTCCGGAAGGCCGTTCCATGCATCCACAACCCTCTCTGTGAAAAAATACTTCCTTAAATTACCTCTGAGCGGCCCCCTCTATCTTCAAATTGTGTCCTCTTGTTCTTGCACACCTCTTTTTTTGAAAGATGCTACCCTCTTGGACTTTGTTGATTCCCTTGAGGTACTTGAAAGTTTCTATCATGTCCCCCCTCTCCCTCCTTTCCTCGAGGCTATACATACAAAGCTCCTTAAGTCTCTCTTCATATGTCTTCCGGTGCAGACCCTGCACCATTTTAGTTGCCCTCCTCTGGACAGCTTCCATCCTGTCTATGTCTTTGCAGAGATTGGGTCTCCAGAACTGCACACAGTACTCCAGATGGGGTCTCACCAGCTGTCTGTACAGAGGATAATAACTTCCTGTTTTCTACTGGTGATGCCTCTCCTATGCATCCCAGTATCCCCCAACCCTCCTTGCTGCCCTCTCACATTGCTTGCCCACCTTTAGGTCATCTGATATGACTACCTCCAGGTCCCTTTCCATTTTGTTGTTGTTAGTATCTCACCCCCATTGTGTACTCTTCCCCTGGGTTTTGTTTCCCAGGTGCATTACATGCACTTCTTAGCATTGAATCTAAGCTGCCATACATTTGACCATTCCTCTAACCTTGCAAGTCCCTTCTCATCCTTTCTACCCCACCCTGTGCATCAACTCTGTTGCAGATCTTAGTGTCATCTGCAAAGAGACATACTTTTCCTTCAGTCCTTCCGCAATGTAAGCTTATAAAGACATTGAAGAGGACCAGTCCTAATACTGAACCCTGCAGTACCCCACTAGTAACCCTCCTTTCTTCTGAGTGGACTCCATTTACTATTACTCTCTGTGTCCTATTCTCCAGCCAATTCTTTACCCAGGCTGTCATCTTGGGACCCACTCCCAGGCTGGCTAACTTGTATATTAATCTTTTGTGTGGGACTGTGTCAAATGCCTTGCTAAAGTCTAGGTAGGCCATGTCCACAGCCCCTCCCTGATCTACTACTTTGGTCACCCAGTCAAAGAAATCTATCAGATTTGTCTGGCATGACCTTCCCGCTGTGAATCCATGCTGCCTAGGGTCTTGTGCCCCTCTGGCCTCTAGATACTGACAATTCTTTCCTTCAGAAGTGATTCCATCATTTTCCCTATCACTGAGGTTAAACTAACAGGTCTGTAGTTTCCTGCTTCTGCCTTGCTCCCACTTTGTGAAGAGGATCACATCTGCCCTCCTCCAGTCCTCAGGTACCACCCCATCCTCCCATGATTTGTTAAAAAGGGTAGTCAGTGGTGTCACTAGTTCTACCCTTAGCTCTTTTAGAATTCTGGGATGAATCCCATCAGGCCCCATTGCTTTGTCCACCTTCAGTTTTAAGAGTTCTTTCAGAACCCTTTCTTCTGTAAATGGGCTGGTATCAACTTCTGTATCCAGAGTGTTACTACTGTTTGTTTTATGTACCTCCCCCTCTTCATTTGTAAATACTGAGCAAAAATATTTGTTTAGTATCTCTGCCTTTTCACAGTCTCCCTCTGCCCACCTCCCTCCCCTTTATTAAGCCTCACTATCCTCCCTTGGTCTTCCTTTGCTCCCTGATGTACCTATAAAAGGTTTATCCCCTTCTTAACTGAGTTGGCTATCTTTTCCTCAGTTTGGGCCTTTGCTGTTCTGACTGCCTTCCCAGCCTCCTTTTGCTTTAACTGATACAGTTCTGTGTCCTGCTCCTTCTGCGATTCCTTGTACTTCCTGAATGCTTTCTTTTTCTCTTGAACCTTCACTGCCACTTCCTTTGAGAACCATAGTGGTTTCTTACATCGTCTTGTTTTGTTTATTTGCTTCACACAAGGCTCGTTACCTCTGTGATGGCAGTTTTATTATTCCCCATTGTTCTTTCACCCTCCTTCCTGCCCATTTGCTAGTGCATTCCTTAGGCACTCACCCATTTTAGCAAAGTCAGCCCTCCTAAAGTCCAGTACTTTTGTCTTTGTATGGCTTGACTCTATTGCTGTGTTTATTGTGAACCATACTGTTCGATGGTCGCTAGTTCCCAGATGGCTACCCACTTCTACATCTGTGATCTTCTCTTCATCTCCATTTGAGAGAATCAAGTCTAATATTGCTCCCTCTCGAGTGGGCTCCAGTACTAGTTGTCTAAGGCATGCCCCTGTAGGGCATCTAGAATAACTGCACTCTTCAAGTGGCAGCTGTAACTGCACTAGAGTTAACATCTGGCATATTCAGATCACCCATCAGCAATATCTCCCTTTTCTGCCATTCTAAGTATACTTTCTATCATTTCCTGTCCATTTCCTCCCCCTGAGAGAGAGTCTGTATACACCCATGCGTATTGTGGTGCCATTGCCTGTCTCAAATTACCCACAGTGCTTCTTCTCCTCCCTGTTTACCCTTTTGTTCTGTTGCTTTTATTCCTTCCCTTATGTAAAGACTACTCCTCCTCCTCTGTTACCCTCCCTGTCCCTCCTGAAGTGTATCCTGGTATGTTTATGTCCCAGTCATGGTTTTGTGTGTACCATGTTTCTGTGACTGCCACGATATCCAGATGTTCCTCATCCATCAAGGCCACTAATTCGGGTAGCTTGTTACCCAGACTACGGGCATTGGTACTCATTGCTCTCTATTTTTTGATGGCTTTACCTTCTGTTGCAGCATCCCCCACTGACCGTTCTACCTCGGTCTTTTCCTCATTTAGTACCCTGTTTTGTAGGGACAGACTGGGATTTTTCTGCTGCTTGTCAGTGCCTCCCCCTTTGACTAGTTTAAAGCTTGCAAATGAAGCATTTAAACCGATTGCTCAAAAGACTTGTTCCCTTCCTGGACAGATGCAGACCATCCTGCCAGTATGGCTGGTGTCCTCAGGTGGAACCCCAGTCCCCAATGAAGCCAAACCCCTGTGCTCCGCACCATTTTTCAACCATTCATTAAACTGCATGGTGCCAATTGCCCTTGCCTCCCCATGCCTTTGATAGACAGCACCTCTGAGAAGGATACTGTGTGCTACTTGTCTTAGGTCCCTCCCCAACTCTGCAATGTCCTCCTGCACTGCTCTAATCTCATGATGAGCCAAGTCATTTGTCCCTAGGTGGACAATTACGTCCAGCTCAGAATCCCTTGCAGCTTTTCTCGTGATCCTGAGGATGCCTGCCTCCCTCAAGCCATGGCACAGGCAGGCACCTTGCTTCAGTTTTCCCAGCTCCCCCAGTCTCTATACCCCTAATAATTGGAGTCCCCACCAGGAGCTGCTTACTTTCCTGTGGTGTCCTCTGCCTCCTTCCTGTGGCCTCCTTGTGACAGTTGTCATCAGTCTTCTGCAGGTGCATCCATAGGGAGCTATGCTCCCAGACTGGTGTATGGATTGTGGAGTGGAACAATTGACTGGGTGTGCCTCTGTTCCACCCTCCTCACCCTCCCTGAGCCCACTGTGGTCTAACTGCTGTGCTTTCTTGCAACCTCTGAGGTAGTGGTGGTGGCGCTAGTGCTCCCTGGATGGGGAGGTTCCTTCCTACTGTCCAGTGTGGCCTGGGGAAGGTTTCCTTACTACTGTCCAGTGCGGCCTGAAGGCAGAGCAACTTCCTCCCTCAGGGCAGATAGTTGTCTGCAAATGCTGCAGCATCTCAGCCTCCAGAAAGACTCCCAGAAGACTGCTGCCTTAGCCATTACATTTTCTCCCCACATGTTTATCTAGTTTTTTTTTGTATTTGTGTGTGTGTTATGTGGCGTGATGCGTGCGTGATTTGTTATATAGAAATATATATATTATACAATGTGTATGCTTATATTGTCAGTGCAGTGTGCTAGAGAGGATATGACAGTGAAATGCACCTTGCACTTGAGGAAATGATGTCAGAACCTCAGGAATAACAATGGGTGCAGGGTTGCTACTTGCCATGGATCCATGCCACTTAGGTACTCCACACCATCATGCGTAGGCCCCAATATGTACATTTTGCCTCACTGTCTCTACCTTTTCCAGATCCTCCCATCCTATGCCCCCCTCAAGTACTTTACCTCAATTAGAGGTTACCTTATTAACTTCTTATGGCTAGGAAGGAGGGTTAAAATTCAGCAACCTTCTTTCTGAAGCCCCATGGAGAAGGGGAGGGCAGGGTCTCTGAAATTTTAGGTTCTACTATATTGCCTGTCATCTAGCTTTTGTAAAAAAAAGACACCTCCCAGAAACTGAGGGACCAACCTGAATGAACCTCGAGCAGCAAATTCTTTGGGGTTCACTTTTTTGGCGTACCTCTCACCAGCACTTGATGGCCATACCCCATCACCCCTTGGCAACCCCTTTGCCAGAACCTCACTGTGAATCTGGAAAAATCTACATGAAATTGTTAGCTACCCAATGGGAACCTCCTCACAGTCAGAAATTAGATGAGGTCTGTGGGTGTAGGAGGTCCTGCTTGGACCCAGAGAGAAAGCTACATAAACCTGGAAAGGGACTCAGGACAGTAGGCAACCAGTTTGACGGAGGGACCCTACTCCCATTCCAAATGCTGCATGCCTGCTTTTCACTATCCACTAGGGCTTTTTCATTTATCTGCAAGCTAGAGGGAAACTACACAAGCAGGGGGTACTGCCTCCCAATGCTGCAGTGAGATCCCTGGGTCCTGGGGGACATTCTCTTAAATACCAAGTCCACACTCAGGCTTATGTAACAATTTTACTGGCTACTCTTGGGCAGCCTTTCGGTTCCCATATCCACAGTAACAGACAAGTAGAGTAAGGACCTAGGAACCCAGCACTGGATTGAGGGTGGACTGTGAAGAGGTTCTGAAATCAGTGAGTGAGACCTCTGTGAATAACAGATAATGCTTAATTAATTTTAACTTTCTGCATAGGGTCTACTTCACCCTGGTCATGGCCAACAAAATAGATCCACTGAAATTGAATATCTGCTCTAAATGCAAAGCTGAAGTGTACTCCAACTTCCATATGATATGGAACTGTCCCAAATTCCAACCCTTTTGGTAGGAGATCTCCAGCATCCTCTCACAAACCTTGGGGGTCCCACATGTCACCTCGCCACAAACCATACTGGTGGGTCTGGTGGATGGACCCACCAAAAACCAGACACACCTGTACCCGTTGTGGCTCATGGGTATAGCAGTGGATTATATCTGAGATTGTACAGACCTGGAAGCAAGAGCATTCACCAACAGTGGCTCAGTAGACCATGGCAAAGTTAGAGTATCTGAAGCTAGAAAAAACACAATATATGGCCCTTAACAGAACCCATACATATAATACTATCCAGGAATCACTGGAAAAAGCCCAGGGTATACACTGGTTTCCCCACTTTTGGTCCCCTCCCAGAGGAGCAGTAGCCCATCACTGGTGTCCTAAAAGTAAATTTGTGGGAAAAAAGGGATCTGTATGCTCTATGTTTATGTGAGGATTTATTTCTGATGTTTGATGTAAAAATATATAAGTGTGTCTCTGCTGCATATCCTACAGAATTCTGTGTGAGGAAATACGTACAATATCATCCTCTGCTGTTCCTCTCCTCATGCCATGGACTATGGAATGTATGTATCTCGACAAATTGTACCTTTGTAAGTGACTCTTTGTCTCTGTATTGCTGCCATCACCTTTTGATGACAATAAGAAGATTTTACAAAAAAACCAAAAAAACAACTGAGGTCAAAATGTGAAAACAACAACTAAGTTAGAAACAGAATTTGTCAGCACATAAGGACTGCTTGGTGCATGCAGTCTGCAGAGATGTTCCCTGCCTATCCTGTCTCCGCAGACCCTAACTGGTATCCAACAAACCTTTCTCCTCTTTGCCTGTTTTCTAATGCGCCTGTGTCTATCCCATAACTGTGTGAAGTCCCCCCACTCTTCCTCCATCACATCTGCTAGCAGTCTGTCCCAGGTGTCATTCACCCTTTCAGTGAAGAAATATTTCCTTCCTCACATCTCTTTTAACCCCCCTCCACCCCAGCTTCATCATATGTCTCATGGTCATGGTGTTTCTTCTTATTTGAAAGAAACTTCTTTTCTGCATCCTGTTTACCCCTGTGAGGTACCTGTAAGTCTCTATCATTTGAGGTGCTTGTGGGTCTCCATCATGTCACCTCTCTTTCTCTCTTCCAGGGTGTACATGCTGAGATTCCCCAGTCTCTCCTCATAGGGCTTCTTGTGCAACTCCAGCACCATTTTAGTTGCCTTTCTCTGGACTGCCTCTGCCCTGTCTATAGCCTCTATGAGGCTTGGCCTTCAAAACTAGACACAGTACTGCAGGTTGGGTCTAATAAGGGAGTGATACAGTGGCAACACCACCTCCCTCCTCCTGCTGGATATACCTCTCCCTAGTCCCCCAGGATTCTACTAGCCCTACCCACTGCTTTGTCACACTGCACTGTCACTTTGAAGTCATCAGATATGATAATCTCAAGGTCCCTTTCCTGTTTTGTGACTGTCACTACCTCCCCATATCTTATACTCAGCACCTGGCTTTCAATATCCTAGGTGCATGATAAGGTTGCTCAGTTGCTTTATCATGTGCAGCACAGTGTCAAAGGCTTTGCTGAAATACCGATAGGCCATGTCCACTGCCTTCCTCTGATCTGTTTCCCTGGTCATGTAGTCAAAGACATCCATCAGATTCATTTGGCATAACCTTCGCCCCGTTGTGAAGAAACATTGAATTTCTCCATTTACTCATAACTTTATTGTTGCAGATTTTGGCCACAGATTTTCAACATATCCCTTGTGGAACCCCCTCCCCATGAAAATGATGTGTCATTTTTCACATTCCCCAAAACATGTTTTTGCAAATTATCTTTCAACTAGGATTTAACAAATTTTAACTGTTTTGATCTTAACATGAGGTCATAAAAAAGACTATTTGGAAATGTGAAATCAAAATGTTGGAGTCCACTGGAAATGAAATATTGCCTCTCAGCTGGTCTATCCTGGGTTTTAACATTCTAAAAATGGGTACAAGCATAGCCCCCACTGAAAATGAGAGATTACATATCCACTGTGCTATCCTGGAGAAATGTAGTGAAAAATGGGTATAAGTAGGACCCCATTGAGAATGTAATATTAATCTCAGCTGGCCTATCCTTGGAAAATACAGCTTAAAAATAGACAAAAGCAGGACTCCAAGCAGGCCCCATAGTACAGCTGTAGTGCTAGTGTTTGGTATGCTGGGGATGTCTGTTTGGGAATGAGCGTGGTCCATCCAGGCCAGGCCTAGAGAGGAAGAACTGAGCATCCCACTGACTCCTCTTCTACCTTGGAGAGGGGAGGACACTGTTCCCAATGTGTGACTGCACACTGCTGGAGACTCGTCAGCAGTAGAGTAGGGAGCACCAGGAGGTGAGGGGTTGCCACCTGATGCCTGTCATGGATGTGTGCCACCCCATGTATGCATCATCACCTCATTGCATGCCACCACCCTAAGGGAGAACATCAAGTGGCAAGGGGAAAATGCTAGCCTTCCCAGCACCTCCTGCATGCTCTCATGCAACTGGCACAGTTGTCACCAATCACACTGTGGTCCTGGGTAGTGGTGGATAGCCTTTAAGTCCATGAGAAGGTCAGTGACAGGGCTGGGGGAGGGGCAGGGTGCAGCCAGACAAAGTGGAACAAAAAAAATATTTTGGGAACAAAAATAGGACCTCACTGAAACCAAGGTGTTGCATATTAGTTGTGTTATAATGGGTAAACACAGTGTAAAATATGTGTAAAAGCCAGACCCCATTAAAAATGAGATATTGCTGCTGATCTAACTTGTTATAGCATGAAAGCAAACATGCCTGGCATTGACAAATGCTTGTTAGTTTTGCTTCCCCTGATTTGCATGCCTCTGTGATGAACACAGGAGTGCAGAACAGTATAGTGACATGTAGACAAGGACATCAACCTGGAGTCACATCAGGAGCATGCAGAGTCAGACTAGGGTAAAGTGGGATCACCTTGAAATTGGATACAGGGGCCCATCTGGAAAATCAATAGGGGAGGGCCAAAGGTGACACACTCATATCAGTATTTCACTTAAATTTAAAACACTTCCACTATAGTTGCATCTTACCTTTCCCTACAGTGCCCCAAATACCCCATTTAATTAGAAAAAAGATAATAGATGCAAACATTTTCAGAGTTTAGAAGGTGGTCAGGTACCCAACAGATAGGGCCCACCTAGAAATTTCCAGGTATCCTGTTGGGCCAGTCTGACTCTGGGAGCATAACTTCAGGCTAGAATCCTAGTGATTCTAGACTGAATTTACACTGAAATACATTACAGAATCATGCCCACTACAATACAAAAACAGCTTTAACAAGACAATCTTTATATCTTGTACTGTACATATCAGTATAAAAGGATGCTCACTTACATTATCTTTTCAATTCTGCATTTGGGATCCATGAGTCCAACACACAGCTCATGCCCACCAACATCTGTGAGATCATTATTGCTCAGATCCAGCTCTGTGAGTGACTGGTGGTTACTGAGAAGGGAGGAGAGGTACCTGCAACTGTCATCTCCAAGTAAACAGGACTGCAAACTGCAGGGATCAGAAAAAGAGAAACGGTTATAGTGACAGCACACAATAAAATGTTCAGAATAAAACTGCTGGTATTTGAAGGTTTGACAGAGATTATTGCTTGGATTTTCAAATGGAAAGATGCAGGCACAAATGATTGACCCACTTTCATCTGATGATTATGTCCGAACTCTGGATCCCATTTTTAAACGCTACCAAGTTTTTGCAACAGTTTCTATTATTTGTGGTAACTTGCCTCAACAAATTACACATGTAAAGTGTATGTGATGCAAACGTTACTTGTTTGGACACAACCGCATTTTAAGTTTAGACTAGTTAGATAGTCTGCTAGCATCCAAACTTTGGATGCAGTTGGGTCCAAAACGGAATGTGTTGCTTTGGAAGGCTTGCTCTATGTGTACTTTATGTGCTGAAGAAGCTCTATGAATATGCATTTCTGAATTTACAATTTAATACAGAATGGTACAATAATAAAATTAATATTCACATCACTGTCACTGTTCCAGTAATTAAGAAATATGTGGAGTACACACATTTCCTTATTCCTGTGTTAACTGAAATTGTAGGGGCAACAGTTATAAAACTATAGCATTTAAAATGCACAGGAAACAACTTTAATGAAAGGATACTGTTGGGTTGCCAGCTACTTTATGACATCACAGAGCCTCACTATGGTCATCATAGCCCTGTACCATGAGACTAGCAAGCCCACATCTACTTCCATCATCAAAGGAGGATAAGCCTTCTGGAGGATAACATGAATAAATGTCGATTTATGAGTGGACATACATTTCTCTATTATAGGGACAATAGGGTGTTTGTTGGGTGGGGCTGTAGCCAGTGGGGATTGGGCACCCCTTCGGCACATACAGAGTGTTTGGGGAGGCACATGAGCAGAGGGGAATTGGGCACCCCTCTCGGTACGCAACAAATAGGGGGACATTATGCCGACGGGGATTGGGTTCCCCCATCGGCAAATGAACTTGGGAAGGGGCATGCCAGCAGAGGGACTATGCACCCCTGTTGGCTTTCATGGGGACTGTGAGAGGTGGACAGCAACAGCCAACACCATGTTTTTTAAAACAAATTGGGGGACATTATGCCAATGGGGAGTGGGCTACTCTGTCGGCAAATGAACTGGGGAAGGGGCATGCTGACAGGGGGCTTGAGCACTCCCTTCGGCTTTCATGAGGACTGTGAGAGGTGGCCAATGACAGCCATCACCATGTTTATTGAAATAGGACTCCAGGCAAGACATGCTGTGATTCGTCACTGGAATCAGGGACCGCCCCAGCAGCAAAAACAGCTGATTGTTAAATGAGTGGGTGCTCCCTGATTGCAGCAGTGAGTTTGTTTCAAGTTTGTGGCACACTACAATACTGCTGTCATTGACAGCATGCTTCTGTATTGGTGCCACAGAGACTAGCCCCAAAATGGACTGCTGGCATTGTCCACAATACTGCCGCACCTCCACAACTCACTACTACAGCAAGCTGTCGCAATATGTTTCTTGCATATGTGCGCAAGCAAACTTTAAAAGGTTTTACATGATCAAAACTTTTTTGCTGCCACTCTTTTTATATCTAAGTTATATATATCCAGTACCAAAATAATTGGAAACAGCACTAATGGGATTTTTTCCTTTGTTTTTGGAACAGCAAACTAAACCCTGTAAAAAGGAATGTATTACATAGAGAAGTTAGAGAAGGTGGATTGGGGATGCCAAATCCCATTAGTGTTTTATTTTTCACTATTACTGTATGCAAACATAATTCTGGTAATAAAATGTAGTAAACACATATGGGTGGCCTGGACTCAAATTACAATAACAGGAGTACTTCAGGAATGGAAATCAGGTAGTTTTTTACATAAAAACAAAAGGTCCCTGAGACTACTCCAGTTATAGAAATAGTATTTGATTACAATAAAAAGTGGGAAAAATCTTATACCACAATTTTACAGCTGCCTAGAAAGTTGTTATATGTAGATGTATTACACTGTTGTTTTTTAGAATACCCTTTTTCCAGTTTTTCTACAAAAGGCCAAGAACAGATTAAATCTTTATTGTTAGAATCCAGAATACCGCTAAAAGTGTAGGATGTAGTATGGCTAGTGGTCCATGGCAGAATTAATACAAAAGGAAATCAGAAACACAAAGAACTGAGAGACAGATTTTGCCCAAGACAGACGTGTGTTACACAAATTGAAACAATGAACCAGCTTTATTTTACATGCCCTTATATTCGGCAATTTTGGGACCTGCTAAAAGATAGATGGAAAATGGATATTTTCATTTCACTAACCCCAAATAGCATATATTATGGGACATTTCCTCCACAATGGAAGCAATATGTGTTCAATTATGGCCATTTTTTATACTGGATATGGCAAATTGGATACCGTTTAGTATTACAACAACAAGAAATAATACAAGAATTGCTTAGCACTATCACTATGGAACTAAAATTAATTTGACAAGCAGAATTTATAACTCTGAGTATAGATTTATGGGAATCATATTAGAAACCATTTCATTGATTAACATAAGGAATGGCAATGGTTTAAATTACCATGGGATTACTCAGAATATTGACTGTATTCATTAAAGGGACACTGTCAACCTGTTTTGCATCATATGGGCAGGCTGGATGGACCCGGCGGTTCTTATCTGCTGTCAACTTCTATGTTTCTATGTTTCTATATTATTTCTAGTTAAAAAAAAACACATTTTATGGTTGCTTGCCTTTTTGAAAATTCATTTATGTTGCTGCTTGTTTTGTTTGTCTCCTTGTTTAGTAGTACTGAAATGCATGATAATGTATATTTATAAACAACTTTGTTTTGTTTCAAATCATGAGTCAGTTCTTCTTGAATACTTCCTAAACATTAGAAGCACCCCCAGACAGTGCAGTCACTTATGAGACAGTAGCTACCTAAACTCCCACTGATTCATGAGTGGCTAGACTGTGTTGGGGGTGTTTCCAAATCCAGGAAAGATGCAGAGGGAGTTGATCAAGGAATGTAAACAACCCTGTTTTGGTGTGGTAACACCAGTATGGTGGGCAGTCTGTTTTTCACTTTTTAAAAGAAAACAAGCATCAGCATCAAAATACTAGCTACATCAGCAGTCTTCACAGAATCTTTCCAATCATAAAATGTGTTTTTTTAACAAGGGACACTTTAAGGCCTAGGGGGTTGACAGTGTCCCTTTAAGAGTAAAACTAGTTTATTAAGCAATATTTAAGAGTACATATTAGGTGAATTTAGCAACTGTATAATGTTAAGCATAACAGAAATGAAATCATGTAATATACAATAAGGAAATATAATTTAACTTACTTTTCTGTGAACAAGTTTAAATCAGACATGTATTAATTTATTTTTCATATGCCTTTCCTTTTCTCTGATGCATGAGGATATGCTTATATGTATTTCCCTTTACAAGGTGTGATATTATCGTGCTGTGAATTTTTTTTTCTTCCTTTTGCTTGTGAATTTAAACAAGATATTTTTTGATGTTACTTTCATGATTTAATAAAAAAATTCCCCTACTTTTTTTGAGAAGTGCCATGGGATCTTTAACATTCACCTGAACTACCACCAGAACAGGCAGATGGGACCTCAGTTTAATGTCTCATCTGAAAGACGGCACCTCAGGAGTGCAGCAAGCTCTACAATGATGGTTTTACAACCCTTTTGTTGACTAGTATCTCACCAACAGGAATCATGCTGACCAGAAGTAGCAGTTTACATGATTCTTGTGTGTCTCCTGCCCCCCCCCATCTTTAGGATTCTCAACTCCAATCAGAGTTGATTCAGGGTGGGGTTGCAGGACTGGGAGACAGTGTGCCCCTGTCTCAGGCACACCAACACAGCAACCTGTCAGCAAAGTGTTGATTTTGCTGACAGGGATGTAGTTCACTGTGTTGGTGTCACCGTACACAGGGCATACCAGTGCAGCACCCCCTCATGCTGCACTACAGTGTCAGTATTGGGTTTTAACCCAAGTGCCTGGTGTGAGGATAGAACCCACAACCTTCGGATCTTCCAACCTCAGAGGTGAGAATGCAACCTGCTGAGCCACAGACACTACCTGGTAATTAAATACTTAAATAAATAAATGGTAAGACAGAGGGCAGAGATACAATCCTTTGTAATGTATTCGCTCCAGCTGAAAACTGTTCACATTTCTTTGCAAATCTAAATATGGAGTTAAGTAAATACCTTAAGGCTGAAATAATTTTAGGAGAGGATTTGAATATTCCAATAGCTCCAATTCTTGACAGGAGTAGGCCAGATTACTTCTAACTATAAATCAAGAACAAGGCAATAGATTCATAGTTTATGTGGGAACCTGGATTTAATAGATATATGGAGGACAACTCATCCCAAGGGGAGGGACTATACCTTTTTCTCATCACCTCATGCATTATACACAACAATGGACTATTGCCTTGCATCAAGAAGTGGCTGCATGTCAGATGTTAATGCTGATATTTTCAGTAATAGTTCAACAACACAGAGTGTGTACAAGGGTGAGTGGTGCTCAACAGGACTCAAAATAGCAAAACCGTAAAACTGTGGCACTCACACCCAAATAAAATGTGGCACCAGAGCTCTGTAAAACTATAGATGTATTTATGGAAAAGCTACAACAAAACAACCTGATGCATTTTGGATAACAATCCTTTTTCAAAGATTGAAAAACAGTTGCTCACACAATTCTTTATATAGCACCATCAACTGAACAACATTTAAAGTGACTGATTCCTGGTATCTATTGAAGCACTTTAGATTAAGACAAGTCCATGTGTTGTTTGTGGTATGTTTTTAATTAATTGATTTACCTGATAGTTACCAGGAACCAGTCATTTTAAATGTTGCTCAGTTGATGGTACTATATAAAGAATCATGTGATCAACTGTTTTTCAACCTTTGAAAAAGGATTGTTATCCGAAATGCATCAGGTTGTTTTGTTGTAGCTTTTCCATAAACCAATTTACAGTTTTACATAGCTCCGGTGCCACGTCTTATTTGATTGTGATTGCCTCGGTTTTGCAGTTTTGCTATTTTCGGTAATACAAGTTCAGCTCACTCAGCAGTGGATGGGACTTCCTATAGGACCTTCCAGACATGACTCACCAAGATGAAAATGTAATGTTTCTCTTATTAAAACCCACAATTGTTAGAATCGCTGAAAAAACAAGTAAGGGAGTTCTTTATTACAAAAGAAATCTCTAATGTATCTAGAGCTGCACTATGGAAAACATTTAAGTGCAACATGAGGGGCAGGGGAATAGGTTATAGTACAAACCTGAAATAAATAGCAACAACTTTTAAGGAATTAGAAAAATAATTTGTGATCTCATGACATTGCATAAAAGGCAAAGCACACCAGATAAAAATCTGATATACAAAATAACAAAAATTAAATATGAAATAAACAATATACAATCTTACTGGATAGAGCTGGCCTTTCATAAATCCAAACAAAAATACTGAGAGGCAGGTGAAAAGCCTAGCAAGCTCTTAGCTCATAGGCTTAAAAAACAAAGAAAATAATTATTTCTGTCTGTATAAACACTCTTGGAGTAGTTAAAAACTCAACAAAGGGCATTAACTAAATCTTCAAGGATTCTTATGTTGATCTCTACTCCTCCAGGACAGTGGTTAGCAGTAAAGAAATAGATTCGTTTTTATCAGAAGGGGACATCTCTAACCCATCTAATGAACAAGTTAAGGGCCTGTTTAAATCATTAAAAGTTGATGAACTTCAGCTAATAGTCTCTTCTTCTTTGAAAAACAGGAAAATGCCAGGACCAGATGGGTTTCACTTGGAGTTCTATAAACATATATTCTCACTTATCTCTAAACACTTGTTAAGCATGTTTGATGAAGCATATAATAAAGGCTGCCTTCCTAGTTCCCTCAGAGAGGCTCTAATATAGCAATTCTGTTACCAGATAAAGATGGAAAGGATTGCTCTAATTATAGACCAATTTCATTGTTAAATTCAGATTATAAAATGATTGCAAAAGCACTTAATACAAGGATTCGTAACACTTTAAATGATATTGTGAGTAATGAACAGGTAGGTTTTATGGGAGGAAGGCATGGATCGGACAATATAAGGAAACTTATGCATGTGCTATGGACTGCCAATAACTCAAAAAATGTATATGGTGTTCATTTTGCTGGACATTGAAAAGGCATTTGATTCAATCAAATGGCCTTATTTGAAAGCAGACCTTTTGAAATTTGAGATCAGAAACTACTTTGTTAATTAGGTCGTGACTCTATATAAATTATTTAATGCTTCCATCCTGACTAATGGACTCAAATCTGATTCCTTTTTATTGGCAAGGGAGCTAGACAAGGTGACCATTGTCTCCTAATCTGTTTCTATTAGCAAGCTAGTCTCTCAGCTAAAAGTAGGAGTAATAATCTTATAGAAGGGATTAAAATCAAAAAGCTTAACTATGAGATCTTGGCATATGCTGATGACTTATTAGCTACTGTACAAACCCCTTGCAGTTCTATAAATAATCTTATGTCTGTTATGAACAAATTTAGAGCAGTATCAGGACTTAACATAAACTGGAACAAATCACAGATAATGCCACTAGGAGTGCTGACTTCTAAAGCAGCTCTAGGATCTCAGGTGGAGCTTTTAAAATGGAAGAAAGATTCCATAATGTATCTGAGAATTAAAAATGCTAAAATCCATCTGATATGGCTAAAGTGAATTTGAAACCTTTATTAGATCATATGGATGTAAAATCTGAAAAATGGAAAAAGCCATCTCTATCACTCTGTGGGAAAATCAATGCAATTAAATTAGTAATAGCTTCCAAAATCACATGCATACTAAGCAACCTCCATATGGTGGTGAGTGATCATTGGTTTAAAAAAACTAAACAAAAATGCTCTGACTTCCTTTTTTACCAAATTTTAAGCTATACAATTCAGCCTTTGCAACAAAATCTGTCTCTTGGTTTCTAACTTCCCCTGTGAAAGTCAATGAACTTTTATGGGTAGAATATGAAAATGCAATAAAGAAACCAAACATTTGATCCTACTTTCTTTTCCACGAACTGCAAAAGAGAATTAAAAGTTACCCTTCCATAGAACTATCGATACAGATATACCATTTTATTAGTAACGATGTTAAAAATAAGGATTTTCTTCTGATGCTGAAGCCCATATGGGACAACCCAACCATACTATGTGAAAACAAATCACTTAAGAAACAAGGATAGGAAAGGAAAGATATTCTTAAATTGCAAGATATTGTAGACCCTAAAACTACTAAGATTTACACATTTCAGGAATTCAGAGACATATATGCAGTAGGTAGGTGGGACTGTTGGATCTACTCACAATTAAGGAAAGCTACAGAATTACTAACAGAACAAAATACAGGAATATTAATTCAAACTGAATGGGACAACATTTTAAAACAGTAGAAGGGAAAGGAGGGGCAAGAAAAAAATAATACATTTCTGCTAAGTGGTAAATCAGACACTACTCTTAACTCTAGAATATGCTGGGAAAAGAAACTGCATTGTGCAATACCAGCTGAAATATGGGAAGGCCTCTGGATCACAGCATTCAGGTCTTGCAGGGTGGTAAGAGGAAAGAAAATTCAATATACAATTATACATAATATATATTGTAACCCTGACAAGATATGAAAACTGAAAAATGGAAAATAAGGTAATTGATGGAAATGTAATCAGAAGAAAGCTAATCTCCCCCACATTCTATGGTACTGCTCAAACTTTTCTAGAATATGGAAGTATGTAATTTCCTATTGAAACAATTTACTTACTACGCATATTCCTCCAGAATCTCTATTCTGGATATAAGGAGACATGTTCTGTATCTCACATGCTCCCAACATACTAAATTTTGTGTACATTCTTAGCTGCATCCTTATGCTTGAAAAGACTTATTTTGTTCAAATGGAATTCTTAGCATGTTCTTTCCCTCTCTGAGGGGTTACGAAGTATGAGTACACTGGAAAATTATTAGAAACTAAGCCATATAGCAATGGATAAAATTGAAACATTCCACAAAGTCTGGTGCCCATTTCTGAATAATGCAATAACATAAGGCATTAAGATAAACTTAAATGTTAGACAATAAACATGATCTGATAAAGGTGTAAGTTTATGAAAATCATTTTTTTCTTTTGTACGTGATTCACTATCTGTTATGCATATAAACAGACAAAGGTCCTAAGAATTTGATATAATAACATAGATAAAACAAATAATTTTGAATATTTGTTACTATAAATATTAATAATTTATGAACTCATATAGGTAAATTAATGTACTGTATTAGTTAAAAAACTGTTATAACAATTTTCTTATGCTTTTTTTGTTTTCTCTCCTATTTATCTAAATTACTTTTTATCCTGCTTCTTGAGAAGCATAATACTTAGTGATGATACTGATGTTTACACTTTGGCTAGGATATTCAGAGCAGTTGTGCAATACACAACAGGGATGAGCCAGAGCAAGTGTCAATGTGCCAATGCGCTAGTATATTGAATGCATGTACAAATGCAGGGGGCATAGCCATGCATACGAGGCACCATGCGATATTCAATGGCAGGTGAATGGTGCAAGAAAGGAGCAACCAGGACATGTGTGGAGCATCCTTAAGCACATAAAAAGAGGTAGCAAGGGAGGGAAGGAAGCTTGTGCCACAGGGGAGCCAGACCAAGGGACAGCGAGGGGGCATCCTGAAAGGCCAAAGGGGAGCCACAGAGCATGAGGCAGGCTGATAGAGGCACAGAGTGGGGATCTGGGAGCCTGAAAGCACCAGACACTGGGCACTTGAGCATGGGAGTGAGTGGGAGTATGTGTGTGTGTGTGTATATGTGTGTGTATGAGTGGTCATGAGACAGGGTGCAAGACAATCCATAGCGAGTGTCTGTGACACCCAGCACAGGAGGGGCAGCACAGGGGCGTGGAGAGGTGGGTGGTGGAGGCCACAGACAGCAGGCCTGGCAGCCAGAACAGGGGTATGCACAGTGCAGGGGAACACACAACTGCCAACAGCTGGGGGTCAGGAGAAAGAGCAGCCCAGGGGGAGGATGTACAGCCCAGGCCATGGCTAGTGCAATATTCTAGATGGAGACAGTAATGAGGGGAGTGAGGAGACAGCACATTGAACAGCATGGCCATGGAAGGGCCCATTGGTTGTATGCCTGGAACAGTTGGTACCGTGCCCGCATCACCTTTGAACAGTATAGTGACACTGAGATCGTGGGCCGGTACCACCTGAACCAGGCCATTCTGAGGTGGCTGTATGAGCTGTGCAGTGAGAAGATGCAGACACACACAAGACAGAGCCATGTCCTGTCTGTGGAGACAAAGATCACGGCCGTCATGTGCCTGCCTCACCATGGGCACCTTCCAGAGACCAACAGGGAACACTACAGGCATAACCCAGTCAGCTGCATCATGTCGCCTTACACAATTCCTCAGTGCACTGCTGCCACATGCTGCACCATTTCCCCAACACACAGGCAGAGTGTACAGCAAACATGCAGGAGTTCCACAGGGTGGCATGGTTGCCTGTGCTAGGGGCCATCGACTGCACCCATGTTGGCATCCATGCACCACCTAGCCTGGAGGGGGTGGCCTACATAAACAGGAAGGGCTACCCCAGTGTCAACTGCCAGGTGGTGTGCAATGCCAGGGGGCACATAATCAATGTCTGTGCCACACACCCTAGGGGAGCACGTGATGCCTTCATCTGGCACCAGTTGGCACTGTGCCAGAGGTTTGAGAGTGGGGACATCCCCACTGGCCACCTAGTTGGTGAGTATGCTGTTTATGCCATATGCTGGGAACAACAGCGCAGGGTGTGTGGGATGCCAGGGCATGGGTGCCAGGGGAAGTGGCCAGGATGGTGGGGGGGCAATGACACAGGCCACCAAGGTAACCAGACATCTCTCCACAAAGGCGACAGTAGCTACCCACTCTGGCCTTGGCTGTTCACTCCATACTGGTGCCTATCAACCCCAGCACATAAGCAATACAATGAGGCACACACCTGCACATGGAACATCATCGAGTGGGTGTTTGGGCTGCTGAAGGCTCGGTTCCATTGCCTGGACAGGTCTGGTGGTGCCCTACAGTACAGCCCCTCAAAGCCTATGGCCTATTCATGGCCTGTTGTGTACTCCACAACATGGCCACTGACTGTGGGATAGCTGTAGAGGTCAAAGAAGGGGACAGCAGTCAGGACAATGAGGCTGCCAGGCCTGGTGGTGGGCAGCCCCCCCCGGGTGAAGGGATCCCCAGCTGATACAGATGGCCCAGAAGCACAGACACACAATCACTGAGGAGCATTATGGAGTGCGCAGGTAGGTGTACATGGCCACATGCAGAGGCCAGGGCCCAGGGCACAGTGGACAGGCAGGCATGGGTGTTCCCTGTGCCAGGGTTGGCAGAGGGGGTCTGGACAGGGGTGGGGCAAAGGCACCAAAGCAGAATGCAGCACAGGCCCGCACACCACATGCACACACACACATACACACACACACACATGCTCACACACACACACATATACATAGGACCCATCATGCTCCCACCCAGGGCGGGCATCAGGCATGTGTCAGATGCTGAGTGGTGCTGCACAGTGGCAGTCAGCGCTGTGCTGGCATCATCATGCACATGCCGTAGGTGTCCAGTATCTGGGTGGGTGAGGACATGGGCCATGTGCACATGCCACAGATGCCACAGCCATGGGATGCACATGCACACAATGCACCAATGTGCAAACAGGGCAGCAAAAATGGTGTATGTGGCTGTGGGTGGTTCAGGTTTCACGCACAGTAGCACTGCCACTGTGGACCGCTGGATGGCCACACTGGGAATGCACAGCAGTTGCTGACTGTGTGTCAGCCACAGGGGTGTAACAGATGGTCCCCAGGAGTGACACTGCAGGACCCGAGACTGTGTCCATGCAGGTGTCTGCAGACCCTACACCATACCCTCCGGGCATGTTGAGAAATACCACAACAGGCCCCTGATGGTGACACGAGGGGATCGCACCACCAAAGCCGAGGGGTGGAGAAAGCAGTCCACAGTGTGAGCGGCGGACAGCAACACACCAGGGTGGCCAGGGGTGTCAGTCCGGCTGTGACCGCAGTGGTCAGCCGAAGCATGGCTGCAGCCGTGTCCACCGTATTTGCCTGTTCTCCACCAGGAGCAGGGTGAAGTCCCTGTCCCACCGCTCTGCCACCTGGCACAGCTCCTCATGGAGTGCACGCACTCCTGCTGTGAGCTGCACCTGCTGATCAACAGAGGCCTGGAGCAGACGGTGTGCTCATCAAGGGGTCTGAGACCTGGGGTACAGGGTCACTGTGCCTACCAAGGGTGTATCCCAACCCTGTGACCCAGCACCCGCTATGGTGGGCACTCGCATGCAGTCCCTCCTGGGCTGGGTGCCATCGCTGCACGGGCGGTGGGCACTGCCCCAGGCCCCCAATGTCATCTGGCCACTGCTGCTGCCCTCCAGCCACTGTGTGCAGAGTAACACCTGTAGCTACACGCCACAGCCACCACCGCCACTACAGCCATCCTTTGCTGCACCTGTGGCAGCTCGGCTATGCCTGCTGCAGTGGCCAGTGTGCAGGCAACCACCACTGGGCCACCAGCTGTGCTGACGTAATGTTCCTGTGGTATGGGTGTCTCCCCTGCAGCCACAACAGTGCTGTCCGGGATGTGGTTGTTGTCATCATCAGATCCAGAACCCACCCCAATCTGCGTCTCAGCACACAGGACACTATGCCTGGCGTCATGCTGAAACTCAGTCAGGGCCTCGTCTGTAACCATGCTGCAAGCATCAGGATGGCCAGTGGTGGTGACCTGTAGTCGATCCAGGCCACAGTGCCCACTGGAGGTGCTTGGACAGTCCTCCGGGGCCAGGACTGCCCCACAATGCACACCCCCACCACTGACACCACATGCAGACACTCAGAATCTGGAAGGGAACAAAGTAGCATTAGTGTTGCTGTCACCCACCCTCCCCATCCCCTGCCCCTGTCCCTGCCATGCCTACCACGCAGTGATGAGCTTCCACCTGTCTGGAACCCTCCTCCGGCACTCCCTCAACCACGCTGCACTGCATGGTGGCTGACATCGACTCCTCCTGTGGCATAAAGTTGGGCAGGGCTGGCTGACCACCACCTGTGGTGGCACGCACTGCCTGGATGGCTGCCACCTTCTCTTTGATCAGCCTCGGTCTGTGCCAACCTTCTTTCACTTCTGCTGCACAGACCATTGGTGGCTGCCTGCTTGATTCACGGTATGGGCCACACCCTCCTGTGCTGTTGCCCGGGCCTGTGGGGTGCCTGTGGAGCCGCTCATGAGCAGCTCATGGTCCAGGTACACCTGGAATAGGGCGTCTGACTCTGCCCTGGTGAAGTTGGGCCTGCGGCGTGCAGACCCACGCTTCTTGCTCTCCTCATGGTCGGTCATGCTTCTTCCTGTGGAGGGTGACATGTGTTAGCATGGGCTGCTAGGTCCCCACCCACCCTCCTGTTCCGCCGTCCTGCAGTGTGTAACTCACCTCTAAGGGATGCAACTGTTCCTATTCTGTGCATTCCCCATGGTGCCTTTATAGCGCATCACATGCAAATGAGGGTTTGCGCAACTGTAATGACATGCAAATGCAGCTAATGTGCCGTGGATATTGTAATCAGCTGATTTGCATACATCTGCTGAATATTGCATGGTTGTGCATTGTGCAATGGAGTTGCGCATGCACAAGTCATGGCACAACAATGTGATGTGTGCAACAGCCTGTGCCACGTGCATGCACGTGCGGACATCACATATGTCAGTGGTGCGTCATTTGCAACGTGCATGATAGTTAGTACAGCACCAGTCTGCTATTGCAGCTATGGTGCTCATGTGCTGTTTGGCCTATGGTGCTAGGCACAACTCAGTCGATGGTGCTGTGGTGCCATGCCTTCGATGGTGCCCCTGTGCCATGGGTAGTATGGTGTCCGTGCGCAGTGGGGCCATGCATTATGGCAGCCACATGGCCCTACTGCGCAGCATGCCTGCCATGCCCAATAGCGCTGCAGCACAGGGTGCGCAGCCCGACCCTTGACCCCATGGGTGCCCTTTGCCATTGTAGGTGCACTGCAACACATGGCAGCACTGTTTTACCCGAGTCGCGCATGTCCGTGACTGCGTGACTGGCGGTGGCAGCGCATTGTGGTGTGAGGCGCACATCCCCAGCATGTGTGACATGAGTGCTGCCAGGTGCCATTTTGGATTGCCTGTTGAACTGGGAACATGTAGCACAGGACAGCAGAAAGGGCTCAGAACTGGGCTCAAGTTGAGTTGGTGAACCTGGTGGGTCTGGTAGTGCCATATGTTGACTCCCTGTTTGGCCAGGTGCCTCTCAACAGTCCTCAGTCTGAGGTGTGGCAGGAGGTGGCAGATGCACTGGAGGAGGACACAGGTGCACAGTGCACTGCGGAGCAGTGCAGGCACTGGTACAGGGACCTGCAGCATAGGGACCCAGAACGTCTACGGACACTACAGGCATGCATCCGGAGGGGTGCCGTGCCATGGCCAGGTAAGTGCACAGCACCTGTGCTCATTCTCATCCTGTGTTCCAGGGGGGCGGTGACGTTGGCTCGTCTTGCTGGGGGTGGAGGCTGGGGCTGCACAGCCCGTTGGGAGTGGTGGTACACTGTGGCTGCCCTGTGTCACTGTGCCACTGGCATGCTGTGCAGAGTGTCACACTGTGCCGGGGGGGTGCCCTGTGGTGTTGCCCAGTGCTGATGTTTCCTTCTCCATTCTTTCCTCCTAGGCCCTGAAGATTGGAGGCAGGCTCACCTTGCTGGTGCTGTGGTTGGGCCAGGTCAGGCTGCTGCAGGGGGTGGTGCACCGGTTGCAGGACGTATGGGCATGATGGCTGGACAGCCACAGGGTATGCCTCAGTGTGCAGGTAGGATCATGTACTTCTCTCCATGTTGTGGCGGGTGTGCAGTGGTGGTGGGGGCGGGACACGGCCCTCTGTGCACATGGCACAGTCCAGCTGTGCACTGCCTGTGGTGCCCATTGCACCGCACTGTGGCTTTCACACATGTGGGTGGCTGCTGCATGTGGGCTGTGGGTGCACCTGGGACCTGGCTGTGTCACCGCCAACTGCCTGCTTGGCCATGTCGCCTGCCCGCCATGGCAGTGGTGTGCTGCACATGGGCGGTGTTAGTGTGCAGTGTTATTCATGGCTGTGGTTCCCTGGGTAGATGGCTCGTGTGGGCGCTCTCACTGTGGGTGGCGGTTTGCCAGCCCAAGGGCACATGTCACCGATGCCCGCTGTGGACAGTGGGTGGGCTGCTGCATTCTGGACATGCATTCATATGGTGTTCCCTCCTTTGTCCTAGGTGTCGGCCAGTTTTGCACATGCATGGCTCTCTAGGCAGATCCTCCATGTCACGTACTACCACACTACAGGTGGTACAGCAGCTGGCACTAACACCGCAGGGACAAAGTGCCAATGCCAGCGATGATCGACGGTGGAGCGGGGACGCCCATAGTGTCCTTGTGCTGGACCGTATCCCCTTCTCTGTGTACCCTTCCTTGCCCTCCCTTGTCTCCTTCTCAATTTAAAGTTAGAGAGGGGATGGCTCAGGGGTAATGTGAGGAAATTCTTTTTCACGGAGAGAGTGGCAGACGCATGGAACTGCCTTACTGGAGAGGTTTTGGGGTCTAAAACAGTGGGGGAATTCAAACATGCATGGAACAGACATAAGGCAATTATAGTGGGGGGGTTGCAGGAAGTAGGCTGTTGGTTACCTAGAATCTGCAGCTTATCCAATAGGTAGGGAAATGGGCAGACTGGGTGGGCCAAGTGGTCCTTATCTGCCGTCAAAGTCTATGTTTCTATGTTTCTGTTTGCCTTTGCCCCTGCACCCTGTCTCCCTTCCCTGACCTCCCTGTCTGTGGATGGTCCCTCCTTCCCTATCTGTTGTATATATCTGTACATAGTTCTTATTTGCTTGTTACACTATATTATTTTTGGTTAACCGTTTGTGTCCACGTCTGCTTTGCAGCTGGCATGAGGAGCCATGCTGCAGTGGTGTGCATGGCTGCTGTGTGCTTCATCTGGGGTGGATGGGGGTTTGTACCTGGTGGTGTTCCACCTTGGTATGGGTGGGATGGCTGTGGCCTGTCCCTTCAGGCCATGTGGTATGTGCCTTGTGTGCCGGATGCCTGTGTGTAGCTCCATGGCTTGCTCCCCTGCGCATCCTTGGGTGTGTTATTGCACTGCTCGCCATGCTTCTTGGCACATCCCTGGTTGTGCAATGGTGCATCCATGTGATATTCAGCCATGTTGTGCAGGCACATCCTGCCATGTGCAACCTTTGAATATCATGCCCATTGTGCCATGGTGCACTGTACTTGCGCTGCGCACTCTTGCACCTCCCTCTGGCACATTTCTGAATATCCTGGCCTATGATTATAATTTTTTTATATAAAAAGTGCTTCATGCTTGTTAATTGTTGATTTACAAGTGATGCAATAAAAATGTATAAAGTAAAAAAAAAGAGGAAGTGGAAAGAGATTGTGTGGTGAACCCCTTGCGGTAAATTACAATCCTCCCTTCCTTTAGGGGTAAATTAAAAAATATTCAGCAGCCCATAGGAGTTCCCATTCAGGTAAGAGACCTCCTTATTTACCCTTGTAAGCACCAAGAAAAGTGCTCTTTGGGCTAAAAGACTGATAATGGCAGCCCAGGTCTGAGCTATGCAGCAGGGTAGTTTACCAGCCTTTTAGAAAAACTGGAAAACAGGCATGTGCAGATTCTGTAGTATAGAGTTAATGAGAGTTTCCTACCTGGTGTCAGGATATGACATGCTCATATCAGAGAGACTGTACACAAAAGGTCTCAATAATATAACTATAATAATGATGAGCTAATGCTGGATTTGCATGCTGTGAAGACAGAAAAGCATGTGTTTTATTCTGGTCAACTGAAGCCCATTTTTTCTTTTTGCACTTTACAACTAAGACAGCCATGATGCAGCATTTTTCAGGCATGGGTGGTGGGAAGACAGTTTGTTCAGATTATGCAGCCACCATGGCAACAGTAGATGCCACAGCAACCAGCTGATGCTGGTACTAATGCTACTTCCAAAGCACCACTCCACCATCAGCTCGTATCTGAAATGTTCTGCAACAAAACAAGCTGCATTATCAAAGTCACTACATGCCCACATGAAACTGTCACCTACTCACCCAAGTTTTGTCTAAATCGCACAACTTATTGGGAAGATGATGGCCTTTGATTTTCCATAATTGTGCATAGCAGAAGATTCCAGCTTTAGAAGATTCTTGCATAAGCTAAAGCCAAAATATTCTGTCACTCAACAAAGTGGGAGTAGCATGGTGGAGAATGAATGATGAGTTTCTGCTTTGCGCTTCGTTTGCACATGCACTAAATCTGGTGTGAAGTCATGTGCTTGACAGACATATACAGCTAAATGAAATAGGCGTAGAGGCAGTATAGTGTAGTGGTTAGGGCACTGACCTGCAAACCTCGGGACCTAGGTTTAATTCCCAGCAGCCCCCACTTGCATACTTTGTGACCTGAGCAAGTCACTTAACTTCCTTGTGCTCCCAGGTCACACCAGGAAACAAGCTCTGGCTTAGTGTGCCATTTCTGGTTAAAAAATATCACCTGCCACCTTCACACTGTATAGGATATCACTAGATATGTCCATTACTCCCACAAATGCACTGAGCTTCTCTGCTACTATCAGTAAAAGCACGGTGGTGCACAGAATTAGTTAATTAAAGACATGGTGACAAAGTGGAACTTTGCATTTTATATGGTGGAGAGACTAGTAGAACAGAAAGCTGTATTCCAGGCTGTTGCATTTGGTGATATGGACTGTGTGGAATACCTGTCCTGGATGCAGTAGTGCATGATTCCAAAAACTTGTTTCATTTCTGAGACACTATGAAGAGGCCACCAAAGTTTTCAGTGCTAAATCAGCATGCCTTAGCATCCTTCCCATGGTGAGTCTATTTAAATAACACATGTACCATTATTTGAGATCTTCTATGGAATCCCAGCAAATTAAGGTTGGTGGTTGTAGTACCGGAGGTTGCCACACTGGTGGCGGTAGTGAGAAAGACAGTTATGATGATGGTGGTGGTGGAGGGTGTGGTGGCAGCATGACTAGATCATCTGAGTCATCTCAGCAGCACCTGATGCAGGATGAAATACTCATTAGGGACATGGCAGAGATATTTAGGACAAAACCTGAAGACAGTTTTTAAAGCATTACATCAGGCACACAATTTGGCGTAGTAACACTGGATCCCAGATATACATGTAAGTGTGTGCATTTCCTCTGGACTCATCGACTACAGTATATCAAGCAGAAACTGTTTTGCACACTTTTAATACAGCACACACACAACATGAAGAAACAAGGGACAATAGAGAATACAAACATCACTGGTTCAAAAATGTGTCTCATGATGTTGCCAAAAACCTCACATTTGGAGACATGGGGCCCAATTCCAAGGGGTCTACCTGGCATAAGCCGAGATATGCCAAATCCCATGGCGTATCTTGTGACTTACACCATGCACTATGCCAGCTCCTAATTCAGGAGGCAACCTGCACCATGTCAGATGCAGGCTTTGACAGTTGTGGGTTACGCTACCCACTACGCCACAGTCTGCAATGACATAGCACAAGTGTGGGTTACGGCAGCAACTGCACCCTATTCCAGGAGGATGGCTGTCATAACCCACTGGTGTGATTCCAAAAGCTGCACTGACAGAGCTAAGTTAGGGCAGCTCAGAGGTGTCCTAAGGGACATCAATGGCTGGCACCATTGGATGCCTGCTTCACAGTGCCAACCAATGATGACAATCACACCAATGATTCTCACACTCCATGCCCCACACCCCCACTCGTCCAGGGACCCCAGGGTTGTGTTCACCTGAATACCTCTCCAGGCACTTGTGCCATCTGTTCTGCCTCCCATGCCCCTGATGTCTGCTGTGCTGTTCCAGGATGGGGGGCTCCAGAAAGCTGCCAGTTGTGGGCCGTGACTTTGCAACATGTGGTGCATTTATGCCATGCAAGTGGCTTGGCTTCCACATGTTGCAAGTTATGGACCCTGTCACTTTTGGGATGTGGCATAGGGTCCCCAGCATCATGGTGAATAGTGTAACTCACAGGAGCATGCGAGTTACACTATTCGTTCTGGAATCGGCCCCATTATCCTTAACTATACACACATTCATGCATTTAAATCATACTCCATCAAGACAAACAATTGCAATTACAATACATAGAACTTCAACAGAAGGCAGTTTTCAAGCATAGAAGGCTGAGGACTTGCTTAAAGACATTCCTTGGTGTTTCAAATTCCAATTTTTCTGATATGCCCAAAGAAGCTTTCAAGGGAGTTTGCTGGCACAAGTACCATCTTAAATATATGGAAGCATTATTAGAGTAATGATTTATCCTAATATGTCATGCCCAGCTTAACACATACAGGATGGCAGCAAGAAAATTAACTTCCATAATTGCAGACATTGGCATCATTCAAGGCACTTTACATATATGTCTGTCTTTGGTTACATTGTTTCTTTTATATTAATGTCATTGTCATTCTGTGTGTACTTTTGAACTGTTTGAAATGCTTTCTGGCAAGTTTTATTTTTATTGGGATTTTCAATTATTTGTGTCCAGAGATGACCAACTGTGAAACTGCAACTCTGAAAGCAGATATAACCAAATGAAGCATGGCAATGCCTACATTTCTTCATTTTGCTATATTCACAACTATATACATAGAAACATAGAAATTAACAGCAGATAAGGAATGCTTGGCCCACCCAGTCTCCCCATTTTCCCTACCTACTGTAATGCCACAGACCCTACTTGATCTCTAGTATAGTCCTCCCTTCTCTAACCACTAAGGTTGCCTTATGCCTATCCCATGCATTTTTGAGTCCTGTTACAGTTTTTGCCTCCTCCACCTCCACTTGGAGGCTATCCCAGGCATCCATACTGTTTATGTGAAGAAGTACTTCCTCATGTTTCCCCTGAGTCTACCCCCTCCAGCTTCATAGCATGCCCTCTTGTTCTTGAGCATCTTTGTTTCTGAAAAATTGCTTCCCTGCTGTGCCTTATTTATACCCGTGAGATATTTGAAAGTCTCTATCCATATCCCCTCTTTCCTCCTCCTTTCTTTCAAGGTGTACATATTGAGGTCTTTTAGTCTCTCCTCATAGGATCTCTGGTGCAGACCCTGCACCATTTTAGTTTCCCTCCTTTGGACCACCTCTACTCTGTCTATGTCCTTCCAGAGACGTGGTCTCCAGAACTGGACAAAGTACTGTAGATGAGGTCTGACCAATGATTTATACAGTATTATCAGTGCCTCCCTCTTTTTGCTGGTGATACCACTCCCTATGCACCCCAGCATTCCACTAGCTCTTCCCACTGCCTTGTCACACTGTTTGGCCACCTTTAGGTCATCAGATATGATTATCACTAGTTCTCTTTCCTGTTTGATGGTTGTCAGTACCACTCCCCCATCTTGTACACCACATCTGGGTTTCTATGCCCCAGGTGCATGATTTTGCACTTATTAGCGCTGAAACTTAGTTGCCACATTCTTGACTATTCTTCGATCTTTCTTAGATCCCTACCCATTTTTGCAATGCTCACTGGAATGTCTACCCCCTTGCAGATTTTAGTGTCATCTGCAAAAAGGCATACTTTCCCTTCTAGCCCCTCTGCAATGTCACTTTTAAAGACATTATAGAAGATTGGTACCAGTACTGGTCCTTGTGGCACTCTGCTGGTCACCCTTCCTTCCTCGAGTGAACTTCTTTTATACCCACCCTCTGTTGCCTGTTCCCAAAACCAATTTCTTACACAGTTTATCACTTTTGAAGCTACTCTCAGGCTGCCCAGCTTGTTTTACAAGTCTCATATATGGAACAGTGTCAGCGACCTTACTGAAATCCAGGTAGACCACATCCACCGCTCCACCTGATCTACTTCCTGTTCACCCAGTCAAGGAAATCTATCAGATTTGTTTACTTGACCTCCCCAATGAATCCATGCTGCCTTGGATCATTTAAACTGATGGTTACAAGATATTCCTCAGTCCTTTCTTTCAGCAGTGATTCCATTATTTTACCCACCACTGAAGTCATGCTGACTGGCCTGTAATTGCCAGCTTCCTCCCTGTTACCACTTTTGTGAGGTTGGACTACATTTGCTTTCTTCCAGTCCTCTGGGACCATTCCCATCTCCAATGAGTGGTTGAACAAGACTGTACAAGGTGCAGCCTGTACCGCTCTGAGCTTCTTCAATATCCTTGGATGTATCCAGTCTGCCACCATTGCTTTGTCCACTTTCATATTTGTAAGTTGCTTCAGGAATCTCTCCTCTGTAAATGAACTAGTGTCCACCTCCCTTACTTTGATGCTCATGTCACTTACCTGTGGTCCCTCACCTTCACCTTCCACTGTGAACATTGAACAAAAATATTTATTCAGGATGTCTGCTTTTTCACTACTCACACTCCCCCCTTTCAGTCTCATACCTTTAAAATTTCCCACTGAACAGGGACTTGAACCCTGAGATTATAAGTCTAAAGCTCTAACAACTGAGCTATCCTGGCTTCTCTGCTGAGAATGACTACCTCTATCAACATTTGTTTTATGAAAATGGCATGGGATTTAAATGGTATTATGCATAAAAACATACAATACTTCCCCCATTTTTGGAAATCATAGTTCAAGAGGGTGTCATAGTATTGCTAATTTACTCCTCATATTTGCATTTCTGCAAAACAATGAAGCAAACATCATGACAAATGATGTGTCCTTGTTTCACTTTTTCTTTTTCACTTATGGTGACACCTAAAACTTTGATGTTACATCTACATAAAACAATCTGACCTCTAATGGATTTTCTCAATAAGAGGATTATATTTCACCATGTAATTAAAAATAAGCATGGTAACCCATGTTTTTGTTGTGGATTTTAAACGTTTAGATAAACATCATATATGGGGCAAAACAATGGATTTTACATGGGCTACTGAAACACCAGGGAACATCCTTGACATAAACAGATATACTGTACTGTTTAATTTAAAAATGACCTTTAAATAGACATTATTGTCCTCGGGTTAAAAACACACACACATTGTATGATTTCTCACCTAAAGCAGAATTTGATTATACAGCTGGTTGTTTTGTAGCATCTGCCTTTTTTTGTTTTAAAAGTGAAAAACTGGCTAGCCACCATATAAATGTTACCACACTAACACCTGTTTTTTTCTTATAGTTCTTAAATTCACATTACATTTGTACTTCCAGAAACTGGGAGTGCCACCATAGAGTCTAGCTACTAAAGATGCAGTGGGAGAAGACTACTGCATCATCAGCAGCTGGACTGTGTGTTGGTGCCCCTAAGGTTTGGCAAGGATACAGAGAGGGTTTAAGTAAAAAAAGTTTTGATAAGATTACAGTAGTTGTATTTTTTACTTTTATTAAGGAAACAGAAGCAGATTCTAACCCCATTACCACCAGGGGACAATGTGCTATCTGTTCTTTGAACTGTTAAACTGGAATACCAACTCATGGTAACACGGTCATGAGTAGAAGCTAACAGGAGGAATATTCAGGAGGATATAATGATATACTATTTTACTGAAAGGGTGGTGGAGATGTGGAACAAGCTGCCAGTCAAGGTGTTGGATGCAAAAACATTAGTGACTTTGAGCATGACTGGGACAGAATGAAGGGTATAGTGGTTGCTCAGGACATCAGAATCAGGGAGGAGAATGGAGGGGTGGGGTGGGAGGTTTAGGACACTGGAGGAACAGTAGATCAAAGGGCTAAATAGGGAATTCTGTCAGACTGGATGGACCTTTTGTCTTTTTCTGCCATCTTTGTCTATGTTTCTATGTTTCTATGGTACTGTCTGTCCACCCACATCTTAATATCTGTGCCAGAGCTACTGTAACCCCCTGCATGTGAGCTTGTCCATGGTAAAATAAGGGATAGTTCTGCACCTTTGGAGGAAGATTCACAAGGAAAGGGGGAATGTCAGGAGAACTGGAGTGGAGAATGAAGATATAGGAGTTAATGGGAAGTGGCCAAGCTCCATCATGGGAGTCTCTTTGTAGGTGTTTGTGGGTTTCATGCCTGAACATAAAGATGGTGCATCATAGTCTGCTGGTAGCTCCAGACTCAAGTTGAAGCAGTACCCTCTCACTGGTGCTGCATGACGCCACATGAAAGGATGACTGGAAATGTGAACTTTGTGTCTGATGGAGACATAACTGGTCTGCCTGTTGCTACTTCACTGGAAACCAGTGTTTGTTCAGGGTAACTGGGCAGTCATGAGGGTACCATCAGATGGATGACCCTTAGCTCATATCAGTTGTGGGTACATCTGCCTTACTATACACATCTGGTAGCTCATATCCAGTGGCTCCTAAGTGAGGAGCTCCATAAGGACTGGCATATTATGTCATCTGGTGGGAGAGTTAATGGGGAACACACTGAAAAAGTATGCTGCTTGTGTATGCTGTGCATCATGTGTAAAGAAATTTGTACTGATCTGACCATGATTCATTACCAACAGTGAAATCTGTATAGCTTTAAATAAGGTCACATGGGTATGAGGATTGCACTCAGGAGTTCCAAGTACTGTAGATCTGAATCCAAACTCAACTCAGCCTCCCATTCATTTAGATTGTCTCTCTTAGAGGACATGTTACATGACAAAAAGCAATGGGTGGATCTAGCAGTGCGATAATGGGGAGGGTTCTGTACATTTTTAGTGAGCTTGACATCAAATATCCACTACTTTGGGGTAAGCTGCAGCTTAACCTGAAGGTTCTAACCCCTGACTTCCCCTGGATCCACAACAACCAGCTATATCAACAAATTCTGGGATAGCTTATCAATCATAAAATATGTTTTAGAACTAGAAAATGATGAGGCCTAAATGTGTGTGTGTGTGTGTGTGTGTGTGTGTGTGTGTGTATGTGGTGGTGGTGTGGGGTGACAGTCTGCTGTCCAACAAAATTGTAATCTTATGAAGTGTACTGTATTGTATTAATGCCCAGAACCACCTTGAAAATGAGCTTGCTCAGTGGTGTTTATGCCTGGTTAAATAAAGTGATTGATTGATTGATCTCTTTAGATAAATTACATTTGACTAATTTTAGTTCTAAATAATGGAAATGACAAAATTTCAAAGAGTATTTTGAGACAGGTATTGTGAGAAAGGGCTACATTGTTTTTTGCAGTTAAACTTTTTTATTAATTTTTCATAAGATATACAGACAAACCTCTTACAGTACAGTACAATGTGAGGATTTTTTTTTTAAAGAAATTGAGGCAGCATATAATAAGAACATTGCTACAATAATACAAGGAGCTTTTGGTTTAAAATATAGTAAACAATACAGGTCATGTAATTAGCATATACTTGACATTTGTAGTGAACTTAAAGCGGATAGTATGATTAGATACGGTTTATATTAAAATGTTACATAATTATATATGATGCTGCAAAAGGGAAAAAAGTACATTCGTAAAAGGATTGTGGAGTAATAAAGAACGATTGAGAACAGAGTATAGGAAAGAAAAGATATATAAGAAAGGTAAGAAGAGAGAGAGGGAAACTATAAAAAAAGGTGAAAAAAGCGAGACTACAATGATGTATCGGTAAAAGGGGAAAATCCATATATATTAAGTCCACACATTGGTGTTGGAAGATTTAGTTGATTCCAAAAAATTAAAAAAGCCCTGCCAACAATTGTTATATAATATGAGTCGGTCAGACAAGATATATGTCATACGGTCCAGAAAGGCATATTGCAATAGTTGGTTAATGATACCGTAGGGTAGGGATTATGTTGGATCTCCAATGCATGAGGATTTGCGCTTAACTTGAAGGGAGAGTATATTTAACCATCTGCTCTGCGAATATGAAATTTTATAAGAACGGTGATTAAAAATACCAAGAATGCAATGTTTAGGGTCTAGTGTAAAAGGTTGACCTACCACTTTCATTGCAAATCTGTGAGTACAGTGCCAAATCTTTTGTATGAGGACAGTGCCATAAGATATGCAATAAATCCCCATTGGGGAACTGCAGCGCCAAGCAATTGTTATTGTTCAATAAACCCATTTTTGTAATACAACAGGAGTTCTGTACCACAAATGAAGGATCTTGGTTTGAATGAGGGAACTGCGTTTATCATTAAAAGATTTGTGACAGGACAGCCAACATCTGGACCATTGTGCATTGGTGATATTATATTGTAGCAAAGTACTCCATCTGTTTTAGCATTGACAGAGTAGTCAGGAAGGATATCACAAATATCTTTGTAAACAGTGCTATTTAAATTGGATTTTGTTTTTATCCATTTAGAGATGTGCTTATCATACAGAGAATTGATAGAGAAGGGTGTGAGGTAAGAGTTGCATGTGAAGCTGTAGATATTTCCAAAAATCCTGATGGGGAAGATTCCATATGCCTCGTAGGTCGGTGTAAGATTTTAACTTTAATGACTTGGGTTCAAGTATATCCTGCAAAAAGAGAATACCCTTATTTTTCCAGGTACGACAAAAAATGGGGTGATTATCAAGAGATATATGGTGGTTACCCCAGATGGGGGTGTAAGCTAAGGGTTTGGGGTTAGATTTAATATGCTTGTGAATGATTTTCCAATAGAATATAGAAGCAGCTATGGTAGGGTGAGACTTTAAAGAAGAGGTAAGGGTGTTATAAAGGAAAGAAGTAGCCACATTACCAGGACATAAGGATGTTTCCATATTGACCCATAAAGGAGACTGGATGTTGGGTTTGTTAAACCATTTAACTGTTTGAGATGTACTGAAAGCCCATAAGTAGGCTTGGAACCAAGGAAGGCCAAAGCCACCTTTTGACCAATGGGATCTAAGTTTATTATGACTAAATCTAGGTATTTTGCCTTCCCAAATGAAGCTGCCAATAATTTTGTCTATTTTGGTAAGAAAACTAGAGGAAGTATCAAGGGATATTGGAAAATAGGTATAATATTTTAGGAGTTATTGACATTTTAATGGTGGAAATTTTACCATTAAAAAAGTTTAAGTAACTTCCATCTATCAAGTGTTGTTTGGATACTGGTTAACAGATGGGAAAGATTAGCATCCCATAATTTATTCAATGTCAGGGTGATCCGAATGCCAAGATAAGATATACCTTGGGGGCCAACGAAAGCCTAATGAGTTGTTCATGAGGGACTACAAGGGTATTCAGTAGTAGCGTTTGGTTGTTAAGGTTTAGAAGCTAGTCGGAGTGGGAGGTGAAGTTATTCAGTAGTTTAACTAAAGGTTGCCCAGAACTTTTGAGGTTTTCAAGTAATATAAGGAGATCATCTGCATATGAGAGTGAAGTATAGTGAGAGTTACCAATAGTAATGCCTTTAATTGTACCGGATTGACGTAGGGACGCAGAAAGAGGTTCCATGACAAGTATAAACAATGAAGGCGATAAGGGGCATCCTTGTCTGGTGCCTCTTGCTAAGTAAAAGGAGGGGGACAAAATAGAGTTCGTGAGAACTCGAGCTGAAGGGGAGGTATACAATAATTGAATCCAAGCACAAAAATTATTTGTAAAGCCAAAATGAGATAGCACCTGATATAGATATTTCCAATTGAGAGAGTCAAATGCTTTCTCAAAGTCAATGGCTATTGCAGCTGCAGGGGTTTAAGAGTTTTGCTTTGTGAATTAAATTGAGTAATGAGCGAAGATGATCGAACTGTTTCTATTTTGATAAATCCTGATTGAGAAGTATGGATGAGTTTAGTCATTAAAGATTCTAAGCGGAGAGTTAATAATTTGGCAAGATTTTCCATCAGTATTAAGTGAGATCAGTCTGTAGTTTGAAGAAGTAAAGGGTCTTGTCTTTTTGGTAAGACTGTTATGATGGCATGGGTCATTGTGCATAGGAGTTTCTTTATTAAGGTTGCTTCTTGGAATACATTGACTAATACAGGACAAAGAGTGTCAGATAGGTTTTATAAAATCAATAGGAACCCATCACTGCCAGGTGCTTTACCGTTTTTTAATGATGATAAAGCAGTTTGGATTTCCTGTAAAGTGATTGGTTTATCAAGCACAGCTTTGTCCTGAGGGGATAGGTGGGGTAGATTCAATTTTTCCAGAAAATGTTGTATTAGGTTGGGATTTGTAGTATTAGGTTGCGAGTATAGTTGATGGTAAAAGGATTGCATAATACGATTGATTGAAAGGTTGTCTGCGTGTGTCTGACCTGATGGATCTTTAGACCTGCTTATGTCTCTGCATCTGTTGAGTTTTTAGCTGGTAAGAGAGCAACTTTCCGCATTTATCCCCTTGTTCCCAATAACCGTGTTTAATCCTAAAAAGGGCAAGTTCAGCTTTCCTGGATATCAACTCGTTAATTTTAATTCTTAATTGTAGAATTTCCAGATGAAGCTGTGAATTATGATTGGGTTTATTTAATTTATAGTATTGGGTTTCTTTTTCTTTAAGGGATTTTTCTAAGTTAGCTAATTGTTGTTCTCTTAATTTCTTTCTATGCGCTGCATAACTAATAATTTTACCTCTAATAGTGGCTTTAATGCTTCCAGATAGTACCTTGAGACATATCTGAAGTTTCGTTAATAGAAAGAAAATCTTGAATCTGGGTTTTAATCCAAGGAGTGAATTCAGGTCTCTGAGTAAAAGTGGGTCTAAGCATCAAGATGGGGTTTAGAAGAAGGTGGACCCCAGAGTAAATGCAGACTGATAGGGGAATGATCAGATATAACAATAGGAGAATCGATGTATCAATAATTGTTTCAGTAATGAGGGAAAGAGAACCAATAATCAATCCTACTATATGATTTATGTAAAGAGGAATAAAGGTGTAATCTCGTTGTCTGGGATGATGTAGTCTCCAAATGTCAGAGAGACCTAAATCCTTCATAAGCATTGATAGAGCATTAATACTACGGGGGTGGGCATCATGTGATGAGTTACTTCTGTCTAAATATGCTTGTAGTGCTAAGTTAAAGTCACCACCAATAAGAATAGGTGAATTATTTTTATTATTAATCATAATTTGTTGGGATAGATTATGGAAGAAAATGGGTGAATCAAAGTTGGATGCATATACATTCACAAACATAAGCGGACCTGCTGTGGTGTTTAATAGGGTTATAATCCACCTACCATCCGAGTCTCTAATGATTTTTAAGGGGGGCCAATTAAGAGATTTATGTATTAGGTAGCAACCCCATGTTTTTGTGGAGAAGATGACACATATACTTGACTCAATCCAGTCCCTTTTAAGTCTGTCGACATCCTCTGATAAAAGTTTAGTTTCTTGTAAGAAAGCAATATGTGTTTTATGCTTTTTAATATAGGTAAGTACTTGCTTACATTTACAAGGCGAGTTGAGTCCCTTGACATTCCATGAATGTAAGATTAGAGCACTTATGGTACTAGGATATAAGGTAATTAGTTACAAATAGGAATGAGGGACTCAATACCATTAATTTGGAGGATGTCACAGATTCAAAAGGTAAATATATATGATAAACAAATGTATGCAGGGCCCTTAACTTGTATGGGTTCGAGATGATTGAGTATTTGTATTCATTTTGTCTCGCAAAGGGACAGTATAGAGATAGGAATATCAAGTAATTAAACATTAGAACCAACAAACGTTAGTATAAACTCAGTAACAAGAATATTAATTTGAAACTTTTATGAAATGCAGAGCAATAAAGTCGGTAAATATACCAGGACTCTCTCTACACTACTAGGCGTGTAGAGTAATTAGTGAATCTCAAGATACGGTTTACCCTATAATCTTAAGATACTAAACTTTATATAACAGTATATTAACAAAGTGTAATTGAGATTTGTGCTGAGGTAATTAAAGCATTACCCTGGAAAAAAACAAAACATCATTCTACCAAATAAAAAGGATAATTATGTAATAGTGTTAAATTCCAAACATAATGAATTAGCTTGGACCTAGCAATAAGTCCAATATTAAATAAAGTATACCAACATGATGGCAGATAATGCTGAAACAGTGTGAGCCAGATAAAAGGATGCCCGATGTGTATTAATCCACTTAAGCTAGGTTGAGGAATGCAGTGATATACTATAGGTTCATAGTGCATCAGTGTATTGTGGAATCATTTTTATAAGTTCCAATGATTTGGAAGAAAATGGGATGAAGAATAATGTGAAAAGGTGGAAAAACTCAATGTATAGAAATACAATTGGAAGCATACTTTGGTGCAAAATCTGTGAGATATAATGAAATGACCTGATGCACTACATACCAAGTGATGCAAAATAAATATTAAATAAGTAAATGATTTTAGAGTATTTGTCTATCATCCTCCACATTCAAATGATAGGATTTATGTGGAAAATGCTATAATAGTAGGGGTTAAGGCACACTGATATGAAATACAGAACTCTATATATCTATGTATGCACCTGACCACATGGTGGCGCTAAAGCTTATGAAAAATTAGAGTGTAAATAGCAATTATATATACTAATGTCTGGCACCACACAAGGATTAATTAGAAGAGATCTTACAAACATTGTAATATTTATTCTTTCTCTCATTTATTTTTTTTCCATTGACTACATTGAGAGTAACTCCCATGGATTAAATACGCCATTGTCAATTGGCTCACCTCCCACAGACAGATACAGGCTTCTCCCGGCAACGACAGCGATTTGCTGCATTTAAGTGCTCCAAACCTGTTGGAGTGCGATAGCAACTTCTGCGGTAAATGTACGAAGGAATCAGTGAGGTGGTGTGAAGAGGAGGGATTCTGGTGAGAAACTGCTATATCACATCTAATTATGGGCCATAGTATTTATTACCATTTTTTTTTTTTTTTTTAGTGGGAAAAGCCTCAGGTAGCCTTGCTCTTCAGTTTTCTTCTCCTTTTCTTTTTGGGTGGTTCAGATGATTTAAAGGGAGAGCTGGACACAAGATCAGCCAGGAAGAATCGGAGAGTCATTACCCATTGAGAGCTTCTTCTGGTCTTGAGTAAGGGGTCGGATACAGTCTGTCTCAGATCCTCCATAGATGAGTGCAGATCTTCTTGGAGCAGATCTTCTTGGAGTGGGGAGAATTTGTTAGACAAGGTAAGAGGAGTAGAAAAACTGATGTGACATTCCACATGGGAAGCTGGAGAGGTGGAAATATTATTTAAACAGCAGGTATTATTATTTAGAGAAGAACCAGATGCTTTTTTTTCTTGTATGCGTGCAGAGCTTCTGGCAGGAGCTACAGTGGCAGATATGATGGCTGCAGATTTCTCAGGGACCTGAAGGACAGTTTCAGCAGGAAGGGCAAGACATTGTAATTGCGAAGTGCTTGTGCTGGAGCAGGAATGAGCTGCATTAGCATTGCAAGGCAATGTAAGTGCGGGCTGTGTCCAATTCAGAAATTCAGAGAGAGATTCTGGGGTACTGAAATCTCTGGTAGAATCATTCAAAAAAAGACGCATTGTTGCAAGGTAACGCAGTGCAAACTTAATTCCACGCTGATGAGGATTGTTTTAATGGGGTTGTAAGCTTTTTGTTTGTTAGATAATTCTTTAGAATAGTCTCTGAAAATTAGGATTCTGTTTTCTTGCCAAGTAAGTGCACCTAATTGCCTCGCTTTTGAAGAATCAGTTCAGTATATGCGTGGTTTAAATCTGGCAATGATGGGCCTGGGTTTCTGGTCGGGTCCAGGCCTCGGATTTAAGGTTCGGGAGATCTCTCGATGATTAGGTCTTGGCCGGCTGGTAATTTAAGCAAAGAAGGAAGTACATGAGTTAGAAGAGCACTGGTGTCTCCTAGTTCAACACCTTCAGGAAATCCAGAAATCTAAGGTTATTACGTCTGTTTCTATTTTCAATATCATCTATTTTGTCCTGAAGGTTCCTAATAACTCTGTCCTGCTCCTGATGGTAGCCTGTAATGTGTTAATGGAATCTTCATTTTGAGATGCTTTAACATCAGTAGCGCTGATTTTTTGATCAAGTGCCTGCATATTATTGATATTTTGTTGAGATGCAATTTTTAATACATTGATTTCACTTATTAGTTGCTGAAACATTGCCTCCACTCTATTAAGAGAACTGTTTTGTGGAGATTGGTCTGCCATTATTGTAGGCCTTAATAGAGAAATTGAAAAGCTGTAGATAACTCGTTCAGTAATTATGAGGCAATAAAAATACTGTACCAGAGCTGTTCTGCGATGTACATATAGTAAGATCTCAGATGTTGGTGAAGGTAGGAAGTCTGGAATCTGTAGGACGGATGATGATATTTGGTGAATCCAGGAGATGAAGAATCAAGCAGCCATCTTCAGCACAGCGCCCTCTGGCTGTCAGAAAGGGCTACATTGTTGATGTACTCGGAAGTTATTAATTTCTCAGTTAATGCATTTGACCATGATCCAGAAAGGTTCTTGATGTGCTATGTGTCTGCATAGTAGGAATGAGCATGCACTACTCCACCAGAGCCACAGATGTTGGCTAGATGCTAATCCTCAGCACATAGTATGAATAGTAGTAGTACAGTATGCATTGAGTGAAAATGCAGTCTGCACACATCTGCACACCAAATGAGCACAGTGCCATCCAGAGGTTTGTAGAAAGATACACATGACTCACATGTGTGAATCCCAACCAACAACACAAGACTTGAGTTTGCATGTCTGGATTACTGGCCTCAGAGCTATGCTACTCTGCTAGCTGCAGTAGCAATGATGCATCCCCTTCATGACAGTGTAACACACGCAAGAACCAGAATATGCACACATTAAAGAGTAGGTACATCAGAGGAGTCACATGATGCAGGCTGCTGACTAACACCCTGAACTCGCAGCTCCAACCTCCCATCCCTATTTATTGCTAAATTACTAAATCAAAGGTTGAATTTTTCTGAGAGTTTTGATAATTTACTTGTCTGATGGAGAGCAGAGGAGTTCCAGTGATCCTAAACAGCAAATGGAGGTCAAAATGTGGAGGTCACAGCCTAAACACACTCCGCCCACCACGCTGGTAAAGGCACCAAAGAAAGCCAAGGCCTCGCCATCTGCAGGGGACCCAGAAACTGAACTGGGTGCCCCGGAGAACAAACCTTCGACTCTGGCATGATTTCTGACTGAATTTAAGCCCTTTAGGGCTGAAACTGTCCATGACAGAAGAATTAAAATTGGTGACCCAAGCTCTAGAGGACCTTACTAAGCATACGGACGACAACAAAACTTTAATCATATCACTGGAAAAATGCTTTACCAGACAAGAACTGGAGATAGTGATGCTGAGGCAAAAATTAATCAAAATGTAAAGTAAATTGGAAGATTTAGATGGAAGGAGTAGACAAAACAATGCCATTGTCATTGGACTCCTGGAGAAGGAGAAGGGAGCCGATGCTATCTTCTTTGCAGAAAAGCTTCTGAGGAAACTAACAGGCCCCACACCCTATGCCTCCAGCTACACAATCAAGTGGGCACACAGGGCTCTGTGACTGATGCTGCTATCTGGAGCCCCACTTCACACCCATTCATATTCAGATTCCTGAATTATCAGGAGTGGCAATATTTCTTTACCAAAATCAAGGAGATCCAAGAAATAAAATGGGAGGTCTCCCATCTGAGGGTAGCGCAAGACCTGCCATTAACTGTTTGGCAATGAAGAGAGACGTATCTCTCATTCATAGTAAAACTGATTGCCTTCAATATCCAGTTTCATATGGGCTACCCAGCCAGGTTACAAGTCCTGATATCTGCTGCCTGGATCAGCTACGAGGATGCCAATGCTGTGGCTGCTGGACTGAAAGCGGCCTTCCCTGATCTCTATAAGGAGGGATGATCTGATATTGCCTACTGGTACACAAATATCTTATTACTAAGAGTGTGGGTGTTTGATATCTTACGGAACTGATCTTTGTTTTACTCCTGGGTTCAGCTTGAACCTTATCCATGTGTGGCACTAACCTAGTCACTTCTTCTTTTCCATGCATCTGTATTCCCTCTCCATGTTATCAAGTCTGCTGGGAATGCAGAGTGGCTAGATGCATACCATAGCCCTTTGAAACTGGTACTTGAATGGTTTTATGGTGAGAGGATATTCTTGGAACATGTTCTACAAATAAGGAGAATACAATTTTCCTTCCAAACTTTTGTACATTTAAGAGGGTCTTTTCTGTCCTGTTATTGGTAGCCCCTTGAACTGTCGCTAGGTGGTGCTTATTACTTCACGAGCATTGAGAAGTCTACTGCTAATCCTTTACTCTGTGTGGCACCTCTCACCCTGATGGTACTGTTTAATTTCATTCATGTTTATACTGTTTGGGACTTCAATTTGCAAATTATATATATACCTTAAGAGATCATGACCTCAAAGTTTCTTTTCTGCTGCTGAAATATTTTGAATACTCAGTTTCTGGACAGCAGCTCTAGTATGAAGAGACTGATCATTCCTTAAGTCTTGGTTTTATGCCTGATCGAATTAAATTTCCTTCTGGTATTACCCTTCTGGCAGATACAGCAGAAAGTAGCAAGGAACAATGACAATCACTGTTAAATATTATATTTTATGGCTGTATGGCCTTTTTGCTCTGGGTACTCAGAATGATATAATTTTACAATAACAGTCCTGAAGTAAGGATTGTAATTCTGTTAGTCTTTTGGTTACTAGGAATCAGAAAGTTTATTTAGAGGTGTTAGCTGCTCCACCAGTTTACTGGAGAGTATATCATTTTGCAATTTAGGAATAAGATTTAAGGGACAGGAAGGGCTGGAGAGAAAGTAGGGTGGTTGGATTTCTTGCAGTCATGGACCATATTGTGTTTTTGTTGGTAGGGTGGGGTGGGGATGTTACATTTCTTGTTAGAGTTTACTAGCTATGGGTGGGACTGGGGTTGTTGGAGGCTGGGACTTTGGGGGAGGTTTGGAAACAGGGAGGGTCACCTCGCAAACATTTCTTCCAGAAAAAGCAGCTACTATTTAATGGGTGGTCATATAAAATGGACGATTTTGAGCCCAATTTCCTGACTAACAGAGCAGGTGTATATACTCTATTAATGATCAACGGGTAGCAACTATGAATGTATTATGTGGAATGTTAAAGGGGCTAGAAATAAGGCAAAAAGGTATAAGCTCTTCAAGCATTTACAGATGCAAAAATAGTCATGTTATGTGCTTGCAAGAAATACATATGCTTGAATCAGAGGCTAATTTGTTTAGGCACCAATTTGTGGGTCAAGTTTATATGGCTGGGGATAACACAGTTAGTAGGGGAGTTGACATTTTAATAGCAAGAACTACCCCTTTTGTCTGTGAGCAATGTATTAAAGATCCGAATGGTCACTATATTTTTCTTCAAGGACTTCTGAATCAAACGAGGGTAGTACTAGGTAGCGTGTATGGTCCCAATGGGGACTCACTGGGCTTTTTCCTGGAGTTGCTGAAGATTCTATCCCCCTTTGCCCTCCTCCCTGTTATAATGGGGGGGGGGACTGGAATTTACCATTCTCCCCTGAGATGGACAAGGATGGGAAGAAAAAAGTAGGGCTAACCCCGGCCCAATGAACAATAAGGGAACTCTCTGATACTATGGGATTATGTGACCCCTGGAGGGTTCTAAATCCACAGCTCAGGGAATTCACTTTTATGTCAGAAGTCCACAAAACCAGATCCAGGATTGATTATTTCTTAATGAGTCAAACTATGCTGTCGGGTCTGTCATCTTGTATAATAGTCCCTGGGGTCATATCGGACCATTCTCTGGTACGGTGCTCCTTGGACCTCAACTCCCATTTTCCCAGACAAACAATTTGGAAACTAAATAACCAATTACTTTAATCAGATCAAATCAAAGAATATATTATTCAGGTCATTGAACATTTTGAAACAGAGAACCTCAATTCAACTGGTAAAGGGGACATTGAATGGGGAGCCATGAAATGTGTTATAAGGGGTGAACTAATTAAAATAGCAGCGGACAGGAAAAGGAAGACGGAGAGAAAGGTGAAGCAGTTTCTAGATAATATTCGGGATATAGAAAGGACTCTCTCACCAGCTACCCCAGCATAAATTAAGGAAAGATTGATTGGACTTAGGAGTCAGTATAGTGAAATTCTGTGAGAGAAAACTGAGTACGCCATTTTCAAAACTAAAGTAATGTATTTAGACCAGGGGGAGAAATCAGGGCATTTGATAGCCCCAAGATTAAGGGTTAAGGAATCTTCCAAAATTTTGCAAAGTATTACATCTTTGAGAGATGGAATAATTAAGTTACTCCCCCAGGATATAATAGAAGAGTTTGAGCAATACTACCATTACCTATACAGTCCCATGACCCCAACTTCAGAGAACAGCACTGGAAACATACTTATCCACTGTTCAACTCCTAGGTTCTGGCTGAACTGAAGGAGGATTGTCTTCCCTATTTCTGAACCGGAGATTTTGGCAGTTATTCAGTCCCTGTCTTTGGACAAGGCCCTAGGACTGGATTGGTTTTCCCAATTTTTATAAATGCTTTGTTAAACAATTAGTCCCAGGGTTAAAATACTGTTCAATGCCATACTTAACTCAGAGGGGGTAGATAAACATCTATTTGAGGCTGTTACAATAATTATTCCCAAATCTGGAAAGCCCCCGGATAGGGTTACCAGCTACCACCCCATTTCATTAATTAATAGTGATATTAAAATCCTGGCTAAAATCCTAGTGACTAGATTAGGGAAGGTCATGCCTTATCTTATACATAAGGATCAGGTGGGTTTTATGGAAGGCAGGATGTCCTCTGACCATATGCACAAACTCTCTCATGTCTTCTCCACATCCAGAGACTCCAATATCCCGAGTGGGTTGTTGTCCCTGGACACAGAGAGGCATTTGACAAGGTGAACTGGCAGTTCTTGTCCCTGGCCATGGCAACACTTGAGCTCCCCTACCCTTTATTAAAAGTGTTTTTCTTTATATAATCACCCTAGTGAAAGAGTATATGGTAATGGGGTATTTTCTTTGTTTTTCCATTGCTGTCTGGCACCAGAAAAGGATACCCCTCTCCTACCACCATTTTAACCTCTATCTTGAACCTTTCCTTAGTAAACTTAGACAGGATCCAAGGGTACAAGGGTGGTAATTAGCTCCCAAGAATTTAAAGTGTCTGCATATGCGGATGATGTTCTCCTCCACCTAATTCACCTTAGTGAAACTACCGTGGTAATGGAAATAATAGACACATACAGCAAAATGTCTAACTACAAAATAAATGTAGGAAAACCACGGTGTTCCCCTTTAACTTAGAGCTTCACAAGAACACAGTGGTGGACCTAGGATTACAGTGGTCCCAAGACACTCTTAAGTACTTGGGGATTGTGTTAACTAGAGTGAACCAAGTTAGTTAAGCTAAATTTGAACTCAGTACTTAATACTGTTAAGCAAGATTTAGTAAGATGGCACATCTCCTCTTTACTTTGGGAAGCACACCAATCTAATTAAAATGAATGATTCACCTCAGCTGTTTTATCCTATTAACATGCTCAATGTCTGGTTGCTTTTGCAATGGCATAAGAGAGCTCATGCAATCATTTCTGATTTTATTTGGCAGGAAAAACCCTCATAGAGCTTACCATAAACTAGCAGCCTCCAGGGAGAAAGAGGACTGAGATTGTCACATCTGGGTCTATATTATTAGGCTAGTAGCGGCAAGTACATAAAATGGTTGATGGCTCCAACAGAAGAGTTCACTTTACCTTATGTTACTCATGGGTCAAGTTGTGAATTGAGTTATTTAAGGGAGCTGGTGTTGATCCACTTGCCCTGTTACACTCTGCAAAGAAAAATCTCCCCCCAAATTGACTCCCACTCCAATTCCATCTCTGTGCATACACAGACTCAATTAAGCTCATTCTTAAGGTATTCAGCCAGATGTGACCCAAATCAACCACTGTGTCATAATCCTAACATGAAGATTGGGGGAAGATGATCTCAGATACCTGGCTACCCCAGATGAAGGGACTGAGAGTCAAGAATGTTTTTCAGAAAGGGAGGTGTGACCTGGTGGAAACCATTCTTAGGAAACAGCATATTGGATATAACCAAGTATTTAAAGTTTACCAGCTTAGACATATGTTGGTACAAATACAGGCAGGACTCTGGGAAGGTGTGCTTTTGGAACCTTTTGAAAATCTCTCTCAAATAGTATGGGAACCACATCTGGTGTCCAAGTTATATAGTTTTCCATTTAATCAAGCATATGAGGAGCTTAATAGTAAGCCTCATTATTGGGCAGTCCAGTTCCAAGAGCCTGAATGGAAATGGAGGTTATTTGGCAACATACTTACCGACACATTACCCAGGATAGATTAAGCGTAATGCAGTTTCAGTTTCTAAATAATCTGTACTGGACTCCAAACAAATTACAAAAGTGGAAGGTTGCCCAATTCCTTATGCAATAGATGCCATCAAGCAGAAGGTACCCTCCATCACATATTTTGGGTTTGTCCTCCTGTGAAGGAGCTCTGGGATACAATTAAAAACAAAGCAGATCCCTTACTTGGAATTGATCAACTTTTCACTCCAGAGGTATGCCTAATTGGTGACTATGTTAATGTTAAAATGAAGGCTAGAAGGTTTTAAATGGCTATAATCTGTTCCTCTTAAAGAAGTAGTGTTGTGCCATTGGCTAGATGATCTCCTTTAGCCTATACAGAATGGCTGATGGAGTTATTGGGAGAAACTTCATGCCTTACATTTGCTCCTAAATGGAGTGCAATCAACTCCTTCAGAGTGAACAGTTTTATGTAAGCTTGGGAATTGAACTGCCTTCTGTCATGATACTAATAGAGTTGCTGTTAACGCTGTCTGAGTATTGATAAAGCAAGGTGGGGAGTTGGGGTAATGGGAGGGATGGTGGGGGAGGTTTGGTAGGGGCAGAGCAGTAAGTGTACTATTTCAATCCATGTTCATATTGTCTTATTGTACTGTGTTTGTACTTAAACTTCTTGCACTGTAATTAAAATATCAATAAACTTGAATTTCAAAAAAAACAAAAACAAAAAAAAAACACTAGGTACCTGAGCAGTATGGCATATATGGAGTATAACATATAACATGTACACATGTTTGCAAAAGGAACACCCCCGCAGAAGGCACACCTGCAAACATGCCAGCACACAGGAACACCCAACATACAACCCCTCCCCCATATCACATACAGATCATGCACACACCATCACAAATGAAGATAATTGCTGACAAGTAAGCACAGTATGAAAATAAATTTATTCAGCAGCACAACACGGGCCCTGTGTGTTTGTCTCAGTGATCAGAAGATACTAATCAGAGAACTTTGAACTTTAGGCTAGCAGCCATATTATAGCACCATTTGCTTTCCTGTTCACGTCTTGTACTTTGTTCCCATTTACTTGCCATTTAGGATCTGCTGGAGGATGCCACATGTATCCTGCAGGAGGAATCTTCCATAGCCATTTCAAGCTTTTGTGGCTGTATTCATTTCCTTGTTTGCACGTTGGAACGCCAGTAAACAGGTGAAATCTTTGCAGTTGCAATGAATAATGTGAGTGCAGCTCCTAACTTACCAGTGGAGGAAAATATTGAATACAGTTCTGCCGATGACAAGGAGTTTAACTGCCTGGAGGACCCAAAGGAGTTCAGTAGATGCTGGGGGAGACAACGGCACATAGTTTTCAATGAAGGAGGCATGGATGGAGTTAATCCTTCCTGACTTGAAGAATTTGTTAGCCTAGAAAAAGAATGCATTAAAGAGCTTAATGACTATTACAACAAGATTTCATTAGAGAAATAATTAGAACTGGGTTACTCACCGAGAGGCTTATGCATAGGTAACCCCTTCATACAGCTTTGAAGATGAGGATCTGAAGTGTGAGTGGGAGGCGGCTGCAATTGAATGCACTAACAGGTGGTTGAAAGCACTTATCAAACGAGACCCGAAGTTACAGACTGCAGCAAAGAGATCAAATGCCTCCAAGCATTGATTGCTATACACAAAGGTAAGAGAGAATTTAGCACTCTTACTAAATTCCTATGTAAAAAAAGTTAACAGATATGAAACAGCGCTGATATCATGTAAGAGAAGCAAGTTGGCAAGAGACACTGGACAGTACAACAGGGAAGAAGTGTTTGTGTGGGAACGGAGAGACTGTTCCAGCAGCTGTGGGCATTCTAGATCAAGAAGGAGGGGGTAACTGAAATAAAAAATAAAAATCAACAACAAGAGATCATTGCTCCTAAAAAATATGTAAGTTTTGTTAAAGAAACAGTTCCACCCACCCCTAATAATGAGGTAGTGATTCAAACATCAGATATTAATCTAACCAATCTCTCAGCAACTCTGTACATTTTTTTAAACAAAGCTTCAGAGGGTCCAAATCAAAGAAACAAGTGGCATCAGCAAAAAGGAGCTATTCCTTCTATTGATCGGAGTGGCCGAAGTGGGGTGCATGATATTTACAGCCGGATCCTTGGCATTAATACTGGCATGTGCTGTCTGTATTTCTGCGATGAATAATCCTTATAGCCCTAGATTAAGAACATCTGAACTGTCTGAATTTCACTTTATTCATCAAGGAGGTGTCTGCTTGTACAATAGTTTACAGTCAGATTTTTCCTTGACTTCCACATATTGGGCCTAAATTGTGTGTAAGGCAGTGAGAGTGCCCTTTAATCAATTACTTTAATGTAATACTGTTGGGTTTCCTTGGTCTATGTGAGACGTAGTACTTGGAAAACCTTTGTGAATTAACTCTGAAGAAGTGGAAATCTTCAGTCTTAAAACCACTGACAATTTTGAGTGCATTAGTGACTGCTCATTTTAGTAAATTTTTCATCTGCTGCTGGAAATATTGGATATTTTCATTGGGAGGGTGGATTAGCATTATTTTATTCTAGGTAAATGTTAATTTATAATGCGTTGTAAATTGTTGTTATTTATGATTATGGATTGTATGGGTGAGTGGTTATATTTTAAGTGAGTATTTGAGTGTTGTTGAATTTATTTAATTGTGATATTGTTCTGTTATATGATTGTTGGGTGAGTGGTTATAGTTTGAGTGTTGAGTGCTATTGACTGTGATATTATTCTGCTATAGGAAATGTGTTGGGAGGCTATATGATGGTCAGATGCTATTCCCTCCAGGCTCTGGGACCTTTACCCCTTTGTCTGTCTTTCTTTGCCTCTGAGGTATATATGAGATGTGCCCTGGGTGTAGCCAGGAAGACAAGAAGGGGAGATCCTGAGCTGGGAGAGATGGAGAGGAGCAGTCAGATAGAGGTGGTGGGGACCAGGAGATGCCCTGGAAAGAAATGGGATCAGAACAGGGGTTCTCCTTGCCTGATTCCCATACCCAAGGGCACTGCTGAATGCAGACAGATGGTGCGGTCTTCTTCAACTGCCCATCCTACTCGAACAGTGTTATGCAACACCAGGTCTATTTGTAACAAGACTGTTATAGCAGATCTTGTTGGGACAGCAGACCTGGCATGCATCACCAAGACCTGGCTGGATGAGAATGCGGGTCCAGTATTGGCCTTGGCTGTTCCAGTGGGTTACTCGGTGATACACCATCTGAGGACAGATCATAGGGGCAGGGGTATAGCCAACTGTTTTAGAGCATAAAAAATTCCACGAAAATAAACCACACACTACAGCAAGGGTGGTGCTCTTACAGAGGTTGCAAACCTCAATTTACAAAGAAGAAAAGGAAGTACGAGCACACCTTTGGCTTTTTTAATGCTAAATTAGCTTGTTTATTGCCAGAACATCCACGGCCAGTAACCCTGCACTTCGACTAGAATGCCTTCAAGGGGTATTTAGATCATACCAGGGCCTTATTGAGGCACCAGTGGGATGCACCAGATCATTTGAGTGTATCATGGGTATAAGTAAGGGGTGCAGGGTACCTCTCATCTACCATCCACCCAGAGATGGGAAAGAATTCTTGAAGGAAGTTGCGGACTTCATTGTCGATGTGGTATTAGGATCCCCCAGATGGTTGATTCTGGGGGATTTCAATGCCTGAATCAATGATGAACTCTCACTATTTGGATGTGACTTCTTCTAACTAATGTCTTCATTGGGCCTCATACAGGTTGATGCCTCTGCTACCCAAGTAGGGGTCACTCATTGGACCCGGTGTTCCTCCTGGGGATGGAGATATCTGATTTGGTGGTGGAACCAGTCAGATGGTCTGACTATCACACCATAAGGTTCACTTTTGGGTCTTCCCTGATGGGTCTGCCCTATGGAGATGGTCCAGTACTGCCTTTTATGGGTGTGACTCCTGATGGTCTAATGGCAGTACTGGATCTATCGAGCATGCCAAGGGAATGCATGGTCCTGGGGACCTGATGCTTACCTATAATGCAGTGGTAACAGGAGAGGACAGTAGTGTGGTGGGTAGGTAACTGGCTGGGTGGCAGGACACAGAGGGTGGTGGTAAATGGCTGTCACTCCACAGAGGGAAGAGTGACCAGTGGGTACCACAGGGATCAGTGCTGGGACCGGTCCTATTCAACATCTTCATCAGTGACATGGCGAGGACCTAGAAGGCAGAATTTCACTGTTCGCTGATGACACAAAGCTCTGTAACAGAGTAGACACACCAGAGGTGTAGACAGAATGAGAAGCGACCTGCAGAAACTTGAAGAATGGTCAGGGGTTTGGCAGTTGAAATTCAATGCAAAGAAGTGCAAGATAATGCATATGGGGCACAAAAACCCTAGCACAATATATCAGTTGGGGGTGAGGATATAGCATGCAAGCAGGAAAGGGATCTTGGGGTTATCATCTCTGATGACCTCCAAGGTAAGGAACAGTGTGACAAGGCAGCAGGTAAAGCAAATAGGATGCTGGGTTGTATAGGCAGGGCATTACCAGCAGGAAAAGGAGGTCATAATTCGCTATACAAGACACTAGTGAGGCCCCACCTGGAGTACAGTGTACAGTTCTGGAGACCATACCTACGTAAGAACATAGACAGGGTAGAGAAGGTTCAGAGGAGGGCAACAAAGATGGTGCATGGATTGCATCACAAGTCCTATGAAGACAGGTTGAAGGAACTGAACATGTACTCCTGGAGGAGAGGAAGGAGAGAGGGATATGATAGAGACATACAAGTATCTTACAGGGAGGAACAGGGTGCAGGAAAACACTATTTTTAAGTGAAAAAGATGTTCCAGGACTAGAGGCATGGGATGAAGTTGGAGGAGGACGATTCAGAGGAAACATGAGAAAGAATTTCTTCACAGAACGGTGGTGGACAAGTGGAACACCCTGCCAGAGGAAGTGGTGGGGCTGAAACAATCACGGGATTTAAGAATGCATGGGATAGACATAAAGGAATTCTGGAGGTCAGGGGTTAGGTGCAACAGACTTCTAGGAAAACAAACTGAACTTACAAGCTCAAATGGGCAGACTGGATGGGCCATAGGCCCTTATCTGCTGACACTGTCTATGTATCTATGTATCTATGAGCCCTGAATTCCATTGCTCCTGTTTGTGTTTGCCCCTCATTCTCCATCTAAGGTCTCCATGGCTTGATGGGACCTTAAAGGAGTTGAGAGTAAGGGTGAAGGCTGGGAGAGGGCCTTGTGGAACTCAGGCCTTGATGGCTACAGGCTTAGGATGATGGAGCGTTATACTTTCTGTCAATCAACAATCACCCATAAGAAGGCAGAGTTCTTGTCTAACAAAACTGCCGCTGCACAATATCAGCCAGCTCAGCTTTTCTGGACTGTAGACAGATTGTGCAATCCAATCTGTCTTCAGTCTGTGGGAACTTTTCTTTTTAACAAGATAAGTGTGACGAGTTTACTCAATTTTTTTGCAGGTAAGGTTATCACCATCAGATTCGAGATCAGCCAATCTACCTCCAATGGGTGCTACGAGGGTTGGCATGATATCACAAGTGCCCAATCTTTCTGGATGGATTTCAGCTAGTCAGGATTCACTGACATTGTGAGGGACATACAGACTTTGCAGCGGCCAGCCTGTTGTAGTTTGGATCTGGGCCCTACACGACTCCTGGTGGGCTGCATAAATGAAATAGGCCTGATCCTTGCAGAGATAGTCTGGGGTTCATTGGAGAGGGGGATCTTTCCTGGTCCCCTAAAGGAGGTGGTTGTGTGACTGCTCCTGAAAAAAACCCTCCCTTGACCCAGATTGCCCATAAAAAATAAGGCACGAAGGGGTGTGTGTGTAAAACATATTTTACAGTATGGCGAGGGGCATAGTAAGGCATACGGCCAAAGGCTGAATGACTTCAGCCACTAGACGTGCTCTAAAATATGTCTGTGAAGAGGAAAATCAAGATATGGAAATAAATACAACTTGGGACTAGAATGACTAGGACTATAATATTCTAGATAAAATTGATTTAGATAGTTCATTGCATGAAGGAGAAACAGAAAGCCATTCACATGATGTGAACTTGTTTAAGAGAAAAACTTTTAAATCAAAGTAATTTTTTGTCCTCAGATACTGTATCTAATGCAGATATTTCAGTTTTTGAAACTTAAGTAAGCATCAAGTTACAACTTAAAGTAAATTCATATTCCCTCAATTGTGTCACTCAAGTTTTGCTATGATAATGGTATGGTTTCTAACATGAGAATTCATTTCCTGTATTTCCTGCATATTAAAATGTTAGAATAAGATATATTTTTATGTAAAAGAAATTATGGGATAAGGCATACACGTGCATGATGAATCTAAAGTACCATTTCGTAGCAACTGATTCTTGCCCCTTATATTTATTTATGTATTATTTATACAGTATGTCTTATTTTATTTTTACTTTAGCCTCTATTCTCTCATGCCCGTGTTTCCACCTTAATTGTTAGATTTTGATAGTGGATGAAATAAAATAATAAATTAAAAGGTGGATTAAGTAAGAGCAGCACTTTTTGTAAACCACACAGAGACCCATATACTGGTGCCCTCCTCATTTTATGTATGAATATAAGAAACTTGTTTTGAGATGTTTACTGTGTGTAAGAAATAATATATGCCTTATATTATGATAGGCTTTTCCTTTATGATAAGTAATCTGTGATATTTAGAATAATTATGGAAATACTAATAATTTCCCTATGAAAGTGCACTATTAGAAAATGTATGATTCCACAACTAACTTAGTTACATTTGTAACAATAATGAAAAGTCATAAATAGTGAATAGACTAGTAGTTAGATGTGCAAAGAAAATACATTTATAATAATGCTCATTAACTGTCTGTGGTGTTTTAAATATGTTGTTTTTATATCAAAGGTATACACAAATGGATGTTTGTTACTTTAATTGATTGGGTATTTAAGACACTTGATTTGTAATTCATCAAACCTGCCCCTGAGGAAGACCCTGTGCTAGGGTCAAAGCACTGAGAGAGCTACTGTCCAGATAGTCAGCCACAATAAACTGGTGAATATCACAAATCAATTTCTGTATGTTGTGAGTGCTTTTCATTCATTCTTACGTGAACTTTGGGTTGCCAGCCCTGTTAGAAGCATCAACTGTGAAGTCCTGTGTGCACTGAATTTTGTAGTCTTTGGGACTTAAATGACTGGGACTTTAATATCATAGATCAAATTGACATTTCTAGTTTATTACAGTATGAGACCCAAAGTGAACAAGGGTACCATATGAAAATGTGAGAAAAACACCATTTTAAACCGAGTCAGTTTTTGCCCTCAGGTATATAATTCTGCAACTGCTGTTTTGAAAGGTTACGGATTAATGGGTAGACAAATTATTCACTGATACTAAATTTAACTATTTCAGAAACCTCAAGAAGGAGGAATTTGAGGCTTTGGGAAACAGAAAACCTGAATGGGTAGTTTCAAAACATCTGACAAAGGAGGAATAATTGTGCTTATGAAAGATATGTATGTTAATAAATGTATGGAATTGCTTTCAGATCAAACAACCTATCTTAAGTTAAACAAGCATTTGTCAATGCCAAATGTTTCCTTGCATGGTGTATGTGGCAGGGGTGTATTGTGTTAGCTGAATCACAAGTTAATGTTAGTAAACAAATCATACACAAAAATGATCAAATCATGACTTAACACGTGCATTATCCTTATAAATGCAGATGTTAAACTATGATTTGTGCCATTTACTTTGCGGAAGCACTGCAGAAATCTTTGTCTAAAAGTGGCTGTCAGCCGAACATCAGTGAGTTACTATTCACTTCCCAGGTGGTCTAGTGGGTGATGCTGATGCTGCTGGTCCTGTCCCAATGAAAAGCTGTGATGAAATACATGGTTGCTAAGAACAGTTTTCTATGGTATTCCAATACTGTATTCAAACCCTGCCACCCACAGCAGCCAGCCAGTCCAACTGCTCTCTCTCTCACTTTCTCTCCTCACATCTGCCTGCCATTGCCAAGTACCTGAGTCCATGATTGCATGCTGTCTACTCCCTGTTGGATAGCTGAAAATAAAGAAACCCTGCAACCAGTCCAACAACAATAAAATAAAATCCCTAGTGTGCTTATTCGAATAGCATCCCTGCCATGGCAGCCAGCATGTGCGTGTGTGTGTGTGTGTGTGTGTGTGTGTGTGTGTGTGTGTGTGTGTGAGTGTGAGTGCATGTGCGTATACAAGTGTGAGTGCATATGCATGCGTGTGTGTCCCCACATCATTCAATAGTGCCTGTTGGGAAGGAAGTGCAGTCAGTTGGTAAATTCATGCGGCCCATCTAGAAGGCTCTGGTTCTGCACATGAATGAAAGTTGGACCAGTAGTAGAATTACAGTCTTCTCAGACATCCGACAGGGAAAATGAGATATACAATGGACTTGGGTACTTACTGATGGCAGGTTGATGGAAGGGAGGGAGAGTGAGCATGCAGGACAGTTGCTGTGGGGAAGGGTCTATGCAAAGGTGTACCAGAGAATTTATTTAATTTAGGAATTTTACTGTTGTTGGACTGTCAGCAGGATTTCTGTATTTTCAGCCATCCGACAGGGAAAAGGCAGCATGCAATCATGGACTGGGGTACTTGGCAATGGCAGGCAGATGGGAGGGAGAATGAGAGAGTGGTCAGGCTGGCTGGCTGCCATGGATGGTGAGGTTTGAATAAAATATTGAAATACACACAAGGAAGGAGGTTTGAAAGAAGAGGACTGTTATTTACATTTTACATTCTGCCTGTGCTAAGCGGCTTGCCAGTGGCTTATGCAAATGAAAGAATTGAAGTGCTCTCATTGGAGCACTTCATTTTTTTAACTAGAGAATGGCTTCCAGCTGTGAAACTGAGACTAGTGTCACAGTCTGCTTGTGTGCTTATCAGTCTGTGAGGATGAGCCCACTGCACATTGCTCTGCATTGGACTTGTGCCTGACACATCTCTGAGATGTCATTCTGCTGCAAGATATTTCTTGCACAAGTGCAAGGAAACATAAAAATGACCCCACTGTAAAATACCAAGAGGAGCTGTATGAATTTCTTGAAATCAGTCTTGGATGTGGATGGTTAACCAAAAAATAGGCAGATTTTAAAAACTAATTACCCAGTAACACTTACATTTGTTATACTGCCTAACATTCACAAAGACAGAGTAAACCCACCAAGCCAACCAATAGTGGCAGGAATAGTGTCTATCACACAGAATCTGAGTAGATTTATAGATAGCTTTTTACAACCACATGTACTTGCATTCAAATCTTACATAACGGACAGTTTGGATTTGATGCATAAACTGAATGACAAGATATGAGATGATAGCTATAGTTGGATTACTGTGGATGTGAGCAGCCTATATACCAGTATGTACCATGACTTAGGGTTGGAGTCTGTTATGAATTTTCTCAACAACCAGACTGAAATGTAATCACAGTTCATGGAAGAAGCAATTAGATTTGCTTTAACCCATAATCATTTTCTGTTTGACAGAAATCACTATTTACAAATATGTGAGACAGTGATGGGGGCAACATTTGCCCCATCTTATGCAAATTTGTTTATGGGACATTTTGAGAATATTTACATCTATGATGGATCAAGGAATAAGTTTATAACTCAAACTGTCTCATACTTCAGATTTATTGATGATATCATAATTATCTGCTCAGAGGAACAGGAAGAAGTACAACACTTCATAAAATATCTTGAAGGAAACAACATGGGTTTAAATTTACATTTGAAACTGATAGAAATGAAGTTTCATTCCTAGATTTAAAACTAAAAGGAATTCCTGGGGAAAAATAGAAACTTCTGGTTTTAGAAAAAAGACTACAGGTAACACCATTCTAAACGCAGACAGTGCCCATCCCCCCCACCAAAAAAATGATCTAATCCCTACCTTATGGGGAATTCATAGGATTAAAAAGGAACTGCTCAGTAGAATGAGAATACTATGAACAAGCAAAAGAACTTAAAAGTAGACTACATCGGGGGCTACCCAGAAACAATACTTGTCCTCTCAACTTGTCCTCTAGGCAGACAATGTTGTCCTTTTCTGTAGCCACATAAAACCTGTCCTCTATGCTTCACTTCCTTCAGTCCATTTTTTGAAACTTCACTCCTGGTTCTCCAGGAACAGCATAGTCCTTAACACCAAGAAGACAAAATTTATGATCTTCTCTGGACTGAGGAGAGCCCCTGCTTCTGGACTGACACTGCTTGACAACTCTGGCAACCTTATTGAACAGGTGACTGAATTTAAATACCTTGGTCTCTACCTGGACCCTCACCTATCCTACAATCTTCATATTAATAACCTCATCAAGAAGATTCATGTCAGTCTTGGTCTCCTGTACAGGATCAGAATGTTCCTGCTTCCACCTTCCAGGCTATGCCTGGCTACCTCCCTATACTTACTCCTTATTAACTATGGCTCCATCATCTTCTCTTCATCTTCATCTTCATCTTCACTACTGTAGTCCACACTCAGAGTCACCTACAACAGTATAGCTCACGTCATCTCTGGGCTCCCCTGGAAAACCCACTACAGCACCCTCTACTCCTCCCTCAGTTGGCCCACCCTTGAAGGGAGGTTCCACCTTAAAACACTTACCTTTCTTCATAAAATCCACCACAATCTTCTGACTCCCAGTATAAACTCCCTCTTCCCACAGTTAGCACCTAGGCAGTCAACCAGAGGTGCTGCCAACATGGTCTTTGACACCCCATTCTTTTGGACAAAGCAGGCTCAACACTCCATCTTCTTTTCTGGCACAAAACTGTACAATTAACACCCCCCCCAAATCCAGGCCTGCAAGTCAATTGATGCCTTCAACTCCTCCCTCAAGGCCCACCTCCTTAGTTCATCCACTTGTAGCTGCCCAGGGCAGTCTGCTTGTTAACCCCATTTGATCATTGCCTCTCCTCCCTTTTCCGCCTCACCATCCTAACTCACTCCCCCTCTCCTCACACCACCACCCCCCTTGTTGACCTCCAATCCCACCAACCCCTTTAGTCTAGCACTTTCACCTTATTCAGCACTTTATTCTGTAACCCTGGATGTTTTCGCTTAGCCATCACATCATAGGATTTTGTAGCCCTTTGTATTATGTTGATCTGTTTTGCTACCATTTGTTATGTTTATTTTACCTAATACTGTAATATGTTGGTCTGTTTGTGTTCTGCTGTTACTTCCATTGTTTATGCTACCGTGATATTGTATCCCACACTGGACGCTTGTGAAAATGGGCATTTTTATAGCATACTTTCTAGTATAGATACACAATTAATCAATTAATTGATTGAATACTTAATGATGCATTTGAAAAGTGCAAAAATGAACAGATCTGACCTTATGACCCTAGATCCCAGACAAAAAGTTCTGGCAGAACCACTACAGCTGCATATGCATTAAGTAGATAAGGGGTTTCATGGGCTTAAACATAAACATGAATAAAAATATATGAGTTACTGTACACATAAACAACCAGTATGACAGTTGTTCAGGACAAGAAGACCTTTCCAATGAACCTAATAATTAAGCTGCACTATTTATATATTTTAAACTCTAGCCATCTGATTACCTGTATTTTCATTTTTCTTCACAATTTTCACCTTTCAGATGGCTATATTTAAAAAAAATCTAACGAATTTAGAGTGGTGATTACCTTCATTTGAAAGGTCATTTTGTCCTCAACAACTTTCATACTCATTGTGTTTTGGAAACTACTATACTTTCTGAGACATTTACATTTGTTTGGCATGACTCCTACTGTGTTCAATCCTAGATAAAAAAAATGAGGCTATTTTGGAAGACCTTATTTTACAACATATAAATAATTCAGACTAGGGACCACCCTCATGTGACTGGTCTCTTTGTCCTGAACAACTTTCATGCTGGTTGTTTTTGTGTACCTTGAATAGTTTTAGAGATATTTAGATTTGTTTGTAATGTGTGCACATTGGCTCTCATGAAAAAGCAGCTTGGAATTCTGTATGGCTATATTTTAAAAAAATCTAATGAATTCAGAGTAGTGACTACTCTCATTTGAAAGGTAATTTTGTCCTCAACAACTTTCATGTTGGTTGTGTATTCTTAACTTATGTACTTTCTGAGATATTTACATTTGTTTGGTATGGATTCTACTGTGTTCACTCCTAGAAAAAAAATGAGGCTGTTAGAAACAATAGGTTGGGGTGGGATCTGTTATTACAAGAGCATATACTACATTAAATATCCCTGTTAAAAGGAGTATGCCTGCTGCTAAAGGAGTACAAGAACAAATACTATATAAATTTAAATATCAACAACCATTATGAAAGTTGTTCTGGACAAGAAGACATTTCAAATGAGCCTATTCATTAAGCTGCACTAATTATATTTTTAAAACTATGGCCATCTGATTAGCTGAAATTTAATTTTCTTCACAATTTTCATCTTTCAGATGGCTATATTTAAAAATCTAATGAATTCAAAGCAGTGACTACCCTCATTTGGAAGGTTGATTTGTCTGAACAACTTTCATATTGGTTGTGTCTTGGTAACTTGTATAGTTTCAATACATTAATATTTGTTTGACATGGCTCCTACTGTGTTCACCCTAGAGAAAACAAAATGAGGCTCTTTGAAAAGCCATATTTTACAAAATGTAAAGAATTCAGATTAGTGACTACCCTCATGTGAAAGGTCTTTTTGTCCTGAGCAACTTCAACATGGTTGTTTTTGTGCACCTTCAATAGTTTTAAAGATATTTAGGCCTGTTTGGAATGTGTATTCATTTTCTCTCAGAGAAAACAGCTTGGAGTTCTATAATAATAAATCCTGTTTTTACATGGCCTGCACCACTGATTGCTGTTCATGTATGTGATCCCTAATGGATGGGGAGGGAAGCAAGATAGGAAGGCGGGTCTAACATCGACTTCTACTATGTTCACTTCTAGAAAGAAAATGAGGCTGTTTGAAACAGTGGGTTGGGGTGGATCTGCCATTACAAGATCAAATACTACATGAAACACCTCTGCTAAAAGGAGTATGCCTGCTGCTAAAAAGAGTACAAGAACAAATACTACATAAATGTAAATATCTCTAAAAATCTACGAATTACACATAAAAAATCATATGAAAGGTGTTCAGGACAAGAAGACATTTCAAATGAGCCTATTCATTAAGCTGTACTAATTATATTTTTTTAACTATTGCCATCTGATTACCTGAATTTTCATTTTTCTTCACAGTTTTCACCTTTCAGATGGCTATATTTTAAAAAAATCTTATGAATTCAGAGTAGTGAGTACCCTGATTTGAAACGTCATTTTGTCCTGAATAAATTTCATGTTGGTTGTGTATTGGTAACTAAAAATGTTTCTGAGACATTTACGTTTGTTTGGCATGACTCCTACTGTGTTCATTCCTAGGGAACAAAAATGAGGCTGTTCGGAAGATCATATTTTACAAAATATAAACAATTGAGATTAGCAATTATCCTCCTGTGAATGGTCTTTTTGTCCTGAATAACTTTCACACTGGTTGGTTTTGTGCATTTTGAATAGTTTTAGAGCTATATAGATTTGTTTGGAATGTGTACACATTTGCTCTCAGAGAAAAGCAGCTTGAAGTTGCATATAACTATATTTAATAACATCTAACACATTCAGAGTAGTGACTACCCTCATTTGAAGGGTAATGTTGTCCTGAATAACTTTCATGTTGGTTATGTATTGGTAACTTGTATACTTTCTGAGACATTTACATTTGTTTGGCATGACTCCTACTGTGTCCAGTCCTAGAGAAAAAAATGAGGCTGTTTGAAAAAATGGGTTGGAGAGTGATCTGCCATTACAAGAGCAAATACTATATGAAACACCCCTGCTAAAAGGAGTACACCTGTTGCTAAAAGGAGACAAGAACAAATACTACATAAATGTAAATATCTCTAAAAATATATGAGTGACATATAAACAACCATTATGAAAGTTGTTCATGAAATGCAGACCTTTCAAATGAGCCTATTCATTAAGCAGCACTGATTATATATTTTTTTAAACTATGGTCATCTGATTACCTGAATTCTCATTTTTCTTCACAATCTTCACCTTTCAGATGGCTATATTTAAAAAAAGTCTAATGAATTCAGAGTAGTGACTACCCTCATTTGAAAGGCTGATTTGTCCTGAACAACTTTCATGTTGGTTGTGAGTTAGTAACTTGTATACTTTCCAAGATATTCACATTTGTCTGCCATGGCTCCTACTGTGTTCACCCAGAGAAAACAAATGAGGCTTTTGGAAGGCCATATTTACAAAATATAAAGAATTTTGATTAGTGACTTCCCTCATGTGAATTTTTTTTTGTCCTGAACAACTTTCATGATGGTTGTTTTTGTGCACCTTGAATAGTTTTAAAGATATTTTTATATTTGTTTGGAATGTGTGCACATTTGCTCTCAGAGAAAAGCAGCCTGGAGTTCTATAATAATAAATCCTGTTTTTCTCTGGCCTGCACAACTGATTACTGTTCATGTTATGTGATCCCTAATGGATGGGGGGAATAAGACAGGGAGGTGGGGTCGAACATTGACACCTACTGTATTCACTCTGAGAGAAGAAAATGAGGCTGTTTAAAACAATGGGTTGGGGTGGGATCTGCCATTACAAGATCAAATACTACATGAAACACCCCTGCTAAAAGCTGTACACCTGCTGCTAAGAGGAGCACAAGAACAAATACTACATAAATGTAAATACCTCTAAAATACTATGTGTTACACATAAACAACTCAGTATGAAAGGTGTTCAGGACAAGAAGTCTTTCAAATGAGCCTATTCATTAAGCTGCACTAATTATATTTATTTAAACTATGGCCATCTGATTACCTGAATATTCATTTTCTTCACAATTTTCACCTTCCAGATGGCTGCATTTAAAAAAGGTCTATTGAATTCAGAGTAGTGACTACCCTCATTTGAAAGGTTGTTTTGTCCTGAGCAACTTTCATGTTATTTATGTATTGGTAACTTGTATACTTTCTGAGATGTTTACAGTACATTTGTCTGGCTTGATTCCTACTGTATTGACTCCTAGAGAAAAAAAAATGAGGCTGTTTGAAAGACCATACTTTATAAAATATAAACAATTCAGGTTAGTGACTACCCTCATGTGAACAGTCTTTTTGTCCTGAATAACTTTCACACTGGTTGTTTTCGTGCACATTAAATAGTTTTAGAGCTATATAGATTTGTTTGGAATGTGTACACATTTGTTCTCAGAGAAAAGCAACTTGAAGTTCTGTATGGCTATATTTAAAAACATCTAACACATTCAGAGTAGTGACTACCCTCATTTGAGAGGTAATTTTGTCCTGAACAACTTTCATGTAGGTTGTGTATTGGTAACTTGTATACTTTCTGAGATATTTACATTTGTTTGGTATGACTCCTACTGTGTTTACTCCAAGAGAAAAAAAATAAGGTTGTTTGAAGCAATGGGTTGGAGTGGGTTCTGCCATTAGAACAACAAATACAATATGAAACACCCCTGCTGAAAGGAGTATGCCTGCTGCTAAAAGGAGTACAAGAACAAATATTACATAAATGTAAATATCTCTAAATTTGTATGAGTTACACATAAACAACCATGTGAAAGTTATTCAGGACAGGAAGACATTTCAAATGAGCCTATTCATTAAGCCGCACTAATTATATTTTTTAAACTCTGGCCATCTGAGTACCTGAATTTTCATTTTTCTTCACAATTTTCATCTTTCAGATTGCTATATTTAAAAAAGGTCTAATGAATGCAGAGTAGTGATTACCCTCATTGAAAGGTCATTTTGTCCTGTACAACTTTCATGTTGGTTGTGTATTGGTAACCTGTATACTTTCTGAGATATTTACATTTGTTTGGCATGGTTCCTACTGTGCTCACTCCCAGAGGGAAAAAAAATAGGCTGTGTGGAAAGCCATATTTTACAAAATACAAACAATTTAGATTAGTGACTACCCTCAGGTGAAAGGTCTTTTGTCCTGAACAACGTTTATGCTGTTTTTTTTTTGTGCACACTGAAAAGTTTTAAAGATTTTTAGAATTGTTTGGAATGTGTACACATTTGCTCTCAGAGAAAATCAGCTTGGAGTTATATAATAATAAGTTCTGGTTTCTCCTGGCCTGCACCATTGATTGATGTTCATGTTATGTGATCCCTAATTCATGGGGGAGGGAAGTAAAATAGGAAGGAGGGGTCAAACATACTCTGCTGTGGAAGGTCAATTAACTGCTCAGGCCAGAGGAAAAATAGTGCTCTCCAGCTCCTATACACACACAGAAGTGCAGAAATGCAGCTCCAGTGGTGGACACTATTTTTAACACTCTATCATGTTGTTTGGTAGCAAAAATGACATTTTATTTATTTATTTTTATTTCATTTTTGTTAACTGGGTAAGTGGACTAGCCAGCAGGTGACTATTTTCAGGCATGACCGGGAGAGTACAAGACAAGATACATACTGAGGATGTATAACATATACAATACAATTAGAAAGGCAGTACAATGTAAAAACAGAGAAGCTAGTTAGGCTAAAATAACATAGTGTTCACTAATCTAAGCAAAACATTGTTTTGTCTAGCATAGACAGGCAGAGCGGGTACTAGTACAAGGACAGAGTAATTCCTTGATTCCCTGGTAGACATAGTTCAGGAGGCGGGAGATGGAGGGTAGAAGTAGTGGAGGAGGTTTAGATGAAAAAAGGTGGAGGACCACAGCTTGAAACAGCTATGCTGCTCAGTTCTACAAATACGGCATTGGTGGCTTGGGGTACTAACAAGTGGTCGGGCTCATGGAACTGCTCCCTGGGAACGAATACGGCAGCATCCCCTGATAGCAGACTAGCCCGGGGCATAAGGTGAGATCCATTTCTGTTGGTTCTATGGGCAAAAACAATATGAAATTCAGGTATTGAGGGTGTGGTGGAACCTTGGCAGATCTGGTGCAGGGAGGAGTGAAACAAAGTCTAAACAGGAGAGATTAGGAAGAGAATTTCACAGGAATTACAAAATTTATGGCTTTAGCAGCTATAAGTAGGGACAGTCAGCCGAAACCATGGTTCTATTGCGGGCATGGGAGCAGCGGAGCAGCTGGGGTTTGAGGCGAAGGCACCCACGGGCGAAGGGTTAGGGCATGGGGACAAGTAATCGGGCTCATGGTACTGATGGCGGCATGAGAGCGGCGTAGGTCGGGTTTAAGAGAAGTTCGCAAACTTACGGCTTTAGTGGTTAAGCGTAGGGATAAGTACCCAGGCTCATGGTACCATAGGCGGGCAAGAGACCGGCGTGCAGTCAGTTTAGCGGGAAATGCGGCTGTCTTACGGCTTTAGCAACTAAGCGTAGGGACAAGTAACCAGGCTAATGGTACTGTTGACGGGCATGAGAGCGGCATACGGCAGGGGTTTTTGTTGGAAGTTCGGCAAAACTTACGGCTTTAGCAGATAAGCGTAGGGGTAGGTAACCGGGCTCATGGTACCATTGGTGGGCATGTGAGTGGCGTACGGCCAGGTTTTTTTGTGGGAGATTCAGCAAAACTTATGGCTTTAGCGGCTAAGCATAGGGGTAAGTAACTGGGCTCATGGTATTGTTGGCGGGCATGAGAGCGGCGTGCGGTCGGGGTTTTGTGGGAGATTCGGCAACCTCACGGCTTTAGCCGTTGAAAGTAGGGACATGCAGCCAGGCTCATGGTTCCATCCTCGGGCATGAGAGTGGTGAACAGTCCCGGTCCATGGGCATCCAGGGAAGTAATACGCTAGGAGGGCAGGAGAGAGCCAAGGACCCTGGTTGTACCAGTACCTATCTAATCACAAACTGACCTGTCGAATAGGACAGAGAAGGCATGTAACAGTTAACGATAACAGTGGGTAGAGTAAAGCAGCTTAGTTCAGTCAGCATAACAGCATGTAGAAAGGAATTAACATATAACAGTAAGGGCTTATCCTGTAGAAAACATTAATTGTACATATATTAATATGGTTTGTATAGAACAGTATGCTATAAAATCAAGTAGTTAAAGCTGGGGTACTTAAAGAGCATCAGGTAGATAAGGTGTGGGAGCAGACAGAGAGAGTAGGCATGAGGAAAGTGGGTGAGCTAGAGGGAGGGAGGTAGGGAGTAGGCAAGGCTGTCAGGTAGGGTCAAAACAGGCACATTGGTCAGAGGTGGCCAGGTGATGTCGTAGCCCTCGCTTTGAATATATGGTGATGAGGTATGCCTGAGATCCTGTGGCAGCATGTTCCACATCTTGGGGGCAGCATGCCTGAAAGCTCCAGTTCCTTTGGAGGTGTGACAACGGGGGACTCTCAGTAGAGATTTGTCTGTCGATCTCAATTCACAACTTGAGGTAGTGGGATGAAGTAGCTCAGCAAGTGATGCAGGCTGGCCTAGCCTGATGATAGAGTCACATAGACAGCCAAGATAGTATAGTCTGGTGGCAGTGGGGGAGAGCCAACCGAGGTCACTATACAGTTGACAATGATGTTGGAGTCGTGGAGCCTTAGAAGCATATTGACATACATTGTTGAAAGAGACGTCCCATTTTTGCAGGGCTGTTTTATGGGCAGTAGTCAGGATGGGAGCACAGTAGGTTAGGGTTGGAAAAAGGATCTCTCTGGCGATGGCCAACTTGGCTGAAGATGTTAGCATATAGCTGGTTCTGTAGGCCACACCCAGCTTACAATTTACGGTTTTACAGGTTGTTTGAATGTGGAGATTAAGGTCCAGAGATTGGTCAAGTAAGATGCCAAGATAGCGGAAGGTGGTGATGACCTCAAGAGAGGTCCTATTAGGTCAAGTATTTTCAGTGAGGAGGTGCAGGATCAAAGTTTCTGGCGGTACCCAGGAGCATAGCTTTAGTTTTGCTGGAGTTGAGGATAAGGCGATGAGAGTTTAACCAGTTTTGTACGCTGTTGTAGGCTGTGGTTAGAGACAGGTTTAGGTGGTCCACACTTTGAGAGCTGGCATAGATGACCAGGTCATCAGCATAGAGAAGAGAGGAGCAGGCTGGGATATTGCTTGGTAAGTTGTTTATGAATAGGGTAAAGAGAAGAGGGCCCAGTATCGAACCTTGAGGGACACCAATGTTGATTGTGGCACTGTCAGAGATTGCAGAGTTGAATTTTACAGTCTGGGTCCTGTCAGTTAAATAGCTTCTGAACCAGTTTAATACAGGGGAGGAGAAGCCTATTGTTTGAAGGGTGGACAGGAGCAAGGAGTGATCCACAAGGTCGATAGCCTTGGTAAGATCAATGAAAACAGTTCCTGTTAGCCGACCATCATCCATGTTAGAGAGAGTGTCCGAGGTGAATTTGGCAAGGGCAGTCATAGTGCTGTGGTTCTTCCTGAAGCCATGTTGAATGTCACAGAACTGTTTTGTAGATTATAGGTAGTCAAGGGTCTGGTTGGCTACAAGTTTTTCTAAGATTTTACTTAGTACAGATAGAATAGCTATCGGCCTGTAGTTAGAGATTTCATTTTTGTTCCCTTTCTTAAAGATAGAAGTAATCCTGGCAGTTTTCCAGAGATCTGGGACTGTACCACAGGAGAGGGACAGTGTGAAGATTTTTGCCAGAGGTTCAGAGATGAGATGTGCAGCAACTTTAACAGGCAGGGTTCCAGAGAGTCAGATCCAGGGCTGGTATTGTCCGATATAGTTTTGAGATTCAAAACCTGAGAGCTTGTTATAGCTTTGAAACAAAAAGGTTGTTTTTTTGAGCCCTGTTTGAGTGGCTGAGAGGTATGCTGGTTCACTGTCAGTTGAGGGCAGAGATGAGATGGGAGCCAGTGGTAGTGTAGAGGTATAGGATGAGAGGTCCGAGAACATATTGTTGAAAGCATTCATATGGTGAGGGAGTCATTGCAGTGGTACCGCGTAAGGACCATCTCAGAGGGGGTAACAGATTGTGGTGTACCAAGGAAGGTCTTTATATGGCCCCAGAATTTTTGGGGGTCATGGGATGAGCTAGTTAGTAGGTTCTGACAGTACCTGCTTTTTGCAAGCCTTATATGCTTTTTACAGGAATTTCTGTGTTGCCTGTATATGGAGTGGTCACTGGGCAGCCCAGTGCTTTTGTAGTGCTTCCATAGTTTATCCCTGTGCCGTAGTTGCAGGAGTAGATTTTTATGGAGCCATCTAGTTTGCTTCCCCCTGACTCTTCTTTTAACTTTCGGTGCATGCCTATTCTGTACTGCACTGAACCTTGTCAGGAACACTTTTAGGGCATCTTCAACTTTTTCTGCATGGTGGATTTCAGACCAATCAATGTTAGATATATCAGGGAGGATGGCGTTGATGTCCATATGGACAAAGTTTGTGAAAGTGACCAGTTGGGGGGGAGGAGGTGGCAGACCCGAGCGCCATTGACAAAGTGGAGAGTGGTCGGTAATTGAATCGGCCAGGACCCTGCCTTGGTCGCATGTTCAGGTCTATTAGTGAGAATCCAATCAATCAGTGTACCAGACTGCACAGTGACCGTCCTAGTGTTCTCTGTTATTAGCTGGTGGAAGTTAAAACCATAGACTAGTGATGCGAGGGCACTGTGAGAGGGACCCAGCCAGTTTAGGTTCATGTCGCCAAGGATGATGGCTTCATTCATGTTAATGGTTTGTAGTGTTAGTTTGAGGACTTCCTGAAAACCATCCACTCCTCCAGAGGGCAGGTTGTAGAGGCAAATTATGTGCAGTTTCTTAGCACCAAGGGATAAAATCGCATGTATTGACTCACAGGTCATTGGAGTGTCTTGGGCAGGGGCTGTACTGATGCTGAGGTGAGCCTTGTGGTAGATGGCAACACCCCCAACCCTTTTAGACCCGGGCCTGTCCTGCCGTATAATAGAGTATCCAGGTATGTCACACAGGGTATCAGGGATTCGTGGTTTTAGCCAGGTTTCCGAGAGGCACAGGATGTCAGGTTCATAGATTTTGAACCAGGCTTCCAGTTCAGGCAGGTGGCTCTGTGGCTTCTGATGTCTATATGGGCTACAAAAAAGTCCTTTATTTGACTTCCATTTGAGTTTATGGGAGCGCCGCTGCAGGGGGGGCCTGATTGGCTCTATGTCGCCAGCTAGCCTGAGCAGGAGAGATGCCGAACTCTAGCCATAAGCTGTAGTGACTTATTGTTGATTGATGTTTCCTCCACCGTTTGTTGAGGGTAAACAGTATGTGATAAGTGCATCCTTTGTTGAGGAGTAAGGCATTCCAAGTGGTTAGGGGTATGCTTGGCTGCTCATAGGTTTGGAGAAACTGAAAATCAGTGACTGAGGTGGGGCAATGGTGTGTCACACATGGTAGAGTCAGAGAGATTACATTCAGGCTCTGAAGAAAGAAGAGGCAGATTAGTATAGGTAGTACCTTTAGTCTGCCACTTGGGGGTGGCAGGCCCACAGGAAGGAGTGACATGACAGTGCTTATGAGACAGTAGCTTGGTTAGCTGTGAGGCAAGGATTTTCAGGAGAGGTTTGCTAGGGTAACACAGCTAGAGCAAGGTTTTGAGATTCAGAGCAGGAGGGGGACACACAAGAGAGAGAGGAGAGGGAGGTGGGAGTTTTGGAGGAAGAGAAAAGAGGGAATTTAGACCATACAGTTAGTTCCAGAGAAATGAGGCAGTATCAGGGCAGGTGGTTCCTGCGGTGAGTGACCTATTTGTCGGAAGGCGTTGAGCAGGTCAATCACCCAAGGTGGTGAGAGAATATAAGGAACCAATGGGAAAGTGGACACTAGTCATATGACCAACAGAGTCCAATAGCTAGAGGGTCGACCAGGTGGGGTGAGGTGGGGAGGGGAGCCGCGAAAGCACCGTGGACAAATGGTCACAGGAGGAGCTGTACCACTTGCTGTTTGTGTTGGAAAGGCTTTCTCAAGCAGGGAGAGGGCTGCTCACACTGCATGTGGCGCCTCCCGTTCGGAGCACAGTAGGCAGTTCAACAGTCAAAGTTAGCGGTGAAAACAGCCGCTTTTGCTGAACAGGTACAATCCAGGCAGCGCCTCAGACTTAACTGAAGAAAGTCAGCAGCTGAAACGGAGAAAAACGTACCCCATGGCTTTTACGGCTTTAGCGGCACAAGGTACCAGCAAGTGGCCGGGCTCCTGGTTCTGCTTCTGGGTGAGAGTGTGGCAGGCAGCCCCTGATAACAGGCTTCCCTGGAGGAGTGAGGCGCAATCTTCGACGGGTACCACTGGGCAAGCGAGTCTGGAGGTGGGTTCCTTGGGCTACAGCGGTGGGTCCACGACAGTGCTGGGGTGCGAGGAGGAGCGATCCGAAGCCCCGATGGGCCTGGAAAGGACCTAAGGAGGACAGCAAGGGAGAGGCTTTAAGTAGGTATAGGTGCAGTGAGGTAAGGTTTAGCAGACAAAGAAAAAGGGCGGGAAGTGAGAAAGAGGGGAAGAGATTGAGAAACAGAGGGAACTTTTAGCAGGTTTTACAGTTTTCAGGCAGATATACCAAGGCTCTACACTTTTAGTAAAAAATCAATTAAACTTCATACAATATTCACAGGACAAATGGTCACAGGAGGAGCTGTACCACTTGCTGTTTGTGTCCGGGAAAAGGCTTTCCTCAAGCAGGGAGAGTGGGGCTGCTCACACTGGTACGCGGTGCTCCCAGTCCCGGAGCACAGTAGGCAGTCCAACAGTCAAAGTTAGCAGTGAAGACAGCCGCTTTTGCTGAACAGGTACAATCAGGCAGCGCTCAGACTTAACTGAAGAGAGCCGCAGCTGAAGCGGAGAAAACGAAACTTACGGCTTTTATGGCTTTAGTGGCACAAGGTACCAGCAAGCGGCCAGGCTCCTGGTTCCGCTTCTGGGTGAGAGTGCAGCGGGTGGCCCCTGACAACAGGCTTCCCTGGAGGAGTGAGGCGCAATCTTCGGCGGGTACCATTGGGCAAGCAGGTCCGGAAGTGGGTTCCTTGGGCTACAGCGGTGGGTCCATGACAGCGCTGGGGTGCGAGGAGGAGTGATCCAAAGCCCCGATGGGCCTGGAAAGGACCTTATGGCTTTTACGGCTTTAGCGGCACAAGGTACCAGCAAGCGGCCTGGCTCCTGGTTCCGCTTCTGGGCGAGAGTGTGGCAGGCAGCCCCTGACAACAGCCTTCCCTGGAGGAGTGAGGAGCAATCTTCGGTGGGTACCACTGGGCAAATGGGTTTGGAGGTGGGTTCCTTGGCTGCAGCGGTGGGTCCATGACAGCGCTTAAAAGTAGGAGGAGCGATCCAAGTCCCGATGGCCTGGAAAGGACTAGCCGTTTTCTAAATGCAGAATGTGTACAGGGCAATGCCCACTGCAGCCATATAAGCACAGTAAGGGAATCAGAGGAAACTTCAGAAACAAAGACACAGTGATTTTTATTACTGAATTTAATTTTTAGCAGGGAGGGTGGGAGGCCTAGTGTATAAATGTTGGCCCATTCTATTATTAGATCCAACATTAAATACATAGATAACAGATAAACCAAGGTTCACGTTTTCAAAAGGAAAAAGTATTGGTGACAGACTAATACACAGTCACTTCAGTTCCACTAAGGATGTGCCATCAGGTAATAGTTGGCTTACGACAAAACCCAAAGGTTTACTCAAATGTGGGAGATGTAATCTATGCCATATATTCTCTTAGGTAAAACCTTTTACTAAGGATGACAAAACTTTTTTTATTAATGAGTTTCTGACATGCACAACCCCCCTTTGTATTATATATGTGCTGGTGTCCATGTAATTGCTTTTACATTGGCAGAACCACAAGGCCTGCTAAGCAGCATATTCAGGAACATGGGAGGATCATCATAAATGGCAATTGATATAATAGTAAATGGTTAGGGCTTACTGTACACAGAAAACAATGGCTTTCAAATTCTTGTTGTAGGATAGAGTTCAAAGGTTAAAAAAGTTGCTATACTATCATTTTGACATCACATCAATAGTGCAACAACTTTTTAGCCTTGTCCTGCAACGTGATTGGTGGAAATTAAACTCCTCACAAAAAATTCTGAGAAATGGTGGCGGCACTTAACGAATGGACTGGTGAGTGCTTCATTGAAAGTTTGGACATGGACAGCCATAGTCGACTCTGTGTTTCCAAACTTCCAATATTTCCATTTTTTTTTATTTTTAAAAATAACTAATAACTGCTGCTGTTTATGATTGGGAGCAGAAAGAATCGAGGACTGGGATCTCTGTGGTTGGAATCAGAAACAGGTCTCCAGCTAGGCTTGGGAGCAAGAGGAACCGTGAAGACGAGGTACTAAACATTGTAAAATTATATTTTCAAAATCTAGAGGAAGCATTTATCAGAGTAAAACAGTGGATGGTCACCCATCCACAACTAAGGCTGCATTCACTTTGCTCTCAAGGTCTCTATTATGTCATCAACACCTCTATGGAAACATTAGTCTTGTCGTGGCATGGTCACCCATCCACTATTCTATAGATGCTATTGCAGAATATTTTGCCTTTTTTCATAATGGAAAACCTGACAGTTTAAAGTTTACTATATTGGAGCATGGCCTAGAAATCCAAGAGGCAGCAATAGAGTGAGAATTCTATCCCAGAAAGAAACCAAATGGATAGTGAATTTGAGTACTGTCACACCTGATGGCTTAAATGATGAGGTAGATTATATACCATACCTGTAGTACTATAACAATTTGCTTTTCTTCTTTTTCCCTTACATATTTCAGAGATCACTTGTTTGAGAGCTACCTTGGATCCCAAATTCTGAAAAATTGCTAATAGTGAAAACTACAACTTTTTTGAAAGCATACAAGGCACAGCGCTAGTCCACAATTTATGGACTATGGGTGAGGTATACCCTCTCAATTAGATCCTGCTATTTTCCTTTTATTCTTGTTCTCTCCCTTCTGCTTTCTATGGCCCCTTTGACCTATCCCCCCTCCCCCAAACTTTGGCTTACACTGCCTCTTAATTAATTTACCTATTTAATCCTCCTACTACTTTACTAAGAGTTTTTAAGAGCAATAATTAAACGAGATGTTTAAATGATTTTTGACAGAAGCCTTAACTGTAGGAGTTTTCCTCTAGTGTCACACCTAGCTACTTCTCCCCATCTCATTTCTTTTCCTTACCTTTTACCTCAATTTCTTCTTCAGATTTGATATTAGGAAATCCTTTGTGAATGTAACAAAGTGTCAGATTCAGTGTTAATTAATTTTGTAAATGTTATAATTATTATGTATTTGCTCTGATCATAAGATCCTTATTCTTAGATCCTTCTAGGAAAGTATTGCAATAGAATTCATAAGCTAGAAGTTTAAAATTAATTTGACAATAAGTAAGCAAGACTTTATATTATAAATAAGTTATGAAATTAACTGAATTTCTATTGAAGTTGATATAAACTTAATGTTGTTAACTGTTTGAGTGTACCACACATTTTTCTGAAACTTTTAATGCACTGTTGCACTTATTGGGTGAGTGTCACTTTAATGAAACTTTGTATAAATGAGCACTTCATCTGTTACTTCTCAGGCCCATCCTCTGAGGAAGACCCTGTGCTAGGGTCAAAGCACTGGAGAGAAGGTTGTTGTTGGGCAGACAGCCACATTAAAACTTTGCTGTCATTTTCATTTGGATTTCACGAGTACTTATTTTTTGGGGAAATTTGAACTTTAGTCTGAAAGCTGTATTATACCTCTGCCAGCTTTCCTGTGCACATCTTGTACTTTGTTCCCATTAGAACATAGTAGTCTGGCCCAGGCCCCCCTGGAAAACGTGCAACTTGCATAGGGGTCCTGTGGCATTAGTCCAGGTCACTGGGATATAGCACGCTATGGGATTATACTGGCCTGCACTTTGTTCTGTATCACATTAGTAGTAAGTGAAAGAGCCAGGCACATGCCTCACCAGGCACAGGGACAGACTCTTTTCACAGGGGATATACAGTATATTTTTATTGGTACACATAGCACAAAAAATTAAAGATAAAGCAGCAGTAGCAAGCACCACAACCACCAATTTTTTGCATGAATTTGAGTGCTTTCTCAAGGTTATTAGTCAAGGGCCCCACACCACCACCACCTCCTGCATCCACTCTTTCTCTTTGAGATCTCTCCCCAGTTACCATATCTGATATCTTGCTGCATGTATTGCAAGGCAGTCAAGGCAATAAAAGAAAGAAGGACAATTTCAGCATTCAATTACAGACTGAAAACAGATATGGGGTTCTTATGGACACTATCAGAAATTATACAAATACTGCAAACCTGAAACCTTGAGAAATTATTATCCTGGGAGACTCAATTATCAGAAAATGTGATGCAACTATATGTAACCCAGATACACATAATTGTATGTCCTCCCCAGTGCTAAAGTGAAGGATATTAAAAAGTTGTACCAAATATTCTAAAAAACACTGAAAAACAATCATCACTATCCACACAGGGATAAATGATGTGGGTTATAATCATAAAAAATACGTTTGTGAAGAACTCATTGAAATAGTAAAGGACTTGAAAGATACGGTACATGTGTTAATTTCAGGCCTACCCCTGTACTGACTGCAGTGAATGAAAATACTATGCAGAGAATAAATGTGAGATTGAATAATAGATCTTATAAGGAAGGTTTTCACTTTATTGATTCTTGGGGTTAGTTTTATGGAAAATAATCCTTATATAGCAAAGATGACTTGCATTTGAATAACTAAGGAGCTCTCATTCTGGGAAACATAATCAAAAAACCCATGGAAACTATCCATTTAAACTGATGAAGGGGGAAATTGGTGAAGTGTATGCTAGCAAAAAGTCAAACAAAACAACTAATAAAATCTGTATTAGGAAAATAACCAAATGTTTACATAGTAATACCAGAAGCCGTAACAATATAATGGCAGAGCTACAGACCACATTATTTACAGAGGATATAGGCATAACAATTTTGAAAGAAACTTGATGGACTGAAAATGATAATTGGCATAAAAATATTTCAGGTTACAACTTACTAAGTTTAGATAGAAAGAGAAAGAAAGGGGGAGATATCATTATTTATACCTCACAAAGGATACAAACTACAGATATAACTTCAAAAGTTCAAGAAGACTCCTGTATAATTATGATTTGGATACGTCTGATGTATTTATTGTACATTACATCAGTTACTGTACATATGTCAATAAGAGATCAGTCATTTCTTCTGTTGCAACACATATCTAGAGTCTGAGGCTCTGACACCAGGTAGTAAAGTGTCAAGCAAGCCTCCATTTACATGCAAATGGATCACTTGTAATACAGCCCCTCCCATTCCCTGATGTCACTGCAGCAACAGCACAGAAAAAAAGCATAAGGGTATCAATTCTGTCTATCCTGATTTTAGTTTAAGTTTGCAATGGCTTAAGACAGTTCTGTCATGCAACTCACACAGGGAGTAACACTTGAAGCCTTAATACTGTATTGGTAGAGCAAATAATACATATAATAGTAATTTATCCACAGGAAACAGAATCTGTTTCTTTGTACTGCCTATTTCTCTCTATGAGACACTTGCAACATGTTGTGGACAGCAGTAGAAAGAATCAGTTACTCAATCAGACAATCAAGCAGTCAGTCTAGCAGTCAGTCAGTCAATTTGTATTGAACCAGGTGATCACCCTTGAGAAGATTAATTTACAAGGTAGGCCTGAGCAGTTTCCAAAGGATCACACAAGAATGAATTCTCCTTTGCACAATTATACACCCCTTTTCAGCAGCCTGAAAGTGAGAGGTAGATCAATTACTTTATAAAGTGTATTGTTTTACATTTCAAATGCTCCTTAAATCTGAGTTTCTGACTGGAAATACCAAGACACAGAGTGCATAGGACATGGTAGGAATGAGCTAAGCAAATACAGAGCACTACAAACACTGAGACTGATTAGTTTCTTTACCACAACAGCCGAAGTGTAGCATCTGATTTGTGAGGGACATCCTGCTTCAAATGCTGGCATTACAAAGGGGGGGGGGGGCTGCCACAGCTTGTCTTCAGTACCTTCAAAGTGAAGTGCTGTACCTCTCACATCACTGCTAATGATTTATAATGGGAATGGGGGCACTTTTAAAGTCATGGACCTGAGAGGCCATCACAGTTCCCAAGGAAGTTAGGGGAACTTGTTAAGGGTTAGAGAGTAAGGGACTTTAGTAGGATTCGAACCAGAGTCTCCCACTTCTTGTACCTGTGCTTTAACCACTAGATTACTCTTCTTTCATATGCTGCAGCTGATGTCCTGGTAACCTATTCCTTGGTATAGCTGAACTCTTTATTGCCTTACAGCAGCCATCCAATCCCTGACTGCTTAGTTATAAAGGGAAAGGGGCACATTTGCAAGATTGTTTCTCACTGCTGGTGTCAATCAAAACAGAGAATACTAACACACACACAGAACATAATACAACAGCTGTATAATACCACTTAAAACTCTTGTTGTACCCAGAGTCATTTATTGAGTAAAATGTTTTGCTAACAGAAACAGTTACACAACACATACAAGCACTTCCTTATATGAATACTATATATACAAGTCAAATCAATGCTGCATCACACTCATATGGTCCTAGTTCCTATTAGACCTGCTATTCAAGATGAGCACAACACTTAAAGGGTTCCTTCATTATTCAAGTGGGGAACCAAACATTGTGGGTTTGGTTTACTGGTGGAAATGCATTTAGTGCAGCATCATTATATGTTGCTCTGATGACATCATCATCCAGCAGCATTGATGGTAAAATGGAGGACAAACACATTGGTAATTTCGGGGCTGTATATTTGTATTTATAATCTAGAGTTGGACAGTATAGACCGCTGGTAACTGGAGGATGCACACAACAGTTACATATAAGGAGTTAGAGAAATATTGGTGTGAAACTACGGAGGCTTCCCTTTAAAAATAATTAGCTACCACAGACACACTATGGGTACAAGTAGAGAAATAGTAGTTAGGAATTATATTATTGGATTATGTTATAGACCACCAGACATGTCTGAGGAAGCAAATAATCAAATCCTAGATGAAACAGCAAAAGCCATTGAATGTGGAGATATTATCCTGACAGGTGATTTTAACTATCCAGACATTGATTGGGAGCAAAAGAAGGCCACATCAAAACAAAGAATAGCCTTTATAGAAACTTGTCTGGAAAACAGTGGTGTACCACAGGGCTCAGTGCTGGGACTGGCTCTGTTTAACATTTTCATAGCTGACATTGCAGTGGGGATTAAGAGCAAGATCAGTCTCTTTGCAGATGACACAAACATCTGTGCCAAGGTAGATGGGGGAAGGAGCAAAAGTACTTCAGGAGGATTTGATAAAACTGGAGGAATGGTTTCACACTTGGTAGCTTGGTTTCAATTCCAAAAAATGCAAAGTGATGCATTTAGGAGGCAAGAACCCAGGACACAATTACTAGCTGGAGGGTGTCCCATTAACAGAATCCAAGGAGGAGAATGATCTGGGAGTACTGATAACCAGGGAGATGAACCACTCTGCTCAGTGTGCGAAGGCAGCAGTGAAGGAAAACAGGATGCTAGGGTGCATAGCAAGGGGGATTACTTCTAGGAGTGGGGAGGTCATCTTGCTTCTAGCACAGGTCCCTGTGAGACTGCACCTAGAGTACTGTGTGCAATTCTGGCACCTCTACATGAAAAGGGACATCAAACTACTGGAGGGGTACAGCACAGGGCAACAATGGGCAAATGATCCTGGGGTTGGGGGACGGACCATATGAGGAGAGACTGAAGGAGCTCAATATGTATTATAACATTTGTAACTGAATATAATAACTGGTCTGGACAGATAGGGAATGATGTATACAGAAACTGGCATATACTGCATTCTGACATAAACTTAAAAGAAGTGGTAGAGAAACGCCCAGAATTACCTTCCTAGAGGGCAGAACCTAAAAGATAAGTTAATCAGGAGCAGATTGACTAAACCTGAGAAGAATACATGGCTTGGAACAAAACCACGGGAAGTTTTAAATGTCAAAGATGCAGTATTTGCTGTTACTGTAATACAGGTTCTGAGTTTATACATCCACACAATGGAGAAAAATACACCATGAAGCAATTTATAAACTGTGATGCAACATTTGTAATTTATGCTATATAGTGTGGATGTAATCAATCTTATATAGGACGAACAACAAGAGCTCTTAAACTAAGAATTCAAGAACATATTAGGAACATCATAAATGGAAAACAGACATGCCCATCAGCTTACACTTTGCAGAGAAACATAGCTCTGATCCAAAAGCTTTAGGTTTATGGGTATAGACTGGCAACAAACCTTGAGATATGGTGGTGAGAATAAATGAGTTACTAAAAAAGGAAAGTAGGTGGATCTTTAATTTGAGATCTATGAAACCCTATGGATTAAATGACCAATGGGATTTGAAGCCGTTCCTTAAAGGAAATAAATAATACTAGAGAGACTACACTACCTATGAAATGATTGTGTATAGTAGATGATTTGTTGATTAATTTTTGTCTTTCTTTCACAGATCCCCTGGTGAATGAATGTCTGTGGATCCCCAGCCAAAAAATGGTTCCTTCTACCACATTGTGGATGGAAGTAAAATTTAGGGTGATCACATTTTGACATCTTCCCGGTTCTAATTAGATCTATATTCTTTTCTTTTTTAGGAGACATACTAGTTTTTTCCTAAAATGTGTCATGAGCACCTTTAGTTCTTACCGTATTTTATTCCTTCTTCCTAGTCCTTTCTTATTTTCCCCTCTCCCCACAAACTTTCTCCCTTCATCCCCACTTTCCTAATCAGTTTTCACACCCCTCCTCTTTAATCCGTCCCAAACTCCCACCACACCCCACTACCCTTCCCCTCTTCCTTCCTTTACCTTCCTCCCATCCCCTCTATTTCTTTCCCCGCTTATCCTTTCCTTTCCCCACTTTACCTTTTGCTTGATCTTCTTTTCTCATTTTTATTCTTTGTCCCATCTATTGTACTTTTCCAACTTTCTTTCTTCCCTCAATCCCCCGGACGAGGAAGTCAAAGAAAAGAAGAAGTTTATAAAATTTGTGACTAATTGAATTTATGTATGGTGTATATGTATTATTTTTTTACATATTTCTGTAAATAATTTGGTTAAAATTAAAAAATAATGGTGTTAGTATAATTGTGTGGAAATCAAGGAATGTCAATTAATGAAGACGTCAGATTTTGTTTGTATAAAAACGCTTGATGTATGATACTGAGCCAAACCCCTTTGAAGGCTAACTAGCCGAAGTGCTTGGGTTCCTGGCCGTGAACTTTTTGGCAATAAATTGAGCTAAACAGCTGAAGAATTGTGTGGTGTGCTCTTACTCCTTGGACTACTGCTCAATATGTATACCCTGGAGGAAAGAAGGAGAGAGGATATGATTGAGACTTCAAATACCTGAAGGGTTTGAACAAAGGAGACACCAGGTGTAGGTTCAAACTGAAAGGTGGAAGGAAACCAGCAGACACTCTATGAAGCTGGAAGGGGCAGGTTCAACAGGGAACTGAGGAGGCACTTTTTCACAGAAAGGGTGGTGGCAGGTAGAGCACTCTGCCAGAGGAAGTTGTGTCATTGCAGAGTGTTGGGGGCTTCATGAGGGGGTGGGATGGATTCAAGGGAGGTGTTAAAATCAGGAGGGGTGGGAGATGGGGTGGGTATATGAGGGAGGGGCAGCTGCAGTCTAATGAACTGAAGTGCTGCACACTTGAGCAGACAAGATAGACTGAATGACCTGTATCTGCTGGCAATTCTTTATGCTCGATGTTTGTACAATTTGATACATCACATAAATGTCCCAACAAGAGGTGAAAACCTAATCAATTTAGTACTTTGTACAGAGAGAATAAATATTGCAGAATGTAAAATAAAACAGCCCTTAGGTAATAGTGACCATGCCAGTGTAACCTGTGATGTACAAAAAAATGTTAAACATCTTAAAGGATGAACAGAAGTATACCAATACGAGTCTGCTAATATAGAAAGAATAAATGAGATATAGCGAATATAAATTGAATTTCAACCTTAAGTAGTAAAACCATAGAGGAAAGCTGTGTCTGTATTAAAAACACTATACTCTCTGTAATAAATAAGCATGTAAGGCAAGTACAGAAATGCAATCACAGAGGAATAAAACCAAAGTGGCTCCACAGAGGTATGATAAAATCAATAAAATGAAAAAAATAAGGGATATGATATAGCTAAGACACAAAACACAGAGGAAAGGTGGGGAAGATTGAAAACTCTTCAAAAAGTGTGTAAAAGTAAAAAAACATAAAGCAAAATTACAGTGTGAAAAAAATTGGCAGCAACTGCAAACAAAAATAATAGTAAACAGTTCTATTGATATATAAATTCGCTTAAGAAAACAGATACAAAACTTACTGCAATAATAGAAAATAACATTATGATCACTGACACGGTAGATGTGGCCAATATTTGTAATACTTATTTCTGTTCAGTTTATAATACCACCACCCACACCCTGGGGTCGACAAAACAAAATATCAAACAGGGAAAATGCAAAATCACAACTGATGAAATTAGTCACAAAATTACAAACTTAAAAACTTATAGTGTGCCAGCCCTAAATAAAGATGTTGCTAAATTAAATTTTGCCAGTGAAATTGTTGCAAAATTGGCAATTTCGCAGCACAAAATGTTTAACAAAATTACGGTGACATGGCAATATTTCACTGTAATTTTGCACCCTGCCATTCCCATTATGTAAAACTCTCCCTGGTGTCTAGTGGCCCCCCGGCCACTCACCAGCCAAAATTATTCTCCCTGGGGTCTAGTGGTTCCCCCCCACCAATCACCATTCATAAAAAACTCTCATAATTTATCAACATAAGTTTTGTTGGTGGAGAGGGAATTCATCAAGTAGAAAACTCTTACATGTAAGAATAATTCCTCTATCTCACTACCCATGGTGTTAGAAAGGCTATGTTAAAAATCAACCATTCTATTTATTCTTGACAACATGTGGTTTTTGTGATCAATTATGATGCTGGAAACATTGCTGGGTGTCAAGAAAGAATGTCTGACAACGGATGATTTTTTATTTTAAAGAACCACATTTAAGCTAATAAATATTTATTCCATTCTAGAATTGGAGATTTATTCAATAAGCTGCATAACACCCAGAACTTTTATAACAGTTATACAATACATTCCTAGAATGGTGTTGCTGTTTAGATCATTATTTGGCTCCATGTTGAGAATTATTCTGTTTATGCTTTCCAAACAGGTTTCAGATTTGTCAAACACTCTTTCAAGCATACATACTTCCATAAATACATGTATTTATATTTTGATAAATTAATGCTGAGATACAGATAGCCTAACTGCATCATACTGTAGAGATCTGTGCCCCTAAGGCATATGACTGCAGCTGCTAGCTATGCAAGCAAAAGATTTGGTTTATAGTTCAGTTATGTTGAGCAAACCTGTCATTGTAACAGTGCATTTTGTGCCACTTTAGTAATATTAGCTAATTCTTATACTGACTTCTTTGAAAAAAATTTGTCTGAAGTACTTCCATATTCCATGAGCATCTCCACCATATCAACAGTATACTTTAGTTTTCATTTTGTTTATTTCACCATAGTTATGATGTTTTGATTCATTTCAATCATTTAAATTGGGAGCATCTTATACAATTGTTTTATTTCCAAAATAGTATTTATAGCTAGATTTAGAGAATTTCCAACAATACCATCTTTCCTCTTCTAATCACCTGTATTGATATCTGAACAACAATCTGGATGCTGTGTAAAAATAATCAATGGATTTCCACCTGAATTACTTTTAGCATGCCTCGCATAGATTCATGGAGGAAATGCCAATGAAAATGTGCAAGAATTATCCTAAGTGCAAAGTATGGCTGGAGAATTATTCTGAAGATCAAGAACACCAACAGCAGCACACACCAAGCACACACTACAGCCTCAAAGAAGGATGCCTTGATGGATTTCAGATATAACTCACATTTTATTGTGACATAGTCACCCGGTTTTCGGAGAACTCCTTTGAAATCCATCAAGGCATCCTCCTTGAAGCTGTGGTGTGCTTGGAACTTTATCTAGAAATATTCAGTTGTGGTTCCTTAGCACCACTATTTCCGTGAGCGCACTCTATTTGTAATGACAGCAGCACAAACTACTTAGGGTCTCCCAGGAAGAATTAGGTCATCCAGTGTTGACGCTAAGCAAACGAGTTGGGATATGACGGAATGGTTGGTGCACTACCATGTTCAGGTTTAGGACTTGCCTTTTTAGTCTTCTGGCATCAAACCCATAAAATATGAAATGACACATATAGAACTATATATATATATATATATATTGCAATTAACAACTACAATTTTTTTCCAAAATGTTTAAATAGCATGGGATTCTTGTGGCTTAAATTTTTATATGATGCAGACATTTTCCCAACTAAAATAATGAGAATTACTGCAAAGAATAAAAGAAAGACTGACCAATTTGATAGTAAAATCAATGATACTCAGTGGGTGCAGATATAGAAGAGCAACAGAGTGACAACCTCAAACCCCTTCTCTGTCCTCATCACTGAGCACTTGAATGAATGATTGCATGCTTACTCATTAGTTGAAGCACTCAGTTGGGCTGCCGGCCATGGAGGTGAGTGGAGGGCTGTGCTAGTGGCCTGATCTGGGTACTGGGGAGAAGCAGGAGTGCTAGCTCATGATGACAGGGTGGGGGTAGGGGTCCACTAGACACCAGGGAGTGTGGGTTTTATTTATCTATTTTTTTTAATAAAAGGAAAAGAGAGGGCCAGGGTAACTGGGGTGGGGGAAGGGCTTTATTCAGTTATGGCCAGTGATCAGCTGGGGAGGCCACTAGGCACCCGGGAGAATAATTTGGGCCATGAGCAGCCATGGGGGGAGAAAGTGTGGGTTTAATTTTTTTTTTTATTAAAAAAGGACATGAGGGGACCAGGGTAACTGGGGGGAGGCTTTATTCAGTTATGGCCGATGATCAGCTGGGTGATCACTAGACTCCAGGGAGAATAATTTGGGACAGTGAGTGGCCGGGGGGAGCAGGGGGACCACTAGACACCAGAAAGAACTTTGGAAACTTTAAATTTCATCCGTGCGTGGTGACATTTTGCTTGTGGGTATGAAATTTCTCCCATGAGTGGCAAATTTTGCTGGTTTGCATGCAAAATTTCACTTGCTCTGGGGGTAAAATTTCACATTTCATCTTGTGAAATGTTTTATGTAATGTGAATTACATGAAATATTTCGCTATGAAATTTTTCAATATTTCACAACACTAGGCCTAGACAATGTCACTCCAGCAATGTTATAACTGATGAAAAATAGTATTTCTGTACCCTTTAAAATACTGTTTGAGAAGTCATAAAATACAGGAGAAGTGCTCAGTGATTGGAAAATTGCCAAAATAATGCCTATACATAAAAAAGGTTTTAAACAAAATAAATTAAACTATAGACCTATAAGTCTGACCCCTGTAACATGTAAGACACTTGAATCCATTATCAAAGATAAAATTCAGAAGCATATTAAAAAAAATCCAATGTTTGATATACAGGAACACAGTTTTATACAAGGTCATTTGTGTATAACAAACTTAATTTGCTTCTATGAACATGTCAGCAAGCATCTGGATAAGGGGAACAATTATGATGTGATATTGTTAGACTATAGTAAGGCATTCGATTCGGTACCCCATTGAGCAGTGGGTGAGAAACTTTTGAGATATGGTATTGATAAACATAATGTAGTTTGGATAGAAAACTGGCTGCATGACAGATCACAAAGGTTACAATTATGGAGATTTCTCATCAGAGGGCAGGGTAACCTGTAGTATGCCTCAGGGGTCGGTGCTAGGTCCAGTCATTGTTCAACTATTTCAGCAGACATGGATGAAAACATAGAAAACTGTATCATCAAATACACTGATGATGTGAAACTAGGTGGTATATGTAATGCAAAATAGCAATGTGCACTAATAGGGAAAGATCTGGATGCCATAGTACAATGATCACAAGACTGGGGAATGTCACTTAACACCCACAGATGTTGTGTACTACATATGGGAAGAAAACAAATAATCACATATTTCAGTCAAAAAGAACAGAAAGAGACCTGGGGGTGCTGACTGATAATGAGTTGGATTTTAGAGTTTACTGTACTACTGTAGTATCAAAGGCAAATAGAACAACTGCAGCAATAAAAAGAAATAAAAAAAGTAGGACAGAGGATATAATGACACCACTATGTTTGTCTTATGTCAGACCATTGTTGGATTATTGCAAGCAGGTTTAGAGCCAATATACGAGGAAAGAGGTGGAAAGACTAGAGAGGGTGCAACATAGATGCACAAAAATAAAAAACCTCCAAACTGAAACATACTCAACCAGATTGGAGTATCTTGGGTTGCACAGTTTGGAAATGAGAAGAAAGAGAGGAGATCTTCTCTTTTTCTATGACATTATGAATGATCTGAAATTGATAAACGAACTAAACATAGAGTACAAGGATATAAATTCAGTTACAAGGAGACATCCATTACAAGTCATAGTTAGACAATTTAAAACAAATAAAAGAAAAAACTTCTACACTCAAAGAGTTGTAATCTATTGAACAGACCCCAGAACAAATAATAATAAGTGCTAGTAAAGAAATTAAAAAAACAACCGGACAAATACATATTAGAAGGAGGTAATATGACATATTATAATCTGATCTAAGGGAGCTGTATTTGGGATTCGGCCTTTTTAGCTCTTATGCATTAAGTGACATTAATTGACATTCTCCTAGTTCTGGTGATGGCACTCCTCCTTTCTCCTGTCCTCCTGCTGCTGCTCAGCCCTGATCTGACCTTTCTGTAGCACGAGGGCACCAATATGGTGTATACTGCTTGATAATACTGTATGAGGGGGAACATTACTAGTAAAGATTACTACCAACGTAATGTGAAGAAGATATGTAGCAAGTAATGTATCTACCATGAGTGGCTCCACAAAAATTTAATACCCCCATCTCATCGTAGTACCCATTGCATCATGGGTAAGGACATTTAGGATAAAATTGGCAAAGCACAGGGGCTTGGACTTTCAGGCAAGGCCTCTTAGTTCTCTCCATCCTCAGCCCAATTGACAGAGTGCAGTCTGTGCCATATCCCCAGTGCAGTTCCCCTGCATGTATGCTGGGCATCCACTGGCCATGACCCAAAAGGTTCACACAGGACCTAAAGGAGCCCCCAGCCTACCAATGCACAGGAGGCAGAGCCAACAACAAGACTACCAATGTGAGCCTTGCAAATTGCTATACAGAGCACCCATGTAACAAACAGGACCACTACTGGCACCTCCAGAGAAGATGTGTCAAAATCTTCTTATGAATACATATACTTTGTGAACATAATCCTAGCTGAGGTGGAATTTGAGCTGGAGGAGAAGAGATATCAGCAATTGTGTCTACATGTATACAGGCCTAGATAAGATCCTAAAATGGCAACCAAACTGTAGTGCACCGAATAATTATAGTTCAACAGTACCACCACAGACAAACCTTGCACCTTCCTGGGACTATGTCACAGACCAGGTCTTAACCATGCCCAGAACATGCATACATATGGGCTGATAGCATTGGCATGCTATGGCCTGGGGTCATTCCAACTCATCATGGGAGATGTCACCATCCTGAGCATCAGTGTCCAGATGTCTGTGGCAAACCACTGAGGCAATGCTGCAGCTCATGAAGGACTACATACTTTTCACCTGGACATAGGCAGAGCTAAGGGAAAAATTACAGCATTCTGTGCAGTGGCTGGAATGCCCACGGTGATTGGGCTGTAGACTGTATACGTGTGACTTTTGTGGTATTATACCATCAGAGTATGACGAACTGACTTATATTAGGAAGGCATACCACAGTAAGGAAGATATCTGATGGTATGTGATGCTGCAGGAGTCATAACACAAGTATGTGCCCCATTTCATGGGTTCACGCATGATACATACATACGTACTGGAAAGGTAACAACTGTGGAGATATATATAACTGAATGAGACTCATAACTTACAAGAGGCATCATTGAATGGGTATTTGACATATGAAAATAAATGCACTTTAGGTGCCTGGATAAGACTGGTGACACCTTAATCCAGGCTCCTGGTAATGTGTGCTCTATACTTGTAGTATGTTGCATGCTGCACAATATAAAGCATCTGTAACTAAAAGTATCCTATTACCTGAGGATGCTGGTATTCCTTGCAATGAGAATGTGCATTTCCAGAGGGAAGTGCCATGTCCAGCTGTTCATGAATGCCACTGGATAGGAGAATGCAGGGCTTGCTAGCAATGTGTGTAGATTAATAATTTGACTAGGCAGTCAAAGTGCCTAGGACTGGGCTATGGGGTGGATGGATGTGTGTGTGTGGGGGGTGTTGTACAAATAAATGTGCACAAACAATCCATGCATGTCATTTGTAAAGGAATGTGCAACAGTCCCAGATGATGAGTGTGAACATGCATGCCTGTGGTAATGTGCAGGTTTGGTGGTTCGGAAGGAATGGTGCTTGCTTTCTGGGGATTGCTTACAAAGCAGTGTGCTTTGACTTATGCCAAACTGTGAGTTAACCCTCCACATGCCAGGGTGTGTGTTTATGACTTGTTTCTAGGCATCCTTAGGTGATTCACCTTCACTTGTTCCTTGCACAAATTATCATCCCTACTTGCCAGGGTGTTGTCCACTGGCACAGCGGTTGATGAGTCAGGCATCCCCAAGGTCGACACAACTTGTGTTAAGACCGAGAGTCCATGCTCAAAAACAAAAGACAGTCTGTCAATTATAACTTCTACGTGTGTCCGATGGCACTACAGTATTGTATCTCAATGCACACTTCATCCAAATTTGTGCTGATGGCAACCAGTTGTTTATAACAGGTCCCTAGGTACCTACTGTAAATGGATGGTCCCTGGTTGATCTTACCCTACTGACATCAACTGACAAAACCTCTGATTACTGAAATGCAGATTCGCCCTGACTTTGTGATGTTCCTTCTAAAGGGTGACTAACAGCTCATGGATATAATGAGGGTTTAGTCCATTTGTGGCCTTACAAATCAGCAGTAAAACATCACAATCAAATGTACACCTGATTGGCAGCCAGTGCATATCATGTGTAACCATTGAGATGTGTTTCTTTCATCAGGTGGACATCAGAAGAAGTGCCGGAGCATTCTGCATCTACTGCAGGTAGTAAAACTAATTTGCTGGCAAGCCCTGGTAGAGCACAACGTCATAGTCAAGACATGTGGTAATGAAAGCTTATACCAGAGTCCCCAAGTCATTGTGGTCACAAGGAAATGTTGTGAAACAGTGAACAAAACTGAACAAATGACTCATATATGATAACTGAATTCTAAGACTAAAAAGGTATCAAACCAAATGGTAGTTCATTTTTCTCCTCATCGTTATATCTATTGTATGGAAATAAAAAAAAAAAAACTGTGAGGAGATATGCACAGTTCAAGCAGATACCAGTATTGAAAATCAGTTATATCAAGAAATAGTGATCCAGGTGGAGGCAGATGATTTTTATCTGACACAGGCTGCCATGTAGTACGAAACTGAATTAGAACCAAAGTACATATGTGAGGATGTTTTATCTGATAAAACATGCCAATAAAAAGTATTAGTAAGAAAATGTAAATGAAATTGAGGAGGAAGAGTGAGGCATTTTTCAGAAAACACAAGGAGCCAAATGGGTCTTTGAATGAAAAGGGCTACCAATGGAGCCAATAATTTCTAACTGATAACAAACCAGGAAAATCCCTGCAATATACTTGTTGATGTGGCTGTTTATTATATCCCATGTAAATAAATAAATAAAAATGAATGATATTATGCTTCTGTGCTATTAAACTGTACGTTTTCACTTTAAAATCTATCAGTAATTGTAGTCCTGTTTGTGACATAGCAAAGGATGTGTTGAAAAACTGTAATTGTAGTGACTGTAATTATTTTGCAAAATAAATTGTTCTACAGCACAGTATACTGTACTCTCCTGTTTTTACTTCCTAAGCTTTTTCTGTGTGCTTCAGCAATCATTCCCACCCCTCAGCTGGCCCTAAATATCAGGCATGAAGGTAATTATTTATGCCCAACTCTGTTAGCTGCACCTTATCACTTGAAACGTGATACATTAAGGGGTCTTGTACAGGAATCTGCTTTAAACACAAGGTCAGTTTCTGTTGTATCCCTTGTATGCCTTTAAGAGTTTTTCCTCACCCTGACAAGATCAAGATATGTGTCCTTAAAAGTAATGGCACTTTCAGGTCCAGCCCCCGGGGTGTTTGTACCAGTCTACAGAGGGATGGGTGATCATCTTTCTGATCTGTTCAGAACCAGCCATGTTGCTGAATGTGGGCTTGCTTTGGTTGGGATTTAAAACATGCAGTCCTTGGGTTGCCAGCCTTTTATTTTCCAGCCAGGTTAACTGGAAGATTTTTTGTTCCTTAGACGAGCCCCAGTTATGTACTCAAGCTCTTGATCCTCAGTTATGGTGCTACTCACTTCTGAAGAAGGCAAGTGTTCTCAAGTTTGACTGCTGGCTGCATGTAATGTGTTATTTTCATTTTACTATTTTTATTTCATGGACAACTTTGTAATGTTTTGAACCCACTAATATTTTAGTAGCTCAGCAAGGTCAGAGGCTGGAAAAGGTGCATTTCCTGATCTTGAATTAGCTGAGCTTGATTGCCTCACTGCATGGCATCATATTTTGTGTTTGAGCACATGGCTGGCATGTGCTGCTGCTGTTTTTTAGATTGAGTGTGGCTTTGAATTATTTTTGAAGCACAAATAGTAAACCAAAAATGATAATGGGGGCATTTTCTGACTTCGTGATGCCCAAATAGTGAGGAAAAAAAATAAGGGGTGTTGTTTGACTTTGGGACCTGATCCATGCTCAGGTCTCTCATCACCTCCTAGCACATATTACCTTTCTTTGGCAGCCTGTGCTTGTTGTCCTGTGCCATACCATGTTCTACTCAGGGTAGGTTAAAGAGCGAGGGCCGGATATTCAAAAGGGCTGCTCTTGGTGCAACAGGGTTGCTCCATGCGCAACCCACCAATGCACCCCGGCATGATATTAAGAGGGGCAAGTTGCGCTGCACAACACCTGATGTGCCGGGGCCCATCGGTAGTGTATGCAGTGCAAGTGCAGGGGCTTGCCCATGCATATGCAGCACATCCCGATATTCAGCCTGGGATGTGTGGCTCATATGCTGGCACAACTCCACCTTGTGCCACTCAGGCAGGTGCAAAATTGTGCCTGGTAAAACCAGGAACAAGTCCTGGTCACCCACAGGTGAGCCACCATACTGCAGGGTGCAACACGTCAGCTGCCAGCCGTGGGTGGCCACCTACCCACCCAGAACACTTTCCACAAGCTCCCTGCCCGGGAAGCGACATGCCCCCCCCCATCGCCTGATTGCGGGTATCAGTTCAGAATATCCCTGGTGGTCCAGTGGACTGCTCACCATCGCCCGATCGCAAGCATATATCAAAACTATCCCTGGTGGTCCAGTGCTCTCCATTGTCCAATCATGGGCATCTGTTCAGAATATCCCTGGTGATCTAGTGGAACCCCCCCCCCAGTGCCCAATCATGGGAGGATATAGTGAAATTAATCCTGGTGGTCCAGTGGTACCTGCACCCCACCCACCCCTGGGGTCTCCACCACCCAGCACCCCCCCGTCAGCGGCGGGTGACAGCACCCCATCTGCATGCCGCCCAGCCACCTGCTGACTGACAGCATACAGTACTGTCTGTATGCCTATTGGTCCACTGTGTGGGTCAATGGGCATACAGACCATACTGTACTACACAGGCCCAATATGTGAATGAATGCGGTCATTGACATATTGAGCCTGTGTAGTACAGTATGATCTGTACGCCCATTAGCTCATGCAGTGGACCAATAGGTGCACAGACAGTACTGTACACTGTCAGTCAGTGGGTGGGCGGGTGGCAAGTGGGCAGGGTGCCGCCACCCACCACTGACTGGGGAGTGCTGGGTAGTGGGACCCCAGTGGGTGGGTGGGTGGGGGGTACCACTGGACCACCAGGATTACTTTCATTATATCTGCCCATGATCGGGCACGGGGGGGGGGTTCCACTGGACCACCAGGGATATTCTAAACAGATGCCTGTGATCAGGCAATGGAGAGCTGTCCACTAGACCACCAGGGATAGTTTCAACATATGCCCACAATTGGGCAATAGAGAGTGGTCCACTGGACCACCAGGGATATTATCAACATATTCCCATGATCGGGCAATGGAGAGCGGTCCTGAGGACCACCAGGGATAGTTTCAACATATGCCCTTGATCGGGTGCACGGGAGTGGGGTCTGCCAAAGGCCTGCAAGGCATCAGTCCCAGACGGCTGCAGCCTGGCAGAACGCCATGTGCAAGCTGCCTGGGATCGGTGCACCACACGCAAATAGGGCCATTATGACATGCAAATGGCCCCATTTGCACCTTGCATGCATAATGGCCTCATTTGTATGCCCAGTACTGAATATTGCAGTTGATGCACCTAGCGCAACCGCACTTGCGCTGGCGCATCCCCCTGCTCCCCTTCTGCCACTTGCGCTGGCGCAGTGCATGCACCCTCAGTGCCATATTCAATAGTGCTGAGCATGGTGCAGCACTGGCAATACGCCCGCCTGCCCATGCCCTGGCGCAGCCCAGTTGCACTGCACCCAGGCTTGCGCCCCTGCCTGGAGCAGTCTGAATATCCCACCCAGAGTCTTTTAATTTATTTTAATTTTTTTTTGTAGTATTTTGTGTGCATTGTATTAAAAGTGCCTTGTACATGGCACTTCATACACAAGTAGCCCATGGGAGCTTGTGTGTTGATGGGGGGACAGGTGTGCAGACATAAGTAATTCATTTATGGTTTGCAACTAGTAGAACATGTGTGTGCTACTGGACATTTTGGGATGATGCAGCATCTAGTAAGCTTGTGAACCCTTTGGGCCTACCTCTTGACCAAATAACAAAGATCCACAGTTGCTTTTTTTGGAGTTGAGTTACCAGATTCACATGGGCTGCCTATTTAAAAAGATAGCACTTGGGTGATTTGAAAACTACTCGCATTTATGTGACTTTTAATGGTTTGAAAACTAACAGCATCAGGTCATTTTTGGGGTGGATTGTTTGAGCTAGCTGAACTGGCCTGCCATGTGTGTCTCTACCACCAAACAAAATGTTGACTGTTCTTAGCTGCATGTTGCTTTTTGTGGGGGGATTAGTCTCAAGTATGCCTGTGTAGCTTGTGAGGCCTTCAGGCCTATCCCTTGACTGAGTATGCAAAAAAGAGTAGCCCACAATTGCTTTTGCAGGGGACCGGAGGCACATGGGCTGCCTGTTGTTAGGTGTGCATCCATCTTGTTTGCAGCTGGGTAGAGGTTGCCTCCATTTTGTTTGCAGCCAGGTGGCTGCATGGCTCCCTATTGTTACCAGATGGGGGTATGCTTGCCTCCATTTTGTTGGGAGAGCTGTGGATGCCTGGCTTTATTTTTTACTTTTTCTTTTTTGTTTTTTCTGGCAGATGGGATGATGTGTGGCTCCAGTTATATTGCGATTATTGGTAATAGGAGGCAGTATAGTGTAGTGTATAAGGGCACTTAGCTGCAGACCTTTAGACCTGAGTTTGAATCCCATCAGCCCCCACTTACATACTGTGTGACCCTGGGCAAGTCACTTAACTTCCTTATGTTCTCATGTTGCACCTGCAAACAAGCTCCGGCTTAGTGTGCCTTTCCTAGCTGAACAATTTCCTTCTTCAATTCCTATTGCTTATTTTCTACTTTTTTTTTTCTCACTTACGTAGTGATTTGGTAATTTGAACAGGTTTGTTACTGGATTCTTGATTGTTTTGATGTTGGGTTATGATTTTTGGAAATGTGAAAAGAAAAACATGAGCAAAATGCTATTTATTTATTTATTTATTTTTATTTGGACACTACCATGGCAACTACTTGCTATTTTGGTTGAAGTTTCAAAATCACCAACATACCCATATGGCTGTTTATTGTTTTCAATCAGATAGTTTGTACTGGACTGGTGATATTTCCAGAACCCGTTTTGTGTGTGACTACGTCCCCAACCCAACCCCCCAAATAAACAGTTGTGCATATGTATTTGGTACACCGTACACCAGTTACCAATTTATGCACATTTGAGTTTTACACCTAAGTAGGCAACAACTAATTTTGATGGGATGACTGGTTTGTGTGCAGTGATTCAGAAGTTGTTTAGGTGGTGCTGTTGCATTAGCTAACTTGTTTGGCACTGCCCACACTCTTCAATTGTTTTGCACATTAAAGGTGTTTATAATTGTGCTTTTGTGATTTTTCTGGTTGCATCACAGGGCAACCACAGCATATTACAATCAACGATGAAACCATATGGTCACTGTTTTTGGTGAGGGCACTTTATGTTAAAAGCTCTCTCCCCATGCTGCTTGTGTGGTGCCCTAATTCACATTATTCTGTGGTCCATATTGGTTAGCCATATCGTGTACATGTGTGGTGGCTTTATGGAACTTTGCTTACCAAAAGAAAAGAGAAATGACTGTGAAAATCAGCTATACTGCTTTATACGGGTGTTGTCTGTGTTCAGTTTACACTGACACTCCATTATCCAGGTAATATGGACTGATGATGCCTTGCTCAGAATGCATGCTTTAATGATTCTTTGTCAGAGTCCATCAGCTATTTAGTTGTTTATTTTTTATTTTTATTTACTAAAGTTTAGGAATTACAACCCTTTGAGTCAGAGTCTCATTTGCAAAGGCTCCACATCAAAAATAGGAGTTACAGACAAGGAGGCAGTAATACAAGCAAGACATACACGACTTAGGATACAACAATTAGATCAATGAATTACTTACAGGGTTATAGGAAAAACAGAAAAAAAAAAATTCCATTATCCAATTGGGTAACCGGTCAGCAGCTGAGGGACAAGAGGAGTGCAATCCCAGGCATTTTGCCAGCTATGAGGTAGGGGTGGAGTTATGCATGACCTACATGGGGCAAGTTTGAGTACTGAGGCTACTGGCTTAGTCATGGTTGGGGGGGGCATGAAGGTAGTCAGAACTAGAGGAGGCAAGTAACAGCTGCTGTAGTTCAGACTTGAAGAGCCCCAGCCTAGGAGTATCCAGTAGAGTGGTAGGAAAGGCATTCATCCATAGTGGGGCTCCCTAACTACAGGATCTTTGCCCAGTGGAAGTTCTAAAAAGGGGGAGCTGGTAGACAGCATTGCTGGAGTACCTAGTGATTCTCATTCTGCAGACCGGTATTAGTAATGTTGACACTCAAGCAGAGAGAAGTCCAAGGGATATTTTTTTGGCAAGGAGGCTGGTGTGGTAGCTAAAACGCCCATCAAGGTTTAACCAGGAGGTTCGCCGGTAGAGGTCACATGTATTGGGTAAATCTGTCACACCCAGCTACTAGGCAGCAAACTTTGTTTAGGGCAGTTCGGATTTTATTTAGGGTGATACTGGAAGTAGATCCATATATGACTAAGCCATAGTCAACCAGAGGGAGAGCAGAACTAGATACAGCCAGCTTAAGAGCAGTCCCCTGGAGACAGGAGCGAAGCTGATAAAGTAGATCAATTCTGATGTTTACAGCTCTGCATATGACAGAGATGTGCTCATGAAAGGAGAGAGCCATGTCTAGGGTGATCCCCAGATATTTAAAACTGGGGACCATTTTGAGGGGCATAGTGTTAGATTGAGAAGGGGGGGACTTGTCTTGTCCTGAGGGTATGCAAATAGCATCACCTTGGTTTTCTTATAATTGAGAACCAGTTTATGATTGGTGAACCAAGACTCAATTTCAGTGAAGTGCTTCTGGAGATTATGTTGCCGGAGGAGGGTCCTGTATGCCAACAAATGACTGCATCATCTGCATAGAGGAGGAGTTGCTAGAGCAGGACCGTGAGAGAGTTCAGAAACATGCTAAACAATAGAGGCTCAAGGATTGAGCCCTCGGCACCCTAGACCCGACTGAGAGGAAGGAAGACAGTGCAAGGTTTAGTTTCAATTATTGAGATCAGCCAGAGGTAGTTGGAGAACCAAGACGTGCTTCCTGGGATAATCCAAAGGAAAGTAGGGAGTCAATCAGCAGGGTGGTGAACAGTATCTAAGGCTTTAATCAGGTCAACATAGACAGACCCAACTAAAAGCTCTTGATCAACAGCATCATGGATAAAGGAGGTATATTTCAGGAAGGCAGTGGTGGTGCTATGGCCCTTCCTGAAACCTTCTATTGGGGACACAATAGGTTATGTGAGCCAAGGAACTTTGATAGTTGGTCAGCAATGATCTTGTCCAATGCTTTAGACAAGGTTGGCAATATGGAGATGTTTGCCTCCATGTTGTCTGCAGATGGGTGGTGGCATGTTTCCATGCTCTGTGCAGATCGATGGTGGCATGCCTCCATGTTGTGTGCAGACTGGTGGTGGCGTGCCTTCATGCTGTCTGCAGATGGGTGCTGGCATGCCTCCATGTTGTCGGCAGACGGGTGCTGGCATGCCTCCATGATGTCTGCAGACAGGTACTGACATGCTTCCATGTTGTCTGCTATTTCCTATCTCGTATTACATGCTGTGGTACTTTTATATACTCTGTTACATGTGCAGCCCTATTTTTATGTCCCCTGTTACACGTTCAACATTGTGGAGGCTTTTTCCCAGAATCTGAAATAGGAGTTATCCTGTACCATACTACATTTTTATAAGGTGAGTTACAGCATAAAAAAATGCTTATAATAATTACTAAATTATGAATTTTAAAAATTGACACTAATGTCACTTTTTGGTAGCCCTTTTTTGTGCCTAGACCCAGATATTCAAAACTTAGACCAGGTGCTAAGAGGTGTTTTCCCACACTAGCAAGGTTTTGCATCTGATTTTTGGATAGGGTCTAAATTCAGACACCTCTACAGCATGGGCAAAACCTGTTAGTGCCCAAGTGCTAAGTTACCACTGTGCCCAAGTAAATGAGTGGGTCATCCCTGCATTTGGGCACAGGGGTGGGATATTCAGACTGCATCAGGCTGGGGTGCAAGCCTGGGAACAGCGCAACTGAGATGTGTCAGTGTGACCCATGATATTCAATTGTGCTGGCACCATGGCTCAGCACCATTGAATATGGCACAGTGGCTGCCTGCATTGCACATGGAGCAGTGGCACTACACCAGTGCAAGTGGCAAGTGAGGAGCAGGGGGATGTGCCAGCACAAGTACGGTTGCGCTAGGCACAGGAACTACGATATTCAACGGTGGGTATGCAAATGGGGCCATTATGCATGCAAGGCACAAATGGGGTCATTTGCATGTCATTATGGCCCCATTGGCATGCAGGTGTGCCTATCCCCGGTGACTTGCGCCTGGCACCCTGCCAGGCTGCAGCCATTGGGGACTGATGCCCTGCCCCTCGGGCGCAAATGCCCCATCATTTATTCGCTGGCTATATTGTCATTCTTGGTGGTCCAGTGACCTAATCCTGCCCAGCGTGTGTTCAATATAAAGATATATTATCTTCAGGTCCAGTGATTCTGCCCCTGCCTGATCATGGCTTTCCGATGAAAATCATTTTGTGGTCCAGCGGTTCTCCCTACCTGGGTTGACTGAGTTTCACCACTGGTCTTCAGTCAGCGGGTAGGTGGAAGCTCTCCACCTGCAAGCCGCCTGAGTCGCTTCATCAAGCGATTATACAGTACAGTTGTAGTTACATTGGTCCACAGCGGGCCAATGGGCATGCAGACCGTATTGTACTATGCAGTCCTGATACATAAATAGATCCATTCATATTAGGACTGTGTACTACAGCATGATCTGCATGCCCATTAGCCCACAGTGTGGATTCAATGGGCGACAGCTGTACTGTACACTGGGTCAGTTGGCCGTGGCTGGCAGCTTGCATGGGAGCTGCCACCCGCCACTGACTGGGGGCGGTGGCGGGCCTTAGTGGTGGTGGGGGACCGCTGACCACCAGGGTGTTTTCATGTATAGCCCACAATTGCTTGGGAGAGGGTCCACTGGACCACCAGGGATATATATCTTTATCTTGAGCCTGCTATCAGGCAGGATTCAGTCCACCGGACCACCAGGTATGATAATAATATTACAGTCCGGCGATCGGGCAGGATTCAGTCCACTGGACCACCAGGGATGATAATTATGTTGCATAGCCCGTGATCGGGCTGGTAAGCAGGTCCACTGGACCACCAGGGATTTTGGACCTTTCAAATATATACCTTTGCCCACGATCAGGCATGGGGGGGTGCTACCATGTAGGACGGTGCAATCGGAGCTCGGGTGACCACCCAGCCATGTTACGCCCTGCAATATGGCAGGTCACCTGTGGGTGGCCAGCAGTTGCTCCTTTTTTTGTAGGCTCAACTGTGTGTGGTGCAAGTAGGGGTTGTGACTGCATCTGCTCAGCACATCCTGGGCTGAATATCGGGATGTGCGGAGTATGCATGGGCACGCCGCCCCCACTTGCACCGCATACATTACTGATGCACCCTGGTGCATCGGGATTTGTGCCGCATTTTCCCCTTTGAATATCATGCTTGGTTGCATCAGAAGGCGCATGGCACAACTATGTTGCGCCTACGCGAACTCCTTTTAAATATCCTGCCAGGACATATTCAGAGATTTGCACAAGGGTAACTGCCACCCAAATAGGTGCAATTTACTGTCTTTTCAAACCTCGACTTAATAAGGCATAAGGCAGTCTTGGTGATAGGTAAAGGGACTGCAGGTGCCCATTGAAGCAATGGCATTCCTGATGTCCAGTGGCACCACTTACCCTCTGATCCCCATCCCAGTAATAAAGTAATTGTTACTTGGTGTCTAGTGGCACCCCACCAGCCTCCGATCTCCATTCCCATAATAACTAAAGTAATTCCTGGTGTCCAGTGACACCTTCCATCATAAATTAAGTAGTCCCTGGTGTCTAGTGGCACCCCCTGACCTCGGGTCACAGTCCCTGTATAAGTTTAAATATTCCTGGTGTCTAGTGGCACCCTCCACTCTCTGATCCCTGTCCTCACAATAAATTATTTCTTCATGTCTAGTGGCACCTCCCACCTTTCAACTCTGTCCCTAATGTATATTTAATTATTCCCTGGTATCTATTGGCACCCCTCACCCTCTAATCACTGTTCCCTTAATAAATGAAGTAGTCCATGGTGTCTAGTGGTATCCTCCTCTGATCACCCTCCCTTAATAAATGAAGTATTCCTTGGTGTCCAGTGGCACATCCATCCTCTGATCCCCATCCCTGCATAAGTTCAAATATATTGTGGTGTTCAGTGGCACCTTGCCTTCTGATTGACTGCCACCATGTCACGCAAGCCATCCCTGACATCTAGCATAACCCCCGCATCACCCACACTGCACGAACTACCCTGCCATCCTCCATTACTTTTGTCACTGGTGTGGCAGGGTTCTGATACAGCAATTGGCACAGCCCTCCTCTGACCACCTCGGCTGGTTGCCATATGGATTGATGGGGAGCACATCCTGAGTACTGTAAAAGGATCATGCACGCTTTCTACAGTAGACAGTATATGGGTTCCCTTTATAGTACACAGACAAACCATCCCTGTAGGTGCAGCACATATTTAAAACCAAGTCATTCTCCATAATAGAGTAGTTACCAACTTATCATATAAGACATGCACTGAAAACCATAGGAGCTAGTTACTTTATGCAATATATATATATATATTTATACAATGGGGTGAGACATATTTCAGTGAAATAAAACATGTTATTTTCACTGGTGAAATAAATCCTGATGATGCCAGTAGAGTTAAAACAAAATACCATTTATTACACCCCAAAACCAGCACTAAACCCGTTGCAAAGCCCTGCTAATCTTGCACTAACCCACACAAGCCACGCAAATTGTACATTTTGCAACAGTGAGGCCTCATTATATAAACAGGACACATGATGTGCACATCGAGGAATATGAAAAATATTTCACTCCTGCCTCATAAAATATCCAGGCTCACTCTGCAAGGGTGAAAATATTTTCTATATTCCACTCATGCCCATCATGTATCCTCTATGGATATAGATATACAGTATTATATATACAGTATATATTTATACAATGGGGTGAGACAAATAAGTAGTGGATAAATCCATGTGTCTTACACACAGTGATGTAATCTGGTAGAAAATCACACTGTGATTTTGTTATCAGAAATATTATCACAGTGTGATAATATTTACATTTATACATATTAGTATACCTCACAGGATGATATTATCATGGTGCTGATGTCAGGCTGAAACTCTGCCTAAAACAATCACTATCCTGATCTCTTAATTACATCCTGATCAATCAGAAAACTCAACTGGACTCTGCTGAAGTAGATATCACCACTATTTCCCTAACACAGCAATCAGTAATTAACTCCACCAACCCTCAGTAGCCTAGGAAACTAATTGATATATCAGTTCCACCTGCAACTCACCTGCTAGCCCTAGAAAAGCACATTGCATTCCTGCAGAGAACCAAAGCAAGCTAACAGCAACCAGTTTCATACTAACAAGAAGCCAAGAAAGAGCAAAGCCTTCACATCCATGAATACCTCAACTACCAAGGAATACAACCTTCTTCATCCCAAATGGCAAATTAGTGTTTCAGCTTGTTTTAGCAGAAGTTTCCTTTTTTGTTCTGTGTCTTCTTTGTTTATTCCACAAGATGAAGTGAGCAAAAAAATAAAAAGTTCTGGAAACCCCTATTGTATAAATCAGACACATGATTGGCACGGTAGTGCCACTATAGTTAGGGTTGAATATCCCATTTAAGGTTAAATTTGAAATTTGGCAGCTTAATAACTTTACCACTGTATGATGGATTTGCCTGACATTTGTCATGCATTGTCTGGTACCATAGTTCTGTGAAACTGCCAAGTTTCGTTATGGTCAGATGTACAATTGCAGAGCTACAGAGCGCTGAAAAACGCACAAGTTACACATTTTTGTGCATTCTTTGCTCATGCCTACAGCCCGCACAGTTTGCACAACCAGTCCAAAACCTTCAGGGAACATGCAGCCAGGGTTCCTGATGTGCCTTTTGAAGATTTTGTGAAAAAAGTATTAAACAGTTCAAAGGTTATTCAAAAAATAAGTTTCCCATTATAGTCAATGGGAAAAGTTAACAACATATGTGAAAGCGTCACAAATGCACTTTTTACTTTGCAAATGACCCTTGTAGTGTCGCAAATTGGCCATCTAATTTACGGTTGGTGGTCACAGAAATGCTAGGCATTTAAATTTGGGACTCTCTAGGGACACAATTCTTGTTGTGTTAACCTAGTCGAGCCCTGAGGATGCCAGCCATGTGTTTTTTGGGGGTAAAACACCCCAGAAATATGTTTTTTTTTTGTAAAAAGTAGTGTCGTAAAGTAGTTTCACATATGCAGCATTTTCATGATTTCATTTTGAAAGTATCATGATTTGTGAAAGTACTTTGTAAACACTATGGCCAAACAATAGGGAATTTTTACACCCTGCTGCAAAAGAACAGTTTGGTCTTTAGGCCTAAATTTGAGGAAGAAAGCCAAGATACCATATATGGCTTGTGGTGGTTTGGTAACAAAATATTAGAGGGCTGTAAAGTTACAGCACTCTGAATTTGATGATTTTCCCATAGGATAATATTGCGGGGCCCACTGTGATTTTTCATGGCCCATATCTCAAAAACGGTTTTGAGATATGGACTTTTGTCAGAAGAATGCTTAGTCCCTCACTAGGGACTAAGTGCAGAACTATCCTGGAAAGTCATAAATAATATGAGATGTACTTTTTTTTCTATGTCGTACGGTTCCTGAGATATAAGAATTTAGTATTCCAGTGCTCATTTTCTGCTCCGAGGCGATATATATGCATACATTCTTTGTAGTCACTGTGCTTCTGAATGCACCTTTGGGGAAAAAAGGCTGTGCATTTGCGTAACTGTTACCATTAGTGTTTCTGCTTGCTTTCCGTTACTGTTTGTGTTAGCGTTTCTGTTTACTTCACCCTGTGTGTTACCATTTATGTTACAGTTTTGTTTACGTTTACTTTTACATCACCATGTGCATTACCATTTGTGTTTGTGTACGCACTTGCATTTGCGTTTCCATTTGCGTTACTGATTCCTTTGGCATCATCGTTGGTGTTACCGTAACCATTTGTGTTTCCAATTGCATTACCATTACTGTTTGCATGTTTGTCACCGCTTGTGTTTGCATTGGCTTTAGTGTTTGCATTATCGGTAGTGTTTCTGTTGTCAAGTGCATAACTGTTTCCTTCTGCATCACCGTTGCCATTACCATTTGGCGTTTCTGTTACCGTTGCCATTTCGTTAGTTTTCGTTACTGTTTCGCGTTTCTGTTTGCCGTTAGCGTTTGCGTAACCATTTGCATAACCATTTCTGTTTTCATTTATATTTGTGCTTGCGTTTCTCTTACCATTTGCATTATCATTTCTGTTTGCATCACCGTGTACGTTACCATTTGTGCTTGCGTTTGCATTTGCATTACCATTAGTGTTACCATTTTCTTTTATCTCACTATTGCCATCACCGTTTTTGCATTTGTGCAGCACAGTGCAAAACATTATGTTTTTGGTATTTTTCTGCACTGTCTTCCATGATGCATAGCGCAGCCAGTGTGTAGTTGATTGATCTGAAACTTGCCACATAGAAAGAACTTTGCTCAAAGAACATGCCAGTTTTTGTTTGGTGAAAAAAATGTTGTTCCATTCCAGAGTTACTGCCATCTGAATTTGGCCCCCTCACAGTGACAGATTTTTTCACTGCCAGGTCTGCCATTGTAGCGCATTTTCGTCTGTGATTTCCATCATTTTGTAGTGGAAGACTTCTTAAAGGTGCAGAAAAGTAAAAATTGAATATCTTTGGAACAGTTTGGTCTTTTCACATGAAATTTGGAGGGTGTTGAGTGGATGTCCCTGGGATACGAATAATCTGTTTACATGTTGGAAAAATAATTCACTGTGGAGATACTATGTGATGCAGTTAACATTTTGTGCATAGCATTCTTCATGGTGCTACTGGCTTGAAATGTATAGCGTAGGTAGCCTTCGTGGTACGGAGTTGCCTTTCAGTAGTTTGGTGTGTAAAACATTAACAGGTGTGGAATTATGCCACTCTGAAGAATTAAAATTTGGTTCATTATACTTCAATAACTTCTGAACTGTGTGTCCGATTTGCCTGGCATTTGGAATGTACAAAAATGTGTTTGCTCCTGGTGCTGTGCGACCATTGAACAGATTTATACACAATTCTGGACACACAGTGTGCCATAGTACATGTCTTCATTTACTAATGTTCATTTCAGTTGGTCATACAGTTTTTGTGCAGAGAAGTGACAAAGAAAATCACATGATGGGCCCTGCACTCCCACCACTACATTCCATTCACTATTTATAGTGCACATTCTCAAAAAGAAGGGAAATTCACGGCAAAAAATTTCTGTTTAATACATCAGTTAGGGTTGTTCCACAGTGACAAAAGTGAGGATATTCGTGTTAAGATTGCCACTCTCAAAATTCTGCTAACTCCACCCCGCCCCCACCAACAGCCATCAGGGTGTGTGTGTAAGTTGGGGTCATTGGTCCTAACCCTCACACCATTCTCCTATACTGCACTATCTCAGCTTATTTACACATGGAATGGGGTGAGAGTTAGGGCAGATGACCCCAGCGCACAACCCAATGCCTGTTAGTGGGGACGGGGTGGGCATGGGTGCAAGGGGTGACAACCCTAACATCGAATTTCATCACTTTTGTCACTGTGGAACAGCTCTAACTGATGCATTAAACATAGTTTTTTGGCATGAATATATATATATATATATATACTGTATATACCTATATATATATATATACACACTAAAACATAGAGAAAAACAGCTTCTTTGGACTTTGGATCAAGAAGCTGCTTTTCTCTATGTACATATTGTATAAAGTAACCAGCTCCTAAGGCTTTCAGTGCATGTACTGTATGATAAGTTGGTACCTACTCTATTATGGAGTATGAATTGGTTTTAAATGTGGGTGCTCCTATAAGGCATTAGTTTAAAAACGCACTCATATGAGTTGTCAAGTTCCTTTACAAAGCATCAAACAAACTGGTCATGCCAGTCCTCAACAATTTTTCTAACCACTATCTGCACAGATATGACTGCTTTTACTTACATAGAAACATAGAAACATAGACTTTGACGCAGATAAGGACCGCTTGGCCCATCTAGTCTGCCCATTTCCCTACCCCAGGATAGGTTTGAGATCCCAGTTAACCAACAGCCTATTTCTTCCTACCCCCCACAAGAACTGCCTTATGTCTGTCCCATGCATTCTTGAATTCTCCCAGAATTTCAGACCCCACAACCTCCTCAGGAAGGCTGTTCCATGCATCCACTACTCTCTCTGTGAAATAATACTTCCTCACATTGCCCCTGAACCGCCCTCCCTCTATCTTTAAACTGTGTCCCCTTGTTCTTGCACTTCTCTTTTTCTGAAAGATGCTACCCTTTTGGACTTTGTTGATTCCACTGAGGTACTTAAAAGTTTATATCATGTCCTCTCTCCCTTCTTTCCTCAAGGGTATACATATTAAGCTCCTTTAGTCTCTCCTCACACGGCTTCTCTTGCATACCCTGAACCATTTTAGTTGCCTCCTCCTGACTGCCTCTATCCTGTCTATGTCCTTGCAGAGATGGGGTCTCCAGAACTGGATGCAGTACTCCAGATGGGGTCTCACCAACTGTCTGTACAGAGGGATAACAACTTCCTGTTTTCTGCTGCTGATGCCTCTCCCTATGCATCCCAGTATACCCCTAGCCCTCCCTACTGCCTTCTCACATTGCTTGTTAACCTTAAGGTCATCTGATATGATTACCCCAGGTCCCTTTCCTTTTTTGTTGTTGTTACTACCCCCATTGTGTATTCTTCCCCTGGGTTCTTGTTTCCCAGGTGCATTATTTTGCACTTCTTTGCATTGAATCCTAGCTGCACTTACTTGACCATTCCTCCAACCTTGACAAGTCCCTTCTCATCCTTTCCACGCCTCCTTGTGCATCAACCCTGTTGCAGATCTTTGTGTCATCTGCAAAAAGGCATACTTTTCCTTCTAGTCCCTCTGCAATGTCACTTATAAAGACATTAAAAAGGTCTTACTATAACAATTATATATTGCACAAGCTTTCTATTAATAATGAAAGATTTTTTTGCTTATTTCTGAAGCTTGGTGCTAGTCTTCTTTGTTGCCTGCTTTGGCTTTTTGACCAGGCACAAGCTGTTTATGTGGAGTGACTTTATTTGTTTGGTGCCACTAAACACCAGGGAATATTTGAACTTTTATGGGGATGAGGATTGGATGGTGGAGGTGCCACCAGACAGCAGGGAGATGGGGATCAGAGGGTGGGTGGGGGACCACTAGACACCAGGTACTATTTTATTTATTATGGGGCAGGGATATACCTGGAGGAATATAGTGAATAGTGGATATGCCACTAGACACCAGGAAATAAAATATATATGAGGACAGAGACTGGATGATGGAGGGTAACATTAGACACCAGGGAATATGTAGACTTTACTGTGATAGGGACTGGATGGTAGTAGAGTGCAACTAGACACCAGGGAATAATTAAACTATTTATTTATTTATTTAAAGGTTTTACCAGAAAAGGCATGCTGAGCAGACAACTGCTCAATTCCAGATATGACCTGAGGGCAAGTGGGGAAAGGAGTACATGCATGATGGACAATAGACCATACATTATAATCATGTTATAAAATATACAGGTTTACGAACAGTACAATGCAACTTGGGTAATTGTACATTCCTACATCTACATTATACAGAGATGGGGATCAGAAGGCGGGATGCCACTAGACTCCGGGGACTACTTAATTTATTATGGGGATGGAGGTTGAATGGTGGAGAGTGTTACTAGATACCAGAGACTAGCTCATTTATTATGGGGATGGGGATTAGAGGGTGGGGTGCCACTAGAAGCTAGGGAATATTAAACTTTTATATGCATGGGATCGAACAGCAGGGTGCCACTAGACAGCATGGAATATTTAAACATATGGGAACAGGAAACAGATGGCAGTGGGTGCCTCTAGACACCTAGGAATAATTAAACCTATAGGGGAATGGGGTTCAGAGGCGAGCATGCCACTAGACACCATGGATTAATTAAATTTACAGGGATGGGAACTGGAGGCAGAGGTTCCACTAGATATCAGGGGATATTTAAACTTTTAAGTAGACAGGCAAAAGGGGTGGGGGTCCATCACAGGAGACTGCAAGCTTGCCACTGCTTTCCATGCAAATGAGCCCATTTGGGCATGCATATGGCCCCTTTGTGCTTTGCATGCCCCGTGGGCTCATTTGCATGTTATTGGCAAGATTGGAGGAATGGTCAGAAGTATGGCAGCTAGGATTCAATGCAAAGAAGTGCAAAATAATGCATCTGGGAAACAAGAACCCAGGGGAAGAATACACAATGGGGGGGAGGTAGTAACAACAACAAAAAAGGAAAGAGACCTGGGGGTAATCATATCAGATGACCTTAAGGTTAGCAAGCAATGTGAGAAGGCAGTAGGGAGGGCTGGTGGTGTACTGGGATGCATAGGGAGAGGCATCAGCAGCAGAAAACAGGAAGTTGTTATCCCTCTGTACAGACAGTTGGTGAGACCCCATCTGGAGTACTGTGTCCAGTTCAGGAGACCCATCTCTGCAAGGACATAGACAGGATAGAGGCAGTCCAGAGGAGGGCAACTAAAATGGTGCAGGGTCTGCAAGAGAAGCCGTATGAGGAGAGACTAAAGGAGCTTAATATGTATACCCTTGAGGAAAGAAGGGAGAGGGGGGACATGATATAAACTTTTAAGCACCTCAGTGGAATCAACAAAGTCCAAGAGGGTAGCATCTTTCAGAAAAAGAGATGTGCAAGAACAAGGGGACACAATATAAAGATAGAGAGGGGCGGTTCAGGGGCAATGTGAGGAAGTATTATTACACAGAGAGGGTAGCGGATGCATGGAACAGCCTTCCTGAGGAGGTTGTGGGGTCTAAAACTGTGGGAGAATTCAAGAATGCATGGGACAGACATAAGGCAATTCTTGTGGGGGGTAGGAAGAAATAGGCTGTTGGTTAACTAGGATCTGCGGCCTATCCTGTAGGTAGGGAAATGGGCAGACTAGATGGGCCAAGCGGTCCTTATCTGCTGTCAAAGTCTATGTTTCTATGTTACTGGCTGAATATCGTGCTAGGGGATCCCAGCTCTAACAGGTCTGCAGCAGCTACATGCACTTTGGTGTGGGTATCATACAACCCAAATCCATTTTGGGGCAGTGCTACTTGACTTTGCACTGCCCTGACATGGCTCTATATTCAGTTGGATAGTGCTGGTGCACAATCCCACTGAATATAGCATCCTTGGGGTCGTGGGCAAGGGGAAACACAGTGCAAACCTTTGCACTCCACTTTTGACCATTACTCAATATCCGGTGCCAGGAGTCGTAAACGAAGAGGTTTCAAACAGGGATACACAACTAGTAACAGATAATGAATTGATACAGATGGAGAAAACAAAGAACTATTACATTTATGTCCTACTTCATGAATTTGCTATTCATGACTGTACTTTTAACTAATATTCTGCTCTGCACTATAACTTTTCTAGTCCAGTCCTTTCTTTCCTTATCCTCACCCTCTCTGTTTTCCACCTTCTGCTCCATCCTGCCCCTCACCCTGCTTCCCTGCTACCTCTCCTCATCACCACTGTTCCCCAATAATATTTTTGAAGCTCACCCGCCTGTATGCATAATTTCATTTACCTCAGTGGAATTATAGTTCAACTCTCCAGGTACCCCTTTGATATCTTTTCCACAATGATTATGTATTTCTTGTTGAAATCCATTGACCTTGTTACAGTCTCCATTCAGTATCCTTCATTCAGTATTGTTTCTTCAGTACCAGTGTATTTGTGCTGCATAACTATGTATAATACGCCATAATGTAGCTTTTTTTATGTTAGAGCCTGCCCCTCCCCAGACCCACTTGGTCAAACAATTTTAGATAAATAAGAATACACAGAAATAAATAGGAATATGTCTTTCCAGTGCACTGTAACCACATCACAAAGAATGCAGAAATGTTCATTTTTCCTCAGTAAAACCACATATTTGCCCACAAAATCTTTGAAGATAATTGTGCGCTGCAGATAGATAACTATTCACTCATTCTTTAGAAACAAACTTACAGGAGGATGTATCTAAAAGATAAATATTCTTGTTCCTGTTTTTAATTGGACTCTGTGAACTGAATATCTGTTCTTGATCTAAAAAGCTGATTTTATAATAGCCTATGTAATCTGCACCTGTACTTCATATTTTTGCTGGCTGCCTGATCGTGAAATATCCCCTAGTGTTGTTACCTGGTTAATTAATTAAAAACTAATAATACATGCCATTTCTTACCTCAACTTTCTGATTTTACCTTTGGATTTCATCAGTCCATTACATAGCTCTTTTGCTCCTAAATAACTAAGACAATTCCAACTCAGATCCAGCTCTTTAAGGGACTGGTTTTCTGTGAGACCAGATGACAATTCTGTGCAACTGATGGCTGTAAGATTACAATGTTGCAGCCTAGATGAAAAGTAAGACAAAAGAAATAGCTAAGGGTAGAGACAATCTCCTATACTGTACAGTAGCTGTGTTTGGGAATGTATTCTCAATACTGACCGTGCCTACTTATTAATAATCATGTCTGGGATTCAGTAGCTAAATTGGTTATGTACAGGTAGGGGACCTCACACGTCTAGATTTGGAGGTGTTGGAATGGTCATGTTTATGTGGTGGAGCTCTCTTATACTGTTCAATAAAAAAAATTGACAGAGGTGTAAGAACTCTCCTACAATTTTATATGAAGGTGTGAAACTGAGTTCCTGTGGGCTCCTGTGCAATTTAACCTCTGCTGGGGTTACATTTGCATCACTCTACCCTGACTGTAAGGCCCTGTTCACACTACAGCATGGTGATTTAAAACGTTTTTTAAATATGGATTAAATACCACGCTGTAGCATCTGTGTTGCTCTGTCCACACTGTCACTGGTGTGTTGTAAACCGTTATTAAAAATGGTTTACAGCATCTGCACTATTGCCTTGGAACCGGATTAACCATCAGCTGGTTCCAAATCGGGGATGTCCAGCTTTATTAAAGGATATCGTGTCCGACCATCCGCACTGCAGGTTAGTCTGATTTAGCTCTGAAACCATTTTTTAAATCCTGCTCAAGCCTACCTCGAATCAGGGTTTGATCATGGTTTACTGAAACAGTTCCAAAGTCATGTTCAGTGCAAACACAAACCGTGCTTGCGGCTACTGAAAATGTTTTATGGTGGATAGAATGTTTTAAGTTGTCCAGAGTGAACAGGGCCTAAAAGTCCACTTTTTTTACTTCATAGCAACAGGCAGGGTTCCAAAAGTGACATGCTTCAGTTTCTTTTCACTTACAACAGAATCTTTTTTAGTGTCAAACATTGTAATAAACATTCCATTGTAAAAACCAAAAACATTTATGCTTTAGTTGACATTTTTGATCTGAAAACAAATTATCAATGAAAGGAAAATTAATTACTGAATTGTCCCCTTGAATTTGTAAATTATTGATTTCCCTTTAAAAAAATATGAAACACTCTGAAAATAAAAATAAAGGTACTCACAAATCAAACTGTGTGTAACAGTGGTACATTTTACTAACACCACAGCTATACAGAATAGAAACCTACACAGCAGGGATGCTAATTTATTAATCAAATGTAACATTACAGTGGAATGTGTACTCACAGTAGCTTCTTGATTCTACACTTTGGATCTTTAAGTCCAACAGAGAGCACTTGTACTCCAAAATCCGTTAGTCCATTCTTGCTCAGGTCTAGCTCCATGAGTGATTGATTGGTACTAAGCACGGCAGCAAGGTCCCCACATATATTTGGTGTTAGAAAGCATCTTTTCAGTCTGAAGCAGAGAAACAAAATGTGTATTAATAAATATCACAAAATACGTACTATGCATCTGAAAAAGGGCATTTACAGCAGTAACATTTGTGTCATAGTTAATTACTGAAATAATCTCTGTATTAAACTATCAATATAGTTATCTGTGGGGCATTTAGTATGGAGGGCACAAAATGAAGTATCAGGCATGATAGTACCAAGCAGTTTGGATGTCCACATTTTTCCATGGAAAAATTCAGAAGCATGGGACACCACCTCAGAGATGGTTCATACTGTACATGAAAACGTAACTCATGAAATGTAATTTTTTCTTCAGGTCTGTAGATTTTTCAGATGTGGTTCTAATACTCAAACACTGGCATGTGCAATGTTGCTGCTTGTGAAGATTACAAAACATATTTGGCAAGAAAATGTCTGTTTGGAAAATTCAAGGACGTCACCAAAAGTTACAAATAATGTACAGTACATGTTGATGTTATTTCTAAATAGAGCAGGTCCCAGTGAAAAATCACTTATATATAAAGCTGCTTTGTGGAGCTGGACCTTGCATACACTTCCAAGACATGAAACCACGTGTGTGTGTGGGGGGACACTCTTGGCTAAAGCCCAAACATCAGATAAATCTTACATTTTCTTTATTCTTAATATTTCCCCAATATTTTGCCACTACTTACATGGCTTCTTCAGGGGAAATACTGACATTTAATAAACATAAACAATCATACATATTTTGTATTGCTTCTGAACATTATAAACATATATTTTGAATCCCTGAACCATGGTGATGTGGCCACGGTTCAGGGATTCAAAATATGTGGATAGGCACATGGGAAGCATCAAGCTAGGGTGAATGGGGGTGGCTTGTAACATCTAGGGTACCTTAAGCATTAGAAAGAGGATATGGCAGACTGGATAGGCTACAAGGCCCTTATCTGCCAACAGCATCTATGTATCTATGTACATACCAGTTTATACTTCAGCTATTAGTCAGTTCTTCTCCATGTGAAAACTATTTAGCATTGTGATATAAACTGCTGAAACATGATGCAAATCTAAATAAATACATGTTTCTTTTGCATAATATTGTACATTTATGACCACACTTCAGTGCAATCACATATTCATTTAAATGTGCACTACACACTCATGTTACTGCCATCAGTTAACTGACCAGTCAAGCATGGCTGCAGTTCACACTTGCTAACAAATAAATATAAATAAGTAAAACACATTTCTCGTAACTAAAGTTATTTACCTTCTATTTTAATGTTAATAATACAAAAGACACAACTTATTTTAAGGTGGTATGGTTACCTTAATTGTTCTTCAGTCACTTCGATGTACCCCTCCCCCAATATATACAGTATGAATATAGTTTTACTAGGCATCTGTCATTGTGTTGTAATTATTATGTAATGATACATATAGCTTCCACATTGCTACTACAATTTAAAGCTGTTTTCTTTTGCATCCCATAACAGAACAAATCCTGCTGGCAATATTTCATTTGAAAAGTAGCATCTTAAGATTAAACATATTTCTTAATTAACCATGTTCCATCTTGCCTTATTGTTCTCTTGATTAGCAGTACTAGTGGCTTTAAAAAGTTGTAGCAAGTGCTCTATTAGCAAAGCTTCACTTCCTGTGTATTTATTCATTCCACCCTAATGTGTAGTTGCATTTCTGTGCAAAATCTTATACCAAAATTTGCTCTACAAAAATACCTGCATTTATGTTAGATTTTACTAGGTTTTTTTTTTTCAAATCTTATTTGATTGCTGGTTTCAAGAACCAAGTACTACGGCAGTATCACTGTTTGTTCAGTTTACCCTTCACATTTGCTTACTATGTTCATTCCCATGCATTTCAATTTGTCTTGCTCACTGTTTACTAGTATATCATAAGATCCCTTATTCCACTGCTTTGCACCTTTCTGTTTGCTTCCTAAACATTCACAACATCCATACTGTTGTATGGCAACCCATCTCTGCACATTTCTTCTCTTAAGTCTAAACTGCTAGGAATGCAGTTTTTAGCTTTTTGCCTTCTTTACAGTATAAAGTGACATGTACTTTCTTCTTTCACCATGGATTTACTTAAATATATACCAGTACTCATTTGTTAATCTTTCTCATATAGCTACAGTATCTCAACCAGTGCAAAGTTTATTAAGGTAATGCAGTATTGCATACACGCTTGTAGTTGGATGTGCGAGCAACAAACCACTCCCCATCAAGCCTTTTAAAGGCTGCTCCTTCTGGCTAGTCCAGGATCATTTCTTTCATTGAGGCCGGAGGCACTGCCCATCCGCCTTTCCTCTCTGTTCTCTACCTTGGCTTTTGCCCATGCATTTGTGGTCACATCCAACTGCTGACTTGCTTCCATTGCCTGGTCCCATTCCCCACTTCTGTTTGCTCCCCTGCCCCTTCTGCCTCCTTTTCTTGTACCTTTTTTCATTGTCTTACATTCCGTCTGCCTCCTCCTTCCCTCTTTTGGGGATGATCCTTCTCCACTCCAGCTTTGTTGCATTAGTCATTCTGCCTAGCAGCTGGTGGTGGTGAGCAGTGGACATGCACGGTGCACTCAGCAGGTGCGAATGGACTGCTTGGATGGGCAGCTTGCTGGGAGCCAGGCGGTGTGATTATCACGCACTGGTGGTGTATCATCTTCTGGTGCTTCTCCTCTCCTTGGCCCATGCTCCTCATGGCCAGTGGGGATTTCTGCTGCTGGTCTGCATTCCTCTCCCTGCTTGCGTTGCCCATGCTCCATCTTTGTTTTTGTTTCCTCCCCATCTTTCAGCATGGCTTCAGCCACGCTCTTCCCTGTGTGTTTCTGCCTTGCTCGTCACCTGTGTTCCGTTTGGAGTGTCGACTATCCTTATCTCTACCTCTATAATTGTTTCTCTCTTGCCCCTGCCCACAGGCCTTAAGTGTTCATATTCTCTGTCATGAAACCTGCACTTTCTCGCATTTCTTTCCTGTTGTCATTTCCCCAACTGGACTTCTATATTCATTATCATTTCATTGCTCATAACATTTTCTCCTGGGTAGGGTGACCCTATCATGGCTGCTGGCCTTTTCTTCATCCTTTACTCATTACCACCCTCCCACATGCCTTTGCCATTTGCATTTTTCTTGCCCTGGCCCTATACTCTGGCTACTCCATATGTAGTTGCCTCCCCTCCTCATTCGCCACCTACTCCTTCACTACTCACCTGTCAGCTACCTACACCTTTGTTCCCCGACACCCATGCTTGTTGTTCTCCCCATCTTGCTCCCTTCTGTCATTCCATATGTCAGCTCCCTCCATGGTAGGTCTCTGCCTGTTTTACCTCCATGTTCTTTCTCCTACAAAATTTTCTTCACTTCTTGGTCTCCCAGTGCCTAGTTCGTGGCTCTCTGTTTTTCCCACAGTGGGGGACTGCTGAATCACAGTGGGCACCGTGGCTCCAGGCAGCCGGCTTTCTACCATCTCCCACTTGTACTGATATTCCTGTCTTCCCTACCATCTCTTCCCATGCTGACATCTCAGCTCATCATAGGCTATGGGTTTTCAACCAGCCACCATCGTCTCACCTCTTCGGTTCATTCATTCCTGTTCTTTGGTCCCTGTTAGCCTTCAAGGCTTCCCTCCATCAGCATACCACGTGTATTCCTCTTAAACCTCCGCTTATCCATTTCAACTTCATAGCTCCTGCCTCACTACTCCTAGTACTCCACACCTCCCCCATCAGCTGCGGGCTTTGCCCGTCCATTCTCGTTTCTCCCTTCATGTTGTTCAATCCACTCCTAATTTGGCTTCTCAATGGCCCCAGTTGGCATGCACTCCCATGGTTGCTACTGCAACCTATCTCCTCAGCACCTAAGTCAAGGTCTCCTTCGCTCAATCTGGCCTCTCTGAAGGTCTCCTCGTTCACATCAACTATCCGAACATACCCCTCATATGGGTCTCATGCTACCTTGACTCGACTTGCTCTCCACTCGGAGATGTGCCTTCCATGTCCATTGATCCATGGCTCAGGGCTAGCTTGTAGCCAACGGTCTTGCTCTGCACCCCTGAAGTCCACATCTAGAGCATGCGAAGCATGGAGAGGGGTTCCTCTCCCTGGCCCCTAGTGAGAATATCTTTGCTGCGGGTGGACCTTCAGTCCCTCACTTTGGCAACACCTCTGGATGTAGAATTTACAACTTCAAGCTGTGAGGGGTGGGAATTTCATCTGTGGGGCCCCTTTAGCTGCCCGAGTGGGTTCAGAGGCGCCTTCTGAGCTATTCTCCATCTGACCTCCTCTGGTTCACCTGGTCTGTTTCATAGGCTCATGTAGGCTGGCTGAGTGCCTTGGAGGTCATTTCCCAGCTTTACGTTTGGGTGTCTAGTTGCAGAGATGTCACTTGCAACACTCAACAACATTCCTGTTAGAAGGCTAGAGTGAGAGCTTCTTTCAAATTGGAATATTTTCCTCTTCCCTCGATCTCAACTCTAAATAGCAGTAGTTGAGCCATCACTAATCAAAAAGTCCTTCAGCCTGGAGGGAAGGCAATCTAGGCCTTGGATCCCCAGAGGTTTCCTCCTCAAAGGGGGTTTTTCCTCTCTTCTGTGCCGATGGTCATAATATTTAGATAGAGTTAGTGCTTTCATAGGTTTCATAGTTAGGATCCACTGTTGGATGGAGTCGGATGGTGGCCCCAGCTGTTCCCTCTCTCCTTAGGAAGTCCCGCCCTCCAGCATCATGTCAGCTTTCATTCTGCTCATGTCCTCATCCTCTCCCTTCCACTCTGTCCTTCCCATCTACATCTAGTGACCTCCATTCCTATCCTCGATAGCTTCTGACTTCTTGCCTCCTCGATGCTCGACACACTTCTGGGTATTCTTTCTGGGCTTCTTCCTAAGCTACCTCTAGCCAAGGGAATCATTCCCATGGTACCTACGGGGTGGAACCCTTCTCTAGGGTTTCTCGCCATCATAGCCCTACAGGGTGGTGTATATATCCCATGGATAGAGAGGTGAACAGCCACACTGTATCTAAGTCACACAAGCATATATTATACCAAGTTGTGTAAACACATTGAACTTACTTTTAGACTTCTATAGGTGTATATTGCATGTGAGCAGGCAGCACTGAAGTTAATTAAGAAATATGTTAATTCATAACATGAAACATAGAAATATAGAAGTTGTTGTCAAATAAGGACCTCTTGGCCCTCCTAGTCTACCCAGTTTTCCCTGCCTATCTGTGCCACTGCAGACTCTAGTCAATCTCTGTTCATCTCCTCCCCTTGCCTAACTACCAAGGTCCCCTTGTATCTGTCCAGTGCATGCTTGAACCCCATCACTGTTTTGGCACCCACCACCTCCACTGGAAGGCTGTTCCAGGGATCCACCACCCTCTCTGTGAAGAAGTATTTCCTCACATCTCCTCTGAGCCCCTCCCTCCACTTCATTGTGTGACCTCTTTGTCCTCAAGCTTTTTTTCCTATGGAAAATGCTACCTTTCTGTACCTTATTAATATACTTTAGATATTTGAATGTTTCTATCATATACCCACTTTCCCTTCTCTCTTCCAGAGAGTACATATTCAGTTCTTGAGTTTCTATTCATAGGGCTTTGATGCAGACCCTGCACCATTGTGGTAGCCCTCTTTTGTACCGCCTCCACCTTATCAATGTCCTTCTGGAGGTGAGGCCTCCAAAACTGGATGTAGTACTTGAGGTGGGGTCTCACCAGTGATTTGTACATGGATAATAGTACCTCTTTCTTCCTACTGGTGATGCCCCTCCCTGTGCACATGAGTATCCTGCTAGGATTCCCCGCTGCCTTATCACAGTGCTTGACTACATTCAGGTCATCAGCAATTATTACATCCAGGCCCCTTTCCTGTTTGGTGGTTGCCAGTATTTCCCCTCCCAATTGGTATATAGCATGATTTTGCACTTTTTTGCATTGAAACCCAGATGACAAACCCTTGACCATTCTTCTACATTTTTCAAATCATCCCTTATTTTTCTACCCCCCTTGGTGTGCCCACTCTTTTGCAGATTTTTGTGTCATCCATGAACAGGCATATTTTCCCTTCTAGCCCTCCTGCAATGTTGCTAATAAGGTCACTGAAGAGGATCAGACCTTGGACTGGGCCCTGAGGCACCCCTCTGGTCACATTGTCTTCTCCAGAGTGGACACCATTTACCACCACCCTCTGACTCCTGTTGTGTAACCAACTTCTTTCACAGTTTATAACTTTTTGACCCTCTCCCAGACAGGTCAGCCTGTTCACCAGTCTTCTGTGTTTAACGGTGTCAAAGACCTTACTGAAATCCAGGTAGACCACATCTACCACTCCTCTCCGCTCCAGTACCCTGATCACCCAGTTGAAGAATTGATAGAATTGATCAGGTTTGTCTGGTAAGACCTCTCCCTGTGAAACTATGTTGCCATGGGTCCTGTAATCCATTAGTCACAAGGTATGCCACCATCCTTTCCTTCAGTAGTGTTTCCATTACTTTGCCCACTACTGAAGTCAGGCTGACAGGTCTGTAATTTTCTGCCTCCTCCCTATTCCCAGTTTTGTGAAGTGGGACCACATCTGACCTTCTCCAGTCCCTCAGAACCTCCCCTGTTTCTGCTGATAAGTTGATCAAGTTGTTAATGGTGCAGCCACCACCTCTTTGAGCTTCCTCAGTATCCTGGGGTGGCACCCTATCAGGTCCCACTGTCTTGTCTACCTTTAATTGTGCTAGTACCTTGGGGACGTTCTCCTCTGTAAAAGGACTTGTGTTCGCATCCTTACCATTTGTATAGGACTCTGAGCTGCAAACCTGGAGACCGGGGTTTGAATCCCACATCCTTCACTTGCATACTGTGTGACCCTGAGCAAGTCACTTAACTTCCTTGTACTCCCAGGTCGCACCTGGAAACAAGCTCGCTAGTGTGTCTTTCCTGGTTAAACAATTTCCCTTTGCCTATTTATGACCTTGTCCTTATCTTGGCCTGCTACTTACCCTTTCTTCTGTAAATACTGAAGAAATAATTTGTTCAATATGTCTGCCTTGTTTTGGTCCTCCTCCTCCTCCTCCTTCTCACAAACCCATTCTTCTCCATTTATCTTTACTATTTCCCCTTTGGTCTTCCTCTTCTCACTTATATATCTAAAGAAAGTTTTATCCTCTTTTTTACTGATTGAGCAATATTCTCCTCTGTTTGTGCCTTTGCATGTCTAACTGTCTTCCCTGCCTCCCTTTGTTTGTCCTGGTAGTTTTCCCTATCTGCTTCCTTCTTTGTGTTTTTGTACTTTCTAAATGCTAGCCTTTTTGCTCTTATTCTTTGCTACATCTTTAGAGAACCATAGCAGTCTCTTTTTTTTTTCTTGCCCTTGTGAACCTGCCTGACACAGATATTTGTTGCCTTTTTAATGATCCCCTTCATTTTTTGCCCATAGTTCCTCAATTCCCCACAGATTCACTATTCCTGCCATGACATCCCTGTGGCTTTCTCCCATTTTCCTGAAACTGGCTCTCCTGAAGTCCAGGACCCTTGTCTTAATTTGACTCCATTCTAGCCCAGTCCTTATATTGAACCACTCTGTACAGTGATTGCTGGACCCCAGGTTGTCACCCACCATGATGTCAATAACACTGTCCCCATTTGTCAGTACCAGGTCCAATATCACCCCACCCCCCCATGAGTGGGCTTCTTAACTAGTTGCCTATGGAATGCCCCTTTCAGAGAGTCGGGGATGTCCCTACTTCTGACAGTTGCTGCAGCTGGTAGACTTCAAATCACATCTGGTAGATTGAAGTCCTCCACCAGGCAACACCTCCCCCATGTGTGCCATCATATTCGTATCCACCCCCCCATGTTGGAGGTCTGTAGATCACGCCTATGTGAATAGTGGCCCCGTTATGTGTTTCCACGGTGACCCACAGTACCTCAGCTCTTCCCTGCTTTCCCTGTATTTCCATGACTTTTATTCTGTCCCTAACATAAAGAACCACTCTTCCCCCTTTTTTACACACCCTGCCTTTTCTGAACAGAGTATACCCTAGAATGACCACATCCCAAAGCTTATTTTTGCTGCATCAGAACTCGATAACTGTAACCATATCCAGGTCTACTTCTGCCATGGTGGCTCCCACAGGACTGCAGTCTTGTTGCCTAGACTTCCAATGTTTGCAGACATGGCTCTTTGCAACTTTTCAAATCAAATATTGTCAATAGGATTCATGTCTGTTAAGAGATGCAAATAAATACATACATACATTAATAAATTGTAGTAGCAATGTGAAAGTCAGATGTATCATTACAGAATCATTACAACACAAAACCAGATGCCTAGCAAAGCTGTGTTCATACTGCAGATACTGTTTTTTGCAGAGTAGTGACTAGAGAACAGTTAAGGTAACTATACCACCTTAAAATAAGTTAAGTGTCTTTTGTATTATTAACATTCAAATGGAATGTTTATTTATTTAAATTTTTTATGTATTTCAGTTTAGGATTAATATCTTTAAGTCAAGGACTCATTTTCAAAGATTCCAAGTCAGTTAAAAGAACAGATACAGGCAACATAACACAAACAGAATTCTAAAAGAACCAAGGAAGAACTAGTAATGCCACTGACTACTATTTTAATAAATCATGGGAGGATGGTATGGTACAGGAGGACTGGAAGAGCGGATGTGATTCTTCTTCACAAAAGTGGGAGCAAGACAGAGGCAGGAAACTACAGACCTGTCAGTTTGACCTCAGTGGTAGGAAAAATGATGGAATCATAGATACATAGACAGTGTCAGCAGATAAGGGCCTATGACCCACCCAGTCTGCCCATTTGAGCTTGTAAGTTCAGTTTATGTTTTCCTAGAAGTCCGTTGCCCTAACCCTGACTTCCAGAATTCCTTTATGTCTATCCCATGCATTCTTAAATCCATGATTGTTTCAGCCCCCACCACTTCCTCTGGCAGGGTGTTCCACTTGTCCGCCACCGTTCTGTGAAGAAATTCTTCCTCACGCTTCCTCTGAATCGCCTCCTCCAACTTCATCCCATGCCCTTTAGTCCTGGAACATCTTTTTCACTTAAAAATAGTGTATTCCTACACCCTGTTCCTCCCTGTAAGATACTTGTATGTCTCTATCATATCCCCTCTCTCCCTCCTCTCCTCCAGGGAGTACATATTCAGTTCCTTCAACCTGTCCTAATAGGACTTGTGATGCAATCCATGTACCATCTTAGTTGCCCTCCTCTGAACCTTCTCTACCCTGTCTATGTCCTTATGTAGGTAAGGTCCCCAGAACTGTACACTGTACTCCAGGTGGGGCCTCACTAGTGTCTTGTATAGTGGAATTATGACCTCCCTTTTCCTGCTGGTGATGCCCCTGCCTATGCATCCCAGCATCCTATTTGCTTTATCTGCTGCCTTGTCACACTGTTTCTCTACCACCTTGAGGTCATCAGAGATGATAACCCCAAGATCCCTTTCATGCTTAGTGCATGCTATATCCTCACCCCCCAACTGATATATTGTGCCAGGGTTTTTGTGCCCCATATGCATTATCTTGCACTTCTTTGCATTGAATTTCAACTGCCAAACCCCTTTGCATTGAATTTCAACTGCCAAACCCCTGACCATTCTTCAAGTTTCTGCAGATCCCTTCTGAAGGAAAGAACTGTTGAGTACCTGAAGGCCAGTGGGCCACAGGACCCAAGGCTGCATGGATTCACAGCAGGAAGGTCATGTCAGACAAATCTAATTGATTTCTTTGACTGGGTGACCAAAGTAGTAGACCAGGGAGGGGTGGTGGGCGTGGCCTACCTAGACTTTAGCAAGGCATTTGACACAGTCCCACACAAAAGATTAATAAACAAATTAGCCAGCCTGGGAGTAGGTTCCAGGGTGGTAGCCTGGGTAAAACACTGGCTGTACAACAGGACACAGAGGATAATAGCAAATGGAGTCCACAGTGAAGAAAGGGGGTTAGTAGTGGGATACCGCAGGGTTCAGTACTGGGGCCAGTCCTTTTTATTGTCTTTATAATGTGACATTGCAGAGGGACTGGAAGGAAAAGTATGTCTCTTTGAAGATGACACAAAGATCTGCAACAGGGTTGCTATAGTACGCAAGGTGGTGTGTAAAGGATGAAAAGGAACTTGGCAAGGTTGGAGGAATGGTTAAATGTATGGCAGCTTAGATTCAGTGCAAAGAAGTGCAAAGTAATGCATCTGGGAAACAAAAACCCCGGGGAAGAGTACACAATGGGGTGTGATATACTAACAACAACACAAATGGAAAGGGACCTGGGGTAGTCATATCAGATGACCTAAAGGTGGGCCAGCAAGGTGAGAAGGCAGTAAGGAGGGCTGGGGGGATACTGGGATGCATAGGAAGAGACATCACCAGTAGAAAACAGGAAGTTGTTGGCCCTCTGTACAGACAGTTGGTAAGACCACATCTGGAGTACTGTGTACAGTTCTGGAGACCCCATCTCTGCAAAGACATAGACAGGGTGGAGACTGTGCAGAGGATGGCAACCAAAATGGTGTTATGTCTGCACCAGAAGACATATGAAGAAAGACTAAAGGAGCTTAAGATGTATAGCCTCGAGGAAAAGGGGGGTGGGACATGATAGAAACTTTCAAATACCTCAAGGGAATAAACAAAGTCCAAGAGGGTAGCATCTTTCAGAAAAAGAGATGTACAAGAACAAGGAGGCACAATTTGAAGATAGAGGGGGGATGGCTCAGAGTTAATGTGAGGAAGTATTTCTTCACAGAGAGGGTTGTAGATGCATGGTACAGCCTTCCCAAGGAGGTCGTAGAGTCAAAAACAGTGGGGGAATTTAAGAATGCATGGGACAAAACATAAGGCAATTCTAGTGGGGGTTAGGAGGAAGTAGGCTGTTGGTTAACTAGAATCTGCAGCTTATCCGTTAGGTAGGGAAATGAGCAGATTAAGTGGGCCAAGCAGTCCTTATGTGCAATCAGATTCTGTGTTTCTATAGCACAGCAGTGGATTACAAAATAAGGTTATAGAGGGTTGCACATGCTTTTAAGTTTGACTAATACATAGGAGTCTAGGTTTCACTAGTAAACAGGAGTCAAACATTATAAGTTTCACTAATACATAGGAGTGTAACATTGTAAATAACAACACTAAGTGTGGGCATAATAGTGTTAGAAACAGGAAAGAGGGTGAGAGGCCAGGAATTCAGTCTCCACTGGGTAGTACAGGGGGAAAGTGGGGGTGAAGCATGGACAGTTGCCAGAGTGGTGGCCAGGGGTGTGAATGGGGAAGGGTGGAAGCAGCCCCAAGTAGGCATTGTTAGATGTTCACGTATGTAGTTGATGGAGTGGACGATTTGTGAGGGTGGGGGATTGACAGTTTATTGTAGTGTTGCCTATGCAAGATAGGTATTTTGTGGGTAGGGGGATTTGTTGAATGTAAATAACCTTTGTTACCAGAAATGCGTTTTACTTATTTACAATTTTTGTTAGCAAGTGGGTTGAGCTGCAGCCATGCTTGACAGGCCAGTTAACTGGTGGCAGTAGCACAAGTGCGTAGTGTGCATTTAAACGAAGTATGTGGTTCCACTGATGTGTGGTGGCACATGGACAACATTAAGCAAAAGAAACAGGTGTTTATTTAGATTTTTGATATATTTTAGCCATGTTTATCACAAAGCTAATAGTTTTCCCATGGAGAGGAATTGAATAATAGCTGAAAAGCTGGCATGTTTTTATGCTGTAATGTTCAAAAGCATAAGGTAGATTTTCAAGACTATGCAAATAATTGTAGGGAGTCCAGGATGTCTGTACTTCTGACTGTTGCTGCAGCAGATAGGCTTCAATCCACATCTGGTAGACTGAAGTCCCCCACAACAACACCGCCCACCTTTTGTCCTGGCCTTCCCAGATTTCTGAGCCCATTCTGTGCTAGTCCCCTGCTGTGATAGGCTGATTGCCTTTTTAATTCCATTTAAACTTCTTATACTAGTATTTATGCATTATTTTGTTTTATGTTTTATGCTGTTTCTTATTATGTTTTTGTTAGGCTCCCAGAACCTCTGGGATTGGGCACCCTAAATACCATTGCCTTGCCTTGTTTATATTTATTAAACTTCTATTTCCCCCTGAAGAAGCCATGTAAGAGGTGATAAAATGTTGGGGCACTATTAAGAGTAAAGAAAATGTAAGATTGATTTGGTGTTTGGGCTTTTTTGCCCAAGAGCATCTCCCTCCCCATTTCACATTTTGTTGCTGTCCCTAAAGATTCAGGGCAGTCATTGTTCTGCCAAGAAACATTGTCTTAAAAAGTGCAGGAGACACCAAATTATTTGCATAAATGTTTCAAATACTGAACTGTATGAATTTATTATATTAAAAAAAAATACATATATAGAACATTATAATAAAACATATTTATATGTAGCTACAGAAGTAGCAGTTGGTTTGACAAGTTATTTTCCAAAATCCCTGGAACTCTCTCAGGAGATTTATGAGATTTCATGCAACACAGGCAGCAGCAGAATTTTTTATGTAGGTTTCTCCAGAGAATCTCAGGAGGTAACTTGCTGGATCAACTGCTACCACTTTTACTATATATGTTAGCAAAACTTGGTAGTACTTTTACCTCTGAGCTGGAGGGTCATGATTTCTATTAAATACTGGACACTTGTGTACATGTCCATTGTTTTGTAGGTGTCCTCCTTTGATTCCCACTCTAAAACATCATATATCTACATAGCATGAGAAGAGGGAGCATTGCAGCATATTGGTTTGATATGTCTGTAGTGGAATTTGGTAAAGTCAGTGTTGTGTAGTAGTAGGTGCCCACAAGATAGACCACACATCTCGCCCTTACCACACAAACTGTACTAAAACCACAGCACAAATGTGAAATGAGGCCGTGGTCCATTCTGTCTATCTCCAGTAATCTCCAAAGTGGAAGTACACATAAAGAAATCCCTTTTTATTTGAGTATGGTATTACTACAGGTATACTGGCTAACATTCATCTTCAGAACAGTCATAATGTGATTGTTCATGACTGCGTGCAAATGTCAAGTGCTTACTGGATGCAAATGACAGCATAACATTTCTACACTACAAATACCTCACACAATGCTTTGTAATATGATTTAAAAATGTTGTTTGAAAGGCCTTATATAAAATCAGACTTTTATTCACTGTAATGAAGTATTCTTACATTAACTTTTTAATTCTGCAGTTTGATTCATCAATCCTGCAGAGAGCTGTGACGCTCTGAATCTTTGATTTCATTCCAACTCAGAATCAGCTCCTGAGTGACTGGTTGGTACTGAGAACTGTGGAGAGCTCCTTGCAGCTGTCACCTTTGAGACTACACTCCTGCAACCTAGAGAGAGGCAAGTAAGGCAAAGGGTTTTATGTTTGAACAGAAGCATGGAACATCTTTATTTTCTCACAAATGTGACCTACTAATGTTACTTGTAAAGTCATAATAAGTTTTAAACAGCCAAAAATTCACAGGGGAACTAATCTCTGCTTGACCACACACATGCCTGGAAGGGATCGGAAGTGAGATCACCAGGAAAACTCTTGTACTCTGTATTTCTTGCACTAACTGGAAGCAACAATCTTTCATGTCTAAAACTGGTCAGCTAGTACTGTTCGTACAGGAAGTGATGCAAGGCTAACTTATAGGTTCCTCATTGTGGTGGTTAAGGCCACTGGCCAACTACTATATTTAAAATGTATTTCTTCAATGTAATCTTCATTTGTTTCTGAGTACTCCAAAGTTAAGAAAAATATACTGTGCAACTTTTGCATAGTGTCAGCATAATGGCACTTGAATATTGGCTTTACTTGGGTTAGATGCTAAATGCTGTATAGCTACTACAGTTTTGGAGAAGAAATGCAAACTTGATTGCTCATAGAATAAAATCAGCTGAACTAGCAGTTCTGTCTCAATATTAACTGAAAATACAGAGGCCCTGGTGAGTCCTTACATGGTAACATAATAATTTAAAGTTAATATGGACACAAAGTACATGACGTCCACTCTTCATCTATTCTGATTCATAAACAGTTATGCACATATATGCTGTGCAAATATACTAATTTTAAAGGGGTTCCCTACTATCCAGAGAATCCAGGGGATTCCCTTGGCAAGCAGAAATTTGGCATGCAGCACTACAACTTCGGCCTGACCAGGGTTTTATTGAGTAGCAGGATTACTTTCCCTGCCCAGTTGGTAAAGAAGGCTCAGTACAAAAATTACCAAAAGACTGGTCCAATTCTGAGGTGATGTTAATTTACATATGCTAAAAAGACAAATAACATTAGCACAAAACGACTGAGGCATGGGTTACCCAAAAAGGGCATTGGCAACAAAACCAGGATTCAAAGGAATACAAACTCACACATACCATAAAGCAAATTACCTACACCCTATCAAACAATCAGTGGTGTGATCTGAATCTGTAAGTCAGTACATCATGGCCAAGTTCACAGCACTGTACATTCCATTCTGCCTGATGTTTCTATTTATTACTGACTATTTCATAGCTGCATCCCTAACTGACCTCTGCTGCACAGTGAGGAGGTCCCACCACACAGTCTCGATACTGAACCCCAGTCTGTGTATCTCACTCCTTTTGTCTGCCAAAACATGGAGTTGTATACCTTGGTAGCTGACTTACCAGAAGGCTGAAGGCTGCAATAGTCCTCTCTTTGCTAAAAATGTAAAACAGCTACTTACTTCCTCCATCTGACCATTCCCACTACTTCTCCTGCTATTAACTCTTGCAGGTGATGTTGAGTTAAATCCTGGACCCACCATACCTTCATCTGCCCCTAACCCCTAACATCGTCATATCAAATGCTGAAAGGGCTACAAATTGCTCATTTAAACATACATAGTCTCAGTCCAAAGATATCTGAGCTAGAAGCCTGGATTAATCAATACACTTCTGACATCCTGGGCATCTCGGAGACCTGGCTGAAACTGTGCATCAAACATGAAGTTGCTGTGCCTGGATATAAATGTTTCAGGAAGGATAGACTGGGAAAAAGGGGTAGTGGTGTCCTCATGTATTCCAGGAACACTTAGATGCTGTTGAAATACCCCTGTCTGAATGTGGACCTTCTGCTGTTGAATTGATCTTCCTTTCCCTCACCCTTGGCACTGTAGAAAAACTCATAGCAGGTTGTGTATACAAGCCTCCTAAAGATGCAGTCCCTGGCCTCCCCTCCTTCATAACCTCCCTTGCTAACCTCCCATGGCATGATCTCATACTTGGAGGTGACTTCAATGTTGACTGGCTGCATTCTAACTCTTCCAAACTGACTGCCATCCTGGCTGACTCAAATCTGGTTCAAATGATTGGTGACCCACCATATTAATACATAAAGATGGGTAATCATACTTTACTTGACTGGGTGGTCACAAACTGTGCCCACGAAGATATAATTAGCAAAGGTCCTCCCTGACAGTAAAAGTGACACTCTGTGTATGGTATAACAACTTCCCTAACCCCCCTCCTAAGATCGTCACTGTTTGGAACATGTCCAGGTTTCACACAAACAACTTTGTTAGTACCATCCACGAAACTGATGGGGTTCCAATTAATATCCTACCAGACATTAACTTTGCACTAGACTATTTTGTGACAAAATTCACTAACATTGTTGATCAACATGCCCCTTTAAGGAGTTGCCAGGTAAAAGGTATTAAAGCACCATGGCTTATCAAGGAGTTAAGGCAGCTCATGTCCACCGCTGATAAGGCATGGAAGACTTATATGATAGTGGGTTACCTACCAACTGGCAGACATATAGACAACTAAGGAACAGCTGCAAGAAATCAATCCAAGAAGCTAAATGACTCCACTTCAAGAGACTCCAGACTCCAGATTGAGCATTTTAGTAATCCAAAAGAATTTTGGTGATAGGTTAGTCCCTTTGAAGGGTAATACTCTGAGACTCCCAGTTCCATTGATGCCCAGGGGTCTCTCTCCAATAACCCCCATCCATTGCCTCTGGCTTCAATGAGTTCTTCACCAATCTGGATAGGTGCACATCAGTATTTTCTAATTCATCTATTCCCTCCCAACCTGACCTCCTGCCATCAGTCGACTCTATGGACCACCCTGCCTTTCATCTAAAGCTTGCATCCCTTGCAGAGGTACGCCATCTCCTCAAGAACCTAAAGGCTGACAACTCACCTGGCCATGACACTCTAGAGACTAAATTCCTTAAGTTGGGGGCTGATGCCCTAGCCTGCCATGTGCGAGATTTATTTAATCAATCAATCCTTCCTTACTTGCACCATCCCTGAAAATGAAAGTAGCAGTGGTTGTCCCCATCCACAAGGGAGGTCCCAACTCAACAGTGGATCATTTCTGACCTATTTCAATACTTTTTCCTCTAGCAAAAATAAAAGAGCGGATAATCTATGACCACCTACAGGATTACCTTGACCTCCACCATCTGCTCTCTACCTCTCAGCATCGGTTTAGGAAAAAGCACAATACAATTACTGCTCTGATTCAAGTCACCTCATATTTCATAAGATGAACCATGGCTGAGCCATTGGAGCAATTTTTGTAGACTTGACCAAGGCTTTTGACTTGGTTAACCATGGCCTTCTATTACAACAACTGCATGTCCTTGGTCTTGATGCCACTGTCCTATCCTGGATCCAAAGTTACCTTTACGGCCTTACCCAAAAAGAAAAATTGGCAGGCTCCCTATCTGACCTGAGACTCATTACCCATGGTGTCCTCCAGGGCTCCATATTGGGCTCATTACTTTTTTCTTTGTATATTAATGACCTCCCTAATAATTGTGGTGGGGCCTCTGTTCACCTATATGCAGACAATGCTATCATATACCATTTCTCTCCTGGTATCGGGTGGCTCAGTTCAACGCCAGCCTCCAATTTCCACACCCTTGAGGACTGGTTCCTTCAGAAGCAGCTTATCCTTAATACTAAAAAAACGAAGAGCATGTTATTCTCCAACTCATCCACACCAACCCTCCCTCTGGCTATCCTCTCATGTATGGGGAATGCACTGAATTGGCAGATCCTTCAAATACTTGAGTCACCTTGATCCCTCACTTATCTTGATGCACATGTTACAGCCATCACTAAAACTATAAACCAAAAATTGGTGTCTTCTTCCACATCCGTCCATTCCTTACATTGACCTCATGCTACAAGACTGTGGATGCCACACTCCTGCCCTCCTTATGTATGGTGCCCATTACTACTCTCTGGTTCCACAGCCATACTATCACACCTATCACAGGCTTACCATATAGTTGGCAGATATGCTCAAGGCCATTGCTCAACACCATCACTGTGATGTCCTGTCTGCCCTAGGATGGCTACCCTATGAATTTAAATTATGCTATGCCACACTAAACTTTATACATAAGCTTGTACATCGCTTCACTCCTCCTTGCCTTCCTGACATTGTTCAATGTCATCTCCCTTGACGTACCTCAGACATGCATCTTTGCCTCTCCTCTCAGTGCCAAACTTAAGACTCTCCATTGCTCAGAGATCATTTGCATTTTCTGCTGTGTCCCACTGATCTCTTACCTCCTTCTTTACTGGTCTGCACCTCCTCTCTCAGTTTCAAAGGTCACTGTTAACTCACTTAACCACTCCACCCTTGCTCCTGCTGACTCCTAAACACTGTTCACTTTTGCATGATTCTCCTAACAAAACTCTCTCTCTCTCTCTCTCTCTTGCTCTCTCGCTTCTCCATCTCCCGCCTCTAAGACAAAAAATGTAAATGATGTCTGAATGTATGTAGGTTTTGTTGACTGTGTTTAAACTGCTTATTTTTGCATAACTGAATGTAATTGATGTACTTCTTACTGTATGACTGTTGACTGTGTTTTAGATTGCTTATTTTACATAACTGAATGTAACTGATGTACTCTTTTACTGTATGACTGCTCCTTGTCTAATTTCTTGTGTCAATGAATGCACTCTCAATGTACTGCACTTCCTGGGTCACCCCTGAAAAAGGGACTGTTTTTTCTCAGAGGGCCTACCCAGTTACCAAAATTCAAAAAATAAATAAATGCAAAGCATTATTGTATATATATGCAAATCACCATGAACATTTAGGCAGGTTCTGCTTTAACCAGGAATGCATAGTGCCAAAGGGACTCTAACGCAATCTGCAGAGTAAGAATGTCCAAGTGTCTTCTTTTCTCACTCTTTGCAGATTGTGTGAGATGCCCTTTGGCACCATGCATCTCTGCTTAAAGCAGAACTAGCCTAAATGGTCATGGTGATTTGCATATATGCCCCATGATGCTTTACATTATAGGAGATATGTGTGGTTTTGTATTTCTCTATATAAAATATTTCCTCTGTTTGGATAGCTTTAAATAAGGTAAAGATTACTTTTAATTATTTATTTGTGGTACTGTATATGAAAGAACCTCTTAGAAAATATTTATTTTACCTTTGGTAAATAACAAAGTTCTATCTAGCTTGTTCTATCAAAAGTCCCTCAATTTAGAAATGTAGCTTTGCAAAGCAGAAAGAATTGTAAAGCCTTTTTCATATTTTTAAATCAAACCTTCTTATCTCATCTGCTCTTATTTTTGTTTGTTTCCTTTGCACGTCAGCTTCGTGAAGCTGTGTGCAATGAACTTATTTTACACATGGGTTCCCATGGTCTGGCTTGTCAACATAATAAAGTGAATGGATAAGATGGTCTTTTCCTAGAAAGCATGTTTCCCCACTTATTTACACAGCTGGCAGTCAGGTGAACATTTTAAAATGATTGTCTTATCCACAATCAAATTAAATAATAACCTGCACAGTGCTTTAAGACTCTGAGCTACAAACCTGGAGACCTGAGTTTGAATCCCACAGCCCCCACTTGCATACTGTGTGACCCTGAGCAAGTCACTTAACTTCTTTGTGCTCCCAGGTCACACCTGGAATCAAACTTCGGCTTAGTGTGCCTCTTCTGGTTAAACCATTTCCCCTCCCCCCTTCCCCTTCCCTGTTTGTTTATTTATTTATTTGAAATTACCCTAACTGGTATAACCCTATGAGATGCAGAATATAATTTTCATGGGGGTCCAAGAGAGGATAGCAACAGTTCAACAGATTAATATAGTTCAGCAGGAATAGGTACATATTGGCTTAAATCTACACTAAAGAAAAAAAAACCTGTAAACATTAGTACATCCAAACAGTAATCAAAGCAAGCTAACAAAGTGGGGTCACAGCAAACAAAGAACATGAGCATTGTTATTCAACAAGATGGTGGACAGAGAGTGTGGGATTCTGGACCAAAACAAATACAGGGAGTTCTAAGGTGACTGTGAAGACAGCTTTAGGCACTTTTACAAGCAGACCAGATGGAGCATTGTGGTTTAAACTCGCTCTGCTCAGTCTGTGCTGCTTAAGTTACATTTGCACATTTTTGTTGGGCATAGGTTTCAGAGCTCTTCTGGTGTTTTCACTAGTTTTCCTGCCAGCAGAGAGCCTGAGACTTGCAGCTGGGGGAATGCAATATTCTTCAGGAAGCCCCCCACCCCGACTCATGTACGGCTCCCAAACCCGAGCTTAAGCTATAGGCATTCTGTTACTGCTTGAGGAATGCTGCTCTTTTTAAACTGTATAGTAATTAAAACAGAAGGCTGCAACTTGCAAAAATCATGTTGGGAAAGCTGATCTGTGATACTGGGCATGTGCTTATACTGTACATATTCTTTTCCTGTAGCTGTTAGGGCTACATGTGTTTGCTTTAATTAGTTTTCACTGTTTTGGTAGCCCCCTGTAACTACCATTGTGGACTCCATTTCATGGTTGCTGAAATCTCATTGTCCATGACAGCTTCATTAGCATATAAGAACATGATGTCACATTACCCATTTATACCGTGTATCTCTATGTTAAAAGAAGAGATATCCTGCAAGAACTCTATGGAAGCACACAAACTGAATGCAGTTTAAAGGGGAAAACCCTGCATTACAACACAGACAGCTTCGAAGCTAAGTGAAGGTAAATGTGGTATTTCCCACCTTACTGTAACTTGTTTCTTTGAAGTCTAATTAAGCAGATGGGCATATGGTGGAGTGTAAAGGGTGATTACACATCATGTTCTCATATGCTAATGCAGCTCTCAGGGACAATGAGATTTCAACAACCAGAAAGTGGAGACCTCCAGGCTTGTTGCAGGGCCTAGTATGAAGAGCGAAAACAAACTAAAGCAATTGCACACATCTCTAACAATTACACAAAATGAGTTGTTTGTTGACATGGCAGCAAATAAAATTTACAAGATATGAGAGTGTAGTTTTCCTTTAATCCATTTTTGTACTGTATTTATACAGGATAGGCCAGATGAGATGAAATACCTTGTTCTCAGTAAGATAAAGAGGAAATCCTATATGGTCTGCTTTTAACCATTTTTATAATATAGATATCCAGGATCACCCAGTTGAAATGCAATATCTCATTTTTGGTGGGATTCTGCTTTTACCCATTTTTGCAGTGTATGTACTCATGCCCGCCCTGCAGAGATACACTACCTCTTTTACAGTGGGATCCTTCTTTTACCCATTTTTGCCATGTAATTTTCAAGGACAGCCCAGCTAAGATGCAATATCTCATTTTCACTGGGGTGTTGCTTTTACATATTTTTACACTGCATTTAGATAGCACAGTCGAAATGCTATGTTTCATTTTCAGTAGGGTCCAGATTTTATCTATTTATATCACGTATTTAGCCATGACTACCAGGCTGAGATATAATAGCTTGTTTTTAGTGGGCTCCTGGCTTTATGCATTTTTACAATGTATCTACCCAGGACAGCTCAGCCAAGGTGCTATATCTTGTTTTCTGCAGTGTCCAGTTTTTAACCATTTTTATAGTGTATTTACTCAGGATTGGCTAGATGAGACAAAATACCTAATTTTCAGTAAGGTCTGCCTTTTTACCCATTTTTGCAATTTATTTATCCAGGATAGCCCAACTAAGATGAAATAGTTCACTGGCAATGGGGTTTTGCTTTTACACATTTTTACACCGTATTTACACATGAGAGCACAGTATAAGTGCAATATCTCATTTTCAATGGGGTCCAGCTTTTACACATTTTACATTGTATTTTGCCAGGATAGTTGGTGGATGCTAATGGTGGGTAGAACAGAGGAGTACAAGGAGGGTTTTTTTTTTGTTTTTGTTTTGTTTAAATGTGCAAAATAAGAAAGCTATGAGTAAATGTTGGAAAATTCAATGTTTCTTCATAGATCTGTTGTTTGTTGACATTTTGACCCCAGATTTTTAACATGGACCTCCGTATTCAAATATTTAGTGAGGCACTAATTGGTTAGTGCCGAAGTTCCATCTGAGGTAGTGACATTCTGTCTGAGGTAATGACAGTGCAGCATATTGTCACTATATGTTGCTACAACCCCAGATTTGGACCAGTAGTGCACACTAGTCAGAGCGTGGTAACTGTCAAATATTGATCAGAGCTGCCGCGCATTTGGACAACTCTGAATGTGTGAATATGGGGCTATAGTCTTTTTATGACTCCACCTTATGATCAAGACAGGTAGGAATTTTTAAAATCTTGTCCAAAAAGGTGATTTTGCACAGCAACTGAAAAACATGTTTTAGGGGGTGATTTAAAAAATGACACCTGCCGTGTTTATCAGGTGAGGTAAGAAATAAGCAATGTTGCACATTTGGGCCCCAAATCTGCAAAAATGAGAAACTCATGAGTAAAAATTCAAATAAAAACAATGTTTCCCTATAACTCTGTTGTATTTTGATATTTTTCCCCCAGATCTTCAACATAGTGTTTTTGTAACCCTACTGTATGATCAAGACAGGTGGATTTTTTTTCCATTCTGGTCTGATACTGTACGTGATTTCAAGGAGTGACTACAAAAACATGTCTTGAAGGGGATTTGAAAAATTACAACTGCCATGTCTATGAGGCGGAGAAACAAGAGGGCTATGTTTAACAATTGGGCTAAAAATCTGAAAAATCACAAACTTTTGAGTAAACTTTGAAAACATTGATTGTGTCCTCATACCTGTTTTTTTTTCACTCTAAACTTTCAACATGGGATTTTGTAATTTCAATTATGATTCAGGTAGGTGACATTTTGAAATCCTTCTGAAATGTGATGCCACAGAACAAGTGCAAAAACACATTTTGGAGGGTTTAAAAATGTCACCTACTTAGCTCATGAGTGGGATAAAAAAGACCATGTTGAAAATCATGGGGAAAAAATATTAAAAAATGACAAAGTCATGATGAATGAAAGTTGGACACACTTAAAAAAAAAAAACATTAACTAAACTTACTTTGTTTTCAGTCAGTTCGCGGTTGGCATACATCAAGTGATTCTAACTTACTACTTTATGTAAGAGAATGGAAGATGGCCATACTGCCAAAATTAGGGACATGAACAGACTACCTCTGACTGCTACCTAGTATCACTGTCTATCTCTTCCTCCTCTTACATTTGTCTTCTGACATAGACAGGAACCCATACCTCATTTACCAGATCATAAATATGCCAGCCACAAAAATGGCAGCAATAAAGTGATACACATGGTAGGATTTATTACCAAAGATTAACCCCTTTGAATTGGACGGCACATCATAAACCTGACATCATCACTATTTCTGAAACCTGTCTCTGCCCAAAAGTACCTAACAACTGTTAACATGTCCATGGCTACTCACTCCCAAGGTAAGCTAGGCCCTTTGGTCAAGTGGTGGAGTAGCCTTCTTTATTAAAAGCCTCCTAGTATACCACATTTATAACTCAGTATAACACACATCAAGAGGACCCACCCCATAACTCCTCAATAGAAAACATAACTTGGAAAACAAAGGCTTGCACATCTACTATTACTGATTACCCAACACCTCTAAGTCCTTCATATTTCACCTCTCAGATCATTTTAAAACACTCCCTCCTAATGCTGAAAATAAATTATCTGAGATTCCAACATTGACTTGCTTAACTCCAGTGATCCAACTGCTAGTGACTGAGCAATATGTCATAATCAATGTGACTACTATAAATAACAGTTCCATGAGACTCAACAATGAAACAAAGAGGGGACTTGTCTCAACTGGATCCTAATGAACAGACCTGAAAGAATCATCAAGTGAGGCACTTATTGTGATTCCTGTGTGATCACAGCCCTATCCACTGCATGTCATAGAATCATAGAAGCTTGACAATAGAAAAGGACCATACCACCCATCTAATCTGCCCTTTTCCCTGACACCTCCCTTCTCTGCCAGCCCCCACTCTCCTCCCGATACTCAGCCCCATGTGCTTGTCCCATGCCATCTTGAATTCTTCCACTGATTTAACCCCCACCACTCTGTCTAGTAGTCTGTTCCAGGGCTCCACCACCCTCTCCATGAAGAAATGCCCTCTCACATTGCCCCTGTATCTTTTTTCTTGCAGTCTGAGGCTGTGCCCTCTAGTTTTGACCCTCTCCTTCCTCTTAAGTAAAACCTATTCTTCTACTTTACTGAGCCTCTTTACATATTTAAAAGTTTCAATCATGTCTTCCTTTTCCCTCCTTGTCTCCAGTATGTACAGATCCAGCTCCTTACACCTCTGGTCATGTGAGTTTCCCCGAATACCCTGCACTATCTTGGTTGCCCTTCTCTGAACCATCTCCAATGCATCTATATCCTTGTGAAGATGTGGCCTCCAGAACTGACCCCCCCCCCTTTTCCAGGTGCAGCTTCACCATGGCTTTGTAAAGGGCACTAGGCAATGCAAAACCTCAAAAATGTTACCTCTTTGCATTCATGTCAAAATGCACAGTAAACACAATCCAACTAGGCTATACCAAGACTTTAAGGAAATCAGTTTGGAATCTTGTGTTTACTTCTCAAGTAAAATCAAAACAGTTTATGATAGACTTCTCCACATTGTGGTCAGAGGCTGGCTACACAAATGGATCTCTTTGGCTCTACTTGAATGCTACAGACTATGAGAGATCTTCAGTGACTATAATTGGGAGACCTGGAGATGTCTCAGGAACAAGGCAGTAGCCCAAACCAGAAAAAAGAAAGCTGAACACTATGCTCAGTTATGGAATTCCCATAACAAAGCACCCAGGAATCTCTAGCCAGGTACCAACACCTTTCTTGGAAAAGATCAGCCTTCCAAAATGTCTGACCTAGTCCATGATGGTAAACTAGTCAGATATGACTTGGATATTGTTGACATCCTAAACAATCATTCTACAAACCTTAATCTGCCTATACAGTACTTCAGAAACCTGCTGTTTCCCCTGAGTCTGCTACCAACACCCACGCATCCTATGTCCTAAATTGCAGGGCACTGATTACTCCCATCTTGCAGATAACCATGACTTACAGGCCCTGAAACTACTCCAAGGTTTTGATATCACTGAAAGTACAGGATCAGATTATGAGAAACCATTATTTTGAAATAAGCAGCCATTTCACTGGAAGATCCAGTAACCACCCTCTTCAAGATCTTGTTACTCCCTGGCCAGGTCCCATTTACCTGGAACAAGGCCATTCTGACACCTGTCAAAAAAGCAGCCCCCCCCCAGCACCAATAACTACAGACAGTCTCTGTTCTCACTACCCTCAGCAAGTTATTGGTGAAATATTTTCACTCCTAGCTTTTGACATATATTCTCAACAACAACCTACTTACAAATAATCAATCAGGCTTCAGACCCAACTTCTCCACAAATACAGCCCATTTCAAGGTGACCAATGACATAGCTACTGTCCATGACACAGGTAATCTATTGGGAGCCAACAGGACAATTTGCATTAAACTGTCTCACCAATTTGTTGTTTTAACATCTATTGATTAGTTACACAAGAGTTGCTGAATCCGCAAAATCTTTGTAAAACATGTTTAGGAGCTAAGCTCAGTTTGGCATTGCATCATGACAGAACTACAGTCATATTCAAGTTGAGTTACAAAACATTTCTATAGAAGTTTGTCTTGAGCTAGATAAGGGTTGAAAACAACATTGTGAGTTGCCATTGCATTTCCAAACATGGAGCCAACTCTTGGCATGCCTGTTTAATGCAAATTGTACTTTATTGAGTAAACAAGGGCTTTTGGCACTTTTGACTATTTTTACTTTCATCCAAAAGTTACAGAACCTTGGCCCAACATGGACTGAGAACTACATTACTGCTAGATTGAAAGTCAAAGCCAATTGTTCACCATCCTTTCCAAAATTGCTGTTCCTTGCGTGACATCAAAGATTCATACTGAACCCCCTTCTTATTTAGCCTCTTCATCAATGACCTCCCCTCAACTTGCTTCAGTGTATCTACCAGTGCTGATCTCTCTTCAGATGAAACCATCATATACTGTACAAAAGGCCAAAACCCCTAAGGAACTCAACACTACAGGCCTACTAGAGTACAACTCTGGACTGGATGGTGGCTAACAGTCTCTTGCTGAACAGTACAAAGACTAAAGTTATGCTGTTCTCCAGGACACTCCTTATTCAGTTCAAATTATGCTGAGGAATGGTCCACCACTGGGCAGTGTACAAACTTTCAGATACCTTGGTTTCTGGTTGGATCCCAAATTGTTATTCACCAGCCACATCTCTAGAACAGTCTGAAGCACCCATCAAAGGCTTGAGATGTTTTACATTCACTGTGTCTGCCTCAGCTTCAACAACATGAAACTCTTGCTCAAGCAACCTCTTTTACCAGCCCTTGAGTGTTGGAATTAAGTATTTAGGACTGGCAATTCATGTCACTACAGAACATCCCTGTGAAATTTAACTACATGCGCAGATTGTTCCTCGGTTTTGACAAATGCATGCACCACTGTCACCTATATTCCAGCCTTGGACTAATATCATTGGAAGTACACCGTGAGTTCAAGTGTACCTCACTATTATGTAACCCTTCACCATGGATATTGTTGCTTACTAACCCTGCTTTGTGGGCTCAAATAAGGTCATGGGGCCTTGGTCAAAAACCTCATGCTTGGGTTTTTGTTGTCCAAGATTTAAGTAAATTGCATGCTGCCTCCACCCAGAGAAAAGTTTAAGTGGGTCTGGTTCAAGTATGGCATAACCCTGTGGGATGCAGCACCTCCCCACCTCTCCACAAGATCATCCACCTGTGAAACAATGCAGTGCCATAACAGTCATCTCAAGCAGCATGCAATTTATACTCTATAACACAAAAAGGACTCAGACAAGTATTCCTAATACAAACAACAAGAAACTTGTTTTAGTGACTGTGAGGCCTTGTACAGAAGGAAAAAGGTTTAGGTCAATAATGCATTATTATTTGCAGTATTGGCTGCTTCTTCAGTGGCCTTCTAGGCCCAGCCTCAAAACTAAGACTGCTGTTTGATTGCTAGGCATGGCAAACAATATTAACATGGGCTGTATATATATGCCCTCCTAGGTTTAGCCCTGTAATGATAACCCACCCCACAACAGGCATGCACAGTACAGTTGCTAACTTGACCATCTGTACTGGGACATTACCTCACCCCACTGGTACCAGTGTATATCTCTTAATTCAGTCTAAGGAGTTTCCGTACTTCAGTGAGTACCCAGCTAAGGAAACAGCACAGGCCCAATGAAATGAACATGGTTGACCAGAAGTGGTGCACTTTAACAAATAAAAGAAATGCTTGCATATTAGACCTCTTAAAACTTAAACTGGATATTTGTAAACCTGGTTGAATGGTCAAATCCATTAAGTGGTTTCAGATTATGATACATAAAGTGGGTGGCTGCAGGGCAAGGCCAGCATTTACTCCTAGTACTCCCAGACCAAGGCATTTCCCTTGATGTGTAGGTACAACGGTGCAGTTTGCAGCAAGTCCTTCTCTGGCTGCTTTCACTCTCTCCTCTCTCACTACTGTTTGTAACACAATCAGTGTCAAAGAGCCCTGACTGTCACTCCAGAGCAGGTCCAGCCTCTCCTTGTTTCTGGTTACTGGCTAAATCATCTTAACAATGTAGCTCCTCCTGTGGCAGTCTCTAAAGATCTGCCCCACTCAGCACATCTGGCATCCAGTCCCACAGGGGTGACAATAACCAGCACCTGGCTATGGTACTGATCATGTGGTTTGCAAGATGAATTGGGGTTCCAGCTCAACTCCAGGCAGGGCTACAGCAGAGCAAATTCTCTCACTCAGCTGCAGCCTGCAGATTTTGCTTTCATGCTGGAGCAGTGAATTCTAACCTCGCTTTCTCTGAAGGCAGGAATTATGCATCTCACTTGTCACTGTGTCTCTGACAGATGCAGTCTGCCCCCTGCAGCAGCTTTACCAGTCTGTTTTCCACTGTAAACAAACACAGACTGAATGGGCTTGAGAACACCCTGTGCCGTTCATTGGGGAATGTCAACTCACCATTCCCCTACTAGGCTGTGAGTCACACTGGTGCCAGGCTGGAAATCCATCACTTGGCACATGATAGACTCACAATTTGGGCCAGAATTATTGCAGTGCTTCAGTGTTCCTGGAGCTCCTTGTGGCTCACCTTCTAGTTTTGCAGCTTTATTGGCTGTAGGGATTACTACTGACACCTGTTGCCATGATGACTGGCTCACAGACTCTATCATGAGTGATGTGGAGTGGGACCTAGTTACAACTGAAATGTGTGTCGACCTGGCCAAGGCATTTGACACAGTCATGCACCCCTTCCTTATGGACAATCTTAAACATTACACCACTTAAGTTTAGGCAGCATAAAAGGCACAACAACCAACGGAAGCTAATTAATATAAAAATGGCCAACATGGCCTGATATCTGTTACCTGTAACCACTATAACTTATAATTAACACACTGTCAGTGTTGGTAGCCTCCTCCTGTCAATATGAACATATGTACAAAAAGCCTAAGCATGTTATACCAAAGCATAAGTCTTCTGGAATTTCTGTGACTGTCTGGAAATACTGTGCTTGTTCCTAAAAAGTGGTTTGTATTGTTGAAATGTATCATTGATGTGTTCTGTACCCACAGGCTTCTGTGTAACTAATCACAGATCGCCCTGAAAAGGGGACCATTTGGCCCAGTAGGCCTATCTGGTCAACAAAACGAAATAAGTAAAATAAATGGGTAGGACTCTGACTATTCAGTTAGCTGGTTCATCTCCTAAACTGAGGGTTGGTCAAGACACCCTCTCCCCCCAAATAAGAAATATGTTCAGGTGTTTCCCAAGGCTCTGTACTTGGCTTAATCATGTTTTCCATCTTTCTTAATGATGGTTTTTATCTCTTCATACATCCTTTTTTGAATCTTGCACCTCTGCCTCTGATCTGGCAGCGCTTCTGCATTGGATTCTTCTAACAACTAGCTCTGGTTCCAGGTAAATCCACTGTCCATCAACGTGAAAAAAAATGGTCTCTATGACCTTTGACACCAAGCAGCAGCTGACCAGCCTCTCTCTGCTCCCCACCTTCCATATCATTGACAGTGTTGCTACTGAGGACATTTACTCCTTCAGTTATCTTGGATCTAGTTGGAACATCACCTTTACTTTTTCTCTTCATGTGGATGCCAACTACCAGAAACTCTATCTCAGCACCATTCTAACTCCTAAATCACTCCATGGGAACTCCACCAGACCCCAAGTAAACACAACACTAACTTCATCTGTGTCAAATAACCCTAGTAACCCTTGTTCTATTTCAGACACATCACTATATCTGAAAAAAAAAATGCATAAAATAGGTACTGGAGAAAACAAGGAAGGGTATCGATACGGTTGACATGAAACTAGTTGCCCTCATATTAGATGAACTTGCCCCCCCTTACCAAATTATTCAATTTCTGACTACAATAATTCCAATTCCAAGGATTTTGAAAACAGCACTAGTGATCCCTATCCACAAAGGTGGTGACTGTGGTTTTACCATGCCGCAGCAACAGCGGATACTGAGACCTCCACAACAGCGACAGCCACATTGCCTTCATGTTTCCATCGAGGGTCTGCTTCCCCCACACACCCCCGGTCTCTAGGATTCAAACTCTGAGTTGGAGTTGGACCGGGGGGATGGCCAAACACCCTGCGAGGCAGTCCCCTGGCTGTGCAGAGACCATCACAGTGACATGCAGATTTTGCCCAAATCCTGTTGCTGTGATGGTCTTCGCTGTCGGGGAGTCACTGCAGCGACGGTATACCAGTGACTGCTCACTAGTCACAAACTACAGACCAATATTAATACTTTCCCCTTTATCCAAGGCCCTGGAGAGAATTGTATATGATCAACTCGTAAATTACCTATGGAAATACAATATACAGTGCCTTCATCAACATGGGTTTAGGAAACTACACTGTACTAGCACTGCCATGATAGAGCCTACCAGTTTTCTGCACAAGACCTTTGACAGTGGCCATTTGGCTGGGTTTGTATACATAAACCTAACAAAAACCTTCAACTTAGTGAACCACAAAGTCCTGCTCTCCAAACTCCATACCCTGGGCCTATCCCTGGACACAGTGACCTGATTTCACAATTACCTTTCTGGCCGATCCCAACAGGTAAGGATTAATAGCACACATTCAGGCATTAGAAATGTTACCATCTGTGTGCCTCAGGGATCCATTCTGAGGCCTCTATTATTTGACCTGTTCAGAAATGCCTTCACTTTGATCTGCCCATCTAAGATACTCCGCTATGTGGATGATACTGTCATCTCTGCCAGTAGCTGTAACCCAAAGGCACTTACTCTAGAACTCCAACACAGCTTTGAGGCTCTGGAACAGTGGTTCAGACATAATAAGCTTCAAATGAATGATAAAAAGAAAAAGACTATATTATTTGCTGGTCCCCATGTGAGGGAAAAACACCTCTCCTCACCATCATAAATGTATAAAGTGAAATTTTAGAGCAAGTCACTGTTTTTAAGTACCTGGACATGACCATGGACGAATCTCTCTTTTGCCCTCATGAGACCACATTGTAAAATGAGCACACGTAAAACTAGAAGCACTTTACAGACACAGGCACTACCTCACACCCACAGCTAAACAAACTCTAGTGTCCAGCTCTGTCCTTCCACTGGTGGACTAAAGTCTCACTGTGTATGGTGCAGACACGGATACAGTCTACCAAAGGGTCAGATTGGTCCTATCAGTTTGTGCTGGGAGCTGATAGGCTTACACGAACCTGTGCCCTGTACTCCCAGTCCAGCTGGCTCCAACTACAAGAGAAGCTTAAATAACAGGTAAAACACTCAAGGGTCTTATCCCCGGTTCTCAAAAACTCCTGCAACCTAACAGCAACCACTACTCCACAAGGAGTATGACTAGAAACTTGCTAGCTGTGCCATTCAAAAACAGCCAGGCAAAGCACCCTTTGCATACAGAGAACCACTCTGGTTGAATGAACTGCGGAATCACTGATGAACCTACCAACCTTAGCTCAGTTCAAGCCAGGGCTAAAAAATGCCTCCATTAAACATCAGCTGTGACTGTTATCTCACTTAACTGGAGACCCACTGAATGCTATGCTGTACAGACAACATGTACATTTTGGAATCTTTGTGTCACTGCATCCTGCTGTTTTAGTTTTGCCCATTGTTGTACTTCCTGTAATACCCTGTGTGTGATTAACCTCCATTGGTGCTGCTTATTGTACTCTACCAGTATAGTGTGATGTAACTCTCTGTGACTAGGCTCCATTGCTGCTGATTGTACTCTACCTGTCCAATGCCATGTAACAGCCATTTTTTGATGAGGAACCTTTGTAAATGAGCTTTTAGCTCAACGGTGTATCACCGATTTTTCAAATAAATAAATTAATGTAGCGCTCCATGCAGAAATTAAGTATGTATCTCATTTCCTCTACGCAGAGAAATGATCTTGAAGATGATCCTCCCTATATTGAACTACTGTCTCATTATTTAACACTGCCATTCCCAAATCCACTCTGACCAGACTGGACCCCTTATTTTACTCTTTCTGCCACTTAACCCTGGACTGTTCCCTTGAAGAAAGTGGTTCTAGACCTCAAACAGGCAGATTTTTACCAGAAGCAGGATATAGTTAAGGAGAGCTTGATGACTATAGACCAGATCAAGGCAGTAGATGAAAAGAGGGAAAAGATCGGCCTGGCCTGGTGGTACCGAGGGCTAAGGTGCTGGATGCCTCACCTGACCACACCAATGACCCGTGTTTGGGAATGAGCACGGACCGTCAGAGATCAGCAGGGAGGGAGGGTGTAGAGATGGATGGAGCTGCAGAGAGGCAGCTCTCCTCTGGGGAGGAAGGTGGTATCTCAGCTCTTGACTTCCCACGGTGGAGGCCAGGGGCAGCGTGGCCAGAGGCAGGACCAGGCACTAGGCCAATGGGTGGGTGGAAGGGGCTGTCATTGGGGCTATAGTACACATGCATGCCTCCAGAAGCATGTGTCTCTACCCTGGGCCCCAGGGTAATTGGGAAGGATGATGAAAATGGAGGGAAATGGATCCGCCACAGGATGATGCCTGACCCTCTGCATGTTCTGCTTCCAGGCTGGGCATAAGGTAATCCCCGGTGATTTGGGCTGTCGGGGCTGGGGGAACTGGTTGGGCTGAAGGGGCAGCTGGAAGGAGATAAACAATTAAAAAAAATAAGTGGAGAAAGATCAAGGGGGAAGTTCTGAAGATGACTGTTTCTTGTGCAAGAAAGGTCACCAAAAGAAACAAGCACAAAAGGCCAATCTGCTTCTCAAAGGAAGTGAGGGAAGCTGTGAAGGTGAAAATAATGGGCCTTCATAAGGTAAAAGAGGAATAAAGGGAGAAAGAATGGGAGAAATACTAGGTCAGGCAAAAAGGGGTGAGGGTGGCAGTCAGGAGAGCAAACACAGACATCCAGAACTGTGGATTGTCAATGGTGGGAAGGGAGAGGAAAATTATTTTTTAGGAGAGCTGGGGGGATTGTTAGGCTAGCCAGGGGAGAGAGTAGTTGAAGATGAAAAGCAGAAGGCAAATGTACTAAAAACAATTACTTGTGCTATGTATTCATGGTTTAGGATGATAGGCCTCTACCAGCGAGTAGTCACATGGGGCACTGAAAATGGGGAGGGTAGTGATCAGGACTGAACAGTTGAAAAATGGGCTGGAGGCCTTCAAAGTAGATAAAGTGCCAGGCCTGGATGGATCACACCTGAGGGTACTTAGCGAACTGGCCTTGGATTTGGCAGAACCCTTTACTGAGCTATTTACTGACTCACTGGAGTCTGTACTAGTGCTAGGGGGACAGTGAGGATCCAGGCAATTCAGTTGTACCTCTATAATAGATAAACTGATAGAGACCATACTTAAGGAAAGTCTGGTGGCCAACTGAAAGACAGTGGGCTGCAGTATAGCTAGCAGCTTGGGTCTGTGTCAGGGAGGTCATGTATACTGTTTTTAAGTAGGTCACTACAGCACTAGAGAGAGAGTAGGCAGTAGATTTCCTCTACTCTGACTACAGCAAAACCTCCAGTTCAGTGACACACAGGAGGCTGCTGAAATAGCTGGAGGACTAGAGAGCAGAGAAACATAGAAACATAGACTTTGACAGCAGATAAGGACCGCTTGGCCCACCTAGTCTGCCCATTTCCCTACCTACAGGATAAGCTGCAGATCCTAGTTAACCAACAGCCTATTTCTTCCTACCCTCCACAAAAATGGACTCCATCGGCTCCTGCAATTCATCTATGCATGACATCATAAGCTCCAACTTTGCAAGCACTAAAGATGATGGCCAGCCGTGGCTACTGGTGGGTTGTGCCAGTCGCCAATCATGAGATTTTCTTTACATTCCAAATAAAAACAATGTGTAGGTGCTGGGGGGCAGGAGAAGAGGGCTATATTAGGCTAAGGACAGAGGGTGGGAGGATGGAGTTGTATTTTGTATTGGATCCTGGGCTGGGGAAGAGGATGGTGGAGCTTTTTTTACTTGTTTGTTTTTTATTTTTTATCAATGTACTGCGAATATTGAATACCCTGATACCAAACATTTGGCTGCTGAATACCGAATATTTGGCCAAATATTCAGAAAAAGGTATTCACACAGCCCTCATTTTTTTAAAGTCTTCCCAGATATGTCACAGGCTGTTCAATTCACCTTGCCATGCACAATAACTCTACCAATACTCATCATTTCTCCAGTTGTTCTATATATGTAATAGTCTCCAAATGTACGGCATATGTAATAACGTGCTCATTTTTTTGCAGGTGTGTGTGAATGAACTCATGACTCTCGGGAAGTAAACTACACTAGAGAAACTCTTCCTAGAAAAAGCATTCATTCTGACTTTGTTGTCCTTTGCTTTAGTATAAATGACTGCAAGGATCTACTATTTTGTTTGTGTCACATGTGTATGCTGATATTGAAATACATTTTACTGACCATGGTGTTGTAGAAATGAAATGTTATCATCACTTGGAGTTTGCATAGATAAATATTTTAAAATAGATAGTAAGTAGCTGGAAATTTAACTAGCAGTCTATATTTTGAATCTGGAAAACAGCATTGTTTATTGGTTTTGATACAAAAATATTCAATGGTCTCTACTTACATTAGCTTTTTAATTCTACACTTTGGGTCCATCAGTCCAGCAGACAGCTGTTTCATTCCTGAATCTGTTAATCCATTACAGCTGAGGTCCAACTCTTTTAAAGATTGGTTGGTTGCAAGAGTCAAGGAAAGGTCCTTACAGCTATGAGCTGTGATGCTACATCCTCTTAGACTAAATAAGGAGAGACGTTGAAAGTTTAATACTAGGAAGGGATTGCACTCCCTGGCTAGAAACCTTTTATTTTATTTATTTGCACTGGTTATCCCAGCTGAGATGCAAAATCTCATTTACAGAAGGGTCCTGTTTCTACCTATTTCTGCAGCTGCATGGACTTGATCACAGATACATTAAATGACTTAACCATGGTCACACAGTGATTATTTGACTCTATCTAGCAGGATTTATACCTGCTGTTTCTTGATTCCCAAGCTTGTACTGAAACCACTAGACCACACGGCCTCCAATCTTCAACTCAGGCAATATGGCATGCAACGTGAAACAAACAGCCAAAAGCTGGCAACCCACTTCTGAATGAGCAGCATCACCAAATTCCTTTTGTGCATTCTATTTCTAAGTGTCATGAACTGTAGGTGGCTAATGTACAGTATACACAAGAACACATGATTATTCATACAGTTACAGTCTGCTATCTGCATCAGAACTTGTGAATTAGCCTTTAATAAAGTGACACAAGAAGAAAGTCCTTCTTTGTGGAACTGTGTGGGACAATAGTATCTGGGGATGGTTCTCCAGTATGGAGTGTTTGCAGTGTAAACACTGTGCAATCAAAGGCAAGTACATGGGTATCTTAAAGCACATTTAAACTAAGAAACACAAAAATACATTAACCATAGTTTCAAGTCTATGACTCTTAAGATTTGAGTGATTACTACAAGGTGAGAACTTACATTAATATTTTGATTCTGCAGTTTAGATCATTCAGTCCAGCTGACAACTGTGTTAATCCTGAGTCACTAATGTCATTCCAGCTCAGATCCAATTTTGTGATTGACTGCTTGATACTAAGAATATAGTGAAGATGTGTACATCCTTTGCTTGTGAGATTACATTCTTGTAATCTACAGAGATGAAAGATGCAAAGAGTGTAATAATATAATAATAAAAGAGAAGGCCAGGTGTGTATATCATATTATTCATATTACTCTGGTTGTTCACAAATCAACTCAGGAGAAAGAACTGGACCAACTTAATAAAAACACTGCTTCTAAATTCTTTATCTTACCTATAAAGAAATCTAGTTTCCTCTTGTATCTGCTCCTTCTTACTTCATACTGATTCAGAATTTCTTGCATCTATTTCAGAAAACTTTAGCCAAATTTACTAATATGCACGTGAAGCTGAAAAACATACTACATGTTGTAAATGTATGTCTTAAAGAAGTTGGGAGACCTATCACTTTTTTAAAAGCAAAGCAATATACTGTATGGCTTCAACATTAGAAGCAAATATTACCTAATTAAATAAATGCAAATGGGATTGCTAAACTCTTTCTGGTTAAACATCAGTTGATGAATTTAACCACATATATATTATAATAAATAGAGTTATGATCACATTCAACAAATGAAAATAATATTTCATGGAAACTATTTTAAAATATAAAATTCAGACACAATTCAGCTACTATTTCAGTTATTCTCTTCATTTATTATTTATTTCATGACGGTACATGAAAACAAGATCTCTGTTCCATACTTCATCTTAACCATCTGCCTTCATCTCACAATCCTCAATGTGGAACATCACAGTCAGTTGCTATTGAATATATTAAGATGCTATATTGGAGGATTATAAGTTGAAAGATAAGATGATTAGATGAAATCAGGGTATGGTGCAGCTATGATCCTTTTTCATGCAGTTGTTCTCTGTAATACAAAATGAAGGAGATAAATATGAGCATTAATGAACCATAAGGAATATTGTTTCCAAATATATTTAAAAAGACTTTTCAAGAATTCTAGAAAGTGCTTTGAATGTATTTTAGAAAGCAGCTGGTCCACTAGGAGGTCTTGGAAAACATGTATCATTTGCATACGTTCATAGTAATTTTAGGTCAGAAGGGGCTCTAGCTCAAGCTTACCTTGAAGATCTGTACTATTTTCATGTCAACTGTCTCCATTGGTAGGCTGTTACATGGGTTTGTCACCTTCTGAAAGAAGTGCTTCCTAAGATCATCCCTGATGTTTTAATATTTCTAAGCTCACAGTGGCAATATCCTTGGCCCCAACCAAGTGATCCATTATTTTGTCACTGAATACGGCTTCCAGGACCTTGAACAGTCATGAAGATTTTCTTGTAGTTGACACAGTCCAGCCTTGCTTCATTTTTGAAGATGGAGATCACATTTGGCATCTTTCTGTCATCTGGCACCAGACCCTTAGAAGACTATTGGAAATGACCCTGCTGATTGTTCTGTTAGCTCTGCTATGATCCTGGGGCATATGCCTTCTACCTTTTGGACTTAAATGTCTCAGTCTTCACAAGAGAGTCACCTACCAGTGCAGATGAGATTCTACAAGTTGTATCATGGCTACTACTGATGCTATGGTCCCTTCCAATGATCATCTTCCCTATGGATCCCCTTGGTGAACACCAAAGAGACTCTAGACATAATTCAGCTTATATTTCACATTGAGCAGAAGCAATAGAGCCATGCTGCTGCATGTATGTGCTGCTGACAATCAAGGCAAGGCCAGAACCTGCTCTGTAATACACCACTAATCATCACTAACTCCTTGACATTGCACTTGAGCAGGTCTACTGCTTCAAATACCTGAGAGTCATGTTGGACACCTCCCTCAACTACCACACACACATACAACAAGTCCCTCCTCTGTTAACACCAGGCTGGGGATTTGTACAAATGATAGGCACTGCATTCCCCCAAAGGATATGCATCTAGCTGTGTTCTCCTGAAAACTACCCTTGGTGGACTATGGCATAGTTATTTATGGGTCTGCTGATCATACTGCCCTGTGCAACATCAACCTCACCCTCAACAAAGCCCACTGTCTGGTCTCTAATTGTGACAGGCTAACCCATACATGTGAGCTTTACAAATTTACTGGCTGGCTAAACTTCCAAGATAGGGTTAAGTATCACACCTGCCTCCTAGCAAAAAATATACTACACAAACAAGCACCAATAGACCTCCACCCTCTTATCCGTATAGTCTCTCACAGGAGGGTCCCAAGGTATTCTGTCAACTCCTCCCTACTAGTACCTCACTGTAGAACCTTCCTTGGTCAATGGTCCTTCTGTTATTGTGCCCCTTTGTGGCTAAACAACCTACCATTCAAAATCTCCCTTACATCCAGCCTGGGCCAATTTAAAGTTGGTCTCAAGACCCTCCTCAACTCTGCAACCTGTGACTGTATATAACCCCCCCTTTTTTGGGGTTTTCACCTCCCTTACTGACATGCAAACAAAACCATATTACAAGCAGGTTCCCTGCTCTAGTGCAATGAGGCAGCCTCTGGCATTGGGAGTTTTTCTTCTCTTCTCCCATGCTTAGGCTTCTCAATCTCACTGTAAATAAATTATGGCTCTGATCCTATTTTTAAGACCCTCCATACCTGAATACTGTCATATGTACATAATATTGACCCAGGACCTTTTTTAAGATCCCTGCTGATGTGACCTTGCATTGTATACTGTGCCGAATGTTTAAGTTGTGTACTTAATAAGTGATGCATTGTGTATTTTCCTTTCTTTTCTCTTTCTTACTGACGTGGAGCCTTTGCAAAGGAGTCTATGACTCAAAGGATTGTAATTACATTTCTTTCAATAAATAAAATAAATAAATACTACATTTTATTTATTTAACATGCTATTCCAGGGTGAAGGTGTTTAACATACTATAACATGAAAAATTAATTCAGTAATAATAAATTTGTTTAGTATTACAGATCAAAAGAATCAGGCATCAGCTCCAAAAGCAAGTTGAAAATGATGACTTTTCATGCCCTGTTTAAATGCCTTTAACAAGGGGGAGTTCTTAAGATGATATAGCTGGGAGTCACAAATTGTAGGTGCCACCACCAAGAATGCCCTGTCTCCAGATTGTTTCAGATGGGATCTTGGAATGGCTAACATCAACTTACTATAGTGAGTCAATATCCAGAGTTCTATTTTCAGATGATAAAGAGAAAAGAGGTTCCGCCCTCTTAAAATGTTTAAAGGCTGAAGGCTCAGCTGGGCATGAAAACATTGAGCCAGAGTTCCTATCATTAGCCACCCTGCTATTGCCTCCTTGTTGTAATGTTGTTTAACACATCCTTAGTTGAAGGAGAATTCTTGAAAACCGGAAAGTTGCCCTAGTGGTTCTGAATGCACAAGGTGTCCCAGGATCCTGTGAAAATTACCACCCCATTTCCTTATGTAGTTCCCTGTCCAAGATACATGAAAGCCTAGTTTACAACCAACTACAGGAGTATCTGGAACAGCATCAACTTCTTGTAGTCAGGCAGCATGGCTTCAGGAAAATCACAATACAGACACTGCATTGGTCAGGCTATCTAATAATTTACTGGGGCTATGGACAAAGACAATCAACAGATGCTGTATTTATAGACCTCATCAAAGCCATTGATTTGGTAAATCATAGTTTCTCATAGTTAGGTTAAAACTGTTTGGTCTGAATAGCCTCTCATGTCAGTGGATCTCCGGCACCTGCCAAATAGATCTCAGCAGGTTAAGTGGAAAGGTGTCCAATCTATGCACAGGCCCATGACAAGTAGTGTCCCCCAAAGCTCCATTCTGGGTCTTTCTTTTGCTGTTCTTCCTATTTATAAATTATATACCTAGCAACTGTGGAGGAGCTTAATCTACTGCTGTATGCAGATGATGCTGTAGATACAGATGTTCAGGTTATGTTGCTCAAATCAGTCATTAATGTGCTTGTGATTTCTGGGAATTCGAAAATGGTTTGCTAGTAACAAACTAGTCCTAAATGCAAAGAAAACCAAAGCTGTTCTGTTTGGTTCCAGGCATCTGGGTACTTTTAGACAATGTTTTGTTATATATTGCCACATCTCTGGAGTTTCAGTAGAGGTGGTTGGCTCAATTAAATATCGTACACTGCATATGGACCAGTATGTCATCTTTAAGCACCATGTAGATCATATTTAGAAGTCCCTCCACCAGAAAATTGGCTTACTTTAATGACTGAGTAATTATCTCTCCAAGTTTTCAAGACATGCTATTGCTAACCACATGCAGCTCACACTACTAATGTAAGGTGCCCCAATTTTGCAGACCAGAATGTGCTCAGAAGCAATTAAGTTAAACATTCTATACAATAAAATTGGTCAGTTTGCTTCTGGTGCCCCACCAAAGGAGCACCATTGTAATGCCTTCCACTCCCTGAACTGACTCCATTGAAGGGAGATTACGCTACCCTCTTTTCTGCCTGGCATTCAAACTAGTCAAAGATGCTATCCCTTCCAGCCTCAGTGATGTATTGGCAATTAAACCTTCTACACTCAGGTCCTTCAGCTATACCTTATTTGAGATACCAAGAACGAGGTCTTGTGTGGGCAAAAGATCATTTTCTTACTCTGTCCCTTCCCTGTGGAACACCTCCTGGTAGCTCTGCAAGATTGAGCCTCTCTTGATGGCTTCAAAAAAAGCCATAAGACATTCTTCCTTGAGCACAATCTATGTACTTGCAACTCTTGGCATGTTTCTACTTGGGTTGTATTTTTCTTCAACTGACATGTACCTGCTGCTCTACGTGTACTTTCTGTACTATATAAGACCTGACTGTATGGCAGCTCTTGGTTGTAAATGATCCAGTGTTTTGCTTACCTGGTAACCCTGTGATTTAATTTTTGCTGTCGTTATAGCCTGTTTTGCTTACTGAGTTCCTGTTTTATTTGGCTGTTTCCTTTGGTTATGTTTTCATCTATATAACTTACCAGGTCACCCTGAAAAAAGGGACTTTTAGTCTCAGTGAGCCACCCAGCAACAACATTCAATAAATAAATAAAAACAACTTCTCACTGGAGCTGAGAGAGTAGCTGAAAGCATGCCAAGCAGAGTGCAAAATTCATATTATTTAGGTGGCCCATGTCAGGCATTTTTGAATGGGGGCATCTAAGTCTCCTTACTGCCTGCCTCCGGGGCACCTAATTGTGGCTGACCATATGACCTCCTCAAGCAGGCTCAAGATGATATTTTTTTATTTTTTATTTCACCAGGCTCTATCCCCCCTGTCCCAGCTGAGGATGAATCGTGATCATTGTGATCAGCTATGCCACTGCCAGTCAGATGCACTGCTATATGGTGCAATATTCTGTTATATTTTGTGTATGATTAAATACCACAAGGTCAATGGATAAAAGGGCCACATGGAACCAGGTAATGGAATTTTGTTCCCAAAGGTCTGAAAATTCCTTGTGAGCTAAGAGAGAGACTGGTTTTGTCAGGGAAGCAGAAAATTGCATTTCAAAGAGTCTTCCTGGATAACTAACACAGAGGGCCTTAATCTATCACACATAATAAAAATTGTTACTTGAAAAGCCAGGATACTTCAGGAAACAGGATCTGAGATAAGTCATACCTGGCAGACTGGTGTGAATTGTCTTAGAAGTGTTACATTGCAAGCAAGGGAGACATCAAAGGTGCAGAGTCTGAAAATGTTATTAATGTGCCAAAAAGCAGTAATTTATAACTCCCTAAGATTTTTGGAAAATGCAAGAGTGACATCTACTGGCTTAACAAGAATAATGCCATTAGCTATCCACAGACTGGGATGGCCATCCCTATATAAGACCCTCCACAGAGCACTGGGTGGCTCAGTTTGCTTTTGGACACTCTCTTGTTCTCAAGAGAACAACTGCCAGTGGACACACATGAAACAAGACTGCTACAGAAAGGACTAAAACATTTGAAAAGATATTTATCCTTCTAGACTTCAATTCACTACGGACTTAAGGTAGAAATTAGATAACAGTTATAGTGCTTTTTGTACATATCCACTTTTATTTGTGTTATTCTGTGACCAAAATTTTCCAAACCTTTTGTTGTACTGTATGATAATTATTTAGTAAAGACATTTGTTTTGTTTTAGAAACCTGCTTGAGGGAGATTTACATATTGCATGTGTGATTGTGGAATGTTACAGTAATAATCTGTACTAAACTGTTATTGCTAAGGAGTGCTACCATAAGCTACCAAATTGAACAAGGGTCTGAAAAGGAAAGTCTGGTAAAGATAGGGGAATACCAAAGTCTCAAGGAAGGGTCTGTGGGGATTTAAACCAGGTTTTGCACACCTTGTGGAAGAAGGCAGAATCAGGGTTACAGCGTCACCCCAAAGAGGTTGTAATGCCTGGATATTCCCCCTTTGTATAACAACCAAGAAGGGTTCATATTTAGCTACAAGACTCAAGACTAGTATTGTACCCTGATCCAGAGTAAAGAGGGGACTCTTGGACTTCATGGTGAGTGTTCAATTGTGAACTCAGTGAGCACTATAGAAGGATATGAAGATGGTATCCCCTGTTTCCCCCTTCCTGTCATGGATTGCACTTAGGGGTGGGCACTGTGAGCACAGTGGACCTGACCCTCAGGAGTGGGTTTGTGATAATCATCCTCCCCTAAGCGTGATCATTATGTTACCATGGCAACTGCCTTATGCATGCACCATGGCACCATGCACGAGCCACAGGAAAGCAAATAGATTTTCAAACTACAAAGGTGCTTGTAATGATTGTACAAGATTAATCCATACTGAGAAAAATAATTAATATAGGGAAATGCTTGCCAACTCCTGGGGAGATGGCAAACAGTTCTAGGACAACATAAAGGAGATAACTGGCAAGATCCCAGAACTAACACCTACCATTCTAGAATTGAAGGCACCACTGCCTTAGTCCCATTCACTATTGCCAACACTTTCAATGATGCATTTACTGATCTCAGTACTGTTCTCCCCCTTGCATTTTTCAGCTTGGATGTCATCCAAAACAACTTTGAAAATAAACACTCGCCTATTGTTCACCCACCTTTCTATTTCAAAGATGTCTTGCTGGCTGAGTCCAGAAATATGTCCTAAAGGCAATTGGTAAATCTATGCATAGCAGGGACACTCTTGATCACAAACTCCTAGCCCTCACCCTTGATGCATTTATCATCCCATTAACAAGAATTTTTAATATCTCACTCAGACTGGCACAGTTCCCACTAAAAATGGAAACCTACCACTGTTACCCTGGTGCACAAAGTGGCAACAGGATCCAACACATGAATTGCTGACCTATATCCATAGTCCTCCCTCTCTCCAAGGTGCTAGAAGGCATTGCTGCAGACCAGCTGGTCAAGTATCTTGAGAAATGCAAGATACAATGTACTCAAAAACACGGATTCAGAAAAGGGCACAGGACCACCTCGGCCCTTATGGAATTCACCAGGTTTATCCATAAATCTCTGGATCAGGGACAACTTGTGGGAGCCACCTTTATTGATTTAACAAAAGCATTTGACACTGTGCATCACTGCCTACTTCTACAGCAACTGTCCAAAGCAGGACTCTCTAAGGACTCCACAGACTGGTTTCCAAGTTATTTGGGTAATCATAAGCAACAATTAAAAATATCTGATGTCCTCTCGGACATGAAGCCAGTTTGCTCTGGGGTACTACAAGGTTCCATTCTGGGCCCACTCCTATTTAGTCTGTTCTTAAATAATCTCTCAAGCTCCTGCATTAATCTATTTTGCTTTACGCTGGCAATGCCATCATTTTCTCAAACAACTTAGACCCTATCCTCTTGAAAACAATCTGTAATGTGGCTTTGCAAGTGATGAGAGCTGGTTTGGTGAACATAAGTTGATACTAAACTATAATAAAACCAAGGTGATGCTGCTTAGTAGCTTCCCCAATAAACATAAACACCGCCCACTGACCATTAGAAACCACCTTGAACCGCTCTCTACAAGTACTCACTTTAAATACCATGGGGTAACCATTGACAGCACTTTATCCTATGGAGTGCACATCAACAACATTGCCAAAAGAGTGAATATACGTACTGGTCACTTTTAGACACAAAACTGCTTGACCCCAGAAGCTTTGAGACTGACCATTCAGAGTTCCGTCATTTCTGCTATAGACTACGGTCTGGTCATATACAGCTCAGCCACTGATATGGCTCCACGGTGCATTGCTACAGCCCTAATAATAAAGCATGTTGTAATATCTCTGTGGCACCACACTCCTACCATATGTGTGACCTATGTGCCCAAACCAGATGACTGCAACTCAAAGGGTGTATAAAGTACCAAACTTGTCTGATGGCTAAGAAAATAACCCTCGGCCCCCCTCCCCAGAGTGAATAACCTGTTAAGCCTTTCCTGTAATCCCCACAGAACGCATGGTTCAGAACATCCACTGCTCCAAGTACCATGGTACCGGACAACACAGGGGCAAAGATCTTTTGTCTACAGAGCCCCACTTTGGGTCAATGCTCTCCCTATTGACATCACATCCAATACCAAGTTCAGTTCCTTCAAAAACAAGCTCTGACAGCACCTTACAGCAGATAGCAGCTGTGACTGCTTCCTCTAACCCTCTCCTATCATTTCCTTTGTTGTAACTTCTAGCGCTTTCCCATCAACTGTTGCTATGCACTTATGTGACATCCCCCTCCTTTCCACCCCATCTTCTACCTAATCCTTCCCCTCCTCACTCCTCTCTGCTCCCTCTCCTTCTCCTATTAGTCACACCTTCCCCCTCTATCACCCTCTCTCCCACATGTTGTTTGACAAGGCCAATTTGACTGCTGCTTATACTTGTATGTTTCTTTACCTTCTTGTCAGCTGCATGCTCATGTAGGTGTTATTATTAACATATGCTCTATACTGTATTATTGCACACTTTTGACTTGCACATTTGTAAACTATCCTATTCTGCATATGTACTGTTATATTGTACAGTTTGACCCACACATTTGATAAATGTTCTGTATAACTCTTACATTGCTGTTTTATCTGTTTTCCTTCTCCTTGACATGGAACCATTGTAAAATAGCTCTTTGCTCTTTGCTGAAAGGTATTTGTAACCCAAGAATAAATAAATAAATAAATAAAAATAAAGAGATTGTGCAAGCAGCCATAGTTTCGTAATAATGCACTTAGTGGCAATGCGGGTGGTTGGCTATGCTTACTGCTGGATCCCACCTCCATATGAGCTGTTGCTGGTGCCAGATTTACAGATCATGGTAGCTGGATGCACGGTCAGTGGCAGCACCTGCAACATAGAGCAGCAGAGAGTTGTAGGGTGTTTTCTTGACAGTACAGCCCTTTAAGGAGTTTTAAAATTACCATAACTATAAAGTATTCAATAATTAAAGGCAATCCCGAGAAACTGACCATGCATTCAGATACAGGGCTGGTGCAGTAATAACAAGCTGACTGCCTGACAGTACAAACCAGAAGGAAAAACTAAACCACACTCATGGAGACTCATCAACACTTCTGGACTTAGATAAACCAAAACGCTTTATTAGCAAAATAACACATATTAAACTGTGGGTGCAAAACAAGCTGCTGACCATTACTGCCCTAGCGCCTTGAGTATCTCACTCTTCGTCAGGGGTCTCTGTGAGTGCAGTTTCATATTTCTTTCTGGTTTATTCAATATAAAAGCACTTTTAAGGGTTAGGGGGAAAGAAAAAACCTGGAAGAGGAAGGGGCAGAACAGTAAGTCCTTTTCAAGACTTGGTAGGGGAGTAACAGCAAAATATTGAAATATTAAAGCCCTTTTAAATGCTAGGAAGGGGAGAGTGAACAATGCAGGACAGAGGTGGATCTGTAAGTCCTTGTAAGGACTTGATGGGGCAGTAGAGAAAATAAATTGAAAAATTTCCAAGCCATTTTAAGGGATGATGCTTGAAAATCTAAATATTAATTTTAAATCCATTTTAAGAGCTATGAAGGAGAGAGTGAACTTGGCTGTGGCACGGCAGATCGGTAAATCCTTTTAAGAACTTGGTGGGGCAGTAGAGTAGAAAATCAAAATTTCCCCAAACCCATTGAAGGTATAAAGAGGGCAGAGTGATGACTGCAGGGCAGTAGGAGAGGACAGAGGCAAGGGAAGGGCAGTTTAACACTAAAGATTCAGCTACCTCTCTAAAATAATCAGACCACACTCCATTGTTAATACGTGCATTTGTATTGGCAGTTTTTGACAGAGTAAGACTGCAGATTAGTCCAATGTTTCAGTCACCTCATTCCTACTGTATCCCCATGAAAAATGGGAATGGGAAAACAATGTACTGTACAAAATATTATTAAGGAAATGGGACTACTGAGGGCACAGGTAGTGATGCTGATGCTGATTTTGATGATGAAATAGACTGTGTTAAAAATATGGGGTGGTATGTAAATCAATTTCTGGGCATGTGTTTGTTGGACTTGGATGTCCCATTGGGCATGCCATTTTTTTTTCCGAATTTCATACTCAGATTCCAAGCCAAGAGGTCTTTAAGACAGGCAAAACCTAAGGTTAAAAACAAAACTAAACATTGGCATCAGTGCTCAAGCAACACTTTAAGTTTCCTTAACTACTCTGAAGTTACAGTGTAACTACACTGTAACTGCATTGCAATTGCAATGGAGTTATATGCAACAAACATGTAGCTATGTATAATTACCCCATTGCATGTAATTAATGATCACTTACCCTGCAGTTACATTGATACTGACACTTAAAATAGTGTGACCAGTGCTCACTAATAGTGTGTGAGGAATTCATTTAAAATGAACAGCCCAAGTTACAAGAGCTGTAAACAGACTATATAGTAATAGCAGTCATGGAGAAAGAATGTTTTGTCATTGTATTCGGGATGAACCCTCCTTAGATTATGAAAACATTTTTAAAAATAATAAAAAAAAAAACACTAGTCCTCCCAAGGTAGCTAGGGTTAGTTGATGGGGCACCTCTCTACCCAGCATTTAGTTTCTACCCTCCAGCCTCATTCTCTGTGTTCCAGGAGTGATTAAATAAAAGGCTTGTTTGCTCCTTGCACTGTGCCTGGAGCCAGTATCATCTTTTGCAAGTCTTCCCCCTCACTGACCTTCACAGTCCATACAAATTTATTATAGCAAACGCTGGCTCTCCCTCTTGAGCTAGGATCCACAATTTGGGAGAACCATACAGTATGTAGCAATCCCTGCTAATCCAGGCATCTCCTCTTCTAAAGTGTATTCCTAAAATTTCCCTCAGTCACTTAAGACTGAGTACATGATCAACAGTATGTATCTCTGATTATGCTAAGCATACTGACTGGTCAGTCTGACTAGACTCATCACTGATTCACACAGCTCCTCCCCCTTCCTCCCAGTCATGTACCCCATTACACCCTGAGTTATTGAGTCTGCTAGTGCCAGGTGGGGGAGTGGAGAGAGTTAGGGAACACAGCTTGCTGGGGAAGGAATAATTTTAGTTTTACTGCATGCTGGGTCCAGGAGGAGTGAACAAGGAGAACCTGGGTGGCTGTGGTCAATAGGGAGGTATCATTTCATTTTTACCGGAGCTGGGGCCAGGTGGATGAGTGGAAAAGGATTGGAGATGCAACCATTTTGGGTGGGGATCATTTTACTTTTATTGGGTGCAAGGGCCAGGTTGAGGGACAGGGAGGGCTGGGAATACAATGGAAGTGAAGAATGCACACAGGAAAGGGGTCACTCAATTGAAATGGCAGTGCATTAAGTAATGTCAGTAGCCAGACCAAGAAACCTCGCACTTGTCAAATATCCCATAAATCAAATAAGATTTAGACCAGGAAAGTAAATTAAAAAAGCTTTATTATGTAAAAATTCCAGAAAGTGCTGGCAGTGCTGGGCATATTGCCTAAACAGAAGCAAACTCCCCATAGTGGCCATAGATAACTTACCTTTTGTTTATCTGTTTATTTGTTTGGCAAGTTTGAGGTTTATTGGTCTGGAAGTGGAAGAATGCAGATTTAATTTGATTTGGTGTCAGCACTGGGTGTGGGAGAAGAGAGGGAATGGAGATGCTATGGAAGTTGAGTAAGTGAGGATTTTCAGTTATAGAGTAGCCATTTGAACAGCTGTTATTGTTCAATAATAGTATGACATATGATTGCAGAAATTTTTGCTTTTACAGGTTGCCCATAACTGTAATGTGCATTTCTGTGGTCTTACACCAGGTGATTATAGTTTTATGAAGACCCCATATACAAATTATGATAACATGCTAGCACATGCATGACTGGCTATTTTTGTTTCTTCTCTAGCAAACTTTTTTCCTCCTTGTGTCCTCTGCTCACCTCCTCCTTGATGGCACCTCTCAGTCACATCACCTACCTTCTTCTGGACATACTATGCACACCACTTGCCCAGAACTGAAAGCCAGACCAGTAGAACATAAGCTGTGGGGGTTCCAGAGTCACATAGGCAGGCAGTATTTTTTCCCTCTGGTTTTCTCCCCTAGGGATGCCAACCTTGCGGTGACATGCAAAACTTGCACATGTGTGTGACATGCTGGAATACTAACATACTAAGTACCAGCAGATTAGGCCGTGCAGTCTATCGGGTCTGCTCGAACCTCAGGTCCCTTATTGGGAACCAATGCCCCCCCTTGTGTTCTGATACTTTCCCTTTCTGTATTTATCCAACCCTCTCTTGAAGCCCTCCACCGTGGATATCTGGACCAGCTCGCCAGGCAGCGCATTCAAGGTTCCACCACCCTCTCAGTGACAAACCTCATCCTCTTCCCCCCTCATCCTTCCACCTTCTAACTTCAACTCATGCCCTCTGGCGATATCTCCCTCCTTTAGTCTAAAGATCCCCTCCATGTTTACCCTATGTATTCCCTTGAGGTACTTGAAGACCTCAATCATGTCCCCCCTGTCTCTACTCTTCTCCAATGAGAACAGGCCAAGCTCCTCAAGTCTGTCCTCATAAGTCAGCTCCCCCAGTCCTCGAATCATCCTGGTAGCCATCCTCTATACCTCCTCCTGGAGCTGTATGTTCCTCTTCAGGTGCGATCTCCAGTACTGTACACAATACATGAGGTGTGGTCTAACCAATCCATTGTACAGTGTCAGAATCATTTCCCTGCTCCTAGAGGTGATCCTCCTTACAATGCATGCCAACATCCTGTTTGCTTTGCTAGCTGCTCTCCGACACTGCTCAGAGTTATTCATACATGCATGCACCTTGACCCCTAGGTCTTTTTCCCCAGCCGAGGCCTCCAGCACCTCCCCTCCCAGAGTGTACCTGTGTTTAGGGTTTCCCCACCCAAGATGTAACACCTTGCACTTGGTGGTATTGAAATTTAATTTCCATGTGCGAGACCACCTTTCCAGGGTGTCCAGAACACCTTGCAGGACCAACCTCCTCTCCTCCTCCTCAACTACTGCTCCCATCTTGGAGTCATCAGCAAAGAGACTCATCTCAGACCCTATACACTCCCTGATGTCAGATATGTATAAATTAAATAGGATTGGACCCAGGACCGAGCCCTGTGGTACCCCACTACCGACCTCTCTAGGGTTCGAGAGGTCTCCACCTACCACTACTCTCTGTGTGCACCCAGCTAGCCAGTTTCCTATCCATTTGACCATCAAAGGGCCCACTCCCAACCCTGTCAGTTTCTCCACCAGTCCATTGTGGGGGACCTAGTCAAATGCCTTGCTGAAGTCCAAGAATAGTACATCCACAGGCTTCCCTCTGTCCAGTTCCGATGTTACCCATTCATAGCACTCTACAAGGTTGGTTTGACATGATCTACCTGGCACAAACCCATGTTGTCAGCTATCCAGCCCTCCTTCCTCCTCCAAGAACACCCCCAATCATTTCTTCAGTATACTCTCCATTAATTTTCCCACCACCGAGGTCAAACTGATGGGTCTATAGTTACCTGGTACTTCCCTTGACCCCCCCCTTATGGATTGGCACTACATGTACATCACACCAATCCCGAGGTACCCTCCCTGTCTCAAGCGACCTGTTGAACAGCTCCGCCAGGGTTACATCCAGTACGGTCACCAGCTCCCATAGTACTCTCAGATGAATGCCATCCGGCCCAGGAGATTTATCTTTCTTCAGTACCTTAAGGGCTTGCCACACCCATTGGGTGGAGATAACATCATCCGTCCCCCACCTTGCTTGCCTTCCTATCCTTGTCCTGGTGTGAAACCCCAGGGTGCCTCCCTCCTTATGCTCCATATCTGTTGCCCCCTGATCCCACACACTACCGCTTCTATCCCCCTCATGCCTTGCTTTGTAAATATCCATCCCTCTCCTAGTAAACACCGGGTGAACTACTCATTTAATACCTCCGCTTGCTCTCTTGCCTCTTCCACCCACCCTCCATCCGATCTCAATCTGTCAAGTTGGTCCTTAGTTTTTCTCCACTCCCTGATGTACCAGAAACCCCTTTTTCCCCTCCCCATATCCCCTGTGCCAGCCGCTGATCTTTACTGGATTTTGCCCCACACACCATCCGGGTGACTTTTCTATATGCAAGATGGTACGTTTCCACTTCTCTTTCCCCTCTCAATGTTTTGTATTCTTTGTAGCAGCCTTCTTCTCCCTGACTGCTACCTGAACTTCACTGGTCCACCAGCATGGTTTATGTGACCTTGCTCCCTTACGCTTCACCTTAGCACAGTTCCTGACTGCCTCATGAAGTCCCCGTTTTAGGACCTCCCATCTCTTTTCCATGTCTTCATTGTTGTAATCCCCTTCAAGTGATCCATGAGAATATTTCCCATGCCCATAAAGTCTGCTCCCCTGAAATCTACGGCCAATGTCCTAGATATCTCCCCCCTTCACCCATGCTAATTTGAAAACAGACAGTATCGTGGTTGTTCCTATTCAGGGGGCCCTCTACAACTAGGTCCCTTACCAGATTCATGTCCTCCAGAATCACGTCCAAGACATGTCCCTCCCTCGTGAACTCCATCACATGCTGTGTTAAGAACACATTCTGGAAGCTGTCCAGCAGCCTCTGCTCCTTGGTCACCTTAGAGGACATGGTTCCCCAGTTTGTACCTGATATAGTACGGTCCCCATCACCACTCTCTTCCTTTTTGCTCTGCACTGGGCAATAAAGTTGTCCAGTAAACTATCCTCCAGGGCATCACCCATCCTGGGGGGCCTATATGCTACACCCAGCTTGACCTTCCCTCCTGCCAGGGTTTGTAAGGTAACCCATAAGGCCTCTAGGTTTCCCTCTGCCTCTTCTACCCTAGCAATTTCTATGCTCTCTCTGATGTACATAGCTACTCCTCTCCCCTCTGCCCGCCTTTCTATCCTTCCTAAACATAGTGTACCCCCTCATGTTTAGGTCCCAGTCATGGTTTTTGCTGGCCATGTTTCCATGACCTCTGCCACATCCACCCTCCCCCGAACAGCATGGCCTGAAACTCTAGTAACTTGTTTCCCAAGCTCCTAGCATTTACTAACACCACCCATCCATTATCCCATATCCCCTTTGTCGAAACCCACCCGGTTCCTTGTGCCTCCAGCCCCCTCTGCTCCTCCTGGAACCTCCTCCCCCAGTCCCCCCTCCTCCCCTTGGGTTTGAAGGCTACTTCTCTCATCTGGAGGAGAGGGCTTCTGGCCAGCCCCTCCCATGTCCCTCCCCCCTCACAAGTTTAAACCCCACCTTTCTTGAATGTAGTCCGCCACCTCCTGTTTAAGAATTTCCTTCCCTAATGGGATAAGATGGAGCCTGTCCTTGGCATACAGTCTCTTATCCTCCCAAACTCCCTCCCAGTTCCCTAACACCCCATATCCACTTTCTTCCCCCCACTTCCTGAGCCAGACATATACCTCTGTGATCTTCCTTTTGTTTTCCACTGATGCCCTAGGTACTGGCAATATTTCCGAAAAGGAAATGTTGCATCCATTATTCCGACAGACTGTAGCAAGTTCTTGGAACCTTGCTTGGATTTCCAAAACATTGTGTCCCTCTATATCGTTAGTCCCCAAGTGGATCAGGAAATCTGGTTTCCCTCTACAATCCCTTACCAGCTCATACACCATGAACTTTCCTCTTTGTACCATCAGCCTAGAGATACTCACTACCTTCACCTGGATATGGCATCCCACTCCCTGTCCCTCCTTTAAATGGATACCCCTAATCATTGAGTCACCCAATAACAGAACATTAACTCCGCTATCATCCTTATGGTTACTTCCACCATGCGCTCTCACCCCCCCCCCCATTCATGATCCCATTTTCATGGGAATCTAGTGTCATATCTCCCCATCTGGTGGCCCTGGCCGTGATGCCACCTGGCCTCCACTAGGTGGTAGTCACAGTGTGAGGCACAACTCCCTGACCCTCCCTGAAGGAGGATAGACATCCATGGAATGCTCAGTACCCCTTGCCCTCATCATCCCCCAGAATAATGAAGTTGCTCCTGAACTTGGGTTGCTAACATCATAAGCTACAATGCTACTGATGCACCAGTGGGACAACTTGACTATTTATAAGATGAGCATACTGTAACTTTGCATTTTAGTTTATATGTTTCGCTCAGAAGGTTCAGGTTGCAGAGTCTGACCATTTTAAGAAGACTGCTTCAAACAAAAGCATTTTAACAATGGCTCATTTTACTGTTTTGACACCTCTCTCACTTCAAGACTACACAACCAATCTTTAGTAAATGTAAAGCATCCATATTACTCAATCAACCAATCACTCAGTCAATTTTATTTGTAAACTGTAAGGTATGTGAGCAAAATGCCAGTTTTCACAAATGTCCAGTGGTAGATACATCAGATAATGTAGGTAAGAACCTAAAACTTATGGTTACATAATATTTACAAGGGGTGACAGTGTACAAAACAGGAGTATGAAAGTTTTTTAGAGAAGCAAATATACAAGCAAAAAACAAATAAGGCATATATACAGAGCATAAGTTACAAAAGTAGTCCATATTTACAATTGGTGTTGATGCGCCAAAAGAGGTAGATATACAAGCTCTCAGCTAATGAGGCATAAATAAAAAGTCTGTGGTAAGGACAGTGCAGGACAGGGCAGGGCAGAGTTGCACATAAGAAAAGTATGAGGACAGGGTTCAGCAAGATCAGGATCATGAAGCAACAACAATTAGTAGAGACATGGATAGAGGCAAGGGGCTAGCATGGGAGGGAAGCAACAACCAATTCATAGAGACATGGATAGAGTCTGAGGGGGCTAGCCTGGGAAGGGAAAGCAATAACCAATTCATAGAGACATGGATAGAGCCCAAGGGGCTAGCATGGGAGGGAAGCAACAACCAATTCATAGAGACATGGATAGAGCCCATGGGGGCTAGCATGACAGGGTGGAAGTACTAACCAATTCATAGAGACATGGATAGAGCCAGAGGGGCTAGCATGGGAGGAAGCAAACCAATTAGTAGAGACATGAATAGAGCCAGAGGGGCTAGCATGTGGGAGGTGGGAGGGGTAGAAAGGGTGAATTGGGGGACAGTAGTTGGGGAGGGGTGAGGAGAGCAGCTAACAAGGGGTTCAGAGTTATGGGTAGGACCTGGGGAGTTAGTGGGAGCTGAGAGAGAGAGAAAGGAGGTGGAGGTGGGGGTGGGTTGGGGGAGCAGGGGAGGGGAAGGGGTGGGGAGGAGTGAGAAGTGGCCTTATGGGCAAAAGAGAGTTCAAGAGGATTAAGGAGTTCAGGTGGGATGCTAAAAGTTCTGAAGGGTGGCTGACCAGGGCAGGCGCAGGCGGACGATTTGAGAAGGTGATCCTTGTGGGAGGAGTTGAAAGAGCAAATGGACCTACAGGACTAAATTTCATATCCTGATAGATAAAATGTGCATGACCAGTTGTACCTCTCAAGCTGTAATGCAGTTGAGTTATAAGCAGCTAAAAATAATAACTAAATACTAAAGTGCCTACTCAATCCTAACTACTGTATAAAGTCAGTTGAGCTGTCATGTATGATGGAGCAAAGTTAGGGAGGCACTTAAACAGCAGGTATAGGGTCACTTGCCAGACTGAGTGCACACTTGTGATGCTTTACTGCTAGCCATAGTTGGATCATTGTTTTTCTTTATACTTACTCTACAGATGAGTTATATAGCCCTTCTGTCTTCTCCTCCTCCCTCCCTCCCTGTAATTTCTGTTTTTTTGCATTGTCAGGCAGAAAGTGATGTCAGCTTGAGAAACAGTTAACAGTGAAGCTGAGTTTCAGTGCTGCATTGTGGAGTTAAAAGAATTGTTAAATCACTCCATGATAATAAGCATTTGGTTCACATTGGTTTCAGGTACTCCATGCAAGGCAATCAAAGAAATACCCATGCACCCCAATGTATGATTATGGAATAGAGATACTAAGAACAAATGCCGCAACACAGAACTTGTGAAAACTTCAAAACATTTTATTACAGTTGCTTGCAAATTTATCTTATATACAGAGCCATTCCAAAACTAAGAAAAAATCTTCTAATTACCACACCTTCATCTTTACCTTGCTAAAGTGCTATAAAGAACATTGTAACATGGGTTACTAGAAACATGCAACCCCATTGGTTGAGACCATCAGCGTGGCCATGCATTAAATTCCCTTTTTAATGCACAGTTCCATGGAGGGACTCAGGGCACGGGCTGTCGGCACTCGTTTCTCAGTTGAGAAAGTCAAAGGACTCCAGCAGTCATTGAAGCAGGTGGGGAAGTGGGAGAGTACAGCTGTCAAAATACTGTGCAAGTCTTCAGAGAACTGCAGCCCTGGTGCAGTGTTGTCAGCTGTGGCTCTCTCTGTCCCTGATGCTGCAATGATGTGCTGTTTTTGTGCAGAATGATGTGCTCTGTGAGGTGTGTGTCAGCGCCCCCCCCAGCCATTCTGCACAGCTGTTAGTATGTGCCTTAGCAGATGGGAGATTACTGCACATGTCATATACTGTAGCTTCCAATGCTGGTTGATGAATACGCAGTTCTGACTGAGGAGGATAACCATTCAGATTCCTAAATCATCCTCATGTATAATCCAAAACTAATTGAAGACCTTTGTAGGATGTTAACCCTTATTTTCAAAAGTTCCCAAACCAGAACTTATCTCATCTATTAAACTCTGCTAAACTCTGCGTCAACTCCTCAGGCATGCTTATATTTATTTTATTTATTGGAATCTTAGATAACACCTTTGAGCTAAAAGCTCATTTACAAAGGTTCCATGTCGTAAGGCAATAGACAAGGTACAAAACATTACAAAACAGATAGGGTATACAGCAGGCAAATACATTATGGTACATACAGAAACAGATTCAAGCAAGTACAGTTAAAATACAGCTGGTAGGAGAGGTCAACTTTATTGCAACAGTATTAAGAGCATACCTAAGGTGGACAAGCAATTTATAGTGCTAGCTGAGCTTTAGAGCATGCAGGTAGAGTTATGGAGGGTCAGAAGTGGTGGTGACAAAAGGAGGGGAGGAGAGAATAGATGACAGCAGGGTGAGGGTGGGGGCAGAGACAAAGAAGGTGATAGAATAAGTGGGTTGAGTATTCAGAGGGGTGGGATTGGATAGGAATCTGCCCAGGGTTACCATATGTAGGTAATAGGGCAGGGCTGGGTGATGTGGGGGTGGGATAAGGGAAAGGGTTTTAAAGTGTGGGGGTAAGGTGAGGAAACCAATGGGGGTCAAAATTAGGGGGATGTAATAATTGTGAAAAGAAAGCAAGGGCGGGGGATAAAGAGGGACATGGGTAAGTGCTCAGTGGGGTAACACCAGGCAGGAGAGGAAGTGGGGGGGATGGGTGCTATGCTGGACAGATAAGCTACCAATAATGGTAAGATTATGCACAGGTGACACAGTCGCAATTATTAAGAGTGGCCAGGTACTGCAGCAGCTTGGCCTTAAATGGGCGTAGTTTTGTTTCCTCAATCAGCTCAGGGTTAAGTGAATTTAGCCAGCAGGGGGCCCAGTATTGAAAGGACCGTTGCCCTAGTGAGGTCCAGCGAAATGGGATAATGAAGGCAGTTCTACTTGACCCCCTAGTTAGTCTGGAGGAAGTGGAGTTTCTTAGCAGTTGCCTCACTCCAGGAGGAGCAAGACCTGGAGTGGATTTTTTCACTAATAGATAGAGTTGGTACTGAATTCTGCTATTCAGGTTTAACCAGCCAGTGCTTGAGTATAGTTCACAAGTGTGAGCTAAATTGTCCACACCCAGGACTAGTCTGCAGGCTTTGTTTAGGACAATCTTGATTTGCCTAAGTGCTGTATCAGTACCAGCTCCGTAGACTACCAGTCCATAATCTGTGATAGAGAGCACGGAGCTGTTAACTGTAAGCTTGATGGCACTTTCGATGAGGCACTGCCTATGCCGGTAGAGCTGACATAGTCTGGCACTAGCTGCCTTGGCTACATGGTCTATGTGCTGGCTGTAGGAGAAAGAGCTGTCAAGGTAGACACCAAGGTACTTAAAGGTGCTGAGCATTTCGAATGTATCAGTTTTGTTATTGTAGATATTGAGGTGAAGGGACTTATGACGGTTTTGATGTGAGGCAAACAACATTGTTTTAGTCTTAGTGTAGTCGAATAAGAGCTTCGACTGAAGGAATTGTTTTTCCACAGCAGTAAAGTCATCTTGCATGCCTTTTTCCAGCTCTTCCGGAGTAGAGTGACACGTGTAGAGAACGGCATTATCTGCATATAGAAGGATCTTATTCTGGCAGGCTTTGGGGAGTTCATTTAGAAACAGACTGAACAGAAGGGGTCCAAAATGGAACCTTGGGGCACCCCTGTGTTGACATGCTGATGGTCGGATAGAACGTCAAGAATCTTGACCTGCTGGGTCCCGTTAGAAAGGTAACTCTGGAACCAGCCTAGAGAGACAGAGGATATACCAATGTTAGAGAGTTGTGTGAGAAGCAAGTCGTGGTTGACTGTGTCGAAGGCCTTGGTGAAGTCAATGAAAGTGGCCCCCACCAAGAGCCCTCGGTTTCAAGTGCTTCATGGATATGACCGGTAAACTCAACCAATGCCATTGAAGTACTATGTGCCTTCCGAATGCCATGCTGTTCCTGGCATTGAAGGTTGTACTTATCAAGGTACGTACCTAACTGATCATATACTATCCTTTCTAGTGCCTTAGAGAGTGGGGGCAGAATTGAGATTGGCCTGTAGTTGGGCAAGCGAGTTCTGTCCTTTTAGACAGGGGTGACCACCACAGCTTTTCAGCATAGAGGGAAAATGCTGGTGGTTGGTGAGAGATTTAGGATCAGGTTAGAGGGATAGTAGCACCCCAGGGTGAGAGCCAATCTTTAGGTCAAGCAAGTTCCCACTGGATTTAGTGTTCCGGAACTTTTCCAAGTATTTTTTGCCTCAGTTGTAGAGATTACCTTCAGGTAGAAGGGAGGTGCTTTGTGTGTTGGAGGATGTCAGTACAACTATTGGCAGAGCTAGGCACCGGTCAGAGATAGTCTGGAGGAAGGACCCCACTAAGGTCTGTGAAGGCCTTGTTGAAGCCATCTGTGATAGTTTTGGGATCCTGGGTAATCACACCCTCGAAGTTTATTTGTAATGGTGGTGATTTACTTGCTCTGCCTGTTAGGGTTTTTATATTGTCCCAGAATCCGCAGCTGTCTCACCAAGAGTTGTCCAGTTCACTTTTAAAGTGAGATCTTTTTGCAAGGCAGATGACTTGAGTGCACTTATTATGTACTGCTTTGTATTTCTGTATGTCAGAGGGGGACCCAGTGCTCTTAGCCCTATGCCACAGGTTATCCCTGACCCTATGAGCTCAAGGAGCTGTGGTGTGATCCATAATTGTAAATTATAAATTTGTAAATTGTATTAGAATCTACATGCAGGACTTTTTGTAAGCGGGACTTTGTCCTAACAAATGAATTTCCTCTGAAAAAATAAACTTTTAATCAATCAATCAATCAATCATAATTTGCCGGTTCCTTTGATTTTACTCATTTTTAGAGGGGGGCAAAGATGTTGCAGACTGAGTTAAACTTGTTGATAAAGCACTCAAGAGCAGCATTCACGTCAGTGGCAGCGTAGACCCCATCCCAGTCTAGCTGACGGAGGTAGGATTTTAGTGAGGCAAGATGTCCAGCTTTTATAATTCTGGAGGTTATTGTTTTTTGGGGGAGTTCAGGGTCTTTGTTTGTCCAGGAGCATAAGACTGGCAGTGGTCACTGATAGAGTCGGGTAGCACAGTGGTTCTGGTTATTCTTTGTGGACAGTTGGTTAGTACCCAGTCTATGAAGTACTTGAACGTGTGATAGTTTACACAAGTGGGGATTGAAACGAGTTGGACCATGTCTATGGCCGCTATTGCATCCTGGTAAGTGCAGCATCTGGGGATAACAATTTATAATAAAGCCCCATAACATAATGATTTCAGATTGATGGTGATTACTAGATAAATAATCAAGTGCTAGTTTGAAACCAGCCTCTTGATCTTGAGCGGGTATGTGCACTGAGATTATAGTTAAACACTTTCCCTGGGATCCAAGTTGAACCTGGATGGAAAGAATTTGTGATCTTCCACCCTGGGGTGGAATGGGGAGTGCCCTGCACTGAACTGAGTCATTAACATAAATGACACATCCTCCCCCTCGTTTCCCTCACCTGTCCACCCTGAAAGTTGTGTAGCCCTCAAGCTGGATAGTTGAGTCAGGGGTTTGAGGAGTGAGCCAGGTCTCCATGACTGAGATGACATCTGGTTTATGTTGGGCCACCCATACCTGGAGAGCATTACATTTTGCTAGCAGGCTGCATATGTTAAGAGATGCAATAGTTATTGCACCAGCCTTGCGGTCTGTTGGTGGTATTGAGGCACTAGTACTAGGTCCAGGGTTTGGGTGAACGTTCCCTGAGAGTAGAAGGAGTAGCCAGGCAATTCTAAGAGCTTGTAGCTTTAACTGTTTCATCAGATAGGACTTGCTGTGGGAGTTGGCTGTTTTCTTCTTTGCATTTGTGGTGACTATCAGCATATTCAGTATATTTCATCGCCTGTGTGTGACTTCAACCGAGTGTCCAGCTGAAATAAAAACGTTTTGAAGTTTTTATAAATTCTGTGTTGCCCACATTTGTTTTTAGTGACTCCGCACTGAGATCATACGTGGGTGCATGTCTATTGCTCTTAAATGGTTAAATCACCTTGTTCCTGGACTAAAAGATTTGCAAGGATTGAAATTAAGCCTTTGGAGTCCACAATCCAAATGTGGTCACTCTCAGAAATGCTTTGAAGCAAGTACTCTTTAGATTAACTGGGAACTTTGCAACTAGCTACAAACTCCGAGGCAAAACACTGTGATTACTACTGAAAGAATAGATCACACACACACACACACACACACACACACACTCTCTCTCTCTCTCTCTCTTTCTTTCTCTCTTTCTCTCTCTCTCTGTCTCTCACATACACACACTCCAGAATTACAGATTCCACTATAAATGGATCCCACATAAAATTCTGAATCAAATCTCTTAGAAGATATATAAGCAGAAACCACAACCCATTACGTGCATTTGCACAAATTACAAAATAACCCAAATACATATCCTGTTAGCATCATTTGCATACAATAAGTCAGACAACACCACCTTTTAAACACAGAACTTTGACTTTTTTGTACAAACTGCCATTACCTGAAGAAGGGCTTTGTGTAGCCAGAAAACTTGTGTTGGTCAAATGAATGGTATCAAACTATCTATTTTGATCATCTTCTTGTACAATGATCAATACTGAATAATATAGCAGCAAACAATTCTCTGTTGTATTTACATAGAAAAGGTACTTTATGCATCAAATTAAGGCCCTCACTTCCTTTGTTATTTCTCATGGAGTTCTTTTTTTTTATGCTATAGGATCAATAGGTATAAATATCAAGCGTATATTAAACGTAGTTTCATGCCATTTAGATTACAGGCTATAAAATCGGTGAGAAAAATCAGTAGAAATAGTATCTTTTGATTGGACAAAACACACCACATAACTGTACATTATCCAACAATGCCTGCATGCCTGCACTTCCTCGTGTTTTTCATCCCCCTCCAAAACAAGTTTGGCCATTGTGTGAGACAGATAATCCACTACAAGGCATGCAGTTGTGCTTTGATATACATGCACTTGGGTGGCTGAATGCACTCAGAACACATCACTGTTTATTGTACTCACAATTGTCCTCATTATCACCAATGTCAAAAATGTTTAAATCTATTCATTATGGTTTAAAATTTCCCCTAGCAGACTTGATTCATCTCAGGACTTCTAAAGTTCCTTTACGCTCTTCTCATGGTACAGTTTTGCAGTCTGTTTTTCATAAAACTAAATCTAACTCTAGATCTTTTTCTATGTCAGCCCCAGCATTCTGGAACAAGTTACCCGTTAATCTTCACGATTCGTCTACTTTTCATAGGTTTAAAGTCAACTTTAGGCAGTTTTTATTATCTAATGATAATTGTAATTGTTTTTTGTAATTGCTGTATACTCTGGCCCGGATATTCAGACTGCACCAGGCAACGGCGCAAGTGAGGGCACAGCGCAACTGAGCTGCACCGGGGCCAGGTCAGGGTGATATTCAAAGGTGATGCACCATGGTGCATCACCATTGAATATGGCACAGAATGCACATGGTGGAAGTACAATGCACCAGCGCTTCACACAGACAGGGAGAACCAGGTATGCTCTAGGGCAAATGCAGTTGCGCTGGGTGCATCACCCATGATATTCAGAAGAGGGCATGCAAATGGAGCCATGATATATGCATGACACAAATGGGGCCATTTGCATGCCATTGTGGCCCCGTTTGCATGCATTGCACAGGGCAGCCTGGCAGAATGTGCCTGGCACCCTGCATAGCAGCTTGCAGCAGGTGTTGGGTCCCCAGTGGGCTAGTGCACCCCCCCTCTGTCTTGACCGATCATGGTTAGTAGTGACATATAGCATGACCTGGTGGTCCAGTGGTATCCTCTCTCCCTCCTGTATCGCCCGATCACAGGCATGTGACATACATATGCTACCTGGTGGCCCAGTGGACTCCGCTCCAATCTCCCCCTCAGAGGACCCAGCTACCCAGCTGCCCCCCCCCCGTCATCAGTAGGTGGCTGTACTCCTCCCACATACAACCCTGCTGCCCACTGAATAACAATGAACAGTATGTGCCGTACGCCTATTGGTCCATATTGTGGGCCAATGGGCATGCAAACCATACTGTACTACACAGGCACGATTATGTGAATGAATGTGTTCATTCACATAATCATGCCTGTAGTGCAGCATGGTCTGCATGTCCATAAGCTCACAATGTGGACCAATAGCATGCACACATACTGTACCGTCATCTGGCAGGCACCGGGAGGTATGAGGTGGAGTGCAGCTGCCCGACCGATGATGGGGGCTGGGTGGATGGGTCTCTGTTGGTGGGATGGGAGGGGGTCCACTGGGTCACCTAGGCAGCATAAGTGTATGTCACATGTCACGATTGGGCAGGCGGGAGGGAGGGGGATAACACTGACTACCAGGTATTATATGTCACTACTGCCCGCATTGGGCATGACAGGGAAGGGGATGCCATAGTCCACTAGCATTGTACTTGGTCCATTGCCCATGATCGGGCATAGTGGGAAAGTGGGGAGTGCAGTGGACCACTGGGAGGTGTGGACACTTGTGGACTGTGTCCCTGCAGGGCGGGTGACCACCCACGGCTGGCAGGTGCTGTGTTGCACCCTGCAATGAAGCAGCCCAACTGTGGGTGGCCTGGGTTTGTTCCTATGTTTTACAGGCTCAACCTTGCGCCCTCATTTGCGGCACACATCAGGGTTGTGCCAGCATATGTGCTGCACATCCTGGGCTGAATATCGGGATGTGCCTCATATGCACGGGCATGCCCCCTGCATTTGCGCCACATACATTACCATTACGCCCTGGTGCAGTGGGACTTGCACTGCACCTGGAAGCCTTTTGAATATCCTGCCAGGGTGCATTGCGGGGTTGCGCTGGTGCAACTATGTTACACCAGGCGCAACACCTTTGTATATCCTGGCCAATGTGTATTTACTGTCTGTCACATTTGTACTCTGTGTTGGGCCGGGCTTGAAAAGGGACTAGCTTCCAGTGCCCTATTCTGGTTAATGAAATAAACAAACAAACAAACAAACAAACTCAGCTTGCAGTCTCATGCCTCACAATATGCACCAAGGTATGTATATATCAGAGCATGCTCACATGCCCTGTACTGGATTACCTGTTATATATACAGCCAATGACCCATATTCAATGCGTGTTTGCCTAAACAACCAAATGTTGCCGATTCCAATGATGGGCATCAAGGGGTTCAGTTTTATTATAGGAGCTTACATGTGACTGCATGTGGATGTGCAGATTCCTCATGTGCACTGCATCCTCAATGTAGGTACAAATATAGGGTAGGTGAGTGTAACGCCTATTTCACTGATGGAAAAAAAAATCATACTAAGTTAGTAGGTCAGATGTGAGAAAATAGCCCATAGGAAGCCACAGGAGTGGGAAGACTCTGGGGAAAGAGTTGGAAATATTGAAATAGCTAGCAAATCTGCCATGACTCTGCTGTGTGCAGGATGTGGCATACATACCTTGAAAAACAATAGAAATGTGTGCAGGATATTATACCATTTCACACATCTACGCTGGTACAGGGGTGTGCGCTGGCTGTTACATTAGTTTGCATACCTGTGATATCACAAGAATGTACTGTATATGTAAGCATTAATCCCCGATGAAGGTGGCATCTAATGGGGAGTTAATGCATGGTTGGAACCGTTGTGGCCTGAGGCCGGAGGCCGAGTGCTTACAACGGTCCAACCATGCATTAACTCCCCATTAGATGCCACCTTCATCGGGGATTAATGCGCTTGTAACATGGCAACTGCAACTATACTACTTCTCAGATGGTCTTTTCTGTGCTCTTCAACAGTAATCACCAAAAACACTTATGTAGCGCTTCCAATTATGGTACATCTCTTGTTACTTTTCCTGCCTTTCTGCTGCTGGATCCGTGCTCGTGCATGTTGATTGCCCCACCTTGAGTAATATAGTGGCGACTACTTTTTTCACTGTTTGAACTCTGCTGTATGTTTCACTATTCGCATGCGGCTCTGTTTGCACCTGCGACTTTGGTACTTCTGCTGCCTACTACAGTTGACTACCCTCGTTTGTTTTTTTTTATCCGTGCTCTACTGCATGCTGGGCAATATGTCCGTGCATACCTTGATGGTCTCCCAAACCTGACAGTTGTCTTCTCTGCTCCCTGTTCACCTGTTGATTACGACCAATAGGTGACGCTTTCAGAGCAGCACGGCAGTTCTCCTCCATTTCCCTCTTCATGCATTTTCAACACTGCTTCTGTTAGCGGTCCATCTCTGCCATTACCGTGCTCTTCGCCTTGCAGCATTCTGCAAGCCTGGTTTGTCCTTCTATGCTTCTTTTCTCCCCACCCATTCCTCTCTCCACTATTTCCCACTTCACAAGGTTGCCCAGACAGCTAATTTTCCTCACCTCTCGCTGCGTGCGTCCGGCCTACAGGTGGTGCTTTCTCACCTGTTGAGAGCTTCATGTCTCCCTAGCATGGATGTTTTACTCAGCTCTGCTGTAATCTGCTCTTTTCCATCCCTCAGAGACTTCAACAATATGCCCTCACTTGCTGACTACCTCCAAGACTGCACACTTCCCCGTTGTCTGCTCTTTCCCACTGTTTACGGTGCCCCCATTGACACAGGCATTTCTCCTCTTCCTCTTCTCCCCTGCCGATACCCTGTCCTGCTGTGTTACTCGTGCCACCTACTGGTGGACATATTTCTAACAAATTCAGTGCTTCCCTACTTCGGTGAGCGCGTTCACGCTCTGCACAGGGCATTATTCATCTAAGCGTTCTAAACCAACACGGCATTATCGTGCCATAATGCCGTGTTGCTCTTGCGACACCTGACCCTGTTAGACCAATCACCTTCCCTCCTTGAAGTCCTCATATTTCTGCCATGTTACAAAGGGTGTTTAATCACTTTGCACATCTTCACTACTGCAGGGCTGTGAGCAGGATGTGTCAGTTCAACAGTGAGTCACACCTACACAGCCATCTGCAAAAGACTGGGATGCTGTGCAGAGGGAGAAGTGTGACCCAAGAGACTATTCAACAGAAGCTGAAAGTCAGAAGCAACAAAGCATGAGGTCAGGACTGATGACTTCATGGGAATGAGACCAACAGTGCTTCCATGAGCTTCCCCAGAGCTAAGTGAAAGTTCTGTTGCATTGTAGTAAATTGCATTGTATTGCATGATAAAAGGGATGTCTAGACAATTCTTTCTCCCCATTGGTCAACACCTCATCAAATGGTACTGCATTAACATGGCGCATATCTTGCTAGGTTTGCATTAAGTAAGCAATAATACCCTCCAGGGTGGGTGGTATTGTGTAATACCGGACCGCCTAGGGGCATAATGATGCCAGACATGCAGGCAGAGGGAATTATAGCACCTGGAAGATCCGGTATTTCCCAACACCATCCACCTTGTATGCTATTATTGCGCTTAGAAAATGGGCACTGTGGAAAAAAAAATGTGATAAAAGTTATTAATAAAAAAATGATTTATGATAAGTTTTGTAATTAAATAGTTCCTCTGCCTGTATTACAATGAAGGACTTTTGTCCTTATGGAGCGCCTATAGTTGAAAAGCTGGTGGTATGCTGTTGCTGTCACCAGTGCAGACTGTTGTCTCCTCCACCCACAGCATTTTTACTTATTGTGTTTTTTATTTATGGTAGTTTTTACATCTTCTTTTATTTATATAGGGTCCACAAACTGTTGCGGATGGGATTAGGGAAGAAAGTATGGTTTGGGAGAGTCAGCGATGGAGGCAGGTTTGATCACGGGAAGTTCTGAACTGTGCTGAAGTGCCTTTTGGAAGAAGGGTTTTTGTGGAGGCAGTTGGGAGTGACTTGGGAAGATTGTTTGTTATTTAGTTATTGTGGAGGTATGGCTCTGTGTGTGGTGGGAGGCAAGCAGCATATGATTCATTTTGGTGATCGTTGACAGGCACGCATGATCTTGTAAAAGTCAGACTGCCAAGAGGCCGCCGATGTAAAGCTGAAAGGGGATTGATGGGGTCTTTTTTCTCTCTCATTAAAATGTTTGGTAGTGATTACCCTACAAGAAACTTAAGGGAAGACAGATTGGGGGCCTTGGTTGATGCCAACTCAGTCGGAACAACTCTTGCTAAGTGAGAAAAAAAAATGGCGTCTGGTCAGTATGCAAATTCGGAGTGCCCAAAGATATTCTAAGTAATGGGGCACCCCAAACTGACACTTTTTAAAGTGGGCTCTATTAAAAAATACCCGGTGTCCTAGCCAATCGAAAGGCTAGGATTGTCTTGCCCAATTTCTAATCAGCACTACAACCTATCAGGGTCAAAAGGTTGAATACAATAACTCACACAACCATGCAAGATCAATAGGACATCATGCAAATCAAACAATCACATTCCAAAAGTGATCCTGTCTCCCTTGTCCCCATTACTGGCAACATTGCTCAGCAATCATAAACTGCAAACCACAATAACAAGAGGTACTGCTCAAACAACACACACAATATCTTACTAAAGAAGCATGAAATCCATCCAACAACACAGAAAAAAAAATCTTCTCTATCACAAATTCAAATTTAAAGTACCTCATCAATGTGCTCCATTGAAACAGACACAAGAGAAGAAAAACAGACATGCTATTAATGCATAAACAGCAATCAAAAATGAGACCTCCTGCAAGAGCAGACATACAGTGCCTCCTTAAGAGGCCCCAGCAGCCTCCCTCCCTCACAACTCTGCATGCCATGAGCCTGAACTTGGGGACTGCTGAGCCTTTAAGAGGTAAAGCCTCCTGCACTCACAGCCTGCCTGTTGTGTAGCTCTTCCCACCACCCTCAGGCAGCACTTTATTTATTGTTGCTGGCAGGTCACATGATATGACATGTGACCTACTCTTCATTTTATTAAGTGTCCACTTTCCCATTTGCAGCTTTATACACTCCAACCACTCAGGGTTGCTGCACTTTCCACTCTGACACCTCTATCCACTCTCTCCCTTCCTAGCAACTATTGCAATCCCTGTCCACTAGAGGTCTCTGCAGTTCCCTCCTTTTTGCTATCTTTTTTTCCTCACTTCTTCCCTTCAGCCCACCACTAGGCCCCTTGCAAGCCTCAAACCTTGCACCCCTTACTCCAAAGTCTGCAGCCCAACCACCAAGCCAATATCTACCTCTGCTTTCAAGCTTTTAACCCTTGCTTCCTCCAAACAAGAATTTATGTTCTCTGTCCTACAGCTGTTCTCAAAAGCAGTACCCTTGCTATCAAAGTCAGCAGCTCTACCTCTTAACCACTGTATCTGGCTATCTTATTCTTACTTTCTAAGACTTTCATAGTCTCTTACCCCCCCCCCAGTCTGCCAAAATATTTCACTATTTCTCTCTTGCTGCCACTGCAGGCATTGAACCCTGCACCCTCCCTGTTTCACTCAGCAGCTCACCACTCAGCTATTACATCAGACTATTGTTTGTGTTGGGTTTTAAGACTCTAAAAGCCTCTAACCCTCATAGTCTGTAAAAATATTTTCTGAGTGTTACTGCAGGCTTTGAGCCCTGCTCCTGCTGCTGCAGCTACTGTCTTGGGACCTTTTCTGTCACCCTAGGCAAGTCTTGAACTTGGTGCCCTGTACACTTGATGCAGGGGCTCTGCCACTGTACCAAGGTGGCAACTACACTTATGGGTAGACCTTTCACCCTCTTCTACCCATTTCATTACTGCTATCTGCAGACCCATCCTGTTGTCTCCCCTTCCCCTCTTCTCACCTCTCCCATCCAAATCTAGCCCTTACCATCTTCCCCTCTGTCATCTAAGTTCCCCCATTTTTCTTCACTTCAGCTCTCACACCCTTACCAATCATGCATGCACACCTCCTGCCTACCTGCCTCTCTCTCCTCCTCCTCCTATTGCCTTCTGCTAACCCTAATGTCCCTGTTAACCCTCAGCCTCACTACTCTAGTGCTCCTACCTGCCCTTCTGCCCTCCCCTCCTTCTATGCCACTGCCCCTCTCCCTCCCTCCTCCTCCACTCACCCCATGCTCTTCCACCTCACCCCCATCTAGACACTACCTTTCCTCCCCTTGCTCCCTCGGCATTTTATCACTCAAGCCTTCCCAGCCTGTGCTGCCCCTACCCACCAGCTGTGCTATAAAACCCCCTTCTCTTCCTATCGCTCGTGTGTAAACTCTCCTTCTGCCACCTTCTGTCCAGAGTGGCTCTCCTCCTTCTGCCCTGACTGGCAACATACATCCCAATCCTGGTCCAGTTTGCAAAGGCTCCTCAAAGGAATCCACCGGACTTCATATTGCTTCCATGAACATATGTAGCCTCCTTAAAAAATTCAACTCTCTCAATTGCTGGGTTGTGGTTCATAAACCTGACGTTATCTCAATAGTTGAAACTTGGCTGTCAGACTCTACCCCTGACTCCCTGGTCTCACTCCCTGGCTACTCCCTCTATCGGGAGGACTGTGTTGGTAGGCGAGGTGGGGGCTGTGCCATTTATGTCAAAGACCCTCTCGTTGGACTAGCCCTCCCAGCCCCAGTCATTGACTTCAGGGCTCAGGCCCTAACCCTATAACTATCTCCTGATCCCTCTAGGGGTCCCATCTACCTGACTACAGCGTACATACCTCCGAAAAATCAAGCACAAGCACTAGGCCCACTAACTGATTATCTTACCTCCCTACCCCACTCCTCTGACCAAATCCTTGTGGGGACTTGAACATCAATTGACTTAGCCCTTCATCCACTTCCTCCCGTGATGCCTTTGCAGCCATCGACCTAACCCAACTAGTCTCCCAACCCACTAGAGTGAATCCTAGAATGGGCTCTAGCACACTTCTGGATGTGGTCCTCACAAACCGCCCTAACCGCATCCGCAATATCCAAATCCTCCCAGACTGCCTTAGCGACCACTCCCCTGTTCTCTCCTATTGGTCAACCTCCTTGCCCAAACCCACAGCACAAATTACCCTTCAGCGACGTCTTAGACCTGGTGGGCTGAAAGGCCTTAAGCAACTCCTAGACCTCATAGACTGGTCCCCTATACTAAACGCCCCGGATATGGACATGGCCCTTACCTTCTTTATCCACACCTTCAACTCTGCTTGCGACATTTTTGCACCCATAACTGCATGCCGTCCAAAGTAAGGCATGCCCGAATTCTTCCCACCCTCGCCAACTTCTTCAGCACAGGGACAATCTATAGCACATTGCTACGGAAACAGGCGCCCAGTTGACAGGCTGGCCTATGCTGCTGCCCCGAACAAATGTACATGGGCCATCAGCAAAGCGAAGGCTGAGCACTATAAAGCCTCCCTCACTTCCTCATGGGGGAACGCTAGGACCTTCTGGGACAACATTAAGCAGCTGAATGGTGGCACGCTTCCCTCCCCACCTTCGCTTATCAACATTAATGGTTCGGCCTCCTCAGACCCTGTCCTTATTGCCAACCACCTCAACAAATCTTTCACAGACTTTAGCCCGGTGCTCCCTGATAATTTCTTCACTCCCCCTCCCTCCAGGTCTGTCCCTATTCTCCCACGCCCCTTGTTCGACCTGCACCGAGTCACTGCCCAGGAAGTCAGACCTTACCTACTCAAGGCCTTAAAGAGTAACACAATTGGCAATGACTCCCTTGATCCCAGTCTTCTCCGTCAGGTTCTGGATCTAGTTCTCTCACCAATCAACAAATCCCTCTGCCTGGGACAATTCCCCTCTGCCTGGAAGATAGCTACTGTCCCCTAATACACAAGGGTGGTGATAGGACCCTCCCTAGCAATTATCGACCTATCTCAATCCTCTCTCCTCTCTCTAAGGCCTTAGAAAATTGTGGCCACCCAAATCTCTGAATACCTAATAAATATAGCGTCCCCTGCCCAGAACAACATGGTTTCAGAGCAGGCCACAGCACCAATACTGCCTCCTGGAGTTCTCTAACTTTTCCACCTCACTGGACTCTGGCTCCCTAGCAGGTGCAGTGTTCATTGACTTATCAAAAGCCTTTGATACTGTCTCCCACCGCCTCCTGCTAGCTACCCTTAGTCACTTAAGCTTTTCCACTGGGCCTGTTTCCTGGTGCTCCAGCTACTTGTCGGCCCGCTCACAACGTGTGAAAATCAACGGAAAACTTTCCAGCACCTGCCCTATCTGCTCCGGAGTCCCTCAGGGCTGCATTCTTGGGCCCTTGCTCTTTTCCCTTTTTCTCAACTCCCTGCCCAGTGTATGTACCGATAAAATCCTTCTTTACGCAGATGATGCTGTACTCTTTGCCTCCGACCGTAATCCCATCTCACTTCTGGATTCTCTGCAGGAATCCTACAATGACGCAGAAGCCTGGTTTACTGAGTACAGACTTGTAATTAATCTAAAGAAAACCAAAACCATGCTCTTTGCCCACCCCCAAAATAAATCCAGTAACTATCCTCTTGCAGTCCACTCCACCTCTAAACTCCCTATTGAGCTAGTTCACTCTTATAAATACCTAGGTATAACCTTGACCCTGCCCTCTTTCATGCCCACATCTCTGCCTCTTGCCTCAGCCTCTAACACTCGGCTGGTATCCTCTATTGTCATAAAACTGCCTCCCCACGGATGCCCTCCGACTTGCAGTCACGTCCTCTGTTCTATCTCTGGTAGACTATGGCTTACCTGTGTATGGTGCAGCAGACCAGACTGCCCTGCACAAGATCTGCCTCACCTTAAATAAGGCCTGCAGACTCATAACTGGGGCTCCTAGTCTAATCCACACTTGCCTTCTTTACACCATGGCTAATCTACTCAACCTAGATGAGCGCCTCAAATACCAAACCTACCTCCTAACAAAAAAATCACTCGTTGGGCTATCCCCACCGGGTCTGTCAACCACTATCCACCGAGCAAACCCTACAGTGCATACCTGTATATCCCACAAAACTGCACTGGTTATACCGAGGGCGAGAACCTCGCAAGGTCAAAGGGCTTACCCCTACAGAGCCCCCTGTTGGTATAACGCCCTCCCCGTCGGAATTACTGATGTCGCCTCGTTATCTTATTTTAAAACTAGCCTTAGAACTCGCCTGCTCTCAACACGCAGCTGTACATGACTCTAAACCTCCTCCTATCCTCCCAGACAAGGCTCACTGAGCCGCTCTCTGACCTTCTGTCCAGCTCTACCTTTACTTGCTACTATCTTCCCCACACTCCTCTTCTGATGTCTTCCACCCAGCCTTACCTTTATCTGCCCACTGAATCAATCTCCATGTAACTACTGTATATTGTCTACTCTGTAAAGTGCACATATAAGCCTGTTGTAGACTGTGTTTGACATATGCCTGTATTTTTGCCTGATTCCTAAATGTACTCTGATTTTTTGTCTGCCTTGATGTTTGTTTCTTGCACTGTTTTGTCCTCACTGTGATGAGGTACCTTTTGTAAATGAGCCTCTGGCTCAAAGGTTGTTAAACTGATGTTCTAATAAATAAATAAATAAATAAATAAATACAGTATATAGTGGTATCAACAGAATTCAACACAAAACTGCAGCATTCTGCAGTAAACAAGATAATTTCAATGGTAGTTAATAGTGTCATGCAGTGTCACAGGATACTTCATTGCATATAGATACAGCAGTAAAGTGTCCCTCAAAAATCTATATTCTGTGCTCTAAAATGTAATGAACCTACCACTTACCTGACTAAAGTGGAAAGAGAGTCAAGAGCTGCCTCTCTGCAGCATCATTAAACGAATCATGGAAAACTAATAAAATACTTTAGAACAGTCCCTTAAAGAAGCAGCATTAAATTACAAACATGCTAAAAAACATTTAATAAGTGAAATAAATTATTTCCAGATGGGGGACATGCCTCTGTTGATATACATCCTGGTGATTTCAGCTCCTGCTAATGTCATGGACTTAAATCCACCAGTCAGTGTATCACTGTACTCTGTTTATTATGCACCATGATTCTATGTGTTATGTACCATGACTGTATGTGTTATGTACCATGATTGTATGTACTCTTCATTGCCACCTTGTATATTTATATGTTCCTGATTTATGCTCTCCTGACCTCCATGAGAATGAGACTGCTCAATGGAGTTATTCCTGCAATAAAATTGACTTGACTTAACATAGCATAATCCAGCTCTGCCACACCTCATTCCTTACTTACCATAAATTCCCCTGACCTGAGTTCCAGGGTTCTCTTTGAGCCCAACCAGACACATTTTAGTAGGGATGTGCAAATACATTTTATCATAAATTCAACCAAATATTCGGACAAGGTATTTGTTTTCACTATTTGTTGCATAACTAAAAAAAAAACACCCCACCTTCTTCCTCTGTCTCAAGTCCTCTTAAATATAACAACATCCTCAACCTTTGTCAGAAGCCCCCTCCCCTCTGTACCCATAATCAGATACATACAATAAGAAAATCCAGTGCTGGAGAACCCCCAAACCGCAAGCCATCTTTCTCATTGTAAACAGCACTCATTTTCACTTTAAAAAATAATTCTTCTGTTACCTCCATACCCACAGAGGCAGTTGTCTACTCCCAGCCTCCTCCCACTGACGTCCAATTTCCGTATGAGAAGATGAGTGACAGAAGCCACTTTTCCATGGCTAGCCACATTCTCATGAATGAATGCACTCACAAAGTTGCTTGATTTGTATAGTAAAACCAGCTGCTGACATGATCTGGCTGCCCATTGTGGGATTTGTTTTCAGATATATACTGTATGTATTCAATTGTGGGTGTGGCAGGAGGAAACTGGTATTGGTCTTGTGAGACAGTGGGGAAAGGGGTTATATTTAGCCGGACTTGGGCTGGGGAGGAGGGTGGAAGCTGTTTTTTTTTGTTAAAGAATATTATTTCCAGATACAGATAGGGGACAAGTGGTCCCATATTTGGAAAGGTCTCACAAATATAATCAGCAGCCCATTATTCATGATATTCAGGAAATACTATTCAGCCCCTGCACACCCCTACTCAGTAATATATAATATTGTATCATAATAAAACAATGGCTGAAAATCAGTGCTGTAGTGCTGAAATTAGAAGTGTGGAATCTCCATGAACCACAATCCTCCCAACCCCCACAGGCTAGGGTCTGGGGGCCTTGGTGGTCCCTAACTTATCTACTTTTAGATGCATTCTGATGCATTTTGAGGGTAATTTTGACACTGTTTGGCTGCTTTTAAAGCCTTCTTTGACTTGTTACAAACAACCAATATCACTATCAAAATAACTGGCTTTTTAGTTTCAGAGTCACACAGTATGCATGTGGAGATTGTTGGAACAGTCTAGTGCTGACGTGAGGGGCCTCTGACCATGAATCAGGGACCACCCCCCCACTGAAGAAAAAATTATCAATGTGGCTATTTGAAATTGCTACCATGTTTAATTAAAAATTCAGACCATCATAACTATTACTTTTGTAAAGCAGCAGTACATGCAAAATCAGTACAGTATTCAGCTAATGATAAATACTTCCAACAAAGCAACACGGAATATGACCTCACCATTCAGGGTCAGGGTGGAGCAGTGGACATAGCCTACCTAGAAGTCAGTAAGGCTTTCTCAACACCATTCTACATATGAAAATAGTAAGCAAGCTGGGTAACTTAGATGTGGGTGAGTCCAAAGGTGTTAAACTATGTAAAAAATTGGTTGGGGTCCAGGGTATAGGTGACTGAGGATGGTGGCTATCTATCTATCTATCTATCTATCTATCTATCTATCTATCTATCTATCTATCTGTCTGTAACCCCTAAGTGGCGCTATCCCAGGGACTACTACCCCTGCCTGCTTAACTACTAACAGGTTGAGGAGCCTAGGTCCAGTGGCGGGTGCCTCCACCCAGAGGTCAGGGTTTGCAGCAGTTAAACTAACTTGGTCACAGCCCTCTGGGACACTGTAACCCCCCTTTCTTCCCATTAGTGGCCCACACAATGCATTAGGAGTATCTTCACAATGTACACTTACCCCCAGGACTGGTTCCATCGACTGGACCCCGGGGACACCCTGCAAAACAATACCCAAATTGTAATCCGGAGACTGGTTGGCGCATTTCGTAAAGAAATGAAAAAAAAAACAACAATTAGATGACACACTTGCAATTCAATAAACAGATGGCAGGGAGCTACCCTGCTTTGTACTCATAAACTCAATGCTGGGAACTGGATGGAAGGCAGATTGTCCTGAATTGCCAGGAGGAGCAGACCATGTGGACAAGGTCCTTGTGACTGGACCCCACTGCAGTTTAGAGCAAATGGATGTAGTCTGGTTAAGCTGGGGTTTACTTCCAGCTTCATACACTCTATTCACTGTACAGGGGATTTGAAACGCTATTCTCCACAAGCACTACACACATTTATATGTAGAAGGAAAGTACTATACCAGGCAGGCTGCTTCTCTATCCCGATCGCAATTACTGCACAATACCCGGAAGAACACACAGCAGATTCAGTTCCTGACAGACCGAGCGCGATTCAGCAATTTCTTCAGTCTTCTACAGGGTGAGCCTGGTTTCTACTCTTCAGATCTCCTTGATTCTCTTCACAAGTTGGTTTCAGTTGGAACAGGCGCTTGCACAAACTGCAGACCGAAGCTTAGGGCCTTACACGAGATCCCGCGCTTAAACTACACACCCCAAGAAGCACACAGCTCCTGTCTCTTCACAGCCCAAACTGATCTGATCTTTCCAGTAGACAGAGCCGGCATTTCCTTTGAGTTCCTCCAGTTCAGTTGGCTGGTTTGGCTGTCACTCACAGTAAACTCCCCCTATTAGTGGAAAAAAGGCACCGAAGTCAAAACTACATTTCCCAGAGTCACTGCCTTTACAATCCCTTTACAGCAGGCTCCAGAGGAGAGCCCAAGTTCTGATTTGCCCAGAGCAGGCTCCATTTTAAAGGATCCCCACAATGATTGGTCCAATTCAGCAGTTTAGAACCAACATGAGGGAGCTTGCTCTGCACTGTCCTTGCTACAAGAAAGCAGGTTAAATCAAACTGCAATTTTGTTATTACTCTTAATAGGTTACAAGCAAACAATTACATCTTTGAAGAGTGCTCCCCCTGCCCACTTAGTGATGGCAGAAACAGAGCAATTTGGCAGCAGCTCGAGTGGGACTCAAGCAGGAAAACACACAGTCCCCCCATACAAACTAATTATGTCTGCAAGCAGACAGCTCTTAAAGAGACAGTACCAGAGGCTCTAAAAGCACTCACAGATAAACGGCTTAAACACCAAACACCATTCAGGCTTGGAGCATTCAAGCAAGCTCCTGGAAGACTTTTTTGGGAAACCCCATTTGCAGGGGGATTACACCCTTCCTGGCCTGGGAAAGCTTGGCGTCCGCGTCAAGCAAGTACCCCCTGCAAAACAGGATGATACAGTGCAAAAACCACAGTACAATACTTTAACATAAACAAATACCTCAGCTAGCGTAACTTTGCTGAAACCAACAGATCTGATTTATTTAAGGAGCTGTAACAAGGAAGGGAAATCAGGTTAATTAGGTTAAACACATTAATAATCACTGTACTGTGCGATATTCAGAGTCCCAAATTGTCACTTACTGGGTACCCAGGATGGGGGGCTAGCCAGGATTGGTTGCAGCTGGTTGGGGCCCTGTGATGGAAAAAACACTGGCACAATATCCAAATTGTAATCCAGAGGCGGTTGGCTCATTTCGTGAAGAAATGAAAAAAACAACAACAATTAGATGACACACTTGCAATTCGATAAACAGATGGCAGGGAGCTACCCTGCTTTGTACTCACAAACTCAATGCTGAGAACTGGATGGAAGGCAGATTGTCCTGGATTGCCAGGAGGAGCAGACCATGTGGACAAGGTCCTTGTGACTGGACCCCACTGCAGTTTAGAGCAAATGGATGTAGTCTGGATTAAGCTGGGGTTTACTTCCAGCTTCATACACTCTATTCACTGTACAGGGGATTTGAAATGCAATTCCCCACAAGCACTACACTATTCAGGCTTGGAGCATTCAAGCAAGCTCCTGGAAGACTTTTTTGGGAACCCCCATTTGCAGGGGGGTTACATATCTACCTATCTATCTATCTATCTATCTATCTATCTATCTATCTATCTATCTATCTATCTATCTATCTACCTACCTGTCTGTCTGTCAATTTATCTATCTATCTATCTCTCTATTGACAGAATCACAGACTGGAGTTGGCAATAAGAGATATATAGATCTATAGGCTTTTGAAATGAAAGCCCATGGTTGATGGGAGACTTGGAGTTAAGAACCTACTTCTCTGGCTTGGTTGCTCCTTAAGCCATACCAACAGACCCTTCTCCCAAAATAACCCCTAAAGCCACACCAGTAGTCCTTTCACTCCATTACTGCCCCAGCCACACCAGTAGGACATTCACCCATCCCTCAACTGACCAGGAGGCCCATCAATCCAATTTCCCTCTCCAAACCACACACACAGGTCAGATCTAAAACCTGACCAGCAAGCCTTAAGCTCCAAGTCCCCCCACACACCAGCAGGCACCATTACTTTACAATGCTCCCCATAACACAAACCCCAGCCACACCAGTAAGTCCTTCACTCCAAACTGGCATCCAAGACAGACCAGGAGGTGCATTGCTCCACTTCCCCCACAAGACACACCAACCACTGGATACCCATGTCAGACAAGCTCCTTTTTGCTTCAAGTCCCCCCCAAAGTAGGCACTTCAGTCCACCTCACCCCTCCCCAACCGACCAAAAGGTCTATCAATCTAATCCTCCCAAAGCCACACTCAGGCCACATCCCAAAGAAAGACCAACAATCCTGGCTATGGCTTCAAGCCCTCCCAAGAACACAATGCCAACAGGCACCATTACTTCCACAGCACCCCCACAACACAAAACCCCACACCAGTATGCCCTTCCCTCCAAACCCTCCCCACCAGACAGACCAGGAAGCCCATCGCTCCACTCACTTCAAGCCTCTCCTCCCATAGGATCTCACTCCACCTTCCCACTAACCAACCAGGTGGTCCATCGATCCCACCTCCCCAAGCATGGCCACCTTTACAGTTTTGGGGGTCCCCAGCGAACTGATGGCTCTGGGGCCCTTAATTTTTGGAGGACCATGATATGCCCCAATACACACACAGTTATCAGTATTGGCTAGGTAATGCCTGATAAAGTCAGAGCAAGGAAAGGCATCTTAAGAACATTATTTTATATTAAATATCGCACATTACTAAGAACAGAATATTGCACATTATTTATTGACATATGGGTGGCAAGAAAGGCACACTAAGCCAAATTTGTTCCGCAATAGTAAAATGCCCCATAATAGTGTGCTGCAGTGTCAGTACTAGGTAGTTACCTAAGGTTCTGGTGTGGGACTAGAACTCAAGACCTTCCTATCTTCTAGCCCTAGAGACAATCATACCAACAGAACTACTAACATGGTACTTTCTTTGTTAAATCAAGACTCAGTGGTGAAGTAAGGCTTTGACATGTTTTCACAGACCCTTTTGAAACTAGGATAGTCATTCAAAGCTATTCCCAAAACTCCAGCCACCCCTATCCAGACATGTCAGCTAGGGCATTAGGAAGAACAAACTTTTAAACTGAAAAGCTTGTATTTTTCAGTCTCATGTTACTGCATGTACCGCAAAACACAATCTCTGTATTAATGTTTTTCTATAAGACACTGTTCTGCTTTTTTAATGTACATATGACAGATTCTACACAAAACAAACACCTAAGCACAATGATTGCTAGCTGTGCTTCAGTTCTCCTACAACAGATTAAACTCTGCAACTGCAGTTACCCCACAATGCTTTTTTATAAATATGTTTACAGTATAAAACTCTCAGAAACATGTCCATGCAGAAAACAAGTGATAGACTGCATGCTGCTACTGAAGAATATATATCACAACCCATGTACCAACTGATGCTGCCTGTGATGGAATTTTCATTTCCACTTTAGTACTGTATTTCCATGATTGCTTCTTTGAGCTTAAAAGAAAACTATTTAAGCTGATAATAGCTGTCTCCTGCCAACTCCTGTTCCCTGACTAACATGTTTAATCCATAAATTAATCTTGTGTCATACTTTACTACGTTTCATGAATCCAAGCACCACACCAGTTAGCACTTTCTTCAAGCCACAACAAACTTAGGACAGGCTGAGGTCTGGATGATATCTTTGTAGTTCTTCCTTCAAAGAAGCAGCAGGTTCAATTTGGATCTGCAGAGCCTGCCCTCAACACTGTGGGATTTCATATGTAAAGGGGGCCCCTGACTAACTTGTAACTCTCTATTTGTTAATGATAATGATTTGAGAACTTGTGAGCAGACTGAGTGGGGGTAGGGGGCAGCATGCTTGAAAGTGAGACATCACATCCTTGAGTGAGAGAGCAAGGTGGGAGAATGGGATACAGTTAGTTTACAACAAGTAAGTTAACTCATTGTACCCAGTGCAGTCCTTTTGCATCAGGTTAAGCAATGGATGGTTCATACTTCAAAGGGAACTATTACTGTAAGTGTAATGGTTTTCCTGGCAAATGGGTGCAGAGGTGATAGACTGAAGGCTTAAGCAGACAGCTGGAAGAAAAGCAACAGGAAAACTATGTTTTAATTGCCAGATAGAGCAGTACAGCCTGGTACAGCAGTATGCATAGTGCTGTCAGAAGAGTGGGAGTGTGGCTCCTCTCAACAAAAGTAAGAGTTCAGCCTTCCTTCAGACCCCACAGGACTACACCCCTGCTGAAAATGTAACATTTCTGACTGGCAACCTATAGGATCTGGTTGACTGCTGTGAGACCTCATGTACAATACAGCAGTTACAATTTTAACTATAAAAATATTTACTTAAAAAAGAAAACATTTTAGTTCAATAATAGCATAGAAAACCCCCAGGAGTTTGGTTACTTTTGTTAATTTAACCAAGGGGGTACTGTATGCAGTCTTTGACTTCACTTCATGCCTCATATCCCACTAGGGTTAGAGTAACTGGTGGTGACCCAAACCCCGGTCATGCACTGATGCTTAATTAACCATAAATTAATGTATACCATGGAATCGATGGTTAAAATCCTCACATCTGATTAGCAGAGACCAAATTCCATCAAGATGATATCTCAGAACATAATTACTGTCTGGAAGTAGGACATGCCATCAGTCAAAATCATTATAAATATTTTTTAATCTGTTTTTTTATTAAAGTGATGTTCTGACCTAAAGCTATAAGGTATTGGGCTTCATAGCCCAATACTGTATAATAAGCTTGACTGAGGTGTCAAAATTTAATTTAAAACTGCTTACTTATTGTTTTGGAAGGGATTGTAACTGGTGCTGAAGCCTCAGCCAGCTGATCCCTTCCAGCTTCCTGGTGCCCCCGCTCTGCCCCAACTCCGCCCCAGTGCTCTCTGAAATTGTGATGTGCGGCCAGGGAGTGTGGGGACAAGCCTCATTCAAGTCTATAGGGGCTATTTTTTAAGCCATGTTTTTGCCATTTTAAACAGTCTTAGGAGAAAAGTACAGCAGTCGTTTAACTAGTAGTAGTTAAGTGACTGCTGCAATTTTCTTCTAAGACTGTTTAAAAATGGCCAAATCCCGCTTAAAATAGCCCCTATAGACTTCATTGGACTTGCCCCACGCCTCCTTGGCCACATGTCACACCAGACAGCAAGGCAGAGCTGGGGGCACCAGAAAACTGGAAGGGATAGGGCTGGCTGAGGCTGTGGTGCTATAAGTTACGATCCCTTCCAAAATAATATAAGCAGTTTTAAATTAAATTTTTGGCACCTGTCAGTCTTGATGATATAAGGTATTGGGCTATGAAGCCTAATACCTTATATCGAAATTTCCTTTAAAACAAAAATTGATCCATTTCATAACTACAGTAATACACTCCAATATGTGCAATATAATGTGATATTTTCTTTTCACAGGTGGTTGAAGTCACTGAGCTTATGGCCACGCGCCTCACAATGCACCTAAGATGAGGTAGTATTCCATGATATCCCACACCTTGTCATGTATTTGTATTATTTCTTATGTAGATACTCTATGCAGACATTCCTTATTGTGTACTTACAGGAGGGTTTCAATTTTACATTTTGATTCATTATCCCAGCAGTAATCTGTTTAAAACCTGAGTCTTTGATTTTATTCCTACTCAGGTCAACCTCTAAAAGCGATTGGTTTGCACTAAGAATGGCAGAGAGGTCCATGCAGCTCTGATCAGTGAGTCGACACTCTTGCAGCCTAGAAAGGTGAGAGAAACCAAGGACACCATTTCAGTCAGTCTTCCTTGTTGCTGATAAAACTGAGGTGATTACGTTAACAGTACTTTGTTTGGCATATCTTTTAATCTATCCAAGGACATACTATTTAAATGAATTAAATATGTGTTTTAGAAATGTAGGAGTTATATTTAATGCTAAAGTTTCTTTTCTCAAATCTCTCAAATCTGCAGACCTACATTTTCTTCATCTCTGTAATATTGTTTGCATACACCCCTGTCTTGATGATAAGATTGCATACATTCTTATTCATGCCCTCATTCTCTCATTTCTTGCCTGTGGTAGCTACTTGCTTTTTGACCTCCCTAACTCTCTTACAAAAATTAAAATTTGTAGAATTATAAAACACTTACTAGACTTATGGGCAATTGGCACCCAGAGCCTCTTATCCTCTGTGTAGTGTGCTCTCATGCAGAAATGTTAGGAGTAGAATGTTACATTTCAAGGTAGTGGAACTATTTAACACTTTTTGTAAATCATTGTCGGTAACTCAAGTAATTTATAATAATTTATAACATGTGTTCAGAAGAGCAATAAAGTTCATTGGCTGAACAGCATCACCTCACCATGGATTAAATTCACTATTTAACTCATTGCCTCCTCAGGAGCTCTCTGAAGTTCAGCGCTTGTCTCCTGTATACTGTTAATAGTGAATCCTAGGCCTTTCTAAGCAAAATCAAGCAATAATTGGCATGCCGCAAACAAATGCTACTAGCACAAAAAATGTAAATGCTAGACATAAAGTATGAGTGGCAAAATTGTTTAGCATAAAATTACCTTTCCAATGGTGGCATGCAAGGAATAATGGGTAATTTAGTTTTATTTCTGTGCTGGTCAAACAGCAAAACAAAATATTTTTCCCACTAAATAATGCACCATAAACCTTTTTTTGTTGGGAAATATGTAGCATATCAACACCAAATTAAGCATACAGACATTGGATGTAATTTTAATAATGTGTTTGTAAAAAATACAGCTATTTCTGTAGTGTCAAACATAATTTTTCCCATTTGAATCAAAGTGCGTTGGTGAGGTTTGAGGACAAATCTGAATCATACACACCATAAAAAATGCATATAACTCCTAAAGTATACATGATACACACAACGTATCAGTGGCAAAGTTATTCCACACAAAATTGCCTTTCCAACGGTGCTATGCAATCAACTGTACTCAATTCTGTTTTGTTTTATACTGGCTGAGATACCCAGAATGTCTTTTCTTCAAGGTGCTTAGGTGGTTCTAGATTGACAAAATGTCACAAACAAATGTGAATAACTCCTAATGTGAACATGATAAACACAAAGTGTCAGGGGCAAAGTTGTTCAGCACAACATTACCTTTCTAATGGTACTATGCAGTCAATTCTAATTAACTCTGGCTGTCAAGTAATATTAAAATATGTGAGTGACTTCTCCAGACATTTCTAGGGCACATGGGAAGTCTGTAGGTGACTTCTGTAGACATTCTGGGACACGCTGCAGTAGATTTGCTGATGCCTACAGGCGTTTCTAGGAGGCAATGAGTTAAACCACAGTTGGGGTGAGATGCTGGGCCAGCAAGATCCCTGGGCAGAGCGAGACTTGTTGTGTGTGGGAAACTTCAGCACTGACAGACAACCATTAAAAATGCTGCTAAGTGAGAGAGAGAGCTGCAGCACTGACGACGTGGCTGCCTGTCAGTGCTGTGTGCAATTCCAGTGTTCTTGTGTAAGTCCTCTCATGCACCAGGACTTCCAGCTGTATCCACATCCCATATGCAGTGCAGGAAAACAAAACTGTGTATGTGATGCTTCATGTGCATCCCCCCCGACAGTGCGCTGCACAAAGGAATGCATTGTATCCAGTAGCCCATCTGCCCAGTTCCAGTACAAACTGTGGTCAGTGATGAGAGAGATAGTGAGAGACAATGCATGTAAAATGTTGTGGCTGTGTCTTGCATGTGTCCCAAGCATGTAGAGTGCCATAGCAAGAAACTGTGGAGTGCATTTCCTTGGAGTGAACCTGCACAGTATTTTCAGAGGCAAGTTAAGTGAGACACAGAGAGACACCACTATGAGATGGACAAGGAGTGGGGCCAACATTCCCCCATCCCATGGAGCTGTGCAGTGAGTGAGAGCTGGTACTGTCACATCTCTCCTGTCCTTCCAATACACAACAATGTCCCTGTGTGACAGAGAGAGAGAGACAGATAGCACATTTATGGAACATCTGTCTCTCTTCTTAGTGGTGTGTAAGGTCATGCTGTGGTGGAGACACAGAGAGCCAGGGCACCGCCAAAAAAGAGAGATGTCAGAGTTCCACACCCAGATTCATGGTCAACCCTGATGAGACACACTCAGCCTAGCAGCAGCAGCTGACAGCATGACAGAGAATGAGCATCCTCATTCCCTGACCCCTTCCCCAGAAGTGCCTCTCACAGCATTGTTGCTTCACCATGTTGGGGGGGGGGAGAGAGAGAGATGCTGCAGAGAGAAGCACAGACAGTGAGAGGCAGGAGAGCACAATTTATTTTACTGCACTCTGTGTAATTAATTCTTCAGTTGCAATGGAGATCTGGAGTGGAAAGTTTGGTTCTACCAATCAAATATGTTACTTGAATAAACATATTATCCACAATCATGTGATAAGACTATGACTTTGTGTCACAGACATTATATCTGTCTGCCATAATGTTTATGTTCTTGTTTCTTTTTTCGCTTTCTCTCTGTCAAAAACTGTATTGTGCACAACAAATGTCAGAAATCATCTCAGTACTGTATTTCTGACATTAGTACGTGCATAACAGCAATCAGAGTTGGATTATTTGCTGGGGATTATTTTTTAAGGTAGCACGAAAAAGTCAGTTTTTTGCTATTTAAAGCAGGGGAAAAACCCTTTCTGTGATTGTGTCCTTGTTTTCAGCATAACCCATGTTATATTCACAATAACCCACTCCAGGGTATGGGATTATAGTCATTTAGTCCATGCCTGGGCGGTATGAGGATACTTGGCCTGTGGCCTCGTGCTTCACAATGCACACAAGGCATGGATTAAATGCCTATAACCCCATACTTCTGTCGTGATTACTTAAACAATAATGCATGACAGAGTGTGTGTTGTGCTGGGATAACATCACGCCTGGTGAGGTCGGGCATGAAGCCACAGGCTGAGTGCATCCAATGCCCCAGAAGTGACTTTATACCACAACACACACCCTGGAGTGCATTATTGCTTAATTATACAATGGCTCCATTATATTAAAAAATATATATATATATATATATATATATATATATATATAAGATTAAGAAAATCTTTTTTAACAGATTTTTACTTTGTTTTGGAATGTGGAGGTCTATGAAGGAAAACATTTTTACATTTGGCCCTGTAGGTGGTGCTGCTGATAAAGAACTGGCTCTGTCTGTGCAAATGGATATCTCCCAGACACACATTTCTCTTTGTGTTACAGGTCTCTCTCCACTTTACTTTTGTGTCTCTGTTGTGCATTATAGTTGGCTTCCCCCTTGCCTCCTTGGATTCCGTCATGTTAATGGAGTTTCATCAACCGGCCCTGCTACCTGCTCTGAGACCGGGTGAGTTATGAGACATGGGAACAACTGTGGAGAGGAGTGAGACATCTGGTGCTGGGAAGTGGGTCCAGTAAGTGGGTGTTACCTTGTGAGGGGGGAAAGAAATAAATGCTAAAGCTGGCTGCCTTAATCAAGACAAGAGCATGAATGGAAATTTAATTTTTTTGCCAGTCTGTTTTGCCATTGAGTGGCATTTTATTTATTTATTTATTGAAATAATCAGTTTTACAACCTTTGAGTCAGGGACTCGTTTACAAAGGTACCTCGTCATGGGGGGGGAGACAACAATTAAGGAGGTGTAGGACAGTGGTTACATACAGGTGAGATAAATAAATACACACGCAGAGTTACTGGCATCATGATATAAATACATACATTTGTTGAGTTACATCAGTGCACCATGTGACTGGTAGTTACGGTCTTCACGGTCACGACTTACTGAAGCTATGGGAAAAAAAGGTTGTGTTCAGAAGTTAATTTCTTCACTGATTTCCTCTCTCTACTGCAAAGTTTGTATTTTGGGAGATCAGAGGAGGAGTGCTGTGATTGCGAGCCAGAATAAGTGTAGCAGGTGGAGAGTGGGAATCGGTGAAGCAGGCTGAGTGATTCAGTTTTAATAGCAGATGTGGTAATTTGTGTGCTGGGATTAGACCCGTGATATTGTACTGGGATAACATCATGGGTCCAGTCCCACACTGACCTTTCAGGGTTCAGGATTCTTTCATGCCATTGTACAATGCTTACTTAATAGGGTCTCCACAGGGTTTCTCTATTTGGTAAAATATATTCCTTTCATGGAGTTTGGGCAGCTTGAAATGCTCTGCTTTGCTTTGCAGTTCTCTAACCCAAACATTAGGTTCAGAGTCTCTTGTACAATAACAAACTCCTCAAGGAGGCCCTATAAACTTACAAATGTAGCTGCCTTACTCCATAGATGTACATACTCATAAATGGAATACAGTATTCCTTTCCTTAAACACCTTTAGTGACTGCCACTCCTTTCCTCTTTCATTACACAACTGTTGTTTCTGGCTGTTCAAAAATCTGCCAAAGCATTGCAGCAGATATCACCTTGTGTGTTTCCTTCCCATTAACCTGACCTTTGGGAAGCATATAGGTTTCATCCATAATGGGGTACAGTAGCTCTTGTACCACCCACAGGAGAGAGAACATCTGGGGCTGCCCACAGGGTGAGAAACATCTGTAGGGAGTAGAGAGTGAATGGTTAAAATCAGCTGGAACCAGCAGGTCCCTCACTTACTCTCCACCAGCTCTCATAAAGCTGGTTTCTGGTTTGGCCAGGCAAGAATAGAGAACCCTTTTCCCATTATGGATGACTGCACTAGAGATCGGAATGGAGTTTCTCTGGTTTTCCTAGAGGGCTTTTCCTGGGTTTTTACCTCCTCCAGAGAGATTTAATTAAGAGTACTATAGGTTTAGCCCTCATAGTAAAACTGTCACAGTTATTGTAGCATGGTGGCTTGGGTCTCTCAAAGCGATGGTACAAGGGGGAAAGGGAAAGAAGTCAAATTCTTCTAAAGGATTCTTGCTCCTGGTTGTAATGAGGTTCTTGGGGCTGCAAGACCTGGTCTTTATATGTGGTTCATGATCCAACCTCATTAGGTTTGCCTGAGGGAGCAGTACCACCAGATGGGGGTGGTCACTTGCCACCTAGCCACATGACCTCCACATTGCTGAGGGTTGGATTCTAAATCAGAGTTACATCATTTTCTCAGTATGTACAGGGGTAATGCCCTAAACTGGAAGGAGTGCAGAAGTCCAAGGTGATTGACAAGATCTCCCAGCTATGCATGTCATTCCAACACTGTGTATACTGTAAGTCATTTATAAACATATGGCCACAGCCATTTCTTCAAGACCAATGCTGCTTGTGTTCTTCCAGGAGAGGGGTATGGGAACTAAGAAGATAAACAGTTCTTAAATGGTCATGCGATTGCCTGTCTTTCTGTTTGTTTTAAATATTTCTGCATCATGCCCCCTTTGCTCCTTTACATTTGCCATTATTTCCTCTTTTCCTTTCAATTGCTGGTGGTAGATCTTTTAGCTAATCTGCTCGTACTGTCTGAAGCTACCTTGCCATTTTTCTTTCTTTTTCTCAGTGTCTCCATTCTGAATTAAAATTCCCAGTAAAACTCAATTATTTCTTGCCTATGTTCAGGTTTCTCCAAACAGTTCTACTCTATTCTAGTTTCTAACTACTACCATTGCTGACTTTCTTCCCACAGCTTTGGTTGCTCAATGAGGAGTTTTTTTTTAAAAACAGTTTTTCTCTAAAATGTAGAATTGTTCCTGTTGACCTTTACTATTAAACTTCCATCTGGAGGACACTTCCTCTTTTAAATACTTGGGTGTGTGCCCAAACAGTCATGTCAACTTCTGTTACACTGATGCTGATCACAAAAAAAAGCTTCTTCCCGATCACGAAGTTCTCCACAGAAACATACCTTGTCTCACCCCTCTGCCCACACTTGATTTACCTCTGCCCACTGTGAGAGTCATGAAGATTAGTCTTTCTAAATTTGACTATGAAATGGCTGTGTACAGCTGTACCGAAAAATCATCCTTAGGTAGGCTGGATCAACCCCCCCCCCCGTCTAATGCTTTGCCCTTGACTCTGCATCCTGTACCCATCACTGTTCTCTCTCTCTAATCCTCATTCTCACTTTCTCTTTTGAAGGTCGAGACCTGTCTCATTTTATGTCTTTTATCACCAGATAATTCTGATTTGTTCCTTCTCAACTACAGTGCCTCAGTTCCTACTTGTTCTGTCTGTTCTTCTGATCCTACTGCCTCAAAGACTCTACCCTGCATCTTTTTACATTATGTATTTAGTTTTGTTGACCAGGTAAGTGCACTAGACAAATTCTGCGTATTTTCAGGCACGACCCAGGGGTGGAGATACAGATGAATACCAACTGACTTTGAACCAGAATAAGCTGTTGGTGGTATTTTTAGTGAATGGGGAAAATTGGCCAGGGCACCAGGGAAATTCTCTATCTCTGCTGCAGAGGGCGCTAAGGTGCTGAAGGAGAGATGCAGGATCCCAGTCTAGAACAGACCTTCAATGGGGATGGACATGCAGAAAGTGTTCCAGAGAATACAATGGATATAAGGTACAACGGGACAGTTTGAAAATGTCCCGACACAGAATGTTGGTCATGAGAATTTGACACAGGCTTCCTTAATTTTGAGGATGATGATATGGTCATTGAGGAGGTGAAGCTACAAATAGAATTGGAGGAAAAAAAGAAACAGTTATTATCTATGATATCAATGGCAGATTTGAACTTTCAAGCTAGCAGGCAAAAACTGGAGAACAAAAGAAAGACAAGAAAGTGTTCCGGGGCCAGCCCTTCCTCAGAACTAAATAAGTATGTTTCAGTGGGTTTTGAAATGGTAAATAATACAGAACCTGAAGACCTTCATGGCTCCCAGGATGTGGTGGGAACTGATCTAGAACCAAAGGCAGTACCCCCTGACTGGACTCCTGGTGATGCTTTACAGAGAGCAGGGTGGATTTATCAACATGACCATTGGGTCCCCGACCCGTCTATTCTGCTTCTAGGTTACCCAGAAAGCTTGACAAAAAGATATGCACAAGACAGTAAGGAGTTACATACTATCCAGCAAAAATCTGTTGAGATTTCTAAGTCCGTTCTAACAGCTGCTGCAGCCGCGGGAGTGAAGTTGAGGCACTTAGTATATTACTGGGCCAGATGCAGCTCTTCTGGCACCTAGAACTCCTGATTTGGTTTTATCAAAACACACTTCTCCAAGATCTAGGACATCAGTATGTCTCTGGAACAGGAAGACTTACCACTGAACAGTACTTTGCCGGATCAAGGTATTGATTTACAATTGTTTCAAGATACTCAAAAGAAGGAGAAAGGGATAATGTAAAACAAGCCCACATCATCACTTAATCATATGCAGGTCTTTTTGCAAGTCAGCTGAGGCATGACAAAATGCAGGTTTTATCGCCTAAATATAAGGGCAAAGCCCTGTGGTACTGGACAGACTGTGGGTGGGGAGAACGTTAATTAAAGATTATATGTGCTTCTCTCCAGCAGATGTTAGCTTCTGTGCCATTAAAGCTTTAGACAAATTTTGGAAGTTATACTATGAACTTAAGGACACTGAGCACTAGTTAGACTTTCTGGCAATACCAATAACAAAACCCACGATAAAAACAGTGACCATTCTCTTCAGGAATGAAGGGGTTTGTGTTAATATCATTGTGTTCTGGCTGGAAAAATGTTGCACACTTTTTGATGACCGTAAACTGATAATGGATGAAAATGGATTTTGGAATGGGGGCTGGACATTCCAGGTGCAATTGAAACAAATGGATCTGAGCATTCAACACCTGCCTACTTCTTTTTTGGGGGCTGCGATAGAGGTATACTATTTTACACAGGACAACTGAAGAGTTGTTACAGATGTGGATCTTTAACCCACCTCAACACAGATTATGACAAGATTAAATGTTTCCAATGGGAATGCTTGGACACACAGCAGTCCAATGTATGGCTCCCCATTGTAACCTCTGTGGGAGGGATGACCACTCCTTTCAGGAGTATCCCTGGGTGGCACATAACATGGATGATGTCTCAGACCATGATTTTTTCTTGGCAAAAGCAAAACAGAACTATGGTCAACCTACAGGACTGGGTTCAGCTGAGGTCCCACAATTATGCTGGTGAGGTAGAGGCAGGGCAAGTGGCCCAGGAGATCAGGGCAAAACCCAGCAACCCAGACCTAGCTCACTGGAGGTGGATAAACTTCAGGTCATCTGTTTGGAAGGCCCTGAGAGGAGGACTGTTCCTCAAGTGAGATCTGAAAAGGACATAACCCCTTATGAAACTCCTCAAGGTTCCCCACTAAAGGGCAACATCAATAGCTGTATTTCTAGAACAAAAAGATACTGAGACTGTCATTCAACCCCCCCAGAAATGATAGAGGAGACTGGAATGGTGCCTGTGTTTCCCCCTTCCCCACATATGCACCTAGGACCGGGTAGTAGGGCTTCCCTTTCGCCATTTTCCTCACAAGCAGATTTTCAGCCTTTTTATCATGAGGTGAACAAGTTGACTCGGAGCACCCAATGGAGGCAGACGTAGCAGATTCTTCTCCCTACCGGCTGAAAAAGAGGCAATCTTCTCTCCAGATACATCAGACCGAGGCACCCCAGAAGAGGGTAACCAGGTCTAGTGGGAGACTCATAACCCCACCCCCGAGCCAGCATACTTACATTTGGCAAGCTTAAATGTCAATAGCATTAAAACTACATTTAAGCAGATAGCTACATTTGTGGTGTTGCAACAAATGTTTTTTTAGTCAGGATACCTGATTGCATACTTTAGGGAAGTAGACCAGGCTTCAGGGATTGGTATTGGGGGCCATGTTATTGGTCTATTGGCCTGGATGCATGTTGTGGGATTGGGTTTTTTTTTCTAACCGACAGTTAAAGTATATCGACTAGTGGAGATTGATCTGGGTCGAGCATTTCTATTAGATACAGAAATTAATACAGTACACTATAGATTGATAAATATTTATGGGCCTCTAATGAAGACATTAAGAATTTAACTTTTGAAAAAGTTCAGCCTTTTCTGCATACGAGCATACAAATATTTTGGGTGGAGATTTTAATATAAACTTCATCAGAATGTTCCTGATGGAAAGCAATTTTGTGATAAAACTTTTTGAAAACCACTGTAGCACAAGCGGGACCACAAGATGCACAAAGTATAGGGAGACAGAAGACCAGCCCCACCTTTTTTAAAGGAAACGTTCTTCCTAAATTGATTTCTTTTTTGTTAAACAGTCCTTGGCTGTTTTTAACACAGTTACGGTATCAATGGAGACTTCTGACCATACGTTGATCAGACTCCAGATTGCAACACCATCAAGTAGGAAATCAGGGCCAGGATTTTGGAGCTTGAACACCTCCTTATTAGCTGACATAGCTGTACTTGGGAGCTTGACATCTATAATCAAAGACAAAATAAAGACTATTTTTCTGTATGATGACATTAGTCACTGGTGGGAGGAGTTAAACTGTGTTTAATTGGATATTTCGGTATATGGGTAAGAATAAAGTGAAGACTTCTTTGTCAAATATTTAGAGCTTAGAACGACATTGGGAGATTTATTATCATGACAAAATATGGGAAGGAAGACATCTTGGAAGACATAGGTCATTAAAAGCTGAAATGGTTACTTACTAATATGACCAATTGAGTTCCTTACGAAAAGAACAGATGTTAGGAACACAAGGAAACTGGAACAAATTAACCCTCTTTTGATAGTAATACAAGACTGAAAAAAGGGTTATGACCTCATTATTCTCACCACGGGTACATTAATTGAGGATAATATGGGTATTAGGCAGTTACTGGATGATCACCTAAGGAATGCTCAGCTCCCATCTTCCCTAATGGGGGCCCCAGCACTTGCAACCACATTTCTCAACCCCTGGCCCTGCCACCCTACCTCTCCCATGTCTCCTATACCCTCCCCCACCCTAACCCTCACCCTCCCAAGTCCAATATTAGATTACCCACTGGTCTACATATACTAGTGAGTGTCCAGGGTTGAACCATTCTAAGTTTTTGACTTATTTATATACTTGTTTAGATTTCTACAATTAGCATTTAATTGTGTTTATCCTTGAATGCATAGGCCTGACTTATCTCCTCGATGTACAATGTTTTGTTTTGCCTGCCCTGTACCTGCCTATTATTTGTTTGATGTCCAGGACCACTTTGAAAATTAGCTTACTCAATGGTGTTATGCCTGGTTAAATAAAGTTTGATTGATTAATTGATCATGTGACTCGAACCTTTGGAGACCCTGTAAAAGAGTCACAGTATACATTTACAATATTACAGTCTGTATCCCTTCCACAATTAGCCTCAAAACAGGTAGGACCTATGATAGCTCCTTTTACGTCACAGGCGATGGAAAGGGTAATTCATAATTTACATAAACATTTTTCACCTGTTTCAGATGGTCTCCCCACAGAATTGTATAAGATTTAATGAGAACTTATGCCAGGTGAATTTTTAGAGGTTTATAATTACTTTTTGACTGATCAGTATTTGCCAACGCATATGCACGAGGGATTACTGCTTTTTCTCCATAAATTAGGGGTACATGCTGAAATTCACATTTGGAGACCACTGGCTCTGTTAAATACAGATTTTAAATTTTTTGTGAAATTATTAGGGAATAGATTGGCTGAAGTTATGGAGGATCTTATTATACCGACTCAATTTTGTTCCAATCCTGGGAGGCGGATAACAGACACTTTATTGTTGTGAAGGCCTCTGAGCAAGTAAGTGGTCTACTGAGAAATATAGGATATTCTTGTCTCAGAACAGTACAATCAGGAGCTTAAAGGGCACACAGGCAGAAAGTAAGGAGAGAGATAAAAAAAACAGAGGAAAGAGTAAGGATTGCAAACAGTTAAGGGGCCAGAAATAGGACATGATTGGAGTGGTGCAGTGCAGTGGATGTGGAGCAGCAGTCTTCCGGGAGACATTCTGGAGGACGCGGTGTTATACCATCTGCAGCCACCTCTCTGGGCTGAGGGAGGAGGTTGCTCATCTCCAGGCTGAGTTGGCCAGGATTTGAGGGACCTCCTCTTCCATCCAGGGACCACCAGTGCCACTGCTGTTGCCTCAGAGGTTGCCAAGAAAGAGGGCGGTTGGACCACAGTGGGCTCAGGGAGGGTGAGGGTGGTGGAACAGAGGTGCATCCCTCCAGTTGTACCTCTCCACAATTCCTATGCCATGCTGGCAAAGTGTGGTTCCTCTATGGAGGCACCTGCAGTGGAGACCAAGGAGGATGCTGGGAACCTCTACAAAGGAGACCCACAGGAGGGTGGCAGGGGACCCTGCAGGGAAAGGAAACAACTCCTGGTGGGGGACTCCATTGTTAGGAAGGTGGAACTGGGGGAGGAAGGGGAGAGGGAGGTAAGGTGCCTGCCTTGCGCCATGGCTTGGAGGGACAGGGAGCGAATCCTCAGGATTGCCAGAGCAGCTGCACAGGGGAGGGAGCTGGATGTCATTGTCCACCTAGGGACAAATGACCTGGCTAAGAAAGGGATTAGAGAAGTGCAGGAAGAGTTTGTGGAATTGGGAGGGCCTTAGTCAATAGCACGCACGGTAACCTTCCTCGAGGTGCTGCCCATCTGTATGAGGAGGTTAGGGTGTTCTGCACCAGTGATTCAATCAGTGGTTGAAAAACTGGTGCAGAGCTCAGGATTTGGCTTTTATTGGGGACTGAAGGTCCACCTGGAGTGATGCAAGCCTATATTGGCATGATGGGCTGCATCTGTCCGGCAGGGGAACCAGGATCCTAGGTGATAGGTTTAAATGCTTCATTGGCAAGCTTTTAAATTAGCCAAGGGGGGAGGCACTGGAAAGGAGCAGGGAAATCCTAGCTCCCCGCAAATAATCACGGTAGTAAGTGCGGCAAACACCAACATAGAGGTGTGGATAGGGAAAAGGGCAGGGGCAAATGGAGAACGTGACAAAGGCAAGAAGGACAGGGATGGGGCAAAAGGGAGTAAGGCCATCAGGAAATGGAGGGTAATGAGTACCAATGCCCGTAGTCTGGGCAACAAGCTCCCTGAGCTGGTGGCCCTGATGGAAGAGGGATGCCTGGATATCATAGCAGTCACAGAAACATGGTACACAGAGAACCATGACTGGGATGTTAACATACCAGGGTACATAACCTACAGGAGAGACAGACAGGGGAGAAGAGGGGGAGGACTAGCTCTCTATGTAAAGGAAGGGATAAAAGCAACTGAACAAAAGAGTAAACAGGGAGGAGAGGAGGCACTGTGGGTCACCTTGGAGACTGGAAAGGGCACCACAATCTGCACAGGGGTTGTGTACAGACCCCCATGTCAGGGGGAGGGAATGGACAAGGATATGATAGAAGGCATTCTTAGAATGGCAGAGAAAGGGGAGATACTGTTGATGGGAGACCTGAATATGCCAGATGTTAACTGGAGCACATTTGCTGCAGCCACATCCAAGAGCAGGGCCATTCTTGATGCCCTACAGGTGGCAGGCATTAGACAGATAGTTTAGGAACCCACTCGTGAGGGAGCAATCTTAGACCTCATACTCTCAAACGGGGGCAGTGAGAGGATCTCAGATCTAGAAGTGGGTTGCCATCTGGGGACAAGTGACCATCAAACAGTGTGGTTCACGTTAAACTCAGCTACAGAGTCAAGCCATACAAAAGTGAGGGTACTGGACTTTAGGAGGGCTGATTTTGGCAAGATGGGAGAGCGCCTCAGAAAAGCACTAGCAAACAGGCTAGAAGGAGGTGTGGAGCAACAATGGGGAATCATCAAAACTGCCATCACAGAGGCAACAAGCCTTTGGTGAAGCAAATAAACAAATCAAAATGAAAGAAAAAGCCACTATGGTTCTCAAAAGAGGTGGCTGTGAAAGTCAGGAAGAAAAAAGATAGCATCCGGAAGTATAAGGAAACACAGAAGGAGCAGGACAGAGAGCTGTACCAGTTAAGGCAGAAGGAAGCAGGAGGGAAGTCAGAAGAAAGAAGGCCCAAACTGAGGAAAAGATAGCCAACTCAGTTAAGAAGGGGATAAAACCTTTATAGGTACATCAGCGAGCGTAGAAAGACTAAGGGAGGGATAGTGAGGCTGAATTGAATGAAAGGCGGTGGGCAGAGGGGGACAGTGAAAAAGCAGGGATACTGAATGAATATTTCTGCTCAGTATTCACAAAAGAGGATGGGGAAGTGCCTAATCCAATTAACAGAAGCACTCTTGATATGGGTCGATCCCAGTCCTTTCACAGAAGAAAGGGTTCTGCAAGAACTCCTAAAACTGAAGGTGGACAAAGCAATGGGTCCTGATGGAATTCACCCCAGAATTCTAAAAGAATTAAGGGAGGAACTAGTGAAACCACTGGCTACTCTTTTTAATAAATCATGGGAGGATGGTGTGGTACCCGAGGACTGGAGGAAAGCGGATGTGATTCCCCTTCACAAAAGTGGGACCAAGACAGAGACAGAAAACTACAGACCTATCAGTCTGACCTCTGTGGTAGGGAAAGTGATGGAGTCACTTCTGAAGGAAAGAATAGTTGAGTACCTAGAGGCCAGTGGGGCATGGGACCCAAGGCAGCATGGGTTCTGGCCAGGAAGGTCATGTCAGACAGATCTAATAGATTTCTTTGACTGGGTAACCAAAGTAGTAGACCAGGGAGGGGCTGTGGACATGGCCTACTTAGACTTTAGCAAGGCATTTGACACAGTCCCACACAAAAGATTAATAGTCAAATTAACCAGCCTGAAGTGGGTCCCAGGGTGGTAGCCTGGGTAAAACATTGGCTGCACAACAGGACACAGAAGGTAATTGTAAATGGAGTCCACTCTGAAGAAAGAGGGTTACTAGGGCACCGCAGGGTTCAGTATTGGTCCAGTCCTTTTTAATGTCTTCATCAGTGACATTGCAGAGGGACTGGAAGGAAAAGTATGCCTTTTTGCAGATGACACAAAGATCTGCAACAGGGTTGATACACAAGGAGGTGTGGAAAGGATAAAAGGGACTTGGCAAGGTTGGAGGAATGGTCAGAAGTATGGCAGCTAGGATTCAATGCAAAGAAGTGCAAAATAATGCACCTGGGAAACAAGAACCCAGGGGAAGAATACACAATGGGTGGGGAGGTAGTAACAACAACAAAAAGGGAAGGGACCCGGGGTAATCATATCAGATGACCTTAAGGTTAGCAAGCAATGTGAGAAGGCAGTAGGGAGGGCTGGGGTATACTGGGATGTATAGGGAGGCATCAGCAGCAGAAAACAGGAAGTTGTTATCCCTCTGTACAGACAGTTGGTGAGACCCCATCTGGAGTACTGTGTCCAGTTCTGGAGACCCCATCTCTGCAAGGACATAGACAGGATAGAGATAGTCCAGAGGAGGGCAACTAAAATGGTGCAGGGTCTGCAAGAGAAACCATATGAGGAGAGACTAAAGGAGCTTAATATGTATACCCTTGAGCAAAGAAGGGAGAGGGGGGACATGATAGAAACTTTTAAGTACCTCAGTGGAATCAACAAAGTCCAAGAGGGTAGCATCTTTCAGAAAAAGAGACTTGCAAGAACAAGGGGACACAATTTAAAGATAGAAGGAGGGTGGTTCAGGGGCAATGTGAGGAAGTATTATTTCACAGAGAGGGTAGTGGATGCATGGAACAGCCTTCCTGAGGAGGTTGTGGGGTCTAAAACTGTGGGAGAATTCAAGAATGCATGGGACAGACATAAGGCAATTCTTGTGGGGGTAGGAAGAAATAGGCTGTTGGTTAACTAGGATCTGCCTATCCTGTAGGTAGGAAATGGGCAGACTAGATTGGCTAAGTGGTCCTTATCTGCCGTCAAAGTCTATGTTTCTATGTTTCTATGAAAGGAAGTAATGGAGCTAGCTAAGAAGGCATATCAGTTGGGAAATGGTATGGGCATTGTCGTTAGTTTGGATCAAGCGAAGGCTTTCGATGAAGTATCACATACATATTTATGACAATGTATGGGCGCTTATGGGATTCCACAACTATTTTTACAATGGCTTAAGTCATGCTACTTGTTGGCATATGTGAGAGCATATGACAATGGATGGATGGGGTCCAAAATTAAGATATGTAAGAGAGTTAGACAGGGCTGCCCACTAAGCTCCCTGTTGTATGTTTTTGCAATTGACCCATTGCTGAGATTACTTCAAAATTCACCACTAATTTATAGCTTGGGGGAAGGGGTTCAGTATCCACGTAAGGTGATTGCTTATGCGGATGACCTGTGCCTATTGATAAAGGATGAAAGCTCCATCCAACTTGCCTGCACTCTACTACAGGAGATGGGGAGAATTTCAGGAGCTCGTCTTAATATAATGAAAACATATTGTTTAAGTATCTCAGGGTTTCCCCAAACACCAGAAGTGATAGGAGGTATTCCGGTGGCCCTGGCCCATGCCGATCCTAGGGATTTATTATGGGGGCAGGATATGGCTGGTTATAATTGGGACAAGGCATTACTAATGGATCAATGAAGGTGAAACTTTGGAACAGATGGAAGGTATCCAAGAAAAAATGGATACATTTAATAAGACATTTTTTTATTCCAGTATTTTTATTTATTAGTACGCTTTTTTTCTGCCAAAACACCTGGAAACAAAACGGGTCGTGTATGCTCATTTTTTGTATTGGATTTGGATAAGCCATTGCCATCTGGTTCTTCAGCAACAATCCCTGTCAGAATTAGATTTGTTTTATATAGTATGTACTGATTTCAGAAAATGGAAACAATTGGAAAAATCAGGTTAGATCACACCATGTGGGATAATTAGTGGTGGTATTTGACCACATTTAATGGTGCCAGGAACCATAGAATGGGGGAGAACATATGATATATGGAGGAATGTGTCTGTACTAATAATTCTTAATGTGACAAATTTACTGTTATGTTGCTTAAGGTACAGTTGTATTATTTATGTTTTCAAGTTATTTTCTTTCCCTCATTTTTATAGTTGGGGGTGGGAGGGGCGTATTTGGTATAGCAGGAATTACTTGGATGTGGACTAAAAGTATGCTGTAACAAATATTTGTGTTTTTTTTTTCTTCCTGTTTTCTTATGAAGTATGTATAAAGTAATACTGTTTTGTATAGTTTGTTTTCAGTTTGGGAAAACTTAAAAATAATTCCCCTAACCTTTTGGTAGGAGGAGAAGTGAGGGTTGGTTTTGGTTATTTATTGTGATTTTCTTAGAGATTGGGGTTTTTGTATGATGGGATACTTACTTTTATTGTCACTTCTTTATTATATTTTGTATGTTGTAGTACTGATTTGTAAAGTTTGTTTTGTTGTTTTTTCTTTTGGTTTTAAACAAAAATTCCCCTACTATTTTTGAGAAGCGCCATGGGATCATTAACTACCACCAGAACAGGCAGATGGGACCTCGGTTTAACATCTCATCTGAAAGATGGATTATAGCTCAATCCAGTAACTTTGCAGGGCAAGATGACATTTACTATCGACTCCTTTGCTTTTGTATAGCTTCCTCTCTCTCCATCAGTTTCTTCTCCTCTTATGTTGCCCTTCACATACCTGCTCCTATACCTGACCTCCTTGTATTCTCTTTCCTTCCTCACCATGTCTTTTTCCCTTGAACTTCTTTGTTGCTCTCCATATAATTGCAATAACCCCACTGTTATTAAATGGATGCATCTACCCCTAGCCTCTGCCCCTTATTTTGTTGTGTTTGGCTTTTTTCCTATGATTCAGTTTGACTTTGCACACTATTTGTGCTGCATCTGTTTTTCACTGATTCATAGAAGCTGATGGCAGATAAAAAGCTTGACAACCTATTCAGCCTGTCAAGCCGTACTTAAGGTTGGATGTGATGTCAGACTGGCCATTCAGTCCTCCATCCCGCCCCTCCCCCCACCTTCACTCCTACATCTGCCTTTACCAGTCCCATACCTTATCTCACTTGGTTTGAGTCATTCCACTGATTTGGAATGGACACCTTCCTTGACAGTTTGGTCCACCTGTCTATGACCCTTTCCATGAAACAAATGGTTCCTGCATTCTCCTTACTGTATATGTCCCACCCTGTCAGTTTTATTGAATTTCACCTTTTACTTTATGTTTTAACTTATTCTTGAACAAATTGTACTGTTTTACTATTACCACTTACTGCATGCCTTTTTTCACATATCCTTCTTTGCATGGAAGAGATTGTTTCCCTGAATGCATGTTTTACTCATGAGTTTCTCATGTTACTCCTCATACAGGCTTTGTATAGAGGTTCTGCATTTTGTTTTCACTCATTGCTTTATTTTTGCATCTTATGCCTTGTCTTATTTATCTGTATTACTCCCTCATTTCCTTTCCCCTGAACAAATCTGAACATGGGTTTCTTGCAGCTCAGTATGCTTTTCTGGTGGAAATCTAAAATGTAACATATGAGCAAAGGATGTTTTTATTTTATTATTCTGTCTGCACTTTATATACCCCTTGATCATACAATGCTTTGTGATGTAGTTTTTGTATAATAGATGCTATATAAATATAAAAATACATTGCATTGCATTACAGTAATTATTAGATAGCTCTTCAGTACCCTATGTACAAGGCACCTAGTTCTCCAAAGTACTTCAGTCCTGCTTTTTGTGACAGGACTCCCAACTTCTGCAGCAGCCTTTGCTCATTCCTGCAGCATATTGCACTTGTTTCTTGGCCAAGTGCAGTCCTTCTTTGGCTAAATATGATACAATGTCATCAATGATTTTACATGTTGAGCATAGAGGATTGACTTTAGAATAAACAAGGAGGCAGGGAGCAAGGGCCTATGGAAGAAACTATACTTGTGAACACATAAATCATCAACAGCAATGAATTCCATGGCACTCCATATATTCTGTGATATGAGACAAGTTCTGCAGGAAATGACATGCATATGGAATTGAAGAATTCATGTGGTCTTGTCTGCGTGAGGTGAGTTGTAGTGGTCTCAGTGTAATTTCTGTTGAATAAGTATTCTTATCACAAAAGCCATCATAACAATTGGCAGTGATTAACATCCCTAAGGCTGCAAGGAGGGAGGTTCTCTGCCAACAACAGGAAATGTTTCTTTACAGAAAGAGTGGTGGATGCCTGGAACAGCCTGCCCTAAGAGGTTGTGGGCGTCAACACTGTGGGGGAATTCAAGAATGCGTGGGATAAACACAAGGGAGCCCTGACTACAAAGGGCAACTAGAGTGTCAAAATAGGTCTAAAACAATTGGGCAGACTAGATGGATCTAGGGTCTCCTCCTGCCTTCAACTTCTATGTTTCTATGTTTCTATCCCTGTGGCAGATTCACATACAAGGCTAGGAACTGACAGGGCATATAGTCTAAACTATCGATCATACAAAGATGTGATCACACCATGATAAGATGGAGCACATTGACAGAGGTGTGTGAGGAAGCCTGAATTTTTCACCATGTACTATACATGTCATGTGGATGAATACAGGACTTCTGGCACCAGTGCTGACATTCTGGCAACTTCTGTGAGCACAAAAACCTAACTACAAAAATATTTAAATAAAATAAAACAAAACTGTTAAGTAGAGAGACAAGCGAAGATAGTGTCTCACATATTTAAAATGTTACGATCCACGCTACCATGAGTTATGATACTGATGAAGTTACTGCTATAACACAAGTGGCTGATTTGCACCAATGAGACAGTGGCCAGCTGTGGACATGATCAGAGTTTGAGTACATGCTGCCCTCTTAGGGCAACAGATAGGGTGTGAGGAAGGGGGTGGAGCACAGAGGATGGGAACCAGAAAGGGGGCTGGGCCACTAAACTACCAGTGATGGATTTTGTAGCAACATGTGAATTAGATGAAGGAGGGTACCCCTGGCACTAACACCAGGAAATCATACATTATTTATTTTGTGGTACGTACAGGGACAGGTTGGGGTAGGAGGGTACCACTGACATCAGGGAATCATGTATTATTTATTTTACAGCACACAGGGATTAGTTGATGGAGGAGATCCACTAGAGTATCAGGGATCAATTAGAATATGCCTTACTGGCACTACAGTGTTTGGATGGTCGGAGGGTTACCAGGCACACATTTCAGGAGGAAAAGTGTGTGTCTTTCATTTTAATGAGTCATAATGAGATGCAAATACAAATCTCCAATTGGGAGGAGGCTAGGGAGTGAAGGAGAGATTAAAAATTTACAGTGTGGCTTTCAAAAGCAAGCCATATTCCATCACAGGTTAGTCTCTCCAGTGTGATAATATGATGTTGTTAGTGCCCAGTCTGACATCAGAACGCATGCTTAGCTTAGGTTTAATCACATAGTGTGCCATATTTCACCTGTTGTTTAGTGCATTGCTTCAGTTTTGCTGTTCACCTAAATTACCTGTCTCTCTGACTGCTCGCTTTTCTCTCCCTCCCCCTGTCCTGCTGTGATCTAGCAGTTGCCCTCCATTTTTTTCACATTTCATCCTGCCCACTTAGTACAGCTAGCCCCTTACCTTGCCTTCTTCTTGCCTCCCTCAATGCAATACTCACTGTTGGCAATGCAGGATCAGGGTCACGAGGGCAGCAGAAGCAGAGCTCTCCTCAGCAGCACTGGACCCCCAAAACAGGTACTACTGGTATTCAGTGCTATCTTGGGATACTGAAACAGACTGTGTGGTCTACGGACAGCCCAACTAGGAGCAGCACCTCTGCCAGAGTGCCTATAGATTTGACACCCACTCTCCCTCCACCCCCACCCTAAGCAATTCTTATGTGTGTGATGCCCAACCAGCTCTTTATTCGACCCCCTGTAGTGAGCAGTCCCAGCCAGGATCTCCCCAGCCTTTTCACCTAAGGTTTCTACCAGAATCTGCCTGTACCACCATGGGTTTCCTCCCCTGCCTCTCAAGCACCAACATTTTTCACTCAAGGTTCCCTCAGTTATAGTTCCCACTTGGTGCCTAACACACTCTTTTCTTTGTAGAAAAATAAACAGATAAACAAGTAAATAAAAACTCCCCCATAAAGCACATTATCCCTCACAGACACTATACTCCAGTCCATCACACAACCTCTTATATTTTGTGTCTTAGCACCACCTCACAAAATGGCAATGCCTGGTTGCAGTCCAGGTATTGTGGTGTGCATGCTGATCATCCTTACAGACAGATTTGTTGTAGGCAGCCTCTGTCACAAGAATGAACATGCACAAAATCCTACCTCGAGTTTTAGACCCACCATAAATTATAATGTCCCCAGTAATATCACCATAGAGTTGATATACAGCAAGCAGCGCCTTATGTTCTTTCATTTATTAAAATCTGCCTGGTTAAATAGAAAGCACATCAGAAATTACTGGCCACTAGCCAGGCTACCAGTGATCTTAATACTACTATCCAGGGCCATAGAATGCAATCCTGGCCCTGAAACCCATATAGGCAAGAATCACAGCTGCTGGGCCAGTGGAAAATGTCTGGGACTTATGCACCTACAGTAAACATATGCAGCCTTACTTCTGAAATGGCAGAACTGGAGTCACAATATAGAATTGCACAAGCCACATATCTGTGTTATCAGCGAGAGCTGGCTCAAACCTAACATCCTTGATCATGAAGTGGCGCTGAAAACTATGCAATTTTAGAAAGGATAGACCTCAAAAGAAGAGTGTGGGTGTAATGTTTATGTGAACAAAAATCTAAATGCAGAAATTGTCAACCCCAATCATCCAACACTGTCTGCCTGTGAATGGTAAGTCATACAACTAAAGTTAGGCACAAAAAAAATTGCTTTATTTATGCTGCATCTACAACCCACTGACAGCTGGTTGGGAGGGGCTTAAGATGTACTAGTTTGCTATTGCAACTAGGTAATGCTGAGATTATTGTGCTTGGTGATCTGAGCCTGGCCTAGAAAAGCTGTACTGCCAACTATAGGACTTTACTAACCAACTATGGATTTAGACAGAACATCCATGACCACACCAGGCAAAACAACAAATCATCCAAGCACTCACTGTTAGATTGGATTTATTTCAATAGACCAGACAGAATCATGGATGCTGGCTCTCTATTGGACTCCATCAGCAACCATGCTACAGTTTTCTGTGTGGTTAAATGAGGTTGTCGGTGACCCAGATCTACTGCCCAATGGTTCCATGACTGCTCTAAACTGGTCATTCCTAAATTTCTAGAAGATCTATGCAACATCTATTGGTCTTACTTAGAGTCCATACCAGACATTAATCATGCTGTGGATTTTTCATCACTGAATTCTCTGCAGCAGGACACAAGCATCGCCTCTAATTAGAAGGAGGCTAAAAGATTTAAAATCTAGATGTTTAATGAAAGATATATTTATACTTATGAAAAACAGAGACAGGGCCTGGACTAAATCTAAAAGCACTAACCCAACATTAGACTGGGAGCATTACAGAATGCTATGCAACACATGCAAAATGGCAATAAATTTAGCACAAAAAAAAATTACCTCAGGGAGCAGCGGACCGCTAACCTATCTGACCCAAAGAGTGTCTGGATGCGCATAAATAACCTATTGAACCCAGCCATCAAGCAACCTCAGTCGAGTCTTGAACTAGGCAGCAGGAACATTACTGACCCACTGGAAATTTCCAACATCTTTAATGACTACTTTTGTGACTTTGAGATGCACTTTTCTTCTCTAAACCCTAGCCCACTGCACGCAGCACACTACTTAGAGCCACCCATTACTAACCGACCACTAATGTATTTCAAAGCAGTCACTAGCACACAAGCATTCAAACTCCTGAAGGGCATCAAAATGGACAAATTTGCCAGGGCTAATAGTCTACGCCCCAAGTTCCTTTGCCTAGCTGCCCCAGCCATAGCATAACCAGTAGCAAAACTGATGAACCTCTCTGTCGAACATCAGCAAGTACCTTACTTGTGGAAGTGTGCATAGGTAGTACCACTATTCAAAAAGGGGAATAGGAAACTAGTTGAGAACTATAGCCCCATCTCCATTCTGTCAGTGCTGTCCAAAATCCAAGAGAGGGTAATTCACACCCAAATGACAAACTACCTCAAACTGCATCAATTAATGAGCGATCAACAGTACGGGTTCGTCGCAACCATGGAACTGACTCTGAGCTGGTGGGTTTCATGGACACTGTTTACAGAGCTATTGACAAATGGTTGATGACAGGAGCAGTGTTCGTGGACCTCACAAAAGCATTTTGCCTGGAGGACCATGATCTATTAGTTACTAAAGTGCAAAAACTGGGCTTCACGTTACCTGTAGTTGGTTGGTTCACCAACTACCCACACAACAGGAAACAATGGGCTAAAATGGGATCAGCATTGCCAGACACAAAGCTAGTCTTGTGTGGGGTGTCACAGGAGTCCATACTTGGACCTCTGCTTTTTTTCCTTTTCATAAACGATGCCCCTTTAGTCTGCGCCAGCACTAGCATGTTTCTTTATGCTGACAATGCTGTACTTTTCACACAGAATAAAGAGATCACCACCATCAGTAAAAATCTAAACACTGACTTAGGCTCACTACATAGGTGGTTTGAGGAGAGCAGGTTGATCATAAATGTTACTAAAACACAATTGATGCTTCTGGGGTCCGTCTTAAAAACTAGATTAAATGAGACAAGCTACTAGTAGCAACCTGCAAGGGCGAACCCCTTGAGACAGTTACTGTTTTTAAATATCTAGGCATCTTTTTAAACTTAAACCTGACTTTTGGTAACCACATTAAAAACATCATAAATAAAATTAATCAAAACTCTAACAACTCTACTGTATAAATGAATTCCTGATTCATGATGCAGGCTTAAAAGCTAGACACCACTTATTCCCCTTCTGGATTGCAGCTCCTTGGTAGTTGACACAGCACCAAAGGTAAACCTTGATGCCAAAAAGTGCTTTACCATAAAATCTCTAAGTTTTCTGGTCAGTATGACAACAGAGCACACCACTGCTCCATTCTCAAGGCTTAGGATGGCCTACTTTTGAAAGGAAATCTAAAGTAACCCTCGTGAACTTCTGTTTCAAACTCTTAGATAAGCAACGGCCTACTAGCCTGACGAGCCTGTTTAAACCAGTCGCTCCAAACTTCAACTCCAGATCCAGTCAGAATCTTAGCTTATCAGTCCTGCGAATGACCACAAGCATGGAACATAAATTTTCAGCTTCCGAGCACTAGTCCTGTCCCAGTCAGAACACTGATTAATTTTGCTTCATTTTATGCTAACCTTTAATGACTGCACCTGCACTGGCTTATGTCTGCTGTGTTGCACTACTGCCTCTCTCTCTCTCTCTCTCTCTCTCCTCTCCTACATCCCTCCTTCCCTCCTTCTCTCTCTCTCTCTCTCTCTCTCTCTCTCACCTCTCTCATGCAGTTCTAACCTTAACTGTGCCCAGAAGACTTATTACTGCAGCATTACCATGCTCAAACATGCATTTTGTACTCGCATTTATTGTGTCTAAATCTGTTGCATAATCTTGCCTAATCATGTAATTGTATTACCTGTACACATTGTAACCCATCTGTTTATATTATACTGACATATTGTACTGTTGTACACTGGGTCATACCTGTAAAAGGGGTCTTTGGTGCCAGTGTATCTCACCCGGTCATCAAAATAAAAACAAACAAACAACAAGCTGTGTGGGGGCAGGATCAGCTTGTACTGCAGGGAGGAGAACTGCTTGAAAACTGAGCATAGAGGAGCTGTGAAACATCAATCAGGCTCATGTGTTGCATGCTTTGTGACTCTGCCCCAGTCTTAGCATCCTTCAATAAGGAGGAGGCTAGGAAGTGAAGGAGAGACTGGAACTTCAAGGTGAGCCTTTCAAAGCTAGCCATATCCCATCACAAGCTGTGTGTGGCAGGATTTGCTGTTGTACTTCAGGGAGGACAGTTGCCTGAAATTTGAGCCCAGGTGAGTTGTGAAACCTCAGTCAGGCTCCAGGACTTACAAGTGCTGTGTTTGAGTTGCAGGCTCTGTGACTCTAACCCCAGTTGTAACATCCTCTAACTTGGGAGTAAGCTAAGGAGTTCCAGTCAGAGCTGTGGGAGGTCCTACAGATAGAATAAAAGGGAGCACTCTTGACATGTCCCATAAGTTCATGTCTCAGCAAGTGACTGGAGCAGTAAAGGAGTGGAACAAGCACAAGACTGGCATTTTATGCTTCAGCAGGCATCAGCAGGAGGAAGCAAGGAAGTAGAGAATACTGCTAGTGAATAAGATAATGTATCTGTTCATTCCTGTTGTTGCATTCAGTGCTGGGACGAGTGTAAGGTTAAAGGTAGGCCAAAATAAGGAATAGGAGCAACACCCTGTCTAGTGCAGGTGATCAACTGGATTAACACACAACAACATGGGAAAAACTAGTAACAGCCTATTCAGTGGTAAAGGTACATAAGGGATGGATGGGAAAGTAAAGAGTAGGCCAAAACAGGGAATAGGAGTAACATCATGTCTACAGTAGGTGATTAAGGGGATTAACCAACAAAAAAGTGAAAATAAACTACTAACACTCTATTCATGGGTAAAGGTACAGTACATAAGGCATGAGTGGGAAAGTAAAGAGTTGGCTGAAACAGGGAATAGGAGCAACTCCCTTTCTAGGAAGGTGTTCAAGAGGAATAACAAACAACAAAGGAGAGAACTACCTAGCGGGGTAAAAGTATATAAGCAGTGGGTGGAAAGTTAAAGGTAGGCAAATCTGCAATAGATGTACAAAGGCATAAAAACAACAAAGTGGAATAAAGAAACACCTTATTAGGGATAAGGGTACATAAGTATTTCCAAACTACTCAAAGACTTGTAAGAATTGAGAATGTTGGGAGTGGTGCAGTCACGGTTTACCTATAGCACTCGACAGCGCTAGTGCCGACATCCCCTACGGTGATGGCGCAATGCCAACTGTCGGCATTGCTGCCAAGGGATGTTGGTGCACACAATCGGGGGGCTGTACCTCCAACCCCCCACCTTGTAGGGGGTTCTGCCCCCCCCGTCTCTAGGATTCTAACTCTGAGTCGGAGTTGGACCCGGGGTGGAGGACACACGCCCAGTCGGCACACAGACCACCACAGTGATGGGTGGGTTTTGCTCAATTTCTGTTGCTGTGGTAGTCTTTTTGCTGTGCTGGAGTCACTGCAGCAATGGTATACCATACAGTACAGTGTCTGTGGGCAGCAATTTTCAGAGAAACCTTCTGGAGTCTGCGGTGCTGCTCCATCTGCACCCACCTCTCTAGGTTAAAGAGGAGGTTGCTGGACTTTAAGTCAAGTTGCATAGGATGCAGACAACCTCTTCCTCCAGCCAGGGACCACCAAGTCTGACACCGTTACCTCAGAGGGTGCCCAGGAGGAGAAAGAACTGGACTATAGTGGACTCTGGAAGGGTGGGGGTGGTGGGTCAGAGTATGTTCCTCAACCAGTACCATTACATAATTCCTACACCTCTCAGGTGGGGTGGGACTGCTGAGAGGAGGCACTCATGTTGGGACCTGGAAGGATGTGGCATCCTCCATAGCAGAAACCCCATGAAAGTTGGTAGAGGACCCCAGAGGAAGAAACAACTTCGGTGGTGGACTCAATTGTGAAGAGAACAGATCTGAGAATAGGAAGGAGGTTGAGAGGTTAGGTGCCTATGAGGCACCATGGCCCCAGAAGGGGGATGCAGATCCTGAGGATTGCTAGGGCAGCAGAAAGGGAGACAGAGCTGGAGTCATTGTCTACCTGGGGGAACTAATGACCAGGCTAGGGATGGGGCTGGAGTAGTTTAGGTGAAGTTTAGGGAAATCAGGAGGGCTTAGGCAGGTAGTACTTTAGTGGCTTTGCAGAGGTGCAGCCTATCTGTAATGGGGAGATCTTTGCAACAAAGCTTCAACTCGTGGTTGAAGGAATGGTGGCTAGAGGAAGAGTTTGACTACACGGGACTAGGGTCCAACCTGGAGGGATAAGAGCCTTTACAGGGTGATGACCTGCATCCATCCAGGAGGGAAATCACAGTCCAAGGGGAAACCACAGTCCTCAGTGGATGGTTTAAATGTTACTTTGATGAACATTTAAACTAACCAAGGGGGTGGCAAAAGAAATAGGGGAGTCATTGACTGCCCTCCCCAGGATAAAGTAGGACATAGGGGGAACCTGAGGGGCGAGAAGTACCTCAGGGTGCAAATAATGAAGGAAGTAGGGTAGTAGAAATGAAAGGGAATGGAAACAGAAACATTAAAAGTAAAAGGGAGGAGAAGGGAGGGCAGAAAGGAAAAAAGAGTAGTAACAATCAGAATCTAGAAGGTCATGTGTACGAGTGTTAGAAGACTGGGAAATAATATTCTGGACCTGGAGGCCATCATGGCATAGGCCAGTCTAGATATTGTGGCCATTACTGAGTTATCGTACACTGAAAATCATGACTGGAACATGGTCTTACCAGGCTATACTCTGTTCAGGAAGGACAGGGTGGGAAGAAAAGAAGGGTGTGTGGTGCTTTATGTAAGGGAAAGCATAAAAGTGGTAGAGATACAGGGAATACTGTGGGGGAGGGGAGAGATACTGTGGGTCACCCTGGAGAATGAGAATGGTGTCACAATATACACTGGTGTGATCTACAGACCTTTATCACATGGGATGAGTTAGATAAGGGGCTTATGAAAACACTGAAGAAGAAGAAAAAGAATTTGCATTTGTATAGCACTTTAGAGACACATTGTATTCCTTTACAATCAATGTTAGACTGATAGTGAAGTGAGTATACATGTAGTGGCAGCCATTTTACACCTCCGCACCCACACACAGCTTTGGACAATTGTATGAACTGCTTTGTTTTTATGGGAAGGGGAATGTTGCCAAGGACACAGGAGTGGTAGATGTGCTACCAACTGAACCATGCTGACACCTTGGCAAGATGGCAGAAAAGGGGGTGGTACTTCTGGTGGGGGACTTCACTCTGCCAGATGTAGATTGGAGTCTCCCAGCTTCAGCTTCACTTAGAAGCAGGGAAATTCTGGACTCCCTTCTAGGCACATTCCTCAGGCAACCATCCAAGAACCCACTCATGATGGAGCAATACAGGACCTCATACTCACTAACAGGGACAGTGTTGCAAACATCAGGGTGGGAGGCCACCTGGGGACCAGTGATCACCCGTACAGTGCAGTTCAATGTAAGGACACCTGTGAAATCAAACTACACAAGGGTGATGGTTCTGGACCTCAGGAGGAAAATTTTGTAACACTGGGTGAATGCCTCCAGGATGTCCTGGCAGTGGGCAATGACCAGGGTGGAGTGGAGGAACAGTGGGTGAAACTAAAAGGGAGCACAGCGAAGGCAACAAACTACTGCATTGAGCAAGTGAGCAAAAGTAAGAGGAAAAAGAGACCACTGTGGTTCTCCACAGAGGTGGCTAAAAATGTAAAGGTTAAAGGGTAGCATTCAAAAGATTTAAGATGCAGAGGGTGGAGGATAGACAGCTGTATCAAGAGAAATAAACAGAAGCAGAGAAAGCAGTAAGGAGTGCAACAGTGCAAACTGAAGAAAGAATAGCTCAGTTGGTAACAAAAGGGGACAAGACATCTTATAAAAAAACAAAGACAAGGCGCTGCGTCAGCATGTGGTCTAAAAGCAAAACAAAACGGTTATATTAAATGCACGCTGAAAATAGAAAATAGAGTTAAAAATCTACGTTTCGACCTTAGGTCTTCTTCAGGAAGTATCTAAGAAAAAGAAAAGAAAAAAACTACACTAACTTTCTTTATTAGCCTTTACAGAATTTTATCTGTTTCAGTTATCTTGGGGCTGGGGGGGGGATGATCTGGGGAGCATGGATCTGCCATAATATGGGCCTGGAATGTTTTGGCATTTGGTTTTTAGAACCGGGAAATAGATTTGTTTTGTTGTTGGGGTAAATGGGTGGGTTTTCTTCTTTGTGCAGTTTTATTGTTTTGGGTTTAGGGTGCTGTTATTGTTGGGGATTGAGTGGAGCTCAGCGCAAAGCTTGTTGGGGTGCAGGTTTTATGTAAATGATAGGATTTTTTCCACTTTTATGCCTATACTTGCTAACAAATGTGGGTATTCATTTTACACTTCTCACCTGGAACATTAAGGGAGCCTAGGCTGGTGTTTTAAAGTATCCAAAAGGAGGTGTCAGCTGCAGAGCAGTGTGTCTTCCTTCCTTTTTCACTACTCTGTTTATGATATCTGTGGGGTCTAACTTAGATTTATAACTTAGAATATCAAGGGTCAAGACAAATGGAAGAGGGCTATGATATTGAAGCACTTAAATAAATTCCAAACCGAGGTTGTTTTTCTCCTGGAAACTCATTTGCACAGAGAGAATGCCTTTAAGTTACTCAGGGAGTGATAGGCCAAGCATTTGGGGCTGGGATCAGTAAAATAAAAGAGGGGTTACTATTTTAATAGATAGATGTATCTCTTTCCTTATGATTAAGGAGCACTGGGACATAGAAGGTTGTTATTTATTTTGCATGAGCCTCTTGGTTTGATGGAAGTTTTGTTTGGTTTGTTTATGGACCAACACTGATTCTCCACATTTCTTTTCTGATAAACTAACCGGTTGGAGACCTACACCCACCTACTACCTATTCTCTTGGGTGGGGTGGACTGGTACCTGGTCCAGCAAACCAAAATAGACTGTTCAGGTAACAACAGGAATGTCTCTCCCCAGGACAAAGAGGGCTAAGGGAGTTAATGGACATCTTAGGCTTAGCTGATCCCTGGTGTACTCTCTACCCTACTGTCCACAAGTATACATTCTACTCCACTACCCATTCCTCTTACTGCTTATTAATTTGTTTTTAGTGAGTAGAGATACTTTGTCTGGCCTCCTGAATTGCCTTATCCAACCTATGGTTATCTCAGACCATGCTCTGGTGATGTTGGATTATTCTTTCGGAGGTCAAGAAGACTGTGATAAGATCTAGCATCTCAACCATCTTCTGCTTAAAGATCCTGATTTTCAGAAGACCTTTCAACAGTATCTTGACAATTTTTTGAGGGACAACGAGGGCTCTGCTATTGACCTTGATGTTCTTTGGGCTGCTGTGAAGTGTGCAGTAAGGGGAGAGTGCATTCAACTTGCTACTATAGCTAAAAAGCATCGCACTCAAAAAATGGATGACCTCCCTCAGATTCACACTTTAGAACATTCTCTTTCATTGCCATCTGATCCTTCCTCATGGTCCCATTTGAATGACCTGTGGACGCAATACTATGAGTATTTAACAGAAAAGGTGAAATATGTTTTGCAGCACACTAAGGTGTAGAACCTTGAAGTTGGGGAGGAGCTGGGAAACTCTTGGCCTTCTGCTTGAGTCAACTTGACTCAACTAAAGTCATACCCTAGTCTACAGTCTGCTCCTGGGGATCCATCCTTCTCCACCCTTGATATTGCAGTAGCGTTCTACAAATACTATAGTTCTCTGTATAGTCAGGATTCTGTCTCCTTTTCCACTTGCAAAACATTGAGGAGTATCTAGATTCCCTCACTTCGCACCCTTTCCAGTCAACAACATGACCTTTTGAAAGTCCCTATAGTACTTTCAGGGTGCTTCAGGTTATAAAGTGCCTTCGAAGGAAAGCCCCAGGCACAGAAGGCTTCCTCAACATATTTTACTACTTACATAGATACCGTAGCCCTTTTAACCCACCTGTTTAATTATCTGCTTTCTTCTGGTCTCACTGACACCTCTCTCACTCAGGCCTGGATTTCCTCTTACTTAAACTGGGAAAAGATGAACTCCTCCTGGACAGTTATCACCCAATATCCCACCTTAACAAAGATTTTGAAATCGGTCTAAAGTCCTTGCTAACAAATTGCTTCAGGTTTGGGTTGGTTTAATATCTCCAGAGCAGGTTGATTTTGTGGTGGGGTGCCATTCCAATGATCACCTGCACAAGTGTTAACATTTGGTTTCTGCGTCTGGGGAGAGCAAGACTCCAGCGGTTCTGGTCTCCTTTGACATAGAAAAAACATTTGATATGGTTTTGTGGCAGCCCATTTCTGCAGATCTCCCTTGGTCCGGGAGAGAAGAGGTGAGAAATTCAGTTTAGCAAGATTGAAAACAGAATGGCAGACTCAAATTCCCATTTACCTAATAGTACTATGTGCCCAACAGAGGCCCAGATCCAAATATGTTGTTTGGAGACAAACATATTTAAGGGAAAACTTGAATTTTCTCCAAATGAAGCTTATGACCTAATACAGCAGAACATTTTTGGATTTCCCTAAGGCAGTAGGAATTGAAGACCAGGAGATTCCGGATGGAGAAGGAGGTCATCTGCATAGGCTGACACTTTATACCTGCAGCCGCGCCACTAGAATCCCACATACCTCTAGGTAGGTTTTGTTGAATCTTTTAAAAGAAGGGCTCCAGGTACAAATTAAAAGAAAGGGGAAGTGGCAACCCTGCATAGAGCCAAGCTGGAGTAATATGGGTGTTGATAGAACCCCACTGCACCTGATCCTAGCAGTTAGATTGTGGTACAGAATTTTAATCTAGGTGCAGAAAGTATCTGGGAAGCTGAACCTGCATAGACTAGGAAAGAGAAAAGACCACAAAACCATATCAAATGCTTTTTCTATGTCAAAGGAGACCAGAACCGCTGGAGTCTTGCTCTCCCCAGACGCAGAAACCAAATGTTAACACTTGTGCAGGTGATCATTGGAATGGCACCCCACCACAAAATCAACCTGCTCTGGAGATATTAAACCAACCCAAACCTGAAGCAATTTGTTAGCAAGGACTTTAGACCGGATTTCAAAATCTTTGTTAAGGTGGGATATTGGGTGATAACTGTCCAGGAGGAGTTCATCTTTTCCCAGTTTAAGTAAGAGGGAAATCCAGGCCTGACTGAGAGAGGTGTCAGTGAGACCAGAAGAAAGCAGATAATTAAACAGGTGGGTTAAAAAGGGGGCTACGGTATCTATGTAAGTAGTAAAATATGTTGAGGAAGCCTTCTGTGCCTGGGGCTTTCCTTCCGAAGGCACTTTATAACCTGAAGCACCCTGAAAGTACTATAGGGACTTCAAAAGGTCATGTTGTTGACTGGAAAGGGTGCGTAAAGTGAGGGAATCTAGATACTCCTCAATGTTTTGCAAGTGGAAAAGGGAGACAGAATCCTGACTATACAGAGAACTATAGTATTTGTGGAATGCTACTGCAATATCACGAGGGTGGAGAAGGATGGGATCCCCAGGAGCAGACTGTAGACTAGGTATGACTTTAGTTGAGTCAAGTTGACTCAAGCAGAAGGCCAAGAGTTTCCCAGCTCCCTCCCCAACTTCAAGGTTCTACACCTTAGTGTGCTGCAAAACATATTTCACCTTTTCTGTTAAATACTCATAGTATTGCGTCCACAGGTCATTCAAATGGGACCATGAGGGAGGATCAGATGGCAATGAAAGAGAATGTTCTAAAGTGTGAATCTGAGGGAGGTCATCCATTTTTTGAGTGCGATGCTTTTTAGCTATAGTAGCAAGTTGAATGCACTCTCCCCTTACTGCACACTTCACAGCAGCCCAAAGAACATCAAGGTCAATAGCAGAGCCCTCGTTGTCCCTCAAAAATTGTCAAGATACTGTTGAAAGGTCTTCTGAAAATCAGGATCTTTAAGCAGAAGATGGTTGAGATGCTAGATCTTATCACAGTCTTCTTGACCTCGAAAGAATAATCCAACATCACCAGAGCATGGTCTGAGATAACCATAGGTTGGATAAGGCAATTCAGGAGGCCAGACAAAGTATCTCTACTCACTAAAAACAAATTAATAAGCAGTAAGAGGAATGGGTAATGGAGTAGAACGTATACTTGTGGACAGTAGGGTAGAGAGTACACCAGGGATCAGCTAAGCCTAAGATGTCCATTAACTCCCTTAGCCCTCTTTGTCCTGGGGAGAGACATTCCTGTTGTTACCTGAACAGTCTATTTTGGTTTGCTGGACCAGGTACCAGTCCACCCCACCCAAGAGAATAGGTAGGTGGGTGTAGGTCTCCAACCGGGTTAGTTTATCAGAAAAGAAATGTGGAGAATCAGTGTTGGGTCCATAAAACAAACCAAACAAAACTTCCATCAAACCAAGAGGCTCATGCAAAATAAATAACAACCTTCTATGTCCCAGTGCTCCTTAATCATAAGGAAAGAGATACATCTATCTATTAAAATAGTAACCCCTCTTTTATTTTACTGATCCCAGCCCCAAATGCTTGGCCTATCACTCCCTGAGAAACTTAAAGCCATTCTCTCTGTGCAAATGAGTTTCCTGGAGAAAACAACCTCGGTTTGGAATTTATTTAAGTGCTTCAATATCATAGCCCTCTTCCATTTGTCTTGACCCCTTGATATTCTAAGTTATAAATCTAAAGTTAGACCCCACAGATATCATAAACAGAGTAGTGAAAAAGGAAGGAAGACACACTGCTCTGCAGCTGACACCTCCTTTGGATACTTTAAAACACCAGCCTAGGCTCCCTTAATGTTCCAGGTGAGAAGTGTAAAATGAATACCCACATTTGTTAGCAAGTATAGGCATAAAAGTGGAAAAAATCCTATCATTTACATAAAACCTGCACCCCAACAAGCTTTGCGCTGAGCCCTCCAATTCCACATCCCCAACAATAACAGCACCCTAAACCCAAAACAATAAAACTGCACAAAGAAGAAAACCCCACCCATTTACCCCCAACAACAAAACAAATCTATTTCCCGGTTCTAAAAACCAAATGCCAAAACATTCCAGGCCCATATTATGGCAGATCCATGCTCCCCAGATCATCCCCGTCCCCAGCCCCAAGATAACTGAAACAGATAAAATTCTGTAAAGGCTAATAAAGAAAACAGGATTGTCCGGGTCACCATCGTTAATGGATCCCAAGTGGGATATCCTCCACTGAAACAGAATCTCTCAAAAGGTGAAATGTACATCGAACAATACAATTGCCCCATTTATTACTAAAAATAAAAATGAAAGCTAGGTGTGTTAAATTATAAACTATTTCTAATAGGTTCTATCATTCTGTGGCCTTCCAGTAAAAGTATTGCAGTTTCCTTATGATCTTCAAAGGAAAGGCAGAGAGCATCCCATTATGCTGTAAAATCACAATAAATAACATTCCCATAATCTTGTGCGAGAAATAAGTATCCAAATCATAAATGCCGTACAAGGATCTGAACTGGTGGTAACCTGTGACTACCCCAGATCATACCTGCCCCAAGCATTCACAAAGAATAGCCCCCCACCACTCTTAATAACCAACTCTACAGCAGTAGAGCAATATAAAATAACTTGTGAATAAGCATCCAACATTGGCACATAATAACACCATACAAAACAGTAAACAATGTAAGAATGCTAAAAACACCACAAGTCCATGTGCCAGGCATGATATGCTCAAGTAGGATAACCACTGTTGAAAATTCTGGAAAAGTCCATCTAGGGACCTAAAAAAAAGCACAGACAAAATTGTCCCAATAAAGCTTTAAAAAGGTCCACCATATAAACTAAGGCTAAGGCTGTCCATAATAATAAAAAGAAAAAAATCCATTTGTGCCTGTCCTGGAAATTAGACAAAGTATAGCCTCTCAATCTGATACAGACAGCTGCCACTCCAAATTCATGATCAGCAATCTGGAAAGAAAATACTTGGGGAGGTCTATGGTTGAGTCCGTAGTAGGCAGACCTCAAATCAACCAGACCAAGCAGCGAAAAAATAAACAAATGAATAAAATAAAGTACTCACAGCCTGTTGTCCTTTAGGAGCTGGTAGAATAAAAACATAGTTCCAGTTGGGCAAAGATGGCATATAGTAACCAGTGTCCTCCTCATAACCAGTGAAAGTCTACTCTCTAATATCCAAACAGGAAAAATATAAAGCTTCATGCCACCTTGTCTGGAGTCCCCAAAAAGGGTCAGATATGTCATCAAACCAGTTTGAAGAGGTCAAGGAACAATGAAGTGTAACCCCCCACCGGCCCCTTATTTAACCAGTAGGCACACTTCCCATAGTCCAGGGGAAAAGAGAGGGATGGGGGTTACATCGATTTGCCACCATTAGACAAGGTGGGATATGCCAGATAAAGCAGACATTATAAAAACAACACAAACCAGGTCGGCTACTACCTGGCACACACCTGGTGGGACCAATACCAGGTCCCAGGGAGAAATCATTTGCTCAGGTCTATGCTAGATTTGTACTTCTGGACAGGGGTACCCAAGTAACTCCACACACATGAAGCAATAACATAAATGTCCAAACCAGGTTGGGATTCTAGATAGTGCTTTATTTCGTAACACAGTAGGAACAACACAAAGCAAAGATAGACCCAAGGGTTACACACACTGTAAATGCAGATATCTGAGGTACAGAACTCCAAAACTTCCCATGTAGTATAGGATGACTGTAGAAAGTGTGGACTAGCCACCTGTAGAACACACAAAAGCAATTTCCCTCGACTAGACACACGGCCAGTACTTGGACACTTCCCATATTGCATAGGATAAAATGTGGCACACAGGCCACGATGGAGCCTAGACACTCAAGACTGCTAGAACCCACATACTAGTAAACTGGAAAACCCATTCACTGGGGTAGAACTGGAGAAAATCCACTCACTTAGGTAGAACTTTCTTCAGGCATTGGCCACAAGCACTGACAGAAAAGAACAAAGGTGTCATTCAGAACCTGGAGTGCTAAACTGGTCACCCAGATGGGGGTCTCCACTTTTGTTTCCAAGTTCCACTTGGCCATCCCTCTGGAAAATACACTTACACTGTACCAAAATTGAAGATGCTCTCTAGAAATGTATTTCACACTTAACATCCTCACAGGACATCACAGGGTGTCAAAGGTAAAAGTTCTGTTCACTTGGACGGTCACATACTAGACTCTACAGAGGACAGCCAACTTTTAAAACTGTTTAGGATGACATGGTCCCTCTGTCAGAGATTCCACCCTTAAAATACAGGTACCAACTGGGCAGTTTCACACAAAACAAAAGTACTCACAGAAGATGCCACACAAGGCAGCTTCACCAAATGTCCTGGTAGGATCAAAGGGATTGCCCCTAACATAATAACATCCTGGCAGCCTGCTCCATCCCTCTTGGGATGAAACACAGAAAATCCTTTGGAGTCGGTTTCCATCACTTCACACAACCTGGAATTTTGTTGAACTCCTCTAGGGTGCGAAAGAAAATGACACTGCAGCTCTATATCAGAGCTACTGCTGGATCTGCAACTACACTCTGCAGCCTCCAGCCACCAACTCACTACAAAATTCTATCTCCCTCACTCACAGCAGCTGGCAGTGGTTTATGCTGCTGCTAGAGTTCTAAATGACATCACCCCTCCAGCTCTCAGCTGAGACTGACAACAGAGGGAGAGAGAGAGAGAGTAAAATCAATTTACTGGAAAATCACTGGCTGCCTTCCCTGTCTACCACTAATTCTAATGGGATTCTTGTAACCACTGGGAACAAGGAGGTTACAGAAGGAAACTCCTTCTTAGCATGTTCCACAGAATCGAAGCTCCAAGTAACTCCATCAAAAGCGAGTTAAAGTTGAGCAGGGTATACCATCTGAAAATTAATATTAGCAGCTGGTAGCTTCATCACCAAAGGTTGGTATTCTGCCCATTTTTCCTGACCATAGCTGTGAGGTCTTGAGTGATCTGAATAGTCCAACCCTCCCAGGTAACTAACTGTTGCTCCGAATTTTAGTATGTGCTACCAGTCCAGGTAATTAAGAAATTTGAATATGAAGGCTTGGTGGGCTATTAACTGGAGGCATAGCTCTCAGGGCCCTGTGTGCCCTTTCAATTACATATGAGGGTCCATTGAGGGAGGGTCCCACTAGCTTCTCACACAGCTTTTGGGCAAACAGAATGGTGTTAGGACCCTCTCCCTGCTCAGGCACCCTAGGAGCACAATGTTATTCTGGCTGTTTCTCCCTCGAGATCCTCAAGTTGGTCCTCCAGTTTACCCTGCTTATGCCAGTGAACAATGTTGTCAGGCTCCAGTTTAGATCTCCAGTCATTCAAAGAGTTGATTCACATTTCATTATCTCCAACTCTGCATGCCAGTATCTCTATGGAACTCGGCAGTGCTTTAACTTCATCAGTAAGTACTTGGATTGATTCCTTTAAAGGGGGTAAACTCAACAGAAAGCACTCCTCTTTGAGGGTGAGGGGAAGAGGCAGAGCATCTCACCACAGTGGCCTGTGTTTTATATTTTTAGAGGCCTTATCAAGTTCCAGAGTTTTACGGCTGGGTATGTCTTGGGGGGATAGTTCACATTTCGGTCTCCATATTTCACCAGTAAAAACTCAATAAAATCTCCAAAAGGCAAGAAATTCACTCCCACCAGGTCCTAAAAATTAGCAAAGGGACAGAAGACTCAAAAAATAATTACAATGCCTACAAATAATTCACTTAGAGCCGATGAGGTCGGAGAGCTCGGGAGGTATGTCTAGCTCCTGCAATGCATCATGTGACTCTCGTGACAGTCTTATTTAACAGCTCACTGGAACACAGTAGTGGTTACAGAAGACTGAAGTAGGGCAGATGTTGTCCCACTTCACAAAAGTGGTAGCATGGAGGCGGCTGGCAATTATACGCCTGACATCGGTGGTGGGAAATTTAATGGCATCACTGCTGAAGCAGAGGATTGTGGAATATTTTAAATCCAATGGGTTACAAGACCCTAGACAGCATAGATTCATAGGTGGGAGGTCAGATCAAATGAATATGATAGATTTCTTTGATTGGATGGCCAAGGAGTTGGTCAGGGAAGCATGGTGGATGTAATCTACCTAAATTTCAGAAAAAGCTTTTGACACCATTCCACATAGAAGGCTAGTAAACAAGATGGGTTGCTTAGGAGTGGGAATAGGGGACAGGTGGCAGAGGGGAGATGGTGAATGGGAAATAAGCATAAATAATAACAGTATAAACTCAGAAGTTCCCTTTGGAATATATGTACAATATTCTGTATACAAGTGGAGCCCCAGTTAGTTAGTTTACTACTTGCTTTACTGTAAATTGTTTAAGAAGGTCCTATTAATAACGCTAATATTTTTAAATTTTATTTTACTTTTCATTTGTTAACCGAGAAAAGGAAACTGAACTGAGGCCCTTTTTTCAGGTCCGACCCAGATTACATAAAACAAACAACAATTAATATACATCAACATTGAACAGGTTCATCTATTACAACTACAATGTGACTTATTAAATAAGAAAAATGTATACAAAGATTTAAGCCTTGTCTTAGAGTTAAGCATGCAAACAGAAATAGGCAAAGCATTCCAGTAAAATGGGGAAAAATTACTAAAAGCACTATAATTTCATACTATATACTATACTAATACTATATTTAAATCATGCTAAAAAGGTAATACATCTCAGCATCATTACTAAAAACAAATTAGCATTTGTTTCCTGTTATATAAGACATCAATAACTCAGACAACAAATTCTGAAGAAGTAAATTAACAGTTCCATGCAGCATGTCTAATGGTCATGAAAAAGTGCATTGGACATGAACAACTAGAGCACAGACTTGATAGACCCCAAGACTTTCTATATTTCTATGTTCTGTATTGTTAAAATAAAGAGGTACTTAAACTGAGAACAGAAGGACAAAAGTGCAGGAACTTTGGGATCCAGTTGACATGCTGATGACTTGGGTTTGTGCCTCAATCCCAGATCACAACCAGGTAATCCCAAGGTACAGTAGAGTATGGAAACCAGGAGATGCCTTCACAAAGATGTGAATATCTAAACCACACTCTTATTCCAATCTTCTTGGACTCTCATGAAGAAGAGCTGTAGTTGTGAGGGCTCCAGTGCAAGAAGTGTTAGACATGCCAACTTGGGCATGCTCACTGACAAAAAACAGGAACCAAGCACCTAAATCTCACCAAAAGTGTGACCTTGATAAAGCACCAGGAGTAGCAGGCATGAAATATTGGGGGCTTCATGGGTAGCACATGTATTTGATGTGCTATGCTTCTTACTTGAATAAACACATTTTTGAAAACCACATCCAGTTTACAGTATGGAGTACACTGTTAGGAATTGAGTGCTTGGCTTCCTGTTTTGTGTGCTTCATAAATTTAGCTGCAGCACCATGTGCTCATTTGAACAGCCTCCCCACTTTTTTAGCAAGCACTGGACATGCTCAGTGGTGAAAATAAGTGGAAGAGGGAGCTAGGGGAACTCATTTCCTGAAGTGAAATTTAAAGTCTTAGTTGTAGGAGTAAAACTGGAAAATATTGCTCCCTTTCAAAATGACCCCCCCAAATGCTTAAAACTGACTACATAAAGTGTAAAAATGCAATATATAATAGGGAAACACATCCCAGTTTGATTCTGTGTCAAAGGTGGCAGATTCTCCAGTGAATTTTCCCATTTCCTATACTGGACATGCTCATGTTTACCAAAGGGTTACTAGGAGGACAGCAGGAGAAATGTAGTACAGGAAGAATAGATCAATTCCCAGTACCTTATCTCACATCACACTGGGCTAGTCAGTGCCCATAAACTTAGGTCAGCTCCTCCTCTAGACCATGACCCAAGCTGTGGTTCAATTGTGCCCCAGATACAGTGGTTTCATGTCATAATGGCGAAAGACTAAAGGCGATCACCATTATGCGGAAGTCAAGAGTGCCAAAAATTAATTTTGGCACTCTGACACCCCAGGGCACAGCAAAAAGGTGCTGGGGACTTAGTTTTTAATGTTTTCTGTGGGGCTGTGCCCACCACTCCCATGCAGGGGGCTTCACCTCCTGCACCCCCCCACTAAAGGATTCTCAACTCCAGGTGGGTACATGTTGGGAGGGTGAAAAATAAAAAAAGGTTCAGGCGGGCGCAACAAAATGTACCAGCACCCAGACTCAAACCCTGTACCATGGCGACCGATGCTGGCAACCCACCGCCTTGCCATGGGGTCAGCACAGCAGCCAACCATGGCACCACCCCCACATCCCTTTGCTGTGTGTGCCAGCTCCCACCCTCTGTGCATGGGTACCTGTAGCGACAGGATGTCACTATAATCCCCAACCCATTCCAGCCACTGTATCCCCTGTCGCCATCACTGCAATGCGCCAGAGTGAGTCATGCACGTGTGTCAGCGACCTTCTGAAACACCCACATCATGGATACTCCAACACGGCATCTAAGCCACCAGCAAGAGGAGCAAATTGGTCATAGCTGCATAGGATGAAAGCAAAAAGAAGCCAGAGAAAGTGTGTCTTTTGTTCCAGCGATAGTGGACCATGGTGCTAGGATAAAAAGAGTTTTCCTACACAAGGCCCCAGTAAAAGAAGGAAAAATACTAATCAGATTTTCCAGATTACTGCCAAAACATTACTGTTGGCATCAGCAGAAGTGAAATCATATAAAATTCCCAAAACATTGAATTATTAGACATTGAATTCTTTATTACTGAAGATATCTTTTTTTTTTTTAATTCAAAGTTTATTCATTTTCCACAAGCACAAAGTCGGAGCAGCTCTTTACAATACATAATGACATTTCTCCTTCAAACCATCCATACAATTATAAAAGAGACTGCTCCCCCCACCTCCCTCCCTCCCCTTCCCCAGCACAGCTCAATATCTAGGTGGTATCCTGAACGATCACCTGAAATATATTTTAGATACTAAGCAGCGTGTGTAAAGGTTCCCAGATGCTATTGTATTTAGTCAACTTGTTATTTAGACTAGCCATAATCTTTTCTATCCTGAGGTTGAGCAAGATCTCCTTGAGGCACTCAGAAAGATATCCAGCACTATCCTTCCAATGCCGAAGGATGATCTTTTTAATCGTTAATGAGATTAAGGCCATATGGTACCTCCTAGGTACCACTGATATGGAAGCATAGTCGCCCAGCAAGCACACCTCAGGACAGAAAAGATCAGAGAGGCCCAATAAAGGATCCAGCCTGTGCCGAACCTCATTCCAGAGAGTGATGACCTTCGAGCATGACCAGAATATATGGTACAGTGTACTCTCCTCCTGTCCACATCTGGAACAAAGGGCCATGTCCTTGAGACTGAACTTATGAAGTTTCTGAGGAGTGTAATATATATTGTGCAATATATGGAACTGCACCAATTTCAATCTATCCTGTTTAATATATTTGTGGGCATTTTTCCAAAGAACTGCTCCATCTATTTCTAACCCTGGGAAATAAACGGCCCAGTACGTTTTGGGTATGAACTCTTCGGGATGTTTGCAATCATATAAACTTTTAGAGATCTTGGACACTGAATATCTATGACCCATGAGTGTTCGCAGGACGTCCTGGAACCTATTCTTTTTGGAAAGGGGAGAGATCGGGCCAAAATCATTCACTAACAGGTGCATTAACTGGTAGACTTTGAAAACGGACTTGACAGGTATCACAAGCCTGCTCAAAATAGTGGTTACCTGGAGCCATGAGCCGTCCTGAGCCACTAATTGAGCAAGAGTGACATTGTCGAGCTGTGGGAGCCAAGTCCTACTAATCAGCTTGCCATCTAGCTTTATGTTAGGGTTACCGCAGACCGGCTGGGCCAAATCCATCTCCTGCCTATATTCCATGCTAGCACATATCTGTGTGTGCACCTTGACTGAAATTGCCAGCGGGATGAGTCTCAACTTAGGGAGGAGATCCCTTAGTTTAATATGCAGTAAGGATAATGGCATCAGACCCCCCTGCTTGATGTAGGACAGCTCTATTTGCAACCATAACGGTAGGCTCTCAGCAGAAGCAAGCCCCTCTTCACTCTCCAACCATCTTAAGTATTTAACCATATGGCTCGCCCAGTAATAAAAGACCAGGGACGGGAGGTGGAGACCCCCTCTGTCCTTTGGGGAGGCTAATTTGTGATATGCAGTTCTGGGTTGCTTTTCGGCCCAGAGGAAATTAGTTGTTATTGTGTTAACTTTGCGGAACCATGCATAAGGAATCCATATGTTGAGCAAATGCAAAGGATAAAAAATCCTAGGGAAGAAATTCATCTTGATGAGGTTTACTCATCCCCATAGTGTAATGGGTAACTTGGACCATCTTTTCAAGTCTCCATCTAATGTTTTAATTACATTGTCCAGATTGAGCTTGAAAAGTTGGGTTGGATCCCTCACCACCTGAAATTACTGAAGATATCTTAATGAAACAGTCATTGTCACTTCCAGCACGTTATCTGTGCTGCTGCTTTTCCTGCTTTGAAGTCATAATAATCTACTTGGAACATCAGAATTGTATACTTCACAAGAAGCTGTGATGCCCTAAACAGAGGATATGACTTCATAGCACACATAAGCAACTTAGGCAGATTTAGTCTAAATGAAAAAAATGCCCCTTTTTAATTTACAGTACATGTCTTTAGTGATATAATGAACTGAAGGTCCTGAAATTCAAATTTTTGGAGAATTTTACATTACCTGGTTCTGTTGAAGTAAATGATGAATTTTTTGTTGGAAATCAGAACATCCTTTTAAGTATACAAAAACTAGACTGAAAACAGGACAACTGAGATTTCACCTATAGTATATACTGAGACTATACACTGCTGCTGTTAAATGGTTAGTGTAAAATATTTTCCTACAAACACACAGGGATGCCAGCAGAAAAAGGTATTTTATTCTATCGAGTCTGCTAGTATTGCAGGTCCCCAGTGCCAGCTAAAGCCTCTGCCCCCCCCAACCAATATCCCCTCCTTTCTGACTCCCCTACTTGACCCTGACTTTCCTCTTCACCCTGTCCCAGCCTCTTTTGAAGCCATCCACTGTTTCATGCAGTGCCACTACCCTCTCCATGAATAAATGCCTCTTGATCTCCCAATTAAACCTCCCTCCCTCTAACTTAGGACAGTGTACCCTCGTGATTTTGATCCCACTGAAACTAAAGAGACTCTCCTTGCCCACATTATTTACACCCTTCAAATTCTTGAAAGCTTTAGTCATGTCCCCCACTCCAGGAAGTACAGTACATGTTCAGGGCCTCCAATCTCTCCTCCTATGTCCTACCCTGCTGCCCCACAATCAGCTTTGTTGCCCTCCTTTGGACCATCTCCAGCAGGTTTATGTCTTTCTTAAGACATGGACACCAATACTGTACACTGCACCCCAGCTGTAACTGCACCAGTGGCCTCTGCAATGGCAGTATTACCTCCTCCCACCTACTGTTGATCCCTCTAGCAATGTAGCCCAGCATTCTATTTGCATTTGCTGCTGCCTTCTTGAGTTGCATGGAATACTTTGTGTGATCAGCACTCCCAGGTCCTTTTCATCCTTGGATTTAGTTACCAGGATCCCTCCCAGGCTGTACTCTGCCTTCAGGTTCTTAGATCTAGTGTGAATAACATTGCATTTTGTTGCATTGAAGCCAGGTTTCCAAATTCTGTACCACCTCTTGAGCCTTGACAGACATATCCTGAGGCCCTGTATCCCCTTCACTGTGTCTATCCTCCCACAGTGTTTGGTACCATCTGGGAATGAACACATTTGCCCTATTTTCCCTCACCAATGCCATTAATGAAGACATTAAAAAGCATCAGACCAAACACTGAGCCCTGTGGACCTCACTGATCACCTTCCAAGCACTTGAGAGTCCCACCACTATGCTTTAGGTGCTGCCTTTCAGCAAGCTAGCTACCCACCCAGCCAGTTTCTGTGCTACCCCCCAGATCCACCAGCTACTTGATCAACCCCATTGTGAGGCACAGAATCAAATACTTTTTTTAACATTCAGTAAACTTTATTGACATTTTTATAAGAATCAAAGACCTCAAGTACAGAATGTCCACTGCTTGGCCTTTGTCCACCATTTTGGTGACCCAGTCAAAGAATTCAATTAAGTTTGTTTGACACAATCTCTCTGCCATAAATCTGTGTTCCTGCTCATCCTGGAGGCCTCTGTCTTCCATGTATCCTACTAGCCTTTCCTTAACTTTGGCAAACAAGAGCTTGCACACAATGGAGTTCAAACTGACCTATCTGCAGTTACCGGAGTCATGTTTAGCAGTGCTGTTATGGAGCAGTAATACAAAAGCCATTCTCCAGTCCTGCAGTAGCACCGTCATCTGCAGTGAACAACTGAACAGGTCACAAGGGGACTGCAAGTTCCTCTGTCAGCTCACTCAGCACCCTTGGGTGGATGCTGTCAATGCCCAGGGATTTATCTACCCCCTGGCTGACAACCCTTTCCTTACCCTATCCATTTCAGTCAATCCATTGAGATTCACCAGAGAATCCCAGCACTGACTATCCAGTGTCAGGGCCTGGACTAACTTCTGACACTCTAGACTTTACCATTAATGATTGCTAACTCTACCGCAACAAATTTCGAGTGCTCGGGTCTGAGTGTTGGGGTTAGTCTCGTGCTCCTGACACTTGGGATTATCAGTATTGGGATTTCAAAATACCCCCATCCATCCATCTGTGTTCACTTCCCCATCTCCATTCTTCCTCCATTGTGGCACTGAATTGTTTGTCTGCTTGTTGAAGACTGAACAGAAGTACTTGTTCAGTATCTCTGCCTTTTCCCCATTTTCTTCCATCTGCCCCTCCCCCTTTAGTAGCCATACTATTCCATTCTTTCTATCCCTTTTCTCACTAATATACCTAAAAAGGCTTTTTCCCCATTTTAGTTCCCTCAACTAGCTGCAGTTTGTTCTGAGCTTTGGCTCACTGGACTACCTTTCCTGCTTCAGTAACCTTCTTGAGATAGTCCTCCCTGTCTTCCTTTCTCTGGGACCTCCTGAATTTCCTCTTATACATAACCAGCTGGGTAACCTTTTTACTAAACCAGATGGGTGCTTTGGCCCTCACGTTTTCCCCTTTGGGACTAATAGACACTTTGCTGGCTACCGCTATTCCCTCCTTGATGATAAACCACTTTAGATCCACACCCTATACACTGCTGCCCTCCAGCTCTTCAATCCTTCTGAAGTCTTCTTTTCTGAAGTCCAAGACTTTGGTCTTTGTAGGTGCCTTTTTTATGCCCATGTCCAACTGGAACCACACTAAACAGTAATCATGCTCACCTAAGGCTCAGTGCTCCTCAACCTGGATGTTCTGGATATGATCCCTGTTTGTCAATATCCAATCAAAGATTACATCCCCCTCCATGGGTACCATGACACTTTGGGTCAGGAGTCCACTCTGCACAGCATCCAGGATCACCTGACTACTAGTGCAGGTTGTGGCTGGGAGCTTCCAGTCCACCTTAGACTGGTTCAGTTCCCCCACAATTACCACCTTTCCCATCTCTGCACCTGCTTTTATCACTAAGCCCAGTTGCTTGTCCCTTTCTTCCTCCTAGTTAGGTAGTCTGTAAACCGTTCCCAGTCTCACTTCCCTCTATTGGACAGTAACTGCACCTACATCACCGGTTCCATGTCATAACGGCGAAAGGCGATCGTCATTATGGTGAGTGTACATTGCCGAAATTTAATTTCAGCGATGTACATCACCAGCAGAAAACAAAATGGTGCACAGGACTCTGTTTTTTTAAGTCATTGGGGCTGTGCCCCCCGCACCCCTTACTTTAGGATTCTCAACTCCAGGGGGGTGCATGTCGTGTGTGTGTGCAAAGTTGTGCAAAAATAAAAAAAACTACTCAGCCCTGGCGCAACAAAACATACCTGCACCCGACCGGAACCCAGCATCCTGGCTACCCCAGCCCAGCATCCACCCACCACGCCATGGAGCCAGCTCGGCAGCTGACTGTGGCACCTCCCCTCACAAACTCTCCCTCCCCTCACTCAACTTGGTCACCCCCCCCAGCGCACGTGTACATATAGCGACATCCTGTTATTATTCGCGAACCCACCACATCCAGTCACCCTCCCTACTCCCTCGTCCTGTTGACATGCGCTGCAAGTGGGATGCCACTTTGATAGGTGTCCTCTTGTGAGTAGTGCATGTCACAGGATACCTACATCACCTCTGCCTTCCCCTCTCCAAACTCTTCCCTTGTATAAGTTATACCCTCCATTATGTAATCTGCAACCTCCCCTTTCCTACCCCTCTGTTCCTCCTGCATTGTTTAAACCCAGGGATTGAGAGGTCCCAGTCATGGTTAGGGGTAGTCCATGTCTCTGGGACTGCTGTAATGTCTCACAGACCTCTCTGCAAATGTCTGCATCCATCTTGTTTCTGAGACTTCTTGCATTCAGGGACACCACCTTCCACCTAGAATCTGAGCTTCTCTTCTCCTGCCTTTCTGTCCTCCCTCCTGCTCCCCTTTGTCTGTTTCCTCCCCTCACCCTCTGCCTCCCCATTGCTCTCACTCCTGATCTAACCCTCAGTTCTCCCTGCCTGGTATGGTGGGGAGGTCTGCTGACCTCCTCCTCCTCCCCAGAATCTTGGGTCCTGAAGGCCCACTCTGCCCCCCAACAGTTTAAATGAAAGTTCCCAGATATGTACTTCCCAATTTATCCCTAAGGATTTTTGAACCCCCTCTGCTGAGGTGCAGCCTTCCATCAGATGCTAGAGTTAAGCTTGTGCAAGCCAGATTTCTACCTCTCCTTGATTACGGCAATATTATTTATGGCTGCACTTCTGCTTCCAACTTGCATAAATTGGATGTCTTGCACCACCGGGCCTTGCGTTTCATCACAAAGGCACCTCCTTGAACCCATCACTGTGACTTGCATACCTCAGTAGGCTGGCCCTCTTAGCAACAAAACATCTGACCCACTTAGGTACTTGGACACTAAAAATTCTGATAAACAAACTCCCAGGATACATATCCTCCCTTATCCATATCTCCCACAGCACTTACTTCCTAAGGAAGTCTGAATTCATTCTTCTTGTTATTCCTAAACTACATACAAACTTTGGCAAAAGGGCCATCTCTTAAGCCCTACCTGCCACCTGGAATCACCTTCAATCCATCTTCAAACTTACCAGTGTTGTCACATCTAATCTTTATAAAGCCTTAATGGCCAGAAAGCTTAAAACCATATATAATGTATGGGTAGCCCTTGTTACCCACTGAAATCAAGCAGATTACAACCTTGTAAACCCCCTCTATCTTGTTCCCTTCCTCTTACTTACCTGTCTCCTATATCATGTATACCCCCCATCCTCTATCCCACCCAACCCCTCACCTTTCTCTCTCTCTCTCTCTCCAGTCTCATCAATCCTTTACGTTATAATCTGACTTTTTTATGATTGTCCTGCCTCTTACTTATCTTCCCTCTTTCATTTTCTCATCCCTCCCACCCTTATCTGAGTCACTGTTTTTACACATGCATTTAGTTCACCAAGTTCACTATGCCCTTACCATGTTTCATGCCAAGTTTGTTGTATATACCAATTTTTTTTATGCTTCTCTGTCTGTACATATTATGTATATACTTTAGCAACTCTGTTCTATCATTTGATGTAGTTGTTACCTAAGTTGCTTTTATGTACTACGTTCTACTATCGATTATGTATATCCTTATTTGTTGTACATGTCCTTCTGTAAATTGCTGTTATGCATATAGGAACCCCTTGTGAATGAGCCTGCTCAATGGCGTTTTCCTACAATAAACTGAACTGAACTTAACTGGTGTGTATAAGGATTTGTCAGGCAAGGGTATCCCCCAGCTCCCAACACAGCCATACTTTTCCTCCTTGCACCATTGCCCTACAACCAGCCATCAAACTCCTCTATCCTTTTTGTTCCTCACCATGCTGGCTCTCAGTTCTGGCAACACCTCCAAGAATGCAGCTGATCTTGCTTTCCCCATACAGATTCTCTCCACTACCCAGAATCTTTTCTGTGACACCCCAACCTCTTCCTAAGCTAGATTGTTTGTACCTAGATATATTATCACATGAGGTTCCCCTCAAACTCCCACAGCAGCTGATTGATCCTTGGGCACACCCTCTTCCATCATCATCCATGGCATACTGTACATATCACCTTCCTCACTATATTTGGGTCCCTTTTCTTCCCCCAGTGGATACCCTTAATTGTCGAGTCCTCCAGGATTACGACCATCCCCATTCTTCCCTTCCTGACTCCCTCCACCCTATCTCTGACAGTCCTGCGAGCTTCTCCCTTGCCTAACTGATCCCCCTCACCTTAGATACCATTCTACCCACCTTTCTCCACACCACCTATCTTTTTTTTCATATTTTAATTTTTATTAGGTTTCCAAAACATGCATAACACCAAAAATAAAACTGATAATACTATTAATAAACATCTGACAAAGCCAGGATATTACATCGGGTGTACTGAATTTGAAACTATCTGCACAATGTGGTACTTCAGTAGACAATACAAGGTAACATGGAATTTCTGGTCCCTCCACCCACCCTCCCATCGTAAAGAAAATATATCCTCCCATGGCCCTTCCTCCCCCTTCCCTATCCCCATTGCCATCACCAGAAAATTAGAGGAAAAGGAAGAGAAGGAAAACTGCCTATTTCCAGTTTAGTGCTACCTTGGTGACTCCTCTAAGGTAGTTTCTAATAGTAGGCGAATCGGGAACAGTGGGTGCAAGGTATCTGTGAGAGAAGAAAATCAGGTTGTAAGTAGGGTATACAGTGGTTTCCAAACCATGGAATACTTGGCAGGTTTCTTCTCCAGATTAGCTAATTGGGATTCTGCTTGGACAGTGAACAGAATCTCTTGGTACCACTCAATTATTAAAGGTGTTTTCGGATCAAGCCAATGACGTAGTACTACTTTTTTGGCACAGGCCGAGATTAGTGCCATGTGGGGTTTTTGGTTTCCCAGGAGATTATTTTCATATTCCTGTAAGATGCATATTTCTGGGGTAAAAACATTGGCAAGGCCAAGGAGTGGATCAAGCTTCCTCTGAATGGCATTCCAAAAGGGAGAAATCTTTTTGCAGGACCAAAGTATATGCAGTAAGGTACCATGTTCCTTGCTACATCTCTAGCAGAGGTCGATGGAAAGTCTACCCATTTTATGCAGCTGGACTGGCATATAGTAAAGATTATGTAATACTTTAAATTGCATGTATCTGTACCTGTCACATTTGATAAAGGTATAGAGCTGTTTCCAGATGATACACCAGTTCCTGGAATTAGTGAGGTTTAGGAGGGAGTAATCCCAGCTATATCTCCTTGGCACCTCCAGGTCAGCTAAAGTTTCCTGTAGTTTATGATAAAAATATGAGATGCAGTGAGTGGTCAGGGCTTGTTTGAAAGGGGAAATATGAATTCTCAAAATGTAGTCTCCCCTAGATTGGCACCGAAAAATTGGGAAAGCATATATAAGATTTGGAAGTACTTTAAGGCAGCCTGGGTGGGCCACTGATATTTAGTTTGAGCTTCCTGAAAGGGTAGCCATTAGTAGTTGTGGGTGAGTTCCTTCACCGAGCTCACCACCATGTCCAGCCAAAAGGTTTGTGAAAGTGATCAGCCTGCGATGCAAAGACTGGGGTTTCCAAACAGGGGTTGAGTAACATCTTTATGCATAGGTAGTTTAAGTAACTTACACAATTGTGAGTGTATCACTAATGAAGCTGCCAAGGGAGTGTTCTTTAAGGGGGAGGGGACAGGTCCTTTTTAGTAGAAATGGAAGCACCTAGACATCCAACCAGTTCAAGGAGCAGAGAGTCTGCTTTATATCTACCCAAAGTGGGGTGTACATACATAAGGGGAAAGCTACTGTGTTGTGAAACCAGTATGAGAAGTTGGTAAGATGTGATGCCAGGTAGTATAGTAGGAAGTTAGGGGCTTGCAGTCCCCCATCTGGCTTGATTCACATGAGTTTGGGGAGGGCCTGACGAACTGCTTTACCCTTCCATAAAAGGGAGGAGACCATGCTGTGGATTTGTTTAAACCTTCCTAGCGGGAGGGCGGAGTTATACATTTGGAGGGGGTATAACAGTCAGGGTAGTATGCTGATTTTAATAATGTTGATATGGACCCACATTGAGAGCGGGAGGAGGGTCCATCTAGCCAAGTCTACTTTTAGATGGGTCACTACCGCATCTAGGTTATATTGATGCATTTTGAGGGGGAAGGGACTGAGGTAGAGTCCCAAGTATTTGAGCTTGTCTTTTGTCCAGATCAGGCCCAGGTGTTCAGTGTCTCACCTGAGTGTGAGACTATTAAGGAGCATGATTTCCATTTTACTGAGGTTCGACTTGCAGTTTGAAATACTGCTGGATTGGGCTGCTGGGCCAGAGGAGGCAGGAGACGAGATGTGTAGCAGGATATCATCTGCATAAACCAATGTTTTATATTTATTTATTTATTTATTTTTTGTTGACTGGGTAAGTGCACTAGACAAATCCCATCTATTTTCAGGCACGACCCGGGGGAGGGGGATACAGATGAATGTCAACTGACCTTGAACCAGATTAAGCTGTTGGTGGTATTTTTTTTAGTGAATGAAGGAAATTTGGCCAGGACACGAGGAAATTCCCCTACTCTTTTCGATAAGTGCCATGGGATCTTTAACATCCACCTGAACTACCACCAATCCAGGCAGATGGGACCTCGGTTTAATGTCTCATCCAAAGATGGCACCTCAGAATTGCAGCACCCCTCTCATGCTGCACTACAGTGTCAGTACTGGGATATTAACCCAAGTGCCAGATGTGGGAACTGAACCCACAGCCCTCTGATCTCCTGGCCTCAGAGGCGAGTGTGCTACCTACTGAGCCACTGACACTGCTAATATTCTACAGAGTTAAGGGATATACCCTTAACTTGAGGGGTAATATTAATTTTCCTGATGAGGGGTTCTAAGAACAGATTGAAAAGATAGGGTGAGAGAGGGCAACCCTGTCTGGTGCCCTGTGTTAACTCATTGAGTCCAGTAGGCACCATATGGTGTCGGAACCTCCATTACAGAACCTGACCCAAAATGGCCACCAGGACTCAATGAGTTAAGGGAAATATAGATGAGAGCAGAGGATTTGAATCCACCATATAAATTCTGGGGGGATGCGGTATCTAGGGAGTAACCCGAAGAGATACTCCCAGGATACCCTGTTGAATGCCTTTTTGGCATCCAGGGAAACCAACACTGCAGGGGTGGTGGAGACCCTAGACACCGAAAATAGGTAGGGTAATTTTCTAAGATGATCAGTCAAGTGGTGGCCCTGGACAAATCCCACTTGTTCTCTGCTGACCAGAGAGTCCCAGAGCTGTCCCAGTCTACATTCCAGGACTTTAGCAAGGATTTTCATATCCACATTGATAAGGGAGGTTGGCCTGTAATTTGTGACTAGCAGGGGGTCCCGATCTGGCTTAGGGATAAGTACAATAGTAGCTCTTGTAAGTGAAACATCTAAGATACCCTCTTGAAATATATAGTTGAACATGTCCAACAGGATGGGTGCTAGGTAGTTTTTACAGACCTTGTAAAAATTGGTGGAAAAGCCATCTGGTTCTAGGGCTTTGTCATGAGTTAGGGATTCTATAGCTTAAATAGTATCTGACAGAGATATTGGTGCTTTAAGGACTTCTACCTGGGAGATGGAGAGTTGCAGTAGTGATATATTGTAAGCAAATTCCTCCAGGGATCTGGGTATGAGAGAAGAGGGGTGCACTGAGTATAAATCTTGGTAGAAATTCTTGAATTCCTCTACTGTGTGTCTTGGGGATGTAGGAAGGGGGACCTGCAGCAGAATGGATGGTTACAACTATCTTGTCCATTGTTTGGGCTCTCAATTGCAGGGTTAACAACTTCCCTGCCAGTTCCCCTTGGTCAAAATACTTGATTTTGGAACGGAGCAACATGTATTCCTCCCCTTCTCCTAAAAGGGTGTTATATTGGAGTCAAAGGTTGTCCAGGAGCTCCCACTCAGAACGGGGGGATTGTTGGGAAATGTGTTTTTCTAGGTTCCATATATCAGTAAGCAGGGAGGTGAGGGCTGCCATCTGTTGCCTTTTCCTCATTATTGCCATTTGTGTTATTTCACCCCTAAGTGTACATTTTAAGGCTCCCCAGAGGACATCCAACTTGGGCATGGTTGGAGAATGGGTGTCCATAAAACAGGGGACAGTGTATTGAATGTGTTCTAAGTTAGTCTTAGATTTAAGTAATTGATTGTTTAGAGGCCAAGATTTATCTCAAGTTAGTGAGGGAGTAAGATCAAGCTGGAGTAATGCAGGATGGTGATCAGATATGACTTTTACAGAATAGTGACTTAAGGATATTCCGGGGAGGCATTCCATGCTCACCAGGAAATAATCAGTTCGTGAGGATGAATTGTGTACTGGGAAATAGAACGAATATTCCCTGGCATCTGGGTGCAGTGTTCTCCACAGGTCTATCAGGCCCACCATGTCCATAAAGTCAAGCAATGCCAGTTGGGCTGGTGAGGGAGGTCTTCGGCTATTATTAGATTTGTCTAGGTTATTACATAGCACCATGTTCCAGTCTCCCCCTAGGATGATAGGGAGAGAGGTCCATGAGGCTTGTAGGGAATTCAGTGAAGTGTAGAACTGGGGGTCATCCTTATTGGGGCCATAAGCTGTACCCAATATCACTGCTCTGTGACCAATCAGGGCTTGAAGAATAACAGAAGTTTACCTGTGGGTCTGCTATCTGTTGGAGAAGGTGGAATGGGAATTTATGAGCTATTGGAATGGCCACTCCTTTTTTATGGGTATCTGCCCCTGCTCCGGAAACTTGCCCCATCCATGATCTTCGAAACAGGAGAACTTGGTTTGACATCAGGTGGGTTTCTTATAGTTGTGCTATGTCTACTTGTAGTCTGTTAAGGTGAAGTAAGACCTTGGCCCTTTTAGTAGGGGGTTGTGCCCCTTTAATAATCCATGAGGAGATCTTAAAGTGTGCCATGGTGGATGATTTTGTGGAGGTTCTTTTCTAACATCCCAAGCTCCGGAGTGATGGGGTTAGAGATATTTGGGAGTTTGTTCCACTTCCCTTCCTTGTGAGGGCACCCACCCCCACCCCAAATCCCAAAAGTGAAAACACAGCAAGCATCAGTATGTGAGAATTTAAGTCTTGACAAGAATCTCCCCACCATACCATACCAAAAATAAGCCCCATCCACCCTCAAAAGTCTCTTTCATTACACAAGGCATCCTGAGTAAAAACTCACAACCAGTCTGCTGATGAGGTAACACAAGTCTGAAAGAGTCCTGTGAAGTAAAACAGCGGTAACACCCGCCCCTATAATTCGTGCATGATATCGCTAAGGAATGAGCACTAAGTTTCCCTCCCCACCCACCCACCTTCACATGATGACCCCATGAGAAAGAGACTAAAAAGGGTAACCTTGAACACAGTAATAATAAGTGAAACATGAGGTTTAGAACAACATCTCATCCAAACACCTTAACTAGAAATTGATACAATAACTTAATAGTTCGGAGGTTCTCTCAGTATGGTTCCACAACAAGACCTATTGAGGCGAGTTAGAGTGCTCATTGCTTTTGCCCCATGCAGGTCCCCATCTCTTGTAGGGGAGTCAAGGAACAAGAGAGCTCCATGTCTATGTAGCCCTATGTCATATAATCTTAAATATGACAGTTTAAATTGTAATTACAAAGTGTCTGTTGTCAGTTTCAGAAATCCAACTGTTTCTGCCATATTTTGAATGTCCCACACCACTAATCTCCAGGTTAACATAGAAGAGAGTCTGAGTTAGGCAAAGGGACTGCAGAATGCGTAGTTGAGGCACATAACACTTCTATTTGTGTCCCCTGGTTGCTTAGCTATGACAATAGTCCGCTAAGACACAAATTGCAGACGGGTCTCTGGGGTAGAATAACCTCAAACCTGCGGGGTGGTGTAGTTGGATGAATTTAGACAGTACTCAGATCTTGCGATGGCAAGAAGAAATAGCCATTCCACTGAAGTTGAAAATTGCAGTCTGTTCAGTTCTGCATAGTCCTCTGCTAGTCTGCTATGCATTGCTTCTGTTTGTGCATTCAAGGGGACTCCTCAAGGGAAGGAACTTTGCAACCCAGCAAACATTTGAGGAGTAGCTGCAGTGATGCCCATTGAATTGAGAGCATCCCGATGTTTACTCTGAGCAGAGTCGAGGGTGATGGAAGTGTACTCTTTTTCCTTTTCTATGCAGGGAGCACAGTCCGTTGATTCAGCTTGCAGGGGGATGTTGTGGAGACAAGAGAGTGGGGCAGCCAGACAACAAACCAGGCAGGAAACCATGAACTAATCTGTCCCAAACAGCAACAAACAACTAGGGTGGCACATAGAACAGATGACAGCTAATTTACAGCATTCCAAGTCTCGGAGGCAAGTATATTTACTACCCTCTGATGAAGGGGCTACTACCCTTGCCTTAAAGAAAAGAGGGAACCACAATGTCTTTGTTTTGGCAAAAGTAGCAGTGACTGCTTACTGCACAGCTCTTTGTAAAATAATTAGCTCTCATTTTTTAAAGAGTTCAGGAAGGAGAGTTTGAAGTTCTTGGACTGCTTGCTCATTAGTGTCAAATGAGTGCCATATATCTTTTATTTTAACTTGCAGATGGGCCAGGTAAAGCATTCGGAAGCAGATTACCATGGGTATCAGGCAGGCCACTGTAGAGTGGAAGGAGGCTCTCTTCTGATGGACAGAGGCTGGCAGGTCCTGTGCTATACAGAGTTTATTCCCTTCCCAGACCACTGACTGGATATCCCTCAATTTTGTCAGTGTGTGCTGTTTATCAAGGAAATTGAGGAGTTTTAGAATAAATGGCCTTGGCAGGAGCCTAGAGAGAGTGTGGCCTGCAGGGCACGATGCACTCACTCTGTGATGTAGGATGTTCCATTAGGGAGGGCCTGGTGAGCTTTTCTAGTAACTTTGGGTGAATTTAATGGCGATGAGCCCTCCGCTTACTATGGAGCCCCAATATGACTAGATTGTTGTGGTGACTATGGCCCTCTTAGGCTTCTAGTTTGAGGGACATTTTTTGTAGTTGCTGTTTCAGACTAACCATGTCCGGTTCAGCTTTGCTATGTCACTTTTCGAATGACGTGGTGTGAGCCTCTGAGCCTCCCACTCTACGGGTCACCTCCCCCATGTCTTTTATCATAGAGAAGAGCTCTGATGTCAGTAGGGCCGTGCTTTCTTTTAAGGGCTGTAATTCTGCTAGAAATCTCTCCTCCGTTAGTGGGATGGTGGCAGGTTTAGCAGTATTTGTGGTGCCAGGCCTAGTGGTCTGCTGCTTGGATTTCTTTGCTGCCTTGTCTGGTGATGGAGGGGGAGTATGGCTTGGCAGCTCTGGTCTTATATTTACCTCCATAACTTGCATGTTAGGGTCGCTTTTCCAAGAATAGCTTTGCTGATATGCTGCAGCCAATGTTACTTCAGTACTGAGCCTTTTGGTGCTGTTTTGGATGAGGAATTATTATTTAAATGCTCAGGAAGACAGGAGACATTTGAGGAAGCTGCTCTCCCTAGCCAGACATCACATGACTCCCACACCACCTATCTGATGGACTCCCCTCTGCCCCTTTCAGCCCTTCTTGACTTTCCTCCCTCTACTCTTATCTGGCCTCTTTCACTGCCTAAACACTCTGTCTTGTCCCCTACTTCCTGCTTCCCCACCTACTCCCCCTTAACTCCTCCACTCTCCTTGGATTCTATTCCCCTTCCTCCACTACTGCCATGTGCCCTTCCATCACCCTTCTCCTACCTAAATCCCAGCCCCCATATCCATAGCTGACCTCTCCCTCCCTCCCTCTCTCTCCTTCACCACCCCCACCCTAATCAGTGGGTGGAATCAGTTCCACACTGGCATCCTTTTGGTACCCCCAGTTTGGTCCTGCCTCTCATGTCCCCACCTCACTCCCCACAACTGTCCATCCCTTCTCCCTGGGCTCGCTGTCCCACACCCTCTGAGGTAGAGGCACCCAAGGGAACTGGGTTATTCCCTCTTGCCCTCCTTTCTCTGCCTTTTTCTGTCACCTGCACTGCACTCACCTGCCTTTCTCTCCCCAACCCCATCTCCACCCCCTCTCCTCTGTTCCTTACCAGCCTTCCTAACTCCCATCTGAGCTGCCTTCCCTCTGCCATCAGGTCATTCACGTTCCTACACATGGGACAAACCCCTACCTCCAACAGCATTGCTAGGAGCACTGCCGCCTTGCATCACCTACAACATACCACTCTACTGTTGTTTGCTTGCTGCCTGCACATGCTCCTACTACCCCACCTGCTACATACCACGTGCTCTGCAATCACCATCCGACACCACTGAGAGTGGAGCAGAGGGTTCCCTAACTCAAGTGGAGAATCCACACCCCACATGGAAACAGATTCTAAAGGCACCAGAGCTTGGACTGAGCTGTAGGCTCCTCCTATGAGTCAATCACATTTATAATTGTGCCTCCCAGACTCTGGTGAACCATTCAGGGTCTCTGCCTTGGGTCTCCCTTGTGTTGTGGGGATTTTTAAACCCCTGTAGGCACTGACTGCTCCTCTCAATGATCACCATCAGATGCCACTGATAGTGTGGCACAGATTCTCTAACTGATGTGGGAATCTTTCCCCTGCACAGAAACAGACTCCAGAGGCACTAGAGCTTGGACTGAGCTTCAGACTCCTACCAGGAGCCAATCACATTACTGACCATGCCACCCAGACCCTAGCAGACCAATCAAGAGCTCTGCCTTGGGTCTGCTTTGTGTTGTGGGCATTTTTTAATTGCCCCAGATGCTGACTACTCCTCTCACTGATCGCTGCCAGACACCACTGATAGTGGAGTAGGAGTTCCCTAACTGAAGTGGGACATCCTTCCTCTGAATGGAAACAGGCTCAAAGGCACCGGAGCTGGGATTGAGCTGCATGCTCCTACCGGGAGCCAATCATATTGCTGATCGCATCTCCCAGATCCCAGCGGACCAATCAAGGCTTCTGTTTTGGGTCTCCTTTATGTTGTAGGGATTCTTAAATCCCTGCCAGTATTGACTGCTCCCCTCACATATTGACCTCATATGCCACTGATAGCAGGGCAGAGGGGTCCCTAACTGATGCAAGAAATCCTTCCCCCACATGGAAACAGGTTCCAAAGGCCCCAGAGCTTGGACTCAGCTGCAGGCTCCTACCAGGAGCCAATTACATTGCTGACTATGCCTCCCACACCCTGGTGGACCAATCAGGGGCTCTGTCCTACATGTCTATTAGCTTCCTGCTACTTCATAAGACACAGATCACCAAGCGCCCCCCCCCACACTGCGTCCCCCCACATGATGGGCCCACATGAAAAGAACATTGGAGTCTGACCACCAGAGTCTGCCCAATGAGTCAACCAGCAGCCAGTGACTCTGCTGCTATGCAGAACCATGTAAAATGGATCAGCCCAGCTGGAATTAGTTTACTTACTTAACTTACTTAGTTTGAAAGGACAAGAGGAGGTCTGTGGCCCATCATGATTGTCCCCCACACTTGTGGACAATTTACCATGAATTTTACTCTAACTGTGTTAGTTTATCCAAACTTCTTTTGAAAGTAGTAAAGCTATTTAGATTAAACAGTTATTGTGGTAATCTGTTCCATTCCTCAGCTGCTGTTATTGTGAAGAAGTTATCTCTTTTGGAGGTGTTTGCCCATGGACTAACATCTGTTTATTGTGAGATCTTAGATTGGTACTCCTATTTGAATAATCTTGTCTGCATTCAGTCATTAATTCCAGAATTTGATGTAGTTTATATAGGAACAATAGATCTCCCCTCTGCCTTCTAGTCTGTAAAGAAAACAGTCCTGTCCTTACTTAGTCTTACAGGGTATTTCTTAGTTGACAATCTAAGGACCATCTTTGTTACCTGCCTCTGAACTCTTTCAAGTAAATTAATACCTCCCTTTAAATAGAAGCTCCAAAAGGGTGATCCATAGTCCAGATAAGGTCTTATATGTGACCTATATACAGGTTATCAGGCATTGTCAGTTTTGCTCATAAAGGTGCACCTAACCCATTTGATCGAACCATTTGCTACCCTTGCAATTTTAGTGCATGGTCGTATGCTGTAAATTTGTTGTTAACAGTTATACCAAGATCACACTCATTTATAGAAGCTTTGATCTGTATATTATTTAAATAATAATGATATTTTGGGTTTTTGCTCCCAAAGTGAAGAACAGCACATTTTTGTAGGTTAAATAACATGCCGTTTTCAAGTGCCCAATTCTCAATATTGTATAGATAACTTTTAAGTGAAGTGAACTTGGATTCAATGTCTACTTCTCCTCCAAATTTGGTGTCATTAGCAAATTTGCTTAGGCAATTGCCATCACTTACTGTCATATTGCTAATATAAATTCCAAATAAGGTGGTACCCAGGACCAAGCCCTGTGGCACCCCACTATTAACATTTACAATGTTCGATAGGGTACCATTTATTCTCATTCTCTGATTTCTGTTGGACGAACAATTTTCAATCCATTTTATCAAAACAACTGAATATCCCATTGTGAATAGCTTGTCTATTAGATTATGATGGGAAACAGAGTTGAATACTTAACTATACTCTAAGAGAATGACATCTGAGGGAACATCATCATCCAGACTATGACTAACTCAGTCATAAAATGATGTTAAGTTGGTAGTACAGGAATATCCCTTTTTAAATCCATGTTGAGTTAGATCACATAGTCCCAGACTCTGCGTTTCTAAATGTAAATATTCTTTAAGTTATTTTTTCCATAAGTTTGCAAACTAATGAAATGGGGCTGATAGGTCTATAACTCTTCATTCCACCCGTATTTCCATTTTTAAATAACAAAATCACAACTGCTTTGTGCCAGTCTGATGGAACAATCCCTTCATCCTATTTCTTGTTAAATATAATAGTAAGTGGTAGTGCCAGAAACTATGACATTGGTATTAGAAAGCAAGGATGGATATAATCAGGACCCATGCTTGTATTTGCTCTTAAATTACCAAGCGCTTGTAAAACATCTTCTTCCAGAATATGACATTTATTGTGTACAACATCTGTATTGAATTGTTTTGCAATATCCTTTTTTGAAAACACTGAGCAAAAGAATGCATTAAATAGGTTTGCAGATTCTTCATCTGCTTCAAGCATGTTCCCTTCATGTACTAGAGGGCCAGTAGTTCTAGAATTAGTGTTCTTGTTGATGATATATGGAAATAATGATTTTTGGGGGGAATGAGCTAATCTAAATTCAGTGTTACACTTGGCTCTTTTCATCATTCTTTTCAGTGTCTTAAGTTTTGATTTATACAGTGTGTTATTTTCTTTGCATGGTGTCTCCTTGTTTTTTTTGTATGCTTCTTCTTCAATTTTTATTTGTTTTCTAATAGTAGGAGTTAACCAAATCAGAGTTTTATCTCTCTTGTTATATATATTTTTTATGCCATTTTTCAATTGTAATATGGTTTCCTTTAGTAAGGCCCAGGCTTGTTCTACTTTGATGTTTTTGTAAATCACCCCCCTCCTCGCTCAATTGACATTTGAGAGTATATTTTTGATTTCCCTGTAATTTACTTTATTATCATTTTTAATGGAAGAAGTTTTTGATATTTTTTAATAAGATGCTGATATTTTAAAGGAAACAGTATTAGGGTCACTGTTTCCCAGTGGGTCTTTAATTTCTACAGTTGTTATATCCTGTTCAATATTTGTAACTATCAGATCAAGAATATTCTGGCCTCTGGTAGGCTTATTCATTATCTGTTCTAAGCCTTGGTGAAACAGTGCAGTAACATATTGTGTCTCAATGTCATTACCACCTTTAATAGTGTCTCAATCTATGTCTGGTAAGTTAAAATCACCAAGGATCACCACATCTCCCATGTCTGATGCCTGGGAACTTCTTTAATTAAGCTCTCATTGTAAGTTTTATCAGAAGATGGCAGCCTTTAACAATTCCCTAGTGTAATTTTGGATTTTTCCTTGTTTAATATCTTGACCTATAAGCTTTCTATAGATAAATTAGCTTCAGAGGAAATGTAAAGTTCGTTGGAGGGAATGTCATTTCTTACATATATACACACTCCATTCTGCCAGTTCTGTTTTTACTTTATGGCTTGTCATTTTATATTTCTCTAGTTCAAAGGGCTGAATGAAGCAAGCAAAGTACTGTAAGACATAAACTTTCTTAACATTATTTGTTGCTAGGGCAGCTAGATGCTTTGAGTTCAGGCTAAATCAAATTATCATGGGGTGGCGTGGTTTCCTATAAGGCTACACTGTTGCATATCTAGACCTGCTTAAGGACACTTTAGCTTGTAGACATTGCTTTATTTCCTTTTTTCTCTGTTTCACTCAGCTTTAATCAGTAGGTGCTAAGCATAAAAAAAACTTGTTGCTTAAGGTTGATATGAGGATTGTGAACTGTAATGGGTGTGGGGCACTCATTTCCAGGGCACTGCTCTGGTGGGTGAGACTTTAGCCCATCAGCAAAACTCTTTCTGAGCTCAGGGTTCACCTAGAGGCAGCAAGAGTGGAAATATCCATGCTGTGTCTTCAGCTGAACTGGAGCTCCCTGCTCCCATTCCAGTTCCCACAGCAGCACACTGGTCTGGGGTGGGAATGGTGGGGAGGGAGAATGGATTGGCCACAAGGAGATGGTTTGGGCTGATGCCTCTCAGACTGTAAATAATTCTGCACCCCTTGCAGAGGTGCAGGAACCTGACTTTGCTGGGGGGGACTCCATGTCAGTCAGTGGGCCAAGGTAGAATATTAAAATGGCACCCCATGTTCAAAATGGGAACAAAAGTAAGAAAGTCAAGCAGATCCTTATGGCTAGAGGCTTGGAGTCAGAAATGAGTGGAGAAGTGCAAAAAGAGAGTATAGTTAGGTGCCTTCCCAGTGCCTCAGCCCAATGAGATATAGAGTGCATAGAGAGGATGGTGGACAGGACGAGAGGAGAGCTGGGAGTGCTGGGTCCCCTGGGAACCAATCATCTAGCAAACCAGTCAGTGGAAGCAGCAAAGTGGAGCTTTGAGAGATTGGGGGAATGATTGGCAGTGTACTCGGTATCTCTGACCTTCTCTGAGGTCCTCCCTGTGTGGGGTATTGGGGGAAGGGGACAAAATTAGACAGAAAGAGATAGACAAGGTTAACAGTTGGCTTAAAAGGTGGCATCAAGAAAAAAGGTTTCACATTGTGGGTGATTTGGGAGAGTTCTGAGAATGGAGGCTATTACTGGATGATGGACTCCACCTGACAAATGAGGGGGTAAGAGCACTAGAGCAGAAGTTTGACATCTATATTGGATGTTTAAACTGACTGAGGGGCAGTCTACAGCTAGGAGTATCATCATGGCTAGTGGGAGGAGGGGGAACATAGCTGTCACTCCCTCACAAATCTGACTGTGCTTTGGAAGACTCCAAAGGCAGAACATTAAAATGGCACTCAGTGTTGGGAATGGGAACAAAAGTAAGAATGTCAAGCAAATCCTAGTAGTAGGAGACTATGGTTAGAGGTGTGGAGTCAGAAAAGAGTGGGGAAATGCAACTTAAGAGGATAGTTAGGTGCCTTTCCAGTGCCTCATCTCAATGAGCACAGAGTACATAGGTAGGATGGTGGACAGGGTGACTGGAGAGCCAGGAGTGCTGGTTCATCTGGGAATCAATGATCTAGCAAACCAGTCAGTGGAAGCAGCAAAGTAGAGCTCTCAGAGACTGGGGGAACAGTTGGCAGTACTCTTGGCCTCCCTGGCTTTCTCCAAGGTCCTCCCTGTGTGGGTTGAGGGGGAGGTGGACAAAATTAGACAGAAAGAGATAGACAAGTTTAGTGGGTGGCTTAAAAGATGATGTCAAGAAAAAGGGTTTCACTTTGTGGGTAACTGGGATACTTCTGGGAATGGAGGCTATTTCGGAATAAGGGACTCTACCTGACAAAGGATAAGGAAAGAGCACTGGGGCAGAAGCTTGACATCTATATTGGACATTTAAACTGCCTGAGGGGGAGTCTATGGCTAGGAAAGCCATCATGGCTAATGGGAGGAGGGGGACTTAGCTGCTATTCCCGCACAAATGGGGACTAGAAACAAAAACATTAGACAGGAACATACTGTCAATAAAGATCAAGGCTGAGGAAAGGCAGTGGATAGCAGACAGGGGTTACAAAAAGAGTACTGCAGGTGGCACAGGATCGGAAGGATTCAGGGTGGCAGAGAACTCTTAACTCACAACAGAAAACATTCTGGTGATACCTGGAAGGGGGTTTGCCTCAATACCAGGAGCCTGGGCAACACAATTTGCAAATTACAGGCAATAGCAGCAAATATTAAGCTGGACCTTGTTGCCAGCACAGAAACCTGGACCACGGGCAACAATGACTGGGATCACACAATACCAGGATACTCACTATTCAGGAGAGACAGAAGGAGAGGTAAGGGGGAGTAGCCCTTTATGTTTGAGAGGATATTGAAGTAGTGAAAGATGGGAAAATCAAGAGTGGAATGGAGGAAGTTGAGTCACTGTGGGTGCAGCTCACAGTGGCATTGGGCAAAAACTAATGATGTACACATCTGAAGGACAAGAAGAAGAGAGGAACAAGGAGCCAGGAGAGGAAATAAAAAAGAGAGACAGGAAAGGAGGAAGTAGTGGTAGTCAGAGATGTGTACCTGTCAGATGTATGCGGGGTGTTCCAGTAGCAAAAAGTTCCAGAAGTCAGACTCTGTGGGAAACCCTTCAGGATTGCCTGCTGGCCCAACTGGTAAAGGAACCTACCAGACAGGGATCCATTCTGGATGTAGTTCTTACAAATTCAGAAGCAATAAAGGCAGTAAGGGTAGGGGAACCAGTTGCGAACAGTGAACATAATTCCGTCTTAGTTTGAGTTGACCTTAGGGGTTGAAAGAACACACTCCAGGTCAGAGGTCCTGGGGGTAGGGATGCAGCGAATTTACATTTTGCTGGCGAAGTGCCGACGAAGTGGCCAAATTCATCTGGTGGAGTAATTTACTAAATTTTCCTGCATAAGGTGGAATTTTGCCTAGGTGAAATTTTGCCTTCTGAGGCAATATTTCACCATCCACAGGTGAAATTCCACCTTCCGCGGGTGAAATTCTGCCTTTCACGGATGAATTTCACCACTGAAGGTGGACTTTTGCCACAGAAGACAAAATTTCATCATTCCACTGGGTGAAATTGAGCCATTCCACCAGGCAAAAGTTCGCAATTCGCTTCACAAAATGGGCGGAATTTTGCGGATTACTCTGTGAAGCGAATTTCCCTCACTTCGCCCACCACTACCTGGGGGCAGAGTTTGACAACATGAGAATTCTGTTGCAATATAAACTAACCAAAGTGAAAGATATAGCAGGTGTGGAAGATGTGGGTGTTTTAAAAGAGGCCATCCTCAAGGAAACAAAACTGTGTAAAGTCAATTGTTGAAAAAAAAATCAGTTCATTAGACCTATATGGTTCTCAACAAATGTTAAGAAAATGGTCAGTGCCAAAAGAAAATCATTCTATAGGTTTAAAAGGAGTCAGGGGAAGGAAGAGTGGGAGGAATACATAAAAAAAAACAGGGAACCAAGGAGGAAAGTAAGGGAGGCAAAGGCAGACACAGAGCTGTGGAGTGCCAAAGGGATCAAATCCATGGGAAAAACATTTATTCTGTTACATTAAGGAAAAAAGAAATAAGGGAAGGAGGATCATTAGGTTGGTAGATGAAGGAAGAGTAATTGAGGATAATGGACAGAAAACTGCCACCCTTAACAACTATAGTACTTCTGCTCTGTTGTCACCAGGGAGGATGCAAGCCCACTACCCGAAAATGGCATCAAGCAACCACTAAGGTGATCTCAGAGATGGAAACTACAGTACTAACAAGGGACAGTGTCTGGAAGGGGCTGGAGCCCTCAGGAGAGATATGGCCCAGGTCCAGATGGGATGCATCAGAGAGTGCTAAGGGAGTTGGCAAAATAACTGGCTGATCCTCTAGCATATCTATTTAACAGCTCACTGCAGTTGAGAGTAGTACCTAGAGGCTGGAAAGTGGCTGACATGGTTCCACTCTATAAGGGGTAGGGGGATATGGAACAGGCAGGAAACTACAAGCTGGTAAGTCTCACATCTACTGTGGGAAAGCTGATGGAGATTCTAATCTTGAATTCTAATGTTGACTTCCTGGAACAAAATAGTTCTAGGACAGTAAGCAGCACAGGTTCCTGGCAGGGAGGTCTTGCCAGACCAACCTTATTGTCTTCTTTCAGTGGGTAACAAGGGAGCTGGACAGGGAAATGCAGTGGAACTTTTTTGCTTTGATTTCAATAAGGCATTCAGCTCAGTGCCACATAGACACCTGCTGAAGAAGATGCAGCACCTTGAGATGGCAAGGGATATAGCCAGATGGGTGGGAAATTCTCAAGGGTAGGCAACAGAGAGAGGGTCATTGTCAAAGGAGTTAAGTCGTTGGAGGGGGAAGTCACAAGTGGGGTACCACATGAATCGGTCCTGTGCCCGGTTCTTTCAACATGTTCATTAGTTGCATAAATGAAGGAATCCAGGGTAAACTTGCCCTCTTTGCTGATGACACTAAACTTTGAGAAACTGTGGATAGCATCGAGGGAGCTAGGGAACTGCAAAAAGACCTCCAAAGGCTACAGAGAGGGTCAAATGTATGGCAACTGAAGTTCAATGCAAAGAAGGGTAAGGTAATGCTCCTACGGAAATGGAACCCCCAGACAGAGTACTGGCTAAATGGTGTTAAACTTAGTACCACTTCAGAAGAGCAGGACCTGGGAGTCATTATCTGTGGCATGCTAAAGCAGACAAGTCAGTGCAACAATGCAGATAGCAAAGGAAGCAAACTGTTTGGATGTATAGGGAGGGGAATAGATTGTAGAATGTATGAGGCAATCCTCCCCCTTTATCATCATTTGTGAGGCCACATCTGGAATACTGTGTCCAGTTCTGAAGTCCTCACCTCAGATAGGATCTGAACAGGCTGGAGGTGGTGCAAAGCAGGGTGATGAAGATGATACAATGCCTGCAGAGGGACTCCTATGAGAAGCATCTGAGAGCACTAAACATGTACTTGCTGGAGGCCAGAAAGGGGGGAGGTGTAATTGAGACTTTTCAAATTCCTGAAGGGCATAAAAAAAAGTGCACCACACAAAGCTATTCAATAGGAGCACCAGCTCAGCTACATGTGGGCATGAATGGAAACTGAATGGGGGGAGGTTCAAGAGGGATTTGAGAAAGTAATTTTTTACTGAGGGGGTGGTGGAGCCATGGAACAGTCTGCCTGCTGAGGTGGTGGGCGGCAAGACCATGGAGGGCTTCAGGCATGGGTGGGACGGAATCAGGGCACAAAAAACGAGATCTGCTCCAAGTACATGGGTGAGGAAGTAGGCCCGTGGATTGACACTAGGTTCCGGGCAACTTTGGGAAGACTAGATGGACCCTTGGGATCCAATTTTTAAAGAGGTTAGAATGACACAAGGGACTTGCGCCAAAAGATTTTCATGCAAGGGATGACTTGTGTCACAACCTGCATCATGCACAATTTTCTAATGCAGCCTGCATCAAAACCTGATGCTGCTGTGCCAAAGCTCCCTTGCACCAAGGTTATGGGAAACAACCCAGTGTGCCAGGTCATGAGGGGGGGCTTGCACCATGGCAGGGCTGCAATATCCCCTTTTATGGTATTTTGCAAGCCCCACCATAGATGCAGCAAGGGGCACCACTGAGACCAGCTAGGAGGTGGTCTAAGTGGTGTGCACCAGTGAGAGGAGGTCTGACACTGGGATGCAAAGGGAAAGAAAGGGCATGGGTGGTGGCATAGGGGGAGTCAGGGAGACAGCTGGGCATGGAAAGGATTGATACTGGACCCAGCAGGGAGCGTTTTATTTTTTTATATATTCATGATCGTCTAACACCTATGTATTATAGTTGTCTTTAATGTATCACATTACCATACATGTCTCACAGATAACAGTGCCTTTTTATGTTCCAGTGTGTTTAATTTCCTGGCTGTCTAGTTACAAAATGTATTTACCATAGCACATTCTTTGTCAAACCAAGGGGCTTTAGCTGCCAGTCTATCTCATATTATTGTGTTGCAGAGTACTGTACAAATGCAGTATACAAATGAGTTGGTGTCAGTGGCTCAGCAGGTAGCACACTTGCCTCTGAGGCCGGGAGTTCAGAGGGCTGTGGGTTCAATTACCACACCTAGCACTTGGGTTAATATCCCGGTGCTGACACTGTCAGTGGAGCATGAGGGGGTGCTGCACTTCTGAGGTGCTGCCTTTTGGATGAGACGTTAAACTGAGGTCCCATCTGCCTGTTCTGGTGGTAGTTCAGGTAGCTGTTAAAGATCCCGTGGCACTAACTGAAAAGAGTAGGGGAATTTTTATTAGAAAAAAGGACTACAAACTGAAAAATTACAAATACATTACAAGAAAACTAAGTCATTAACAAAGCAATTATCCAGCCTATAACATCTGACAAGGTTAAAGTAAACAGATCCAAATTAAGAAGGTCTAATCCAAGTTTTAAACAAAATACAGGAAAAGAAAACAATAAAAGGAAACCAAGTGTCAGGTACATAACAAAAAAGGGTTTGGTACAATTAAAGCAATGAATTCCATGTTAAGGAGGTTTAAACTAGGATTTACAGTTGATCAAGTGGTAGTTACATTTTGCCTCTGAGTTTCGTACACAGTCCAGTTTCCACACTTTATTAAGAGAAATAACAATGTTCCTAAAAATTTTGAAATGTGATACCACCCTTTGTTGTGCGAGCCAAACACAGCGGGCTTGCCATAAATAGTACCTAATGGCAGCGAATACCACATAAATTGTTTCTTTGTGATATTTCCCCCCAGCCCCCTGTTGGGTATCCATATATCAGTGTAGAATAAGATAATGAATTAAACACAGGTTCTTTCCATTCTTGTGCTAGAAATTGCCGAAATACCTTGGCAGACACACATTCTAAGAAGAGATGCTCTTGTGTCTCAAGAATGTGTGCACGGTATCTATCATCCACCTGTTTGTGTTTGTTGTTATTATGTACATTTAACCTGCCATGCAGGCTCAGCCATACTGTATCCCATGCAAAGGTAGGAAGTCTCTTAGAAATTAGCAGAGATAGATTAAAAGGAAGTGCAGCCGGGGGAACAATCAGATATGGAGAAGTCTTCTATCCTTTCTTGGATCATTATGTGAGAATATATCTCTTTCCTGGATTTGGTCTGTAATAAGGTTGCTGATATATTCCACTTTATCATAAATTTGGTATGTACTAACCCATAACTAGGAAGTGTGCTAATCTTACATAAAAGGCCAGGCTTTCCTTGAGTCCAAGCAGGAAGGCATGGAGAGAGCCATCTTAATACTGATTCTTTCCATATTTTGTACCCAGATTTCAAGGCTCCACCAAAGTTGGAAGCGTAAAATATGCTAAATAAGAAACTTAGTGGGTGGATCATATTTAAACTACCCTCTCCCAAGGGTCTATATGTCATGTCACTTTTAATTGTATTTAGCAGACTCCCCCATAGGGCCTGAAAGAAAACGCTGTATAAAGAGGTTATTATGGACTGTGGGGGTGGAAAAACATAACTAAAATATAAAAATATAGGCAACAGTAAGGACTTGATGAGAAGAACTCTCTTTTTTTTGAAAGTTGTTGTCTATTCCGGGAGTTAACTAACCTGGATGCATGCTATATACCTGTCTCCCAATTCTTTAAAACCATATCTGTTCCCCCAAAACTCAAACCCAAAATGTTAATACACCCATGTGTTATGGTTATTCCTGCCAGAGAACCATGACAAGGAAGTTGAGTGTTGCCTAAAGCTATCCCTGAATTTTTATTGTACTTAATCTGAGAGCCAGATTAAGCAGAATACATTCGAAAAAGGTTTAACAAATTTTATTCCTGTGTGTTCTAGTGTAGACATAGTACTAGGTCATCTGCATAGGCCAGCACTTAAACTGGAGGAACAGAAGGACCAAGTTGTAATCCTTTTATATGATCGTCTTGTTCAATGTATTGGAGCAGAATGTCTATGCAGAAAACATAAAGCAGGGAACTAAGTTGACATCCCTGCCTAACCCCTCTCCTGACAGGTATCTTGTGGCCTAGCCAGCCATTAATATTGGGAATGAGAGAAGCGTTACTGTACATCACCTGTATCTAAGACACAAAAGGCTCCGGTATTCCATAAGCTTTTAAGGCTTTATATAAAAACTGATGGGGATATTTTATCAAATGCCTTTTCCTGATCCACCCCAAGAACATATTGTTGTAAATTCGAATGTTCAACATGGAAAAAAATTTCTCTTAACAGAATTAAGTTGTCATGTTGCTGTCTATTTGGGATGGCACAAGTCTGATATGGGCTAATAACTGAGTTGGCCATTGTAACCAATCTATTAAGAAGAATCTTACTAAGAATTTTTAAATCTGTATTAAAAAGACTGGTGTTAAACAGACGAGGCATACTGATGAGTCCTGGTAGGGCGTAAACATCGTTCATGTCTTCTGTTAGCACCCTTTGCAAACTGTGTGAGAGGCCTTCGGCACCATGCAATTCTGCTTAAAGTTGGACCAGCATAACATTCTGTGGTGATTTGCATATGCTGCCCATGATGCTTGCATTGTGGGGCATTGTGACTTTGTATTTTCTTGAAACTTGGTTTCCCAGCCAAATGCCCTTTGGGGTAACCCTTGCCTCAGTGTTTACGCACAGAGGTTCTTTGTCTTTTAAATGTTTTTTTATTTTAATGGGTTCAACACAATATATCCCAGGCACACTGCCTTAGGGGTAGCTGGTCCAGATCACTGGGGTGTTAAACAGACGAGGCATACTGATGAGTCCTGGTAGGACGAAACACGTGTCTATGTCTTCTGTTAGCACCCTTTGCAAACTGTGTGAGAGGCCTTTCGGCACCATGCAATTCTGCTTAAAGTTGGTCCAGCATAACATTCTGTGGTGATTTGCATATGCAGCCCATGATGCTTTGCATTGTGGGGGCATGTGTGACTTTGTATTTTATATATATCTATATATATAATTAGAGGCAAAAACTCTGTTTAATGCATTAGTTAGGGTTGTTCCACAGCGACAAAAGTGAGGAAATTCGCTGTTAGGGTTGAAAACCCTAACTCCGAATCCCCCCCCCCAGCACCACACACAAACAGACACACACACACACTCACACACACACACACACAAACATATGCAAGTATGGGGGAGGACCAAGTCAACACAACCAATGACAGACATCCAGCAGCAGGTGACAGAAATAACAAACAATTGTCTAAATGTACTACGAGACATCCCCACCCACCTGACCAGGTACTGCATGCTCAGTGGAGATCAACAGCAAAACTGAGGCCATGTACACCAAACGTACACATCCCTGATTGCAGCTGCACACAACGTACTACACTTAGTAGTTGCATGGCTTTACCTACCGATGTCCCCACACTAGACCACACCACATGTGGTGGGCCACCTGAGCAATAGAGTTCAGCAAAACCAAGGAGTTGTACAGGTATAATATCTCTGATTATAACAAGGGTTTGGGAATGCAGCTTTCTAATTGACTGTAAACATTGTAACAGCCTTATGTTTAGTTTTTATTAACATACATGTACAGCCTAACCATATGATGAACATGGTTTAATGTTGTTTAAAAAACAGTTTTATTATGATAGCAATAAGCCACTCCCAGGTATTATGTTAATGGTCAGTTTATCACTGTCTAGCGACATGTGGCACTCGGCTATGCCTCATTCAACACTAAACCCCTACAGGGTGATTAACAGACCATTTAACATAACTGTTGGTCATGCCTTATTGCTTAATTGTCTTTATGAGTAGATACTCTCCCTCTGCTAGGCACTGCAGCAGCTTTGCAACACAGTGTCCCACCCAGTTACACCATACACTGTCTAGTTACTGGAGAATGGCTGTGAATATGAACTCATGAAGATGAACAGTGTAACTTGATCATTACAGTCATCGAAACCTTAGTGTGATTATAACTGACAGAGTCAGTGATAGAGAATAACCCTGCTGTCCTAGTACACTTACCCCATTGTGAGTTAAATCAATACTAAAAGACATTCTGTTTATATCTACACCATACCTACTTGATTCCTGTTGTACCACAATTAACATAGTTATCACTTTGATAGCATCAGTGACAGAAGTGTGCAAACCCAAACACTAGGCATACAGCCTGAGTATGAAACAACTGTTAAAAAAATTACACTGTGTCCATAAGTGGCATAGATCACTCATTGCAACAATAGTAAATGTATTACTATTTGAATAAGTTAGTCATCACAGATGCAATGAGATTGTCTTTATCAGGCACAACATACTCAGTAAGTGCCTACAGGAAAATCTATCCTATATACATCTCCGATACAGATACGTCATTGTTGGCTCAGTAGTGCTATGATATTTAGAAGTTGCTTGGCCTGATCCATGCAATTACACTGTTTCTTACAAAGAATACTTACTGCATCTTTAGTATTGAAACACACTGAAGGTCTATGTATGTACATCAGCAGTACACCTTCATCAGTAAGAATGCATCTGATACTGGCAGTACGAATTTCACAGCGTTGAACAGGCAATGCTTTTCCACACGCTTACATCAGCCTCTATCTTGAGTAAACCGCTGCAGTAAATGTACTACTATGTAAATCACATACTAAATGTAACACTACTTTTATCTTGAGCATGCTAGTGTCTTGTAGTTAATTTATGTACTTCTCTTAATTAATGTATACTCACTAGTGTTAAACCTTTCTACAACTGTCATCTTGCACCTTCAGCATTTATATTGACTAACGGCACAGTACCAGTTGGTGTGGTGTGTGGGCATCGGTAGGTAAGGCCATGCAACTACTAAGTGTGGTATGCTGTGCAGCTGCAATCAGGGATGTATACGCTTGGTGTACATGGCCTCAGTTTTGCTGTTGATCTCCACTGAGCATGCAGTACCTGGTCAGGTGGGTGGGGATGTCTCGTAGTACATTTAGACAATTGTTTGTTATTTCTGTCACCTGCTGCTGGATGTCTGTCATTGGTTGTGTTGACTTGGTCCTCACCCATACTTGCATGTGTGTGTGTGTGTGTGTGTGTGTGTGGTGCTGGGGTGGAATTCGGAGTTAGGGTTTTCAACCCTAACAGCGAATTTCCTCACTTTTGTCGCTCTGGAACAACCCTAACTAATGCATTAAACAGAGTTTTTTGCCTCTAATTTCCCTTCTTTTTGAGAATGATAGCGAGAAATAGTGAATGTAATCCGGCGGCAGGAGCGCAGAGCCCACCACATGATGTCTTGTGGCATAGTAACAGGAAGAGCAATGCAAACAGAAGCGCTAACAGTGGCGCACATGGTAACGCAAGCACAAATGACAACAGAAAGGGCAATGCACACGGTGGCATAGACGGGAACAGTCTGCCACGTGATGTGTTGTCACATAGTAACATGGTGCCTGCAAACGGAAATGTCAATGGGCATGGTGACGCAAAGTGAAACAGAAAGAGAAACAGTACTGTAGACACAAATGGCAAAAAATAACAGAAACGCAAGCGCAAATGAAAACGCAAAGGATAACGCACATAGGGCCCCGTGCTCCGCATCGACGCAGCAGCGGGAGCGCGGGGCCCAAAGGGCCCCGCACTCCCACCACATGATGTCTTGTGGCATAGTAACAGGAACAGCAATGCAAACAGAAGCTCTAACAGTGGCGCACAAGGTAATGCAAGCATGAATGAGAACAGAAAGGGTAACGAACACGGTGGCGTAGACGGGAACGGTGTGCCACGTGATGTCTTGTCACATAGTAACATAGTGCCTGCAAACGGAAATGTCAATGGGCATGGTGACGCAAAGTTAAACAGAAAGAGAAACAGTACGGTAGACACAAATGGCAAAAAATAACAGAAATGCAAGCGCAAATGAAAACGTTAGCGATGACGACGCGTGGCGTAGGACGCTAACGGTAAAATGAAACGGTATGGAACTGCAAGCGAAAGGGCAATGGTAACAGTAATGTAGCGCACAGGCTGGTTTTCCCCAAAAGCTGAATAGAGAAAGACAGTGAGTACAAAGAATGTATGCATAATAATGGTTATCGTAGCAGAAAATGAGGACTTGGAATACTAAATAGGTTATATCTCAGGAACTGTACGATGTAGAAAAAAAATTTAAAAGTCGTATGATTTATGACTGTCCTGGCTAGTTTTGCACTTATCCCCCATGAGGGGGCTAAAAATTTTTCTGACGAAAGTCCGTATCTCTTGACCGCTTCCTAGACACGGCCTCTGAAAGGCGCGAACGCGGTAATGTTATCCTATGGGAAAAAAAGAGAAGTTCGGAGCACCATAATTTTGCCTCCCTGTAATATTTTTTCACCAAACCACTGAAAGGCACATCTGTGGGTTGTTGGCTGTCTTCCCTCCAAATTTCAGGAAAAAAGACCAAACCGTTATTTTGCAGCAGGGTGCCAAAGGATTCCTGTAATGCATCGGGCGCCGTAATGTTATCCTATGGGAAAAACGTCAACTTTGGAGTGCCGTAACTTTGCTGCCATGTAATATTTTTTCAATACAACACTGAAAGGCACATCTGTGAGATGTCGGCTGCGTTCCTCCAAATTTCAGCCCAAAACTCCCAACCGCTCTTTTGCAGTGCAGTGCCAAAGAACGTTGCTGTCATTTTCCCACAGATCAGAAAATTACTGTCGCACTTGAGAAAGTCAAACATTTGATGACACTTTGTGAGCATGAAAGTACTTTGCAGAAGTACTTTTCCAGAAATCTGAAAAAATATTTCTGGGGTGTTTTACCCAAAATAAAGACATGGCTAGCATCCCTCAGGGTCCGACTAGGTGAATACAAAAAGAATTAGGTTGCTAGAGGGTCCCAATTTAAATGCCAAGCATTTTTTCTAATCACTAACTGAAAACAAAATGGCCGATTTTAGTAAAAGTAACAGGCCCATTTGCGAAAGTAAAAATGCATTTGCGAAAGTGTTGAACTTTTTGTTAACTTTTCCCATTGACTTATAATGGGAAATTGTTTTTTGAATAACTTTTGAACCATTCAATATTTTTTCACCAAATCTTTGAAAGGCACATCAGGACCCCAGCCGCACATTCCTGAAGATTTTGGGCCAGTCACAAAACCGTGTGACCTGTACATGCGACCGTAGAATTTTGCAGAAAATGCTTAAACGTGCGCGCAAATCACGCTTAATAACTCCGCAGCTGTGTATCCGACCAGTACAAAACTCAGTAGTTGCCAAGGCCTATGATTCTTGATTATGTATCCCAAATTTCAGCTAAATCCGTCAAACGGTTGCAAAGTTATTAAGGTGCAAAGTTTTGGGGTTTAACATAGAAATGGCTCCTCAACCCTAACTATGGTAGCACTACCGTGATACCATAATATATATATATATATATATATATATACACACACACACACACACAGGTATATATATATATATATATATATATATATATATATACTGTATATATATACAGGTGTATATATATATATATATATATATATATATATGATAACTAGTCAGCAATTTTTTCTATGTGCTGAACTAGTTATAATTTTCCATTATAACTCATGGGTTATAACGGTGAGCACATGCCCAGTCAGTCAAAAACAGTCGCTCCCTTATTGGTTGTTCACCTCCTCCTGGGCAGACTAATCACCTTTTTTTAATTTTTTTTTATTTGTTAAAAGTCTAGGAATTACAACCCTTTGAGTCAGGGACTCATTTACAAAGACTCCATGTCATGCAGAAAACATAATACAGAGCATAATGAAGACAAATACAGTGAATAAAATTCAGAGGCAAAGTGCTAACAATAAATAGAATTTGGAAACATGGCGGCTCCTTTTCCCCGAGCAGTGAGGAGCCGCCAGATCAAGATTCTTCATTGTGTTTTGTTTTTTTTTCCTTTAAAATAAGCAGTTACACCAGTTAAAATAAAAAAAAAATGTATCTGGTTAATCTTGGTGGCTGCAGTGGACAAGAACTGCCACCGGGGAATGGCTCCAATCTGGCTGACTGGGCTAAGCAGTGATTGTGAGCGCTATCTAAACTCTAAACTGTTCTCGAAGAAAGCTCAAGTTAGAATAAAAAAAATTAAAAAGCAGCTACACACAAAAAAAAAAAACTAAGAGGAAAAAAGACAGTCTCAGAGATTGTGTGCGTGTGTGTGTGTGTGTGTGTGTGTGTGTAACACATATTAAATAAAAGTTGGAAAAAATTGCTGACCAGCAATTGCAAATAATAAAAGATAGGAAAGTGTGTCCTACTTGAATGCAATGGTTGCCCTCGGTCTGGGATGCTTTAATAAACCCCGAGGGTGGTTAATGTAGCATCCCACACCTCAGGCGACCATTACATTCTCATTAAACACACTTTCCCATCCATTATTGTATATATATATATATATATATATATATATATATATATATATATATATATATATATGTATATAGCTATATAGGAATAACACTCTCACCACCAGTACTGCATAGAAAAAGCTTGGCAGGGTACAGAAATTAAAAGAGGTGTTTTTTCCCCTAATCTCAGACGAATACTCCCAAGTTTCTGGACCATCACATGACCAACAAAGGCAAACACTCATGATCCTGGGGCACTGAAAGGAGCCAGCTGATGAGGGTCTCTGTTCTGTGATTGTCTGATGTTCTAGCCAATCCTGTGTGTCAGCCAACACAGGACATCCCTAGGAAAAAGTGTATTGAGTGCATTTAGGGCTTTGCATTTAAAGGAGACAGTTGTGTGTGTGTGTGTGTGTGTGTGTGTGTGTGTGCGCGCACATGTGCACAGAGGGATTAAAAAAATGATGAAAATGAAACAAAACATTTTTCATTTTGTTAAGGAGGGAGAGTAGTGAGACCAATGAATTCAACAACAAACAACAACAGAGTGCAGATGTTGCAGCAGAGTACCCTGTAAAAAAAACTACATTTTTCTTTTTCATTAGAAGCAGAGAGACAGTAGAGGGAGCGACACCAACAAATTCAACAGAAGAGTGCAGAGTAGACAGCAGCAGAGTGCAGACATTACAGACTCCACAGTACAAAATGCAGTAACACCCATTTTTCATTAGCCAGAGAGAGATACCAACAGATTCAACAGCAGACAACAGCAGAGTGCAGAAAAAAATAAAAAAAATATTAAGGGGAGCAGCAGAGTCAGACAGGACAGGAGGACTCTGTCTGAAGGTCATAGTGCTTCAGTAAATTTGATAGGACTTAGTGCTGTACAGATTTTGAAGGGGGCTGTCACCCATATCTCAGATTCTGTGTTGCCCATCTCTGTGCATGGACTACTACTAGGACATACTGCTGTAACATAGATTCTGTGTTGCTCACCTTTGTGCCTGAACTACTACTAGGTCATAGTGCCATACAGACTGTGAAGGGTCAGTCTTTGTTGTCCATCTCTGTGCCTGAACTACTACTAGGGCATATAGTACCTCATGTATTTTGAGAGGGGGGGTGTCACATCCCAGACTCTGTGCTTCCCATCTCTGCATACAAACTAATACTGCTAAGTAAGCAATTAAGTTGGACCCAAAAAAATTGACCCAGAATCAGAGTCTGTTATGGAAATGGAACATGTGTCCAACACCAGCAGTATGGCTGAAACTGGTACACATAACAATAAAAATATTTCCTGAAAACAAATTCAGAAAAAAAAGGGAAATTCACTTCTGAAGATATAATTAATACAACTGATTAAAATGAAGCAACACGACCAGAAAAAGATGAAGCAACACAACCAGAAAAAGAAAAGAATGTTAGTGAATCCCTTGATCAGTGTAATGCAGCACTGTCTGCATTGCCAGAAAAATTAGATAAAAGTAAAACACAAAAACAGGTAGCCAAGACACTTAGTCCTAGAAAGTCAATGATTAAGAAAAAGGTTCTACCTAGTACCACTAGACATGGCACTCCTCGATATGCCACTCATGCATATTGGGCTGCTTCATCAGAAAGCAGTGCCTCTGATGAAGAACAGGTTATAAATGTACAAGAACAAGAGCACAATCACAATGTATCACAGTTCTGCTCTTCCAAAGGTGATGAATCAGAATGTGATACTGATGAGGCAGAGGATGCCACCTGGGCTCCCAATCCAAAAAGAAAAAACACATACAGCAAGCACCACCAGTTGCCAGAACCAGTAGTGGAAAAACAATTAATAGTCATGGTAGCTGTTCTGTGGATAGCCACAGTGTGCATGAATCAGGGTCAGAAACAACTGCCACCAAAATTGCTGCAGTTCCTGGCATGATGACAAAACGTTCCACCTCAACAATGTGGAGCTATTTTCATATAAGTCCCCAAAATGAATGTTTTGCTGTCTGCACCTTTTGTCATTGGGAAGTTAGCAGGGGGAAAGTGAGGGGTCAGTTTGGGACAACATCACTTAAGAGGCATTTGCAAAGAGCACTCCCAACCATTTGGCTGGGCAGCAGTCCTGAGCAAGGGACAACTATCTCTGATAAAAATAATCCTACAGACAGTAGTGATGGTGAAGAGACTGAGAGACAGGGCAGAAAAAAAAAACATGTTCAACTTCACTGACAAAAGTATTTGGATGAGCTATAGCTTCGCCGCTGCAATCCCATGGTTTTTGCCCTCCTGCACAAACTAAACAGCAGACCATTACTGCGATGCTTGAACAAAAAACTGCTTCCAGTAGATCACATCCAGTTGCATTAAAAATTGATCAGTTAATAGATGAATTTATTGCCAAGGACCTGCAACCATTTTCTGCAGTGGAGAATGACAGTTTTAGAGCCCTTTTAAAATATTTTGCTCCACGTTCCAACATACCAAGTCATAAATATTTTGCGACCGTGGCTGTTCCCAAAATGTCTGAATGTATGAAAGTAAAATAAATTTGGCTCTTTATGACAGTGAATGTGGTCCTGTGCACCTGATCACTGACATCTGGACAAGTTGTCAAACAACTGATTATTTGTGCATCACAGCACATTGGGTGTCACGATCATCTTCAAACACCACTTCAAGCAGTAGTGTATAGGAAGACAAAGAATGGTAGCTGTTTGCTTTAGTATGTTTGGTAAGCATCACACTGCTGCCACTATTTTGGAAGAGTTGTGTGACTACATTTCTGAGTGGTTAGAGCCCTTTGGACTCACTACCGAATTTGTGGTTTCAGACAATGGCGCCAATATTCTTAGTGCATTGAAACGTGGACATTTTACATACATTATGTACTTCGCACACTCATAAAAATCTGTTAGTATGAGTTTTCCTTTCCAGTAACAACAGTACAGTAACATTAGTGAGAGCTGCAGAGAAAATCTGTGGCCCTTTTAGTCAGTCTGTAAAATCACGTGGTATCTCGTCTGACCTCCTGAAAAAAAAAATGGCTTGCCAATACAGGAACTAAAACAAGATGTCAGACAAGATGGAACTCAATGTTTTACACATGTGAGAGACTTCTCACACAAAAAAAGGCAGCCTATGAATATACTATGCAGCACAACGCAGCAGATGGTGTTGTGTTGAATTCATTCATATGGGGCCATGTGTGGCATCTTGCATTGCTCTTGACTCCCTTTGAGGAAGCAATTTGACAGATTTGCAAAGAGAATGCTACTGTAAGGCAGGTTATTCCCATCATAAAAGCACTCCACCTCCTGGGTCTGTGTGGGTAGTTGTTTGTGTTTCTCTGTGTCAGTACATTAGTTTATGGATTTTCATGTTTTTCTGCTTGGAGTAACTATGCCATTCTTGCACACAACATCCGTGAAAGTCTCTTAGACTGAACTTCTGCAAAACATCACCACCAGGTATCAGCATTTTCATTTTAAATCAACTTTTTGTAAGCCATCACAAGCAAAACTAAGCCTAGCAGTGCAGTCTGTCAAACTCTGTGATGCTGGATCCTGCACTGAACCCACATTTTTGTCTGACCTGCTCCTAAAAGAACTGTACTTGTCTCTGAGGGCCATTCAACAGCCACTTTGAATAACAAAGGAAACATACAGACAAAAGGTTTTCACATCCTGCATATACCCAGGCCAGAGTTCATCACCTTCAGGAATTTATCACATTCTGTGACTCTGGACCTCAGCAGTTCACAGACTCCTCTGGATTCAACTTTTTTTTTCATTCTTTGACTCTTGTGTCAGCCAGAGGAGGCAGTCGGCTCAGACATGCTGCCCTACCTCTGCTGACTACAGTGTTGTAAAACCACAAACAAGGTAACAAGAACTGGAACAGGGACAGTTTGCTTGCTTTGCCATTTGTTGCATTGAGCATACTGAGTACTGCAATAACCTGGGCTAGGGTTAGTCAGGCTGTTCTCCCCACTAATGAATTTAAATTGCTTGATCTAAATGTATCATTGCTTGCAACTCACATGTTGTCTAATAAGGTGATCTCCTTTTATGTTATGCTCTTCTGTCAAGACTGGTTCTAACTCACCTGTTTGCCATTGTCTCACCAGTCTGCCCATGCTTGTTGTTGCATGTCTCTAGTAGCTGTCTGCTTTGTTACGTCAATCTGCACTACACTCAGCTGGTCACTTTATATCTCCTCTATGTTTGCTTGTTAGGTTAACTGTACTATGCTCAGCTGGTTTACCTATAGTATGTCTCCACTGCAAGTATGCTAAGTTTGGTATCATAACCTCCCGACTACTCAGACTAAAATGGGTTACAACCCAAGTAGTGGATAAGTGTTTAACACCAAGGACCAAATGAATAGAATCTACAGAGGTTGCCTAGGGAGCCTAATATCCTGGGCCCACATTCTCACAGCATACCTCCTGGTATGCGGAGACATACACCCAAACCCAGGCTCATTCACCACAGGCAGTGAGAGAAATGCACGCATCCTGAGAGAAGAAGGACTAAGCATCCTTCATTTCAATGCCTGAAGCATAGTAAACAAAATTCACCACATCACTGAATGGGCCATTGAACACTCCCCCAATGTCATGGTCATCACAGAATCATAGTTGTCCAGCAAAATCAACAACCCACAAATCAGCATCCCCAGGTACAACCACTGGAAGAAAGACAGGACCAAAAGAGGGGGTGGGGTCTTAACATATGGAAAATCCAGCCTGGATATTAAAGAAATAGACAGTACCCTGGACTGGATGGGCTCAGAAGCCCTGGTACTGGAGCTAAAACTTACTTTCCATATACCCATCCTGATGACTGGCATCTGCCATCCACCTAAAGCAAACATAGAAATATTCAACACTGCAAGACCTTGTAAGCCCACAATTGAAGAGTCACAATCTGCTGATACTAGGAGACCTAAACGCAGAGTGGACCAGAATCAACACAAACCACAGCCTAATGGAGATGGCATATAGCCTGGACCTCACCCAACTTATAACCGACTTCACAAGGCTAAATGATAAAGACCACACAGCGTCAGCTCTCCTACTCAACCCAGACTGCTATGCCACATCAGGTGTACTGCTGGACTCCTTCTAAGACCACCAAATAATCTACTGTCTCAGCTAGACTGTGAAACACAGGGGGGCCCAGCTAAATAACCCAATACAGATCTTACAGAGGCTTTGACTATGTGAACTTCATGATCGATCTGGACTCCAAAGCCTGGGACAGAGTCGAGCTAACCTCCACCATCGTTGAAGCATGGGATTAAACACCGCCCCAAGCCTAGATTAGGTATAAACAGACCTAAAATGAATACTCAAATGCTGTAAGATCATGACAGGAGTTTTTTTTTTTCAAAACAGCCCTGACAGACAATTTAAAAACAAACCCAAGGAATTCTGGACAATAATGAAGAAAATCCAGGGTGGCCAAAAGGCTGACGCTCCTAATTTCTATGAAATAAATGGAGCAGAAGCCCCACTAACCAAACACATAGTGGACAAATTCAACGAAAACTTCATCAACACAGGCACTGAAGAGCTAAAGCAAAACACCACCCAGATGCTCCAACAAGACCACCAGCCCACAACCCCAACCAAAAATACCTTTTTAGCAAAAACACACAAGCCCAAATCTGTGAGGAGCTATTAAAAATTAACACAAGAAAAGCTGTAGGACCCCATGATGTCCCTGCCACACTCCTGAAATATGCAACCCCAATAATAGTGACCCCCCTGGCAGAGGTTTTCAACATGTCCTTGGAATCTGGGATCTATTCCTCAAAATGGAAAGATGCCCTGGTAGTACCAATACACAAATCTGAAACAAAAACAAAGATAGCCAACTACCACCCCAGTTCCATGCTATCCCTAGTCTCTAAGACCTTCAAGATGATGGTATGTGTGCAACTTACACACTTCCTCGAAGAGAAAAACCTCCTAAGCAACTGCCAGTCCCACTTCAGACCACTTCACAGCACCATCTCAGCACTAATCAAGGTCACCGGAGACTTCCAGGAGGAGCTGGAAAAGAGTCAAACCATGGGTGCAATCTTTCTTGACCTGTCAAAAGCATTTGACACCCACACCATGACATCCTCCTGTCCAGACTGAATTGCATGGTGGTCACGGGTGGCACAGTGGGCTGGCTTAGGTCGTACCTCAAAGGATGTAAACAAATGGCATCCATAAATGGTTTAAAATCATCCTTCACCACAATAGTATCAGGGATACCCCAAGGCTCAATCTTAGGAACTATACTGTTCAACATCTACATGAACACCCTCAACCTGTCCAACCCCCTCGTCAAACTCTATCTCTATGCAGATGATACAATACTCTACATGGCAGGTACAGACATTACAGAAATTGAACCCAGGCTACAATCAGTCTTTGATGAACTTCTGAACTTCCACTTACACTCAAGGCTAGCCCTGAATGCCACAAAACCCCAAGTAATGTGCTTTAACAGAACAACAGGCCAAGACACAGCCGGCTGGGTGTATGGGGGGGTAGGATCAAGGGCAGACTAGGTGGGCCATAAGGTCCCCTTCTGCAGTCACCTTCTATGTTTCTATGTAAAACAGCAGATCTAGCCTCTCTCCAGCAAGTACACAGCTACCCCTACCAGGGTGCATGACTGGATGAGAAGATCAGATGGAACATACACATAGAAAATCTAACAAAAAATCTGGGGAGACATCTAGGAGCATGATACAAAATCAAACACTCAACAGACACCCTAACCAGGAATAGAACAGTCAAATCGACAGTCCTCCCAATCCTTGACTATGGTGATCTGTTGTACATAGGAGCTCCCAGTCTGGCCTTGGCCAAATTGGGCACCATGTACAACAGATTTGCTGCTTCATACTGGGTGCCCACCGCAGAGCATACAGTTGTGAACTCTTTAACAGACTAGACTGGGAAAAGGTAGAAGACAGAAGGAACTTACATCATATAATATACATGCACAAATGCTACAGGAAAAAAGTGCCAGATTACATAGTACCCAACATCCACACAAGAACTATCATGGGGTCACTAAGGTTAATGGAAGGGTTAGAATTCATGCTCCCAAACAGACACCGGAAAGTGGATAAGCAACACTTCCCCTATATGGGCCCCAAACTCTGTAACACTTTACCAATCCACCTCAGATGGTAGGCAAACCCATAAGCATAGGCAAACTCAGGCAATGGCACCTGGAACACTACAAAAGGTCATGACCCTGCTGCTCAACCCCACAGTAAGCTCCGATGCCCACACCCCAAAATAACATCACTCCATTCTATCATGTACCAAGCCTACAAACTCAGTGGAACTTTGACCTGTCACTCTAGACTTATCTTCTGCAACCCATTTTAACTTTACCAAGAGCACTATACACAACCTCAATGTAAAAACTGTAAACGTTGGTAACTCACTGACTATGCATGTTGTAAGTATAGCCTATGTATGTTCACGTCCATGTTAAACTTTTACCATGTTGTAAGCATAGCCTATGTATGTTCATGTCCATGTTAAACTTGTACCTTGAGCACTACGCCGAGACCTCACTAAAAATGAGCTCTGCTCAACTGAGTATCCCTTTTATTCATACTTTGATGATGAATAAAATATTGATTGATCATACATTTGTTGAACAAGGAACTCAGGAGGCTGCGAAGAGATTTTGACCAAAAAGGAGACAAATCTGGTGTATCCCTTACAGACCAACTGATACAGCAATTCTAAAACTGCAGAAGGCTTCACAATATCATGACAGACAACAATTTTCTTCTTTCTACTCTTCTTGACCCTCTGTTTAAGTTGCAACAGCTGCCTCCTTCAGATCTTGGTGACTCTTATCTCGAGTACAAAAACATGCTGATTTCGGCAACTGCACAGGAAAAGAAAGGAACTATATTTGATAATACAAGTGAATCATGATGTGGATATTACAGCTGATGATGCAATATCTATGGATGGTGATGGCAATAATTTCCACTTTGTGTCACCGTGTACTCCATCAACATTGGGTAATCCAGCACAAAGTCCTCTTTCATGGCCCTTGAAAGAGGCATGTCATTCTGAAAAGCACACAGATGATGCTCACACTTTTATGTCAGTACTCATGGAAACTGATAATTCAGATGTGTCTGTCATGGAGCCACCTTCTTTGCCTTTATCTGATATTGTGGATGCCTGTTTATGAGAACCACTCATTAATATTACTGATGACACTTGAATACTGGCTGGAAAAGAAAAGCATCTGGCTTGCACTATCTGCCTTTGCTATTAAGCTTCTTTGTTGCTCTCCCACTAGTGTTTACTGTGAGCATATGTTTAGCACAGCTGGAAATGTTGTTTCTGATGGTTGTGCAAGGCTTACTCCTGAAAATGTACAGCACCTTGCCTTCCTAAAAGTCAATCTCAACAAGTTCTTTTATCAGTTCAGTGAACAGTGACAGGAACATAAAAGTTATGATGATGAACAACTGCAACAGGTGTCTCCTAATAAGGGTGCTTCCTTGGTGGTGTTTGAAGATGATGGTAATGATATTATTTAATTTAATTATTATTTTTTTATTAATTCAGAGGACAAAGGTCAGCAACCATAACAGAAAGATCAAGTAAAAAAATTCCTTCTTCTGATGTGATGGTGTATATGACATCATATGTATTGCTGTATGTGTCATTCACATTCAATTTGAGAACCCCAGATGGAGTGTAATTTGCTTATTCCACAAGTTGAAAATACAAACAGGGCACAGGCAATGAATTACCGGACAGTTGGGGTGGAGGGCAGGACCATGGGGGCAACACAAGGAAAAATACCTATGTTCTCATACAACCTCCATGAGTGCTGGCCCCCGTGGTTCTCAGGTCCTGAACCATGCAGATCCCTGCTGGATTGATGATGGAGGAAGGGGCGATGGGGCTAGGGACTGGAAGCTGGGCTTCATGGTAGGAGTAGGTGGCAGTTGAGGCCAAACAGCTTTATAAAAAAAAAAAAATGACTGCACTTTTTAGTTGTGGAAGCTCGTAGGATATATCCCAAAACTGCAATGCTGGGTGAGGGGTGGGTGGGGGCAAGGTCAACCATGTAAGTTACAAAACTAGGAACAGTGCCAGGGTCCATGGGTGCATGACAATGTCTCCTCTCGGATGGCAATTATGACACTCTAAGACATAAAACAGACACCGGACTTTGTAAATATTATATGTTATAAATGAACATGTGTATGTAACCTGCCTCTGTTGCAATGTAATTGTATGTATTATATGTCTTAAACGAACATGTATATCTGTGGCAATGTAATGGTATGTCAAATGTATTTGTCTCCAAGATGTGGAGCCTTTGGAAATTAATCTATGACTCAAAGGTTGTAATCCCAAAATCCTCAAATAAATAAATAAAAACACAAATGTAAAAAAAATAATTGGCCAATCAGGCATGAGTGTGTGGGATGGTCTGGGGCCCACGATGATTGCCATAACACTAAATAGGCAAGCAAAATCATCACAAATAAAAAAAAATCTCAAATCTAAAGGGCAGGAGTCTGGCTGGGGCCCATCACATGTTCTGCTGATGCTGCCTGTCTCCCACCAAAAAGCATGCCAGACTCAGTGAAGGCATGCACTCTGCTGTTGTTGTTCTGCTGCTGAATTTGTTGCTGTCTCTGTCTATCACTTTCTGTCTGTCTCTTTCTGACTAGCGTTTGACACACTGCCTCCTTTCACTGCAAAGCCCCAAATTTACCTGCATACACTGGGCTGGATTCACACAGTTTTGGGGAGCTAGTCCCACACCGCAACTCCAGTTGTGGACTGCAATCTCTGCAGCTGAGAAGATTGCTATTCACATCCTCAACAGCTGTGGAAGATGTTACAGCTGGTCCCACCAGCCATAACATTTTTCTCCAGCTGTGGGGATTTCCACAGCAACACCAGCCGCAAGCTTCTGTAAATAATAGAGACAGCCGTAAACTGGCTCCACTTTTGAGAATACCATAGCTGTGGGAGAAGTTGCCAGTTCCACAAGTGGCAATCCACTCGTGACATGCTTTTTCTGCAGCTGCAGGATTTTCAAGAGTCTGTGAACCCTGGCCACTGTTTCCTACGAATGTCATGTGGTGGTTGACACACAGGATTGGCAAGAACAACAGTCAGTTAGCAAAAGTAGTAGTCTTTTATTGATCAGTCTAAAGACCATTACAAGTTTGCACAAATACACAATGAATAGATTAAAAAAACAGAATAATATAAATTTGAAATATATGACACATTTCAATATATAAAACACAATAAATTAGGAATCAGATAACAGGAATGTATCAGCATAAATATACATATAAAGCCTAAGAAGCACTTATGCAGTCTGTAAATAATAATTTAAGAATAAGATTACACAGTACATCAATACTATCTCCAAAAAGCATCATGTAAGAATAATGTAAATTGTTTTATCATAACAGAAACCATGAGAGTTACAGAAGAGCAACCAGGTTTATAGACCTTAGTATGTAATCTATAGATTGCATCAATATACCTAGCAACCGCACAAACAATAACTTCATCACTTGTTGTGAAAAATATATTCAGCAATAAGGACTGGTCATCAATTAGTATTGAATCAGACAGTTTTAGCCATTTTTTCCTAAGCTGATTGTACCAAGTACAGACAAAGAACACATGAAACAGATTCTCTGGAAATTGGGAAGAGCATTGACAATAGCCGTCATAAATATTAATACTCTTTTGATATCTTGCAGTTAGTACATTGCTTTGGAAAAATTCTAACCTGTGCTTGGTGTACAATACTCTCAACTTGTTATCCGTAATCATATCAAGATAAGGTCAGTGATAATGAGAACTATCATTTGCTCTTAACCAAGATGAGACATGTAGAGTCGAGATAAGAAAAAGATCTTGTTTTTATATTTAATAGCAATTCTATTAGACACATTTTTCTGATATTTAAGACTAATTTTTATTCCCCTAGACTGATAAATTTTTAGATAGTCTAAATCAGTATTGTGAAGAATATGGAAAATACACATAAGCCAATTTGATTGTCAGTGGCCTAAATTAAACCAAGAATATTTTTCCATTAATGCAAGATGAGAAGTTCACCTCTGATCATATTTTAGCAGCTTAATCCAATAATTTATTTTCCTAGCTGCCCAGATAGCCTGAAAATTCATTAAACCTAGTGCTGCTCTAATTATAGCTAAAGGAACTAAGTTGCCAAGGCCCATACTGGACCTCAATAATTTAATTAAAGCAACTTCTAATGAATTACCATTTTGCACAGACTGGATTTCACTATTAAATGCTGCCTGAGCATTGTATTTGGCTTTGGTGGCTATTATTAATGGTCTTATTGAGTTATCCCCATATTTTCTATTAAAGGAATTAAATGAAGCAGCAGTTTGTTTAAGCCTAATCTTTAAGTCATTAATGTGTTTAGTCCATTTACCATTCCAAGAGAGCACTAGGCCTAAATAGGTGTAATGTTTAATGATTTTAGGAGACTTTAGACCAGCCTTCCATGTTTTATGAATGAGATTTGAACCAAAAATCAATACCTGACTTTTGCCCTCATTCATCTTCAAATTATAACTGTTAGCATAATTAACCAAAATATTAAGCTTTTGGAGCAGACCAGACTGAGTAAGAGAAAATAAAACTAAGTTATCAGCATATGCCAAAATAGCAATATGCTTATTGAAGATTTTCAGGGAGTCGGTTCTTGAAGACTGTAACTGACTTAATTCTCTATGTACAGACAAAACAGAATCGGCATAAGTACACAGCCTTGCTTAACCTCAGTATTCATTTCAAAATTAGAAGAAAGTTGACCGCTTCTGCCTAGCCTCACTTGGGCCCATGTCTGACTGTATAGTTCCCTGATTATAGCAATCAATTCATGGGAAAAATCTTTTTCTTTCAAACAAAGCCATAATTGGGTTCTATCTATTGTATTGAATGCTGAACTAAAATCTATGAAAGCTGCAAATAATTTTTGTTTCCTAAGGTGAATATATTTTTCATAAAGATGCATGATGATAAAACAGTTGTCAACTGTGCTAAACTGTGGCCTAAAACCTGCTTTCAATTCTGACAGACCCATAAGAATTTGTAATTGTTCCATCAGTCTCTTTAGTATTAGTTTTGCAAAGATTTTGCCTAAATTGTCTAGAAGGGCTATGGGGTGATACATAAGTGGATCTGACTTATCCCCCTTTTTATAAATAGAAATGATTAGTGTCCCCTTCCAAGATTTAGGGAATTCTAATTTATGACAGCACTTTTTGAAAAGAATCACCAAAATAGTGGTCCAGTCTGAGACTTCAGCAAGAAAAACTTCAGCTGGAATAAGGTCCGGGCCAGAGCCCTTGTTACAGACATCACATTGCCCTTGACCCTAAACTCCTTTTGCTTGGTATCTCCTCTCCTAACAACACTACTCTATCCCATGCTCATTTCAGATGGCCACGTATATTATTTCTGCAAGCCAAACGCCTTATTCTTATGAACTGGAAATCCCATAATATCCTTTCCTTCACGGATGTCCTTCAAAACCTCTCCCATTATGCCTCTCTGGACCGGATATCCCATCTCTCCTCTCCTCTTATCGACTCAATATCTATGATAGATGTTGGCAGGATTATTTTTCCTACTTGAATATCTCTGGTAGCCCTAACTAGTATATTGTACTATTCCATATAGCTCAGGTTTTATATGGATTATCTCTCACTATTTCCACACTTTCTTCCTCTTTTTCTCATTTACTTCCTTTTCTTATTCCTCTCTGTCTATAGAATTGTACTCAATACATTTTACAACTTTCTACAGCTCCTATTTTACACACACAGCTGATGTTATAAATGACTACTATTACGCATAAAATTATGTTATTGGCTTTACTGTATTGATACTATGTTTCTTGTTACTATAATGATATCATCTGCTAATCTCCTACTTATATAGATATAGAAATTAATAGATATATTCTCTTCATTTCAGTTACTTTCAATTTTGTCTAGATATTAGCCAAAATCCATTTTTTATAGCTATACTTCTATATAGATGGTAATCATATTCATATGAAAGTTGTTGTTTATCATATTTGCAATCAATATGTTCTTTTGTTGAAAATTAATAAAAAGATAAAGTAAAAAAAAACATCTGGTGATCGTGCCTTTACTGTCACTGGGCTGACCCTGTAGAACACCTTTCCAGCTGCAGTCAGGGAGGCCTCGACAGTCGAGTCATTTAAAAAAAAAGGCTCATCTGTTTCCCTTAGCCTTTCCCAATGAGGGTGATTGATTTGCACTAATTACATGAGTTTATTTTAATTATGCTGAGAAGTATTTATTGTTATTATTCTTCCTGCTTTAGATGTTTTTTATAGAATGTGTGTGTTGTATTTACCTTACCTGTTTTTAATGTAAGAAGCCCAGAGCCCCAGGGATTGGGTGCCATAGAAATAAAATTGCCTTGCCTTGCCTAAAAGTAAAACATGCATGAGAGCTGGCTGGCCAGTTATGGTGATTGAGAAGTTTAGGCAGGGCAAAATCACATTTGGATTTTAGATTTTGGATTTTAAGGTACCCATTACCTATGGTGCCTGTATAATAGGTACAGTTACATTTCTAGCAGCTGCTACAAATGTTTTTCATTGAAGGTTTGGCAGTGATCCTTGCAAATACTAACACATTTAGTAGAGGGTGTCTGCAGTGAATGCTGTACCAAATGCATTGACATATTTCCTTTTGCTTTCTGTTTAAAGATGTTTAAACAACAACACAGTGACAGAGATCATCACAGGAGATTACAAAGAGAAAATTTATAGCATCAGACTCACTTCCATGCCGGCTGATGTTTCTGAGGTACTTATAAAACAACTTTTCCTTCCTAATTGCTAGAAAATTCATTATATAATACATGTATGGCAACTTTTGCACATATAAAAGGCCATCATTTATTTCCTTGAATACCTGTGAGTAATATACTGTATCAATTAAAAGTATATACCTGCACTAATCAAACAATTACAGCAATTTGTCTACACTAATTGAAACTATATACCGACCCTAATCAAACAATTAATGGGACAATACTGGTTGCACCCTTAACACATCATTAGGAAGCAAGCCAAACCAATTAAGAAGCTGCAAAAGAATCTGGGAAAAAGACACACAAAACCCTCCCAACCTCAGAAATCTCCTAAACTCCTACCGGTATTCAGTACGCACCATTTTCTCTTTGCAGCAGGAGACATTCAGGTGCCATAAAGTCATTGCAAATGCAATCTCCATAGCAATAACCATCCTATTGTATTATTATATTCAATAAACAATGGGTAAGGGTGGAACACCTGGACGTATACCCATCTTGGGCACTAACTAGGGCAATAAAGTCACTCACCCTTCAGGTACGTGGCCATATAGCCCTAATTAGACCTCTCAATGGATATTCATCCTTGTATACCACCCTCACCCATTATTTATTCTATATTTATTTACTTCAGTTTTTTTTTCACCAGGAAAGACATACTGTGATAGTAAGAGCTTGTTTCCTGGAAGGGAAGGTTGTGAGGGAAGCACAGTACAACGCAGCAGAATACGAACATACAAACATGCAAAATTGGCAGCAGATACAGGCCATTCAGTCTATCTAGTCTGCTCGAGTGTGTAGCACTTCAGTCCATTAGACTGCAGCTGCCCCTCTCCCTCATATGCCCTTCACCCATCTCCCACCTCCTCCTGATTTGTACCCTCCCCTTGAATCTGTCCAACCCCCTCTCGAAGCCCCCAACACTCTGCAGTGATACAACTTCCTCTGGCAGAGCATTCCGTCCTGCTGCCACCATTTCTGTGAAATAGTGCATCCTCAGTTCCCTTTTGAAACTGCCACCTTCCAACTTCATAGATTGTCCCCTGGTTTCCCTTCCGCCCTTCAGTCTGAACATACACCTGGTGTCTACTTTGTTCAAACTCTTCAGGTACTTGAAAGTCTCAATCATATCCCCTCTCTCCCTTCTTTTCTCCAGGGCATACATATTCAGCTCTCTCAGTCTCTCTTCATATGGTCTGTCCCCAATCCCAGGATCATTTTTGTTGCCCTGCGCTGTACCCTTTCCAATAGTTTGATGTCTCTTTTCAAGTAGAGGCGCCAGAATTCCATGCAGTACTCTAGGTGCAGTCTCACCAGGGACCTGTACAGGGGCAAGATGACCTCCCCACTCCTAGAAGTAATCCCCCTTGCTATGCACCCTAGCATCCTGTTTGCCTTCGCTGCTGCCTTCCTGCACTGAGCAGAGTTGTTTATCTCCCCAGTTACCAGCACTCCCAGATCCTTCTCCTCCTTGGATTTTGTTAACGGGACACCCTCCAGCCAGTAATTGTGTCCTGGGTTCTTGCCTCGTAAATGCATCACTTTGCACTTTTTGGCATTGAAACCAAGCTGCCAAGTGTGAGACCAATCCTCCAGTTTTGCCAAATCCTCCTGAAGTACTTTTTCTCCCTTCCCCCATCTACCTTGGCACAAATCCTTGTGTCATCTGTGAAGAGACTGATCTTGTTCTTAATCCCTACTGCAATGTCAGCTATGAAAATGTTAAACAGATCTGGTCCCAGCACTGAGCCCTGTGGTGCACCACTTGTTACTGCCCTGGGTTCAGATGCCTCCCCCTCCCACTACTACCTTCTGCTGTCTACCCTGCAGCCATTTCTTGACCCATCTGACCAGTTTCCTCCCTGCTCCCAGACTCTTCAACTTGCAGGTCATCCTACCATGTGGCACCGAGTCAAAGGCCTTGCTGAAATCCAGGTAGAGGACATCTACCACATGTCCCTTGTCCAGTGCCCTCATAACCAAGTCATAAAAATCAATGAATGAATGAAGAATGATAAGGTACAAAAAAAAATGCAGTCTATCCTGAAGGCTGTCTGAAGTACAACAAATTCAGTTGGTTATATCATGAAAAAGACCGAGACCTTTTCATAATGCTTGTCAAGTGAATTTCACCTAAAGGTTAAGTAGTTAATATAGGTTGTGTCCAACACTTCATGTGCCAGGTAGATGGAGTGCTTTTTTTCCCATAGAGAAACCCAGTTACAGTTCACTGTTATACTTAACCAGATATAATGGCGAACATGTGCTGTGCTTCTGTATGTGGAAGCCATGAGCCACAGATCTCCTCACCCACACCATCACAGTTTCATGCTAAATAACCGTAAAAGTGCTGGCATTTTTTTTGGGGGGCGGCTCCTACCGGGCCCCCACAGCCTCACTTCTTTGGGCTCCTATGCTGGTGCCCTCCCCTGTGCTGTGGACCCAACCCTCACTGCTGTGCCTATCTTGGGCTCCCCCGGTGCTCTGCTGACAATCCCGTGGTGGTCCAGCCTAACCCTGCTGGGCCCCCCAGGGGGAGGTGGCAGGTGGAGTGATCAAGCATTACACTGGGATGTCAGTTGGGTGCCAGGCGCAGTGCGCTGGGTTTTTGGCTGCTGGAGGGATCCGACAGGAGGGCCATCATCTGGTGCTACAGGTGGCCACTTCCCTTTGTTCTGGGGCACCCACCCACAATGTGTGTGGCTGTGGTAACATCCTGGGGTTGGGATGTACAGCAGTGTGTGGTCACCCATGCTGCCAAGTACGCCACCAGGAACCACCACCAGGAATCACTACTAGAATGGCTCACCATGCCCCCCCCCCCCGGAAGGAAGCACCCATGAGACACTGTTGACTCTGTCCCTGCTGGCCTCTGCTCCTGGCATCCAACCTCGAAGCACAAACCTGGAGCACCAGCATGCTAGAGTGATGCCCCATCGCTTGGTGCCGCAGAGCCAGATGGCTTTTTTTTTAATAAGTTGCTGTGGCAAAAAAATGGAGCTCAGCAATGATAGAAAGCAATGCATTGTGGGATATGTAAAACTTAAATTTTATACCCACCCGCAGTGCTGGATGCTATTAAAAACCATCACATGACATATCTAGGGTGAGTATAAAATTCTCATTATACACATCAATTCATGCATTGTTCTTTATTTCTCATCAGATGCAAGTCTCCTATTATATTGTACACTGTGGGTATGCTGGGTTCATTCCCACCACTTCATTACAATTTACTGATGTGTTCTAGAAGAGAAGGCCTCATAGGAAAAAGCAACCCTGTGCATTGAAAAGGGAACATGTTTTGGAAAAAGAGCTTAATTGGGATTCATGTGATGTGTGTGCCCTGTGTGCTGTGTGTCTTCTTTCATTTTCTGGTAGTTTCTTTTTCTTCCTGATTTGGTGTCAGCTGTACTGTTTTATGTCCAAGATAACCTGTAACATTTGAAGTGATAAAGGAAAATGAATGAGAGTCTGAGATCGAGAGAGTCAAAGTGAATGCTACTTGCTGCACAAACTATAGTTAGTGCTCATGAATTAGTTCCAGGCTCTAACGAGGTGTACTGTATATTGAAACACTCATAAATCCAGCCTGCACCTGTAAACCTTGTACCAGTATGGCAGGAAATATTGTCTAGTGCAAAACTACTGTCAAGGGGCAGTCCACGCCAGCACCACACATAGAAAGTGCAATAGTGAGCCGAACATACTGTAGGGTGTAACTGAATGGCAGACCATGGCAGCGCTACAATACCCTCCAAGGAATAATCCAAGAGAACGTGCAACCATGATTGATGACATGAAAAGCACTTTAAGTTTGTCAAACACAGCAGCACAGAAATGGTCCATGACCCACTACAACATAATTAATGGCAAACTGCCAAAAAAGAAAACCAAAACAAATAACCAAAAGCTATAACATAACCATGGCAAACTACAAAGGGGGAAAAACAGAAGCATGGCAGTCTGCGATAATGTAAAACAAACAAAATGCTACAGTACCTAAGGACAAGTTATCAAGCAGCTGAACTGAAAGCACTGTCCATGGCGCTACCAGAACCTCTCACATTCTCCTGAAGGACCACAGAACTGTCCTCTGTGTCTGTTGTGGTGCTTGCACTGCAAGCCATACCTCTCAACTGTACCACATTACGAGGAACGTTCCTCATTTTACTTCACAAAAGCTCCCTGTTCCACATCGTGAGGACTTGTTCCACATTCAGTGTTAACATTTTAAACCAAAAATCTATAGTCAATGATGCAAACAATATATTGTTCAATTAATAACAGACTTTCTGAACATAAATGCAAACCTTTTAACAGTGTTCTGAGCTTCTTAGATAAAGATTTGATTAAGTGTTCCACATTTTGCTCATTTGTTCCACATTTTGAGAGGCAATGTTCCACATTTGGGGGACAAAAGGTTGAGAGGTATGCTGCAAGCTATGTGGCTGCCTCCTTATCCAGCTGTAGTGGTGAAGAACAACATAACTGCCTCATCCATCATAGAATGAATGCCCCTATCACAGAGTGGATCTCCTGCACCAAATATGGGGGTCATCCTAAGCATGGGCACGATTTGTCTTGTCTGTCAATGTCCAGGCTGTTGAGGATCAGCACTTAAAACAATAAAATAAAGGACATTAGCATGTGTGACACATACCACAAGTACAGAGTCAAAAGTGGCATGTGTCCTATGAAGTACGTCAGGTAGGAAAGCATTGGACATGGCACTCTGTACTACCACACACCCTGGTCATAGAAACATAGAATTTGATGGCAAATAAGGACCACTTGGCCAACCAAGTCTGCCCATTTTTCCCTACTTACAGAATCACCACAGACCCTACTCAGTCTCCATCTCTTTATCCCTCCCCCTTTCTTTTCCACAAAGATACTTGTATGCCTATCCCATGTATTCCTGAACCCCACCACTGTTTTACTTCCACCACCTCTGGTGGATGGTTGTTCCAAGAATCCACAACTCTTTCTGTGAAAAAGTACTTCCTCACATCTCTCCTGAATCAACCTCTCCAGCTTCCTAGCTTGTTTCCTTGTTCTTGAGCTCCTTTTTCCTGACAAATTATTCCCTTCTGTATCTTTTGTACCCCCATGAGTTATTTAAAGGTCTCTATCACATCCCCAATCCCTCCTATCTTCCGGGGTACACATGCAGTGCTCCCAGATCCAAGTAACCATTTCCCTGTTACAAACCCTCATTTTTCCTGTATTTTCCCCATAGAGGCAGAATCAAATCCCTGTATAAATCCCTGTAGATTTTTCCATAAGCCACTGGTTCCTTGTTTATGACTTTGTTCTTTATTTAATATGTCAGTAGCCTTTTATCAGGAAAATAGCTCTGATTTGCTGTTAGGTATTAATATAATATGTCAAGATGGCCTTTGAATGATTTGGATTTACACAGTGTCCATAAGGCATAATGGGGGAATATACTGTATGAAATAACAAAACATCACACTCATTAATTCATGAACTATACTCAAAATTAGTAATCACAAGTCGGCCAATCTTTCAAAAGATAATAGTAATGCCTGTGAACAAATTTATTGCAAATAAATTAGAGAAATTTTCCCATGTATTCACACAGATGCTATTTTTTGCATCATTCATTTGTTAGTTTTCACACAAATTCTCACAGACTTTTTTTCTGACCACCTGATGGAATCTTGAATGTGTTACATAAATGTTATTATTTTCTTCAAGGCTCTGACCCAGCAACTTAGTAAATACATACTCAGTACATCATATTATAACATGACGAAAAACAGTCTTCTGTTTCCAGTTGTTTGATCATGACCTTTTACAACAAATTGTATAGACCAGTTATATACCAGTATCTTGCAAGTTCCCCAGGAATATCTCTAACATTTCAGGAATAATATCAAGCCTACATGAAACCTCCAAAAATATAAATGTAATAAAAACAGTAATGTCCCTCCTAGTAAATGGCATGATCTCATTCTCAAAAATAGCATTTTATATCACTGTTGTGGGAGAACAAAGCAAGTTAACACATACAATATTTATAGTATTCTCAGGCCTCAAATTTATTTATAGAAATTATGCAAGATTATTTCACTAGTAAATTAAAATATTACTATTCAGACCTCCTTACTGTATAGATTCTTCATTCCAACCACAATCAATACATTTATGTTCTACAGCCTAGAGCTGGTGGCCCAAAACACAAGAAAAACTCAACTGTTGTTCCCTCCAAATTCTTCCTCAGTTGTTTTGACTAACTTTTTATAACTCCATATGGGAGCATAAGGAATCAGATAATTATACATATTGTGCTCAAAATACCCCCCCAGCCCCAAAGACCATGGTAGAATTTCTCACTCTCGGTTGTCAGCAGTTAATTCATTAGATGAGGTCTCAATTGCCAGGACTTTGAATGCTTCTCCCCCCAACACACACAAACACATAGACAAGCACACACACACACATATGCATGTATGCACGCATGTACACACACTTACTATATTGCAGCCAAAAAACAGTTCAGCAAGCCATTTATATCACTGAAGAAAGCACAAACAGGTTGCCTACAAAGTCAAATTTCAGCTAAGGGAAGTCAAGAGAACAGTTGACAAGATTAATAAATCACAAAGTTTACATTTTAAAATGCATGATAGTTTTCCAAAATATAAGAACATAAGCATTTGCTGGCAGAAGGAGACCATGTAGTCCATCTAGTCTGCCTGTGATTTCTACCCCCTACTATCAATTTGTCTTGCTAAGGTGACTATACTGTCTATCCCATGCCTGTTTGAATTCACTGACTGTTTTGGCTGCCACTACCTCTGGAGACAGGCTGTTCCAAGGGTCCATCACCCTCTCCATGGAAAAGTACTTCCTAACATTTGTTTTGAAATACCTCCCACCAGGTGCATGTTGTGTCCTCTAGTATGTGCAGCCCTGTTTTCCCTAAAGAGGTTCATGGATTGTACTGTGCTGATCCCTTTAACAAACTTAAATGTCTCAATCATGTCTCCTCTGTTCCTTCTCTGCTCAAGAGAGAATAAATTTATCTGGCTGAGCCTAGCTTCATACGTTTCGTGGTGCAGACCCTGCACCATTTTGGTGGCACATGTCTGCACAGTTTCCAGATGGTCTTTGCCCTTTTTTAGGTTATGTCTCCAGAACTGCACACAGTACTCCAAGTGAGGTCTCACCAGGGACCTGTACAGTGAGAGGATTACATCACACTTCTCATTGGTAATACCTCTACCAATACATCCGAGGATGCTGCTTGCCTTTAGTGTCACTTTTTCACATTGCTTCCCTACCATTAAATCCAGGACATACTTCATACATGGGTTCCTTCTACCCAAGTGCATGACTTTACATTTTTTGATGTTGAATCTCAACTGTCAGTTCCTGAACCATTCCTCTAGCATCCTGAGATCTGCCTCTATTTCTGCAATCCCTTTCTGTGTGTCCACCCTGTTCCAGAGCTTCGAATCATCTGCAAAGAGGCAGACTTTCCCTTTCAGTTCTTCAGTAATGTCGCTGATGAATATGTTGAAAAGGATGGGACCTAGTACTGACCCCTGCGGCACACCACTTGACACCTTCCCCTCTAGGGACAAGGTACCCTTTACCATAACCGTCTGTGTAATGCCTTGCAGCCAGATTGTGATCCATTTAACTACTTTGTGGCTGATCCCAGCTTGCTTCAGTTTGCTGGCTAGCGTTCTGTGTGGGACTGTATCAAAGGCTTTACTAAAGTCCAGATACACTGTGTCCACTGCTGCCCCCTAGTCTACTTCTCTTGTAACCTAATCAAAGAATTCTATCAAATTTGTTTGGCACGAGCATCCTGATGTGAAGCCATGCTGCTTTGGGTCAAGTTGCCCACTTGCTTTCAGGCAGTTCATTACCCTTTCCTTAAGCAATGTCTCCATTATTTTACCCACCACTGAGGTCAGACTTACTGGGCAGTTGTTTCCTGCTACCTCTCTGCTACCACTCTTGTGTAATGGCACAATCATGGCCCTTTTCCAGTCCTGTGGTACTATCCCCTGTTCCAGTGAACTGCTAAACAGTTCAGCAAGTGTGGTGGCAAGTTTATCCCTAAGTCCTTGTAGAACTCTTGGATGTATTCTATCAGGGCCCATTGCCTTGTCCACCCTTATTTTAGACAACTCCTCAAGGACCCTTTCTTTCTTAAAGGGGGATATGTCAGCTCCCCTCATGTGGGGAAGTGTCGTGGCTGGTGCTGGACCATTACCAGTGTCTTCCTGTGTGAAGACCAAGCAGAAGATTTTATTGAGAACTTCTGCCTTGTCCTTGTCATTTTCCACTAGGTGTCCTTCCTTGTTTCCTAGCCGTGTTATTCCTCCTTTGCTCTTTCTTTTTTCTCAAATGTATCGATAAAATATTTTGTCCCTCCTTTTCACTTCTTGAGCCAGTTTTTCTTTGGTCTGGGCCTTTGCCACCCTAATAGCTTTCCCTGCTTCCTTGAGTTTCTCTCTGTAGGCTTCTCTTTCCTTCTTTTTCCTTTTCAGACTTGGTCTCCTTGTACTTCCGAGAAGCTTTTCTCTTTTTCCTAACTGTAGTAGCTACCTCTTTGGAGAACCAGAGGGGGTTCCTTGCCCTTTTGGACTTGTTGATTTGTTCAGTGCATAGTGCTGTGACTGACACTATAGCATCTTTCAGCTTTGTCTATTTGTCCTCCACATTCCATGTGGTACCAGTTACCAGCAGGCACTTGATGCTTTCCCTCATTTTCGTGAAATCTGCTTTTCTGAAATCGAGCACCCTGATTCTGGAGTGGCAGGGGTCCTCAGTCTTGTTCATGGAGAACCAGATTGATCTGTGATCATCGGCACCAAGACTGATCATCAATTGTATGTCTGATACCCTGGCACTGTTAGTGAGTATTAGGTCCTCAATAGCTAATTAGCTAGTGGGAGAAACCACCATTTGATTCAGTCCTGCCCCCCTCAAAGCCATGGGGAAGTCTCTACTCCTTTCTGAGGAGGCTGTGAAGGTAAACCATTCTACATCTGGTAGATTGAAGTCCCTGACTAGCAATAGCTTGCCTTTGTTGGCCATCCTCACTGTGTCTTCCAGGAGAACCTTGTCCTATAAGAACTCCTGGTTTGGGGGTCTATAGATAATGCCAACCCTGATAGGGTTCCATTTCCAGCTCCCAGAGTGATCCATAGGGCCTCTGCCTCACCTTGTGTTATCGAGGTCTCAGTAGCATTTATCCCTTCCTTGATATAAATAGCAACACCCCTCCTTTATTACCTATGCAGTCTCTCCTGAAGAGAGTGTAACCAGGGATGGTGATGTCCCAGGTATGATTCCTTGTGACCCAAGTCTCTGTGACAGCAACCCAGTTGAGACTGGCCTTGGCCATCATTGCTGTGAGATCTGTGATTTTGTTTGGAAGGCTACCGGCATTGACACACATTGCCTTCCAGTCTTGGTCTGTCCTGCTTGATGCATGATTTCTCCACTTGTAGTTTGTGTCACTAATATTCTTAATGTCCCTATCATGTTTGGAATGCTCATGTAGAGTTGTGATGCACATGGTGCTTGTGATGCCCTGTTTTGGTTCTGATCAATTTTCCTTGGATGGGGGAGGGGCATTGTAAGCTCATATGATGCAACTGTTGCTGATGCCCCTTCCCCTCCCTCTAGTTTAAATGGTTGATGAAGAGCTTGAATTTTTGGCTGAGAGCACGTGTTCCCTCTTTTGTAAGGTGTACGCCATTGAATCTAAACAACTCCCTCTCCCAGAAGTTCTGCCAGCTTCCTACATAGCCATAAACTTTTTCCTGACACCAGTTTTTGAGGCAGGTATTAAGTTCAATGATGCCCCTTTCTCTGATCATCTGACTGTTAGCTTCCTTGCCCCACACACGCAGGATTGCTGAGAAGGAGACTTTGGATGAAAGGGAAGTGAGTTTTTCTCTTAGAGAAGTTAGATGCTGCTTAGTCTCTCCAACTGACCATCTGGCCAGGTAGTTTGTACCTACATGGATGAGAATGTGCGTGTCTCACTCGGTGTTATGCACAATTCCCTCATTCCAGATTGTGTCCCTGGGAGGCATCTAACCTCAGTTTCAGTTCCATTTATTAATTATGCTGGAAAGGCATGTGAGCAAAAGCAGACCATTTTCACAAGTGTCCAGTTTAGGACAAATACAACAAGAGGTTACAAAATGTAGGGCAAACAGTCAGAGGATCACAAATTGAGGAAATAAAGGGATCAGATCTAGGACAATTGAGCACAGATATGACACTAACAATTTTAGAAAACAATTAATAAGTGCAGTGAAAGAAAGTGCCTGGCATATTCAGACTTGGAGATCCTGCTTCCATGGTGTAAGGGCGGGTGGAATTCAGTTGCTAGGTGGAGGAAAACAGGGCACCCTGAAGGGAATATCACTTCCAGAGACATTTGCAGGTGGCAGCCTGAGAAAGATGAGACTTTAGATTATGCTTAAAGGAAGCCATAGAGGGGCTCTGAATGATAGCAGGGGAAGACTGTTGAACAGCTTAGCAACCTTGTAAAAGAGGGTGTTTTGGCCATGTGTGGTGTGACAGAAAGTGATGGAGAAGGAGAGGGTGGAGGACCATCTGGTGGTCTGAGAGAGGGAAGACATAGGGAAGAGGGAAGTAATGCAGTGAGGGAGGAGGCCCAGGAATAGTTTGTGGAAGAAGGTGAGTATTTTGCTGTTGAGTCTATCCTCCATTTGGAGATCCTGTACAGGTTGCAGTGATAGGTATGTCTGGGAAGTCCAGAGACAAAATGGATGATATTGTGATAGGTGGAGTGGAGTTTTTGGAGGCTACTCTGAGTAAGGGGTGGAAAATAGACTGGAGCAGGAAAATGGTGGCAAGCAGGGTTTTGGATTCATAGGTCAGGAATGGCTTTACTCTGTATAGCATGCCTAGCCATTGGTGAGTTTTTTTAATTAGCTGATTTATGTCAGAATAAGAGCTGAGGTGGCTGTCAAATAGCAATCCTAGGTATCTAAATTCACTAACTCTTTCAATTGTATTACCGTTGTTGTCCAGAAGTGCGAAATCAAAGGAGAGAGGCTTCCATGGGCTGGAGAAAACCATTGATTTTGTTTTTTTTGCATTCAGCACTAGCTCTTTGGACAGGAACCAGGAGTGAAGACTACTGAAATCATTCTGCAATTTGTTAAGTAAGGAAGAGGGGTCTTTGTCTTTGCAAAAAAGGACAGCATCGTTGGCATACAGGATGAATTCAGTGTTCATGCAGATTTTGGGAAGAGAATTGACAACCACGGAGAAAAGGAGGGGACCCAGTATGGACCCTTGGGGTACTCTGAACTTTATGGGATTGGACAGAGCACCATTTACAATAGTTTGGTGTGACCTGACGCTAAGGTAGTTTCAAAACCAGTTGGTGACTTCGGGTGAGAAATGAAGATCAGATAGGGTGGATAGTAGGACGTTGTGATCTATGAGGTCAAACACTTTTGCGAGGTCCACAAAAAATGATCCAGTATAAAGTCCTTTGTCAATTGCTTGATTGATAAAGCTGGTGAATTTGATAAGGGCAATCTCAGTGTTGCGGCAGGACCTGAATCCATGCTGGGCTTCTGTCTGAAGATCATACAGTTTGAGAAATTCAGTGGTTTGTTTATGCATGATTTTTTCCAGAATTTTGGATAGAGGGTCCAGAAGGGAGATGGGTCTAAAATTAAAGACATCATCTTTGGGCCTTCTTTTGTGAAGGGGTTTGATTATGGTGCATTTCCATTTGAGAGGACAGGACCAGGAGCAGAGGGAGTAGTTGAAAATACTAGTGAGGGGAATGGCAATGGAGTCACAGACCAATTTGAGGATCCTGTAATTAGTGTTATCATGCCCTAAATAGGGCTTGGGGTCATGGGCCTTGATGAGTTTTACTACTTCTGAGGTGGCGAGATAACAAAAAAAGAAACTGGAATGGGTGTTGGGGAGAGGCGGGGAGGAGGGTTTGGGGAAGGGTGCTTGGGTGGGCTTGTATTTATCGAGGTCAAGGAAATAGTTGTTAAAAATGTAGGCAACTTCCAAAGGATCAGTGGCCGTACGATGATTGGAGGAAAGGCTGAACTGCTCATTGGCCTGTCCTCTACCAATGAGGTTATTGAGGATGTTCCAAGTGCATTTGAGGTTGCCCCTGGAGCTGAGCTGCATCTTGGTGAGGTAGGAAATTTTGGCAGACCGGACAGCAGATTACCTCAGTTTCTGTTTGGTTGCTTTGGTGGATGTGCGACTCTACCCCATGGATCACAGAGTCACCTATTATTAAGACATGCTTTTTGTTTTGCTTGGAAGTTTTTGTTGTGGTTTGTTTGTCCATGTGTTGTGTGAGGATCATTTCCACTGTCATGCCTGCCCTGGTAGTAGGCTTGCATGAAAGTGGAGATAGCCTGTTTGTCAGTTTGACTGGTGTTGGGAGTTATTTCACGAGAGTTATTTCGCTGCACCTTCTGTTTTCCTACCAACTGCCAGTCCCCTGGTCTGCTAGGTCTCTGGGGGAGTGGGGTTGGTGATTGATGCCTTAAGTCAGAGGGTTGTGCAGCACAGTTGAGTTGTACCCTGAGAAAGTATATTTCAGCATGAGCAGCGTGTAGTTGAGTGCATAGATCATTTAGTGCAGAGCAAATATGACAATGCCTCACCTGCCTTGCATAAGCTCTGGTGATGATGGTCCCACAATATCAGCAGTTGATGATGTCCATATTGTGTGGGTAATGGATGAAAAACAAAGTTGCTGTAAATCTAAGAAAGGATGGTACTCAAGGTGAACCCCTTGTGGGATGCAACTACCTGAGCCTTCCTCAGACTGAGTTATCAGGAAGGCAAAGTGGAAGTGCGGACAATAATAAAAAGCACCTGTACAAGTTGGCTGTAGGAGAAATAGGGAGGATGTGTGGATGGAAATATAAATCCTGCTTAAGAGAAAAAAAAAACTAAAACTTTTTTTGAAGAAGGTCACTAGAAAGGGAGTAAAGAAGGAGTTCGAACAAAAATAGAAGTGCCCGTGGAACTAGTAATCGGTTTTGTTATGCCTCTAAAAAGAAGGTTGCTGGAAAGGGAGTAGTGAAGGAGTTTGGATGTAAATAGAAGCACCTGTTGAAAAAGTAATAGAAAGGATGTGTGGACAGAAATAGAAGTTCTGTCCCAAAGAAGAAGTTTTTTTTATGTACAGTGCCCTCTAATGATGTGTGAGGACTTGTGCTAGAAAGAAGTAAAGGTAGTACTGTTTACTTCCTGCTGTAACTCTGTAGGAAGTGGGAGGTGCTAGGAGGCTATAAATGTCAATGCCCCAGGGGAGTGTGGGATTCAGGGGAGGAGGGTGGGTAATACGTAGCCTCCTAGCAGTGGATAGAAACAGTCAGTGAACTATGCACACTAAGTCAAAATGAAAAACCAACTGTGGTGCATAAGCTAAATCTGCAAGGCAAAACAATTAGATCTGTGAGATGTTGCTCCTTGCTCTGTCTTTTCAAGCAAACCTAGAAGACAAAGGGCTTTCCACTAAATATCCTAATTATGTCACAGATCTTCAAAAAACTCTCACTTGAAAAAGAGCTACTGTAGTGTAATGAACCTGTTTTAACTAAGTATGCTGACTGGAGTACTGAGCTGCTTTTTTTCCTGACATGTGAACAGTTAAACTTTATAACAGTTTTGCAAGGTGTCCTGCGAGAGACCTCTGTACTTGACGGGCTCTTATCTGTTATCTTTGGAAAGCAGGTGCAGCCCTTGCTGTGAAATAAATTGATGCATTTGGAGGAAAGCTAGACCACTCAGCCTGAGACATTTATCTAATGACATTTGTGCAGTGCTTCCTCATCTATATCAATAAATACAGTTTTCCTTCCCATATCCCGTTTTCAATCTATAAATCCTATAAAATATGGAAATCCCTGTAGATCTGGAAGTACTGCACATATTGAGGACTTTAGTCTCTTGTCATAGGGCTTTTAGTGCCAACTCTGAACCATTTCAGTTGCCCTCCTCTGGGCTGCTTCCACTCTTATGTCGTTCTGAAGATGTGATCTCTAGAACTGGACATAATACTCATGGTGGATTCTTACCAGCGATCTATATAGAGGCAACACCACCTCCCTCTTTCTTCTGGTGATATCCTTTCCTATGCCACCCAGCTTCCCACTAGCCCTTCCAACTGCTTTGTCATACTGGCTGTCCACCTTTAGGTCATCTGATGTGATTCCCTCCACCCAGTGTCTTTCCTGCCTGGTGGTTATCAGTGCAACTCCACCCATATTGTAATCTTCCCCTGAGTTTCTGTGCCCTAAGTGTATTATTTTGCAGTTTTTCACATTGAAATCCAGCTGCCATACCCTTGATCACTCCTCGAGTTTTCTCCGGTCTCTGTTCATACTTTCTGCCCCCCTGGAGTGTCCATCCTGCTGCAGATTTTGGTATCGTCCACAAAGAGGCAGACCTTCGCATCCAGCTCCTCTGTAGTCTCTCTTATAAAGACATTAAAGAAGACCGGTCTCAGCATTGATCCCTGAGGCTCCCCGCTGGTCACCCTCCCTTCCTCAGAGCCAAATCCATTTACCACCATCCTCTGTCACCTATCCCCTAACCAATTTCCTACCGAGTTTACTACCTTTGGACCCACTCCTAAGCTACCCAGCTTGCTTACTCATCTCCTTTGTGGAACGGTGTTGAAAGCCATACTGAAATCTATTAGATGATGCTCATTGCTCCACCCTGATCTAATTCCTTGGTCATCCAGTCAACAGTCAAAGAAATCTATCAGATTCATTTAACATGACCCCCCCAATGAATGCATGCTACCTCAGGTCTTGTAACCTGCTAGATTGGAGATATTCCACAATCCTTTCCTTCAGCACAATTTCCATTAACTTTTCTACTTCTGATGTCAGTCTGACTGGCTTATAATTGCCTGTCTGCTCCCTTCTACCACATTTGTTAAGTGGGACTACATCTGCCTTTCTCCAGTCTTCCAGAACCACTCCTGTTTTTAGAGAGCTGTTAAATAGGACTGTCAGAGGTGTAGCCAGTACTTCCCTGAGCTCCCTCAATACCAGTGGATGTACCCTCTCTGACCCCCATTGCTTTGTTCTCTTTCAGATTAGCTACACCCTTCAGAACTCTGTCTTCCAAAACAGGACTAGTGTCTGCCTCTCCCCATCCAAATATCCTGCTACTTTTTTTGTGGTTCCTCCCCTTCTCCTTCCTTTGTGAAAACTATGCAGAAGTATATGTTCAAGATGTCTGCCAATTCCTGGTCCCCCTCTGCACAGTCCCCCTTTCCATTTTTAACCTTACAATCACCCCCATCTCCCTTTGTTACTGGCTGGGCTATTCTCACTTCAGTTTGTGCCTTTGCACTCCTTACTGCTTTCCCTGCTTCCCTCTGTTTCTCCTGAGACTCCTTCCTGTCCTCTTCCCTTTGTGCCTCCTCATACCGTCTGAATGCAACCCTTTTGGCCTTTACTTTTACTGCCACCTTTTTCAAGAACCATAGTGGTCTCATCTTCCTCTTGCTTGTGTGCACTTTCTTGACACAACAGTTTGTAACCTTATCTAGGAATTAGATTAGGGTGGAGCAATGGTCATGGGAGTGGTGCAGTGTAGTGGCTGTGGAGCAGCAGTCTTCCAGGAGACGTTCTAGAGGATGTGGTGTTGTCCCATCTGCAGGCACCTCTCTGGGCTGAGGGAGGAGGTTGCTCATCTCCCGGCTGATTTGGCAAGGATTTGTGGGACCTCCTCTTCAATCCAGGGACCACCAGTGCCACTGCCGTTGCCTCAGAGGTTGCCAAGAAAGAAGAGCGGTTGGACCACAGTGAGCTCAGGGAGGGTGAGGGTGGTGGAACAGAGGTGCATCCCTCCAGTTGTACCTCTCCATAATTCCTATGCCATTCTGGCAAAGTGTGGTTCCTCTATGGAGGCACCCGGAGTGGAGACCAAGGAGGATGCTGGGAACCTCCACAAAGGAGACCCACAGGAGGTGGCAGGGGACCCTGCAGGGGAAGGAAACAACTCCTGGTGGGGACCCATTGTTAGGAAGGTAGAACTGGGGAGGAAGGGAGAGGGACGGTGCCTGCCTGGCGCCATGGCTTGAGGGACAGGGAGTGAATCCTCAGGATTGCTGGAGCAGCTGCACAGGGAGGAGCTGGATGTCATTGTTCACCTAGGGACAAATGACCTGGCTAAGAAAGGGATTAGAGAAGTACAGGAAGAGTTTGTGGAATTGGGGAAGGGCCTTAGACAAGTAGCACGCACGGTAACCTTCTCGGAGGTGCTGCCCATCTATGGCGTAGGAGAGGCTAGGGTGTTCCACACCATGGGATTCAATCAGTGGTTTAAAAACTGGTGTAGAGCTCAGGGATTTGGCTTCATTGGGGACTGGGGGTCCACCTGGAGTGATGCAAGCCTATACTGGCATGATGGGTTGCATCTGTCCAGAATGGGAACCAGAATCCTAGGTGATAGATTTAAATGCTTCATTGGCAAGCATTTAAACTAGCCAAGGGAGAGGCACTGGAAAGGAGCAGGGAAATCCTAGGCCCCCCAAAAATCATGGTAGTAAGTGTGATAAACACCAACATAGAGGTGTCGATGGGGAGAAAAGCAGGGGTAAATGGAGAAAGTGACAAAGGCAAGAAGGACAGGGATGGGGCAAAAAGGAGTAAGGCCATCAGGAACTGGAGGGTAATGAGTACTAATGCCCGTAGTCTGGGCAACAAGCTCCCTGAGCTGGTGGTCTTGATGGAAGAGGGATGCCTGGATATCGTAGTAGTCACATAAACATGGTACACGGAGAACCATGTCTGGGATGTTAACATGCCAGGGTACATAACTTACAGGAGAGACAGGCAGGGGAGAAGAGGGGGAAGAGTAGCTCTCTATGTAAAGGAAGGGATAAAAGCAACTGAACAAAAGAGTAAACAGGGAGGAGAGGAGGCACTGTGGGTCACCTTGGAGACTGGAAAGGGCACCACAATCTGCACAGGGGTTGTGTACAGATCCCCATGTCAGGAGGAGGGAATGGACAAGGGTATGATAGAAGGCATTCTTAGAATGGCAGAGAAAGGGGAGATACTGTTGATGGGAGACCTGAATATGCCAGATGTTAATTGAAGCACATTTGCTGCAGCCACATCCAAGAGCAGGGCTATTCTTGATGCCCTACAGGTGGCAGGCCTCAGACAGCTAGTTTCAGAACCTACTCGTGAGGGAGCAATCTTAGACCTCATACTCTCAAATGGGGGCAGTGAGAGGATCTCAGATCTAGAAGTGGGTTGCCATCTGGGAACAAGTGACCATCAAACAGTGTGGTTCACGTTAAACTCAGCTACAGAGTCAAGCCATACAAAAGTGAGGGTACTGGACTTCAGGAGGGCTGACTTTGACAAGATGGGAGAGTGCCTCAGAAAAGCACTAGCAAACAGGCTAGAAGGAGGTGTGGAGCAACAATGGGGAATCATCAAAACTGCCATCACAGAGGCAACAAGCCTTTGTGTGAAGCAAATAAACAAATCGAAATGAAAGAAAAAGACACTATGGTTCTCAAAAGAGGCGGCTGTGAAAGTCAGGAAGAAAAAGATAGCATTCCGGAAGTATAAGGAAACACAGAAAGAGCAGGACAGAGCTGTACCAGTTAAGGCAGAAGGAAGCAGGGAGGGAAGTCAGAATAGCAAAGGCCCAAACTGAGGAAAAGATAGCCAACTCAGTTAAGAAGGGGATAAAACCTTTTATAGGTACATCAGCGAGCGTAGAAAGACAAAGGGAGGGATAGTGAGGCTGAATAGAATGAACGGTGGGTGGGCAGAGGGGGACAGTGAAAAAGCAGGGATACTGAATGAATATTTCTGCTCTGTATTCACAAAAGAGGAGGGGGACGTGCCTAATCCAATTAACAGAAGCACTCTTGATAGGGGGGTCGATCCCAGTCCTTTCACAGAAGAAAGGGTTCTGCAAGAACTCCTAAAATTGAAGGTGGACAAAGCAATGGGGCCTGATGGAATTCACCCCAGAATTCTAAAAGAATTAAGGGGGTAACTAGTGAAACCACTGGCAACTCTTTTTAATAAATCATGGGAGGATGGTGTGGTACCCGAGGACTGGAGGAAGGCAGATGTGATTCCCCTTCACAAAAGTGGGACCAATACAGAGGCAGGAAACTATAGACCTGTCAGTCTGACCTCTGTGGTAGGGAAAGTGATGGAGTCACTTCTGAAGGAAATAATAGTTGAGTACCTAGAGGCCAGTGGGGCACAGGAACCAAGGCATGGGTTCACAGCGGAAGATCATGTCAGATGAATCTAATAGATTTCTTTGACTGGGTGACCAAAGTAGTAGACCAGGGAGGGGCTGTGGACATGGCCTACCTAGACTTTAGCAAGGCATTTGACACAGTCTCACACAAAAGATTGATAGTCAAATTAACCAGCCTGGGAGTGGGTCCCAGGGTGGTAGCCTGGGTAAAACACTGGCTGGACAACAGGACACAGAAGGTAATTGTAAATGGAGTCCACTCTGAAGAAAGAGGGGTTACTAATGGGGTACCTCAGGGTTCAGTATTGGGTCCAGTCCTTTTTAATGTCTTCATAAGTGACATTGCAGAGGGACTGGAAGGCAAAGTATGCCTCTTTGCAGATGGCACAAAGATCTGCAACAGGGTTGATACACAAGAAGGCGTGGAAAGGATGAGAAGGGACTTGGCAAGGTTGGAGGAATGGTCAGAAGTGTGGCAGCTAAGATACAATGCAAATAAGTGCAAAATAATGCACATGGGAAACAAGAACCCAAGGGAAGAATACACAATGGGGGGGAGGTAGAAACAACAACAAAAAAGGAAAGGGACCTGGGGGTAATCATATCAGATGACCTTAAAGTTAGCAAGCAATGTGAGAAGGGAGTAGGGAGGGCTGGGGGTATACTGGGATGCATAGGGAGAAGCATCAGCAGCAGAAAACAGGAAGTTGTTATCCCTCTGTACAAACAGTTGGTGAGACACCATCTGGAGTACTGTGTCCAGTTCTGCAGACCCCATCTCCACAAGGACATATACAGGATAGAGGCAGTCCAGAGGAGGGCAACTAAAATGGTGCAGGGTCTGCAAGAGAAGCCATGAGGAGAGACTAAGGAGCTTAATATGTATACCTTTGAGGAAAGAAGGGAGGGGGACATGATAGGAACTTTAAGTACCTCAGTGGAATCATGAGTCCAAGAGGTAGCATCTTTCAGAAAAAGAGACTGCAAGAACAAGGGGACACAATTTAAAGATAATGGGGGAGTCAGGGGCAATGTGAGGAAGTATTATTTCACAGAGAGGGTAGTGGATGCATGGAACAGCCTTCCTGAGGAGGTTGTGGGGTCTAAAACTGTGGGAGAATTCAAGAATGCATGGGACAGACATAAGGCAATTCTTGTGGGGGGTAGGAAGAAATAGGCTGTTGGTTAACTAGGATCTGCGGCCTATCCTGTAGGTAGGGAAATGGGCAGACTAGATGGGCCAAGCGGCCCTTATCTGCCATCAAAGTCTATGTTTCTATGTTTCGGCTTTGCCCACTGTTCCTTCATCCCCCATGTCATTCCCTCCATACCAGGTCATCCCTGATACATTCACATATCTTTATAAAATCTGCCCTCCTGAAGTCCAGGATGCTCACTTTTGTGTGGTTTTATTCTGCAGTTGTCCTTATATTGATCCACACTGTATGGTGATCACTGGTCCCAAGATGGCCTCCCATTTTGACGTCTACAACACTGTCACTGTTAGTGAGTACCAGGTCTAGTATTGCCCCATCATGAGTTGGTTCACTTACTAGGTACCTGAGAAACACCCCCCGCAGGGAGTCCAGGATGTCCCTGCTTCTAGCTGAATCCACAGCTGGGAGACTACAATCTACATCCGGCAGATTGAAGTTCCCCAGCAGCAGCACCTCTCCCTTTTTTTGTGCAATTTTGCTAATGGCTTTCACCAGTACCATATGTAAATCCTCACCCTGTGCTAGAGGTCTGCAGATCATGCCAGTGTGAATAGTGGCTCTGTTCCCAGTCTCCAGAGTGACCCACAGTACCTGAGGCCTGCCATATTCCCTGTATCTCTCTTGTTTTTATGTTTCCCTCACAAAAAGCACCACACCTCTTCTTTTTCTTTCCACCCTGTTTTTCCTGAACAGAGTAAAGCCTGGTACGGCCATGTCCCAATCATGTTTTCAGTGCACCATCACTCAGTAATACCCACAATATTCAGGTTCGCCTCTGCCATGATAGCCTCTAGGTCTGGAATCTTATTTCCTAGACTTTTAGCTGTTGTACATCTGACCTTCCAGTGTTTATTAGCACTCTGGTTGTTACCTTCTTTTTTTTCCTTTTTGTCCCCCTCCTTCCCCCTCTCTTTTTTATGCACCTGTTCCCATCCCCCTTCATTTCTATCCCCCTGCTTCCTTTCTTTATTTGTACCCTGGGGATTCCATTCCCCTTGGGTTCTCCCCACTCTCTAGTTCAGCCTGCGGGGGGCAGTTTCTGCCTCCCTGATTTCTTCTGCCACCCCCCTTCGGCTACTTTAAACATTAATAGTAACATTTAAATTGTCCACCAAGGACTGCTTCTCCCCTACTGGATGGATGCAGATCATCACCCCGTTTAGGCCCTTATCCATCCAGGTGGTTTCCCAGTCCCCAGTGTAGCAAAAGTCCTCCTCTCTGTACCATTCCTTCAAACGTGAGTTGAAGCTCCTGATATAGAGATCCTTGTCCTTCCCCCGTCGTAGATAGGTAACACCACAGAGAAAGTCACTGAGCATGCTACCTTTCTAAGACCACTCTTCAGCTCTCTAAACTCCCCCTGCACTATCTTAACCCCATCTCTAGCAGGTCATTGGCCACCAGGCAATGACATCCAGCTTTTCCTTCCATCTTGCTGCTCTAGCGATCCCCAGGATCCACTTCCCATCCCTCCAGGCCGTGGTACCATGTAGGCACCTGACCTCCCTCTCTACCCCACCTTCCTTTTCCCAAATCTACCCCCCCCCGACAAGAGTTCCATACCATTTTGTTAGTTGTTTTGTGGGGGGGGGGGGTAGTGGAGGTAGGGGGTTTCATACTCACCAAGTGGCCATCCACCTAATATATGCCTGGTCTCAGACATCCAGAACATGGAGGAATTGTGTCCAATGAAGACATCTCATGCTCCACCATGGTACCTTGCCATCATGTTGGTCATAGCAGCCTGCATCACATACCACCTGGATGATGAACGAGTGGAAAGCCTTGTGGTTAACAAAGGCCTCCCATCCATCCCAGGAGGTGCCTTGATGATGACATAGGTGAAATTCATGGTACCAAACGCACTTGGAAAGTGGACACACAGGTAAAATGCCTGCATTGTTGCTGTTCTCTGCTCCTGTGGCACTGGAAATATCATATAGCCATAACATCCCTTAGTCAGGGCATTTAGAAACTGGGACAATAGGTGGGACATTGCTGACTGTGCTGTCCCTGTGGTGTCCTCATATGGCATAAAAAATGTGCAAGCAGACAGAAAGTGTAGTCCTGCTGTGAGCTTCAGATCCACTGACAGCACTGGACTCCAATGTATGGTGTTCTAGTCAGAGGTCCTTTTATTTATTTATTTATTTATTGAAATGTTTCACCAGGAAGGCACACAAGTTGCTTGTCTCCCAGTGCGAAGGGGGTACAATTGGATGAAGAATTAGACATAAAGTTTAATATTTAACATATCTGAGAAATTCAACATTCAATTACATTTGTAACAAGACATACAGTTAAAAAATATCATAAATAATCTTACAATCGCGTTTGTGACATAACATACAGTTAAATATATCATACCTGTGGAATATGCATTTAATTACAAGTGGCATATCTGAGGAACATAGTACAGAAATTTAATGTAGCCTTGAAGCTAACTCCTTGCAGGAATGGATCACAGTTAAGAGGCAGATTATTTAGTAATTATTGAATGAATTAGGTTCAGTGAGGGACATCAAGGAGGGTAGAGGGGTAAACAGGGAAAACCAGCTGGTGGAAGGAGAGGATAAAGATAGGGGGAACATTAAAGGAGCAAAGTGAGCAAAAAATCAGTTGCAAGGGGCAAGTTAACACAAGGCTAGTGCAATCTGGGAGCACCTCAGACAGAACAAAAAGTGCAAGTTATTAGCTCAAGTGAACTAATTCCTTTGTTTAAGTGCAGGGGGATAGAGAGGGGGCCAGGAGAGAGGTTGGGTTAAGGGACAGGGTAGAGAAGGATGAGTCACATCTGGAACTTGCCCCTTCAGAATGCGGAAATCGCTGCCAGTGGTGGAATGAGGTGAGGACTTAGAATAAGGGGCAGGAGTAGGCAAGGACAAGTAGGGTAGAGATAGTAGAGGAGATGGTAAAGGGAAGGAGCAGGAGGGGTGGGAGAAACTTGCCTAAGACTAGGCCTCTTCAGGATGCTGAGAACCCTGCCAGACAGCAGATTCAGGTGAGGATGAGTTAGGTAGAAAGGATGGTGGGGAAAGGGGAGGGAAGGAAGAGTCATTTAACAGTGCTGGACCCTTCCAGGATGCTGAGAACCCTGCCAGAGGGCAGAACTAGGTGATGACAAGTTGGGAAGAGAGAAAAGAAAGGATGAAGGGAAAGGAGGGAAGAAGAAGGAAGGAAGAAGGAAGGAAGAAGCTTACTTAAGACTAGGCCACTCCAGGATGCTGAGAACCCTGCCAGAGAGCAGAATCAGGTGAGGACTAGTTGGGTAGAAAGGATAGAGGGAAAAATGAAGAAAGAGTAATTGCTCAGTGCTGGGCCCCTCCAAGATTCAGAGAACCCTGCCAGGGGATAGAATTAAGTGAGGACAAGTTGGGCAGAGGCAATAGGGGGTTAGAAGAGTAAAGGAAAAAAAGGAGGGAGGGAAGAAACTTACCTGCGAGTAGACATCGCCAGGGTGCTAAGAATCCTGATAGAGGGTAGATGTAGGTGAGGACAAGTTGGATAGAAAGGAGAGAGGGGGAGGAGGAAGAGGAGGAGGCTTGCCCAGTACTAGACCCCTTCAGGATGCTGAGAACCCTGCCAGAGCAAGTTGGTAATGGAAGAAGGTTAGGGTTAGGAGTGAGGGGGTAAGCGGTGAAGGGAGAGGATAGCATGCTGGGAGGCAGGCTTGGGGGGAGGAAAGTTTAATAGGGGATGTGAGTCATGGAGAGGAGCAGAGGTATAAGAGGATGGTTAAGGAGGGTTAAAGCAGAAGCAGTTAGATGAGAGAAAGTTATGTAAGGCAGAGGCAAGGGAGTGGGAGGAGGAGTGCCGTATTTGGGGGGGGGGGCAGATTTGCAGGAAACAATGGGTGAATCCTCCTCCTGGAATACATCACATAGTGTCTGGATGTTGTTGTGGTGCAGTCTGTAATGGCCCACTATCCACAGTTCAGACAACTCCAGGAAGGTGTGCCACATACTGCATGCAATGCTGGGAGCATATGGCTGGATGGTTACCTGCTGCTGTCAGACAGCATTATCCAGGGCTTGTCCACCTCCAGCAGCTTCTCCAGCATCAGCATGAATGGGCCATGGTGTGTGTGTGCATGTGTGTGTGTGCGTGTGTGTGTGGTTGCCTCAGGCATGTTTGGCATTTATTGCCACCTGCCTGGTGTGCCTGTGCACCTGTTTCAGTTTGCAAGTGATTTAGACTAGCTTTTCGTTGACTTTATCATTTCACTCACTATCTGGTGGTCATCAATTTGTTTTTCATATTTGACTGTGCCAGGTATTCATGTCCCCATACCACATTAGCATTGCTTTAGCACTACTGGTTTTGGGCATGCACTATTATGATTGTAACCACTTATTCCCTCTCTTCGAATATGCACCCTGGCTTGCAGTCTGACCAATTTCCACTTTTTGTTGCTATTTGCTAATCGCACATCAAATTTATGCCTCACAAACTGTTCCAGTATGCTAGCCAAAGTCTGTTATTAAGGTTATTGCCTGCTTAAAAAGCTCTGAGGTCTGGCTTTCAAAGGCTTTCAAAAATGTGCACAGGGAGCAGGAAACATTGCACAATGGGGGGAGGGTCCTATTGTACAGATGCGGTTCCTGCTGCATGCATGCAATTTTTGACAAGGGTGCCATTCTTCAAATCTTTACCCTCATTACAGGCGTTTTTCTGTGTACATGCTATGCCTAACATGACCAGGTACAACATGTGCACAGTAAGGGGAAATTAGCAGAGACTGCTGAAAACCAGTGCGGAGCTTTCTTCTTTGCACTAGCAAGCTGTGCACAACACTTAGTCTCTAGTCAGTTCGAGAACCTTTGAAACTCAGCCACAGGGAGTTTCTTCTTCACTGGGTTGTTAAGGCAAAAGCTTGAAATGAGTAGCTGTAGCATATAAACAGAATGATATAAATATTCCTTTTGGACTAGTATTTGAAGAACTTAGCAATAACATTTACTTTCTACACTAAACATGTTAGAGCTTGCCAAGTCATCTGGGTTAAGGGTGCCTGCCAGACATTACCAGAGTAAACGTTTCACAAATAAATTCATGTATCCCGTTTTAAAGGGACTGTAGTTTGTAAAGAAGTTTAACATTACATACTGTAGAACAGACCATGTTCACAGTTCTTTATTTTTCTCTATGTTAGTGGATCAGACACTTAGTGTGGAAAATTAAGTAATGTGAACAATTGAGTGCTGAGTGAAGTGGCATGCAACCTGACCACCATGGCATTCACCCCACCCGGTATCCCATTGTTAGAGCACCATGATTAGGGTGCCGTAATGTGGGTGCAGCAATAAGGGCATGAGTGATAGAGGCTATCTGGATTTTAAATCGTCCCACACTCAGCTTTGTGGTCTTTTCATGGCATGCCCCCCCCAGAGTTTGTTATATTTATGGTGGTGGGTGCGGGGAGCAAACCTTGTCTGTGGACAATCCTGAAGTGCTGTAAATTTAGGGTGCAAGAGTGCCGCCCGCAATAATTCTGGGTGACGTAATTCCAACACCCTAAATGACTTTGCCCACAATGCCCATGCACTGTTGTAGGTGATCCCCCCATCCTGTCACCTCCCCTTGAGAGCCATGATCATTCAGTTACAGTATTTTTTGTTTTATTCATGATTATGGTTTCTGTTCAACAAAATACAGTACTACAACAAGGGAAAGAAAGAAAGAAAGAAAGAAAGAAAGAAAGAAAGAAAGAAAGAAAGAAAGAAAGAAAGAAAGAAATTAACTAACTAGAACAAAGGAAACAAATAGAAGCAAATGCCTAATTTTTCCTTTTGTCTTCTGGCATGCTTCTGGTGTGCAGTGTGTCTTGCTCATTCATCCAAAGTCATCTACGAATACTGTAATTCTGTACCTTTTTTCTTTATCCTCAGTACATTTTTTTCTAGTATCAAAGTACTGTATACTGTACTTTAACCCTTGTAATCTTGTACCCTTGCCATAGTAACCCTCACCTCCCCAAACTGGTTACTATGTGGGTGACTGTGTAGTGCAGTGTTACATAAGGATGCTATTGCTTAAGATTAAAACAATATTCTTTATTTAAAAATAAATAAAAAATAAACAAAAAAATCATCTGAGGGAGCAAAAGAAATCATAAATTAGGAGAGAGAAGTCAGATGTTTTGACATGTCGAATCTTCTCTCACTGGTAACTTCATCTCAGGTCTCAGGTCTCATCCAGGTAGGCACCTATAATGCAAAGAGGGGTGTTACAGATGTGCTATAAGAAAAACAAATTGCTATACTAAATAAAAAAAAATATTGCACCACTAAATGGTGAGTTCCTGCTGTCCGTTGTGGCATTGCTGATGTGCTTTGGTAATACCGGCCTACTGAAACCCCCTCAGACAATCCTCTGCCTTGGTGACAGGTATGTTTAATGCCATTACCAGTCACTGAGCAGAGGATTAATGTTGGACATGCTAAGGCCCACATTGACATTGCCCACTGAGACACCACTACAAAACTGCTTGATATCAAGACTGAGTACCTGGCTGTGAACTTGGCTTTCATTTTATCTTTGAAAAGTTTATTAATAGTGACAACATGAGGCTAGAACAGGTCTGTGCAGCTAGATGGGACAAAAAATAGGGATAATTCCAGCACCTTCAAATTTTAATAGGGCATCCTTTGTTGAGTGAGCTCAAAAAAGGTCCAGAATTAGATGTGTTGCTCCTCTGGGAAATAATTTTTCTCTTGATAAAAGATATGTAGGGCTTCAGCACAGCATCAGCATATGAAATCATAGTCACTTCATTTGGCCCATGGTGTGTGCTGTGTGTTCCTTGCTATTCAGATCAGACAGTAGGTTAGGTGACGGGGAGTTTTTCACTGATAGATGACCTGGGGAGATTATGTCACCAGCTAGGGTGTAACCCAGGGCAAGGAAAACTTTCCTTTTACCTCCCAACCTGGTGACTTTAATTTGCTTCGACCCCGTCTCGGACATTGTCCAATTAGAGCATGGGATTAAATTAACACCAGTGTCATCCGTGTTTATGACCAGCTCAGCAGGGATCAGCTCATTTGCTACAGCACTTTTTATTCTTGCCTGAAATCCAGATTTCAGGTCCTCAAAGTAAATTGGGGGTCCTTCTGCCCGACTTAGTATCCTTACTGCAGCAGTACCCCATATGACTCAAAAAGGTCCAAGAGCACTGCTTGCTGAAAACTAGAGGACCACCAGAATCAGCCAGTTGCTGAGGGTTATTGAACTTGACTATTGTTCTTGCAATGACAGTAACAATTCTTGTGTAAACAACTGCCCATCTGAACAAAGGCGTCTAATGATTTTTTTTTTTAAACTCTGTCTCAAGGTCCACTAGAAACAAGGGCAGCCCACCTTAGGGTTTAGTGGTTAGTTCAGGTGCTGGGCTGGCAGGGTCTGGAACAACTTGAAGTTTGGCTAGGTAATCAGCCTTAAACTTTTGAATGGTGCTCTCGTTGATTTTAGTATCATACTTGCCAGTAAACAAATGGGCTGCATTCATTACACCATTCTCAGCAGTGTACCTTCCAGCTTCAAAACATTGTTCTGGAGTAAAACTTGTATACATGGACAGCCTTTTCTTTGCAGGGGGAGACATGCATCTCAGTTCACTGTCAACACTTTTGGCAACCATTAATGGAGCAGCTATTGACACTGACAGTTTGTCGGCTGTCATCTCTTCCAGTGAGAAAAAGGATGTGTTTGTGCCTTAGCATGGTCAAGCCACTTGAGGAGAGACATGGTAGCAAAACCACACAGGGAACAGCATGACCAAAACAGAGGACCTCTAAATTAATTTGTAGCCTGCTAGCTGGGAGGCAACAGCTGATCAGCTGATCACAGCTGATTACAGGTAGTTATAGGTACTTACACTACCTGTTTGCATTACCAGCTGTGGTGTGCTCTACTGCAGTACCCTGTACTGTGAAAGGGCCACAAGAAAAAGTATTGTATCAGGAAGCAGCATGTAGACCCATCACATGAAAATAGGTTTACTGCAATTGCGATCATGGTACAGGAATGTGAAATATAATGTATGGATTTATTTCCAGTTCTACAGTATGCTGTTCCTTGCTTCCAAACATGTTTCTTAAGTCTGGATTAATTTAAATGTACTGGAGTAAAAAGGCGGCTACTTAAAACACCACTGGTGACTCGATGTAAAGTACAAAGCAACGGTTCCCTGAAGTCTGACCACACAGTGTACTGACCATGAAAGAAAACCTATTATGATAGGTATAGTTAAAAATTACATTTATTACAAAATGCTAAAAACAGCACACAGCAGCACCTTCTTTTGCAACCACCAACGTTTCGCATCATACTGACGATTTTTTTAAGGTGTGGCTACCTGTTCAAAAAGATATTGCTTAAAAGTCAGCTACTTAAAGTTACAGTGTACACAATCTGCAGTGTCACACATTACTGTCTTAAACAAATAGCCTCTGCAGAAACCCAATGTATTACAACATAATAAATCTAATATATACATTTATACTTGTTTATACAAATAATACAATTTATAGAAACCCTGCATTTCTAAACATAATGATTTTTCTTCAAAAAAGATACTAGACTGAACATCTCATTTAATCCATTCTCACCATTTGTCCTCAGAATGTATTGCCATTTCTTTCACATTGTAATTATTTATTGTCTAGATCCCCCAAATGTTCAATGCAATTTTATCCAAACTCTGAAAGGTAAAACAGTGTCCCAGTCCTTTGTGTATAACATGTAAGGCTAATGCATTTGTTTTATCTTGTCTTGCAATATTTCTCAAGTGTTCAGAGATTCTTACTTTAATTGGCATTTTTGCTTTTCCTATGTTAAAGTCTTTGCACACACAATTTGCTACATATACCACAGCCTTAGTACTGCAATTAATAAAATGTCTATTTTTAAACTCTTGTCCTGAAATTGGATGAATAAAAGTACCTGCATGTACATGTTGGCAAAAAGTACAGTTACTGCATCTATAAGTTCCCTTTGGTAGCGTATTCTGTGGTTGATGTTCCACAGTGGTGTACAGACTCCTGGTCACCATACTGGCAATGTCCCGTCCCTGACAGTATACCATGCAGGTGGTGGCGGGGATATCTTACAAATGGTTCCAACTTGGGCTCTGTGGTGAGAATGTTCCAATTCTTGTGCAATGTCTGCCTAATTATGTAACTGTGGGGTGTGAAATCTGAAATGAAATTCAGATGAGTATTATTGTCTCTTCTGGTCCTATTAGTTAGCAAACTCTCTCTATCCATGCTATCCACTGCACATTTAGCTCTCTCAGCATTAGATATGTCATCATACCTTCTTGCATAAAATGTCTCACATAGGGTGTTTGCATCTCTTGTGTAATCTTCTGGTGCACTCGAATTTCATTTTAATCTCATAAACTGCCCTTTTGGTATATTTCACACCAGATGTTGTGGATGGCAGCTATCATATGTTAATAGGACATTTCTGTCTGTGTTTTTCCTGTGCAAATTTGTTTTAGTACCCCATTTCCCTCCTTCTTAATAGTTAAATCCAGAAAATTATTTTTTCTTCATTACTTTTCATGGAAAATTTCAAATGTGCATTAGTGGATTCCAAATAGGCAACAAATTCTGTCAGGGCCACTGGCCCCTCCCCCCCTCCCACACACACACACCAAAAGAATGTCATTAATAAAGCACAGGTACAAATGCACATACTTTTTAAAGGGATTCAGGTTAAATAATACACATTGTTTTCTCCCACTGAGATAAGCAGACATTCACCAAATTTGGTGTGAAGGAGGCCTCCATTGCTGTACCTTTGATTTGAAAGTAAAACTGTTCATTAAAAGTGTTACAGTATAGTACCTTTTCAGTTAAAACATTCAAAAATGCAATAAAGGCATGAGTGTATCCAGATTTTTCATACAAGGTATCTCATAGAGCTTCAATCCCCCCCACAATGTAGTATATTGGTGTATAAGGCAGTAATATCTAAGGTTACCAATATGTGATCCTCATTTACTTGGAGGTCCATCAAAACCTGTATGTGAGTGGTGTACTTAATATATATCGGCCACAAGGGTATAAGCATTTTAATGTATTCATCCACAAAATGAGCTAAAGGCTCTGTCAAGGAGCCAATGCTTGCCATGATGGGGTGGGCTGGTGGGGTAGTGAGGGTCTTATGAATTTGTGGGAGCCCGTACATATATTGTGGTGCTAACAAGGTGGGATATGGTTAAAAAATCATAGGTTTGCTTTGTAATAACCCCATTTACCCATACTTCATGCAGCTACACATCAACTGTCATATCTTTTGGCAACTTTTTGTAAAATTCAGTTTGACAGATGATTAACAAGTTCAGTCTCATACTTAAATTTATCTTAGATAACAACTGTACCACCCTTATCAGCTGCCTTGATTTCTATTTGTTTGTTCTTTGTCAAACTCTGCAGTGCTTCTCTTTCGTCTCTTCTGCAGTTGTAAAATCTTGTTTTTTCTTTTGCCACAGTATAATTGTGAATGTCTCTCTCACATGACTTTTGAAAAGTGGCCACAACTGGGTTACTTGGAGGAATAAATGCTGAGGTTTTTTTTAAGACACAGTTATTAATGCTAATATTCATTTTTTCACTCTTCTTTGTGTTAGCAATGTCTTTTTCATTAAACAGTATTTTCAAATCTAATTTCCTTGTGAATTTGTTAAGAACAACAGTGGTGTCAGATTCATTTATTCCATTGGTTGGCACTTATTTTAAGCCTTTTTCCAGAACTTGTCTTTCCATTTCAAATAATTGATAACTGGATATGTTCACTGCCAAGGAGTTGGCTAACTCCGATGTGTTCCCATGTTGATATCTGGCTCAAGTCCTCTAGCCCCTGTGAGGTCGTCCTCTTCCTCCTCCTCCTCCCCTTTCCCCAGTCCCTGTCCTTATTTGTCTTGAAATCTGATGAAACAAAGACTCTGTCTCAATGTATGCTGCTGATTTAGTACCTTGTGGATAATGGGGTAATTCACTATGGCTGAAGGATTGCTCCATATCATCGGGGTTAAAATCTCTCTCCATGGATTTTCTCCTTCCTGCCCCCTCAGGGCTAACTGATTCGGTGGAGGGGCCGAAGCCTCCCCCCCACTCTGCTCTAAAATAGAATTATCCGTTTCATTGTAACTTGTGCCATCAGACTCTGAACCACTCATGTAGGTTTCTAAGTTCCGAGGTTCCTCCGTTCTTTTAATTATCGACTTTGGGGTGTATGTGGATTCTTTCTGTTTCTTACCCCAAAAGAAAATGTGTCCCTCCAAATAATACCTATGGTCCCTTTCAAATTTCTTTTCCTTCATTTTTTTTTAATCCTGATATCATAATTCTTATTTGTTTGTTCAAGCTGTTGTCTGTATTTGTTATACTCCATATGCGTCTCAAAGCTTTTAACTTGAGCTTCCCTCAGTATCAGTGAATCTTTTACATCTTTTTCTATTAGCTCTGCATCTTTTAAAATTATTTTGAGTAGTCTGGCACTGGACTTAAGACAATGGCTTTGCCAGTCAGTTAAAAATCATGTTCTGTCTGTCCCAAAAGCAGGCTGCATAACAAATTGTAAACCCTGTGGTACCCTATTAACTTCAAGATAAGCATTTAAGGTTCCATGTTGACAGTATAGCCTGCAGGCTTTTAAAACCACCCATTCCAAATTCACAAAGGTTTCATTAATGTTACCTGGTCCCACTGGCATTTCTTGTTGGTTTTGTACATTACTGCTGTTATCATTCATTTCTGTTTTCCTCACTAACAATGGGATTTTCAATGCCTGCTTAGAACAGTGTTTCCACAAATTCATCACTACTTGCAGAGTTCTGTATTGGGTTCTGTGTATGGTCATGAAATATTAGAGGAGTGCTGCTGTCAAATTTGGTCTGCCTAGACCTGCCAGTCACCATAATGGCTGGTACCATGGTCAGCGTTTAGTGCACAAGCCAATTATTGAGAAGTACTGGAGCAAAAAGGTGGCTACTTAAAACAACGCCAGTACCTCGATGTAAAGTAAAAAGCCACAGTTCACTGAAGTCTGGCCACATGGTGTACTGGCTATGGAAGAAAGCCTATTACAATAGGTATAGTTAAAAATACATTTATTACAAAATGCTAAAAACAACACACAACAGCACCCTCTCTTTGCAATCGCCAATGTTTCACATCATACTGACACTTTTTCAAGGCATGCCTATCAAAAAGGTATAGCTTAAAAGTGAGCTACTTAAAGTTACAGTGTACACAATTCACAGCGTCACACATTACTGTCTAAACAAATAGCCTCTCCAGAAACCCAATGTATTACAACATCATAAATCTAATATATACATTTATACATCTATATACAAATAATACAATTTATACAAACCCTGCATTTCTAAATGTAATGATTTTTCTTCAGAAAAGGTACTAGCCTAAACATCTCATTTAAACCATTCTCACCATTTGCCCTCAGGCTTTATTGCCATTTGCTTTCACATTGCAATAATTTATGGCAATCCATCCTGAGTATATAGCAGAAAGGGGAAGGAGTAGTTGTTGATTGTAGTAGTGGTAGTGTCAGAATCAGGGCAGCAAGAAAAGAAACAAGTGGCAGTGACTAGCAAATTGTATATACACACATTGGTGAGACTATTGTTGTCTTGTCTTGCTGCTGGGAGGGGAAAAGGAACAGCCTGGTCAATCTGTATGTAATTTATTCAATTTGCAGTAGGTTACTGCAACCTCATCTTCAGATCTCATTCACCAAAGTCCTTTCTCAGTTTCCATTTCCATGTGAAACTAGGCAAGCTTCTTGATGACAGCATAATTATTTTACACTTTACAGACCTTTTTTGGTGCATCTGAGTACAAGTAGTACTTCAGTTCTTTTCCTTTCCTGACAGAGCTCAGTTTGTTTTTGCAGGTTAACTTGGGGGCAGTGCCATCCTTTTTAGATTTTTATTAAGAAAGGTTCTTCTAATAATGTAGCTGTCAAAAATGTTTTATATGGATAGTCATTTATTCTATAAGGAAAGGCTGACATCCAAAAGTCATACTAATACCAATGATGTGACATCAGAAAATTATTATGCCATCAAGCTGATGCCAGAAAGTTGTAGTACCATGATTCTTATCATTTGGGAGGAAGGTAAGTGTTCAGCTGGGGTGGAGGGTGAGGTATTTGAAATGAGTGCACAAATCAATGGTCTACATTGGGAGAATGGAATGGTGTGGGAACAGAGAGAGAGGAAAACAGACTCTGGAACTGGAAAAAAACACCAACTTTCTTTTTGAGGCTCACCTTAAGAATGGGGGGAGCACTAAGGGAGGCTTCTTCAAGGAGTGCAGTTAGCCTAGATTGATGCTTCTTTTAAACCAATATGTGAGACATGTCAAGTACCCAATAGTTAATTGCAAAAAGAAGTGACCAGTGAGGTAGTGCAAAAATTCAAATATTAATCCAAACACCAAGCAATTATCTGACCAAATTAAAATTAGAATACAAATCAAGTATTTACAATACAATGACTCTTTTGCACTGGAGTCCCAATTTAAAAACTGAACTGGAGATAGTTACAAATCACAAACTGATGATGAGCAAGTGGTCCAACTAAGTTAATATGATACATTTTACCACAGGCATGTACTGTGAGCCAATCAGAACACAGGAAAACTCAATTATTATCCCACACAGTACCACCACTATATTTTTTACATGCCCACAGTAGGTTATCTACATTTTAGACATGCCCACAATTGGTTATCCACACCTACAGTAGGTTATCCTATTCTTATGCACGCCCACAGTAGGTTATCAATATCTCAGAGACACCCACAGTATACAGAGCAGAGCCATAGTAAGCGTATTTTGTAAACTTGTTCAAAAAGGACTTTCAACATTTTCTAAAGGTAGCCAAGTAAATGTACTTACTACAAGTATCTTGTGTTCTGAGTTTCTGTTGCCAGCTCAGAATAAAAACTAACAGCATAATATGGCAAAATCCAGCTTTGAAAAGTAAAGCTGTGACAGTGGGCATGTGCATTAGCGCCAGCAGTAATGCACATGTGCAGAGTCATGTCTTCACTTTTCAAAGCTGAATTTCACTGTATTAGCCTGCTCATTTTGTATTCAGTCATTTTTAAAAAAAGTCAGTTTACAAAAGCCCTAGTTTTATAATAGTAATAACATTCAGTTTTGTGGAGTGTACACACAATAACCAGCTTCTGTGGGTGAGTAAATGCCTTAAATACCCACAGAAGCTAGTTATTGCTTCATATTCTCCACAAAATTAAGTGTTATCACTTAAATATCATTGAATCAGAACCATGATAAGATACACTCAGAAGATCATATCAGGGTTATTGGTCAGATTGACAGCTGTGGATCTACCTCAAACAAGTGTAGAAAGGTGTTGAAAGTATGGATTGGTGTAACAAAGCTGGGGGATGGGGAGTAGTGGTGGCTTGGGGTTGTTAATGAATAGAGATCAGGATGGTAGCAGAACAGAGGGAATGGGGAAGCATCGGGCTTGTCGATAGAGATGTCGGTGCAAAGAGAGACAAGAGAGTGGAATATCAGACTAGGCAGTTCTTTCAATTTAAGCAGCATGGTATACATATGTCAGATTACTAAGCATGAAAAACACAGCAGATTGTAGTATATTGGTGCTATAAACAAAGTGCTATTAAACCACAGCCTATAAAAAGGGTTTAAAATCTAATTGATCATTTAAACTATGGGGAGAGAGCAATTTTAGTACCAGGATTCACTTTCTTTCTCTTTGCAACAAGATTTTGAGTCTGTCATCTTGTCTAGGTGATGGGTAGACCCACTCCAGAGCCGTGAGCCGAAGGCCTCTAGTGTTGTATTGCATACCTCCTTGACATGCAGTTCCAGTGCATTATTTATATTTTTTGTTAATCATAGCATGGATGTGCTCCTGGATTCTGTACTTCAGTGGCACACCATCCTCCCAATGTACTCAAGCCCACATTTGGCATCAGGCAGCATAAACCACTCTGTTTTGATGATCAATGTAACATTACAGAGAATAAATCTGTCCAGTTTTTAGATGCTTGAAATTCTGATCTGTGTTACAGAGTAGCAAATGTTACATTTTCTGCAACTATAAAAAACAGTTCTAGAGGTGGCAATCAGCTGAGATGTGGTGTCATCAAAATGGCTACTAATGAGGTAGTCCTGAAGGCTAGTGCCATGTTTGAAGGAAATGCATGGTGTGGTACCCATGATGGATCTAGTTCCTCATCCAAGGAGAGGATGGACCACCTGACTCTCATTATATTTCAAATAGCCATGGCTGAGCTATTGTACATGGTAACAAATGTGACCTGAGGCATTTGATCACTAATTACTCTTTGTTTGGGCTGAAGTAATGATGATCTGACAATCTCACAGACCTTTTCGAAAGCTTTTTTGTACTACTTCTGCCTAGTATAATTTCTCATAAAACGTAATTGACAGCATCTGGGCTTCCTCAAGAAATGTTTTGTTGAAATTGAAGTTCCTTGTGACTTGAGTCTGAGGAATTGTACAAAAGGAATTCTGTTGTCCAGGATTCTGGGTTGGCAGCTGTCTGCCCTCAGGAAGCTACTTCCTGAAACAGGTTTTAGGTATGGAGATGTCACCATTTTATCAGTGTTGCTTATAGACAGTTTAAAATCCCCAAACTCTATCATCCTAGAATCCGAGATTTAATGTATTATTACTTAACCATCTTGTGAACTCATCTACAGATCTCAATCCCCACCGACACAAATAATATCACTGATAAAGCACTGCCAGGTTATTATGTGTCTGAGGTGATGGTTGGAGTTGGAGAAAACAATTTCTAGCTCCTGCCATCCCAAGGGGAGGTAGGCATATGATGGGCTAGTGCTGCACCCATAGCTTTACCCTGTTGTTGCAAGTAGACCTTGCTGCCAAGACAAAAGTAATTGTGAGCCAAAGCTGAGGTGTTCAATGATAAATTCCTTTGGGGCATTTTTCATAGCTGGCATAATGTCTAGAAAGTAACCACTGGCTACTATCTCAAATTCATATTTGATGCAAGTGTACAAGGACTTCATATCAGTAGCAAGCCAGTAGTACTCTGTCAACCAATCAAAACCTTCAACTTTGTTAAGCAAGTCAGTGGTGTCCCTGATTTAACTGGGTATTTGTGTGACCAACTGCTTGAGAAAGTGGTCCACAAATGTCGAGGGACCCTAACTGAGTGAACCAACACCACAAACTATTGGTCACCCAGGAGGGTTCCTTGCCATCTTGTGCACCTTAGTGAGTGTATACAGAGTGGGTGTTACTAGAAAGTCATTTTTCAAAAATGGCATTTCATTATTGTCTATCCAACCTTTAGAAAAGACTCTATCTATGATTTCATACAGGTCATTACAGCTGCTTAGCTAGAGCTACTGTATGTGCGATGTAGTGCTATTACATTAAGAAAGGGATCTGGAAGCATGTGACTGTGAAAGCACCACAGCTGTCTCCTTCTACTGAGTGGACTTGAAGCACATCTCTCCGCATGCTCTCCATTCATTACAGTGCGGTTGCTTTCTCACTCCCCCCTCCCTGCTTCACTATTTTCTTGCTGTGGCCTGCAGTTTTTGCAGGTCTGTTTATCAAAGTTTGATACCTGACAGAGAATTTGAGGCTAAATAAGAAGATGGGGTTCTATAATGAAAATGAGCATTGTCAGCCCTAATAAACATACTTGAAAAATCGAGGCGAGATCCTGTACATGCGCATCAGCATAAGGTTTCAGTTCCCTTTTTCAAGCTAATTTATTAGCACTGACAATACTTGTTTTCATTATTGAACTGCATCCTCTTAATCAGCCTCATATTCTCGATTGAGTACCATACTTAAAAAATGAAAGCTCTATGCACAAGTTTAGACTGAATAAAGAGACATGCATTCCCGGTCATAAAAAGATAATAATACATCATTATTTTATACGCTGGTGCATTCTACACAGTTATTTTTGCCAGGCCTGTGCATAGAGGCAAATTGGTCACAGATGGCCAGAAATTATAATGTAGTGTCATTTTTAACCACCATGATCACATCCAACAGCCATGCTTCAGATGACTTTTAGATGACTGTTGGATGTGATCATGGTGGTTAAAGATGATTCTGTGATTAATAATCAGTGCGCATGTAGGCTCATGTAATCTGTGGATATTGAGTTCCAGTCTCTGACAAATCAGTAGACAAGTGTAACACGCTATCATCAAACTTGTTAAGTGCTATTGTGATTAAAATTTAGTGGCCATGTTCATAGCTGGCAGGGGGTGAGTCAACAGCTGATCCACATATCGTGGGGGCAGGTCCTGGTACTACAGAGTGCTGCACCACCCAGCATCTGCACCTCCAGCCTGCCTTCTAACTGCATGAGGGGGAATCTCTACAGTCATGGTGTGACACCTCAGGCTGCCACCAGATGCAAAAACATTGCCTCCCTTTGCACCATATCAATCAGCAATTTATTAGCTGTATTCATCAGCTGGCAGGGGACTTTGGGGCATGTTGGTGGCTGATCTATGTGCTGTGGGGTGGGCCCCTGGTACTGCAGAGGTCTGTGCTGCCCAGCAGCACTGGCACTGTAGGGGGAGCCCACATCTTCTGAAAGAGCTGGCATCACAGCAGTAGATGCCAATCATTCCACTTTAGTGTCTGAACTGCTATTTATTATTTTTGCTCTCCATTTCCTTCACTACAATTTTACTTACTCAAAACAGACTTTTATAATTTATAAGGCTGCCTAGGTTGAATCATTGTGTTTTATAGGCCAAGCAGAACAGTTTATGCAATCTGTCTGACTGTAGACATCTATGATTACTGGGAGCAGAGCTCCTTACAAACTGCACTTTGAAATATTTTATTAACTGTGACAGTTTTGTCCCTGTTTTACCACTCTCCTGCAGTCAGATGATTATCTTTATTTTTTGTATGTGGGATGTTGAATTGTTTTTGTTCTAGAATTCTGCTGAATGTGTTTATCTTCTTTTGGTTGCTGCTACAGCTGATTTGAGACTGAACATTGGTCCTAGATACCAGACTCCATTTATTTCTGGCTCTTCCTTTTCTGGTAACTCCATTTTTTTAAACAACTTGACTTTTTACAATACGGACTTTGAACCACACTGACCTGGTAGCAGCAGTCCGTTTCTGTTTACCAGAAGAACTGCTGAACTGCTTTAACTCCTTATGGTTGCAGCTACACCTGAATCCAGGGCTGGATTTAAGTTACACATCAGACTGATTTTTTCTGGCTCCTGTTTCTCTAGTAGCACTGTTTCTAAAATGACTTGGTTATTATAATATGGGCTTAGAACCACACTGACCTGGTGGCAGTGGACGGTTCCAGTTAACTGAAAAAGTGACACTATGGAAGGGCATGGATTTTCCTTTGTTTTATAGGAGAGCTATTGCTTTTCTTTCTCTGTAATATTACTTACTGAAAACAGACTAACTGTTATAATTTATAAGGCTGCTCAGGTTGAAACACTGTGTACTATAACTCAATCAGAGCAGTTTATGCAATCTATCTGACTGTAGTTATTTGTAACTAGTGGGAGCAGAGTTGCTTACAAACTGTACTTTGAAATGCTCTAACTTTGGCTGTTTTTCCTTGTCTTACCACTCTCCTGAAGTCAGATGGTTATCTCTGTGCTTTTTCTAGGTGAGGTGTTGAATCGTTTTTGTTCTAGAGTTGTGCTGAATTTCTTTATATTATTTTGGTTGCTGCTACAGCTGGTTTGGGACTGAACACTGTTCCTAGATACCAGACTCCATTTATTTCTGGCTCCTCCTTTTCTAGTAATCCCCTTTTTTTTAAACAAATTGACTTTTTACAATACAGGCTTTGAACCACACTGACCTGGTAGCAGCATTCGGTTTTGGTTTACCAGAAGAACTGCTGAACTGCTTTATTCCTTATGGTTGCAAGAACATCTGAATCCAGACTGGATTTATGTTACACATCAGACTGTGATTTTTTCTGGCTCCTCTTTCTCTAGTAGCCCTGTTTCTACTACAACTTGATTATTATAATAAGGGCTTAGAACCACACTGACCTGATGGTAACAATCGGTTCTGGTTCACCAAAGGAGTAATGCTGTGGAGGGGCATGACTTTTCCTTTGTCTTACAGGAGAGTTCATTGCTTTTCCTTCACTATAGTTTTACTCAAAACAGACAAATGGCTTTTAATAATAATACAGGGATCTCTAACTGACCATTAGAATTTATCATTTTTTTCATACTTCCAACTAGTTCCTTACACCCTGCTTCCTAACACCAGGTACACTTGACCAGTCAGACCAGGTGGCAGTGGTCTGTCTTGGTTGCAGGTATTTGTAACGTGTTTAAAGGGTGGGGTTGATATTCAATATTTTTGGAAATGTGCAATAAACATTTTTATCAGCTGGCTCTACATTTATTAATTTCTCCTTAACAGGTTGCCCATAACAAAGGGGGCTTTGGTCAGGACTAGCTTGGTGGCAGCAGTTGGTTCTTGTAATCTGAGTGTGACAAGACTTTGGAGACAGAATAAAACCCTGTCACTGACAAACAGCCATTCCTGTTAATATTATTTTAGAATGCTGTAGCTTGGGTAATATTCTTTTTTTTTCAAGTATAGCTTATTGAAGTCAAAAGTACAATACACATTGCAGAGCTTAACCAACAATGAATAAAATCTTTGCCAATTTTCATTTTAAGAAAAAATTAAAAAAAAAGTGGAATAATTCCTGCATTGTCAGACCATAAATTGACAGATGAGTTCACAGGGCAAAATCCTCCAGCTATTTGTGCAACAAGGACAGCAGGTATATAACATTAATCAAACCTATAAAGTTGTAAGACCTTGTATCTTATTGGCACCTCCCCCACCCCAAATAAGTTATAAAACCATTCCAGACCCTAAAATACACATCTTCTCTCTGCTTGACCCTGTGAATAAGGTTCTTCATTGTCTGGCATTCTTTCGTCATGGATAACCAGCTCTGAATGATGGGTGGTTTCTCCTACTTCCACTCCCTCAAGATACCCAGTTTAGCTGAATTTAGTGCATTTAAAAATCATCATTTATGCATTTGATCCTCATCCCCAAAATCCCTAAGGAGACCCTGTCTAGCTGAAAGAGTCACTGGATTATTTACACAGGTTGTTAAGATCTGACCAATGTCTTCCTAGTAGGAATTCAAAGTGGCACAGCTGTACATCTTGTGCAGTAAGTCTGCTGGCTGTTCACTACATCTCAGGCACTTTCCCTCTGTCTGGGCGGCACATTTTGATGTTAGGGCAGGTGTATAGTATGCCCTATGAGTGGTCATAAAGTGTATGTATGTATTTATATTTACTCTGCAGAGTCTGTGTTTACCCCTTCTTGAGGATATCTTGCCAATCCTCCTCAGGTACTGTCTCCTCAAGTATGTCCTCCCACTTTCATCTATGGGAAGCCATGTCACTAGTAAATTCTTGCATTAAAGTTATATAAAGATTGGATACTAAGCCTCTTGTATTGTCTGCCCCTGCCAAAGTAAACACAAGACTAGATGGGGTTTGTGGGGTGAAAAGTGGTCCTAACTTTTCAGCTAAACAATGCTGGAGCTGCAGGTATCTGAAGAAGTGGGTTCAGGGAAAGCCATATTTATGATGTATTGTTTACCCTTGAAGGACATCAATGTGCTGCCTTTGTAAAGATGGCCAAGCAGTTCTATACCTTTAGCTGCCCAGGTCTGAAAGTCCATATCCCCCAACAAAATGTAGGAAGATTGGGTTCCTCCATAGAGGAGTAAAAATAATAAAATCAGACTTAACTGCTAAACATCTATGGGCTTGATGCCTCATTTGCCAGAGATGTTGTACTATTGGATTCTGATTAGCATATGTTATATCTCCTCCTTTTAAACTGTGTTAAGTCAGTAAGATGGATCGTTTTTGTCCACTCTTTTTCCAGGAGAATACTGAAATTTCTGCTCTTCAGGTTAAACAATTCTTTAATGACTGCAATTTGTGCAGCCCAATAGTAACTTTTTAAATGAAATGCACTAATACCTCTTTTATTTGGCATATGAGTTAGTTGCTCATACTTAAATCTTTTTTTATTTTGCCAGAGCCAGGTGTTGGCACATGCTGTTAATTATTAAAAAAGCACTTCCAGCACAGGAATAGGTAGAACTTAGAATATGTATAAGAACTTTGGAAGAATGGCCATGTTCAAAACATTTGCATGGCCCAGGGGAGAGAGAGGTAAGTCTCGTCATCTAGAGCAGAGGTCTCTAACTTTTTGCAGGACATGAGGACATTTGGCTTCATATAAATCCCCTATTTTATGCCTGAACTGGACCCCAGGATATTGGAAACCAATCTCGGTCCATATAAAGTGTAGCCACTGCTGAAGCTTTCCATGTTCACAATCATATAAGGGTAACACTATGATCTTGCCCATATTTACCTTGTAGCCTGAAAGGGCATTACAATTCTGCAGAACCTCAACCAATCTCAGCAGGGATGTCTCTGAATGCATGACAAAGACCAAAAGGTCATCTACATATAAAGAAACTTTAGCAGTGGCACCCCCCAAGTGGACCCCTCGAATATGGTCTAGTTTCAATAGTTTAGCTAGGGGCTCTAGGGCCAGATTGAATAAAAGTGGGGATAAAGGACGCCCCTGTTAAGTTCCCCTACAAAGGGAGAATGGAGCCGAGAGCCATCAGTTGGTCTGTAGCTGTGGGGCTAGAGTAAATAGCTGGGACCCAGCCTAAAAATTAATCTCCAAATCCCATTTTCCTCATCATGCATCAGAGGTGGTCCCACTCAATTCTATCAAATGCCTTTTCTGCCTCAAGTGAGACCACTGCTGGGCAGTCACTTGAGTTAGATTGTCCCCAGGCCAAGACCTGGAAAAGGGTCAGAAGGTTTGAAACTGCCCATGCCCATCATAAAGCTGGCTTTGTCCTCAAGGACCAGCTTAGGTAACAATTTTACCACTCTACTAGCCAGAATGTTTGCATATATTTTAAAATCGGAGTTCAACAAAGAAATAGACCTGTATGAGGCATTTTTATCTTGGGGCTTGTCAGGTTTAGTAATAACTGTTATTCTAGCCTGAGAAATAGAAGGTAGGAGTTGGCCCTCTTTAAAAGCAAATTGAAGAGTCTCATACAGATGCCCTAATATTGATGCAGTTAGCCATTTATAAAGGTCAACTGGGATGCCATCTGGTCCAGGTGCTTTATCAGCAGTTAGCAGACCAAGTGCCCACAATACCACCTGTTTCGTGACCTCAGCATCCAAAGTTGCTCTATCATCCTCTAACCTGTTCCAAGCCTTCATAAAACTTGCCTTTGTCCAAGTTAATGTGAGAAGCAGGATTATCCTTCCCACTTGTGTATAATTTAGCATAGTATTCCATGAATTGCTGGTTAATACACTGCTGACTAGAAATTGGGTTGCTGGAATCTGAAACAATACTTTTAATACAACATTGGGTCTGTTCCTATTTAATTTGGTAAGCCAGTAGCTTGCCATACTAATTACTGTGTTCATAAAAAGTGGTTCTCTGGTAAGTAAGCACCCACTCTGTTGCTCTGGAATGTAATTCATTATATTCCTCCCTCTGTCTTACTAAAGATCTGCAGATTTTTGGATCTCTAGCAGCCTTATGTTTTTGTTCAGTCTCTACAATTTTTTTATACAAATCATCTAATTGTTTTTTGCTCTCTTTTTTAATATGGCTGGCATATGCTATAGCCTGTCCCTAGATAATGGCTTTTAAGGAGTCCTATACCATTCTCATATCCTCTATCATGCCTATATTGGAGGACCAGAACTCTTTGATCTCATCTTCCAATTGCTCAGAAAAACTTTTATTACTAAGTAAGATAGGATCTACTCTCCAAATGCTAGTATTCCTAAGTTCTGTCAGGTTTGGGGTCCATACTACCTGCAATGGGGCATGGTCTGACATAAGAATAGGTAGATAGTCAGCAGATGCCACTGTTTGCATGACACCCTCTGAGACGAAAAGCATTTCTATCTGGGTGTGTGATTGGTGGACATGTGAGTAATAAGAGTAGTCTTGGAGGGTTGGGTGCACCACCCTCAATGCATCCACCATTCTCAAGGTTCTCATTTGATTAAGGAGCAACTGAGTGGCCTTGGTAAGTTGGTAAGGATGAGTGGAAGATGGCTCTAGATAGGCATCTACAGTAGAACAACATTTAAATCCTCTCCCTCAAAAAAATCTCCATGTAAGGGACTCAGTGTGAGGATTAAATCTTGTATAAATTAGCAGTCATCAAAATTGGGCCCATAGATGTTCAGTAGTATAATTTGTCTCCCATATAATTTACCTTGAACTAGGACCTAGCATCGTTATGAATCAGTCTGCGAGAAAAATGCTTTGAATGGTAACTGTTTATGAAATAATATAGCTACCCCTCTAGCATGGGAGGTGAAGGAGGAGTAACAGACCTGGCCTACCCAGTCTCTCCTTAGCTTCTGATGTTCAAAATCAGTTAAATGTGTCTCTTGTAAATAACCTATAGTGACCTGATACTTCTTCAGGTACTCCAATACCCTTTTCCTCTAGATAGGATGGTTAATTCCCTTAATATTCCAAGCTATTATATTTATAGGGTTAGCCATGAGGTCTTATCACAAAGGTTAGCTTGAAAAGTAGCCCTCTTATCTAGAGTCTACAGATTTGAACAATCCATTCCAGGAAAGCCCTGAACAAGACTTCCATCATTACATAGGTTTGATAGGTCTGATAATAAAAAAATACTAATTTGATACATTAAATAAGTTACTAAATTGAAAATCTTAAAACAAGAACCTCGATGGAGCTAAAAATGCAGAACAATATTGCTCCAGCCAGAACTGCAACCAGCTGCAAAACAAAAAGATTTATGGGGTGGCAGCAATAAAAATCACAACAGTAAACTAACTACTATCTACCCTATCTCTTTAAAAATTAGCCTCTCTTTTCTGCTCATGGCTAATAAAAAACACTCCTTGCACAATATGAGCATTCACCGAAGGGGCAGATAAAATCCTGATGAGCGTTGGCTCCCAAAGTACAGAATATATTTAGCTGAAATGAGCTCACCTCAAGTGCCTGGCCACATGTGAGGTCACAGATAGTGGACCACAACCAAAGCTCTGTAGGCATGCAGTGACCTTTGGGAAGGGGGGTGCTGAAATGTGCTGCATACCAGAGGAACTAGGTGACACTTATTCCATCAGATTTACTCAAGAATCTGAGCATGGTGACCTAGTCTATGGGATTCGACAGTCTGCACAGTAGTATATGGTCCAGGACATATGTAGTGGTGGTAAAGTTATGTGGAACATTCTGTAAGAAAACCATGCAGTCCCACCGATATAGCCCCTTAACAATTAATGCAAGCTAAGCCATATAAGGCAGTCAGCCAAGTTGTTGCATCCCATGTACTCCAACTATCATGAGCTGCTAGACACATTAGCTGTAAGTATAATCAATTGGAGAGGGAAGAGTGCCATAGGCAAGAGGAATACACCCCGACCACTGCAGGGAGAAAGGAAAAAGTGACTCAACACTAAATCCACATTCATCTACCCTGATTTTCTTTTCCTATGTAATGGAGGAAGGGACCCTGGCACACACTTCTGGGATGACCCCTCCCAGGAAAGGAAAATACTCTGCCAGCAGATCCAATATCAACAGAGAGGGGTCTCAGCCATTACAGTTATTTTACTGCTAGATGGCAAAGGCACCATGCAGAACACTGCCCAGCCTCCACCAACATGGTACTTCTGCCCAAACTCTCATTAACCCCCCCATCTAATGACCCTGCTCTAGCAACCATGCAGAAGGAAATTATTCAAGTCTCAACAAGCTGTAAATGTCTGTCATCCATTTTATCTTTTTAAAAAGGAAAAGAAAAGGGGTACAGAAATACAAACACTTTTCCCCAGAGGGCTGGGTTTCTTCTGAACATATCTAGTCCAGTACACAAGGGGTCCATTGTAGTGTTAAAGGGTAGGCAAACTATTCATTCAACAAAGTCAAGACCCAACTTACAAACTTTCTGCACTCTCCAGAGCCTTGCATGGGTCAGTGAAAAACATTGGGCAGGATTTTCAAACATCTGAGAATGCCGCAAACCCCTGGTATGCTGAACATATGGTGCATGGGGCTTGCAGCATTCTCCTAGCTGGCAGTCTGGATTTTCTACCTCGTGCGTGAATTGCCACAAGTTAGACCAACTTTTTGTGGTCTAGCTTGCTGCCATCCTGAGGACCTGTTTTATGCAGCTTGTGCCAGATATTTGCCACAAGTGACCATAAATTGTAGAAACTGTCAGAACTGCTCCCAAGACTGCAAAATCAGGCACAGTTGGGGCAAAAGGATTTGGCACACTGACAAAACCTAAGTGCTGCGGTGCAGGGCTGGATGCAAGCCCCACACCGCATTTTGAAAATCCAGCTCATTGTCTTTCCAGTAGCAATGACTTTCAATTTCACTGGCATAAATAAGGTGAAGTGCATGTTCTTCTGCTTAAGCTTTGTCTTGGCATCCATAAATTCCTTCTGATGAGCCAATAGTTCAGAACTAATGTCTGGGTATAGTTGAAGTAAATGCTCCTGGTCCCAGATTCCACCCTCCTTCCATGCTTTTTTCATAAGCTCTTTTACAGTGTGATTGTGCAGCTTCATGAGAAAAAACCTAGGGGGCTCTCCTAGTCCCAGTTTGCTCCACAGTGCTCTATAGGCATGGTCAGTCTTCACTTCACTGTGAAAGCCCCTTGTGACTAAACAGTCTTACTGAAAAACATTTCAGGCTGTTCCCCTTCTAGACCTTCTGGAAAGCCAACCACTATGATATTTTCATGTCAGCTGTGGTTTTCCCACTGATCTATCTATTGTTGTAGAAGGTGGATCATTTTCTTATGTTTGGTAACCAAAAATTTCAGCGAGGCCAAGGAATCTTTGTTGATGTTGACTCTTTCTTCCAGTTGACTGATCCACTTAGTGAGGTCTGAAAATTTCACATTTTAGTTGTGATATGGTGGTTTGAATAGAACTCAGTTTGTCATTAACTCTGGAGAGTCCATGTTTCATTTCCATGAAGATTACTTCTTAAGCAATAGGGTGTATTTCCCCAGGCAGTGCATCCTCTCTGCTCAGGGACTGTGTGGCTGAGGGTGCCAGCTTGTCGGCCTGTACCGGATGAGACTTCAGTAGCATGCTAGATTGCTTGTTGCAGTACAGGATTATATTCTGAACACACTCTGGTGGTAGTTTAGAATTGGAGGCAACCTTTCTTTGTTGAGTTGCCTGGTTTAATCAGTAAAAAGCAGAATAATACTAGCTGAAATGTGCTGCAGATACAAGCTACGACTATCAGTTGTTAGTTGGCAGCCATCTTGGAATCCCAATAACATTCTTTTTTATTTTAGTAGCCCACCCTTAATATTTTGAGTTGAATATGTTTTTATTTTTAATTTTAAATGATCTTAGGACATACTCTCAGTCCAATGCACAATATTTTTCTTACCACAAGTTCCAATAACCCATTGCTTTGGGAGTACATGGGTCATGTTTTTGCATTTCATATATGGTGAGGACTTCAGTATTTGATAATTACATTGTTTATAATTTTTCTGGCACTTGTAGTTTAAAGGGGTCTGGATGGATTTATGTAGGGTTAGGCATGGGGACTATTTTTATTGCTGCATAGTGAGAGCTTTGCTGATGTAGTGTTGTTATATAGAGGAGGGGGCTCTAGAAGCATGTGACTATGAACACACCACAGCTGGCTCATTCCACTGAATGGAGTTGAAGAACATCTCTCCTTGTGCTCTCCATTCAGTACAGTATACTGCCTTCCTCTTTTCCCTGCCACACTATTTTCTTGCTCCTGACCCTGCTGCCTGCTTTGATCTAATATCATTGCAAATGGGAAAGCTCCGTTCCACACTCAGCTTCATTGCATTACACAAAATAACAAAACACTGTCCACAAAAGAAAATGTTAGTGATTATTACATAGTTTTTGATAGAAGCTAGGTTTCCGTAATAAACATTTGCTCTGCAGATGTCTTTGAACTTGGTCTTTGAATTTTCTTGCTCCCTGCATAAAACGCATATGTCTCTGTATTACATATTCCCTTGAACAGTAATACAAAGATAATTAAAAGTGGAATGTTTCCTATGGGCTGGTGACTTCCTCCAGATTGAAATGCAAACATAATCCAATAGGTAGTAATCATAAGGTTTTCCGCTTATTCGGTCATATAGGTGCAAAAGTGAGATTTTCACAAATTACTTCTTGTATTACTTGCACATCCCAAGGATTAAAGGAGACATGGTGCTAAATTAATGGTGCTTGTCCTTAACTGGTCAGCATATGCAATACAAATGACAGCTGTACATTTCAAAGCCAGAGTCATATTTTCTGTCACCTTACCACTGCTAAGCTAAGAAGAAAAAGTCAAAATTCTGGGTCCTCGAAGTTACTGCCTTCTCTTGTATGCAGAACACTGCCAGCTTCTACTGCTGGTTGCTTGGCTGCACTCAATTTCCACTGACTAAAAGATACCATGCTACTACCACTAGATACTAAACTATATCAAACTGTGAGAAGAACTAGGTTTTATATTTAAAGCCAGTTGGACCACAGTAGCAGCAGGAGACATAATAAGCAATTATTTATGTCCAAATGTAATACTAACTTAAGGAAATATTGGTTTTCCAAAACGAGTCTTTCCTTATGGAACAACCTCCCTTCTATAGTAGTTGACAGCAAACATATGGAAACCTTCAAGGTTAGATTGGACAACTTTTGTAGAGAAAGAACTGCTAGGTTCTAAATTATAGAGGGATGCGCAAACATTATGGACGTAAGTCTCTCCAGCTTGACTCTACCTATGATACCTATGATGATAACTAGTACTAGGTGTGGTGGGACTAGTAGTTATTGTGTCAGGGAGCTCAGAGAGTGTGTAATGAACTACAATCCCTAGGTTTCATTGTGGGATGTTTCTGCCAACTGGGCTGGTACAATAACACAACATCCTTCAGTCAATGGGTACTGAGCAATGACTTTGGCCACTGTGATTGGGCACCTACTGAAAGGGTGACTCAGTCACGGCACCTGTCATCAGGGCGACTGGGGAAGGTAGGCGACTGGATGGGGGTGTGCATGAAATAGTGACATCCTGTTGCTACATGCCTATGCAGGTTAGGAGAAGTGAGCATGATGAGCGTGGGTTGGGAGGGATGGAAAGGTTGCAGGGGTAGCACTGTGGTGAGCTGCTGAACTGCTTCTGTGGTGTGGTGGGTGGGTCCAGGGCTGTGGCTGGAATGGTTCTGGGTGCAGGTACTTTTTATTGCACCTGGCCTGAAATTTTATTTTTACTGCATTTGCACACCCCTCGACATGCACCCCCCTGGAGTTGAGAATCATTAAGTAGGGGAGTGCAGGGGACCCAGCCCCCTGTATAAAACATAAAATCCCAACTCCAGGCACTGTTTTGCTGTGTGCAGGGGAGTACATTGCCGAAATATTTTTTCGGTGATGTGCCGTCACCCTAACGGTGATCACTCATCGGCGATCACCGTTATCACATAGATCCGCCAAGTGAGGCAGCATTCTGTGTGCAAGAGATGGCAGTAACTTTGAGGATCCGGAATTTAGGCTTTTTCTTCTTAGTTTAGCAGCAGTAATGTGTCAAAAAATGTGACTTTGACTTTGAAATGTACAGCTGTCATTTGTATTACATTTCTTTAGCAGTTAAGGAGAAAGGCTGTTAATTTAGAATCATGTCTCCTTTCCACACAAGCTTCATTTGAAATGATTAATTCTGATGGTTACATTAATTTTATATCCCTTCTTTGCCTTTGAATTTCAGCCACATATTTGTCTGTGTCCAGTAAAACCACTGCTCCACCCTTGTCTGTTGGTTTCATTCTAATCTGTTTCATATCTTTAAGTTCTCTTAAAGCTTTCCATTCAATTGCAGGCAGGTTGTTGAACAGTGGTTGTGAATTGGCTGAAATCAGATTCTCAATGTCAGGTCTAACCAACCTTTCGAAAGTTTTAATAACTGGATATCTGGGTGGCTGAAACAAAAGGTACTTTTCTCTTTAAACCTGTATTTGCTAGTGGGGTAAACTCACTATACAGAGCTACTGGAGGAATTATAGATTGTAACAATGTTACATAAAACATAATCAATGTCCTCTGTATCAGTTTCTGATGTTATTACAAGCATAGTCCCCTATTCAGCATCAGTAATGACCTACAGCTGACAAGCCATATTCTGACTGAATTCAGCATTATCCAAAGCATTCCCTCTATTTATAATATCAAGGAACCCCATGATGATATTGTTTTGAATATTAGAGAAATATTTGTCTCTAAAGTGGACTTTGAGAGCTAGTTTGTTGAGTTATTTATTTATTTATTATTGTCTCGTATTACAACCTTTGAGCTAAAAGCTCATTTACAAAGATTCCATGTCAGAGTGAGAACAAAACAACAGGTACAGTGAATACAGTGGTTGGAGCAGTATCAAATGGAGGTTTTATACAAATGAACAACTAGAAAGCAGGATAAACAATAACACAGTCGTAACAGGTGGTAATGAGCTCAATGAAAACAGACATTTTGGTAACAAAAATAAAGTGCTACAGGACTGGTAATAGAGGCAGACAAGACTGGCAGGGGATTAATATACAAAAAGGAAGGGAGGGGGCAGTAGAGAAGAGGTGATAAGGGAGGGGGGGAAGGAGTCACCAGAGAGTGTTTCAGGGGGATAGAGCAGGAACAGGGATGCCAATAAGTGCTGGGAGGGGGAGAATGGATGAGTGTGGGATGTGCCACATGAGGTGGGTTATGTTGAGGGGATTTAGACGGTGGGCAGGGAAGCACTTGGAGGGTATGGGGGGAGGACTGAGGGGAAATAGGATGAGGAACATGAGGGGGGACAGGATAGGGACTGGGGGAGGAGAGTTGAGGAAACAAAGGCCATGTCTAAGATTGTTCAGAGTGATTGATAGGGTGCAGAGAAGGGTAGGTGAGGGTGAGTGGTAGGAGGATGTAGACCAGGATAAGCAGTAGGGGTTCAGTGAAGGGTAGCAAGTGGGTCAGGGAATGAATAAGGAATGAGGGGGAGGAAAGGATGGGAATGTAAGGGAGAGGGAGGGTGGATAGGTGAGATGTGTAATTAGTGCTAACATTGATCAGTGGACTGCCTAAGTGTAGGGAGGTAGGGGAAGGAGGGAGGTGGATAACAAATAGTCAAAGGGATTGGGTGGGGGGATGGTGTGATGGGCAGGGAGTGGGGCAGTATAGGGCTACGGAATACCCATAAGTAATGCTCCAATCCATGGAGAAGGATGAGGGTGAGCATAGGAGGGAGGGAAAATCAAATAAGGGGGGATAAATCCACCTTATATCAAGATAATTTGATCTAGTGGTGGGTAGTGGTGGGTGAAGTGAGCAAAATTCACTTTGCAGAGTAATCCGTGAAATTCCACCTGTTTCATGGAGTGAAATGCAAAATTGTGCCTGGAGAAATTTTGCCCATGGATGGTGAAATTTCACTGCGGAAGGCGAAATTTCACCCACATTAGGTAAAATTTCGCCTAAACGAAATTTCGCCTAGTGAGGAAAATTTCATGAATTGCTCCTGCGAAATTGGCCACTTCATCTGCGGAAATTAAATTCGCTGCATCTCTAGTGGTGGGTGCAAGCAAGAGTCCTCTAGTGAGGAGTTTTACCTGGGATTCAGTCAGTTGTGTAGAAAAAATGTTAATCATCTTTTGCACTATTTCTGGTTCCTGGCCCAACATCTGGGATCTTGCTGGTTCCCACTCATGCCTTTTTCTATCTGTGTGTTCTCCATCTTTTTTGTTGTTTCTTCTTCTTCTTGCACTTAGGGCACAGAAATCCAAGGGAGGAGTACACGAAGGGGGGAAGGTACTGACGGCCATCAGTCAAGAAAGAGACCTGGGAGTAATCATATCTGATGACCTAAAGGTAACCAAACAATGTAAGAAGGCTGTGGGGAGAGCCAGTGGGATGCTGGGATGCATAGGGAGAGGTATCACTAGCAGGAAAAAGGAGATGGTTATGCCACTGTACAGATCACTAGTGAGACCTCATCTGGAGTACTGTGTCCAGTTCTGGAGGCCACATCTCCAGAAGGATATAGACAAAACAAAGGCAATCCAGAGAAGGGCAACAAAAATGGTGCAAGGACTGCACCAAAAGTCACATGAAGAAAGACTAGAGGACCTCAATATGTATACCCTGGATGAGAGGAGAGAGCGAGAGGGGGGATATGATAGAGACATTCAAGTACATCGGGTATAAACAAGGTACTATATATGAGGGTAGCATCTTTCAGAAAAGAAGGTGTGCAAGAACAAGGGGGCATGATATGAGGCTAGAGGGGGCAGGCTCAGGGGCAACGTCAGTAAGTAGTTTTTCACAGAAAGAGCAGTGGATGCTTGGAACAGCACCCCTGCAGAGGTGGTGGGGCAAAAACAGTAAGGGAATTCAAGAATGCATGGGATAGACATAAGAGTACTCTAGCAATAGGGAAGAGAGCATCAGCCACAGATCAACTAGAGTCTGTGGTAATGCATTAGGTAGGGAAAAGGGGCAGACTAGGTGGGTCACACGGTCCTTATCTGCTGTCATCTTCTGTGTATCTATGTTCTGTTTGGTTGTTTCTTCTTGGTTCCCGCTGGTGGATTTTCCTCTAAAAAGGAGACTCTTGTATCAGCAGGGGATGTGCTGAATGTCAGTATTGTAAGCATGACTCCTGTCTCTCTTGTTTTTCCATCTATGGGACTCCCTTCAGCTGTGAAAGTGGAACTTCTGCTCACAGGACCAGATGTCACAGCACTCATAGACAAGCCTGTCATGCTCACACTTGTTGCATTTTTTTTCTTCTATCTGATCTGACATTCAAGTTTACAGAGCTTGTCCTTGAGGCTTTTATCTAGTCTACTGAATTTGAGTGTGGACTTGTATGGATCAAGCTCAGATTGTAAGTTCTTAAGCTTCTGTTTAACTTATTTATACTGACACTGATGTAGCGCAATCAAAATTCGCACCAGTTCCTCTGAGTAGGTGGTTAGGGATTTTTGCCACTGAGTTTTTTAAATCATTATCCAACTGTGCGGATGCCAGTGCTTTGTGTACCTTTATCCCTCTGGGTACCTGGCCTGCTTGGTTATATTTTTCCAAAGGTACTGTACCTGGTCAAACCAGACACTGGTCTCCTGTATGGGCAGTTTCTCAAGCTTTTAGAAGAGTTCCTATATTCAGTAGTAGTACCTGTGCAGTTTTCATTTTCATCTTCTGAATCTATGTTCATGCTTATAGCCATTTAATGGAGCAGCAGGGTAAGTGCTCTGTCCAGAGTCTAGGAGATGCACTGTCTCTCAGGCAGAGGACTGTGTGCTCGGACTATGTGCTCCCTGAAATGTGGGATTTAGGAGCACATCCATATTGTCAATAATAAAAATATGAATAATGCACATTTTAAAGAGGTACACAACATCTCAAACACGAGAGGCCTTGGACTCAGGTCTCTAGATTGAGTCCACCCACTACCTAAAGGAGGTGACAAGCTCAAAATCTTGTTGCAAAGAGAAACTATGTGGATCCTGATACTAAATATGCTCTCTCCCAATGGTTTGAATGATCAGCTGGGTTTTAAATCCTTTTTATAAGCTGTGGCTTAAATAGCACTGGCTTTATAGCACTAATATACTAGATTGCTGTGTTTTTCATGCTTAGTTGAAATCTGAACTATGCATAGCGTACTGCTTAAATGGCATGAACTGCCTCCTCTGATATTCCACAGCCCTGGCTTTTTCTGCACAATGACATCTTTATCTAACCCCATGATGCTTCCCCCTTTCCTTTGTTTTGTTCCCATCCTGTTCTCTATTCCCTAACAACCCCCCAACCCACCCCAGTTCCACTTCCCACCCCTTCAGCTTTGCTACTTCACTCTATACTTTCAACATTTGTCTGCAATCACTCAAGGTACATCCATAGCTGTCAGTTTAACCATTAACCCTGATGTGACCTCTTTGAGTGTATCCTACTGTAGTCTTGACTCAATGATATGTTATCATATTGACTTAGTTCGACCACTTGCTCATCTACAATTTTTGATTTGTAAGTAAGTAGTTTATTATTTGTTTGGTGCCCAATCCCAAGGCTCTGGATGCCGTATGATAGAAACATTTCACAGAGTGGTAAAGACATTTGTATTCTAAAACAACCAATCAAAAAACAGATTAAAAATAATTAAACATTTTTTGTACAAACTAAAAAATATCAGCTGGAAAAGCTAGACTAAAAGGTGAGTCTTTAGGCCCCTCCTAAATACCTCCGACATAAGGGCCTCCTGAGGGAGGTGACCCCATTGATGGGTCTTGTCAGTGAGTTCCAGAGGACTGGGTTGGCCACCCTGAATGAACAATCATCCAAGGTTTTCAACCTGGTCCTCGGAACTGCCAAGAGTCCCTCGGTGGGGGAATGAAGGGAGTGGGGTGGGATGGCAGGGGTAAGGAGGTCTGACAGTTAGCCAGGGCCTGATCCATATAGGGCCTTGTAGGTGAGCAAGCCCACCTTGAAGAGAACCCTCCACCTGACTGGCAGCCATTGCAGACCCCGCAGGACTGAGGTCATATGATAGGACCTTAACAGCCCTGTCAGCAGCCTGGCTGCTGCATTCTGCACTAGCTGCAGCCAGCAGAGGTTCCCTCCACTGACCCCAAGGTAAAGAGCATTGCAGTAGTCAAGTCTGGATGTTACAATGGCATGCACCAGTGATGGCAGGTCTTTGGGTGGAATTTGGGGTTTAATTTGTGCGATGTTCCTCAGATGGTAAAAAACACTTTTGATGACAGCCGACACCTGGGCTTCAAATGTCAGCTTGTCATCGAGGACAATGCCCAGGTTTGTCACCCTAAAGGACGCCATCAGTGGGGTCAACCCCAGGACAAAGCCTGTTGTCGTCTCAGAGGCATCCCCATCATGCCCACGACCTGGCTCAATCACCAGTGCCTCTGTTTTATCTGGGTTAAGTCTCAGCCAGTTAGAGTTCATTCAATCCTGGATATCATAGTATCATAGTAAAAGCCAGCAGAATAGGCCCCATGGTCTATCGTGTCTGCTAAAAAGCCTGCCCCCTACTGGGAGCTTGCTCCCCCCCCCCAGCCCCAGAGGTGGTCTTCTTCGGCTTCAGTATCCCCCTGTACCTGTCCCAACTCTTCTTGAATCCTTCCACTGTGCTCTTCCACCAGACTCCTGGGCAGTGTGTTCCATGGTTCAACCACCCTCTCGGTGAAAAAGTGTCTCCTGCGCTCCCCCGTGTACTTCTCCCTTTCCAGCTTCCACTCATGCCCCCTGGTAGTTCCCCCCTTCTTAAGCCTGAACACTTCCCTGGCTCCGCTCTTATTTATCCCCTTTACATACTTGAAAACCTCTATCATGTCCCCCCTGTCCATCCTCTCTTCCAATGTGTACAGATTGAGTTCTTCCAGTCTCTCCTCATAGGGCCTACCTTCCATGCCCTGAATCATCCTGGTCACCCTCCTCTGGACCCTCCACAGCAGCGCTATGTCTTTCTTAAGTTGGGATCTCCAGAACTGCACACAGTACTGAAGATGCGGCCTAACCAGGGCATTATACAGAGGGAGGATCACCTCCCTCCTCCTGGAGGTTATCCCCCTGGTTATGCAGCCCAGTATCCTGTTTGCTTTTGCTGCAGCTCTTTGACAATTCTCAGTGTTGTTCATTTTGCTGTCCACCACTACCCCTAGTTCCCTCTTACCCGATGTGACTTGCAGTGTGACCCCCCCCTGGGTTTATGCATGGCCTGGGTTTCTGACCCTTAGATGCAGCACCCTACATTTCCCTGCATTGAACGTCAATCCCCACTTCCTTGACCACCCCCCCAGGGTATCCAGATCCCCCTGTAGGGCCTCTCTCCCCCCTCCTCCTTGTCCACCAGTGCTTCCAGTTTTGAGTCATCTACAAAGAGACTCTGCCTACTCCTAATACCTCTTCCTATGTCTGAGACATAGAAATTGAACAGGAGTGGCCCCAGGACCGAACCCTGGTGGACCCCACTGATGACCCTCCTGGGAGAGGAGACCATACCTCCAATCACCAGTCTCTGGATTTGCCCCTAGACCATTTTCCACCCACCTGAGCATCTGGCCCCACCCACCATCCCCCCGATTTGTTAGCAGGCCATTATGGGGTACCAAATCGAACGCCTTACTGAAATCCAGATAGAGGACATCCACCGGCCTATTCGGTCCAGGGCACCCATCACCCAGTCATAAAACTCCACCAGGTTGGTCTGGCATGACCTCCCTGGAACAAAACCATACTGCCTGTCATCCAGGTGCCCCAACCTTTGCAGCTGCCCTCCCTGCCTCTCCTTGATAATGCCCTCCATAACCTAACAGACGTTAGGCTAACAGGCCTATAATTCCCCATCTCCTCTCTAGACCCCCCCTTGTGGATAGGCACCACATGAACCACCTTCCAATCCTGAGGCACCCACCCTGTCATCAGAGAGATGTTGAAGAGTGAGGCCAGTGGAGCTGCCAGCACATCCACCAGTTCCTTCAGTACCCTTGGATGCAGCCCAGCTGGCCCCTGTACCTTCTCAGTCTTTAGCATCTGGAGAGCCTCTCCCACCCTATCCACTGTGATTTTGCCCTCCCATCCCACCTCCTCATGCACCCGCCTCTCCCCTTCTAGATACGACCCTGCCCTAGCCTCATCCAGTCCTTCAGTCTCTAACTGATCTCCCAGTTTAGTGGGCTCCCTTTCCCTCCCATCAGGTTGGAAGGACCCTCCACCTCCCCCGGTAAAGACTGAGGCAAAGTACTCATTTAGCACCTCTGCTTGTTCCCCAGCTTCCTGCGCCCATCCCTCCCCAGTCCTAATCCTGCTGATCTGTGTCCTGGCTTTTCTTTTCTCCCCTGAACTGGAGATATATCTATCTCCACTTCAGTTTTTAAACTGGATTTCAGTGCAAATAAGCCATTGTACTGTAAATATTTGATTTGTATTCTACTTTGCTTAATTATTTGGTGTTTGGTTTATTATTTGAATTTTTGTTGCCACTACCTCACTGGTCACTTCTTTTTGCAATTAGCCATTGGGTACCTGAAATGTCTCAAACAGGGGTTTAAAAGTAGTGTCAGTCTAGGCTGACTCCAGCCCCTGAAGAAGCCTCCCTAAGAGGAGATGTGCAGGGATATTAGCTTTGTCTTTACATGCAGTTTGCAATGTAATAAAACTCTGCGTGAACAGTACCTGTTGGGGTGTACACAGCTTTCCTTCATTTTGCCTTCACCAGAGGCCAGAGGGTATGGGTTGATGGGGGATTGGGGGGAGACCTGGGAGGATAAGGAGCTGTATGCTAGAGATAGACTCCATCTCAATTTGGAGGGGAGGGGAATCCTTAAGTTGAAAATAGAGGGGTTCATTGGTGAAAAGTGGGGTTTAAACTTGTGAAGGGAGGAGGGATGGGAGAAAAGGCTGTCAAGGGGGTGTCGATAAAGGAGGGACTCTGTCTCCACCCCCCTGGGGAGCTGGAGGATTGCGGGAAAAGGCCGACTGGTAAAGTGCAGACCAGGGGAAAACAGAATCCCCATGGGAACACGAGCAGGGGAAATGGAAGTATAGGGAAAGGGTGGAAGGTAGTCCTGCTAAATGCCAGGAGCTTGGGAAATAAAATGCCTGAGCTCCAGGCGATGCTAACTGAGGGAGCAGTGGATGCGGCAGCGGTCACTGAGACCTGGGCCACTGCAGGACATGACTGGGACCTGAACCTGGAGGGTTACACTATGTTCAGGAAGGACAGGGGGGAGGGAAGGGGAGGAGGGGTAGCAATGATAGTCAAAAACTGCATTGGCATAGGGGGAGTAGAGGAGGCGGAGGGAACCGTGGAAGTATTTGGGTCACCTTGATAACAAGGGGGGGCAAGAGAGTAAAAATAGGAGTGGTGTATAGACCCCCTGCCCTGGCGGAGGAGCTGGAGGAGAATCTGGTGGCAGATGTTGGGAGACACTGCAGACTGGGCAGAGGAACGGTGGTGGTGTTGGGGGACTTAAACATGCCAGGAACAGACTGGGAGACTATGACATCTTCTGTGACCAGGGAACAGAGGTTGTTGGATGTCTTTCAAGACGCGTTCCTAACTCAGCAGGTGGGGGAACCGACCAGGGAGGCATGGGTACTGCATGTGGTCCTGGCAGACAGTGACCAGATTAGGGGTCTGGAGGTAAGGAACCCATTGGCAGGGAGTGACCATGCCACGGTCTGGTTCTGCCTGGACCTAGGAGGGCTAGAAGGCTGCACAAAGACGGAGGTAACTGACTTCAGGGGAACGGATTTTAAGGAAATGGGAAGGATCCTTAAGGAGCATTTGGATGTGATTGGGTCAGACATGGACGCTGATAGTAGGTGGGAAATCATCAGGAGAGGGGTGCAAGATGCTACCAGCACCTGTGCAAAAGTAAGACTAAATGCGGTAGGGCCCAAACCCTGCTGGTGGACCAGGGAGGTCCAGGAGGTGGTACGGGGAAAGAAGGCAGCCTATCCGCAATTCAAGTGCTCAAGGAGTGAAAGGGATCAAGGGAGTATGAGCTGATGGCTAGAAGGGCCACTAGGGTGGTGAGGGCGGCTAAGGCAAGGAAGGAGCAGAACCTGGTCAGGGAAATTAGGAGAGGGAACAAGGGGTTCTTTAGATACATTGGGGAAAAACGAAGGGTGAAGGGGCAGATTAGCAGGATTAAATCAGGGGAGAGATGGGCACAAGACCCGTGGGAGCAGGCTGAGGTACTAAATGAGTACTTCACTTCAGTTTTCACCAAGGAAAATGGGGGTGCTGCATCATACATGGGAGGAGACAGAGATACTGAGGAGGGGGGGACCCTACCGTCAAGCGGGTCTGGGGGAGAGGGGAGGCATCACTGGCAGGAGGGGAGGGCTAAGCAGGAGAAGAGGTACTGGAAGTGGAAATCACAGCAGAGAGAGTGAGGAAGCCCCTCAGTCTGCAAGACGGAGAAAGCACCGGGCGGATAAATTACATCCCAGAGTGCTGAAGGAACTTGCGGATGTCCTGGCGAAACCCCTGGCGGAGCTTTTCACCATCTCTCTGAGGACAGGGGGGGTGCCCCAGGACTGGAAGGTGGCACATATAGTACCTATCCACAAGGGGGGATCAAGGGAGGTGGCAGGGAACTACAGGCCTGTCAGCCTGACATCGGTGGTGGGCAAGGTGATGGAGGGCATTGTCAAGGAGAGGCTGGGGGGGACCTGGAAAAGTCAGGGTGCCTGGATGATAGACAGCATGGATTCGTCCCAGGGAAATCATGTCAGACAAACCTTGTGGAGTTCTATGACTGGGTGACAAGTGCCTTGGACCTGGGTAGACCAGTGGACGTCCCTTTCTAGACTTCAGCAAGGCATTTGACTCTGTTCTCACGTGGGCCTGTTGGATAAGCTCGGAGAAGGGGGTGGGGAACCAGATGATCAGATGGATAGGCAATTGCTCCAGGACCGGACCCAGAGGGTCGTGAGTTGGCGTGGATAGTCCATCCCAAAGAGGCTCATCAGTGGGTCCCACAGGGATCAGTCCTGGGCCCTCCTGTTCAACGCCTATGTCTCTGACATAAGAACAGGAATCAGGAGTGAGATGAGTCTCTTTGTGGATGACTCAAAACTGGGGGCGGTGGTGGATGGGGAGGAGGGGAGGGTGGCCCTACAGGGGGACCTGGAGGCTCTGGAAAGATGGTCTAGAAAGTGGAAGCTGAGGTTCAATGCAGGGAAATGCAAGGTACTCCACCTGGATGGCTGAGAGGGACCTGGGGGGGGTGGTGGTGGATGTCAAGATGAACAACTCGGAGACTTGTAGGAGGGCAGCAGCCAAGGCCAACAGGATGCTGGGATGCATCGCTAGGGGATCCACTCCAGAAGGAGAAGTGATACTCCTCTGTATAACTGCTTGTGAGGCCGACTTATACTGTGTGCAGTTTTGGGAGGCCACACTTAAAGAGGGACACTAAACTCCTGGAGAGGGTCCAGAGGAGGGCAATCAAAATGATTTGGGGCTTGGGGGACAGGACCTATGAGGAGAGGCTCGAAGAGCTAAATATGTACACATTGGAAGAGAGAAGGGACCGTGGGGACATGATAGAGATCTTCAAGTACATGAAGAGGGTAAATAGGGGAGGAACAGTCAGGGTGCTTCGAAGGAAGGAGGAGGGGGCCACTAGAGGGCATGGGTGGAAGCTGGAGGGGGGAAGATTCAGGGGAGAAAGGAGGAGGTGCTACTTCACTGAGAGGGTGGTGGAGCCATGGAATGCACTGCCTAGGGGGCTGGTGGAGGCAGAGACAGTGGAGGGGTTCAAAAGGGGCTGGGACAGGTACAGGGGAAGGGTTCTGGAAGCAAATTCCAATGCAGCAAGAATATCCGGAACTGGGAAGGGAGAAGCCAGAGAAGGCGAGGGGGGCAGCAAGATCAGCACCCAGGGTGGGGGCTGACCAATTGAGCAGACTCGAAAGACCATTAGGCCTATTCTGCTGGCATTTTAGTATGTTAGTAAGTAGACCAGATAGGTGGGGAAGGGATCTGGCACAGAAAGGCTTCAGTGGTATAAATCTTAGATTTCCTTCAGGTTGGGATAGACAAAGGGCTTTTGCTTAGCACACAGCAAATTCAGGTCTCTGCACAGGGGCAGTCACTGGACCTTTTGAGGGAACATTGTCAGTCCCACACAGATGTAAACAGATTTCTTTAGAGCAACCAGCAGAATCAGGCTAACCTGGTAACATCATGGGATCTCAGTGTGCTTCTCAGTGCAATTTGTGAACCCCCTTTGAACCTTTATTCCAGGTCTGTGAAGATGTCTCCTCTATCAAAACCTGCTTCTTAGTAGCTAATTGTTTAATGAGGAGGATTGGTGAACTCCAGACTCTTTCATATAACAAACCTTACCTTGTTTTTCATCAGGATATGGTTGTATTGGAAACCATGCCTTTCTTTTCATCAGTAGTACCCAGAACTTTTCATGTTAACCAATAGCGTATTCTTCTCTCTTTCTGTCCAAAGCTGAACTGAACCAAAAGTTACATGGTCACAAGGCAGTCAAAATGTAGAGTCCTGATAAGATTCATGTTCCTTTTTACTGTATTTTTGAATGTAGACCTTTGAATTCATGCCATACAATTGGTGATGCATTGTGTTGCCAACTCGCAACCAGAACATGTGTCTTTTTTCCCTCTTTTTCCTGTTATTAGCTTTTTTCCCAGTAGATGGCATTGTGTGCTGGGCTAACTACTGACTACTGGTAACTGGCTAACTGGACAGACACAAGGGAACTGTAATATTTATGGGAAGGGGGAGTATAGACAGCCTCATAGGTGGTACAAAGACACAATTAGAGCAAATAATTCAAAAAATCCTGTCTAGTCTTAGGTCAGACACAGCCAGGCATGTAATGGGCAGACTGGATGGACTACTGGGCCTTTATTTACCAATAGATTCCAGGTATCTATGTAGCTATTGTATGTAAATGTCCACCGTCCACCACTCAGAAGCTTTGGGAGAATGGGGTCTCAGCCAAACATGCGCTATCCATGGTCACTCAGAAGGGACCAGGGCAGTGGCAACAGAAATTGGTGCTATGTGAGAAGCACCAACCCCGCTTGGAAGGGAAGCCAGGTTGAAACAACTCTACAATCACTTCAGGTATCGAGGCACGCTGACCTGCACAGAAGGGAGTTGACTGCCCAAGTACCTCTCTCACTTTGCCACTCGGGAAGGGCTGGGGAACAGTGGGTTAAGATGTTGTGGTGCAGTAAGGGTTATCTACCTCACCCTCTGCTCAGAAGGGGCTGTGTGTAGGAGCAGTGTATTAGCTTGGATCACAATAATCCAACCCTGCATGAGGGCATTCTGCAGGTGGCACATTTAAAGTGCAAACTCCATGCTAGAGTGGGAAAAAAACTCCCATGAAACAGGCTGTTCTTGCTAACTCATTGCTAGTTCAACTGCTAAGCACAATACAGCCCTGTGATAGATTAGACCTATGCCTTAACATTGTGTTGCTATACTAGAAGCACAAGAAGAACATTTTTGGCTGAATTTAAAAAGCTTACAAAGCTTCTATCAAACCTGACTGATCAGAGTAGCAAAACACTATGAACAATCAGTACCAGATCTCACAAAATGTTAACCTTACTTTAAAATAACGTATTAAAATGGGTCATTGACCAGTGGAGCTGGGAAGGTGTGCTACTTTTCTATGTATAGTGTTGTGCGAAATTGAAAAATTTTGCCCGAGAAATATTTAGTGTAATCCCCACATTTCATGAAATATTTCACGGGTGCTAAATCCTCCCTGGCAAAATGTGGAATTTCGCCCACGAAACGTTAATTTCGCTGGTGAAATGTGGAATTTCGACACCTACAGGCAAAATTCTGCATTTGAGCCAGGGGGATAATAATATAGAGAATAAAGTATGGGGTGGTATGTGTAACGAGAAGTTTACACACACCCGAGGGGTTAGATGCTACATACGCCCCGAGAGTGAAGCTCGAGGGGTTTGTGCAAGCATCTAACCCCGAGGGTGTCTGTAAACTTCGAGTTTACACACAATGCCATATTTTATTTTATATAATTGCTGGCTCCCCATATAAAATAGCTGAGGTTCTGGCTGGGGACCGCGCTTCATTTCCATTTTTTCATCAGGTGATGGTGCCAGATTTAAAAAGGGGTCCGTGGTGTTCATTTGTTCCTGTAAATTTTAAAAAAATGTATTAACTTACTGCCGAGTTACTGTGGTGGATGGCCGTTCACTTTTCGGTGAGCAGGCAAGCGGCGTGTTTGGCAAGCGGTGAACTCAAGCAGGCACATGCGCAGAGTGAGAGAAATCCTGCGTGTTTTTGCCACTATAAACGCTCCTTTATAATGGCAATTACACCACGGTTTCCTATGGGAAAAATGGGGAGCCAGTTATTTTATATATATATATATATATATATATATATATATAAAATGTTTCTCCCCTCCTGTCCAGCCAAGATTAAAATCTCTCCCGCACAAGACCCCACATCCCTGGTGTCTAGTGGTCCCAATCCCCCCTTGGCTGATTGCTAGCCCACAATATGAAGAATTACCCCCCTCCACCAAGATTCAGCTCTGTGTCCCATCTCTAATAAATATAAATTTTCTTGGTATCTAGTGGCCTCACCCCCCGGCCAATCGCCAACCAAATGAAGAATGACCCCCCTCAGAGTCACGCCCATCACCCCATCCCCTCATTATCGGTAAGTGCCAGGGCCAACATCATTCCTCTTGTAAAAAACAAACAAACCTTTCCCTGGTTTCTAGTGGAACCCCACCCTGTTGGTAGAAACACCCCCCTCATCTATGACCCCCGTCACGGGCCACCAGCATGGCCCTCAACTCACCTCCACGGCCGGCAGCCTGACTGAGCTCTGTTGCAATGAGCCCGCGTGAGTCTGCTACTTACAGCAGCAGAGAACATGCTGCTGGCCAGGACTACATTAGCTCTGTTCTTCTTATTTATTGTATTTTACACTAGAATGGTACATTGCCTTAACTTTTCTGTTAATTTACATACGTGCATCCTTCTTTTAATGTACAAAAGCACATCCTTCTCTTTTGAGTGCTGAATATGTTTGAATGGATATACATTCAGGATGCAGATATACTCCTGCAGTACTGTCTGGTAAACAAGCACATCCTTCATTTAATGCACTGTACATAAACACATACTTCTTTTCATGTGCATAAGCACATCCTTCTTATGATATACAGTATATAAGCACATCCTGCTTTTAAAGAAGAACTGTACTGAACCTAATAGTCATTTTTTTCCAGTAGAACCTTTTTTTTTAATTCTGGTTCCAGTTTTATTATTGTTCTATCTATACAGGGCTATCAGTAGTCTCAGTGGATGTTTTTGATTTACACTTTAGTGTCAAGCGCCATTTTAGAATTGCATAATGTAGCTGATGTCCCCTTCGGTCACAGAGTTCTGTGGTAGAACATGGATGCACTGTGCCAACAGGGACCTCTGGTTCCAGTGGGCCGACCAGGCTACCAAAATTAAATAAATAAATCAATACATTGGAAGAGCTGAATAAAGGATATAAACTACATCATGCACTTCTAAAATGGTACTTAGCTTACTAACTCTGTGTAAATCAAAAACACCCAGTTGGATAAATAACAAGCCTGTGGAGGTAGAACAGTAACAGAATTGGAACCAGTATTAAAAATAATCTTCTACTGCAGAAAAGTGCGGTTCTCCTTTAATGTGTATATGCACATTTTTGTTTCCATCACTGTTCCTTTGCACTGCTTAATTGCCTGTTTACCAGTCCATTTGTAAATCCCCCAGATCATACTTATAAACAAGCTTCAGCTCAGTAGGCCTTTCATGGTCAATGATTTTAAAGAAATAAATACTTTTTATTCCATGCTAAAAAAATTCCTGTTTTACATGAGTGCACATTCTTAATCACGGATGTTGGAAGCTCTTTTTAAAAGTTAGGTTCAAGTCCAGTACTCTGTGATCCCTTTCAGCATTCACCGATTTAACCTTATGACATCTAGAAAAAGAGTCAGAGTTCCATAGATTGTTATACATTCCCGTTCTGTCTTATTACTTCTGATAATTGATAAATCTCCAATGTGAGCTTGTAGACCTGTTCTCCAAATTTCCTAATTCTTAAAGTACATATGGGCATGCCTTCTCTGAATTCTCAGTATGATCTTTCATTTGTCACACACTTCTGTCCAGCTCTGCAGCTCATTTCTCTAACTGTAATAGTGTAATGGTAATCTAATTAATGTGTTTAAGTATTTGCTTCAAAATGCTATTACTTCTAAGTGGTGGGTGTCTGTACCCCAATCCTGGGTTAGAACACAACATCTGCTCCCACATGCAAAGGCATATGCTTGTGCTGGAGGGCTAACTTTACAGCATGGACTTCTCCAGTTACATGATTCCGTAGATAGATTTTAACTCCTCTCCATGGGCACAGTACACATTTGCCATATTGGGCCATACAAATATGCTCCTGCCAAATGTTTAGAGATCAACAAAAACAATAGGTCTCTAAGACCTCAATGATGTGCCAGAAACTGTGCATGCAAAGCCCAGACAGCAGATTGTGATTATCTGCAGCACGCTGACTTTATTAGTTGTGACAGATATGCTAACGTAGACTAACTGCTGGCTAGCCAGCATTGATCTTGCTCACTGTTTTGCCTTGTGCTTTCCATTGGCAATAGCTTTTTGTTCAAAATAATTAAATGTGGTTAGGCTGACCTTATTTTAAATGTTTATTTGTTTTGGATTATGTTCATTAAGGTTAAAAAGGCCTGAAGGAGCATTCCTGCATGAAGGTCTGCAGGAATGTTAATTTGTACATTCAGCCCAGAGTCCTCTATAAGGCAGTCCTCAGAGATGCTGGGTAGAATTTCACTTAGATAGTGAAGGGAATCTCTGGCTCGCTGTTTCTGAATGAGCAGAAAAGAGAAAGGTAGACCAGGAAAGAAAGAGGGGGAAGTATACTTCGAACCACAGTGAAAGCATATGTTATATCTGAAGCTGAAAGAAAACAAAACTAGTTTTCCAAAGCTGCATAAGTAAAATAAAATGAAAACTAGTTTTCCTGACCAGCATAAATACAATATTTGAACATTTACATTTGTGTCCATCAGTTATGTTCTCATCACGTCCAGGTTCAGCCTGTTTGAAATATGTCAGAAGACATTAATTTCCTCACTGAACAAATACTGTCACTGCAGAAAACATTTTGTTTTCCTTTGGTAATGTTTGGTTACGTGGCTGCTTTGCAACATACAGTGATGTTTCCCAGCTATCTTCTAGATCCGAATTCTCTGTTTCCTTCAAATTAGAACTGTGCTGAGCACTTAAGTCCTTCTTTCCTATAGGAGATGATTTTAAAATACTGGTTGTTATTTTACTGTGTTTCAAGCTTTACTGGTCTTTTTGTAAACACAGTGGATGCTTCTGATTTACATATACCCTGTAGGTGTTATCCTACATGAGATGATGTGTTCTGTATTGTTATTTGCTAAAATGACAATAAACAGAAAATACAACAAAAGAAAAGAACTGCAGTATATAATGTCGTTTATGTCAGTTTTATCTACAGAGTTCTATAGTAGAGCATGGGTGCATTGTGCCAACACTGGAAGAGCCGAACAGGGACATAAACTACATAACAGTTATAAAATTATCCTCACCACCCAAGTATAAATCAAAAACACCCTCTGTGTACAAAAAAAAGCCCAGAAAAGATGCACCAATACTAGTATGTGAATAAGTATTTAAAAATCAGCTTCTATAGAAAACATAAGCTTATAGGTTAAATGAAATTCTCCTTTAAAGCATCTAAACTCAGAACTTGTTTTGAAACTTTTTTCTGTTGCTTTAAACAGTTTTGGTCTCATATAGAGCAAGGCAAAATTAGTGAAATTCTGTGATTTTCATGGAATTTTACAGAACCTGTGATTTTTAAAAACTTCGGTAAGGTAGGCAAAGGCCCACACTGAGGAAACTCCAGCATGAACAGTAAAAGAAGGGGACAATACTTTCTTTAGATATATTAGTGAAAGGAGAAAGTCCAGAGGGGGTAGTGCTAAGATGAAAGGAGATAAGGGGGAGTGTGTGGAGATGACCAAGGAAAAGCATCTATAATAAATAGATATTTCTGCTTAGTATTTACTGAGGAGAAGGTAGGGCAGGGCCCATGGCTCAGCACCATGGACATGGGGGGGGGGAAGGAGGTGTGCACAAATCCCTTCACAAAAGAAAGGATCCTACAAGAGCTCGCTAACCTCAGGGTGGACAAGGCTATAGTACCTGATGGCATACATCCCAGGGTACTAAAGAAGCTAAGGGTGGAACTAGCAGAGCCATTATCAGAACTGTTTGGTGAGTCTCTGAGCACAAGAGAGGTCCCAGAAAACTGGAGAAGGGGTCATGTGATCCCGCTCCATAAGAGTGGAGGCAGGAAACTACAGACCAGTCAGTCTTACCTGAGAATGAGAAGAGATCTGGAAAAACTGGCAAAATGGTCTGAATAGTGGCAACTATGGCTTAATGCAAAGAAGGACAAGATCATGCACATAGGGAAGAGAAACCCTAAAGCTACCTATAGGTTGGGGGGGGGGTTGTTGGCAATCACAAGAGAAGAAAGAGACTTGGGCATCATCATCACAGAGGACCTGAAAATCATACAAGTAGACCACTAAAGCAGTAGGTAAGGCTAGATGGATGTTGGGGTGTATTAGTAGGGGTATCACAAGTCACAAGAGGGAGGTAATGATCCCTCTTTACAAGACACTGGTTAGGTCCCATCTGGAGTAGTGTGTGCAGTACTGGAGACCACACCTGCACAAGGACATTAACAAAATGGAGGCAGTCCAAAGAAGGGCAATCAAAATGATGCAGAGACTGCATTAGAAAGTGTATGAGGACAGATAAATGGAGCTCAATATGTATACCCTAGAGCAAAGGAGGGAGAGAGGTGATATGATCGAAACATTCAAACATCTTAAGGGCATTAACAAGGTGAAAGAGTCTAACATGTTTCAATATAAGAAAAATAGCAGGACAAGAGGACACAGTATGAGATTAGATGGAGGCCGATTAAGGGGTAATGTAAGGAAGTTCTTTTTCACAGAAAGGGTGGTGGATGCATGGAACGTCCTACCTCAAGAAGTGGTAGATATGAATACAGTGCAGGGCTTCAAACAGGCATGGGATAGGCATAAGGGAGGTATACAGATGAGTATGAATAAAAAGACCATTGACAGAGTAAAGGCCTAGGGCACATTAATAAGTTAGAAAAAATGGGCAGACAGGATAGGCCTTGCAGTCCTTATCTGCCATCAACTTCTATGTTTCTATGTTCTTTATTTGGTCATAATGCAGCCATTCTTGTTGCTAGAGATAGGAATATTAGCATGGTTACTTTTTGTGAGTAGACCTAGGGGATGCCATATTTCATGACATTTGGATGAGTGGATTTGAAATTACAAAATCTGGCCTCTTTTTGTTTAAATGTTCTGAAAATATTTCTCTGATTACAACTCTGCCATCTTTGGAGCTGGGTACCAGAAAATATGCATGCATATTTTTAATGGACAAATCTGAAAAACTGCTGAATGGGAAGGGAGTTGTTAATGTGAATTTTAAGTTTCAGAGATTTATAATTTCACAATTGAAATATTTGTTAATGTTTGTGAGACTTTCCCAAAAATATGGATGACTGTAGCTCCACTGCTGTTGCAGATATACATGGTATCCTGTGATAAGGGTCTTGTGTGGAACAGGGAATGGTAGAAGGGCTACCCCTCGTGGGCAAGCTCATCGGTACGGCACAGTCCTGCATGGCACACGGCAGTTGGGCTGGTCGCCAGCTGGGTGACCATCAAATGCACGATTCCTTGCCATGGCGAGCATAATATGGGCAGCCGGGATGTGCGTGCTCTAGGTACTTATGGGTGAATCGCCTACATGGGCGACTGGTTGAAGGGCGACTGGGGGAAGGGCACATGGATGAAGGGCGACTGGGAGGAGGGTGAAGGAGGAAAAAAGTGAGCACCGCGATGGGTGACGGCTTGGAGGTGTACACTCAGAAAGCACCCTACGACCCATTAGAGGATCCACCTGCATCCCATGGGTAGTACCCTGTGGCAGCCCCCCATAACATGCCACCCCAAGCAACCACTGCCATGGCAGCTGCTGGACCCCCCTTGGCCCCCCCAGAGCACAGGGACCAATGCAGACCGCATCAGGCAGGAAGAGGACAACAGGCATGTCAGTGGGTGCTGCCTCTGAGCTGCCACGGTGCCACAGGCATAGTGCACCTGACGCTAATGCAGGCTGTGTGTTCCAAGCTGTGGGATCAAAACCTGCAGCCGCACACAGCCTACATTGCTGAACTAGCAGTAGACAAGATAGCAGCAAGCAGCAGAGCTATACACCTACATGAGCAGAGCAGGACCATATGGAATACCTCCATGCCGCTGTCCACCAACCCACAGCCACAGACAGTTGACACTGCATCAACAGGGCCACATAGTGCGACCAATGCTCACACACCTTTTTACTGCCACAGGACCATGGGGCATGCCGATGTACGCACACTGGAACCCGCACAGGCAGGCGGACCCGGTACTATCCATGCCCATAAAAGGGAACACTGCAGAAGCAGAGGCCACCCAACTGGTGACCGACTGCATGATGTCCGAGTGCAGTTTTATCATGAGCCAGAAAGGCAAAACACTTCTGTCCCACAGCGGATATCTCTACCACAGGGATAAGGAAGTGAAGCATAAGACATACTGGCAGTGTATACAGGACCACCGCCACAGCTGCCCCGCCAGAGGGCCCACTGAGTCAGATGCAGTGGTGTACACTGGGTGGCCACACAACCATGCCTCCGATGCAGGGGGAGACTGGTGTCAGGAAGGTGCTCAGCAATGTGGGTGCCTGAGTGCACAGCAGTATGGAGAGCACCGCACAGGTGGTGGCACAGTGCACCACAGGGGTGCCGGATGCAATCGCGGGGTGACTGTCCACAGTGCAGCACCTGAAGCACAAGGTGCAGTGTGTCTGGCAGGAGTGCAGGGAGGTCCACTGACACCAACCTCACTGCACGTCCTAGCAGTGCCCCCGGAATATGCCATCACACCAGGCGGTGAACTGTTCCTGCAGCATGATAGTGGACCAGGGAATGACCATGTGCTGCTGTTTGCCATGCAGAGGGTCCTGCAGTACCTTGCCAGTTGTCATGACTGGTTTATGGATGGCACCTTCCACTGCATGCCACCACTATTTGCACAGGTCTACACCATCCACGGGCTGTGGAAGGGCGTCATGCTGCCGGCGGTCTACGTGTTGATGCCATTTTGCACCGAGTGCACGTATGTGGCCGTGTTTGGTGAGCTGCAGCAGCTACTTGGTGATAGGTGCCCTGCAACTGCCATGCTGTATTTCAAGCGCTACCTGGTGGGCATTCATGGCGACATTCAGGGGCATTGCGATGCATGGATGCTACTTCCACTATTGCCAGGCTGTGTGGTGCAGGGTACAGCAGATACCCGGCCTGCATGGCCAGTATGCCAGAGATGTGGAGTTCGCCCTAAACCTCCGCATGCTCCTCGCACTGGCATACATGCCCATGGATGCCATGGAGGGTGTCTACAGCATACTCCTGGAGCAGCCCTTCTACCAGGACAATGCAGAGCTGCTTCGGCCCCTCCTGGAGTACACGAAGAACACCTGGATGGGCAGGGCGGTGGGCAGGTCCGCCTGCAGGCACCCCATGTTCACAGTCCAGCAGTGGAACATGTAGCAGCCCACCCTGGATGGCCTTGCCTGTACAAACAATGCTCTTGAGGGCTGGCACTGTGTCTTCTGCACCAGGCTGGGTGCCAGTAGTCCATTTCTGTGGCACTTCCTCGAGTATCTCCAGGAGGAGAAGAGTCTCACAGCCGACTGTATGGAGCAGTTGCTCTCAAGTGCGGGTGTGGTGGCACAGAATCAGTGCAACTGGGACCTAACCCTCTGGATCGAGGCAATCATGGGGGAATATGGCAACCAGAGCACACCCGACTACCTGTGTGGGCCTGCATACAACTTCCAGACGCAGGTGTAGCCGGGTGTGCCTGTGGCAGCATGCCATTGCCGCCCACCTTTGGGCCCTCTGCCTGTCTGTCTCACTACTGTGGGGCTGCTGTAGCACTCAGTGGAGTGTCCCATGCCGATACACCATTCAGCGGCTACGTGTGTGCCATCCCTGCACAGTCGCTGTGCCGTTGCCCTCTGTCACTGCTGTTCCTTCCCCCCACAGTGCCCCCCCTTGCCATCTCGACTTCGGCATGCCCTGCACTGGTGTCCCCTTCCTGCCTGCCCCTCGCCACCCCCCCATCTGGTTGCATTCCTTAGTGGTGGTGGAGGTGGTGGTAGCATTTTTTTATTAGCCTAGCAGTCGCCATTTTGGCGATCACGGTTCATCACTCATGCCATCCCTGAGCTCCCTCTGTGTGCTGTCACCTGCCTTAGTGTGTTGCCTCTCACCCTTGCGCCATTCAGTGCCTGCCCCATTAGCCCACCTGGTGTGCACCATTCCCGCTTGGCCCTTTCGTCATTCACGGTCGATTTGTCGCCGTTATCACATAGTACCAGTATACACCCAAAGTTTGCCATGCATACCCAATGTCAGTGAGTCCTGGAATCAAACAAAGCAGGAATAATTTGATTCAGTAGTTTAAAATCTGCAGTGGAAATTTAACAAATTACTAAATGGCAAAAGTTTCTCAAAAATTGATGAAGCATAATAAGTAATGCCACTAGAATTACACATTTTGAATTTAGGGGGCTATCTTTTAAAATGCGCTTATTAGTATGACTGAATCCATTTAGATATGCTGAGCTGTTTGCAGTCCTGTAGTTCCTTTCTGCATGATTGTTTTGTCCCACCACTCTTTTTTTTCTCAGAGTCTGACTAGATGGACTCAGTGGACCAGCTTGTTACACTGATTTCCTCCTTGTTTTTCACAGACACCCTCCATTCAAAACGGTCACCTACTCCTTGGAATGTATAGTGGTGTGTAAAGTACAAAACATTTGCTAGTGAAATAATTACATAGAAACATATAAACATAGACTTTGACAGCAGATAAGGACCACTTGGCCCATCTAGTCTGCCCATTTCCCTACCTACAGGATAGGCCACAGATCCTAGTTAACCAATAGCCTATTTCTTCCTACCCCCCCCACAAGAATTGCCTTATGTCTGTCCCATGCATTCTTGAATTCTCCCACAGTTTTAGACCCCACAACCTCCTCAGGAAGGCTGTTCCATGCATCCACTACCTCTCTGTGAAATAATACTTCCTCACATTGCCCCTGAACTGCACTCCTTCTATCCTTAAATTGTGTCCCTTGTTCTTGCACGTCTCTTTTTCTGAAAGATGCTACCCTCTTGGACTTTGTTGATTCCACTGAGGTACTTAAAAGTTTCTATCATGTCCCCCCTCTCCTTCTTTCCTCAAGGGTATACATATTAAGCTCCTTTAGTCTCTCCTCATACGACTTCTCTTGCAGACCCTGCACCATTTTAGTTGCCCTCCTCTGGACTGCCTCTATCCTGTCTATGTCCTTGCGGAGATGGGGTCTCCAGAACTGGACACAGTACTCCAGATGAGGTCTCACCAACTGTCTGTACAGAGGGATAACAACTTCCTGTTTTCTGCTGCTGATGCCTCTTCCTATACATCCCAGTATACCCCCAGCCCTCCCTACTGCCTTCTCACATTGCTTGCTAACCTTAAAGTCCCTTTCCTTTTTTGTTGTTGTTACTACCTCCCCACCCATTGTGTATTCTTCCCCTGGGTTCTTGTTTCCCAGGTGCATTATTTTGCACTTCTTTGCGTTGAATCCTAGCTGCCATACTTCTGACCATTCCTCCAACCTTGCCAAGTCCCTTTTCATCCTTTCCACGCCTCCTTGTGTATCAACCCTGTTGCAGATCTATGTGTCATCTTCAAAAAGACATACTTTTCCTTCCAGTCCCTCTGCAATGTCACTGATGAAGACATTAAAAAGGACTGAACCCAATACTGAACCCTGTGGTACCCCAGTAGTAACCCCTCTTTCTTCAGAGTGGACTCCATTTACAATTACCTTCCGTGTCCTGTTGTGCAGCCAATGTTTTATCCAGGCGACCACCCTGGGACCCACTTCCAGGCTGGTTAATTTGACTATTAATCTTTTGTGTGGGACTGTGTCAAATGCCTTGCTAAAGTCTAGGTAGGCCATGACCACAGCCCTCCCTGGTCTACTACTTGGTCACCCAGTCAAAGAAATCTATTAGATCTGCCTGACATGACCTTCCCGCTAGAACCCATGCTGCCTTGGGTCCTGTGCCCCACTGGCCTCTAGGTACTCAACTATTCTTTCCTTCAGAAGTGACTCCATCACTTTTCCTACCACAGAGGTCAGACTGACAGGTCTATAGTTTCCTGCCTCTGTCTTGGCCCCACTTTTGTGAAGGGGAATCACATCCGCCTTCCTCTAGTCCTCGGTTACCACACCATCCTCCCATGATTTATTAAAAAGAATAGCCAGTGGTTTCACTAGTTTCTCCCTTAATTCTTTTAGAATTCTGGGTGAATTCCATCAGGACCCATTGGCATTGTCCACCTTCAGTTTTAGGGTTCTTGCAGAGCCCTTTCTTCTGTGAAAGGACTGGGATCGACCCCCTACCAAGAGTGCTTCTGTTAATTGGATTAGGCACTTCCCCTCCTCTTTTGAATACTGAGCAGAAATATTCGTTCAGTATCCCTGCTTTTTCACTGTCCCCTCTGCCCACCCACGTTCATTCTATGCAGCCTCACTATCCCTCCCTTTGTCTTTCTGGCTCCCTGATGTACCTATAAAGGTTTTATCCTTCTTAACTGAGTTGGCTATCTTTTCCTCAGTTTGGGCCTTTGCTATTCTGACTTCCTCCCTGCTTCCTTCTGCCTTAACTGGTACAGCTCTCTGTCCTGCTCCTTCTGTGTTTCCTTATACTTCCGGAATGTTATCTTTTTCTTCCTGACTTTCACAGCCACCTCTTTTGAGAACCATAGTGGCTTTTTCTTTCGTTTTGATTTGTTTATTTGCTTCACACAAAGGCTTGTTGCCTCTGTGATGGCAGTTTTGATGATTCCCCATTATTGCTCCACACCTCCTTCTAGCCTGTTTGCTAGTGCTTTTCTGAGGCAATCTCCCATCTTGCCAAATTCAGCCCTCCTAAAGTCCAGTACCCTCACTTTTGTATGGCTTGACTCTGTAGCTGAGTTTAACGTGAACCACACTGTTTGATGGTCACTTGTACCCAAATGGCAACCCACTTCTAGATCTGAGATCCTCTCACTGCCACCGTTTGAGAGAATGAGGTCTAAGATTGCTCCCTCACGAGTGGGTTCCGAAACTAGCTGTCTGAGGCCTGCCACCTGTAGGACATCAAGAATGGCCCTGCTCTTGGATGTGGCTGCAGCAAATGTGCTCCAGTTAACATCTGGCATATTCAGGTCTCCCATCAACAGTATCTCCTCTTTCTCTGCCATTCTAAGATCTAATTAGCAAAGTTAATCTGCCCAGTGAAGTGCCACTTTGCAGTATAGTGTCACGTTTGTGACACTGCAAATTGAGAACTTGTCATCACGGTTAAGGCACTGGTTTCTTTGGTTTAGAGAAACATATAAACAAAGAAACATAGAATTTGATGGCAGATAATGACTGCTTGGCCCACCTAGTCTGCCCATTTCCCTACCTAATGGATAAGCTGCAGAACCTAGTTAACCAACAGCATACTTCTTCCTATCCCCCACTAGAATTACCTTATGTCTGTCCCATGCATTCTTGAAGTCCCCCACTGTTTTTGACTCCACAACCTCCTTAGGAAGGCTGTTCTGTGCATCCACAACCCTCTCCATGAAAAAATACTTCCTCACATTACCTCTGAGCTGTCCCCCCCTCTATCTTCAAATTGTGCCCCCTTGTTCTTGCATGTCTCTTTTTTGGAAAGATGCTACCCTCTTGGACTTTGTTGATTACCTTGAGGTACTTGAAAGTTTCTATCATGCCCCCTTTCCTCGAGGGTATCATATTAAGCTCTCTTAGTCTCTTCGTATGTCTTCTGGTGCAGACCCTGTACCATTTTGGTTGCCTTCCTCTGGACAGCCTCCACCCTGTCTATGTCTTTGCAGAGATGGGGTCTCCAGAACTGCATGCAGTGCTCCAGATGGGGTCTCACCAACTGTCTGTACAGAGGGATAACAACTTCTTGTTTTCTACTGGTGATGCCTCTCCCTATGCATCCCAGTATCCCCCAGCCCTCCTTACTGCCTTATCACATTGCTTGCCCACCTTTAGGTCATCTGATGTAACTACACCCAGGTCCCTTTCCATTTTTGTTGTTGTCAGTATCTCATCCCCTATTGTGTACTCTTACCCTGGGTTTTTGTTTCCCAGGTGCATTACTTTGCACTTCTTTGCGATGATTCTAAGCTGACATACATTTGACCATTCCTCCAACCTTGCCAAGTCCCTTCTCATCTTTTCCACCCCACCTTGTGTATCAACCCTGTTGCAGATCTTTGTGAGACGTACTTCTCCTTCCAATCCCTCTGCAATGTCACTTATAAAGACATAAAAAAGGACTAAACCCAGTACTGAACCCTGCGGTACCCTACTAGTAACCCCCCTTTCTTCACTGTTCACTCCGTTTACTATTACCCTCTGTGTCCTGTTGTACAGCCAATGTTTTACCCAGACTACCACCTTGGGACCCACTCCTAGGCTGGCTAATTTGTTTATTAATCTTTTGTGTGGGACTGTGTCAAATGCCTTGCTAAAATCTAAGTAGAGCATGTCCACAGCTCCTCCCTGGTCTACTACTTTGGTCACCCAGTCAAAGAAATCGATTAAATTCATTTGACATGATCTTTCCACTGTGAATCCATGCTGTCTTGGGTCCTGTGCCCCACTGGCATCTAGGCACTCAACAATTCTTTCCTTCAAAAGTGATTCCATCATTTTCCCTAACACCGAGGTCAAACTGACAGGTCTATAGTTTCCTGCCTCTGTCTTGCTCCCCCTTTTGTGAAGGGGAATCAGATCCTCCCTCCTCCAGTCCTCAGGTACCACACCATTCTCCCATGATTTGTTAAAAAGGGTAGTCAATGGTGTCACTAGGTCTCCCCTTAGTTCTTTTAGAATTGTGGGGTGAATCCCATCAGACCCCATTGCTTTGTTCACCTTCCGTTTTAGGAGTTCTTTCAGAACTCTTTCTTCTGTGAAAGGACTGATATTGACCCACACACCCCCACCCATCTACAGTGCTTCTTTTGACTGGATTAGGTACCTCCCCTTCCTCTTCCTTTGTGAATACTGAGCAGAAGTATTCATTCAGTAGCCCCTTTTTCACTGTCCCTCTCTGCCCACCCACCCTCCTCTTTATTTAGCCTTAGTATCCCTCCTTTGTCTTTCTTAGCTCCCTAATGTACCTATAAAAAGTTTTATTCCCCCTTCTTAACCAAGCTGACTATCTTTTCCTCGGTTTGGGCCTTTGTTATTCTGACTACCTTCCCTGTTTCCTTGTACTTTAACTGGTATTCTTCTCAGTCCTGCTCCTTCTGTGTTTCCTTATACTTCCTGAATGCTATCTTTTTCTCTCTAACCTTCCCCACCACCTCTTTTGAGAACCATAGTGTTTTTTTCTTTTATTTTGATTTATTTATTTGCTTCACACAAAGGCTTGTTGCCTCTGTGATGGCAGTTTTGATGTTTCCCCATTGTTGCTCCACCCCTCCTTCTTGCCTGTTTGCTAGTGCTTTTCTGAGGCACTCTCCCGTTTTGATAAAATCAGCCCTCCTGAAGTCCAGTACCTTCACTTTTGTGTGGCTTGACTCTACAGCTGAGTTTATCATGAACCACACTGTTTGGTGGTCACTTGTTCCCAGATGGCTACCCACTTCTAGATCTGGGATCCTCTCTCCATCCCCATTTGAGAGTACCAGGTCTAAGATTGCTCCCTCACGAGTGGGTTTCAACACTAGCTGTCTGAGGCATGCCTCTTGTATGGCATCGAGAATGGCTCTGCTCTTGGATGTGGCTGCAGCAAAGGTGCTCCAGTTAACATCTGGCATATTCAGGTCCCCCATTAGCAATATCTCCCCTTTCTCTGCCATCCTAAGGATGCCTTCTATCATTTCCTTGTCCATTTCCTCCCCCGAGACAGGGGTCTGTATACAACCCCTGTGCAGATTGTGGTGCCATTTCCAGTCTCCAGGGTGACCCACAGTGCCTCCTCTCCTCCCTGTTTACCCTTTAGTTACATTATTTTAATCCCTTCCCTTACATAGAGAGCTACTCCTTCTCCTCTTCTACCCTCCCTGTCCCTCCTGTAGATTGTGTACCCTGGTATGTTGATATCCCAGTCATGGTTCTCTGTGTACCATGTTTCTGTGACTGCCACGATATCTGGGCATCCCTCTTCCATCAAGGCCACCAGTTCAGGGAGCTTGTTACCTAGACTACGGGCATTGGTACTCATTACCCTCCATTTTTTGATGGCCTTACCCCCTTTTTGTCCCATCCCTGTCCTTATTGCCTTTGTCTTTTTCTCCATTTACCCCTGCCCTTCTCCCTATCGACTTCTCTATCTTGGTGTTTGCTTCACTAACTACCCTGATTTTTGGGGTGGGGCTAGGATTTCCCTTCTCCTTTTCAGTGCCTCCCCTCTGGCTAGTTTAAATGCTTGCCAATGAAGCATTTAAACCAATCACCTAGTATCCTGGTTCCTGGTTAGGGAGATCTGAGAAAAAAGAAGTGACCAGATCACCTAGCATAAAAATAAAGGTAATTTATTTTATACTTAAAGGGTATGTATTTGTGAGTAGGCAGAAGTAAGTGCTTTTGAATCAGTGCCTTGTTTTTTTTTAAGTTCTGTAATTCTCACTGTACTGAATGCTGAAAGATTGTAGAGTTGAATCTTCTGAATTAAATTACCATAGTTGGCTAACTACCTATCTAGTGTATGAGTACAGGGACTGTACAAGAAATAGCTTATTGTCTGACAGTAAGCCTTTGGTAGATTAGCATCCTTACCCAAACTGTTGTATCTTGGGTAGGGGTACAAGGTAAAAATCTAGGAAGAAAGCCATGTAACCAAGCAGAACAGGAAGTTAGACAGAACCCCATACATAGGGTATGCATTTCTAGCTATAGTCTAAGAGTACTAGGCAGTTAGGGGACTACAGGTTGTTATTAGTGGTCTAGGGTTATCATAGGATCATTATGGAGATAAGGTACAGTGGAAAGTTAGTTAGTTGTGGGGACTATGGGGTGCTCTTCTCCAGGGTTATTCTATGAAGGATGATACACTGCTCAATCTACAGGACCTTTGCTAAGCTCCATGCTAAGTGGATAGCAGCAAGAAAATAGATATCTCAGCTGTGGCACTGGCTCAGATAGAGCTCACACTGGCTCAGGTAGAGCTTACACCTCACACCCCACTCCTCCAGAGGCCTACTGGTCCATGGAGGTGGAGACTGGTGAGGAGGGAGAGGGGAAAAGGAGGCAGGGTGGCCACAAGAGGTCAACCAGCCCCATACAATCCCAATGGCAAATTAATTTGCACCTTTGGAGGAGACTCTGGCCTGATGCCATTAGTGGGAACTCTGGGTCAATATAGGAAAACAGGCAGAACAGTTTGATGAAACACAGGGGGTATGAATTGGAAGAAGTCAGATAGGAGAGTCTTAGTTGTTTGGGACTCAATGACCAGGAGGGACAGAGAGGATGGTGGACAGGAGTAGGTGAGAGGGATAGTCAGGTGTCTTCCTGCTGCATCAGCTATCAGGGATATAGACAGGATAGGGAGGATGGTGGAAAGGGGGGGAGCTGGGGGTGCTGCTACACTTGGGTACTGTCATCGAGGCACAGGTCAGGAAACATAGAAAAACCAGGAGCATTTTCAAAATTTGTAAATAGCATTTTATTTTTCTCAATAACAGAAAAATAGAAAATAAAAATTATTCAGCATAACTATTTACAAAGGCAGTACAAACAGAAAACTAAGTCCTTCTTCTGAGTGTCTCTTAATTCCAAGTTTCAGTCTTTCAGTCTCTCATTCTCTTACTACCCTTGTCTCTTTAGCAAAAGCATTACTGCTCTGTTTATAAATCTTTGGGAACTTGTTAAGATAACCTGCTTCTCACAGAATGTTCTTGTAAGTTTACACAATGTTCTTGTCAGTTTTGTTCCTTGCAGGTGCAGCAAAACAATACATAGTGACCCAGAATTGACCTCTTATTTATAGCTCTGCAAAAGGCTTAAAAACTGCATCTCAGGTTAACCCCTTGAGTTCCTAATGGCTTTGCAATCATTCCAACAGTATAACTACACAGTTTTAAACAAAGAGATCCCAGTTTCACATACAGTTTTACACAGAGATTCACATATATCTTTTTATTACCGCAGATATGCAAAGGGGAAGAAAAGACAGAAATAGCAAGGGAAGGCAGAGAGGTAGCAAGAGGTGAAGAACTGTGAAACTGTCGGAGTGATCAGATCCTAGGTCTCACAAGAAAATTTGGTTGCTCAACCAGATAGACGAGACAGAAAAGGAGGGGAGAGGATAGAACAGACCCTTGCATTTAAACTCTTTCTGCATAACAAATGAGGTGGGGTCTTATTCAACCCTCTCACATACCCCACTCTTTAAGAAGGAACCTGTTTTACAAAAACAAGTTTCCAAAACATTCTTTTATTTATCTTCTAGCATTAGCTCATAACTTTTACAGTTTGGTGCATATGCTGCATAGCAAACAGAAATTTCAACTCACATGTTTTCAACCTTTAGAATTCTCAATTTCTGATCCATATCTTGATAGAAAATCAGCATTGACATTCTCTTTCCCAGATGTGTGCATCATTTTAAATTTAAATGGCTGTAGTGCCAGGTACCACCGTGTGATTCTAGAACTTTTATCCTTCATTTGGTTAATCCAACAAAGAGGATTTTGATCTTTTACAAGTACTAAGTCAGCTCCTAGTAAGTGAAATTTAAGGGACTCCATGGCCCACTTTGTAGCAAGGCATTATTTTTCAATGGTGGAGTACCTTTTCTCTCTGTCTTTCAATTTCCTACTTATATATAGAATGTGATGTTCCTTCACAGCTGTATGCTGACTCAAGACTGTACCTAGGCCTATATCTGATGCATCAGTTTGTAACAGAAATTGTTTCTCAAAGTCTGAGCTTCTTAAAACAGGAGCTGAACATAATGCAGCCTTAATGGCCTGAAAAGCCTTGTCACACACTGGGGTCCATTTCACATTATTCAAGAACTGTTTCTTTGTGAGTTCAGTGAGGGGGAGTAGCAAACTCAGGAAAGCTGGGCACAAATCTCCAATAATAAACAGCCAGCCCTAAAAATTACCTGACATGTTTCTTGGTTTTGAGGATGGGGCTGTTAGCTACAGCTTCTATCTTGGAAACCCGTGACTTGACTTCTCCATTTCTCAAAACAAAGCCAGAGACAAGACAAGAGCAGAAAAGGTCAGAGCCAAAAGGCTGGCCTTCAGGAAATGTAAGGGAACACAGCGGGATGAAGATAGGGAGGCATACCAAACTGCCCTAAGGGAAGCAGGTAAGGCAGTAAGGCAGGCAAAGTCCCAAACTGAGGAAACACTAGCATGCACAGTAAAAGAAGGTGACAAGACTTTCTATAGATACATTAGTGAAAGGAGAAAGTCCAGAGGGGGGTATTGCTAAGCTTAATGGAGAAAAGGGAGCATGTGAGGAGGAGGACCCTGTAAAGGCATCTATCCTAAATAGATACTTTTGCTCAGTATTTACTGAAGAGAAGGTAGGGCAGGGCCCACAGCTCAGCATCATGGACACAGGGGGGAGGGAGGTGAGCACTACTCCCTTCACAAAAGAAAGGATCCTACAAGAGCTTGCTAAGCTCAGGTGGATAAGGCAATGGGACCTGATGGCATACATCCCAGGGTACTTAAGGAGCTAAAGGAGGAACTAGTAGAGCCATTATGCAGAATTGTTTAGTGAGTCTCTGAGCAAAGGAGAGGTCCCAGAAGACTGGAGAAGGGGTTTCATGTGATCCCGCTCCACAAGAGTGGTAGCAGGGAGGAGGCAGGGAACTACAGACCGGTCAGTCTTACCTCAGTAGTGGGCACGATTATGGAGGCACTCCTTAAGGAAAGGATAGTGCAACACCTGGAATCCATAGGGGCACAGGATCCAAGACAGCATGGGTTTACAAAAGGAAGGTCCTGTCAAACTAATCTCATAGATTTCTTTGACTGGGTAACCAGAGTGGTGGACCAAGGGGGAGCAGTTGATGTCGCCTACCTTGACTTCAGCAAAGCTTTTGACACTGTTCCACATAGAAGATTGATAAATAAGCTGGGTAGGCTCGGTGGGTTGAAGTTGGTCAACTGAGTGGCAAACTGGTTGACGGGCAGAAAACAGAGAGTGGTGGTAAATGGTATACAGTCAGAAGAGATGCAAGTCACAAGTGGGGTACCTCAGGGATCAGTCCTGGGGCCAGTCCTCTTCAACATCTTCATTAGTGACCTTGCAGATGGACTAGAGGGTAAGGCTTGTCTGTTTGCAGATGACACCAAGATCTGCAACAGAGTAGATGATCCAGATGGGGTGGGCAGAATGAGAAGAGATCTGGATAAACTAGCAGAATGGTCAGAAGAGTGGCAACTGGGATTTAATGCAAAGAAGTGCAAAATCATGCATATAGGGAAGAGAAACCCTGAAGCCACCTATAGGCTGGAGGAGTTGCTAGCAGTCACAAAGGAAGAAAGAGACTTGGGCATCATCATCACTGATGACCTGAAATCATCCAAGCAGACCTCTAAAGCAGTAGGTAAGGCTAGGGGGTGTTAGAGTGTATTAGTAGGGGTATCACAAGTCGTAAGAGGGAGGTAATAATCCCTCTGTACAAGACACTGGTTAGGCCCCATCTGGAGTACTGCGTAGTGGCATTGGAGGCCACACCTTCACAAGGACATTAACTCAAATTGAGGCAGTCCAGAGAAGGGCAACCAAAATGGTGCAGGGACTGCATCAGAAGACATATGAGGACAGATTAACGGAGCTCAATATGTATACCCTTTGAGCAAAGGAGGAGAGAGGTGATATGATCGAGGCATTCAAACACCTTAAGGGCATAAACAAGGTGAAAGAGTCTAACATGTTTAAATATAAGAAAAATAACAGGACAAGAGGACACAGCATGAGATTAGAGGGAGGCCGATTAAGGGGGAATGTGAGGAAATTCTTTTTCACAGAAAGGGTGGTGGATGCATGGAATGGCTTACCACAAGAAGTGGTGGCTATGAACACAGTGCAGGGCTTCAAACAGGCATGGGATAGGCATAAGGGAGCAATACAAATGACTATGAATAGATAGGCCACTGACAGAGCAAAGGCCGATGGCACATTTATAAGGTAGAATAAGAATGGGCAGACTGGATGGGCCTTGAGGTCCTTATCTGCCGTCAACTTCTATGTTTCTATAAGCCCAAATACCTGGCTTCCTGCATGTACAATGTGCACTTGGTAGGATTAATTGTCAGACCTGCCTTTTTGATTGACTGGATAACTGCTCGTAGGTGTTCCAGGTGGCTTTTCCAGTCTGGACTGTACACCACAACATCATCCAGGTATGCAGCACAATAACCAGTGTGGGGGATAAAATTACATCAGTGTACTGCTGGAATGTAGCGGGTGCACCATGTAAACCAAATGGCATGGTGGTGAACTGATAGAATATGACAGAAGTGGCAAATGCAGTTTTGTCTCTGGATTCTTTAGCTAGGGGGATTTGCCAGTAACCCTTGATGAGATTGAGGGTACTGATATACTTTGCATTCCACAGTCTGTTCACCAAATCATCAATTCTGAGCATAGGATAACTTTCAGACTGTGATACTTAAGTTTCCAAAAATCAAGGCAGATTCTTACACCCCCTTCTTTTTTGTTTACAATCACCATTGGTGATGACCAAGCACTTCTCAACTCTTCTATGATACCAAATTCTTTCATTTTTTGTATTTCCTTAATCACATCTGCTCTTATCCACTCCTGTAATCTGTATGTCTTTTGTCTAATAGGGTGAGCATTCCTTGCCACTGTTACATGCTTGACCCCTTTTGCTCGGCCTGGCACTGTGGTAAAAGTACCGTTAAATGTATTTAGCAAGTTACACATTTCTGCGGTTTGTTCAGAGGTTAAGGAAACATTCAGCTTTACAGCATCAGCAGTTACAGTTTGTTCCAGTCTATCATAAGCTGCATCAATATCTTCTTTATCAGTTTCTGGTAGAACTAGCAAAACAGCTTTTGGTGTTTTTTCAACCCATTTCTTGAGGAGGTTAGCATGGTATATCTTACTAGGATTTTTCCTATCGGGGTCTCAATCTCATAGTTAACTGTGCCAGTACGTCTAAGCACTTTATAAGGCCCTTGCCACTTCATTAACAGTTTATTTTCTGTAGTGGGTAACAGTAGCAAGACCTTTTCACCTTCTCATAACATTTTTCTTTTACCACATGGTCATAATACACCTTCTGTTGGTTTTGGGCCTCTTAATGACTGCGATGAGTGATTTTAACATATTTTGCCAGCTTCTTTATCAAGGCACACATATAAGATGTAATATATTGTTTTTGATGGGGGTTATCTTCCAATATTCCTTTAATTACATCTGGTGGCCCTCTAGGTTGTCTACCATACAGCATTTCAAATGGTGAAAATCCTATTAATGCCTGTGGCACTTCTCTGTAAGCAAAAAGCAGGTAAGGTAAGTATTGATCCCAATCTTTTCCTTCCCTTTTACAAACCTTTTTTTAACATGCATTTTAGGGTTTGATTGAAATGCTCCAGAAGACCATCTGTCTGAGGGTGATAAGGGGAGGTTCTTACAGCAGTGATATCCAGTAGTCAGTACAACTTCTTCAGTAATGCAGCATCAAAATGACTACCCTGATCAGTAATAATCTCTTTAGGTATGCCTACCCTGCTGAACATTTTGGCAAGCTCTGCTGTCACTTTTGGGGCTATGACAGTATGCATTGGAACTGCTTCTGGGTATTGAGTAGCATAGTCACATACTACCAAAATGACTCGAATATCCTTTTTACTTTTGTCTAAAGGGCCAACAACATCCATTGCAATTCTCTCAAAATGCACATTTATTTATTTATTGAAATGTTTCACCAGGAAGCCAAACTGAGCAACAAGTCGCTCATCTCCTGGTGCGACCTGGGGGGAAGGGGTACAACTGGAATGAGACATTATACATTCAAGTTACAAGATCAACATTAACATACAGTTGTAAGGCAGGTGTTACAAACAGTGTTACAACAGTATTGCACATAACATGTAGAAAGAGTGGACAATAATAAGTGTTGGATTAATAAGTAAACAAGTGCTTACATGAAAGAAGAGGGGGAAAGGGGAGGGAGGAGTGAGGTGGGGAAACATCTATCAAGGGTAGGGGCACCAGGGGCACCTTGTCTGTTTTAGTCACTGGGGCTACTTTCTGACACTCAGCACAATAACTGAAATAGGTAGCAACATCTTCATGAATTCCAGGCCAGTAAAATCTGTACAGCAATCTGGCAAGGGTGCAATGCCTCCCTTAGTGACCAGCCATAGGACTATTATGTGCTATCTGTAACAACTCGCTTCTATACTTTTGTGGCATAACCAATTGTTCTATCTTTTCTTGTGTCTGAGGTTTAACCAAAACAGTATACAGTAGCCCATTACATTTTTTAAACATTGGTTCACCCTGTTTTGGTTTCACCCCCAGCTGCTTAAAATAACCCTGGAGAGAATCATTGTTAGCTTGTTCTGGTAGAAAATCACAATCAGTGATCAGTTTAGTTTCAGCATTTTCATATGTTAACCCCTTATGTCCATCAGTCTTTTGTTGCCACTGTTTCTTCAGGTGTTGTCTTTCTTTCCTGGTCTTCCAGATCTTGGAGCTGTGCTCAAACAAGTCCGAATCAAAATCAGTGAAGGGGAAAGAACCCCCACCATCTGAGATTTTCTTTGCCTGAGCTCTTTTTACCATAGCTGCTGAAACATTAGTATTTACTCTCTCTTCGATTAACTCGGTAAATCCTGGAAAGTCATTTCCAATAATCACAGGTACAAGTAACTTAAGTACAACCCCCTCTTTCATTTGGTGAGACACTTCATTAATAGTCAGAGTCACTTGGCTGGTGGGGTAGTATCGAGTGCCCCCGTGTATGCAGATGACACCAGTACCTGATCCTTTTGGACATTGTTTTCCCAGCACTTCAATATGCACTAGGGTCTGTCTGCTTCCTGAATCTATAAGTCCCTTCACAGTCTTATCTCCCACCTTCACATCTGTTAAGAACTTGCCCCAATTTGCTAAGGACAAATCTGCTCCAGTGTCACTCTTCTTACTATGGCAATTTCTTGCAATATTACCTGGCTTATTACAGTTATAGCAAATAAAGTCTTTGGGTGCAGATTTGTTACCCCTAGCAGAATTCTTTTCAGACTTGGAGTTTAAATGGGAAAAAGAGTGTCTTACCGGTGCTTGACTGTTACAGTACCTCGCTGCTGTGGCATCTGTCTGGTCATTTGGTAGTCTTCAGCCATAGAAACAACCTTTTCCTCACTTTCTGGTCAATGTTCTTTTACTCAAAGCTGTACGTCTGTAGGTAGGATGTTGATGAATTGCTCCATTGCAAATATGTTGATGATCTGTGGGATTGTTTTGCCCTCTGGTTGGAACCATTTCATAAGGAGTTCTCTGGGTCGGGTGAAAGCTTCTCGAGGATTGTCGACTGAGTTATATTGCTGTACAGATCTTTCTTTGCCTGTAGGTCTCTCCTGAGATGTCATACCTTTTCAGGATCTCTCTTTTCACCAAGTCATAGTTTTCTGACTGTGCAGTACCATACTGCTGTAGGTAAGTTGGGTTTTCCTTGTCAGGTAAGGTACCAGTCTGATTGCCCATTGCTGCTTTGGCCACTGTCAGGCTGCGGCAACCCTTTCAAAAGTTATCAGGTATGCTTCAGTATCACCCGAGGGACACAACTTTGCAGGTTTAAGGTCTCTTAAGTTATTTGTGTCTTGTTGCTCTGCTGGACCAGTGCCAGATCCTCCAGCTTTGATAACTTGCAAAGACATCCATCCATCGCTGCATCTCTTCTTTTCTCTGCTGCTCAAGTTGTTGCATTTCTTCTTTTCTCGGAGCCTCTAAACATCAAATCTCTTTTTCTCTCTGCTGCATCTCCTCTCTTCTATGTTTCTCGATCTCTGTTTGTTGTATAGCCCACCAATTGAAAAAGGCAGTCAGGCTTTCAGGTTCTGTCACTGCCTGTTCTTTTTTTTTCCATCGTTGGTGCTGGCTGTGTAGTCTCAGCTTGGACTTCTGTCTCTGCTAGTTTGGCTGCCATTGTTCTGGTAATCACTCCTGGACTTGCTGCTGCAGAATCCATTCCTTTCTTCTATGCTTCCCTGGTAGCAGGTCTAGTACCCATGCACAAAACTCCTGGCTTAGAGTATGCACAGCGTGTATCCCACTTCTAGAGCCATCTGTCATCGAAACACTGGTCAGGAGGCATAGGAAAACCAGAAGCATTTTCAAAATTTTCAAATTGCATTTTATTATTCTCAATAACAGCAAAATAAAAAATTAAAATTATTCAGTATAACTATTTACAAAGGCAGTACAAACAGAGAAAACTACGTCCTTCTACTGAGGGTATCTCTTCATTCCAAATTTCAGTCTCTCAGTCTCTCACTCTGCTTGTCTCTCTAGAAAAAGCATTGCTGCTCTTTTTATAAGACTTTGGGAACTCATTAAGAGAGCCTGCTTCTTACAGAATGTTCTTGTCAGTTTCGTTCTTTGCAGCTGCAGCAAAATAGTACATAGTGACCCAGAACTGACCTCTTGTTTACGGGTCTGCAAAAGGCTTAAAAACTGCATCTCAGGTTAACCCCTTGAGTTCCAAATAGCTTTGCAATCATTCCAACAGTATAACTATATACAGTTTTAGCTTTGCAGTCATTTCAACAATATAACTATATACAGTTTTAAACACAGGGATCCCAGTTTCACATACAGTTTTACACAGAGATTCACATATATTTTTTTTATAACTGCAGATATGCAAAGGGGAAGAAAAGACAGAACTAGCAAGGGAAGGCAGAAAGATAGCAAGAGGTGAAGAATTGCAAAACTGTCAGAGTGATCAGTTCATAGGTTTCACAAGAACATTTGGTTGCACAACCAGACAGAGAAGAGACAGAAAAAGAGAGGATAGAACAGACCCTTGCATTTAAACTCTTTCTGCATAACAAATGGGGCAGGGTCTTATTCAGCCCTGTGACAGGTACTAGTGATCTGGTGAACCAGCCTCTGGAGACAGTGAAGCAGAATGTTCAGAGGCTGGGGAACAGATTAAAGGAAAACTCAGCCTCCCTGGCCTTTTCTGAGGTCTGTGTGGAGTAGGGGGTGGGAACGATAGGGTAAGGAAGAAAGAGACTGAGAAGTTTAATGGGTGGTTAAAGGGATGCTGTCAAGAAAAAGAGATACCATTTTGTGGGGGACTGAGGGCTTGTCTGGGACAGGAGACTCTTCAAGGGTGATGGCCTTAACATGACAAAAGAGGGGAAAGTGCATTGGGGCAGAAATTAGACATCTACATGGAACAGTTAAATTGCTTGTAGGGGAGACTGAGGGTAGGGGAACCACAGTGAAAAGAGGGAAGGAGGGGAACCTAACTAGTTATTCCCCTGAACTGGGAACTTGTAGCAGAAAGATGGATAAAAATAAGGTTGATGTTCAAACTAGGGTAGGGGAAGAGACCAGGTAGGGAGGACTTATAAAGCCTGCAATCAACATGAAAAGCAAAATGTTAAGGAGACTGGGGAAGAATAAGGAAGAAAGACCAGCAAAAAGCAAAAGGGAGCAGGAGGTAGATAATGTCTGAGTTAATGCCATAAGTCTAGGAAATAAAATCTATGGGCTCCAGGCGATGTTGGCAAACACTGAGATGGATCTTGTGGCCATCACATAAACTTTGGCTACAGGAAATAATGACTAGAACCTGACAGTTCCAAGAAAAGAAAATTGGAGAGGCATAGCCCTGTATGTCAGGGAGGGTAATGAGGCTGTAGAGGATGGACACATCAGGGGAAGTAATGAGGAAACAGAGTCACTGATGGTTCAGCTCATGGTGGGCTCAAGCAGGACATTACAAATAGGGGTGATCTATAGACCACCAGGACAAGGGAATGAGAGAGATGTGGAGATAGGGAAGGAACTAGGAAGGGGATTGGCAAAGGGGGAGGAGGTTGTAGTGGTGGGTGACCTAAAGCTGCCAGATATTGATTGGGGCATGCTCTGCTTGATATATTACAGAACTGCCTGCTAGTGCAGCTGGTTAAGGAACCCACTAGGCAGGTTGCTATTCTTGATGTGATGCTCACCAACTTAAAGGAAGTACAAGGAGGAGGAGTGCAGGTAGGGGAGACAGTAAGATCCAGTAATCAGCACTGTATTCGGTTTGAACTGTCCCTTGGGACCAGAAAGCAATCCTCAAAAGATGAAGTCCTAGATTTGAGAATAGAGGACTTCAAGCAGATGAAGGAGCTAGGCTAGGATAAGTTAGCTGGAGTAGGCAACACAGAAAATGTGGAGGAAAAATGGGAGGTAATTAAGATGGCCACTCTTGAGACAAGAAAGTCATGCATGAGAACGGTGACTGAAAGAATCAGGTACAAGAGACCAATATAATTCTCAGAAAGGGTCAGGGAAGCAGTGTGGGCCAAGAGAAAGGTCGTTACCTGGAACAAGGAGAAGCATGGGGAGGAAGAATGGGGAGAATACCAAATGAAGACTAAAGAAGCAAAGAGGGCAGTCAGGGAGGCAAAAGCAGACATGAAACTGCATATTACAGTACAAATCAAGGTTGAGAATAAACAGTTCTTCAGATATATTAGGGGAAAAAGAAAGAAGGGAGTGGGAATTGTTAAGCTGTCAGAGGGAGTAGGACGATAGAGGAGGATGATCAAAAAGAAGCCATCCTTAATGATTACTTTTGCTTTTCTTCACTACAGAAAACAGCAGGCCCCTGCCAGATAGCAGCATCAAGGCAGCTGTAAAGGGGATCCCAGAGATGAAGCAGCCAGTAGTTACCTAACATCACTAAAAATAGATAAGGCCCCAGGGCCAGATGGGATGCATCTGAGGGTGCTCAAGGAATTGTCATCCAAACTGGCTAAACCCATAGTAGGGCTGTTTAATTGTTCAGTTCAGACAGTAGTTCCAAAAGACTGGAGGGTAGTGGACATAGTCCTGCTCCATAAAAGGGGGGGGGTAAGGAGCAACTGGGGAAGTACAGTCCTGTCAGTCTTACCTTTGTTGTGGGTAAACTGATGGGGACATTGGTCAATGAAGACCTTGTGGAGCACCTGGAGAGTACCTGATTCCAGGATAGTAAGCAGTATGGGTTTGTGGCATGGAGGTCTTGTCAAACCAGCCTGATAGTTTTCCCTGACTGGGTAACAAGGGTTTTAGATAAGGGCCACATCATGTATCTACTTCAATTTTAGCAAGACTTTAAACTCGATGCCTTATAGAAGATTGTTGAAGAAGATGGAGGGTCTGAGTGTGGCAAGGGACATAGTTAGATGGGTAGGTAATTAGCTGAAGGAGAGAAAGCAGAGGGTTTTGAGAATGAAGACAAATCAGAAGAGAGTGAGATCATGAGTGGGGTGCTACAAGGATCAGTCCTGGGTCCTGTTTTCTTCAATATTTTCATCAGTGACACTGGAGAAGGAATCTGGGGCAAGGTGTGTTTTTTCACAGATGACACTGAGCTCTGTGTTAGGGTAGATGGTAATGAGGGGATCATAGAGATGCAGAGGGATCTGCAAAGGTTAGAGAGGTGGTCTTAGGTTTGGCAGCTGACATTTGATGTGAAAATGTGTAAGGTGATGCACCTAGGGAACAAGAACCCCTGGACAGAGTACTGGATGGGAGGGATAAAGCTGAGCACTATAGCTGTGGAAAAGAACCTACTGTAGGAGTCATCATTAGTGACTCTCTTAAACAATCAAGCCAGAGTAACAAATCCTATAGTAAGGCAAACATGATGCTGGGTTGTATCAGAAGGGGTACTGACAGCAGAAGAAAAGTGATACAGTATTGCTACCTCTCTATAGATCACTAGTGAGGCTGATCCTCACTTAAGAAAGGATAAGGACAGGCTACGGACAGTGTAGTACAGGGTGACCAACATGATTCAAGCCCCACAGGGCAGATCGTACAAAAATTGGTTCAAGGCACAGAATATATATTCACTGGATACCAGATGAGAAAGAGGAAACATGGTAGAGCACTTCAAGTTCCTGAAAGGAAAAAACAAGGTAAACTCCAAGAAAGTATTCAGCATGAGTTAATGGATGAAGAATGCAGGGGCAAGAGTGGAAACTGTTTGGACAAGAGATTCACAAGGGTTGTGAGAAAGTTTTATTTTACAGAAAAGGTGGTGAAACTGTGGAACAGTCTGCTAGCTGATGTGGTGTGCACCAGAACCACAAATGGTTTCAAACATACCTGGGGCACAGTGAATGGTCTAATGGTTACTCAGGCTGGTAGCAGTAGAGAAGGGAGCAGGGATGATAGTGAAGGCTTGAACCCTGTATGGACAATAGGTCCTGAGGTTTCATAGAGAACTATGGGCATACTGGATGGACCATTGGTCTTTTTCTGCTGTCATTGTCTATTTTTTATGTTTCCAACTTTGCTAGCAAAGCTGACTCGACAGGCAATGCTGTCTGGAAGGAAGCAATGTACCATGTGACTGCAGGTCACATGGTACTGACATTATGTGTATGTCATGAGGAGGCTGTTTTCTCTGCAGCCTTATACAGTGTAGGAGATAAATCTGTTCCTGTGTGTGTCTGAGCAAAATAACATTTTGAATCCTTTAAAACAGCTGTTTCACTCAAAATCAAGCTATTTGACTCAGAACCACTCACAACTTGTTCTGTCATGACCTGTGGTTTTAGTTCAGTTTTTGGAAATAATTCAGTTTGAAACAGTGTTTTTGGTTTTGTCTATAGAGAATGCTGCTGTGGGGGAAGGGGAGGTGTAGATAGCCAGGCAGCCTTGAGAGGTTGGTAGTTTTTGACTGATTAGGAGACTTGTGTTTCTTTTCTCCAGTCTCTCTTATTCATTACTTTTTGTCTGTCATCTGTAATTTCTCATTTTACTTAGGTGTTTAAGTTTTATGTGTCAAGTATTTTGTTAGCCTCTTTTTAAATATTATCTCAGTTGTGTATTTCTTAAAGTGTTGATGCTCTGATGCTGCAGTGAGATAATTTGTCATTAAAGTTGTACTTAGTGTCATCCCATCATGTTATAAAAAATATAAAATATGTATTTTTGAAAGAGTTTACTAGTCCAATAAATAAATGTAATCTCTTTTAGTTTAGACAGCACTGCTGATCCTGTGGGGGATGTGTTGACTGCTGCTGCTGTTTAATTTCATGGTAGTCTTTCCTTAATTTTATCATCTGTTCCGTAACATCATAAAAATACAAGGTACATAACAAAATGACATGGAAGAGATTATCTGGTAAAGCATGAGGTGCTGGGAAGACATCAAAGATGTCAGAAACATTGGTGGGGCAAAATGGTGTTGCTGCACCTGCTGCAGCTAAAAAAGTGTGCCTGCAGCAGCGACTTCTGTATTGGCAGGTAGTAGTAAAAGAGTAGTTGGCAGCAGTGGTAGCATTAGTGTAGCCTAATTGTTTTCTACTACATCTTTGCATCCAAAATTTCCCCCAATACTGCACATGTGTTTCTTCCTAGTTCTGAGTCCAGTACATCCAGTGGCACAAAAGCTTATACTGAAGTTTGCAAAACATCACACAAAACACCGGCTTCTCTAAACACTATCACTCCCTTCCCATCCCATGTAAAATCAAAGGGCTCCAAATCCCTAACTTGGGATTTCTATATAATTGACCCTGATGATGGAACAGTCACCATATTTCAGCTTTGTCAAGCTTGTGTTAGCAGGGGAAAAAGGGCAGCCATTTAGGCACCGGTGCGCAACACTCACAGACCTAAAGTCATGTCACTTATTCTGCTAGGACTCATCACCCGAAGCAAGTAGGTGAAGGTGCAGGGGGACCCTCATCATCATCAATATTAGCAAGGCAATCAGAAGTGGCATGGAAATAGCCCAGGTAGAGGGATGGTGGGTAAGAAGGAATATAGAGAAGAGGAGAGGAGAAGTCTGTGGTACTGCCTAGTAGTGGACATAGCAGCAGTGGGTTAAGTAGTAGTACCACCCCCAGGCACCTAACAGCATTAATGCCAATTTAGAAACCCCAATAACTACTTGTTACATAAGAACGCCAACTGTACATCCCCAGGAGAAGTCCAATATTACCCTGCCAACAATGCTGCCATGATGACTCCAACTGTTTGGTAGCCCCATCCCAAGAGAGGTACCGCCTACTGTATGCTGCAAAGCATGTTTGAGTATCATTCAAAATACCCACCAAATCATGCAATTTCACAAGAACTAAGCACAAAAATAGTAGAAATTCTGTTTATTGATCTGCTACCATTTTCTTTTGTTGAAAATTTGTTTTTTTATAATTAAATAAACTTTATTCAAAATTTTCAACAAAACATAGCCACACACAGGAGAAGTGGTATAGTAACAGGAAGTACCCCCTCCCACCCCACACACACATGAAGAAAAAAAAATGTGGGTTTTCAAAGGTTGATGGGCAGTGCCTATCCCAAATGGCAGATTCCATCCCATACTTATTTCTCAATATGTGCCATTCCTAAACTATTAGGTACAGAGTCACACACAGTAATCAATGCCCTACAGCATTCAGCACCACCATACATGCATCTTAGTATGGACTGGCTGAGTACATGCATAGATACGTAGATACATAGAAGTTAATGGCAGATAAGGCCCTCTAGGCCCACACAGTCTGCCCTATTTATCCCTACCTAGCATGAGGTCTGATGCATAAACTGAACCCCAGAGCACCCTGCTTACCTCCAGGAGGCTCTACAATGCTGGTTCAACAACCCTTTGTCGATCATACGTCGGCAGGAACTGCCCACTGCAGCTGTGGTTTCATATGATTCCTGTGGGTGTCTCCTGGCCCCCGTCTATTAGGATTCTCAACCCAGTCGGAGTTGATTCGTGGGGTGGAGGTGCAGGACCAGGAGACCAGGAGCCCCTGTCTCAGGCACACCAACACAGCGACCTGTCGGCAAAGTGTCAGTTTTGCCGACAGGAGTGTATTTCACTGTGTTGGCATTGCCATATGTGGCTACTACCCCTCCAGGATACCGTTGTGTCTATCACACTCCTTCTTCGATCCTCTGACCATTTTAGCCTCTACCACCTCCTCTGGTAGGCCATTCTGAGTGTCCACCACCCTCTCCGTGAAAAAATATTTTCTCATGTTACCCCTGAGCTGTCCCCCCCTCCAACTTCATTATGTGCCTCCTTGCATTGGAACATCTCTTATTTATTTATTTTTTTTATTTAAAACTTGGTAACCAGGACACTTAAGGCTATCTTGTTCCAAACTACTCAACTGAGGTTCTTTCAGTCTAAGGTCTCTGGTACTGGAGCAATACTAGAGGGCTGGAGGAGGGGAGATCTGAGAGGGCAAACTAAGGCTCTCCTCTGGCAATATAAGCGGTAGATAAGTGATCCAGAATTCCCACCACCACTACAGGACAACTGGTTTAAACAACAAGTGAAGAGAGGTGTCACCTGCCCAGTCCATTTATTGCAGGCAGGCTTGGTGATCTCATTTGAGTTGGCACAGCAGCGGTTTGGATGGGAAGAGGGAGATAGACTACATTTCTACCAGTTGAGAGACCATATTAATAGACTGCTGAGGACCCAGCAGGAGAGATTGATAGATGTCCCTGGTCAATCTATATTTCAGAATATATGGGGGTCTCCCACGGGAGAAAAGGCCATCTCCTTTTAAAATGGTAACTATATAAATGACCTGGGGTATTCATCTGATTATGTGAAGAGTAAGTAGGAAGCGGATCTTGATATTCCTCTTAGTACACAACAATGGGCCCAGATGTGGAGAAATGCATGGGGTGTGTCCTCTTCCCCCATCTGGAAAGAATTTGGATGGAAACTTAGTATAAGATTCTTCCTGGAACCTGTGCAGGTCATGAAGTGGGACACTAGTGTCCCCTCATCATGTTGGAGGAAGTGTGGTGAGGCAGAAGCCTCGCAGGTGCATATTTTCTGGAACTGTCCGGCACTTGTCCCATTTTGGACAGAGGTGCAACAGCACTTGAGAGGCATATTTGGAATTCAGGCAGAGATGGGACCAGAGAATGTGATTATGGGGCTCTATCCAGGGCAAATGAAGGGCAGGGAGAGTAGGTATCTGTGGGCCATCCTAACAATTGCTGCAGTGAAAACGATAACAAAAAAATTGGATGCAACAGGACCCCCCCTACTGGAGTGGAATGGGTACAGATGGTTACTCACATACAACATTTAGAGAAACTCACATTTAGCCTCTCACAACAGATGGCTAAGCATCAGAATCGATGGAATAGATGGGATTTGTATGAGGGTTTGCCCCACCATGTACAGGTATAAAGAAACAGGACAATGCCTACACCCCGTCTCACTGGTTCCAAGTCTGTAGACCCAGGTTACTAATTAAATGTATTCTTCAACTTTATATCAATTAACTAAAACTCAAAAATATGAACATAGTCTGTACTGCAATAAGGATGTAAATGGACTGAGTATACACAACAGACCTACACTTGATTATTTCTTTTTATTTTCTTTCTACTGTCCCTTTTTTGCTCTAGTTTATTTATTTGTTAATTTTAGGGATGTATACTGTTTATGTGTATCAACTGTGTTTTAAACTCTATTGCTCAACATGTGTGTACCTTGAAAAGAATATATGTTTCAGAAGATTCTGCAATAAACAAAGTATAAAAAAAAAACTTGGTAACCGGGAAAGGCGCACTGAGCCATGGCTCATTTACAAGTGTGACCCGGGGGTAAGGGAAAACATGATAATGTAGTTGTACATGTTGAGAAACAAGTAGACAAATCATTGGAAATAAATAATCATCTAACAGAGAATACTGGTGAGACAACAAAATTAGGACAGGAAAATATAAAATACATAAATAACTGGTGAGATACAATAGTTCAAAAGCACAGAGAAGCCAGTAGTGGAAACTATGTTTGCTGTAAAAGTTCATGAGTGGGCGTGTATTTTTTTGGCAGGATGGTGAAAATGGCAGCGGGGGAGGAGGAGGAAGAAGATGCTCCCTTCCTTTACTCTGTTTATATCAGTGAGGTATTTATACATGTCTGTCATGTCTTCATTTAAATACCTAGGTGTCTGGCTTGGTGAATCCCTCACTTACGACACCCATATAGCCACAACATGCAGGCTGTAAATGCCAAACTGGGCTTAGCCTACAAAACAAGCCGTAATCTAACCCCTTCTGCAAGGTTGGCCATTTCTAGAGGTATCCTACTACCGTCACTCTCATATGGATCCATTATCTTTGCTAAGGCTACTCTCCAGAGGTGGGACACAACTTATAACAATATATGCCATTATGCCTCTGCATCCTCCAGGTTAAGACATCACTGTGATGTGAGCTGGCACCCTGCCCCTCTCTGTTTTTCCCCCCACAATTTCTATCCTACCCCCTTCTTCCCATTCCCCTTACCCTCTCTCCTCCCCTCTCTCACTTACCTTTCTCCCTAACCCCTCCCAAAATAAAACTGTTTTTTTTCTGTCAGCTGATTGTATAATACTATTACACCATTATGATACCCTGTGACATTTCTGCACTTTAAATGTGATATTAAATGTGATATTACAATAATTGTTACCTACGAGCACTTAACTTCCATCTGTATAATACACACTACGTGCCTTGGTCCCACTATTGTCTAAATCTCATTTCACTTTTGATATGTGATGTATTGTATATTTCTTGATACTGTTTGCCATGTACCTGTATCTCTCAGTGTTGTGACCTCCCGGGTCATGCCTGAAAATAGTCACGTCTGTGTCTAGTGCACCTACCCGGTTATCAAAAAATAAATAAAAAAAATTAAAAATAAATGCCCCCTTGCCTCCAGGGTATATATATTTAATTATTTTAGTCTTTCCTCATAGGTCTTCTCCTGCAGGCCCTGCAACATTTTAGTTGCCATTCTCTGCACTGCCTCCACCCTGCCTATGTCCTTTCTCAAATGGGGCCTCTAGGACAGGACACAGCACTCCAGGTGTGGTCTCACCAGTGTCTTATACAGGGGGCAAAATGGCCTCCCTCCTTCTACTTGTGATACCTCTCCCTATGCATCCAAGCATCCAGCTAGCCTTCCCCGCCACCTTGTCACACTGCCTAGCCTCTTTTGGGTAATCCAAAATGATAACTCCCAGATCTCTTTCCTGCTTTGTGACTGTTAGTACCTCCCCTCCTAGTTTGTAAGTTGCCCTTGGGTTCTTGTGCCCTATGTGCATGATCCTACACTTTTTTGCACCAAATCTGAGCTATCATGCTCCAGAACATTCCTCCAGTTTTTTAAGGTCCTCCTTTATCTTTTCAACCCCCCCCCCGGCATATCCACCCTATTACATGTCTTCATGTTATCCGCGAATAGGCATACCTTGCCACCAGCCCCTCTACAATGTCCCCAATATAGACATTGAAGAGGACTGGCCCCAACACTGACCCTTGCGGCACGCCGCTTGCTACATCTCCCTCTCCACAGTATTCCCCATTTACCACCACCCTCTGACTCCTGCCAGTAAGACGGTTCTCTTCCCATAGTACTATTGCAGGATCCACTTCTGAGCTGCATAGTTAGTTTATCAGTCTTTTATGAGGGACGGTGTTGAAGGCCTTTCTGAAGTCCAGATAGGCCACGTCCACTGCCCCGCCATGGTCCACTGCCTTAGTTGCCCAGTAGAAAAACTCTATTAGGTTTGTCTGGCAGGACCTCCCTTTGGTAAAACCATATTGTCCGGGTGTAGTAGGCCATTCGTATCAAGGTATTCAACTAACTTTTCCTTCAGCAAAGATTCCATTTTGCTTTATCTTGCCCCACTACTGAAGTCAGGCTGACAGGCCTGCAATTTCCAACTTCATCCCTATCACCACCTTTGTGGAGTGGGACCACATCCACTCTTTTGCAGTCCCCTGGCACTTTCCCTGTCTCTAGAAATAGGCTGAAAAACTCAATGAGGGGTGCAGCCAGCTCTTCCCAGAGTTCCTTTAGCACCCTAGGGTGCACTGCATCTGGGCCCATTGCTTTGTCCACCCTTAGCTTCTTTAGCTCACTCAGGCTCTTTCCTCTGTAAAGGGTCTGTGTCCACTTTTGTGCTGGTTATGCCCCTGTCCTGCATCTCCAGCCCTGCCCCTCCCCCTCCTTCACGAATACTGAGCAGAAATACCTATTCAGTATGTCCGCTTTTTGTTGGTCCTTCTCTACGTGATCTCCCTACCCTTTCAGCCTAATTTTCCTTCCCTTTGTTTTCCTCTTTTCTCCAGTGTACCTACAGAATGTCTTGTCCACTTTCTTAGTTGTTTTGGCTACAGTCTCTTCTGTTAATGCCTTTGCTCTAGTACCCCCATAAGGGGAGAAGATAGTAGAAAGATAGCAGCAATTGCAGAAATCAGGATTCTGGACAAAGCAAGAGAGGACGCAAAACTCTAAAGAGCTAGTGTACTATCTAAAATTAATATTAGTTTTTAAAAGCTGTTAACCATTACTTTTTATATCTGGGGTACTTTATATTTTCCCTTTGGTTAATTAAAAGATTATTTGCATAATGAGAAATGCAGGTGTGATGTGTAGGACAGCCTCTGCCTGGCCTTTATATCTATCTTCTCCCACTCCACTGCATCATCAGCATTGTGACCTCACTGACTGTGACACCACTGCTGCTTAGGAACAGCCACTCAGTGTCCGTGATACCACAATGCTAATGATGTAGTGGGGCCGGGCGAGAAAGATAGATATTTCAGCTGCCAGGGTTCCCGGTAAGAGCTGTTCCACACATCCAGCACAATATTATCAGATGGAAGACTTTTTAATGAGCAAAAGGAAAAAGGAAAATACTTTAGAAATAAAATGTTACTTACTTATTGACTACTTGATAACATTTGTATTATTTTTCTGTTTGCTTGTTTTGTCTCTACTAGTCTTTTTTTTTTTACAGTTTTTAAATGTTTTGGTATAATGTAAACAAGACAAAACTCAAAGGTGAGGAGGAGGAGGAGGAGGAGCGAGAAGTCACTTTCTAGGGCAATGGCCTAGGTGGGACAGAGGGTGCACTGCCATCATGGAGATCTGCAATTCCCTCAAGGAGAATATGCTGATTTGCATGCAGCATCTGGAGCATTGCCTCCATGGACATGATTCTGTGTCTGAGGTCCCTCAACTCAGTGTGGAGTTATACCACTTTGGCATTTGTGGATGTTATCAGAGGAGGGTGAGGAGGATTTGAAGCTTGGGTCTCAGGTGCTGTGCCCCACATTTATCTAGTCTGGATGTAAGTTCCATTTGCAGTCCCCTCTGTGTCCTCCCCTGGCATCTGGGCACTATACCATCTCTTGTTGCACTTCCCCCTGTAACACAGAAGGACACCTTGGAGTGGCACCACTTCCACCCTGCTCAGTCAACTTCCTGTGCTCCTCCCACTCACTGCAGTGCCTTACTTTAAGATGGGTATGCTGCCCACCAGTGCCCAAGTGGCTGCTCTTTTCCTATGCTGAACAAATGTCGGGCAAGTTTACATATCACAGTACTGTTGTTGCAAGGGTCCAGATCCAAAAGTCCCAAATAAGGGAATTGTACTGCTGCCTGGTGGGGGGAAGGGGAGCCAGAGATGAATGATCTCTGAGGCTCTGCCTTTTGTGGATCTGGCACAGCACAGGGGGCTGATCTCCTGCAGGCTGTTCTGGCTGTTCTGGTGGCAATAAAACAGGGCCAGTGGGGGGCACCACTACTTGCTGTTGCTGTACTGTGGAGGGGGATTCTATGTCATTATGGTGATCATCATTAAGGTGAGTGTACATCGCCGAAAATAAAAATGGCGATGTCCACATGGCGAAAACAACGGTGCTGACATGGATCTCTATTTATGCCTGCCACACCCCCCTAACTAAAGATTCTCAAGTCCAGGGGAGTGCATGTTGGGGGAGGAACCAGGATTTGGGGGACCTCCTTTCCCACCCAGGGACCACCAGGGCCACCACCAGGGCCACCACCGCTGACTCAGAGGTTGCCAGGAAAGAGGAGTGGTTGGATGACAGTGGGCTCAGGGAGGGTGAGGGTGGTGAAACAGAGGTGCATCTCTCTAATTGTACCTCTCCACAATTCATATGGATCTCTGGCAGGGTGTGGTTACTCTATAGAGGCACCCACAGTGGAGACCAAGGAGGATGTTGGGAACCTCCACAAAGGAGACCCACAGGAGGGTAGCATGGGACCCTACAGGAGAAGGAAACATCTCCTGGTGGGGGACTTCATTGTTAGGAGGGTAGAACTGGGGGAGGGAGGGGAGAGGGAGGTAAGGTGCCTGCCAGGTGCCATGGCTTGGAAGGACAAGTAGCGAATTCTCAGGATCACGGGGGCAGCTGCACAGGGGAGGGAGCTGGATGTCATTGTCCACCTAGGGACAAATGACCTGGCTGGGAAAGTGATCAGAACAGTGCAGGAGGAGTTTGTGGAGTTGGGGAAGGGCCATAGACAAGTAGCATGTATGGTAACCTTCTCAGAGGTGCTGCCTGTCTATGGCAAGGATGATGTTAGGGTATTCCGAACCATGGCATTCAATGAATGGTTGAAAAACTGGTGTGGAGCTCAGGGTTTTGGCTTCATTGGGGACTGCGGAGCCACCTGGAAGGATGCAGGCTTATACTGGTGCGAGGTCTGCATCTGTCCGGGGGTCCAGGATCCTAGGTGACAGGTTTAAATACTCATTAGCAAGCATTTAAACTAGCCAAGGGTGAGGCACTGAAAGGAGCAGGGAAATCCCAGCCTCTCCCAAAAAGCACAGTAGTTAGAGAGGTAAACACCAAGGCAGAGAAGTCAGTAGGGAGCAGGACAGGGATAAATGCAGAAAAAGGTGTTAAGGATGGTGCTAAAAGGGGTAAGACCATAAAAAGTAAATGGAAGGTGATGAGTACCAATGCCTGCAGTCTGTGCAACAAGCTCCCTGAACTAGTGGCTTTGATGGAAAAGGGATGCCTGGATATTGTGGCAGTCACTGAAACATGGTACACAGAGAACCATGAGTGGGAAGTCAACATACCAGGATACACAGTCTACAGGAGGGACAGGGTGGGTAAAAGAGGAGGAGGAGTAGCTCTCTATATAAGGGAAGGGATTAAAGCAACAGAACTAAAGAGTAAACAGGAAGTTGATGAGTCACTATGGGTCACCCTGGAGACGGGAAATGGCACCACAATCCGCATGGGGGTTGTGTACAGACTCCCATCTCAGGGGGAGGAAATGGACAAGGAAATGATAGAAGGCATCCTTAAAATGTCAGAAAAAGGGGAGATATTGTTGATGGGGGACCTGAATATGCCAGATGTTAGCTGGAGTACTTTTGCTGCAGGCACATCCAAGAGCAGGGTCATTCTTGATGTCCTACAGGGGCATGCTTCAGACAGTTAGTGTTGGAACCCACTCAGGAGGGAGCAGTCTTAGACCTGGTACTCTCAAATGGGGAAGGAGAAAGGATCTCAGATTTAGAAGTGGGTAGCCATCTGGGAATAAGTGACCACCAAACAGTGTAGTTTACAATAAACACAGCCATAGAGTCAAGCCATACAAAAACAAGAGTATTGGACTTTAAGAAGGCTGATTTTGGGAAAATGGGAGTGCCTTAGAAAAGCACTAGCAAATGGGCAAGAAGGAGGGGTGGAGGAACAATGGGGAATAATCAAAACAGCCATCGCAGAGGCAGCAAGCCTTTGTGTGAAGCAAATCAATAAAACAAAACAACGGAAAAAACCACTATGGTTCTCAAAAGAGGTGGCAGGGATGGTTAAGGAGAAAAGGATAGCATTCAGGAAATATAAGGAAACACAGAAGGAGCAGGACAGAGAACTTTTTCAGTTAAAGCAGGAGGCAGGGAAGGTAGTCAGAATAGCAAAGTCACAAATTGAGGAAAAGATAGCCAGCTCTGTAAAGAAGGGGGATAAAACCTTTTATAGGTATATTAGGGAGTGAAGAAAGACCAAGGGAGGGATACAGAGACTTAATAAAGGGGAGGGAATATGGGCAGAGGATGACAGTGAAAAAGCAGGGATACTGAATGAATATTTCTGCTCAGTAGTCACAACAGATGAGGAGGGGGAGGTGCCTAAACCAAACAAGGGAGAAACTCTGAATAGGGGGGTCGATACCAGTCCATTCACAGAAGAAAGGGTTTTGAAAGAACTCTTGAAACTGAGGGTGCAAAAAGCAATGGGGCCTGATGGGATTCACCCAAAAATACTAAAAGAACTAAGGGTAGAACTAGTAACACCACTGACTACTCTCTTTAGCAAATCATGGGAGGATGGAGTGGTACCTGAGGACTGGAGGAGGGCAAATGTGATTCCACTTCACAAAAGTGGGAGCAGGGCAGGGGCAGGAAACTACAGACCAGTTAGTTTGACTTCAGTGTTAGTAAAAATGATGAAATCCCTTCTGAAGGAAAGAATTGTTGAGTACCTAGAGGCCAGAGGGGCACAGGACCCAAGGCAGCATGGCTTCACAGGAGGAAGGTCATGTCAGATGAACCTAATAGATTTCTTTGACTGGGTGACCAAAGTAGTAGACCAGGGAGGGGCTGTGGATATGACCTACCTAGATTTTAGCAAGGCATTCAACACAGTCTCACTCAAAAGATTAATATCCAAGTTAGCCAGCCTCGGAGTGGGTCCCAAGGTGATAGCCTGGATAAAAAACTGACTGGACAACAGGACGCAAAGGGTAATAGTAAACGGAGTCCACAGTGAAGAAAGGAGGGTAACTAGCGGGGTACCGCAGGTTCGGTACTGGGACCGGTCCTCTTCAATATCTTTATAAGTAACATTGGAGAGCACCTGGAAGGAAAGGTATGCCTCTTTGCAGATGACACAAAGATCTGCAACAGGGTTGATACACAAGGTGAGGTGGAAAGAATGAAAAGGGACTTGGCAAGGTTGGAGGAATGGTCAAATACATTGCAACTCTGATTCAGTGTAAAGAAGTGCAAGGTAATGCATCTGGGAAATAAAAACCCAGGGGAAGAGTACACAATGGGGGATGAGTTAATAACAACAACAAAAATTGAAAGAGACCTAGGAGTAATTATATCAGATGACCTAAAGGTGGGCAAGCAATGTGAGAAGGCAGTAAGGAGGGCTGGGGGATACTGGGATGCATAGGGAGAGGCATCAGCAGTAGAAAACAGTTAGTTATTATCCCTCTCTACAGATAGTTAGTGAGACCCCATCTGGAGTACTGCGTGCAATTCTGGAGACCCCATCTCCGCAAAGACATAGACAGAGTGGAGGCTGTTCAGAGGAGGGCAGCCAAAATAGTGCAAGATCTGCACCAGAAAACATACGAGGAGAGACTAAAGCAGCTTAATATGTATACCCTTGAGGAAAGGAGGGAGAGGGGGGACATGATAGAAACTTTCAAGTATCTCAAGGGAATTAACATGGTACAAGAGGGTAGTATCTTTCAGAAGAAGAGATGTGCAAGAACAAGGGGGCACAATTTGAAGATAGAGGGGGGACGGCTCAGAGGTAATGTTTGAATGTATTTTTCACAGAGAGAGTTGTGGATGCATGGAACAGCCTTCCTGAGGAGGTTGTGGAGTCAGGAACAGTGGGAGAATTCAAGAATGCATGGGACAGGCATAAAGCAATTCTAGTGGGGGGCAGGAGAAAGTAAGCTGTTGATTAACTAGAATCTGCAACTTATCCATCAGGTAGGGAAATGGGCAGACTGGGTGGGCCAAGTGGTCCTTATCTGCCGTCAAATTCTATGTTTCTATGTTTCTACTACTACTTGCTGAAATCGAGGTAGGTGACATCCACCAGTCCCCTGATCCAACTTCTTCGTCACCCAGTCAAAAAAATCTGTCAGATTTGTCTGATATGATCTCCCTGCTGTGAATCCATGCTGCCTCAGGTCTTGTGATCCACTGGATTTCAAGTGTTCCACAATCCTTTCCTTAAGAAGGACCTCTATAATCTTCCCCACTACTGAGGTGAGGCTGACTGGCCTATAGTTAGCTGCCTCCTCCCTGCTTCCGATTTTATGAAGCGGGACTACATGTGCCCTCCTCCAGTCCTCTAGAACCACTCTTGTATTGAGCAGTTCACTAAACGGGTCTGCCAATGGTGCTGCTAACACCATCATTAGTTCCTTTAATATCCTAGGGTGTCTATTATCTAGCCCCATTTCTTTGTCCACCCTCAGTTTTGCTAATTCCTCTATGATTCTCTCTTCTGTAATAGGACTGATGTTCACTTCCCTTCCCCCTTCATTTCTGGTACTTAGTTCTGGCTCCTCTTCCTCCCATTCTTCAGTGAATACAGAACAGAAGTATTCATTCAGTGCTGACACTTTATCTAGGTCCCCTTCCACCCACTCCCCCTCTTATCTTGTGAGCCTTACAATTCCTCCTGTCTTTCCTTTTTTGCACTAATGTAAAAAGTCATCCATTTTCTTTACTCTCTGTGCTATCCTTTCTTCTATTTGTAGCTTTGTGGTCCTAACTGCTCTCCCTGTTTCTGTCTGTCTATTTAGGTACACTCCCCTATCCTCTTCCTTCTGTGTCTCCTTATATTCTCTGAAAGCCAACTTTTTGACCCTTACCTTCTCAGCCACCTCCTTTGAGAATCTTAGTGGCATTTTCCTTCTTTTGCCCGTGTCTCTTTGCCTAATGCACTGGTTTGTTACATCCACTATGGTCCCTTTAAGGTGTGCCCACTGTTCCTCTAACCCATTCTAGTTTCCGTCCTTGCCAGGGTCTCTCTGATACATGTCCCCATCCTAGTGAAGTCTGCCCTCCTGAAATTCAAGACCTTCACCTTAGTGTGGCTTGACTGTGATCCTGTACCCTTATTAAACCATATTGTGTGTTAGTAGCTGGACCCTAGGTGTCCTTCTACCCAAACTTCCTTGACTCCATCCCCATTGGTTAGTACTAGGTCTAGTACCACCTTGTCCCTGGTGGGTTCTAGTACTAACTGCCTGAGACCTGCCCTCTGTATGGATTTCAGGATGTTTCTGTTCTTGGCTGAGGCAGCTGCCGGGATGGTACAATCCACATCTGGCATATTAAAATCTCGAAGTAGCAATACCTCCCCTTTTGCTGCCATCTCATGGATTTCTTTCCCCAGCACCCTATCCACCTCCACCCCCAGTGATGGAGGCCGTTAGATCACACCAGTGTGAATTACTGTGCCGTTGCCTGGCTCAAGAATGATCCACAAGCCTCAGCCTCCTTCTTTCTATCATGTACTGCAGTTGCTTTTATGCCTTCCCTGACATAAAGAGCTAACCCTCACCCTTTTTACCCTCTCTATCCCTCCTGAATAGAGCATACCCTGATACAGCTACCTTTCAGTCATAGTTCGCAGCATACCACATCTCAATAATTGCCACTATGTCTAGGTCAGCCGCCGCCATCAAGGCCACCAGGTCTGGGATTTTATTTCCCAGACTGCATGCATTAGTATACATGGCCTTCCATATTTCCCTGCCTCTCCACCTGCTATTCATGCTTTTGCCCTTCCATCTCCTTTTTCTGACCCCATTTTCTTTCTCTTGCTGCCTCCCTTTCTGTGCCATACCATTTTTTATGAGTTAAGGATTACCTGGCATAAACTTATTTATATATTTAGTTTTTGTTTGCTGGGTAAGTGCGTTAGACAAGAATGTTGCCTATTTTCAAGCATGACCCGGGAGAGTTACAAACAATGTAAAGATGTACAGACAGGAATACATTGAGCATATCACAGAATGATTTAGGCAAATTTTGAACAACAAAGCAGTGCTAACAAATGGTTCAAAGACAGTTTACAATGGCAAGAATAACATAATAATACAAAAATAAGTGTGCTAGATGAGAATGTTAACTATTCTCAGGCAACAACCGGGTAGAGTTGCATGCAGCTGTACAGGCAGGAGTACAGTAACCATGTCACAAATGATTTAAGTGGAAGTTGGTCCAAAAGACAGTATATTTGGTGATTCAAATAACAGATTGATGCAATATTGAGGAGACAGGACTCAGGAAGGTGGCACAAGTGCAGATGTGAGAATAAGTGCCATTAAGTGGAACAAGTATAGCAACTACTATAGTTGGGAAGCTAAAGAGTGGCAGAGCAGGAGCAAATGTCAGAGTCCCTAACGAAGATGTGAAGGCCCTTTTTAAAAGGACTCAGGGGTCACGAGGGCTACAGAGCAAGAGCCCTCCCCAGCCAGCAGCAGCCAAGCGTGGAAGACCCCCGAAGCACTGAAACAGTTGGGACTCAAGGGGTCCGAGGGCTATAGAGCAAGAGCCCACCCAGCCAGCAGCAGCTGCATGTGGAATCCCCATGAAGCACCAAAACAGTCGGAACTCAGGGGCCATGAGGGCTACAGAGCAAGAGCCCTCCCCAGCCAGCAGCAGCTGCAATGTGGAAGCCCCCCCCGAAGCGCCAAAGCAGTCGGGACTCAGGGGTCACGACAGCTACAGAGCAAGAGCCCTCCCCAGCCAGCAGCAGCCACAATGTGGAAGCCCCCCTGAAGCACCAAAACAGTAGGGACTCATGGGTCATGAGGGCTACAGACCAAGAGCCCTCCCCAGCCAGCAGCAGCTGCAATGTGGAAGCCCCCCCCAAAGCACCCGAAACAGATAAGCAGCAGATCTCGGAGCACGTGTTTGAGGCCCCGCTGGCGCTATGCGCTGGCTCCCCGCCACCCCCACTACCACCCTTGGTGAGCTCCTCGCTTTATAGGGCTCACCCACGTGACTGCAAAAACCTATCAGCTCACTCTCCCATTTGCAGCTTATGAGCTGCTACCACTAGTGGCGCTAAACCAGACGTGGCATTTCTCCACTCTGTTCTGTCAATGATGATGCCTATTCTACCCCTGCTGTTCCTCTCACTTGCTCCACTGACATCCCTCCCCTCAGCAGACCTCCCAATCAGGGAACTGCCTCCTCGTATGACCCCCTGCCTCATCCCCCAGCTCTACTATTTTGCCCCTCACCACCAGCATGCCCATGCCCAAGCTAATGTTCACAACTGGGCCATTAGCACCACCATCCTGACCCCCTCTTTTCTTCCTGGTCATTCTGCTCTCCACACCCCAGCCCTCTGCTGCCCACCACCCACAGCCTCAGAACACACACCTACCACCTGACCAAAATGCCGCTGGCTAAAATCCAAACATACTGTACTGCTTCTCCTCCTGGCTGGGGATATTGAAGCAAACCCTGGACCCACCACCACAAACGCCCACACCCCATTCTCATTCCCTAAAGGTCTCAGGCTCATACACCTCAACACCTGCAGCTTATTAAACAAAATAACAGTGCTGCAACAAATTGCCTTATCCCATCACCCAGATCTCCTGGTCATATCAGAAACCTGGATAAAACCCCATCATATTGATGCCGAAGTAGCCATACCTGGCTACACAATCATTAGACATGATAGACAAGGAAAAAAGAGAGGTGATGGTACAGCCATGTAAATCTCCACTTATCTGCAGTTTACAATGGTGAAAATTCCCTCCCTTCCGACCCACATCGATGCTCTCCTACTCAAACTCTTGCTCCCGTGCACCACCCCTATGTACGTTGCAGGCACCTACTGTCCTCTCGTCACCCCCAACCTGACATCCTAGCCCACCTAGACACATTAAAGTCCATAACAATAGGAGGCGAGCTTCATGCCATCGGAGACTGTAACCACAACTGGCTAGCCACAGATAAGGACCTCCTTAAGTCTAAGATCAAGGCGCTAAATCTCACACAACTAATTGCAGACCCCACCCGGCTAAACCACAAAACACAAAATCACTCACTCCTGTACTGGGTCCTCTCCTCCCACCCCCACAGGATCCTATGCTGGGTCCTGCTCCCTGACTCCCTAAGTCACCACCACATGATTTTCCTGATCCGGAAGGTACACAGACCCACAGACTCCCCCCAAAGGCACTGTGTACAAGGTCATATAATTCCCTGGACCAAGCATCGTTCGTGCAAGACCTAGGACAAATTGACTGGTCCTTCATCCCAGTAGCCACATCTATTGACATCGTACTCGAAACTTTCAAGGCCACATTTCTAAAAGTTTGGGACAAACATGCCCCTCTGCACATAAAAAGGGTCAGAGGTGCCCACCTTCCCTGGATCACTGCTGATATCATCAGCAAATGCCACTCCAGGGACCACGCTTGGAAAGCCCACAAGAAACTGGGCACCCCGGCATCCCTCCAAACCTACAGAGCCCTCTGAAACTCCTGCACTAGCATCATTCACCAGGCAAAAAATAACTATTTTCTAATGGCATTCAGCGCAAACCTAAACCACCCGACAAACTTCTGGAAATCGTTCAAATCCCTTTTCTCCCCCCCACCCAGCCTCCACCTCTGACACTGTCAGCACAGGGCACCTACATCACCGATCCCTGTGAGGTTGCCACTGCTTTCAATACCTACTTCTCCAGCTGTACTGACTCGCTCTATCGGCCCTCCAGTGTCCACCACCCCGGCCCCCTCCCCCAAGACTGCTCTCACCAGCCTTGGTTCTCCTTCCGCCCCTATTTGCCAGGCAGAGTATTCAAATCGCTACGATCCGGAACCTAACAAAGGTAAATGTCTCGTCCCTGGGTGCCAAGATGCTATATTTCTGCTCCAGCCATGGAAGCGCCCCTCTAGCACATTATTCAACCTCTCCTTCACACTGGGCAAATTACCCACGAGATGGGCTTAGGCTCTGTCATACCCCTGCCTAAAGGGTGACCCCTCCTCCATGAGTAACTATCGCCCCATCTCCCTACTCCCAATTCTGGCAAAACTACAGAAGACGTCTGGTCCTCACCCAACTCTCTTCCTAACTGGGCGCCTCCTTCCTTCCTCCATACCAATCCGGTGCATAGATCACACTCAACTATCACCTCCCTGCTCACGAGTCACTGGCGACATACTTACAGGGATGGACAAAGGCCACATCACCTCTGCCATCTTTATAGACTTAGCCAAGGCTTTCAACACCGTCTCCCATACTCTGCTCCCTTCTAAACTTAAAGAAGCCAGTCTCTCCAACCCAGCCACCACATGGTTCCAAGACAACCTGGTGGGCAGACTCCAGGCTGTAAAAGTCACCTCCCACATCTCTAACCCCCTACCAGTTACTGCCGGTGTCCCCCAAGGATCAGTCTTGGGCCCACTGCTATTCTCCATATTCCTAAACGGCCACCCATCAGCCTGTCATCACTCATCCATATATATGTATGTGGACAACACAGTACTGTGTGCCACAGGCCCCTCCACAAGTGAAGTGGCAACTCTACTGCAGCAGGATTTCAACACCATCCAGGAATGGTTCCAGTCAAACCAACTATTCTTGAACCCTAAGAAAACTATGTCGCTAACCTTAGGCTCACAGCAAAGACTCTCTCGATAAGCCCACGGCCCCCTTTCAACACCCTGGATGGGACCCTACTGGAACAATGCACCAACTTCAGATACTTAGGCATCTGGCTCGATCCACATCTCAGTTTTTCCAACCATATTGATTCCATACACAAGAAACTACTGCCTAAACTTGGCGCCCTTTACAGGAACAAAAGCTGCCTCCCCCCTCCTACCAGGAAAGTTATTGTTCAAAAGATGATCCTCCCAATACTTGACTATGGCGATATAGTATATTCTACCACTCCCTCCTCTGCCTTGGCCAGCCTTGACCAGCCTTGACACCCTTTTCCACTCTTTTTGTCGGTTTATCCTCAACTGCCCACAAACAACCCACCACTGCTCCTTATATAGCTCCCTAGCCCTGCCGTCCCTCCAAGACCGCAGATTAACCCACTGTGCTAGGACCGCAGCCAAATTTTGGTCCCAATCCCTTCCCTCCTACCTGGCCTCTACCCTCTCCCCACAACCTCCCCCTGCTTACTCCCTCAGAAGCACTGATCCCAGGCTCCTACACATCCCCTTCATGCACACAACCAAAAGACAGGCCACTTTCAAATTCCATATCCCCCAGCTATGAAACACCCTGCCTGCTCATATCAGACACTCAACCAACCCCAACCACCTCAATTGCCTTCTCAGCACCCACTGCTCCTCCAGCTGCACTTGCTTTAGCTAGAGCCTAACTACGTAATTGTATTTTGTGCACTCAGATGTGTTCTCTAAAATGTTCCTGTTTCTACCTGACAATTGTCTGCATGTCGGATGACCACTCATTGCATTGTTTAACTGCTGTGCCTTGTGATCTGTACTAATGTCTTGGGTCTTGACCCCCAGGTCACATCTGGAATCGAGTAACACTGCTCAGTATGGCTTCCTGGTTAAATTCGTAAATAAATAAATAAATAAAGCGTGGTGGGATTTGGAGAGTTTGACATTTAGAGGGAAGGAGTTCCAAGTTTTGGGAACAGATATTGCAAAGGCAAGTTCCCCTTTTTTTGTGGAACATCTAGGAATTTCAAGAGGAGATTGTTCAGTAGATCTCAGGGGGTAGACCTGAGTTGGATGGTTTAACATGGCAGAAAGGGACTCAGGAACTCCTTTTCTGTTTATGAATCAAACAGACAACTAGTGATACAGAGCCGATGAGAGGACGAGGAGAGCCAGCCTAATCGTTAGTAGAGTTGGCAGCGATACATTTGCCAGGGTGCAGAGAGTGCAAATCGGCATATGCTATTGTAGCATGTGCTTCATATTAGGAAAGTTCCTTTGCTCGCATCCAGATAGGACATAGAGACATATGTAAGACAAGGCTGGAGGAGTCCTTGAGCTATTGCAAGCCTGGAAGCAGAATTGAGGGAGGACCTAATTTTATATGAAAGCCCCAACTTTTTGTTAACCACCTTACAAGTGTCTGCAATGTGAAGGTCAAAATCAAGAGATGGGTCGAGTGTAACCCTGAGATACCTGAACAAGTTGACCATCACCGGAGAGAGCCATTCGGACCAAAGATTGAAAGGGCAGAGGTACAGGATTTGATTCTTGGTGAGGAGCCAAAAAGCATGGCCACAGTTTTCTTAGAGTTTAGTAGAACCTTGTTTAGTTGCAGCCATGACTGTAGGCAGTCAAAATCTGATTGAAGGCTAGCTTTTATGGAGGGCAGATCTTTAGTACTGGAGTAAAGTACCATGTCATCCACATAGAGGATCCTAGAGGAGGAACAGGGCAGTGTGGGCAGATTGTTAATAAAAAGAGTGAAAAGGAGGGGGTCAAGGATTGATCACTGGGAGACTCCGATGTGGGTGGGGGTGAGATCAGAGATTATGGTTTCTATTTGAATTAATTTCTTTCTTTCAGAGAGGTAGCTCTTAAAACAAGAGGTGGCACCCTGGGAGAAGCCAAGTGAGGACAGTTTGGATAGCAGCAGTGGGTGATCTGCAAGATTGAACACTTTTTTGAGGTCTATAAAGATGGCCCCTGTTAACATGCCCCTATCCATTGCCATTAAGATGTCATTAGAAAATTGAATAAGCATGGTTGTTGTACTATGCCCTGCTCAGAAACCATACCATGCAGAACAGGGGATAGGAGCTTGTTTAGATGTAGGTATTCTGTGACCTGGGTGGCCACAACCTTCTTTAGTTGTTTGTTAAGAGTAAAGAGAATGGCAATCGGTCAGTAATTGTCCATGTTTTTAGTATCCACTTTCTTACGTACAGGAACCACTTGAGCAGTTTTCCATAGAGTCGGCACCATCTGGGTCATAATGGATAAATTAAATATTCTCGCAAGTGGGGCAGCAAGGGCAGGGGCTGCAGATTTGATGAACTTAGGGAATAAACCATCAGGCCATGCAGATCCATAGGCGGGGATAGCTTTAAGAAGTCACAGCACCTCTGCAGAAGTGACTGTCCTTAGGTTAAAGGTTGTTCGGGTAGACACATCATTACAATCAGTGAGTGCAGGGGACTGACCCATATTTTCCAGGTCCTGTACATAGAGAGGTCCAAGAAATGGACATTAAGTGCATTTGCAGTCATGATTAACTTGTTGCATTTGGCATCATTCAGCGTAATTTCAGTTATAGATGGCTTGGGCCCTTGTCTCATAAAATTTTTAATGTAGTTCCAAAACTCCCAGGCTTCCATAGCGGAGGAATGGAGAAGTTTATTACAATTGTCCCTTTTGGCCTCCCTTATATCTTTTTTATAGGCATCCCTCAGAGTTCTGTACCTATCCCAGTCAGCCGGCAGTTGAGACTTCTTAGCAGAGGCACAGACTTTGTCCCTTCTTCTCATAGAAGCCAAGAGATCACTGTGTAACCACCTCATTGCAGAGCCCCATATTCTCCTCCTCCTCCTCTTTAGGGTTACATGTTTGTCCTGAAGAGAGAGAGTAGCTTAGTTATCAGGTAGTTCAGGGCTATCTCAGCATCCTCTGTTAGATAAATTGGAGAAGTCTATGCTTCTCACATCAGATTGTAGCACTACTAAGTTTAGTTTAGAGAAATCTCAAAACTGTATTTCTTTGGGAGGGGTATTGGGACAGTGCCCATTCCAGATACAGAAAGTTGGCAAATGATCACTAATGGAATCCGGGAACGTGCCTACATCAATGATCCTATTTGCTCTATCGGTAGCAATCCAATCTAATGCACTGATGGTTGCTGCTGGCAAAGATTCTTGTCAGTCCAGAAATCAGTTGAGAGCGGTGAAGTTTCATGAGGGCTTCAGTATATGTACCAGAGTTGCTCTCAGACCAGTCCAGGTTAAAATTCCCCAATAGAATGACTTCAAGTTTACTCTTTAGAGTCAAAAGATAATCAATGATACCGGTAAACCCAGAGAGAGCACCCTTCAGTGGTTTGTAAGCACATACTAGGTTGAGTCTTTTAGCACCACCTAAGACAAGTACCGTGTGCAAGGTTTCATAGGAGCCATTTAACCCGGAGAGTCGAACAGTGACTTTGAGGTGTACTTTATATTAGAAGGCACCCCCACCGTTCTGTGTGGAGGGGCTGTCAAATCTAATAAGGTTGGAGCCATTTAGATTATACATAGCATCTAGAATGTCAGGCCTTAGCCAAGTCTCAGTTAGCCCCAGTATGTCTGTGGAGTATAGGGCAACCCACGCTTCCAGTTCAGGAAAGTTGGCAGGCAAACTTCTTATGTTCATGTGGACAATTTTAACACCTTTTGTGGAGAACCATTTAGAGAAGTTGACAGGATTTGCCCCAGTGGCAGAGCCAGGGTTGAGCTCTATGTCCCCAGATAGGGATAAATGCAAGATGGGAACCCATGTCTCTCGGAGGAACTGAAGAAAGCACCTGAAACCTTTTGGCACAAGGGAAGGGTGAGTGCAGAAGTATTACCCCAGTTTGGCAGGGCGGATGTCAATAAGGGACCAGTTTCATATCAGGGGTATGTTTCTATTAATCAGAAGGTTTGAGTAGACAAAAGAAGATTCATCTTGTGTATGAGACCCTGGGTCACTAGCCGGTATCATACAAGTGAGGGTAGAGATGGTTACAAGGGCAAGTATCAATCCAGCTATCACCGGGATTAATCCTGGTTGAGTTTAAAAACCCAACATGGTAGGTAGGGAAATCTTTAGTCAAGAAAGGGACCAGATATCTTGATGGTTGTTTGTTCAGTTTATCAGATTTCTAGGTGCAAAGGCGATGGGTATGCAGAAATGGTCCGGTTCCAGTAGAAAGGCCTCTTAGTTCAGTAGTATGAGAACTTAGAGCAGATCAGCTCAGACACAAAGGGCAACCGTAGGAGTCATGCGCCAAGTGTGCTCCATCCCCTAGCCTTACTGTCTGCTGAGCTTCACTGATCTTCACCAACTGGGAGAGAGAACAATCATTGAGGGAAGGTAGACTCTGACAGGTGCAGAAGCAGGGATTCCTTGACAGTAGTTCTACCTGGGTGAATTCTCCTTGGAGTTCACAGTCCGGGCTCCTTTCTCCACTGAGGTAGTTCCTCTCCTTGCTCACTCTGCTCAGACCCAGCCAGTGGCTGCTCTCTCAACATAAGGAGTTGTTGGAACATTTACCCAGAATTCCTGGCTGACGTATGTAAATCAGCATTTGTACTGCTGTACCCACTACAGAAATAGTGGTAGGCTAATAGAAAGCTCTCAGCCAGAAGCAACAGCTCAGACACAAAGGGCACCCCTGGGAGGCATATGCCAGGAGCGGTCCAGCCTCTAGTCTTACTGTCTGCTGATCTTCACTGATCTTCACCTACTGCTGTACCCACTACTGAAATAGTGGTCTGCTAATAGAAAGCTGTCAGCCAGAAACAACCAGAAGCACCAGCTCAGACACAAAGGGCAACCCTATGAGGCATACACCAAGTGTGGTCCAGTCCCTAGCGTTACTGTCTGCTGAGCTTCAGTGATCTTCGCCAACTGGAAGAGAGATCAGTCATGGAGGGAAGGCAAACTCTGACAGGTGCAGAAGCAGGGATTCCTTGACAACAGTTCTACCTGGGTGAATTCCCCATGGAATGTGCAGTCCGGGCTCCTTTCTCCACTGGGGCAGCTTTTCTCCTCACTTGCTCTGCTCAGACCTAGCTAGCAGCTGCTCTCTCAGCATAAGGAGCTGTTTATTTTCCTTTTCTGTCTTTCCAGATTGAGAAGGCAAGAGGTAGCTTCAGCTCTGGCACTTGGCTAATTCTTTCTGGAGATACAGGGTAACTCCCTCCCATCCTGCCCCTTATCCCACCCCTAGGCCCTCTCAACCTTTATAGGTGGCTCCCTATGACATCACACTAGGGAGACAAAACAAAAATACATTTTTCTTTTTTCTTTTATCTTTTCATCCATTTATCACTAGAATTACCTCTCTAACAGGGATTTTCCCCAACAGTGGGGTCACTGCCCTATATGCATAACTATCAGTGACCTAAGTGCCTAACTAAGGGCTGCACATGCTGAAATCTTCTACCTTAGATCGCAACTGCACCACACTCGCAGTGGTCTAATACTATCCCACCTAACCACGACAACATTGTGCAAGCGCTCCTACCTCAAAGAACAAACAAACCTGGAGGATGGCAGGTAGTCACAAAATGCAAAGGACCCAAAGGAGCCACACCTGAATCTGAGAGTACTCCTATTTGAACGTCAAATAAAATCACGGCACTAGCATCCACATTGTTAAGCATAACCAACACCAATTTGGGGAGTGACATGTCGCAAGATATGAGAACACCCACCAATACAGAAACCGCAAAGGGGAAAAAATCCATACTTGTCCTAGGTGACTCCATGATAGGGGGAGTAGAGTCACACATTCAGCAGCAGGCTCAAGCTGCAGTTATGGTCAGGTGCCTTTCTGGGACTTCGGCATGGAGGGACACAAACCATATAGAAAAGCTTGTACACATGGCACCACAGAATACACATGTTCTCATTCACGTGGGAACAAATGACCTGGCCATTTGAACTCTAGAACAGACAAAGCTAAACCTGTCCTAGCTGGGTGATAAACTATCTTCCATTTCTTCCAGCATCTCTTTCTCAGAGCTCCTGCCTGTATGGGAAAAGGAAGTAACAGGCAGAGGATCAGGGAAAGAGATATAATTGAACTGAACTGCTGGCAGAAGCAGTGCTGCCAAGAGAAAGGATACCACTACATTGGCAATTAGCAGAACTTCTGGGACAGGGAGTTCTTCAAATTTGATGGACTACAGCTTACAAGACAAGGTACTAGGGCACTAGGCCAGAAGTCTGACGTCTATCTCGGTCAGTTAAACTAGAGGGCAGGGAAGAAGCACAGGCACCCAGCACAACACACGGGATGCCATCTGCCCCTTCCCCATCAGTTCCTTACAACAGTCCATCAGTAAATCAATATAAACATGCCATCAAGAGCAACAATCATCATATTTCCATCCAGCAGGTACCCACATCAGCAACAGACCCTGTCAATCATTCAGGTACAGGAACAGTTCAGTGTTCCAGCAGAAACACCAGGGATCATATTTCCATCCAGCAGCATCTCAACCCACAAAGCTGTACAAAACCTACAAAAAAACAAAGACCCCGGGGGGGGGGGGCCTCCTCAACACAGGCAAAATAACTACCAGGTGTTTCAATAGTTCAGGAGTAGAAGGCAATGTGCATCAACGCACGCAGTCTTTCAAACAAAATCCCTGAGCTTTCCACCATTATGGCAGAGAAACAACTGGATTGGGTAGCAATCACTGAAACATGGCTCTCTGATAACCACACCTGGGATATTAGCATACCTGGCTACATACTTTTCCGAAAGGACTGGAAAAACAGGAGAGGTATGTGTCAAGTTGCGGTATGTGTCAAGGAAGGAATAAAGGCAATAGAGTTTCAACAGGAACACAGCAATGCAGAATCCCTATGGGTCACTCTAGGAGCTGGGGGCAGGTCTCCTAGCCACCTGACATTGTGTACAGGCCCCCAGCCCAGGACTCTGAAGCTGACAAGGAGTTTCTTGAGATCATTCACTCAATGACTGACAAAAGGGAGCTGCTTCTGGTTGGGGACTTTAATCTACCAGACATAGACTTTTTCATGTGCACAACTTCCACACAAAAGAGCAGAGAATTTTTCATCACTCTTAAGAAAGCTGAGTTGAACCAACTAGTGGACTCACCCACCAGAGATAAAGTAATCCTGGACCTGGTTCTCACTAATAACCCCAGAATAGCCAATGTCCATGTCGGCATCAGTCTGGGAGCCAGTGATCATAAGTCTGTGGCTACAAATCAATAATATGGTCCTTAAAGGACACACCAGACTAAAGGTTATCGACTTCAAAAAAGCTGACTTCCAGAAAATGAGATCCAGTATTAAAGCACTGCTGAGAGACAGATCAGCAGGGGATGTAGAAGCTTGCTGGAAAAACTTAAAAGACTCACTGAACGTGGTAACAGCAGACTGCACAAAGCTAGTAACTAAATCTAAAAGGAAGAGAAACCTCCTCTGGTTTACTAGAGAGATAGCACTAAAAATTAGAAAAAAGAAACAAGCCTTCCTTTAGGCAGTCCAAGGAGATACAGAGGGAAGGGGATAGGAGATCTACAAGGAGAAGCTCAAGGAGGCTGGAAAGGCTATCAAGTTAGCAAAAACCCAAATAGAGAAAAAAATAGCACTGGGAATCAAGAAGAGGGACAAAAGCTTTTTTAGAAACATCAGTGAAAAAAGGAAGAGCAAAGGGGGATAGTCAGTATGTTAACAAGCAATGGTCAGATAGTGGAAAAAGACAAAGACAAAGCTGAAGCACTCAATGCATTCTTTTGTTCAGTCTTTACAAATGAGCAGAATGGTAGCGGTCTGGCACTAAACAGAACAGAGCACCCTGCACGAGAGGCAGACACAAGTCCCTTCACTAGGGAACGGGTACTGAAAGAACTAGAAAAACTGAGGACAGACAAAGCCATGGGACCAGAGAAAATTCACCCAAGAATACTGAGAGAGCTTTGAGAAGAAATAGAAAGCAACAAGGTGCCACTTGACTGGAAGAGGGCTACTGTGGTACCCTTGCATAAAAGTGGCAGCAGGGAGGAGGCAGGAAATTACTGACCAGTCAGCTTGACCTCAGTGATGGGTAAAATCAGGGAGACACTCCTTAATGAAAGGATGGTAGACTTCCTGAAAAAGGCAGGAAAACATGACCCTAAGCAACGTAGATTTACTGCGGGGAGATCATGTCAGACTGACCTGATCGAATTCTTTGATTGGGTGACCAAAGCAGTGGACTGGGGGGGGAGGGCAGTGGGCTTGGTGTACCTGGACTTCAGCAAGGCCTTTGACACAGTCCCACACATGAGACTGATCAATAAACTTGAACACTCAGGTGTCGGTCATAAGATAGTAAGCTGGGTAGCGCACTGGCTGCAGGACGGAACTCAGAAAGTCACAGTAAATGGCACCATGTCCAAAGAGGTATTTGTGACCAGCACAGTCCCTCAGGGATTAGTGCTGGAACCAGTCCTCTTGAACATATTCATCAGTGATACTGCTGATCACCTTGATGGTAAAATCTGCCTGTTCACAGGCAATACAAAACTATCTAATAGGGTGGACAATCTGGAGGGAGCCTCCAGTATGAAGGAGGAGCTCAAGAAACTTAAACTGTGGTCCAATGACTGGCAACTTAGATTTAATGCTAATGTAACCCCTAGGTGGCGCTATCCTAAAGGCCATTAGCATTACCCCTGCTTGCTTGGCTAGTAGCAGGTTAAGGCGGCCTGAGTTCTGAAATGGGTGCCTCCACCCGGAGATCAGGGTTGGTAGTGGTCAAGCTAACCTGGCACAGCTCTCCGGGACACTGTAACCCCCTCTTTCCTTACTAGTGGCCGGAACAATACACAATACACAATAATCATTTTCACAATACCCCGATACACCACACAAGTACCCACACTGTTTGCATTTACCACCAGGGCTTTCCTCTGGCCTGGCCCTGGGGACCCCCTGCAAAACAAGGTTATACACAGCAAATAACAACAGTATAGTGCTCTTGCACAAACTGGAACCACAGCCAGGGTAAATGCAAAAAAGAGTTAGATCTGATTTAAGGGGCTTAAACAGGGGGGGAGGTGTAATCAGGTTAATTTGCTTAAAGGCTCCATTAATCAAACAGTTATGCTAGCACTTCAGGGTCCATAAACAGTCACACACTCTGGGTACCCAGATGAAGAATGGTAGGCTAGCCAGGAATGTTGCAGCTGGTTGGGGCTCTGTGATGGAAGAAAACAACATGCACAACACACACTATTTGTAATCCGGAGTCGGAGGGCTCAGTTCATGAAAAGAAAACAACAAAACAATCAGAAGACACACTTTTAGATTAGGCTGTTGTTGCAGGGAGCTACCTTGATGATTACTCATGATACCCAAGACTGGACACAGACAGACGAAAATCGAGACAGCAGGTGGTTAATCTGGATTGCCAGGAGAAGCAGGGCCCACTCGATTTGCCAAGGCATCATTCCTGTTCAAGCGTGGGGCAGGGGGCTGATCGCCAGGCAGGTCTCTCGTCGGTGGCTTTCTCTGCACAGTGGGGTACTCTGGCAGGGGCAGCATGGCATGGCCCAGGCCGAATGGAGATGAACGCGGATTCAGTCTGATTTTCCAGCAAGCAGAACACAGTTCACACAGTGGGGACCAAATCACGACCCACTTTCAATACACAGCACATTTACGTGTAAGGAAATTCTACTGTACCAGGCAAACTGCTCTCCAGTCACGATCGCAAAGTCTCTGCATACACCAGGGATTCAAAAGCAGCTGGAAATCCTGACAGGCTGATCACATTCAGCAAATCTTTGGTCTTCTTCAGGTTAAAGCCTGGTCACAGTCCAGTGGCTTAAATAGTCCTCACAACTCGTATTCAGTCCGAATAAAATCTATTTTCCCTCTCAGGGACAGCAGGCAGACAGGTAGGCCAAAACTCCGCCCTTTCACAGTTCTCCCATGTAAAACTACACAGAACTGCTGCTCAAAATCACATGAGCTGTTACTTCTTCACTTCTCAGCTCAAAACTGAAACTAGCTGCAGCAGCCTGGGAAATTCCCCAAGATCCCAAAGGTTTGGTTGACTGATCCTCCTGTCAGTCACAACAAAGGCTCCCCCTTCAGGTGCAAAAAGGCCAAAAAGCCCCAAACTACAATTCCAACAGATTCTGACTCCAGACAGCTCCTGTAGTCTGGCTCCATTTTAGGTCCTACCAGTATCGATTGGTCCAATTCGCAACCCAGGACCAAGATAGTGGAGATAAACAAAACAGTTCTTGCTGCAAAGAAGGCAGGTTAGACAAACTACATTATCATTATCACTCTAAATGATTTTCAGCAAATAGTTACATCTTTCAACAGAGCTCCCTCTCAGATTACTTATGACTGCAATCCAGGCAGCTCTTAAAGAGACAGTACACAGAGGCTATACAGGCACTCTCTGGCAATCATATTTAAGCTACTAAAACGCAGGACACCAGCCTGGCAGTGAGCATTTAGGTAGGCTTGAGGAAGACTTTTCGGGAACCCCCATTTGTAGGGGGTTACACTAAAAAATGTGAAGTGATGCATCTCGGAAAACAGAACCCAAGAACGCAATACTTTCTAGATAGGCATCGACTTGAAGAGACCAGGATCGAATGGGACTTGGGCATAATCATATTGGATGACCTTAAAGCAGGGAATCTATGTGAAAAAGTGGCATGAAAAGCAAGCAGTATCCCTGGGTGCATAGGCGGGGGAATAATTAGCAGGAAACAGGAAGTGATCATTCCACTCTATAGCTCCCTGGTGAGGCCACACCTGGAGTACTGTGTCCAGTTCTGGAGGCCCCACCTGAAGAAGGACAAAGAGCACTTTGAATCAATTCAGAGAAGGGCCACAAAGATGGTGCAGGGCCCCCATCACAAGCTATATGAGTCTAGCCTCCAAGACCTAAACTTGTACTCCCTGGAACAGAGAAGAGACAGAGGGGATATAATAGAAATGTGCAAATTCATCAAGGGTGTAAGAACTGTTCAGGTAGATAAACTCTTCCATGCAACTGGAGAGGTGCGTACAAGAGGTCACAACCTACGCCTGAGAGGGGGAAAGCTCAGAGGCAATATCAGGAAGTACTTTTTTATACAGAGGGTAATTGACCCATAGAATATCCTGCACCCACAGGTGGTTGCAGCAAAGATGGTGAATGCATTTAAACACACATGGGACTGGCACTACAGTATAAACAAAAACAACAAAATACATGGGAGGGGGTTAGGTTCATGAGCAGACTAGATGGGCTACTCGGTCCCCATCTGCCATCAGTTTTTTATGTTCTTATCAGTTTCAGTTAATTGGTAAGAGCTCTGCTTAAACTATTTGCTGTATGAGGAGATGATTCACCAGCTACACTCCAGGGAAAAGTTATTGGGATTTCTCACTGTCTGTACAGCCAAAAGGAGAAAGCATGGTAGGTGAGACTGAGAAAACAGTAGAAATTGGAGGTAAGAGGGGTGTGCCAACTCCATTAAGCAGTAAAGACCCAAGCGGCAGTAGAGACCCACCTCCCACTTGTTGCTTCCCAATCAGAATGGAGAGGAGGCAGAGCAATAGTGCATTTAATACAGAGAGGAAGTGGGGATGGGGGTGGAACAAAAATGACCCAGTCATAACTAGCCCTCAGATCCTGGAAAAGAATGGGAAAGGGAGAATTAACCTCTGCTGTTAAAATAGAAAGGCACTGAGGGCTGAAAGGGGAGGAGAGAGGCAGTGTGTCTAAGAAACAGCAGCAGAAACAGGACAGAGAAGAGAGATTTCAGAGGAACAGTACTGATAAATGAGGTCAGACAGAAGGGGAAAAAAGCTGTAGAAAATATTTATCTTCCTGATCTCCCATTTTGGCTTCTTTCACCTGTGGGGGTGGGCTGCTTGAGTCTTCTGCTCCCATCTGCCCCCATGACTATTTTAAGTGCTTGTCAAAGAAGCATTTAAACCATTCATTGAGGACCGCCATTTCCTCTCTGGATGGGTGTAGGCTGTCACCCTTGTACATGCCCACATCCCCCAGGTTGGTCCCCAGTCCCTAGGGTAGCCCAAACCATTTTCTCTGCACCAGCCCTTCAGCCAATTGTTGAAATTTCTGATGTGGAGATTCCTAGCCTCCCCCCTGCCGTTGACTGGTAGCACCTCTAAGAATGTCATAGAGCTCATTACCTCCCCAAGGTGCCCTCCTAACACCCTAAAGTCCTCCTTCACCTACTCTTAAGTTCCCCTCATCCCTGGCTAGGTCATTTGTCTCCAGATGGACAATGTTCTCCAGCCCCCCTCCTTGCTGCCTCTTTAGCGATCCTCTGGATCCACTTACCCTCCCTTTGAACTGTGCCGCCTGGAAGGCAATTTACCTCCCTCCCTCTCCACCCCGCTAGCTATGCTTAAATCTGTTCCCGGGGCTATTGATTCACCCACTAGGAGTAGCTTCCTCTTCCTCTGGGGTCCTCTGCCCCATGCCCCTGGGTCTCTCTTCTGGAGGACCAGCTCATCCTCCCTTGTCGCAACCCCAGGTACCCTTGTGGGAATCTTCCATTCCTCCAGGACAGCAAAGGAGTTTCTAAGTTGGACTGGATGGGGGATGTGTCTCTGACACCCCTCCCTCATCCTCCTTCAGCCACTGTATTCCAGCCATACCTACTCCTGGGCAACCATTGAGGTGATGGCTATGGACTCTGTGGCCACTGGGTGGGGGTGAAGGTCCCAAGCACTCCAGCCAGCTCAGCCTGGAGACTAGTAACCTCTGCCCTCAGCCCAGAGAGGTGCCTGCATATGGGGCAACACCGCAGTATCCTGAATGTCCTCCTGAAGACTGCTGCCCCGCACCCACTGCACTGCACCACTCCCTGCATTATTCCCTCTTGATCTGGCAGTTAACCTCCTTTTATCCTATCTGATCCCTTTTGCTACCAAAATTAGCCCCCTGGTCCTATATATTTTATCCTTTACCCCATATGCCTTTCTAGCATTCGCTTTCCTAGCCCTGTACCCCAAGTATGTTGAGTTTTTTTAATCTTTTTAGATCACCATTGCAGTGCTCTGCTAAAGTGTTCGATAGGTTGTGATATCTAGTTGTTCTTGTCCTGTTTCTGCTGCCAGGCAGAAAGTAGTACCTATCAGCAGCCTAGAAAGATGGATGAACCCGGGGAAGGTGGGATGGGAAAGGGTGGGCTTGAGTTATGCTCTGGTTCTGGAGACAATCACTGAACCTGGTAAAAGTACAACTCAAAGACAGCCTTTAAATTCCTGACCAATCTTTCCTAAAACCTGCAATTTATTCTAAAGAGAGAGAAAAAATATGGCCATACCTGGCTACTCTCTGTTTAGGACAGACAGAACAGGGAAGAGGGTTTACACTCTGTGTGATGGAGGGAATCGAGGCCATGGAGGTACCGGTTTACCCAGAGGAAAAGGAAGGGCAGGAGGTGCTGTGGGTCATCCTGATGGCAGGCTCAGAGGCTGCTATTCATACCGTGGTAGGGTAAAGACCTCCAGCACAGAGATAGGAAGTTGGATAAGGCACTTGGAAAGCCATCATCAGAATGGCAAGTAAGGAAGAGGTGCTGCTAATTGTTGACTTCAGTTTTCCATACATTTAGTGAGGTCTTCCAACAGTGGCTTTGGCAAGCAGCAGGGCCATCCTTGACTCCCTGCAAGGGGCTTTTCTCAGGCAGCTGTTTGAAGAACCAGCTAAGGATTGGGCATTTTGGACCTGGTGCTAATAAACAGGGACAGCATTGCAGACATCATAGTTGTCAGTCCCCTAAGTGCCAGTGATCACTGTACAGTATGGTTTAACATAACAACAGGAGCAGAGAAAAAACACACAATACCGTGGGTCCTGGATTTTAGGAGGGGGGATTTAAAGAAATGGGATACTGCCTCAGGAACTTCCTCATTGGGGGGGATTGCCAGGGATGGGTAGAAGCCCAGTTAGGAACAATAAGGGGGTGCATAATTAAGGCACCCCACCTCTGCATGAAGGAAGAGAGTAAACACAGAAGAAATAGAGACTGTTATGATCTCTAAGGAAGTTGCCAAGGTGGTGAAGGAAAAAAGGGTGGCATTCAGGAGTTGTAAGGAAACGCAGAGTGAGGAGGGCAGGGATGCATATCAAGTAAAACAGAGGGTAGCAGGTAAGGTGGTGAGCTGAGCTAAGGCACAGACAGAGGAAAGGATAGCCAAAGGAGTAACTAAAGAGGATAAGACTTTTTTCAGATACATTAATGAGAAGAGGAAATCAAGGGGAGGGATAGTGAGGACTGGGAGCATTGCAGGGCGAGACTGCACAGAAGAGGAACAAGAAAAAGCTGCCATCCTGAACAGGTATTTCTTCTTAGTCTTCAAAGTGGAGGCGGGAGAGAATGGACTGCCAAGAGAGTAGCAGGAACAAAGGGGGGTGAGCAAGGTGGGCACAAGTCAATTTTCAGGAGACAGAATCTTGAAGGGACTTGTAGCTGTAAAGGTGAACAAGGTTATGGGGCCAGGCGGGACGGGTACTAAAAAAACTCAGTCAGGTGTTAGCAGGCCCACTGATGGCAGTATTCAGTAACTGTCTGGAAACAGGCATGATTCCAGAGGACTGGAGGAGAGCAGATGTGTTTTTTCTACATAATACCTGTGGCAGGGAGGAGGCTAGCAACTATAGGCTGGTGAGTCTCACTTCAGTGGTGGGGAAACTAATGGAAATACAGCAAAGACAAGTGTTACCTCGAATTGCTCTGGTGCACTATCCAAAAATCAGCCAATCAAGAAAAATGAAAAAGGCTCACACTCATACCTCAGCAATATCAGTAAGAGTTGGAAAATACATAAGTGCACTCCCACAATTTACAAAAACACCCGAAGGCATTTTGTGCTCTAACATGGCACTTTTCCAAGGGTTGATAAAGTGCTATTTGTAAGTTGTGGAAATACACATATCTATTTTGCAGCTCTTACTGATATTGTAAGTAAAAAAGTTATTTTTGTGTACATTTAGAACTTTTTGTGATGTGATGATTTTGCTGCTGAGGTTTGAGTGTGAGCCTTTTTTATTTTTCTTGAAACTAATGGAAACCCAGCTTTAGGAAGAGCTGGTAGAATGTCATGAATCCAATGGGCTGCAAGACTAGAGGCAGCATGAATTTACAGGTGAGGTCCTGCCAGATGAAGCCAATGGATTTCTTTCACAGGGTAACCAGGGAAATTGATCAGAGTAGGGCAGTGGACATGGCTTTTCTGGACTTTAGCAAGACCTTCAACACTGTGCTGCATAGGAGACTGACAAAGAAATTGAACAGCTAGGGGTAGAATCCAAAGTGATGAATTGGGTTAGAAAGTGGTTAACAGAACTGGAGGATAGAAGAAGAAGAGGGGATTTATTACAGTTTTTTTTTTAATTATGAAAGATTCAGAACTAGTAGAAGGATTAGGAATAGAATTTGTGAAGAAACCGGAAGGACTAAAAGGACATAGGTTACAAATTAAACTGGAGACGGTTAAAAAGAACTCCAGACATTTCTCTCTTGTCCAGAGAACAGCTAGAATATGGAATGCTGTACCAGATTATATTGTCACCAGTAATAGCTTAGAACAAGTAAAAGAGAGATAGGTAAGTTAATATGTTCTAGGATTTAAATGAGCCCACTTTGCAGGGAATGGTAAAATGGGCCTGAGTGCCTTCTTCCATTCTAACACCTAGTATGAAACTGATAGGCAACAAAGGGTGGTGGTTAATAGCACTCACTATAATTTATTTATTTATTTTTATTTGAAAACTGGTAACTGGGAGAGTCATTCTGAGCCATGGCTCATTTCCAGGTGTGACCCAAGGGAGGGAAACAGTGGAAGAACAGTAATACAATACATAATGACTAGTCAGTCAACTAACATTTGTTGAAATAAGTTGGTACAAAATTAGATAAATACAAGAATAGTAGTTACAGAGGGTAAAGTGTGGTCACAGCTCAATAATAAATACTTGTATAAGTGCAATGTAAAAGTAGCAGCAGTTCACAAAGAGCAAGACAGTACTGACAACAGGCGAGTGACCTGTACAGCAAGTTATTTCCTTACTTCATTATGGAGAGAGAACAGAGGTAGTGAGGAAATTAAGCCAGAAGACAGGCTGCAGGGACCCAACGGGCTGCCCTACCAAGGACGGTTTAGGGTCAGGCTGGGGAAGTGTCAGGAGGAAGGATAACAGGAGCAGGTGGGGTGGGATTGGAGTTTCAACTACTACCTTAGGGAGCCTGTGGATGAGTGAGGTGGAGATGATAATGATGATTACGATGGGACAGTGACCAGTGGGGTACTGCAGGACTCAGTACTGGGACTGGTCCTGTTCAATGTCTTCAAATGTGACACTGCAGAAGAACTGAAAGGGAAGGAATGCCTTTTTACAAAAGATACTAGAATCTGTTTTAGAGCTGACAATCAGGAGGAGGTAGAGCGAATGTGCAGGGAACTCAGGAAACTCAAGGAGTGGTCAAGAGCATGGCAGTTGGGATTCAATGCCAAAAGGTGCAAAATCACATACCTAGGGGTAGGAACCCAGGAGCAAAGTATAGGATGGGGGAAGGCACTTATATCACTAAGCAAGAAAGGGACCATTGGGATATCATAAATGAGGACCTCAAAGTGTCAGGGCAGTATTACAAAGCAATGGGTAGTGGGATGCTGGGGTGCATAGTGAGGGATATCTCCAGCAGGCAGATGGAAGTGTTGTTGCCACTGTATCACTGCTGGTGAGACTCCACCTAGAGTACTGCATCCAGTTTTAAAGGCTGCACCTCAGAAAATACATAGACATGGTGAAGACAGTCCACAGGAGGGCAACTAAAATGGTGCATGGGTTGCGCAACAAGCCCTATGAGGAGAGACTGAGTGATTTCAACATGTGCACTCTGGAAGAGAGAAGAGAGAGAGGAGACATGATAGACATCTACAAGTACCTCACTGGAGTGAACAGGGTGGAAGAGGGAAGTCACTTTCCAATGAGAAAGAGCAACAGGAGGACAGGGGGTATGGGATGAAGCTGGAGGGGGAGTTTAAGAGGGATGTGAGAAAGTATGCTTCCCTGAAATGGTGATAGACACCTGGAACAGACTGCCAGCAGAAGTGGTGGAGGTGAAAACAGTGGGGGCTTCACACATGCATGGGACAGACATAAGGGATGATTAGAAAGTAGTCAGGGGGTCAGTGGAGACTTGTTAGGGCTACAGAGACATATTTCACAGGGAACACCTGGGCAGACTGGGGGAAGGGAGCAGTCCTTTTCAGCTGACAAATTCTATGTTTCCATCTTTCGAACCTACCAGTATAGTCCTTAACAATAACATCCTGGTAGATGTTGTTTATCTAGACTTGTCAAAGGCATTTGATACTGTTTCACATGATAGGTTGATCAAAGTATTTGTTGAATTAGGGCTTACATATAACCTGAGTTCCCGGATTAACAGCTGGCTTTGAGATCGTATGCAAATGATGACCATTAATGGTTTTAACTCAAGATAGGGGAAGTTACCAGTTGGAATACCACAAGGATCAGTTTTGGGTCCCAGTCTATTTAACATCCTTGTGAGTAAAATCACAAACAATGTAGAAACGTGGGCATTAGAATTTGCAGATGACACCAAGATCTCTAGAATGGTGAGAAATGATGAGGATTGCAAATTACTACAGGGAGACCTAAATTAACTACATACATTGGGTATATTCTAGTCAGTTACATATGTGGTCATGCTTTAGGCAAAAAGAGTAACCAATTGATATGCTTCCTAGGTAACAATCAATTAAGATCATACAGCCATGGAAAATAGAAAGGTACTGATTGACTCAGACAATGCTCAAAATGTTACACTTTGTACCTCATCCTTCCTGTAATTGTATTTTCTGCTGACTTATTCTACTGTTGTCCTAACAGTTCTGTAATCTCCCAGGTCATGCCTGAAAATAGCCAGTGTATTGTCTAGTGCACTTACCTGGTCAACAAAAACTAAATAAATAAATACATGCTTATCACCAACACCAAGTCCCTCCAACTAACGAGCATGTGACATTGTCACCAAGCACACCAGTTTATTGGTAGCATTAAAAGAGGTTTCATTAGCAGAAGCAGAGACTTCCTGATGCCAATATACAGCACACTAAAGAGGTCACATGAGGAGACTCATGGTCAGTTCTGGGCACCCTTTCTTGATAAAGACATTAAAGTACCAAAGGCATTCTCCAAAGAGTAAGTAGAAAGACTGCTGACTTAAATGGTTAAGTCACAATGACCACAATAAGGAATTACATCTCTTTAGCCTTGAAAGAAGATGCATTAGGAGGGTCTTAATTATAGTCTATAAATCCATTCATGAAGAAAAGCTATTTAGAATGCTACATCTCAGGTTTAAGACAGGGCTCTCAACGACTCACAGATATTGCTGTCAGCTTTAAGGGTTACACTTTAACACCAAGAAACAGAAAACTATTTCACACAGAAAATTATGTAAATGTGGATCACATTACTGTCTAGTGTGGTCACCAGTGACAGTCTTCTCCAATTTAAATTAAGGCTATATGTACTCATGAGTGAGAAGGGAATTAATGGTTACGTTCACCTGAGCAGCACAGTCGGACTTGATAAACATCTGCTTTTCTTCTGACTGTAACCTCTAATGAACCTATGCAGGGTCCCTGGTTTTCCATTTTTAACGGTCACACCGGTAACAATCACGGAATCCTGCTTGGTTTGCAGATTCTGAATTCTTGTACTGGTGCCTCACGGAAATTGCATGTCACTGCACAGAATCTCTAAGATTTCAGCATCTTTTTAATTTTTTTTTCTCTTTCTATGTCCCTTTCTCACAGCATCAGTCTCCACTTTTCAGAGATCCCTAGACTGATTATCCCCTAGCTTCACCCCCAGGTAATGTTCAGGAGCTCCTGTGGGCCTGCCCCTATCCTGCCTGGGTTGTACCCCCCCAGGTGGGAAGGGAGGGGACCCCAGGTCACACCTCCACAGTCCCGTAGTGTGTCGGGCAGCCCAGTGGGTCCCTCATGGAGCCTAGTTATGAAGTCTGGGGCACCTGGGTCCCTTTTGCCAGTGGCCGATGTGGGGTGATCGTTCTTGGTTTTCTGGTCTCTGTCCCTGAAGGCACCAGCACTAGAGGAGATCCAAGGAGGTAGGTCACATAGAGACATGCCACTGCTCCAGATCCTGGCTAGCGTGCTCCCCTCCTGATCACTTTGCAGCTCCATTGCACAACCACCCGTGGTCACACAGGTGGTGGTAAAGCAGCAGGACCTGCAGCCCACCCTCCCCAGAGGAAGATAGCAGTCTCCCGGGTGCTCGATCCTACTCCCCTGGCCAGACCTCCACAACCCGAGTTCGCTTCCCACCCTGGGTCGCTGGCATTGCAAGCAGTAGTGCTACTGCAGTGCCAGCGGGCCGACCCAGATTTCAGCATCTTAAAATGAATGCTGCTGTGCTTTGCATTATTTCTGCTTTGCTGCATATAGAGTCAATAAGGAAATCACCCACATAGCTTTGTTGTAATCAGCCATTCAGTTTAACCACCCAATGCTTCCCACCAACATCTCCATTGCCTGAGGACTGCTTTCCTTCCTGAAACCACAGTTATCACGTAGTATGTGCCTAAGAGTCTTTTACTATTTACATTACACTGTATGATATTAAAAAAAAAAAATACGAGTATCAGCACACATGGGCAGGGCCACTGGAAAATTGGAGGAAAAGTAACCTGAAATTGCAGATTTTTTACAAAACTTGCAGAGAAATAGCGGAAGTTCTACTATAGATACTGAGTGCTTCACAATAAATCCTTTACTGTTTTCTACAGCATATATTAGTCAGCATAAACTACTAAATGAATAAACTGACACTTGAATAGGTTTTAAATATGAAGAAACACTTATATTCCTAACATGAATCCTAAACGGATAAGATGTGTTGCTTCTCTTCCAAAATGTAAAAACATCTACCTCATACAGTGCTAAATAGATTCTATTTAGTGAGCCACAGAAAATCAATATTAAATAAATCCAGAATAAACAAATGTTATCTATTTCTGGATGTAGAATAATGAAGCCTGATCAAAAGCTATTTGCAGTGCTCTGACAACTATTCACTGACTTTGGTGTAAGAAAAAATAAGTAGATGGAGTGGTAAATAGTTCAGTTTTAGTAAAATGTTGTAAAGTGTTTCATGTTCATAATTTGTACTGTAGGTATTGTGCACTATTATTAAAATCATGTATTAAAATATTATATATGGATGTTGTTATGACTGGTAGTATAGCCTAGAGGTTAGAGTAACAAACAGTGATTGAACTGGGTACGTCCAGCAGACTAGGGTTTGATTCCCACAACCTCCACTTGCATACTGTGTGACTCCAAGCAAGTCACTTAACCTCCCCAGTGCTTCTAGGTCACTCCTGAAAACAGACAATTGTGCCTAGTGGGCCTTATCTGGTTTATTTATTTATTAAATTTTGGTGACCGAGTAGGCCCACTGGGCCCCGGAGGTCCTTTTTTCAGGGGTGACCCGGGATTACATGGCAAGGTAAATAACACAGTAAGAATGACAAATTATACAATATGATACAGATTATACAGCAATATGCAGACAGCTGGTTACATTGCTGAGATCAGCCTGCATTCGTGGTAGGTACTGGGGTTAGCAGAAAAGTGACAAGACACGAGGGATGTGAGAGGATTATGAGAGCCACATTCATAGTGCAGTTTACTCAAGAGGGTAATGTTGGACTATGGTATTCAGATGACCATGAGGTGGACCCCAGAGCCTAGCATTGGCATTTGGAGGTAGCGATCATGTGAACCTTGAGCCTAGTGTGGAAACTTTTAATTGATGATGCTTCCTGCAGCCCGGGAGGGAGGGAGTTCCACAGGGTGGGTGCAGTGTGGGTGAAGGACTTGCCTTCCGCCTTGGTTCTTACTCTGGTGATGGCTAGGAGAGTGGGATCTGTTGAGTGGAGGGGCTGGGAGTTGGTCTTTCATGCAATGAGTCCAGATAGACTGGGAGGGGGGATTGGCTAATTAATTTGAAGGTTTGGCATAACAGAGGGTACTGGAGATGGGCTTCCAGGGCGAGCCAATTTAGCTGCGATTGTGTGTCACAGTGGTGATTCCTGGGGTTTGACTGGACTGCAAACCACGCCACCTTATTATACAGGGCCTGTAGTCTATGCATCTTGGTCCTTGTTATCCCCTGGAGTACTGGGGCCGCACAGGTGATTGTCAGAAGAAGGACGTAGGTGGTGATGGAGACCCTGGCTTCCGGTATCAGCTGGTTTTTCAGTCAGTAGAGGGTGCCCAGTTTCCCATGTAAGGTTTTTGTAACTTGGTCCACATGGTTCTTGAGGGTGAGGCCCTGGTCCAGGGTGAGGCCAAGGTGTTTTAGTGACTCAACTACGTCTAGGCTAGCACCTGACGTGGAGGTGATGTGTAGATGTTGTTTTCTATCATGTCCCAGGGATTTTGGACCAGACAGCATGGCCTTGGTCTTATCTGTGTTAAGGACCAATCTGTTGTTAACAAGCCAGTTCTTGAGGGAGTATAGGTCACCTTGCAGCAAGGTGCTGAGATCTGGCAGATTAGTGGAGGGTCGATAGATAACGGCATCATCTGCATACTGGACCACCGAGCTTCCCCCACAGTGGAGGCTCAGTTCATTGGTGAAGAGAGAAAAAAGTAGGGGGCCGAGTATCAACCCCTGCAGCACTCCCTCTTTTAGTGGGAGTGCCTCAGAGATGGAATCTTTCCACTTTACCCTCTGAGTGCATCCAGTTAAGTAGCTTTCGAACCACTTTAGAGAATGGTTGTCAAGCCCTGCTTTGGCCAACTTAGTCAGAAGCAAATTGTGACTGACCAGGTCGAAGGCTTTGGATAAGTCAATGAAGACCGCGCCAGTAGGGGTCCCCTTATCCAGATTACTGAGTACGTCCGTTGAGAATTTGATAAGGGCAGTGTCCATCCCATGCTGGGTCCTGAAAGCTGTGCTGGGAGGGAGCAAGGAGTTGGTAGTACTCAAGGTAATCAGGGAGTTGCCCATAGATCAGTCTCTCCTGTAACTTTGCCAGGATGCAGAGCAGGGAGATAGGCCTGTAGTTGTTGATGAACTCCTGCTGGCCTCCCTTGTGGATGGGGACCACGTGGGCCTGTTTCCACTGATCGGGGACTTCCCCCTCTTTTAAGGATCGATTAAAGAGCCAGGTAAGGGGTCTGACCAGGGACGGGGCCCCTTCCTTCAGCAACCTGGGGCGAATCCCATCAGGTCCCCCGGCACAGGATGTTTTGAGTGTCTTTAATAGAGATAGTACCTCTTTTTGTTTGACCAGTCTGAGATGGAAGACTGGGCAGTCAAGGTTAGGAGAAGACCTCATGTTAGGGTCAGAGTAGAGAGAGGCGGTAGCCCAGCCTTGTAGGAGTCTAAGTTAGTGAAGTGGTGGTTGAGTGACATGGCAATTTGGGGGATTGTCATGTAGTAGTTGTCCATTGACCTCGATGGGGCCTGGTTCGTACTTGCCGCTGCCTTTTAGTAACCCATTAATGTGGGCCCAGAATAATTTAGGGTTTCCTAGGTTCTTTTTCTGTAGTTGAGTAACGTATTCTCTTTTTGCTGTTCTTATCGCCACCTTGCACCTGTTTCGAGGGTTTTATAGCTCACCGGGTCAGCAGGTAGGGAGGAGATCTTGTATTTTTTCCAGGCCTTATCACGGTTTATCATTAGGGCCTTCACTGGGGGGTGGGGGGGGTGATCCACTTTTATCAACTTTCCTTTGTGCCGAGTTTCTTCATGGGGGCGAATAGATTGGCTGCGGTATTGATTGTGCTCTGGAAGAATGCAACCACATCATCCAGAGAGGGGAGGAGTCTGATTGGGCTCCAGTCAATGCCGCTAAGGTAGTTGGAGAGTTGTTCGGGTGATAGGTGGGTGTGATCCCATGCTGCCAGGATCCTCAGGCAGAATCTGGGAGCCTTATTTCTCCAGATACAGAATATGGGGGAGTGGTCACTCAGGACATCCGCTAGGGTGCCGGCAGCCTTGATATTACAGGGGTTGGTCACCAGTGCCCAGTCGAGAGTGGAGTGATTCCGTTTTATGGTTCAGTCTACTAGGTCCAGTGATAACCTGCTTAAGATTTGCTTCTTGAGTTATACCTTTAAGCGACTGGTTCGTATTTGGGACCCAGTTCAGGTTAAAGTCCCCCAGAATGAGACTGTCAGAGGATACCTCCTCGCTGATGTCCTTTAGGACAGACTCAAGGGATGGGAGTGCATTCTTAGATGGGTTGTGTACGCACCTAATGGTGAGGTGCTTACAATGACCAAGGGTGATGCAAACAAAGACAGATTCACTGTCATTGCTGGTAGTATGCTGCAGGTTGACCTGCACTGAGTTCATGTAGTCTTTTGCATAGATTAAGACCCCACCCCCTCTTTTGTTAGCTCTATCTTTGTGGAAGGAGTGGTACCCAAGAGCGGTGACCTCATGTGGGAGTACTTGAGGCTTGAGCCATGTCTCTGATACCACCAGGACGTCCGGGTTGTACAGATCCAACCAGGCTTGGACTTCCTGCATCTTGGGTCGCAGACTGCATATTTTCATATGTGCAATCCACATGCCCTTCGAGGACACCCATTAAGGATCCTGTGGAGAGGAAATCAGTAGGTTGTCAGGAGGGGGCCCTGGGTTTGTTTGAATATCTCCTGTGAGGAGCAGGAGGGTAGCAATGAGGCAAAGTGAGGTGGCGCAGGGTAGGCAGAGTAACTCGTTCCTGAGTGTTCACTTAGCGAGGAGGAAGGTATGGTACCAGATGCCTCTCCTATAGAATTTGTGTGCCATCAATAGTGATATGAGTCTGTTTTCTGGTGGGAATGGCATATCTGACAAGAGTATGGAGGGGTGTGGGTGACCCTGCAGCCTAGGTCGCTTGTGCTGATAAGTCTGTCCACCCAGAGGAGGGACAGTATGTACAAGACTGCCAGCAGTAGCCCACTGTTGGGCCAGTGAAAGGTGGGTAGCCCTAGCTTTGTAGGCATTCCCAAATAGTGTGGATCCTTTCTGCTGGGAGAGGGGGCCTACTGCTCTAGCTGCTCAAGCCAAAAGGCTGCGTATGAGTTGAGCAGAGCTGTGTTTACAGAGCAATAATTACAGAGCAATATTCGGTTACCAAGCCTAGAAATGGGTGCGTTCCTGGGGGGAAAGAGTGGTTTACCAGCTAGCAGAGGAAAGCCGGAGGTACAAATTTGGGGAAGAATTCAGGGAGAGTTCATTGAGTTACACACCATGTGGAGACAGAGGAGTGTTTGAGTAGTTATGGCAGCCTCTAGTGGTGAGGATTGATAACCTGCAAATGGAGAAGTGGCCTGATCAGTTTTGCAAATCAGGTAATCTAGACTATAAAGCACAGGGACGACCAAGGGTGGTGGAGGGGGTGGTGGGGAGCTGACGCGCATATACCAATATACAGTATGTTTACTACATCATAGAATAGTAGTCAGGGTACCATGTGATTTTCCTGAGTTTTACTTGGGCTGCAATTATTTTGTATAGGTAAAGATAAATATTCAGATACATTTTATGTGTTTTATAGGCTTCTTTTTAGATTTTAGTCAGTTTTTTATTGTATTTTTTGCATATGAGCATGTGCATTTTGAAAGCACATTCAGTGACACACAGAAGGTAAGACCTCAGGGGCTATATGATGCTGGTGGGCAGAGTGGTGCTCAATTCACATCTGAGCATAGGTTGTAGATTGCTAAGCACAAGATTATTGTTACCAACTAGCTTATTCAAGTTTATAATCAGCAGGGCCATCCAAAATCCTCAGTTGTTTGAATGAAAACTAGTCTGAATGAAAGTATGTTCATAAGGAAAAAACTGCCTTACTACTTGTGAAAAGACTTCACAGTCAGCACCCCATTTAGGTGAATTGGATCATTTGCACCTTTTCTTCCAGGTGTTGTTTCAGTCTCTGTAACAACAAAAAGTTTTCTGATAGACTGCTTCAACAAAAAGCAAATGTGAAGTATTTAAGTGTACTTATGTTTGGCCAGTAGATTTTGAAAGCACATTCAATGACATACAGAAGGTTAAGACCTCAGGGGCTGTATGATGCTGGTGGGCAGAGTGGTGCTCAATTCACATCTGAGCTCAGACATGAAAACTGGGAGACACCCTTTTCATGGACACCAAGTAAAAAAAAAAAGCATCCACATGTCTGGGAGATGCATGAATCCATTTGAAGGTCCTCCACTAATTACTGGTGGATTTTTTAGGTGAAGCACTTTATTTCAAAGAAGCAAATTCAAGCAGGTTTTTTTTTTTGCTCCTCCTACTTCCTGGCCTGCCAAGGCCCCCTACCACTGCTGCTGAGTCCCGACCACCATCCACCACCCCGTACTGCTGTGCTACCAGGTAACTCAAAGTAACCCTTCATTGAGTGGGCTCCTACCCCTGTGGGAGGCTAGCAGGGGAGGAGAATTGCTCCAAAGAGCTTCCTGTGTATCCTGGGCATGGCAGTGGTCAGAACGGACACATGTCTGGGGCTTCCTGATTATGAAGGGAACAGCAGCCATCCTTCGGTTGGCCAGTGGATGTTTTCCCATTTTCTTGGGAGCGTGACAGGCTACATGATGTTAAGGCACAAGCCGATATCCATCACACTCCCTCCCGCACTGAGGGCTGACGTGTTGTTGTGCCTCTCGCCTCCACCAGGGGCCAGCAAATGCTGAGCCATGAACCCACCCTCCCTCCCAGGAGAAGATGAGTGGTCATTGGACACTCATGCCTTCACCCACCAGCTGGCCCTCCAACACCCAAGTCTGTTCCTTAACCCTGGTCAGTGATGTCACAGGCAGAAAATAAATTCAGGCAGTTAAATTATAGATAGAAAAAAAAAATGTAGTCCACTTTAGCAGTGATGGTTCAGATGAATTCACATCTGAGTTCTACAAGCAAAGAGACCAAGTAATTTGTATCTTGTGCATGCAGGGTGTGGGTGTTGAAGAAAGGGGATCACAGTGCTGTCACTACTGCCATCACCCCTGCGGGATGTGGACTGCAGTGTTGCTACTGCCATCACACCGAAGGGGTGGGGGCTGTAGTGTTTCTGCCATCACCACTGGTGGATGGGGAATATAGTACTGCTGCAGTCCCACCTAAGGGATGGGGCCCATAGTGCTGATACTACCATCACACCTGAGGGATGTGGGCTGCATTGTTGCTACTTTCATCACACTGGAGGGGCTGGGGCCATAGTGCTTCTGCCATCACCACTGGTGGATGGGGAATGAAGTAGTGCTGCCATCACACCTAAGAGATGGGGGCCACAGTGCTGCTGCTTCTGTCACACCTGAGGGAGGGAGGTTATAGTGCTGTTGCTGCTGCCATCACACCAGAGAGGTGGGGGTCATAGTGCTGTTGGTGCTGCCATCGTACCTGAGGGATGGGGCCGTAGTGCTGCTTCCATCACACCTTAGGGATGGGGGCTGTTGTGCTACTGCTGCCATCACATCTTGTACCTAAAATAACTTTAAATTGGTACAAAGATGGAAGGATGTGCAATAGTGGAGGTCAAAATTGCTAAAATGCATGTTAGCAGAGTTAAAAATTGTTAAGTAAAGTACACAGAACCAAATACCGGTAAAACTGGATTTTGGCTTAGCAGACACCGGTGACAATAACATTTTTTACAATGTGCAAAATGGAATATGCCCTTTCTCTATCCCGGTAAATCAGTATCCCTGAACCTATGAATTTAATGTAACTTTTTGAAATCTTGTAACCTTGTATTCTCCATGTGATGCCAAGCATCAGGTATTACACATGAGCTCATGTTGAATTACATGAATTTTTTACATGCTTCCTTTGGAATATGTAATCGGTTAAATGCTGCCTATATTTTCTGTGACATACTAATATTTCTAGTCTGTGCACATGTACTGGCATACTTGTGATCATTGGCTACCAATTCCATTGAACTAAGATTCTCAACACTGCAGCAATGGCATTTTCCCAATGTATAAAAGCAGGATAAATATTATTAAGGTGCCATATACCATAAGTCATGGATAGTTTTATTTATTTATTTATTTGTAATTCGGAAAACACCTTTGAGCACAAGTGTTCTTTTCCAAAGGTTCCACTTCAGGATAGGACAAAGGACAAGTTAATACAACAAACATTCACCAGCTCAAGGGGAGCCTGGTCTGGTGCAGACTATTAGGGTTACAACCAAGGAATTACTGAGGAAAATCAGACAGATTGTCGGTCATGGAGTTCCATTAAACAGGAGGGAAAAAAAAACATTTAAAATGGCAAAGGCCAACAGGATGCTTGGATGCATCGCTAGAGGGCTCACCTCCAGAAGGAGGGAAGTGATACTCCCACTGTATAACTGCTTGGTGAGGCCGCACCTCAAGTACTGCATGCAGTTTTGGAGGCCACATTTAAAGAGGGACATTGAACTCCTGGAGAGGGTCCAGAGGAGGGCAACCAAAATGATTTGGGGCTTGGGGGATAGGAGCTATGGGGAGAGGCTCGAAGAGCTAAATATGTACACATTGGAAGAGAGAAGGGACTGGGGGACATGATAGAGGTCTTCAGGTACATGAAGGAGATAAATAGGGGAGGAGCAGTCAGGGTACTCCAAAGGAAGGAGGAGGGGGCAACTAGAGGGCATGGGTGGAACCTGGAAGGGGGGATTCAGGGGAGAAAGGAGGAAGTGCTACTTCACTAAGAGGGTGGTGGAGCCATGGAATGTGCTGCCCAGGGGCCTGGTGGAGGCAGACATGGTGGAGGGGTTTAAGAGGGGGTTGGACAGGTACAGGGGAAAGGTTCTGGAAGCAAAAACCAGTGCAGTGAGAATATCCGTGACTGGGAAGGAAGAAGCCAGAGTGGGAGAGGGGGGCAGCAAGGTCAGCTCCCAGGGTGGGGTCTGACCAAACGAGCAGACACGAAAGACAGTTAGGCCTATTCTGCTGGCATTTTAGTATGTTAGTATGCAAAACATCAACAGAAATCAGCAGATTTCTTAGAGTTCATTTTTTAAGGAATTCTTAAATGGAGTAATTTGCTGGAGTCCCACTAGGGATTCTGGAAGTTCATTCAACCATTGGGCTGCTTGTATTGCGAATGAGCACCTACCCAGGCTAATTTTATGAAAGGGGACATGAAGTGCTTGTCTGGACATATTCCTAGTGGTGTACTTATTGCTGACTGAGCTGAAGTTTCAACAAATGCCATGCAAATAACCTAATCAGTTAAATAGGTGCTGCTCATACAGAATTCAGGTACTATTCTTGTTCAGATACTATCATGTGCAGAAATGCATGAAGACTTGCAAATGACTTTATATGATCACCTGTAGCCAAATATGAACTCTTGAATATGTTTCACAAATCATAATGCTGATGGCAAATATACTCCTGTTTTCAGTTAAAATGGTGCACAATCAATCATCTCTTGTATGTTAAGTTGCTTCTTTTCTCTCCTAGATATTTATAAAGTGCAAAGTAAAGCTGTGTAGAAATATGTACAGAACATTACAGCACTGTCCTTCAGCATGTAGTTCCAGGGAAGTGCCTTCCATACGACAAGCATTACTTGAGAGCAAAGTTCATCAAATCATTGCTGGACCGATATCGATTCCAAAAGACACAGGCAGTGGTAAGCAACAGATGCAAGTTTGACATTGTGGCACCAAAAATATTTGATGTTTTTATTTATATTATTCTTGGTTTTTACCTTACAATAGTGTGACTCTAATATGTCATGTACAATGGCCTGGGGGAGTAAGTAACAGCAGCAAGTATAATAGGTAAGCATTATAAAATGGTTAAGAAAAAATGAAGCCACCTGAATAGCTACCAAACCTATCAAAGAGTGCAGTTATGTCACCATAATCTCACACTTTAGGACTGGGACTACTTAGTAGCTACATTGCACAATGGGTGAATTAATCCTCCCAACCCAGAACTGCTCTCCCATCACAAACATGGCTGATACATTTACTAACTCAAAACTTTCAACTAAACTATAAAAATAAAACTTCCCTAAGTTAAAAAGAAAACACATTGATTAAATGTGTCTCCCTGATCATCACACTCTCCTTACACTAATAATCAAAATAAAAAAAAGTACTACCCACAGTTCTAATGTTTAGTGGGTTTTTTTATTGACTATCAAAAATCCTCCATCTTCAACCTGCTTACCAAGGAACTCTCTGCTGCTTACCGTGCCACAGGTAAAATTAAAGCTCTGGCTTCACATGAGGCTTCTGTTGTATATGTGTATGTTGGGAGAATAGCATTTTACTTGTGGGATTGTGCAGAACTTTACATTACTGTATTCCATGGTAAACATCCCATCTGTTGAATGTGGAAAAAGACCATGCACAAAAAAAAAAGAAACAGGATGAGGAAGGAGTGCAATAATATAAACAGAGAGGGTTAAGGTGGGAATGCAGGTAAACAGGCAGAGGCAGACCCAAACTGGTTAAAGAATGTCCTGTAATTCTAAAAAGCTCATTCATTTTGAATCAGTTAAATTTCAATATCACTAAGTGCAAGGTGTTACATCTTGGGCGGGGAAACCCTAAACACAGGTACACCCTGGGAGGGGAAGGGAGGGGAGGCTCTGGAGGCCTCAATAGGGGAAAAAGAGCTAGGGGTCATGGTGGATGCATGTATGAATAACTCTGAGCAGTGCAGGAGAGTGGCTAGCAAGGCAAACAAGATGTTGGGATGCATCGTAAGGGGGATCACCTCTAGGAGCAAGGAAGTGATTCTGTTGCTGTACAATGGACTGGCTAGACCACACCTTGAGTACTGTGTACAGTACTGGAGACCACACTTGAAGAGGAACATACAGCTCCTGGAGAGGGTACAGAGGAGGGCAACTAAGATGATACGAGGACTAGGGGATTTGACGTATTAGGACCGACTTGAGGAGCTCTGCCTGTTTTCATTGGAGGAGAGGAGAGACGGGTGGGGGACATGATTGAGGTCTTCAAGTACCTCAAGGGAATAAATAGGGTAAACATGGAGGGGATCTTTAGACTAAAGCAGGGAGGTGTCATCAGAGGGCATGGTTTGAAGTTGGAAGGTGGAAGGGTGAGGGGTAAAGAGGAGGAGGTTTTTCACTGAGAGGGTGGTGGACCCTTGGAATGCACTGCCTGGCGAGCTGGTTCAGAGATCCACAGTGGAGGGCTTCAAGAGAGGGTGGGACAGACACAGAAAGTGGATGTATCAGATGATGGCCTGTCCCAGGGGGGTGGGAATGGATGATAGGGGTTTCTGGAACACAAGGTGGGGGAGGGCCTCGGCACCCAACTAGGGATCTGAGGTTCGAGCAGACTCGATAGACCGTAAGGCCTAATCTGCTGGCAAATAGTAACTGTGAAACTGTTTAGGAGAAAATCTACTGCACAAACACACACACACACTCACGCACACACACACACACACACACACATGCACAAAGACGACTTGGCAGGTTCCAGCATTTTAAACACATTTTCAATGCCAATACCTGAATTGGTTTGAAATGCATATTAAGTGCCACACAGGGTTCTCATAGTTGTTTATTGTTTTTTTAGCTTCCCCCCTCCCTTATGAGAATATGGACTAGTTTTTTTTTTCCAATTTATTGTTTTTGAGCCTCCTCTGCTCTGACCTTTTTTTTTTGGGGATATACCTGACTTCAGTCTGGATGTACAAGACCTCTAAGAGCTATGGTCAGAGGAGGAGTTTTTTATCCTGCTTATTTTTAGTTTACCCCATTCTATTTTGTGCCATGAGTCCCCATGCCCCATTGGGATTCCAGCATTTGGGACACAGTCCGCAACCTAAGTGTGTGTTGGTATGCTCATGTGGTGTACAGTGTGGCATCCCTCCCTCCCTCTGTCCCAAGTGCTGCCACCTATATGTCTAAAGGTGGCAGTAATGCTACAGGATGTGGCACCATCCCCCACCAGAAGGAGGAGGAGACCGTCCCTTAGGACGATCAGTCCTATTCCCCCCGGCCAGCCCCCAACGACCCAGGCTCATTCCCAAACCCAAGTCACCAGCATCACAAGTGGCTGCCCTACAGCTTTATCAATGGACTAGCCCTTATGGACTAATTTCATACTGAGGTTCATACTGTGATAGACAAGGAGCAAAGGGCTAGTAGCCCATTTAAAGCTCCTCTCACATCACCCATTGTAATGTATGTTCTCCATTCAGAATCCACTCATCCAGTCTTTTCTTAAAAATAGATTTGCTGCTACTTGATATTATACTGAGGGGAAGGGCATTCCAGAGGTTTACCACTCGCTTAGAGTAGAAAAACTTTCTTCTAATACTATTGAATTTCATGCTTTGCAACTGTAATAGGTGCCCTCTTGTGTCCAATATATTTTGTTTAAATACAAATCCTATTTCATTAAATAGGTATGGGTCCTGAACAATATCCCACATTAGTAGATCACAACTTTTTCTTCTTAGCCATAGGGACATTAGTTTCAGTTTTCTCAATCTGTTATCATAATCAGGTCTTTGATTCCAGACATAAGCCTAGTCACTTCTCTCTGGAATTTTTCAAGTTGAATGTGATCATATTTTTTTTTTTTTTTTGCAATTTAATAAATTGTATTGAAATTTTCATACAAATTACAACATTTTGATCACAACAAAACTTAAAGTTGAGGTTAATTCCATGCATTAACCACCCAACCCCACCCCCACCCAGGTATAAAATAAGTCTTTCATGCGCCATCAGTCAACCACATTTTCTCCCTCCTTTTCCCCACCCAGTCCCCCCAACCCTCCCCTTAGTCAGTTTATTAGTGGGATACATATTAAAGAAGACTGCACAAAAATCAACCAAGACTCACATAGTCTACTGCTATTATAATAATATCCACAGATCTTGTTACATGTATTGTTGAGAAAGAGAGAGAGAGAGAAATTAAATGTTATTACATGAATGGACCCTTCTAAATATCTTTTCATCTCCCAGATAAGAATTGTAGGAATAGCTCCCATGTGTCATGGAATTTTGGTAAGGAACGATATTGGATGGCAATGGGTCTTTTGGCATTGATTGCCATATACATATCTTGAACCCATTCTCTCCTATTGGGAAGAATGTTCAAAAGCCAGTGTCTCATAATAAGGAGCAATGATACAGTAGAGAATAATGCCATATATCCCCTATGGGTCGGGGATTTAATCGCAGAGTAATTGCCTGCCACACAGATCCTTAAAGTAAAGTAATCATTATGTCCAAGAAGAGGGAGGCAGGATTGTTTGATTATCTGCCAAAAAGATTTTACCTTTGGACAGGTCCAAATCATGTGTAGCAAAGTGCCATCCTCATGAAGACACCTATGACACTTAGGGTCTTGGTGCTTACCCATATGAAATGGCCTAAGTGGGGTGTAATACAAATTGTGAAGAATATTGAACCTTATAATTGGTAATCTTTCTTGTTTAATGTATTTATAAGTATTAAGCCATATAGACTTCTATTTGCTGGGGTCATAGGCGAGATTTGACACTTGTTGCCAATAAAAGGTGACTGGTTGATGGTCTAGCCCAACTCGAGTAATCATATGGTGGTACAATTTAGAGATAGATCTAGGTTGCGCTGCTAGACCTGCCAGTTTTATAAAGAAACTGGATGCCTCACAGGACCAGGGGGGCCTCCAAGGATTGAAGTCAAGCAATGTTTGTGATCACATTTTTTATAAGAGTACCAAAACTGAGTACAATAATCAAAAAAAAAAAAAGGACGCACATAAGATCTATATAAACGACCCAAAACTGCTGGTTCTCTGGATTTAATATTTCCATGAATTGCACATAGTGCTTTGTTTGCCTTTCCTCATTCAAAACATATACACCTAGATCTTTTTCTGTCATAGTTTCAGATAGTTTTATGCCACTTAAAAAGTATTTATGCTTGTTATTGTTAAAACCAAGATGCATGCCTTTGCATTTTTCATAATTGTCTAGTTTCCCATGTCAATACCCACTGTGTGGTTTTGTCAAGATCATCCTGAATTTTATCTACTTCTTCATAGGTAGAACATGCACCCCCAATTTTGTAGTCATCTGCATACTTGGTTAATCAGCTGTTTACATAATGCGTGAGGTCAGAAATAAATATCTGAGAAATGAAAGGCCCGAGGACTGATCCCTGAGGCACCCCACTTGGTACACCACCCTCCTGAAAAGAAACACCACTAATCACCACTTTTTGAATTCTGCTGCTCAGCTAGCCCACTATCCATTTGATGTATAGTCTGTCTACCCCTCTCAGTTCTAACTTTTTTAATGTTGCCCAATGAGGAACGAGATCAAACACTTTGTTGAAGTCCAAAAAGATAACATCACATGGAATCCAAGTGGTAACTGACTTTCTCATAAAAACACAATAGGTTAAAGATGGAAGACCTGCCCCTTGTAAAACCATGTTGCTGACTGTCAATGTTGCACAAGGATAATTCAATTTTTTTCTTTTATAATTCCTTCTAGTAGTTTACAAATTATGGATGCGAGGCTCATAGGTTGGTAGTTATCTATGTTGTGCCTGTGTCCCTTTTTAAATAAGGGGAAAATGTTAGCCATTTGCCAGTCTTAAGGTACATAACCACTGTTTAGACTACTATCAAATAACAACATGAGTGGTTACAATAAGTGATCTGACGTTGGTTTAATCATTTTAGCAGCAATAGTATCTGGGCCAGGAGAACAATCTACTTTCAAGTTTCTAATTCTCAACCTGAGTTTCTCTTCAGAAATCATGATAACAATTCTAGATGTAACATTTAGAAGGGATGGTGTATTATCTTTCATACCATAAATGTTGCAGAAATGTCTATTAAAAGTCTCTATCATGTCTTCTACTTTATGAATGGTGAAATTATCACTTATTAGTACTAATAATAATAAACGTAATTTATATGAAGGACAATTTAAACATATCACAGCAATTTTACAAACAATTAAAGCCATAAAATACTTTAAAACCCCTTAACAACAAATTCCATAACTTAATGATCAAGATAGGCATGAGAAAATAGTTGCATTTTCAGAGGTGACATAAAGCTCTCCACAGTCTGGCACCTCCTTACCCGAGGAGGTAGAGACCCTACCTTATATCTGAGCTGTTTCAAAAAGTTAATATAGTCATAAAAAGCTGTATTTTTACCATTTCTCTTTCTTATTTAGGCTATACATTGCTGCTGTATAGTCTTATATTTGTTCCAAAGATGTAAACTGGATGATTTGTTTAAAGGCTTTGACGATTTTATGTTTTTGTTAATAAGTCTAAAGCTTTTTTTTTTATTCAGCCACTTTGGCCTAGGTTTATTATTATTTGTACGTTTTCTGAATGTGAGCATATATCTACAGCTGAGGTCCACTATTATAGTCTATATTTTACTCCACATTGCCTCTGTGCCACAATTAGACAACAATACATCCCACTCTATACTTCATAAGACAATACTTATTTTATATATATCAGCCTTTTTATAAAGATACAAATATGAATAATTGTGTATTTTAATAAAAGTAAAATTGATAGATTGTGTTGTGGTTGCATGAACCTAAAGGCAGGCCAGAGTAGCAGTTTTTTATGTTAACATTTGATGTACCCAATACCACATATAAAATATTGTCACCTCTTGTTGGCTCTAGTACATACTGATGCATTTGTATTTGATCACAGGCTGATAAGAACTGCCTACCCTGGACTGAAGTGGCTGTATGCGTTTCCTAGTTAATGTCCCCCAAGTGTAGATCTTCCATGAAAAGTACTTCCCCATGCTCACAAGCAAATTCAATTTCTGAAGTTAATTGTAAGGTAATATCAGGAGGAGTATGGAGGAAATGATAACAGTCAGATAATAAGAGAATCGGTTGAGTTAGGGAACACCTTGATCCACAGGTTGTCAGTACCATTAGACATTTTAATCTTCTTACTGATATCCGTAGACTCAAAACCTGTGTTAATGTACAAGGCAATGCCACCACCTTTTTTTTATCCAACCTGTTGCAATGAAATAAATTATACCCACAGATATTCTTTCCCCATACCTTTTTGTTTGTCCACCATGTTTCTGTAACAGCAATGATGCCCAGCATTTCTTTGGCAGCTAATGCTAGTAACTCATCAGATTTATTTTTAAGGCTTCTAGCATTTGAAAGGCAGCACTTTATTTTGCAGTACTTTTTTTTGTTCAACTTGACTTGGTTACATCTTACTTTTTTAGAAGTGTCTAAATTGTGTGAAATACTGACATTTTCCCTCAGTCATGGTAGTTTATTTTTTTAAACTCATTTTATTGTGGATAAAAAAGCATACACTACATAACCAAACTAGGAAGAGACAGTCACACAAGATGTTCATCAGTCATTTGTCACTCCTCCGTAAGAGGGTGTTATGAGAGTATAATTACCCATTCAACATCTCATCACTGTTTAACAGGCCTATGTAGCATAGATTATACATATACCAGTGTCTTCTTCCTCTAGCTTAAAACTGCTAGAGAACAAAAACCTAACATTAAAAACTATAATGCCCAACATAACTTAATTTGTTCAGATTATGGGTGCTGTCACTCTGCTATACAGGCCCAGATTAATGGATGTGGGGGCCCTACTCCAAGTTATATTTTGTGGCTCGAGGGGCCCGTAAATGCAAACATCACACTCTTCCTCTGTGCCATGCTGGCAAGAATACAACAACCAGGGTACTCAAGCAGGATGTCATTTACACTTATGCTATGTGTTATGCCACATACTTGACAGGTCACATGCCATTATAAACAATACAATTCAGAGTGCTGACAATAAAATCACACATTAACTTACCTTTGACAATATCCTTCTTTATTTTTGAAAGATATCATTTGTGGTAATGTAGACACACCAAATGATGTACTATGTCTTGGAAATACAAAAAATACCAAAGATTTTTTCTACATGGATGCTTGGACTGAAGCGTTATATGCACTCACTGTTTTTACTTTTGTATGCAGTATGCACCATTTAATATTTTTTGGTTAAAAAAAGAATATGAAATTCTGCAGAGAGATATAAGCAGTACTTACAAGTGCAATAATACAATTAGCTTCAGTCCAAGCAGCAGGTATGTACAGTATAACGGCCTAATGAGCTTATTATAAAAGGGTCTGAGAAATAGAGCTTTCTGACTGGTTGTAAACATTCTATCAGCCCTATGTTAATCTCTGATTAACATACATGTACAGCCTAATCATATGCTGAACAAGGTTTAACAATATTTAAAAAAAAAAAACATTTTTTTATTATAATAGCAATAAGGTACTCCCAGTGGTTATGTTAATGGTCAGTTAATCACCCTCTGGGGCATGTAGCACTCGGCTACATCTTGTGCCACATTACTCCCTATAGGGTAATTAACAGACCATTAACATAACCCATGGGAGAGCCCTATTGCTTAATTGGAGATGCCTAGCTACTATACTTACCAAACAATGGAAACTTTCTTTACATGCTTAAAGTAGTAGAAACATGTAGAAGAAAAATAATGAAGTATCCATTCTGCGGGAATACAGAACACCAAATGATGATGTATATTATGCATGTTCCAAATAATGCAAGTACCAAATAACAGTATAATATTATTCACAGGCAGACCAGTGGAGAATGATTGACACAGGGACCCCCAAAGAGCATACATCACACAAAGCAGACCAGTGGGATAGAACCTGTAAGGGTACACACCACCAAGGACAGACCACTGGGTCGATGGACAGGATGGAATTCCTACATGCCAGGGCATGCACCACCAGAAAAGTACAGTTGGGTTGAAATGGACAGGAATGGACATGTAAAGACATGTTCATGCATGCACAACTCAGGGCAGCAGACCAGTCCAGAAGGGGTGAGACAGGGACTGGACAAGAGCCTCATAGCTAGAAGGCATACACCACCCAGTGCCAAGGGGGCAGATCAGTGGTGGGATACACAGGATGAAAGCCCTAGAGGCTATACACCATCCAGGGTCAGGGCAGTGCAGTGTGTATGTGTGGAAGTGGGTGGACAGACAGTCACAGGAATCCTTAGAGTGGACAGAGCATTAAATATAATTCCACATAGCATATTAACTTCAAAGTTCCAGGCAGACATGTGGAAGACATGTAATCAAATATCAATTTTTGTTGACTGTAGAAGAAAAATACCAAACGGTGTAAATACACATCTTAGAAATAACTCTATTCCCCACAATGTAGAGGAATATGAAACAGTGCCTATTCCCCACGATGTAGAGGAATATGAAACGGTGCACACAGAAGTACTACTAGACCTTCACAGTCTGAGGCAGACATGTGGAAGGTGTGTCATCAAATATTTCTTTGTGACTGTAGAACAGAACACCAAACAGTGCAAATATGCTTCTTAGAAATAACTCTATTCCCCACGATGTAGAGGAATATGAAACAGTGCACACAGAAGTGAAATGTAATACTAGTATAGCTTCACGGTCTGAGGCAGACATGTGGAAGATATCTGTAATCAAATATAATTTCTTGTGATGGTAGAACAGAACACCAAATGGTGCAAGTATGCATATTAGAAACAACTTTATTCCCCAAGATATAGAGGATTATGAAACCATGCACACAGAAGTGAAATGTAGTGCTACTATAGCTTCACAGTCTGAGGCAGACGTGGAAGAATTCTGTAATCAAATGTTTCTTTGTGACTGTAGAACAGAACACCAAATAGTGCAAATATGCTTCTTAGAAATAACTCTATTCCTCACGATGTAGAGGAATATGAAACAGTGCACACAGAAGTGAAATGCAGTACTACTAGACCTTCACAGTCTGAGGCTGACATGTGGAAGATATCTGTAATCAAATATTTCTTTGTGACTGTAGAACAGAACACCAAACAGTGCAAATATGCTTCTTAGAAATAACTCTGTTCCCCACGATGTAGAGGAATATGAAACAGTGCACACAGAATTGAAATGTAGAACTACTAGACCGTCATAGTCTGAGGCAGACATGTGGAAGATATCTGTAATCAAATATTTCTTTGTGACTGTAGAAGTAGAACAGAACGCCAAATGGTGTAAATATGCATCTGATAAATAACTTCAGTATTTCTACCCAGGCAGCAGATGAATAATATGAAACAATTATAAGATGTAGAAAGAGGAAAAAGTATAGCTTCAGTCTGACAGTCCAACCCAAGGCAGACTCAGACAAGTAGTTAGAATGGCTTTCTGCATGATTTCTGAGTAGAGAATGCGTTGATTATAGCCTCAAAACTGAGTGCCCTTGTTACATCACTCTCAATAGAAAGTATGGCAAGTGAATTCAGCTTGTCCTGTGCTATTGTTGATCTCAGGCAGTTCTTTATCATGGCCAGTTTTGAAAAGGAACGTTCTCCTTCACAGATTGTTATTGGCAGAGTTAGGAATAATCTGAGAGCGACTGCTACGTTAGGAAAGGTAGATTCGACTAGATCATTTCAACGCATATATTTCATCATCTCTTGTGCACTTCACTTGATATTGACATGCGATATGAAATCAAGAATATGCAGAAATTCATCAACACAGTTTGGATCAAGATCTTTTGCATATTTGCTAATGATGCACAATGCGTCGATACGGAGCTGTGTTGCATCATTATTAACAATAGCACACAGAAATGCAAAATCATTAGACAATTATTGGTAAGCTGTTTGATGTTGCTGTAATGAAGCATGCACCTGGTTGATTATCACAAGGAATGACTCTAGCCGAAAGCCTTGGGAGCCTGTAAGGATGACGTGAGATGTGGTCGAATCATCAGCATGGTGTTTTGGTCATCTGATTCTGGTAAACTCACTTGAATAGGCCTGGGACACATCTGGCATTATGTTCTTTGTTACCCTTTCACTGTCTTCAAATTGATCTCTCAACTGATTAGTGAAATCCTCAGGAGACAAGAACACAAAGAATATTGCATTTTTGGAATCTTTGCAGAATTCTGTTCCATAGTTCACACATGAAGGTTGTTTCCAGTCGTCGTAATGCATTGGCCAATGACTTGCAAGTGAGCCTCATTTCTGCTGGTTCATGTTCATCATCTGCCAGATTCATCAGTATGTTATGGAAGTTGTGATAGTTCAAAGATAGAGCTCTGACAGACTGTGCATGATAATGCTATTGTGTGGATGATAGTGTCTTGAGTGTCAGGATTCTCCCATTCTTGTTGGGAGTCAGACCTTCTGTCAGAGATTTCCACCGCCTCATGGAACCAGCTGCAAAAGCATATATCTGCTGCACTGTGCTGAAGAATTTAACTGCTTCTATGCAACAGTTGACACATGCAGTGCCAGCAAGATTCAATGAATGTGCTGCACATGGTACATAGTTAGCAAGCGAATTGATCTCTTTTAGTTGTGCCTGCAGGCCCGCATACTGTCCAGACATGTTTGTTTGTTTGTTTGTTTATTCGCTTAATGGGTAAGCACACTGGAAAACTAGTTCCTTTTACAGGTGCGACCCACATAAAAAACATGCACATACAATATAAAAGACGTACATATACAATACAAATATAGCAGACCAAAAATGTCTTTGTTACAATAAAACATAATTAATCATAAAAAACATTTACAATTAAATTGTAATTAAAAAAAAATCCTTAATTCATCTGCAAACACTTTAGCAGAATGCAACTGTCTTATATCACAAAGAATTTCATTCCAGATAGATGGAGCAATATGAGCAAAAGCTCTCTGTCCACTTTTAGTCCTCATAAATGGTATTTTGAGAACCAAACCATCTGTCCTATGTCTGGAAAAGTAGACCTCATTATACAGCCTCAGCAGGTTACACAATTTTTGTGGGACTCCAGAATTAACTATTCTATGTGTAAATTTGGCTACATGTTGGCCGCATTATCATAGCTTTGACCTCTACAGTCTTCAATACTGAGGCCCAGCTCTTTCAGCATGTCCAACACATTATCCCACAAGTTTTCACCAGTGTGGTTGTGTATAGGCACAAATTTCGAAAAACGCTCCTTGGGCTCACCACTTTCATTGACAATTCGAACAACAAAAGTCAACTGGTCCGTGTGACTCACATCCAGGGTTGAATCAAAAGAAACAGAGAAATATTTAGCAGTTTGAACCTCATTGCTCACAGCTGTCAGAACTTCAGTTCCCATTAGTTGAATAAGTTCATCACAATTTGTAGATGATAAACAGCTTGGATTTCCTCACCCAGAATTGCCATAGCGTGAGATATGGGCAGCAAGAAATGGATCAAACTTTGCTATTACTTCAAGCATGCCAAGAAAGTTTCCATTGTTTTGTGAGCCTATTAGCTCATCATCTCCTCTAAATGCCAGTCCATGCTCAGCTAGAAATGTGATCACCTCAACAACTTTAAGGAGCACTGATCGCCAGTAGTTCTTCTCACTTTCCTGCTGTTTCTGCAGTTCAGCATATATGCACCCCCTGGCAGAAGCTCTCTTTAGCCAGGCAAGTACTGTTGTCTGGTGCTCGTCACTGTTTTGATGCCATTTGATTAGCTTGGTTGCATTACTCCAGCCATTGAATCCATCAGTGGCAAACTGCGATGAGCTTGTAGACAATAACTTGTAGCAAAAACAACAAATGTTCACAGCAGCAGGAGAGTATAAAAACCATTCACAGTTGTACTGTTCACCATTCGCTTTCTTTCCACAGAAGAGACTCTTGGAGAAGTATCGTACTCTGTTTGAAATGATCCGCTGAGAATGTTCGAAGGGTCCTTGATGGTTCTGACAAGAAGAAGGGCCATTTGAAACCCAGTATTCAATGTTCTTCTTCAATAAACTGCCACACAAACCAGGATCAGAATACATTGTCAATATTTTAGGTGCAGCACTACATCCAGACACAGAACCAAAAGTGACCTGTGTGGCAGTCTGTGAAGGTAGGAAAACTGGGACAATACCAGAGGTGGCAGGACTTGGTGCCACAGTATATCTGGAACCACAATTGACCTGAAGGTGGGAAGACCAGGACAATACCAGAGGTGGCAGGACTTGGCACTGCAGCATATCCAGAACCAGAACTGACCTGTGTGGCAGTCTGTGAAGGTGGGAAGACCTGGACAATACCAGAGGTGGCAGGACTTGGTGCTGCAGTATATCCGGAACCAGTATTGGCCTGTGTGGCAGTCTGTGAAGGTGGGAAGACCTGGACGATACCAGAGGTAGCAGGACTTGGCACCATGGTATATCCGGAACCAGAATTGACCTGTGTAGCAGTCTGTGAAGGCGGGAAGACCTGGATGATACCAGAGATGGCAGGACTTGGCGCCGCAGTATATTTGGAACCAGAATTGACCTGTGTGGTAGTCTGTGAAGGCAGAAAGACCTGGATGATACCAGAGGTGACAGGACTTTGCGCTGCAGTATATCCGGAACCAGAATTGACCTGTTTGGCAGTCTGTGAAGGCAGGAAGAGCAGGACAATACCAGAGGCATCAAGACTTGGTGCCACAGTATATGTGGAACTAGAATTGACTTGGGTGGCAGTCTGTGAAGGCAGAAAGACCTGGACAATACCAGAGGTGGCAGAACTTGGCGCCGCAGTATATCCGGAACCAGAATTGACCTGTGTGGTAGTCAGTGAAGGTGGGAAGACCTGGACGATACCAGAGGTGGCAGGACTTGGCACCGCAGTATATCTGGAACCAGAATTGACCTGTGTGACAGTCTGTGAAGGCGGGAAGACCTGGATGATACCAGAGGTGGCAGGACTTGGTGCTGCAGTATATCCAGAACCAGAATTGACCTGTTTGGCAGTCTGTGAAGATGGGAAGACTTGGATGATACTAGAGGTGGCAGGAGTTTGCTGTGCATCAGGTCAGAAAGAAGATAACCGCTCTGTGTCCAAAGAAGGTATAGATAGTTGATCACAGTGTGCAGTTGAGTTGTCATCATTACTCACTGTCCTCACTGGTGCATTTCTAAAGAAAGTTTCCAACTTTGGTGTTCTGTCCACAATAGCTTGGTTTGCCTCATCCTGCAGCTGTTGACGCGTTCTCTTTTCAGCACCGCTGATATATTGTCGCAGAGACATGTTGCTTGAGAACCAGCCTGCGTACAATAATGATGGAAAACCAATTACTGTAAGGGGAACTAAGTAATACTCTGAAATAAAATGTAACATTCCCATCCCTGTTAACTCCCGATGATGACGGCTCCTTACCTTCTGCATTGCACAACAACTGGTATGGTGTGCCTGCCATCGTCTGTGGCCACAACAGATGTTTTTGCAAGGCATCAGCTCTGAACTGGGAAGGGCATGGCTGTGGTTAGTCACATATTTATTTCACTAGACCTGGCTGCAGGCTTGTACTAGGGAAGCACATGTTTCTATAAGTACACCAGCTGCTGTGCCAGTGGAACGGTATGTGTGTCTAGCCCCGCTCGGCCACTAGCACACTGCTGGCTAGCAGCTGCAAAACTTAATTTCAACCAGTGAGCTACTTACTACTTACCAACAGACACAGGCAACATGCTCTAGCAAGTCTGCTCGAGTGTGCAGCTAGCCTATCACCCCCACTTTTTTTCAGCCCCCCCATACACAATCATCCATACACAGATTAATGCGAAACTGACCTGGAACCAAATTAAGCTGGTGGTGGTAGATATAAAGAACTACAGAATACGTCCTGCAATTGGAATTCAGATTCACAGTAACAAACTACAAGTGTCACTATCCTCCAGATGATGGTTCAGTCTCCTGGAAAAATACATAAACCCATGTCACCCTGTGGTCCACACTGGGCAACAGGATTTATGTAGTTCACTAGGAGACAGTCACAGAACTGTCTGCAGGAAACTATAAATAATTTATGAGTAGCCCTTATTACTCACTGAAATTCAAGCAGATTACAACCTTGTAATCTCACTGTTGTGATGTCAGAACCTTATAAACCTATATCATCTATGTCATAGCAGTGTGTTTACAAAATGGAATGCCAGTGTTATTTAAGCAATAAGCCACAAGAGGGTGTGGATTATCGGGGGATTTACCATGGCTGGAGTGGTTTGCCCATGAGACGCAGCCGAGTGGGTAAATCCCCCATAACCCATATCCTCCAAGTGACTTATTGCGATTATAACAAGGTTCATTTTTTTATGCTAATAGAATGCAAATATTAAAGACATTGCTTTGTGGTTTCATTTTTATTGTATTTATTACCATGCTAGGATAGAATGTTGTTTACAGCCTCAGGACAGAGCTCATGTAGTTACAGGGAACAAAATCTGGCTGACATCCTTAGTTATAGAAACTGGAAACCCTTCTGGCTAGTAATACTCATACCAATGCATCCCAGAATGCCATTGCCACTGGCCCTCTCAGTGCAGACTTTTTACTCTGCTTGGTCACCTTAGACACCTTTAGGTCATCCGAAATGATAAGGCCAGGTCCCTCTTTTTCTTGGTGATCATCAGCAATCCCCCCTCCACCACTCTCTCTCTTTACCACTCCTCAGGGAGGGTTCCCTCTCTCGTCCCAGGTACATTATTTGGCAATTTGTTTTAATTGTACCTTAGTTGCCTTGCAAACTTGATAGATCTCAGTTTCAGATCCTTTTTTCTCTCCTAGCTTCCCCTGATCCCTCCTCATTCTCTCCATCCTGTCTGGAGTATCCACCCTGTTACAAATCTTAGTGTCATCTGCAAACAGACAGACCTTCCCTTCAATCCTACCACAATGTCACTAATGAAGACATTAAACAGGACAGGCCCAAGGACTAATCCATAAGGTACCCTGCTGCTCATCATTCCCCTCCCCTTAGACTGGATCCCATTTACCACCACCACCCTCTGCTTCCTGTCCATTAGCCAGTTTCTAACCTAGTTTACTACCTTCTGCCCCATTCTTGTACAGGCTGGACTACCCATTTTGTTAACCAACCTTTTTATGTCGGACTGGGACTGTGGGACAGTATTGAAGACCTTGCTGAAATTGAGGTAGGTGACGTCCACCCCCCCCACACACACACCGGTTTGCCTCCTTCGTCACCAAGTCAAAATCATCTATCATATTCATGTACTACGTATTGAGATCCCTCTTTTTTCAAACATGGTTATGATAATACTAGATTAGAGGGCATATTTACATGACTTTGAATTACATGAATGTATAAAGGGTATGGTGACGTGATACCTGACACCCCTTAATATACAAAATAAATATGCTCAAACTATATTTTGGTTACCATTTATGTACAGTATCCATTACCATGCAGCAGCAGGACGTCCAGCAAGAAGAATTAAAACATGACACAACACAAACAAAATGACAAGCAGAAAAACCTTAAAGCCCTCTAAACAAGAAACACAACTGAACCTTTGTTTGAAAATCAATGTTTGTGCAACTCCCTACCGGACTCTTACTTAACCAGAAGGCACAGTTCTCACCAATCGTCTAGGGGAAAAGACAGGGGTGGGGGTTACTTAATTGTCTGCCACCATTGACAAGGTGGGATATGCCAGATGGAGAAGTCTGTTATAAATAGACAATCAAGTACGACAACTGCCTGGCACACATCTGGTGGGGACCAATTACCATGGTCAAAAATTCAGGTCCCTGGGAGACAATGTTTGTTCGGGGCTATGCTAGGTTTGCGCTCCTGTACAGGGGCACCCAAGTAACTCCAGACACAAGGAAGCAATAACATTACTGTCCAAACCAGGTTGGGATTCTACACTGTGGCTTTTATTCATGTATCAGAGTAGGAATAAACACAAAGTGAAGATGAACCCCCGGGCCCCATGGGACTACACATACTGGTAATGTGGATTACTGAGGTACAGACATTCCTGATTTCCCATTTAGCATAGGATAAAAAAACACATATTGGAGAACACACTGGTTCCAACTGGAAAACTGGCACATCTGGCCAGGTACTGGACATTTCCCATATTTCACAGGATTAACTGTGGTACACACGACCACAAAGAGCACATACAGGCTCAGGACTTCTACAATGCACTATCCTGAGGTAAACTAGAAGAAAACTAACCAACATACAGGGGTGAACACTTTTCTCAGGCATGGCCAATTGAACTGAATGAAAAGGAAATAGGTGCCCTTATGAACCCGTACAGGTAAACTGGTTACCCCAGATGGGGGGGGGGCAGCTTTTGTTTCCAAGCTTATACTTAGCCATTCATTTGGTAACAAACACCTTAAAACTGCAAAAAACTGTAGATGTTGTATTAAATGTTTTTCACACTTAACATACTACACACACCACAGGGGTGTGTCAGAATTAAAAGGTCTGTACTTGGACAGTCACATGCTGAACTCCAACATAGGCAGAAAGCTTTTAACATCATCACTCCAGAGGTCAGCAGAGACTGAGAGCAGAGCGAGACAGTGAAATCCATTTAACTGGCATTTCACTAGCTGCCTTCCCTGCCTACCCCTGATTCTAACCAGGATTCTAGTAACCCCTGGGTACAAGAGGGTTACATTTGCAATATGATAATAATCCTTGTCTGTTTCTTTAGCAGCATGCCTGACCTTACCTTTACTGTGCAATGACATATTAATTTCCTTTGTCCTGATGCAACAAAACTATTGTTTTCTTCTCAAATCAGTGCAAGCAAATACAATAAGCATAACACCTTGCCTTCTGCTGGCCTCAGAGTCACTTATTGCTGGGCAGTGGTATTTACAGGATCTGAAAAGACACGGTGCTTGTACTCCCACTCTTCACCCCAAGTGAAAAAACAAACAACCAGGATGGGTCAATTTTATGCACACCCCTAGTGTTGTGGGAACTCGGACGTGAGCTACAATCTTTATTCTGCTATGCACTCGGACTGGCTTATTTAAGGTTTGAATCTCCTGCTGCACAGACATGATATGCAGTAGTAGTAGAAACATAGAAGCATAGAATCTGATGGCACATAAGGACTGCTTGGCCCACTCAGTCTGCCCATTTCCCTACCTAATGGATAAGCTGTAGATCCTAGTTAACCAACAGCCTACTTCCTCCTACCTCCACCCCTTAGAATTGCCTTATGTCTGTCCCGTGAATTTTTTTAATTCCCAACAAACTGAAGCATACCACTGACTTCAGCTTATAGCCTCTTTATGGTACAATGCAAAACTAAACATTGCAGGAAAACATTTGTGCCGGCCGGACCATACAGTAAGAAAAAAAATATTCATACTTTAGGACAGCTCTTTCAGGAAGGAAAAGTGAAATCAGTTTTTATAGATGAGGCATCAGTTTCAACTTTTAGAACATAATCTCATTAAATGTTAACAGAAATATGTTACAGTCCTACAAACTTTGTGAGGTATTTGGTTATACAGAGGTTGACATCAACTGGGAACTGTGGCAGCGGTGAGTCTACAGCTTTATGGTATACTGTATAATGAAACAGTTCAGAGTCCAAAGTGACTCAGCAAAACTTGCAGAAGTTTACTTTGAAAATGAATCCTTTTATTTAACAAAGGAGGGGGATGATTACAGAAGCTTCCTTTAAATTGATTGCTGCAGCCCTTCCCTCATCTCCACCTAGCTACTTGCTTATTAACATGTGGAGTCAACTGACATCAAAGCTCCCGCCCCACTGATTTTAATTAAAATGTTTTATTACAGGCTGGTTTTGTGATACAGATATCAGAGTTGGTGTGCAACCCATGAAATGTCACAATGGAGCCAGATAGGAACTAAGTGCATTTCAGAGGCGAGGCGCTGTGCTCCAATGCAGTCCATTAGAACCCCTCCTGCAGTGTGTTCTACAAATTCCTTGAATCTATCCCTGGTGTCTAGTGGCACCCTTACTCCACAATCACCCGTTTCTTATTTCCTTGAACTATCCTTGATGTCTATTGGCATTCCCCCAACCCCGATCACCCGATTCATGACTAGAAAGAGGTTGGTGTGTGCAGGACTTTTTTGTTGCAGTATTTAGTTAGTCTGTTGCACCACCATTTCCTTGTGCACTCTCCAATTTGTTTGGCTGGTGATGAATAGAAAAATATCCCTGATGTCTGGCAGTACCAGCATCTCCCCCCCCCCCCGAGTACTCGATCTATGCATGTAAAGCTGTCCCTGGTGTCCAGTGCTTCCCCCCACCTGATTGCTTGTCTACAAAAGTAAAAGGAATCAGTGGTGGTCTAGTGTCCCTCACCTGCTCTGCCCACTCACTTACCACCACCTTGCACCCCCCCCTTACCTGGATATCCGTCAATCAGGGAACTCTGGTACAGTGACCAGTACAGCCTTCCACTCCACTCATCTCCTTAGCCAGGCCAGCTGACATATGAGCTGACAGAAAGCATGCACAAAATATTTATACATGCTCTCACTGACAGCTCATATGGTGGTCAACCGAGGAGGTGAGAAGTGGGCTATGCCAGTCACTGTAGTAGCAGGGTTCCCTGTTAAGATGATGGGTGTGGGCTAGTAGTATGTGAGCACCCAGGATGGGCGACGGGGGTCACTGGACCACTACTGATTCCTTTTCCTTTTGTAAATGGGTGATTGGGCATTGGGGGGAACCACTGAACACCAAAGATGTCTTTACATGCATAGGTCGGGTGCTCATGTTGGTGGGGAGGTACTGCTAAACTCCAGTGACAGCCTTCCATTCACTCGTGGATTAGGTGATTGGGGTGGAGGTAGGGTACCAATAGACACCATGGATATTTTATTATATGGGTGACTGGGTGGGTGGTGGTGACACTAGATGCCAGCAATAACTGTATTAAACTGTAAATGACAGGGGTGGGCAACTGCATTACAGTCGCCCTGTCTTTTTTTTTTTTTTGTAGTGATCAACAAGCTTGCAAAGGAATGGGAGAGACACAAATGGGAAAGGAATAGTGCATAAGGGGCAGATTCGGGGAGAGGATTAAGGAGGATTGACATGGACACACACTCTCTCTCAAAAACACTCCCACGGTTAGACACTCTGGCAGATAACTGGGTAGGCCACACCACACTAGGCCTACTAGCCATCATTTTCTATGTTTCACTTTCTTTCTTTACCCAATTCAATGCCCAGACACTACATTCAGTACAGCTGTCATCTTAGGCTAGCTAGCTACTTGATTTTGAACATGCATTGCTGACAGAATGACAGTGGCAGCTGCTTTGAAAACTAAAGACTAGGAGTGTCATAAGTTCTGTATGTGTATTGTGAGTATATGAGTAGTGACCAGGTCTCAGACAAAGTGATCCCCAGAATTATTTTTAGTCAGTCTAAAAAAGTTCTTTTCACATTTTATTTTTAAATAATAAGCAGCAGCAGCATGCTAGCAAGCATGACCCGGTGCCCGGTCCCTAGAATTATTTGTGCCACCAGCAGCAAACAGTCTATAGTCATCAGTCAAACTGTTGAAGTTATTTTTACCTCATGACAGGCTAGTGAACAATGTTTGTGGTGCAAGTGGGTTGTTAGCAGCTGGCCAGTGTGGTACAGGATTGAGCGTACAAAGGACAGCTATACTCTCGTGGTGAGGGAGAGGAACACGGCCAGGCATGTTCTTCACACCTAGCACAGGCTACTAGTTGGAACACCTGTCTCAAGTACAGTGGGGAACAGATGTGGAACAGCAGGCATGCACACAGCGATCCATACCAAAAACACAGAACTGGCCTGGGTCGAGCTGCTTGATAGCCATCTGGCACGAAGCCACGTTTCTCGGTGGGGGCATAGCCTGTACTATATCCTTTTCTGGTGGCAAAGTAGGGGGCTCCCCACCACCCTGCCATGAAAGGTGTGAGGGGGGGTAGAGACATTAAAGTATCAAGGTGTCACCCTGGAGTGGAGGACAGATGTGTTCTGATGTCGGCTGAACATACAGGTTGCCAGAGACAAGAGAGATGCTGTCCAGTGGGAAGGAAGGAAACAGTAGTGTAAAAAAAAAATTACAGCCATACAATCATGGTTGTGGGACATAATAATAAGATGCATTTAAACTACAGAGGCTGGACATGGAGTGCAGAATACAGGCATGATGTGAGGAAAACGTTTTGGACCCAGGGAAACTGCTGTGTGACGAGTTTGGATGGTGCAATATCACTGTGGAATGGGCATCAGAACAGCCACTTTTTCAACACTGTCATTGCTGCATTGTTCACAAGTAGTGAGGCATAGAAGAAGAAGAAGAAGAATCAGCATTTAAATAGCGCTTTTCATACACAGTATCCCAAAGCGCTTTTACAAGCAATGCTAGACTGGTAGTGAAGTGACTGAATGTGTGATGGTGGCCATATTGCACATCATCACCCACACAGCCTGGATAATTGCATGAACTGGTTTATGGAAAGGGGAATGTTGGCCAGGACACTGGGAATAGAGCTCTCTGAGCCACTATTTCTCAATCACATGCTTACTGTATTCTGCATTACATGAAGTATAACTATACCTTGCTTACACATTTCTTAGTATGGACCGAGACGCACATTGATGTATGGCACAACTGTTGTAATGGGCATGAAGAATAAACCACTGAAGGGCATGCAGTGATATGAAATATATATATATATTGCATCACACTATGTTTTACTGAATGCAGGACAACAGTAAAATACATGGTGCAACTGCAAGTCAGACAGAGGACATGCTGCAACTGTTACATAAATATGAGTGTCAGTCAACAGAGGTAGAACACTCACAGTGCCAAGAAAAGGCAGGGTTATTTATGCGTAGGGGGGGAATTCAACATGTGGCACAAGCATCTTTGGTGGGTACACGATGAAAATAATGCAAGCAACCTACAGATAAATGAGGCATGATTTTCCGTCACGTGAGTACTGCATAATGACATGTGCACGTGCTGGAACTAATCCATGCTTACACAGTTGTTAGTGTGCACCCCCCCTCCACCAAAAAACAACATGATTTCTAAACTCCATCTTGTTTAATGCATGATAAGAGGATTAAAGGGCATTACATCACAGTAAGTTGTTTTGGATGAGGGTCAAGAGTCATGTATGTTGAAAGGGGAAAAAGAAAATGATGACATACTGGGAGTATGCATTCAAACACTGGTAAAATGGATAAACAACAGAAATGTAAGACTGACAGCAATTTCAAAGGGAAGGTTTCTGTAGAGTGCGATTTTTTTTTTAATATGCAGCACAACATTCATGGGTGGGAGACAATGTCATACCCTCCCTTTGAAATTGCTGTCTGTCTTACATAAATAGTCATTGTTGGAAAAATCTGTAGTTAAAGCCTTACAGGGCATGGAGTGCAGGCAGTCAGAATACAATACTGATGTGAACTAAGTAAAATTATGTACAAAGGGAAGAAGAACTCGGTGTGACTGACTACTACAGAATGACACAGTGCTGGAATGGGCATCAGAATTTCTTTCTTATCATGTTTTTCTTCTATATACCTTGGCCTCCTCAGTGTGTCAGACAAGTCCAACTACTCAAGTCACCACCCTGCCTGTCCCTTCACTGCCTCACCTGCAGCAGGCCCAAAGCAAGAGAGGCACTCTGTCGACATACAACACAGATGAGTCCTGACACTGTCACAGGGAGCGAGGAGGACCGACCGGACCGAGAGGCAAGACCGACCGATCACTGGTGACGGAGACCCACCATACACTGCAGCTCCCAGTGCTCACACCAATGATGATTGAACCTGAATCTGATTGACAATGAGTCACTGACCGACTAGTCTAATGGTGAGTGGCTGACTAACAGGACACAGACAGCCACATGGCCCTGACTCAGTGAGACGCTCATGTAACGCATGCACTGCCACCAGTCTGCCCCACAATTCCTGCTCTAAGTCAGTAGCCACGCCTCCTGAGGACCTTGCCACACATTTTGATTGGTGTGTGGTCATTTCCCTCACTTCAGTGCAGAGGTGGAGCCGAGGAGCTAGGCTCACTTGCAGTTGCTGACTCGGAGGCGGGAGGCGGGGGTGGGGAGAGATCTGCACGTGACTGCTAGGGAGGGTGGAAGAATACAAAAAAAAACACTATAGAAACTATACAGTTGAACACCTGGTGGGGGTCCTCATGAACCCCACGGGGGCCGGGATCCTATGCCATGGCGTCATTTGCATACATATTAATCCAGGCATGCTGCTATACCTGTTATTCAGTAAGTCAACTCTGAGATTCATTTGGGGCCTGTGACTATTCCAGGTTGGGGGAGCTGCAGGCACCCCAACCACAACCACAGTTCACCAATAGCCCACTTTGAGCTCCCTGGCCTGATTCGATGGTTGTGTGGCAAATTATGTAGGATCTCCACTTATCACTCTGTGGTCCAAGCCAAGGGAAAGCTCTCATCTGGACCAAAGTTCTTGATATTTATTTACTGTGAGTCTTAGGGTATCTGTAAGTTCCTCCATTCTTTTAATATTTGTGACTTTGGCTATCCAGGATTCCAACGAGGGAGGACTTTGCTGCAGCCATTTTGCAGTTATTTCTTTTTGGGCTGCTAAACACTGGAGGCAGAGAAGGGTGTGTTGTTTACGATCTCAGATTGTGGATGTCCTCAACCTCAGAAACATGGTGTTAAAGTCCATTTGTATCTGTCCACCCCACAATCCCATGATGTGATTCTGTATCTTTGTCCAGAATTTAGAGAGTTGCTGGCTCCTCCAGCGTAGATCTGAGTTTTTTGCCTTAAAATGTTTAGTTATGAAGGCGGTATGGAAAAACCTGCACATGCACTTCCGTTTAAACTCTCCACCCAGGTGAGGCTGTGACTTTCCATCCTCATTCGACAATTTTTTTTTTCATTTGTCATCTAGTATGGTCATCCCTCAGTCCTCCTCCCAGCTCACCCTAAGGTTCTCTAATGTTTGATCCTCGTTCCCCCTTATGATTTTGTATGCCCCTGCTACCAGTCTACCTCTTCCCACTAGTTTGACAGCCCCGTACAAGAAATTTTCTAATGGGGTTAGGTGTCTACTGATTTCAGGCACCAAGTGATTTGATACCAAATAGTGTCTAATTTAATGATATCTATGAAAGTCTGATCTGGGTAGTGTGAATTTTGTTTGGAGATCGGTAAAGGACATGATCGTATTGTTTGTTATGATGGATTTGTACAATGCCAGGGGAAAGCCTGTTACATCTGGCAAATCCAGGGTCAATTCTAGCAAGAATAAAGTTAGGATCACCTATTATGGACGTAAGGGTGCCAATCCCATCCAGCATCTGAGTGATCTTCTTAAATTTAACCTACATTCTCAAAGTATGTCTGGACCAAGGATTTACCAAGTCATTCCAAACCTTTTTTACAGAAGTCAGTGGCGCATGTGGGAGCATGAACAAGGGAATGGTCCCTGACTGGAATGCCTCTGTTTCCTGCCAGCCAGTGTCCCCCCTTTGCTTGATCCAGGTTACAGTAGCAGCTTATCTGCTTCAATCACTAGTTGCCGCTACAAGTAGTTCATTCAGCTCCTTTTGAAATCTGCATTTCTACCATGCTGCGGTACTAAATAGCAATCTCCATTTTGGCCCCCGTGTCGTCTCTCCCTCCCTCAACTCTCCCAGAACCCCAGTCATGTTTGCTGATGCACATCATCCAAACTACCCTTGTTCCACTTGGCGCCTCCACCCATACAGGTCTACCACCTCCGGACCAGCTACACTGCAAGCTGGCAGGCCCCAGTCTTCCACCATCCTTCCATGCAAGGTTGCTAGTACTGGATCACCCTGCACAAGCTCCCTCAATGGCTACCATACCGCCCCCCAACTCACTCTGCAAGCTGCCATGGGCCAAGACCTACACAAAACTCTTGGTAAGCCTCCTACTACTCTTATCAGGTAATGTGGAACCTAACCCAGGCCCAAGCACAACGTGGGGCCAAACCCCCCATCTATACCTCCCAAAAGCCCTAGAAATGGTTCATTTAAATATCTGCAGCCTCCTTCACAAACTACCACTACTGCAACCGATTGCCCTATCCCTATGTCCTGATATTTTAATAATCTCCGACACCTGGCTAAAGCCTCATATCAAGGATGCAGAAGTCAATATTCTGGGCTACATCATCATCCACCATGATCGTCCCAGGAGCAAATGTGGAGGTAGTGTAGCCACGTACATTGCATCCACATTAAATTTCTCCCAGATCTCATTGCCAGCTCCCCCACAGACTATTGATGCACTACTGCTGAAGCTAATTCTCCCCCATGCTGTACCCATATTCATTGCTGGTTACTACTATTCACCCGACGCCACCATGCCTGACATCCTGGCACATCTCAAAAACCTAAAATCTTTAGCAGAGGGTGGTGAGCTTTACATCCTCGGGAATTTTAACTGGAACTGGCTCTCCAGTGCTAGCTCTAAATTATGCAACAGGGCGGCCACTCTCAATCTGTCCCGATTGATCTCCAAGCCCACACACCTGAACACAAAGTCTCTGAACCACTCTCTCCTTGACTGGTCCCTCACCACCCACCCACAATGTAAACTAGCCTCTGATCTCTTACCAGACTCCCTTAGCGACCACCACATGATATACTCAGTCAGGAAAGTTTTCAGGCCAAAGGCACCACCCCCTAAACTCCTCCTGACAAGGTCCTTTAATTCCCTGAATCTCGTCACACTACTACATGACCTGACCAGCATGGACTGGTCATACATCCCTAGCGCTACGTCCATTTACTCTGCCCTGGAAGTTTTCAAGTCCAGGATCCTTGCTGCCTGGGACCACCATGCCCCTCTCAGATGAGCTAGGGTGCATGGTGCTCATCTGCCTTGGATCTCGGCTGATATCATAGCACACCTCAGAGCTAGGGACCTGGCTTGGAAAACCTACAAAGGTTCCAGCCTATACACAGATCATCTCCAGTATCTGGCTTTACGAAATGCTTGCACATGGATAATCAGGCAGGCCAAAGCCAGTTACTTCAAACACACCTATTCCACTAACCTAAATCACCTAGCAAAATTTTGGAAGGTGGTCAAATTGCTTTTCTCTCCACCATCCCAGCCTCCAACCCCTGTCCTAAATTTAGGGGGCTCCAATGCTTCTGATCCTCTTGCAGTTGGCTTCAGAGTTCAACTCGTACTTCACAAACTGCATGGCATCACTGCTGTCTGCCCTTTCTCCTGCCCCACACCCACACATCCCCCGCTAAACCCTGCTCAAGACCCTACACCCAAGCCCTCCTTCTCCTTCCACCTGGTTACCACAGAAGATGTATTACGAGTGCTGCTCTCCCTAAACCTGGCAAAAGATAAATGTCTCACTGGCCTAGACTAGAAAATGCTATACCTGTCAGCTTCCACCATTGTTTCCCTGCTGGTTGCCCTTCTGAATCTCTCCTTCACACTAGGCTCCATCCCCTCCAAGTGGAAGCATGCCACTGTCATGCCACTTCTGAGAGGGGGGTGACCCATCAGCCCTAGGAAACTATTGCCCTATCTCCCTTCTTCCCATACTGGCTAAACTGTGGAACACCTTGTTCTGGACCAACTCTCCTCCTTCCTTGACTCAACATCCTTTTTCACACTTTACCAGTCTGGTTTTAGGAAGACCCACTCCACGGCCACCTCCCTACTAAGGCTCACTGTTTCCATCCACTCTGGCATGGACAAAGGCCAGATCACTTCTGCAATTTTCATCAATCTGGTGAAAACATTCAACACTGTCTCTCATCTGCTCCTCCTGTCCAAACTCATACTAGCAGGTCTCACCAGAGAGGCAACAAACTGGTTTCATTCCTACCTGATTGGCAGATCCCAATCAGTCCGAATTAGTAACACCATCTCTAGCCCCCCTTCCTGTCACCTCTGGTGTGCCACAGGGCTCCATGCTTGGTCCTCTCATTTTCAATTTTCCTAAATGATCTGCCCTCTGCTTGCCTGCACACATCCATACACATGTATGCGGATGATACAGTGTTGTATACTTCTGGTCCCACCACTGCTGATGTGATGACCAGACTTCAGCTGGACTTCAATAGTGTTCAGTGCTGGTTTCATACAAATCAGCTCTCTCTCAATGCCAAGAAAACAGTCTCACTGACCTATGGCACTAGGCAGAGACTCTCACGGCTCACCTCCACTCCCATTTTCCACACCCTGGATGGGTCCTCCTGGAGGACTGCACCTCCTTTAGATACCTCAGGATTTGCCTGTACCAGCACCTTGACTTTTCTGCACATATCGATGCCATCCAAACAAAGCTGCACCCCAGGTTGGGAGCCTTATATCGCAATCGTGGATGCATCCCACTGCCGGCCCGCTGGGCCATTGTACAGAAAATGATCCTCCCTATTTTTGATTATGGTGACGTAGTCTACAGTGCCCCAAGTCCACCCTAGCCAGATTGGATCCACTCTTCCACTCCTTCTGTCATTTTGCTCTTGACTGTCCCCCTTCCACCCATCATTGTATCCTCTATCAGTCCCTGGACTTTCCCTGCTGTGAGGCCCGAAGGCTGTCCCACTGTGCTAGCATCATGGCTAAGTACTGGTCCCAGTCCCTCCCCACCTACCTCACAGCTCTGTTATCTGTCTCTACTACTGCAGTGTACACTGAGAAACAATAATACCAGCCTCCTAACAGTTCCCTGCATGTCCACCGCCGCCGGACAAGCTGTCTTTAAATATCGCATGCCTATACTGTGGAACTCCCTCTCTGTGAGCATTAGACACGCCACCAAATCTCATCACCTCAACTATCTACTCCGACCTAATTTCTCTTCCCCTGCTCATGCAACTAATTATGCGGGCAAACCAAGGACTTCTTTTTCCTCTCTCTCTGCTCATCCTCTCTTATCATCAACTGATACTAGTACTACCACATGCTCTGTATTATATAATATCTCTGTTATGATTCCAGTCGCTATGTATTGCTTCTTGCTGCTAAGGTATCTGCACTGCATTTTTACCTTGAACTTCTACTGAGCTACTGCATATTTACTATTGTATAAAACCTTGTAGTTGATTGCTGTTGTTCCCTTACCTGCCTATTGTACTTCCCTCTCCCCACTCCCCCGGGACAAATGTGGAATCGAGCAGTAGCCTGCTCAGTATGCCTTCCTATTAAAACTCTTCAATAAATAACAATAAATACATTTGAGCTGCAAGGTAATGGGCTCTAAAGTCAGGCATTGCCTGGTCTCCCCCTTCCTGAGGCTCTGAGAGTGTTGTTTGATGAACCCTCCTCCTGCCCCGACCCCGTACAAATGTAAGGAGGGTCTTTTTTTATATCTTTCCAGAAGTGCTCTGGAATATTGATAGGAAGGGCATGAAATAGGAATAGAAATTGGGGTAATACATTGATTTTAATTGTGCCTATTTTCCCCCAAAGGTAAGTGGGAGCAGTCTCCACCTTAATATGTCTGACATAATCTCTGTCCATAACTTCTCTTAGTTTAACTTGAAAAGGGTTTTCAGAAACATATATATTTTAACTCCCAGGTACTGGACTACATTGCCTGGGGCCCACTTGAATGGGAAGCCCTCTAGTGCTCCCCTACAAAAAGGGACTCCAAACTTAATGGCCTCTGACTTACCTATTTTAATTTTGTATGCTGAGATTGGGAAATAACTTTCCAATTCAAATAACAGCTCTGATAAGGAGGTCTGCAGGGATGTCAAGAAAAACAGGAAGCCGTCCGTGTATAGAGAAGTTTTGTGAGTGTGGTCCCCTATTGTGATGCCCTCAATCTTATCATTTGCTCGAATCACTATAGCTAGTGGTTCAATACACAATGCGAAGAACAAGGGAGACAAGGGACACCCCTGTCAGGTTCCTCTGTTCAGGTGAAATCTATTGGACATAATCCCATTCACTCTAGCCGTAGCCTGCGGGGATGCATATAGCACTTTAATACTCTCTCTAAATCCACTTCCCAAGCCCATTTCTTCCAGGGTTCTGTGTAGAAAACACCAGTCCACCCAAACAAACACCTTCTCAGCATCCATAAAGATGGCTAGAGATGGAACATTTAACCTCTGCTGGTAAGTGATTAAATTAAGAAGGCACCTAATATTATCATAGATCAATCTATCATTGATAAAGCCAGCTTGATCCTGATTGACTAGCCCCCCCCCACACACACACAACCCTGGAGCCTTTGTGCCAGTAGGGAAATGGGTATATAGGAGCCACAAAGCAAAGGGTATTTTCTTGGCATGTGGATTACTGAGATCTGGGCATATTGCCAGGATGGTGGTTCTCCCTCTTCGCTCAGCATCCCCCCGGCCCCAAAGACACACTCCAAGTGAGGTGAGAACTCATCTTTGAAGGTTTTATAGAACTCTTTCACCAAACCATCTAGTCCCCAGGCCTTCCCAGATTTTAGATTAGCTATTATGGCCATTATCTCCTCATTGGTTATGGGGTCATCTTGTGTCTCTGCTTCCTCTGGAGAAAGTTTCTTGACCTTAACTCTTTGAAAGAAGGTGTCTATTTTCTCCATGTGTCTTCTGATCATTCCTGGCTATAAAGAATTTTGTAAAAGTTCCAAAATTCATCTATGATCTTTTGGGGGTGTGATATGTGGTCTACATGGTCAGAATGCTCCTTTAGTCCAAGAACCATCCTACCCACTGCCAGGCCAGCATCTTTCCTGCTCTGTTTCCTGCCTCACAAAATCTTTGAGGGAAGTACCTCAGCTGCCCTTCTATTCTTGCATCAAAGGGCTGACAGTATAGACTTAAGGTTAGAGTAATGTGCTGTGAATGAGCTTGGTACATCCAGCAGTCCAGACCTGGGTTTGATTCTCACAACCTCCACTTACATACTGTGACTCTGAACAAGTCACTTAAACACTCAGTGCTCCCAGGTCATTCCTGAAAACAGGCACCTGTGCCTAGTGAGCCTTAACTGGTTACCAAAGACTAAAATAAGATAAATAAATAAATTTACCTTACCTCTGCATTTCCTTAGGGGTGACTTCACTTTTTTGTTTTGTGCAATTTTATGTTCCGCCTCTAGGTCAAAGAGAGGCCTCTCTAGTTCCTCCTGCTGTCTCTGGTTGACTTTCTATAGGCTGGCAGCATAGCTGATAGTTCTGCCTGTGACTACTGCCTTGAACCTGTCCCACTATGTCGCTACTCCTGTGTCTTGAAAGGGATCGAGTGCTACATATTCCCTGAGACACTCTTTGGCTATTTCTTTGTATTCTTCCCTGTTTAACAGAGAGATGTTTAGTTTCCAGGTGGAATTTGTTATATGTGGGGCAACCCAAAGAGTCATGACCACCATACTGTGGTCTGATACTGTTCTAGGCTGAATTACTACTGCCTCAACCTTATGTAACCATTCAACCAAGGCAAACAGCATATCTGTTCTCGTGTACACGTTCAGAGCTGCAAAGTCTAGTTATTTCTGTTCTGAGCTTAACACATCCACTAACTCTGCTACTAAGTTTTGGAAAACTTTAAGGGAGGTAGAAGGCCATAATAGCGCTGGCATGCTTCATCACAAAATTTCGACTGGTGGTACCCATGCTACAGATAAAAATGAGATCCTTGACCTCCTTAACAATCACTTTGCCACAACAGGGGTGGCTTTTGATACCTCCCCAGCAAATGCCATCAGGGCACAGTTTCTTAGTCATCTGATTGCCATGATCCAGAATCTATTGACCCTAACCACTCTTTCTCCTTCTGTCCAGTCACTGTCAAACAGGTTGAGGATCTCCTTCTTCAACTTGATACTAAGAAAAGTGTGGGAGCAGATATGATTGAGCCTTTCTCCCTACATTTGACCTACTATTTTGGCTCCCTCTATTACCCACCTTTTCAATTTGTCTCTCAATAAGGGCTCCCTCCCCAAGGTCTGTAAGACAGCCCATGTCATCCCTCTATTCAAATCAGGGGACCCCTGCTACCTAAATAATTACCGCCCAATCTCCTTGCTCCTGGCCTTGTCAAAACTATTGGAGAAGGTAGTAAATGAACAGCTCAGATCTCATCTGGAAAGTTTTAATCTACTAAACAAGGGGATAGGGAAAAGGAAATGTACCATCTTGCATCTAAAAAAGTCACCCGTATGGTAAGGGGGACAAAGTACGGTAAAGAACAGCGGCTGGCACAGGGGATACATGGAGGGGTTAAGGGGCTCTTCCGGTACATTGGGGAGTGGAGAAAATCAAAGGGCCATCTCGGCAGATTGAGATCAGTAGGAGGGTGGGTGGAAGAGGCGAGGGACCAAGCAGAGGTATTAAACGAGTACTTCACCTCTGTGTTCACTAGGGAGGGGGATGGGATATCTACAAAGCAAGGCACAATGGGGATAGAGGTGGTAGTGAGTGGGATCGGGGGGGCAACAGAAATGGAGCAAGAAGGAGGGAGAGGTACCCCAGGGATGTCACATCAGGATAAGGATAAAAAGGCCAGTAAGGTGGAGGGGACGGATGATGCTATCTCTACCGAAAGGGTGTGGTTAGCCATCAAGGCCCTAAAGAAAGTTAAATCTCCTGGGCCGGATGGCATTCATCCAAGAGTACTATGGGAATTGGTGGACATACTGGCTGCACCCCTGGCAGAGCTCTTCAACAGGTCGCTTGAGACAGGGAGGGTGCCTAGGGATTGGTGAGAGGCACATGTGGTGCCAATCCATAAAGGGGGGGTCAAGGGAAGTACCAGGTAACTATAGACCTATCAGTTTGACCTCGGTGGTGGAAAAATTAATGGAGAGTATACTGAAGGAACAATTGGGGGTGTACTTGGAGGAGGTGGGATGTCAGGATAGTCGGCAACATGGGTTTGTGCCAGGTAGATCATGTCAAACCAATCTTGTGGAGTTCTACAAATGGGTAACATCAGAACTGGACAGGGGAAAGCCTGTGGATGTATTATTCTTAGACTTCAGCAAGGCGTTTGACTCTGTCCCCCACAATGGTCTGGTGGAGAAACTGACGGGGTTGGGAGTAGGCCCTTTGATGGTCAGATGGATTGGAAACTGGCTAGCTGGACGCACCCAGAGAGTAGTGGTCAGTGGGGAGCTCTTGAACCCTAGAGAGGTCAGTAATGGGGTACCACAGGGCTCAGTCCTGGGCTCGATCCTGTTTAATGCATACATATTGGACATCAGGGAGGGTATAGGGTGTGAACTGAGTCTTTTCGCTGATGACTCCAAGATGGGAGCAGTAGTTGAGGGGGAAGAGGGGAGGTTGGAACTGCAAGGGGGCCTGGACACCCTGGAAAGCTGGGCTCACACATGGAAATTCAATTTCAATATCACCAAGTGCAAGGTGTTACATCTTGGGCGGGGAAACCCTAAACACAGGTACACCCTGGGAGGGGAGGCACTGGAGGCCTCAACAGGGGAAAAAGACCTAGGGGTCATGGTGGATGCATGAATGAATAACTCTGAGCAGTGCAGAAGAGCAGCTAGCAAGGCAAACACGATGGTGGGATGAAGCATAAGGGGGATCACCTCTAGGAGCGGGGAAGTGATTCTGCCGCTGTGCAATGGACTGGCTAGACCACACCTTGAGTACTTTGTACAGTATTGGAGACCACACTTGAAGAGGGACATACAGCTCCTGGAGAGGGTACAGAAGAGGGCAACTAAGATGATACGAGGACTAGGGGATTTGACGTATGAGGACAGACTTGAGGAGCTCTGCCTGTTTTCATTGGAGGAGAGGAGAGACGGGGGGGACATGCTAGAGGTCTTTAAGTACCTCAAGGGAATAAATAGGGTAAACATGGAGGGGATCTTTAGACTAAAGCAGGGAGGTATCACCAGAGGGCATGGTTTGAAGTTGGAAGGTGGAAGGGTGAGGGGGGAAAAGAGGAGGAGGTTTTTCACTGAGAGGGTGGTGGACCCTTGGAATGCGTTGCTTGGCGAGCTGGTTCAGAGATCCACAGTGGAGGGCTTCAAGAGAGGGTGGGACAGACACAGAAAGCGGATGCATCACATGATGGCCTGACCCGGGGTGGGGTGGGGATGGATGATAGGGGTTTCTGGAACACAAGGGGGGGATGGCCTTGGCACCCAACTAGGGATCTGAGGTTCGAGCAGACTCGATAGACCGTAAGGCCTAATCTGCTGACAATTAGTATGTTAGTAAACCCAATTCAATCCGGTTTCCATCCCATGCATAGTACCTTCACTGCCCTTGCTAAGTTTGTAAATGACTGGCAGTCTGCACTTGATAACAAACAATATATATGCGCCTTGTTTCTGGAGCTTAGCAAGGCTTTCAACATGGTGGACCACGATTTACTCCTGGTGACCCTGAAGAAAGTTGGGGTGGACAACTTGACCCTAAGTTGATTCACAAACTATCTTGTGGACAGAGAGCAGCAGGTCAAGGTTGAAGGAGACCTATCGCCAAAACAAATACTCCTTAGAGGTGTCCCCCAAGGATCCATACTTGGTCCACTTCTCTTTGCCATTTATATTAATCAGATTGACACTGACATAAAGACATCTAGTATCCATCTCTTCACTGATGATACAGTGCTATACATTAACAGATCAACTCTGGATCAAGCCATTTTGGACCTCCAGAATGATTTCGACATCCTCCAAAAAAATCTACTCAACTTGAAACTCCTGCTCAATGCCAAAAAAAACTAAGGCCATGATTTTCTCTCCACTGGCCTCTCATCTCAAAAAAAACAAACAAACAGATAAGGTTCCTCATTTAAGCACCCTTTTGGGAGAAGCCCTGGAGTTCATGGAAAAATTCAAATACCTGGGGGTCTGGATTGACTACAAATTGTCCTTCATTGATCACATTGATGAACTCACTAAGAAACTGTGTCAAAGGCTCAGTATTTTCTTCAGGATCAAGCACGCACTAACCCAGAAGGCTAGAAAACTCCTAGTCCAAGCTACCTTCTTGTCTCTCCTAGACTATGCGGACTTCCTATATGGCCATAGTACTAGCACAGCTCTCTCCTAGATTGATACTCTATACCACAGAGCCCTTAGGTTCATTTCGGATGCCCCTTATGACACGCATCACTGCATCCTCTATTATTTCATAGGCTGGACTTCCCTTAGCTTCAGGAGGCAAAAGAATGCTATTCTATGGACATATAAGGCAATCACTCATAGATTACCTCAGTACCTCACAAGCTGCTTAACTCCCTGCATCCCTAGTGCCTATTCTCTCAGAAGTCTTACCATCTTATCTCTGGCTATCCCTAAAGTTAAAACACGCTTTGGTAGAGCCTCAATAAGCTTCACTCTTCCTGTGTTCTGGAATAAGATCTAGAAAACCTTAAGGCTTGATACCGCTGTCATGTTCTCCCTCTTCAAATCCTTGTTCCTGAGGACCTTCTCCAAGGTCTGTCATTGTTTCAAGTCAAGGTCTTAACATTATGATTTGTTACTGCTTTAAACTCTGCACTTAAACCTCAACCATTGCCTGAAGCGTCATTTGAGTCCTCCCTTCTGTCTTTGTCCAAATCAAGGTCCCAACATCACAATCTATCTTTGCTTCAAATATTGGACTTAAACCCCAACTATTGCCTGTGGTATCTGTTGTGTTCTCCCTTCGAACAGTCCTTCCTCCCTAGGCCATCATGTCCAACCCTTTCTTATCTTGGCTGACCTTTCCTCTCCACTCCCTATACCCCCCTTCCCCTCCCACCCCACTTGCCAGGCCATGCCTACAGTACTTATCAAAGTATTCTTACATCTCAATCTTCTTCGCACTTTGACGCTAGAGGAACTGCCACTCCTGCTCACTATGACACCTCCAATGATGTTTGCTGCATAAACTTTAACTCATTACCTTACGTCCATATATCTGTATCCATGCAATTGTATTTACTGGAACTACCTCCTGTTGAACCTATTGCTATGTTCTGGTGCAAGTATCTTGTCACATATGATGGTTATATGTTATTATGTTGTTATTACTACTATGTAATTGTTATGTACTTTCACTCAACCTGTGATGTCTTAACCCTGTTGGCAGTTGTTTTGCCCCAGGTCCATCTTGTAAATGAGCTTGTCTCAATGATGTTCTGCCTGGCAAAATAAAGATTTTTTTATTCCAACTATTTTTCTCTCTGGTCAAGGCTCCTGGAACCTCTCTCAGGCATCCTGTCTGGTTTCTGCCTGCCTGAGGCTCCGTACTGTGCCTCCTCTCTCCCCCCCCTTCCTACGGCCAGCACCCCCAGTTTAACCCACACAGGGTGGGTCATCCCTCCTCTTGGGCACTCTTGCACATCAGACTCCAGCTTGCAGGTAAGGGCCCAGGTGGAGGACCTGGAAGACCAGTCGGAGAGAGTCTGGCAGTGGGCTTGGGGGACAGATGCCATTGCCTGTCCCACGAGCCGGTGTTTTCCCTGTTCTGTGCTCTCCCTCCTGTATGTGGTGCACCCCCGATGCTTTGGTTCACGGCAACCCTGCCTGCATCGGCCACGCTAGTTATGTGCTGCCCAGCTTGCTACAATGCCCCCGGTCTCCTCCGGGGGTCACTGGCACACTGGGTCATTCCCCCCACTTGCATCCCAGGGAGGAGAGCACCACAAGGGCACTCATCCTCATCCCTACCCCTGCCGACCCCCAGTACCCAGAGTTCGCTCCCTAACCCGGGTCACCAGCTTAGCAAGAGGTGTGCCTTCCAGTGCCTCGGCTGTCAGCGCCACTGGGCCGGCTGCAAAATAAAGATTTTGATTGATTGATTGATGTGGGGCTGACCAACAGGTGTAGTCTCTCACCCATGGGTTACAGTGCCGCCATTCCTCCATTAGGTGTAGATCCTGGGTTATTTTACCTAGGCATTTAGCTGCTCAGGAAGGTTGTGCCCCTGTTACCCCTGACCTGTCTGGTATGGGGTTTAATATGGTGTTAAAATCCCCCCCAATAATAAACAGTTCCCCTGGAGGAGGGGTTGCCTTAAGCAAGATTTCCTTTAGAAAATCATAATTTTTCTTATCCTGATTCGGAGCATATATGTTTAGCAGCATGCATGGTATGGACCTGTAGGTACTCCTTACCAACACAAACCATCCTTCTGTGTCCTACTGAAGGTGTTTGACCTCCCAGGGGCAGTCCTTGTGAATCAAGATGGTAACTCCCTTTCTGTGGGGGGTTGGGGTCTGCATAGGCTGCATAGTGCACATGTCCCACCCATGAACATTTCAACTTAATGCTTTCTGCTGGAGTTGAGTGTATCTCCTGCAGGAAGGCCGTTTCTACTTTTTGACGTCTGTGTTCATTTAAGACCCTAGTCCTCTTAATAGGGCTGTTAAGGTCCCCCACATTATACGTTATGATTGTGCCTGCAGCCATCTCCCTGGCTTTTCAGTATTTTCCTGCACTTTAACAGTGACTGTACCCTTCTCCTTGAACATAGTGGGCATAAAACAAAACCATTTACAACTATATACACAACTCTCAGACTTCCAAGGTTTGATAACTACCTTGTTCGCTTAACCGATGCTCCATTATGGACATAGTGAGGCTGCTCATACAAGCGCCTTGCACATAGCTTGCACTTTTGAACGGCACCCTCCATGGCAACTCATTTTGCAGTTCTGACCCAACCGTTTGCCTGAGTGTTTGGCACTACCTTTTGTACATCTGTCCCGATCCTGGGACTGCCTTGTAGCTTGTGGGAGTAGTGGTCCTGGGAGCATGGGCTAGCTCTCAGTTGTCCCTTGTGCATTAGCACAGAGATAAAAGAATCATGTTAGTTTAAAGTCATATTTTCAAAAGCAATGTTAAAAGTATGGCTCAGTACCTTAACACATATTTTATTTAGATATTGGCCATCTTTAGAGTAGTAGGTTGCCTTGACCCAAAACACATCCCAAGTTATCAATAAACATCTTTTCTCTATTGCACCAGTTAGACAGTCTGGCATTGATCCGAGCAAAAGTGTGATTCTTCTCTGTGTTGGCCCTGGATACTGGTAAAATGCTTGATGCTGCTACCATATGCCCCCTTTTTTTAAATTTTATTTCCTAAGGATAGTAGATCATAACATATCGTATCTTTTTTGTGGTGCCACTGAAGAGCACCTGCCACATATTTTCCAAGAACTGTCCACCATGATCAAGAAGACCCTGGACCAAATTCTTTCTTCAGTCCCTCAGGGCTCTCAATTTGCAGTGGACAAGGAGAGGTCAGAATCTCTGGGGGGTCCACGGTGCCACACAGATCCAACCCTCCACCCTCACCCAAGAACTGACCACCGTGGGTGAGGGTCCCAAGGTCCAAATTAATTCAGCTGCTACATAACATTTTCTCTTACGGATGTGAAGTCCAGGATAATTCTCCATTCCTTGACTGCAAAGTCAATCAGTTGCACAGGTTCGAATCCCATGACAACTACTTGCAAGGCGCATCAGGCTTCTCCTCCAGATGGCATTATCACTCTCCCCATGTGGGGTTCTTGTAACTCAGGCCTCTACCATTTCAGCTGTGAGATATCTCATGCCATCCTCGAGAGAAAAATGGTTAGCCTCAAGAGCCAGCCAATGCTTGCCTGTTAATCCCCTTCTCTTCTCTGCAAAACTGTAAGCAACTGCTTGCAGCCTCTTAGCTACAAGCAGCTGCCGCTCCTCCAGGAAGCCAGCATAACTAGTTCTTAGCTCCCTGAGGCTCCAAAGAATTAACCCTTTAGAGGTTCACAAGCGTGGAGCCTTTTCATTTAAAATTAATGTAACATCCAGTACACTTCTGTAGCGCTCTAACCCTAGGAAGGTTACACTCGCAACAGTCTCTTCCTCAGTTGCCAGACAGGCATAATGTTTTTCAACACTAACAGTATATTATGTGGGCTGCTGAACCTGCGATTCTGCCAGCCACAATAAACATTTCAGCCAGGTATAAATGTTTTAAACAACTGTGGCAGCCTACCTCATGGACTCCTATTCTGCCAGCAACAATAAACGTGGCATGCAGGAATAATATTTGGAACAGTGGCATACTACAACCATGGGCTAGTGTATGTACCTAAATCATCCAGACAGCAAAACCATAATCCCCGAGGTGCCAGGTGGTGGTGGAGACTTCCTGCTTGAGTTTCCTGAGAGGTTGTCAGACTGGACATTGGAATCCAAGAGAACTCTTGTCCTTTGGAACTCCAGTGCCAGGATAGACAACCCCTAGTACTTAGTTGCATAAACAAACTGCTCAAGCTCACTTCTGAGCTAGGTCTCAGACAGGATATTACCTTGGCCATGCACTCAAGGGCCATGTGCTTGATCTTGTCTTCTCAGCTGATCTGGAGGTAAATATCTAGTGGATCTTGTTGTTTGGTGGGACCACTTACGCAATAAGGCATGACCAGGGGTTAGATTAGCAGTCTGTTAATTGTTGTCTCGGGGCATAATGTGGCACAAGGTGCAGCCAATTGCCATATTGCCCTTGGGGGTGATTAACTGACCATTTCATAGAGTTGCTCAGGGAAGGGTCAACAGGTACTGGGGACACCCCAAACTTAGTAGATATATGGCCACTGGCAGTAAAACATTCATAATGGTCTTGGATGATTTATAGGCATCCAATGGTCACCTGGTCATTTTTTTTAAGGCTCCAACTGCATAGCTGTAATTACCTACTGTGCTCCTGTGTACTCTTTTTCTATATGAAGCTTATCCTGCTCCCTCTGCTGGCAGCCTCTCTGCTTGGCACCCTACTGTGGTTCAACTTCTGTGCTTCTGTTCTTGCTACTGAGCAGGAGTGTCTTACCCTCTGCTCGCCCTCCTCATCTCCTGTTGACCCCCCCCAACTACTTAGATGGGAGCTAACTCAGTCTGGAACCCTGCTTTATGCTCTTCTCTCCAATCTCAAAAAATGACAACTTGGCTTTTTTTTGTTCCCTCTCTCCCTGTCATCCTCACTGCTGTCACCCCCCCCACCATCCATTTCTCTCTCTGCTGCTTATGGCAAGGGACATGGAGGCCAACCCTGGCCCTTTGAATGTCCATATTTCCTATTCTCACACCATGTGGGCCAGCTCCTCTGGGTTTAAGATAGCTCATCTAGACATATGCAGCCTACCTTAAGTTCCAAATACCCTGACCTTGAAGCCTGGATAACCCTCTATAAGCCTCATGTCTTGGGTCTCACTGAGATGTGGCTTAAACCACATATCCCCGATGACACTTACCAACTACTGGGCTACTCTCTACTGTGCTGTGATCACCCTGGGAGAAAGAAAGGTGGTGGCATTGCTCCTTACTTCAGAAAACCCCTACCAGCCACCCTTGTTCTGTCATCTGACCCTGTTTCCTCCAGTGAGTGGCTCATTTCCGAGTAAACCCTGGGCACCTCCAAAAAAATGTATCTTGCCTGTTGCTATAACCCTCCCAAATGGGGGCACACCTGGCCTAGAAAATCATGTAACTGGGCTAGGTAATCTCCATTCCCTGAGAGATACCATTATCCTGGTGACTTTAATCTTAATTGGTTAAGCCCCCATGAACTTGAATATGTCAACCTTCTCAAACCTTATAGCCTGGTGCAAGTTATCACTATCCCCATCAGGCAAAACCCCGTTCCCTAGATCACTCACTCCTGGGTTGGATAGCCACAAATAGGGAGGACAAGGTTCTGCAGGTGAGGACCTTGTCCGAGTCCATCAGTGACCACTCCCCAACTTATATTCTCTGGTAGAACAAAAGTAAGCGTCCCTCCCAAGTACCTGCCCTACCATAATTTCAACAACCCCAAATCCACTAACCTACTACATGATGTCAATGCAGTAAATTGGACTGCCCAGTACTCCCTGATGGACACCTCAGTAGCGGTGAACTTCTTCACTGAAGCCCTCCTTAGGATTCAAGATAAACATTTCCCAATTACTACTAGAAGGGTGCATGGTGGCTGCACCAGATGGGTCACTAAGGAGCTCTTGGCCCTTATGAAAGAAAGGGATTCAGTATGGCTCACTTACAAATAGTCACCCACTCCTGACCTCTGGCACAATTTTAAGAGATTGTGTAACAAGTGCAAGCAGTCTGCTTAGGCTCAAAAATGTGATTTGTGTCAGACACTTCACACTGAAAACCTTGTCAACCGTCAACAATTCTAGAACACCCATAGCTTCCTCCTTATTCCTTGTTCCCATAGCCTATAGTCCACTTAAACTCCCCCACTGGCCCATTGACTGATCAGACAGAGGTTGCACAAGCGTTTAACATAAAATTCACTGATCTCTCTGCCCACCTCTGTAAAATCCCCTCTCAGCAACCCCCTATTCCTGGAGTGGGTGCTAGTATCCTACGTGTTCCATCCCTCCTCCGGTCACCCCCCACTCCGCCTTCTACTTTGGGGCAATTACAGAAAAGCTTACCACCAAACTGCTTAGGAGCTTCCCCTCCCATGGTAGCCATGGCTCCAAAGGCCTCTACCCCTCCCTGCTCAAACTTGCAGCCCCTGCCATCTCCCAACCTCTGACTTTCATTTTTAATCTCACTTTGGCCTCGGCTACCATGCCTATCCCCTGGAAAGTTCCTAAAGTCGTCCCTACTTTTAAAGCAGGGGACCCCATCTCCTCTGACAATTACCAACTGATCTCCATTCTCCTCCATCTTAGCAAGTTTCTAGAAATGATTATCCACCGTTAACTGTCTGACCACATTGACAAATATAACCTCTTGTGTAATCAGCAACATGGGTTCAGAAAGAACCACAGCACCACCTCTGCTCTTACCCTCTTTACTGATCATGTCATCAGGAACATAGATAAGGCAAAGCCACTGGGGTGGTGTTTGTGGATTTGACAAAGGCTTTTGACCTGGTCAGTTGCCTCATACTCCTTACTATGCTCCTCCAACATGTTTGTTCCCTTGAGACTCGGTAATGGTTCCTGAGTTACATGACTGGCCACTCCCAATCGGTGACTGTAGGTACAACCACCTCCCCCGAACTGTCTTTCACTATGGGTGCATCTCAGGGCTCCATCTTGGGACCCTTACAATTCTCCCTGTTCATTAACTGCATCCCTGCTGACAGCCTTAACTGCCCTGTCCAACTGTATGCAGATAACTTAGTCCCCTACCACAGTGACAAATCCATCCAGAACTTATCCTTTGTCCTTACCCCAAATTATGGCCATGCCTACAATTGGTTCTTATCAAATATGCTCCTGGTTAATGGGAAGAAATCCAAGGCTATGCTCCTTGGATCCAAGCCCTACCTGGCTAATGCCAATCAATCTAACTCCTCCCTCCTGGTGCTGTCTCCATCTGGACCTCCCTTGCAGTTAGTCTCTGAGTTCAAATATCTGGGTGTAACCCCTAGACCAGTCCCTTTCCTTTACCCTGCACATAAACATGTCGTATGCATAATCAACCAAAACATCAGCACCGCTCATCATGTAATAAACTATCTTACCCCCCCCCCCGCTGCCCGACTAGCTATTGCCCATGGGAACCTGCTCCCTATCCATGACTTTTGCTCTCCAATTTACTCCTCCTCTCTGTCCTCTATCCTTTACCACAGACTCAACTCAATTTATAATAGTGTTTGCTGCTTCACTCTAATGGCTCCCTTCTCCACCCCCCATTGCAACTTATATCAGTCTCTTGGATGGCCCTCACTCAAGCATTGCTTTGACTATACACTTGGTAGTATCATTGATGGCACAATGCATGGGAGTATCAAGACCCCATATGCTTTCCTCCTCAAGGCACATACTGTCCCCAGGTATCTGCATTATACAACGGTCCCCCCGCTGAAGGCCCCCAGAGTCTACGCTGTAATGGGGAGTAAAGCTCTGTTGGTAGGCTGCACCTTCTCTATGGAACAGCTTCCCAGCAGCTATCTGCATGGTTGCTTTGCACCACTCCTTCAAATCCCAACTCAAATCCTGGCTACTCCTGGAATCCACCTCCACCTGCTGTTGCTCTCCGGTTTAAATCCTCCCTCTCTGGGGTGTAGATACTTATACCCCCTTTCCCTCACTCCTACCCTCCTTTTTCTCACTCCCCCCCTCACCCCTACATGCTAGCTCTCTCTACCCTCCCTCTCCCCATCCCTACCCCTACTAGTTACCTTACTTACTGCTATGTCTTCACCTCCTCCTCTCCCTAGACCTTTTCCCTATTTGTCCTACCTTTGTACTCCTGCTCTACTTTCCCTCCTCCTTGCCCTAGTTCACAGTGACCTTGGTGTGTGCCTCAATACCACTACTGGCACTTAGTTTCTCTGCTTTGCTCCATCTCCTGCCTAGCACCCTTGGTGTGTGCCTCTATTTATCACCATTGGCTCCTAACTTCCTTGCTTCCTCCCTATTCATCCCCACCTAGGTATTGCTGCTTGTTGATTATTATTATTATTATTATTATTATTTAGTTGTTTAACCAGGTATAGCACACTAAGCTGAAAGCTTTTTTACAGGAGCGACCTGGGAGCACAAGGAGGTTAAGTGACTTGCTCAGGGTCACACAGTATGCAAGTGGAAGCTGTGGGATTCAAACCCAGGTCTGGCTTGCTGGATGTCACCAGATTTGCAGTTCAGAATCTTAGACCACTGCACTATACTGCCTCATACTATACTATACTATACTGCGCTACCACTGCCTATACTGGGGAGTTGAACTGTTTATCCTACTAGGTTACTGTGGTGCAGTCTGTTTACCTGTTTCAAATTAGTATTACTGCTTGTAACTGATTTTTTTCCACTACCTTTTGTCAGTCTATTGTTGTACAGCTAGTTATCTGCTTTAATTGGTGCTTGCAACTGTACACTGTTCAGTTACTTCTGCGTGCCATTGCTTATTATGCAATGTATGTTTCCAGTGGGACTTGTGTCTGTAATATGCTACTCTTATTGGATTGTAAATTATTTTAACTGTTTGATTCTGTGCCATTGCTTGCGGCCCAGGTCGTGCCTGAAAACAGTCCTTGGATCAGCACACTTACCCTGTAAGCAAAGACATATAAATAAACTGTGAAGTTCAAAGGTACATGCAGTAGAAAATTAGGGGCAAATGTTTGATCCCCATAGCAAAACACTTTTTTCTTTCTCACTACAGTTCACAGATGGTATGTCTCAGGTCTCATCTCTATGCCACTTCCCTTTTCATTGCCATGGGAAGCCTGTCAGCCTTCTTTCTGCCATCATAATTGTTTCACACAGACCTTTTTTGGTTCCTTCAGTACCGTTGGTAGTTTGATTAATTTTGCTTGCATTTGTTATTTTAAAAATAAGTTTTTTTCAGATCCAAGCGGTATTTTCAGATCACCAAGTGTTGTCTGAGTCACATGATACTATTACGTAAGTCAGCATGTAAGTGAGGGGTGAGTGCTGGCAGAGCGAGGAAGAGAGGATGCAGCCTTGTGGGAAAGCAGAGCTGTGCCAGAGTATCATCCTCTTCATGGGAGCATGGGAGCTGTCTGAGAATGAAGACAATGCTGGTTGAAGGCATGGAGTGACTTGTAAGGTGGATAGGATAGTGACTTAGGTGGCTTACAGATAAAGTGAAGGTAGTGAATATGGAGTTTTGTGGATACTGTGAGTGCTTAGGGGAAATTCTAAAAATGCTGTCTTAATTGTTTTTTATAGGGAGAGCTTTTAAAATGTGTTATGACAGTAGTCTGTCAGGGGACAGGGCATTATCGCTCAGTGGGAGCTGGCCCAAGAGTCCATTGTAGTAATCTAAAAATAGAAGCATGCTGTGCTGTTTGCACTGCTAACTCCAATCAATCAGGACCAACAGTGAGAATAATCTTTGCCAAGGGGGCCAAGAGTGAGAATATGGTGATATTCCCACTCTAGGTCCAGGGTAACAAAAATATCACTGTTATGTTCCATTTTGTATTCTCATAGGTATTGGATAAGTAGGATTATTCAAAATCTACAGGATGATGTGGTCATGAATTCACCCTCCTAGGTGACTTCAGATAGGTTAGGTGGGATTACAATAGCACAGAAGTGATAGAAAATGAAGTAAATTGCGCACATTGGCTCTTGAGTGATGTAGCGGCAGAGCTGCTACATAACTTTATTCTATTTCTTTTCTCTATATACAGTACTTCATTTTGGTTCTTGTTTTGGTTCTGGTTTGCCTGACCAGACTTGACCCAGCCTGTCAGGACCAGAAAAGATGACCTGCATACCCCTAACTAGTGATGGGAAATAATAACTACATATTGGCCATTCAAGGGGACCTGAGTCTGCCCACCCTTGGTGATCTCAAACTTCAGGTGGCAGATGAGGTGCACAGCCTGGAAGCAGTTCTTGACCATCAGGTGACATTTGTTTCTAAGGTGTCTTCTGTAGTTATGGACTGCTTTTATGATCTAACAAATAATACTAGGCTCTGCCCACTGCTCAGTTCTTCTGATCTTGTCACTCTAGTGAATGCCCTCATTTTTTTGAGTCTCAGCTACTGCTGTGTGCTCTACAGAGGCTAACCTAGGTGTCAACTGCATCGTCTGCAGATGGTTCAGAATGCAGCAGTAAGGCTTCTGACATAATGTCTGAGGTTGGAACATTTCAGTCCTTCACTACAGGCTCTGTGCTGGCTGCCTGTTAGATGGCATGTAGACTTCCCAGTTCTTTTAATAACATATAAAAAACTGAATGGGCTGGGACCACAGTATAGCTTCAGGTGTTATCCTTGAAGTTGAAGTATGCTGAGAAGTGGGTTTTTGCGGTGGCTGCTTACATCTGCTGGCATACATTCTACAAGGAGATTCACACTGCCAGACATTTTTTAGCATTCAGAAGTAAACTAAAGAAACAGTATGAAGTTGGGGGGGTTCAGGGATATTGGGAGGAAGTATATTTTCATGGATAGGGTGGTGGATGCTGGGAATAGTCTTTCAAAGAGGTAGTGGGGGCAAAAACAGTCATGGGATTTAAGATGGAGTGGGGCAGATACAAGGTATCCTAGATGCAAGAGGGGAGAGTTCCAGAATTAAGTTTGGGCAATGGGCCTCATAATACATAGGGACTGATAGGGCAGACTGGGTGGGCTGAGAAGTCCTTATCTGCTGACAGCTTCTATGTAGCTATGTACCTCATCCTTCATGCCTTTGGGTAGCTTTTGTTTTTTTGTTTTTGCCTTTTATGTTTTTAAGGGGATTTTATTGTTATTTATCTCCTTAACTGAAGGAGGGGAGATGTAGTCCCATTTCATACACGTGGCAACAAGGAGGAATCTGGCAACTATAGGCCGGTCAGTCCAATGTCAGTGGTGGGGAGGTTAATGGAGAGACTTAAAAAAAAAAAAAGACTAGTGGAGTACCTTGAATCCAGAGTGGGTTACAAGACCAGAGGCAGCATGGATTCATGGGAGGAGGTAATGTCAGATGAACCTGATTAATTTCTTCAACTAAGTTACCAGGGAACTAAATATGGGTGAGGCAGTGGACATGGCCTACTTAGACTTCAGTAAGGACTTTGACACCACCACATCGTAGGCGTATAAGAAAACTGGGCAGTTTGTGGGTGAGACCCAAGGTGGTAAACTGGGTATAGAACTGGTTGATGGATAGGTAACAGGGTGGTGGTAAACAGCACTCACTCTTAAAAAGGAAGCTTGACCAGTGGGGTACCGCAGGGCTCAGTACTGAGACCAGTCCTCTTCAATTTCTCATAGTGGCATTGCAGAAGAACTGGAAGGGAAGGTATGCCTCTTTGCAGATGGCACCAAAATCTGCAATATAGTAGATACTACAGAGGGGTGAAGAGAATTAGAGACTGGAGAAAACTTGAGGAGTGGTTGAGGGTATGGCATCTGGGTTTCAATGTGAAAAAGTGCAAAATCATGCTTCTACGGCACAGAAACCCAGAGGTAGTATATAAAATGGGGAAAGAGGTATTGATGGTCACTAAACAGGAAAGGGACCTTGTGGTTATCATATCTGTTGGCTTCAAGGTGGGGCAGCAGTGTAACAAGGCAGTAGACAGGAACAGCAAGATGCTGGTGTGTGTGGGGGGGAGGGTCACCAGCAAAAGGAGAGAGGTAGTGTTACCACTTTACCAGTTGCTGGTGAGACCCTACCAGGAATACATACTGGGTAGCATTCTTGAGACTGCATCTCAGGAAGGATATACACAGTGTAGAATGCTGTCCAGAAGAGGGAAACTGAATTGGTGCAGGGTCTGCATCATAAGCCCTATGAGGAGAGACTGAGACATCTTAATATGTACACCCTGGAAGGGAGAGAAGGGACATGATAAAGACTTATAAGTACTTCATGGGGGTGCATAAGGTATAGGAGGAGAGTTTTTTTTCAGAAGAGAATGTGCAGTAGAGCAAGGGGGCATGCAGCAAAGCTGGAAAGGGGTATATTTAGAGGGGATATGAAGAAGTACTTCACTGAAAGAGTGGTAAATGCCTGGAACAATCTTTCAGTGGAGGTGGTGGGGATGAAAGACAAGTTGTGGACTTCAAGCAGGCATGGTATAGGCACAAAGAAATCTTGGTAGGAGGGGGGTAGTAGCCTAAAATAAGGTAGTATCTGCAGTGACAGTATAGGTAGAGAGAAAATGGGTAGACTAGGTGGGCTAAGCAGTTCTTATCTGCCAACAAATTCTATATTTTTATTTATGGTGTGAATGTTATGTATAGTTCTTAGATCTGTGTTTTGTTTATGATTGATTAATTTGTCTGTTTTAAACAGGCACTCTGAGCTTTGGAAATTAGACTTTTATAGATAAACACATCATCCCATACTATACCATACCATACCACACCACACCATACCATACCGTACCTATCATCCTATCCCCTCCCATACAGTCCCATACCGTACTATATCATAGCATACTTTATAAAATGGGTTGGGAGATTTCTGTTTCCTGATTGGCTAAGATGTACCTTTGGCTGTGTCCTTATCAGGGCATATTGTGCCAACCAGTACCTCTTTAGCCAACCAGGATGCAACACTGGTAAAGATTCATGCCTGCCAGAAAGCTTTTTTCAATTCTGGCTGAAGCCATTAATGCCGGCAACGCAGCAACTCCCTGCCCTAGTCCGCCTACTCAAAGGCATGCTGCAGTCCTGGATACCTCCTATACTTCTGTCAACTGTTCCATAATTTCTCCACCTCAGAAAGAATAAGTGCTGTGCCATTTTCACCTTGTTGTTCTCCAAATAAAACTGACGTCGACCATTCACAGCTGTCTCGCTGAGTTCAATACTGCAGCAACTTCTCTCCATTCCCCGCTCCATTTCTCAGTTTCCTCACATCCCCACCATGTTTCTCTAAGTGCCGCCGCAGCCTACCCACACCACGAACCATCACCATAAGTAAGCTACCTCTGCCAGAAAAACACACACGCTCACTAAAGACGTGCTCATTTACACAGACGAGTGCTAACAGAAAGAGGAGCAGAAGTACGGTGGCTGAAGAGGGACATGCTTACTCCCTTCATTACTGCCATACTCATTTTAAAAAACACAGACTGTCAGGTTCTGAGGGGGACAAAACATATACAGTATGAAAGTGAGAGAGCCGAGCACTATCTTTGATGGGGGGGGGGGGGCATAAGACAATACTTCCAACCAAGCCAAATACATTGTATACAGGCCAGTACAAAGAGGAACAACTTTATGCCTCCAACTAAAAAACTACTTTTCCTTCATTTTTTTAGATTTTAACAGCTTTTTTCCTTTTTAATTTTCAGTCTATACTTAGGGGTCCATTTTATAAGCACAATAAGACACTCTGAGGTGTGGGTTATGGCCTGATAAGAACACGCCTCAGGTGCTAAAGGCACTCGGCGTAAGTGCCTCATGCCTTATAACGCACCTGGGGCATGTACTTATCAGGCCATAACCCACACCTCGTCATGTCATATTGCTGGCATACTGCACTGTGGTGTAGTGTACCATACCATACAATACCATACCCATCCTGAGCTCACTTTTCTTCCAATAATGATGCTGACTCAGAGAACCAAGCACATTATAACTGTATACGTATCTGTGCTAAAAACATTTTTATATCCATCTCCCTTCCTGCCACACCTGGGACCACTCTGGAGACACATTCTACTCCTTTCCCTAACTGAATGAACTTCCCAGTGTCATGTAATGACATCCCTGACTGTACGTCCTACAGCAGCACAGCCGTGTGATAGAAACATAGAAAGTGATGGCAGATAAAGGTCTACTGGCTCATCTAGTTTGCTCCAGACTGCCTAACCACAGCTTAGGCCCTTGTGGCCATCCCAACCCCTGTCATTGTCCCCTCTCCTCTTACTAAGACCCTATGCCTGTTCCATCCCATCTTGAAACTGCTTACTGATTTGGTCTGTACCACCTCCTCAGGCAGTTTGTTACAGTTATCCAGCATTCTATCTATGAAAAAGTGCTTGCGGACATCCTTCTTGAATCATCATCCTTCCAGTTTTATTTAGTTTCCCCTCATGCCTGTATTTATATTCAAGGCAAATATGCCCTTGTACTCTACCTCATTTATCCCATGCAGGTACTTGTAAATTACTGTCATGTCCCCCCTTCATCCTATTCTCAATGATGTACTTGTCAAGACCTTGCAGTCTCTCCTTGTAAGACGTATGTCCCACACCCTTGACCACCGTAGTCACCCTGCGCTGTACTGCCTTCACCTTCTCACAGTCCTTTCACAGGTGTCATCTCTAAAACCTTGCACAGTGTTTGAGGTGTGATCTCAGCAATGATCTGTACAGTGAGAGGATCACCTCCAGGCTTCTACTCCAAGTTCCCTTCCCTGTGTACCTAGCATCCTATTTATCTTCCCCATAGCCTTGTTGCAGTGTGCAACAGATTGTAGGTTCTCTGACGTTATGACACTGAGATCTTTCTCCTCTGCTGTCCTTTCTAGTGCCACCCCATACAGCAGTGCATTCTTGGGCTCTTTTTACCTATGAGCATTATTTTGCATGGTTTTGCACTGAAGCTCAGCTGCCAGATCTTAGGCCTTTTTCCAGGCTGTCCTGGTCCTCCTTTAGTTCCCTAATCCACTCCTCAGTGTCTGCCCTTGCACAGGTCTTAATGTTGTCTGCAAAGAAGCTGATCTTACTCATTATGCCTTCCCACATGACACAAATACATATTTTAAGAAGGAAAGGGCCCAGAACCAACCCCTGTAGCACTCTGCTTATGACCTCACAACCTCTGAGAACTCACTATTCACCACCACTCTATGAGTCTGGCACCTCAGACAGCTCTCCACCAAGCTGCTATTCATTCTTCCATCCCAGTGATCAACCCACTGTATCCCATTGCATCCTATGTGACCTGCCAGCAATTCACCCTTCGCAAAGCAGCACTGGCATTGCCAGCAATGCATCCCACATACAGTAGTTTTGTGAAGTGCATTATGCCCTGTGTTTTGCAAAGCAGAGTCACTTTACGGGCTCTTCTCAAAAAGGGAAGTTTATGATTTTGCCACTTTCTTCACATGTAAAATAAAACTTTAAAATATATCTAGCATTTACCATCCTGGATAGATTACCCAAATCAGAAGCCTGAGTTCTTGGGGATCACTGGTGAGTGCAGAGGGCCTGAGAGAACTGGCACCTTCATTCTGGTGGCTGCCAGTTTTCCTCCTGCAGTTTTCTTTCCCATCCATCTCAATACACATAGACAATGCATTAGTTCCCTAGGGCACTGTATGCACACAGTGCACCCATGCAGAGGAGTAAGCTATCCATCCCACTGTAGAGGATGCTGTAATGGAAGAACATGGTGCTCCCCTTTCTTCATACTGGTGTCAGCATTTCCCCAGCCCTGTCTACCTAACCACTGATGACATGGGCTCACTTTGTAACCCACGTAGGTTACATGGTAACACTGAATGTTGCAAAGTTTTAATGACAGCAAGCACATGCTATATACTGTACATGTCATGTTGATGGTTTTATTTATACATACATACATAGAAGTAAATGTCTGATACAGGGATAGACAAAGAAAATAGGACTTAAATAAATTTCATCTCATCTCTGACACCCATATAGGTAATACCACCTGAGATACCTTGATTATCACACTGGAAACACATTTCTCTATATGACTACTTCAAGAGACCCTCACCACCACCACACATCTCCTGAAAAAGTGCAATTTATTTTGTACAGAGACTCAGTTTTTCTAGAACTATGCAGTTTCTTAGATTTGATGCCCATTGTGCTATTGTATGGGCTTTGAGTTTTAAAGAGTCACTGACACTTCAAGAAGAACTTTCAAAAACCTAATATTTGGACCCAATGCAACTTATATTTATCATTAGCTCTATGTTTCTTATCACCATTATCTATTACTGGGATCATATGCATGAAAACAGGATAGCTGTTCCTTGAGGGTTCATCAGCTCCATATTGCTTCTTCCCAATCTGAGGTCATAATACTCTGCTTGTGACATCACAATTATTCCCATGGCAATGGACTGTGATGTCACAACAGTGCATTATAATTTCAAGTAGGGAATAGGCTATAGAGGCAGATGAACTGTAAGACTAAAGATCTTTGTTTTTGTGGGAATTTCTTCGGTAAGTAAATAATGGAGAGAAGAAATCTATTGAAGGTATATGAAATATAAGCTGAATTTTGTCTAAATATTATGGTTTTCAAAGTTTTCCCAAAGGCATCAGCTGATCTTAAATCAGTTCTGGGCTACACGTTTCTTTGCTATAACTAAGGTGATGTCCCACAGCCAGCCCCTACGGAGAGTGGACCACTACCTAGAAAGATATGAGCCAACTCTATAGTGGTCTGGTTTTGTAAAGCTTTACTCATAATACCCATCACTACATGCCGTAAGTGTGCTACCTTGGGGCATGGTAGACGTAAATGTAAGAAAGACCCTTCTGCTCCTCTACAATTTGGAGATTCTATGGATGCTGTGGAATCTAATTTTTGTGCTTTGATCAGTGGTGTAACATGTTTGAATCAAAATGTTAAACTGCAGTATGTAAACAGCAATAAACAATATGTGAAGGTCTTGCTCACGCTCAAGCTTTTTGCATAATGGTATGCTGCCACCCTTTTATGGGACAGACCAGGGGCAAGGTTTGCATGCACTTCACTCTGACCTGCTAACCGTATGCCACCTTTGTTGGGCACGCTCCAGGGTAAGGCTCATCTGCTCTAAGGTTGCCAATGCAGTCCCAAAACCTTTCTTCTCTGGATGCCCCAGTCTGGAAGTATAGCATACAGGTTAGAGTAACAAGCTGTGATTGAGCTTGACACATCCAGCAGTCCTGGGTTTGATTCCTACAACTTCCCCTTCCATAATCTGTGACCGTGAGCAAGTCACTTAACCTCCCCAGTGCTCCCAGGTCACAACTGAAAACAGGCCTTGTACCTAGTGGGCCATATCCAGTTATCAAAGAATTTTAAAAAATGAATTTGGCATTGTCTGTTGTTCCTGGAACTACTGCACACACATTTGGTTGTCTCTTGCCACATGCTGTCTGAAATTGTTGACCCCAGGTCTGGCACCTATCTCTTTTTAACTATCTCAACTTAATTTACCCCAACCACATTCAACATGTTATATATTTAAGGCCAAAGAGCCCAGCTGATTCAGGAAGGAAGGAAGTGGCAAATGCTGTAAGGGAAAAGAAGACAGCCTTCGGGAAGTACAAACATACTCAGAATGAGGAGGATAGGGTGATCTATAGTGCTAAATCAAGGGTGCTGAACAGAATGGTTAGATAGGTAAAGGCTGAAAGTGAAGTATGGTTGGCACAGGCAGTAAAATCAGATGAGAAGACCTGTTTCAAATATATAAATGAGAACAGGGATATTAAAGATGAGAGTGTCAGATTAGAAAAGAAGGGGTGTTGGGCAGAGGGAAGAGCGAATGTGCTTAACAAGTATTTCTGCTCCATTTTTACTAGTGAGAAAGATGCATCACTGCCACAAGGCAGAAGGGGGGGTGAGGACAGGGAGGGGGTTACAGATGGTGTAATAGAGGTGGACAGGGTGAAAAAAGGCCTAAAGATCCTGAAAGTGGACAAATCCCCAGAGTCAGACAGAGTGCACTTGAGGGACCTAAGGGAACTGGTGTAGTTGCTGGTGGGCCCTGGCAGACCTGTTTAACACCTCTGTGAAGTCCAGGAGTGTGTCCCAGGACTGGAGAACTGCATATGTAATACCTTTCCATAAAAGTGGTCCAAGGGATAAACCAGGAAATTACAGACCAGTCAGCCTGACCTCAATAGTGGGGAAGCTGATGGAGATTCTCCTGAAGGAAAGACTGGTGGGCTTTCTCGAGGAAAATGGGCTGCAAGATGAGAGGTGGGATAGGTTTGTGTCAGGGAGGTCCTGCCAGACTAATCTGATAGACTTTTTTGACTGGGTGTCCAATAAAGTAGACGGAGGCCAAGCAGTTGATGTCCTGCATTTGGATTCTGCAAGGCCTTTGACTTGGTACCTCATAGGATACTGGTCAGGAAGCTAGAAGATCTGGGGGTGGAGTCCAAGCACTCTAGATAGGTCAAAAACTGGTTGAAGGACAGAAACCAAAAGGTGGTGGTTGAGGGGGATCACGTGATGAGCTAGGTCTAGCAAGACATCCTCTATGCTGCTTCGAGGCCCGTAGTTTCTTTAAATAGCTTTAAAACCTCCGGGAACAACAGGCGCTGCATTAAAAGAGTTATATTGGTTTGGTGAGGTGTCCGGGGCCAGATCGGTGGCGCAGTGAGCGATGAGTTGGTGTCTCAGTGGGCCAATCTCAGTGTACGCGGTAAATGATTGGAAGTAATACCAGGCCGCGCTAATAAAGTGAAATGGAAACCGAGGTGGTGGAGCCTCTTGGGAGATCGCCCGCCTCAAACTGCCAAAACTCCAATCCCCCACCCCAGTGAACAGGAGGAGGTGGCAGGAAAAGAAGGGGGAGTTATTTCGAAAAACAAAGATATCCAGGAAATAAAGCAGCTTTTGCAGGGGCTGGTAGTGGATTTTGCAGCTGTTAGACCAGTGCTGCAATTGCTCGCCCAGAGAATGGGCGATGCGGAAGTTCGGGTTGCATCTCAGGAAAGGAAAATGTCAGCAGTGGAAGAAGAGCTGGTGGTGGTTAGAAGGCAAGTCAAGAAATTGGAAAAGAGACTAGAAGATCAAGAATCAAGATGCAGAAGGAATAATCTGATCCTGGCAGGCTTGCCTGAGAAGGCCAAAGGACAGACTGTGTTTCCTATGTACAAGACATGTTGCTCAAATTGTTTTGGCCTTACCCATATGTGGGGAAGCTTACAACTTAGAGGGAGCACATAGGGCGCTGAGAGAGGTACCATCACCGGGAGCAAGACCTCGAGTAATCATTATGCGCTTTCTCAATTATAAGGAAAAAGTTCATGTCCTGTCTGCAGCGTGGCAAAAGAAATCAATACAGTGGAATGGTGCCACCCTGTGGCTATTCCAGGATCATACACCTGCAGTGAGAGGAAAACAGAAAGAATATCTGGAAATTAAAAAGAAGCTACACTTGGCTGGAATTAAGTTTCGGTTACAGTATCCTGCCACACTAGTGGTGTGACTTCAAGCAGGGGAGAAGCGTTTCCTTACTGCCAAGGATGTGCTGGAGGGACTACGGGTGGAGCTCCCCGCTCTATTTAGGGCACCAAGCTGAGCTGCTTTAGAGGCAATGGAGAGTTATGGGAATGACTGAACTGGAATAACTGGGACTCTAAAGTTTGTTATACTTAATCTGGTGAACTTCATTTTTGTTTAGATGACCTTATTGAAGGATTCCAAAGTGGGGGAGGAAGAGCTTCCTTGACTCATATGGGGCTAAAAGAATTCATCGTGGGGGAAGGAGGTCTGAAGGAGCCTAATATAGGGTTAGGGGATGAGGGAAAGATAAAAGAGGAGCAAAAGTAGTTGGGGGGGTGAAGATGTCGGAATAAGATGGAGACCGGGGTCTCGACCAAATACTTGAAATGGGATATGGGAGCCCTATCTAGTGGATGGAGTGAGAGGGAGGTTTAGATTAAAAGAGAGGGCTCAGAAGTGAAATATGTAGAGGGGGGCAAAGAAAAGAGGGAAATTGGAAAGGTCAAGAGCTTAAAGGGGGCTATATGTATATGGGGGCCTGGTGTAAACCTGGTCAGCGGTAGCGAGTGGGTACAGACGGTATAATTGAAGGGAGCTCAGAAAGATAATGCCCTCTTCCCAATTTCAGATTCACAAGACGGTGTGCTCAAGGGGAATCTTTTTTTCTATTTGGCTTTCCTGCCTGGGGTTCCCTGAAAATGCCTGGCCTCCTACTACCCAGATATCTTAGGAGAAAAGGAAAGGGAGTTGGCGAGGGTGTTGGATAAAATATAAGTAACAGAGTCTGGCTAACAATACTGAGGGAGGAGTCATAACCCTCGTGCGAGGGATTGTGAGCAGGCTAGGAAATGGGTTAATATTCAGATTAGTGTACTAAGTGTGTATCTAAGGGTCATAGAAATGCGGGGGGAGAGGGCAGGATTTCGGGGTGTCTGGACGGGAACAGGGAGAGACTGTAGGATGGAGGGGTTTTGATTGGGAAAGGGGGCTAATTCCTGCTGTTACCTACTAAGGGGAATTTGGATTAGTATTAACTAATCTCTTCTGGCCATGACTAGGAAACTTTTTCTGAACAGCATAACAAGGTTTTAAGTAGGGATAGAGTGGAAAGTTAGATAGATTGAGGGGATCGGGAGAGGGAAGTGGAGGGAAATATTATAATTACTAGGGTAAGATCCTCTCTGGGGTTAAGAATATACACCGGAGTTGGTTGAGCTTATGGGGAGGCAGGGGAGCGGCACAAGAGGGAGTTCGTCGACGATCTGAGATATGGAAGGCAGGCAATCTAGGGATCGGGGGAAGGGGGGAAGGGCTGGGGATCTGGAAAGAGAGAGAGTCCACCATGTTAGGAGCAAGGATGACAGGCTCGGACAAGGTTTCAAGGGTTGATAGTCCCAGAATAAGTTTTTGGCATGGCTTATGACGGACGTTAGAATAATCTCGTGGAATGTTAAAGGACTAAAGGGTAGACGTAAGAGAATGGTAATTATGAGACAGTTGGATCAAATGGGGGCCCATATTGTGGCTCTGCAGGAGACACATTTATTGACGGAGGAGCTGAATAGCCTCAAGTGACTCTGGATGGGGCAGGTCTAGGGGATAGGCAAGGAAAGAGCCTTAGGAGGAGTAGTGATTTTAATTAGGAAAACATGCTTATTCAGCGTGGAGCAGGTGACTACAAGAGAAGATGGTAGAGGGATTTATATTTCGGGTTTATTGTATGGTAGGGCTATTTTGGTGGCTTCCATATATGGACCGACGCCCTCTAACCCGGAATTCTTTGCCTCAATAGAGAGGGATATAACGGGTTTTTCTGGGCATTCTCTCATTCTAGCAGGAGACTGGAATGTATATGCTGACAATGCAGTAGATAGGATCCCGCCTATCAAAGGACCATTAACAAAGATTCAAATTGTCTTAAACAAACTGCTAGAGGTGACGGCCTTGGCGGATCCATCACGGACCCATGCTATGGGGGGAAATATTATGACTTTCTACTCGGCGGCACAGAAGACCCAATCCCGTATTAATTTCTTTCTAGTGAATAGGGAGGTACTTATAGGAATTAGGGGATTGATAACCGAGGGCAGAACTTTTTCGGATCACTCTCTGATCATATTAGTTTGGGAACCGAAACCAGGCCCACCTAGACCACCCCGATGGAAACTGAATGACTCCCTATTGTCGGAAACAGCAACCAGGGGTAAGCTTGAGGGAGCCGTTTTAGAAATCATACAGCATCAATTACCTACGTTGCTTGATAGGAGGTTGACATGGCCAACTTGCAAAGTACTATTTGTGGGAGTGGCTCAGGAGCTGGCAGCTCGGAAAAATAAACTGAGGAGGGTGAAAGAGGAATTTATCATAGGGGCCATCAACTCGTTGGCTCCACTGGAGGGGTCTTCAGAAGAAATAGATGGGGAACTAAAAACCCTGAGACGGGAATTAGAGGGTATTGTCTATGGTAAGGTGGACTTTCGGCTAGAAAAGATCAAAGCTAAATATCTTTTGATGGGAGATGTCCTGGGATGTTTTCTGGCAGCTAGAGTTAGGGAATGAGAGGCAAGCAGAACGGTGACATCTATTTGGCATGAAGGAAAGCTTATAACGGACCCCCAGGAGCTAGAAGATGCTTTTGCACGGTATTTTAAAGACTTATATCAGATTGGGAATGTGGTGGGGGGAGTAAGAAATCAGAACTTTCTTGGATGGAGTATCTTTACCTGTGCTAGACTCCACTCAAGTTAAAGATCTAGTGGCTCCTATTGGCACTGCAGAGATTGTGGAGGTAGTCAGGTCCTTACCGGTGGGCAAAACACCGGGGCCGGATGGTCTCACGACAAAGTTTTATCAGACTTATATCCATATTCTACTGCCTATGCTTCAAGAATTCTTTAATATTGTAATGCAGGAGGGAGTGGCACACACCCCCATATCAAGCATACATTACATTAATCCCCAAACCAGATAAGCCTAAGGATTTACCAGGTAATTACAGGCCTATAGCATTACTGAATCAGGACATCGAGATTCTTACTAAAATTTTGGCCAATAGAATTTGGCGGATAGCACCGGTGGTAATCAGTCAGGAACAAGTGGGATTTATGCCAGGGAGGGGGGCACATGATGCTCTGAGGAAGTTACGTCATATCCTGAACTATGCAACAGACTCTCAGTTACCCTTAGCCTTGATATCACTAGATGTTGAGAAGGCCTTTGACAGGGTCTCCCATCCTTTTCTTTTTGCCACAATGCAGAAGATGGGCTTCCCCGAAGGCCTGATTAGAGGCATTAAAAACCTGTATGCTGCTCTGACAGCTAGAGTCCTATGTAATGGCTATATTTCACAGGAAATAAAGCTTGAAAACGGGACCCATCAAGGATGCCCCCTTCCCCCGATACTATTCAATATCTACCTAGAGCCTCTGCTGAGAGCAATCAATAGCGATGGAAACATAAGGGGGGTTGAGATATTGGGACGAGAGTTAAAGATGTCAGTTTTTGCAGACGATGTGCTCATGCATTTAGGGGACCCAGTGGCTGGGTTAGAGAGGACCAGAGAGCTGATTGGGTGTTTTGCTAAAGTCTCTAACTATAAACTGAATTTGACTAAAATCCAAATTCTCCCCCTGACGCCCCATGTATACAAGGCAGATTTTGCTCATCTGCGGATCCAATGGGTGACTGATAAGATCAAATATCTGAGCATCTAGATCACAGGGAATGAATTTTGAGATTGGGGTGGAAACAAATTTTGAAGGGACCCTGTCAGCCATTAGGGGTGATTTAATAAGATGGAATAAGCTACCCTTGAATTTTATGGCTAGACTTGGGCTCATAAAGATGAACCTGCTGCCAAGGTTGTTATACCCGGTATACTTAGCTCCATATAGTATTCCTAAAAAGTGGTTTAGTAGGATTAAAAAGTTACTCTCAGATTTCTTATGGAATTGTAAACCTCCCAGGAGGGATTAAGTTGCCAGATCTCCATTTATATTATGTTGCGGGGCAGTTGGGTCTTATGTCCCAATGGGGTAGAAGAAAGGAGGGAGATGCTTATATCCTGGAATAGTTGCATCCGGAGACCCAAATGATGAAGGAGGTAGGCCTCTCTCTGGAGGCACCCCTGTATGCCAATATAGCTAAATGGTTTAAACAAGGGCTGGGAAACCCGGTTGTGAAGGCGGCGGAAGTGTAGTGGTCGTTTTTGACTCAGGCTCAGAGGAAGGACCAAATGAAGGCTTGAGGACAGCCAGTATTGGGTAACCCTAACTTAGTTATAGGGAACCAGATACTTAAAGGGAAGTGGTCTAGGTGGGTCTTAGGTTTGAAGTTGGAGGATGTTATTCAGGACAACAAGGTGGCTCTCCCGGTACAGTGTAATGGAATGCCCTTTTTCCACAGGATTCAGCTTGTGTGCATGCTAGAGGGGGAGTTAAGGAGGTTAGGAGGCCTGATAGACTGCTCATTTAAATGGGATGAGCTGAGGGAGATAGATCCAAAATCTAGGGCCTTCTCACAAGTGTATAAAATTCTTCTTTTTTTTTTTTTGGTCCGAGCTCTCCTATAGCAGTACCATACTGGGACGAAAAGTTGGCGCCAGGAAATATTGATTGGACTAATGTATGGAAAAGTAGCAAATATATTGTAATACCTAAATTTAGGAGCTTACATTTTTTTATTGTCTCAAATTTATACTATACCCCTGTGAAACTGTGTGATAGAGGCCTAAGACAGACAGACCTGTGTTTTAGGTGTGGCTTGGAGAGAGGAGACTTGTGACATGTGCTGTGGAACTGCAGTAAAATATCGCCCTTGTGGGGTGAAATCAAGAGATGAATGGACCCAATGCTGGACTACTCGGAATTTATAAAACCATAGATATGCGTTCTAGGGGACCTATCGCAAATTGTTGGGGCAACACCTAAGTATCACATATCCTAGATGGCGGCAGTAAGCAAGTCATATGTGGTCCAACACTGGAAGGACGGCCAGCCTTATGGGTATAAACAGTGGGTAAGAGACCTTATCGGGGCTTTAGATAGAATTAAGAGGCATTTACATTCAGAGGGGAGGATAGGGTTATATGCTAAAAGACGGGTGGTACTAAAGGCATTATACTCCCAGCAAGAGTTAGACGCCCGGATGCAGGTCTGTCTTTTGGGCTGTGATTAGCTGGAGGAATCTGGGATAGAACTCTTAAAGAGTACTAGAAATACTAGCAAAGGTTGGAGGGTGTGATGGAAGATGGTATGGGAAGTGGTTGGGACTTAGAATGTGAATAGTTAAGTGTCTGCTAGATAAGTTGGGGGGACGGAGACTCTCTCTCTCTTTCCAGGGGACACAGAGGGGCACCACCCTTAACAAGGTGGGAACTTAGCATGAAAGAAGGTTAGGGAGCACCCATCGGGCTGCAGATAACTTTCAGGGAGTAAGGGGAAAGAGATCGCTTTATAAGCAGCTTGGGGATCTTAACTTAAGGTGTTGAGGTAGCAAGCTTAGAGTAGGTTGGGAGGGGTGATGCTTCCTCTGTGTATGTAAATAGTTAAGCTGTACATAGTTCACACAGTCAGTTTTGGATTGTGTACCCTGGGGTAACCGGGTCTATGTTTGTCTGTATGTTTGTATGGTTGATAATTGGAACATGAATAAAGATGTGTTCAAAGGAAAAAAAAGGTGGTGGTTGAGGGTGGGGGGATTCTAGAAAGCTAGGCTGGTCATCAGTAGGGTCCCAAAAGACTCGGTGCTTGGTCCGGTGTTGTTTAACATTTTCATCTGTGACATAGCAGATGGGATCAAAGCAAAATATGCCTGTTCATGGATGACACAAAGCTCTGTGGGAGGGTGGATATGGAGGAGGAGAGACAGGAACTAAGGGAAGCTCTGGGTAGGTTAGAGAAGTGGTCTGGCATTTGCCAACTGGGGTTCGATGATAAAAAGTACAGAGTTATGCACTTGGAAGCAAAGAACCCAGAGACAAAATATGGGCTGGATGGTGTGCAGATCACCAAGTCTGAGGAGGAAAAGGACTGGAGGTTATCATCAAGAGTGACCTGAAGCACACAGCACACTGCAAGAGAGCAACAGCAAAAGCAAATCGGATGCTGGGCTGCATGATGAGGGATATTACCAGGAAGAAGGCTGAGGTCATACTTCTTTTTTTTTTTTTTTTGTTGCCAGGGCTCCCCTAGCCCTGTAAGTGGGCTCATCAGACTCTGGCAACCTGTTCCCTCATACTCCAGGATGCCCTCCCCCCCGTGTGGGGCCGCTGTGATGGAACTGTCATGGCCAGAAGGACCAGGCACTTGAACCGGCTCATACATGGGGGCCGGCATTTCTCTCTTTTTCCTTCCTGGAGATGAAGGATGTGCAATGACGCTGACTGAGATGAAAGCATGCACGGTTCCATGCACACTCTCCTCCAAGCATCTGTCCTCAGCTCCTCCCTGCTGCAGTATGGTGCCCTGTCTCCCAGTCTCTGCCAGGGGGCGAACAGGCACCAACACTGAGAGACTCCCCTCCCTGGAGAATGAGAGCAGTCCTCCGGACACTCAATCCTTCTCCTCCCCTGCCAACCCCCGGCAGCCTGTGCCCATTCCTGAACACGGGTCACTGGTGTGGCACGAAGTGTGGCATCCAGTGCCTCAACCCTCAGCACCACCGGACTGGCTTGAGGTAATACTTTTGCTGTACAGGTCTCTGGTAAGATGGCACCCAGAATACAGTGTGCAATATTGGTGCCCTTATCTTAAGAAGCATGTCAACTTGCTGGAGGCAGTTCAGAGAAGGTTGTCCAAGAAGATCCAGGGCCAGCAGGGCAACACCTACAAAAAGAGGCTCAAGGGGTTCAACATGTACTCTCCTGAGGACAGAAGGGAGAGGGGGAATACAATCAAGACCTTCAAATACCTTAAAGGTATTAATAGGGTGAATACAGAGGGCCTCTTCAATCTTAGTGGGACCAAATCCACTGGAGGGCATAGCCTAAAGCTGATAGGGGGAAATTCAAGAGAGAGGTGAGGAGGCATGTTTTCATTGAGAGAGTGGTGGCCAAATGGAACAAATTGCCAGAGGAAATGATCTCCCTGAAAATGGTAGGTAACTTCAAGCAATGATGGGACAGAATGAAGGGGAAAGTTGCTAAGTGGAAGGAATAGAGGGAGGTCGGGGGGATTTGGGGGATGGTGGCTAATTCCACTGTAAACACAGCGAGGACCTGTACATTCAAGCAGACAAGACAGACTGTAAGGCCTTTATCTGGTGGCATGTTCATATGTATGCTCATGTTTCTGCATATTAGAGATAAAGGCTTACTCATTAGGGGGCCCAGTATTGTCTCCTCCATTTGGAATAGGTTTGGGTTCATTACTGTGCCTTCAAAGCCCCACTCAAGGTGCAGTCTGACCAGGACATATACAAAAAAATCAGTTGGGCGACAAGTTTAAAATGCTCTTAAGTGTTGAAAAGGACTCAAGAATTCCCCTTCATATATGTTCTTAATCTCCACAAGGCATCTAGATTATTGATTATGCAGTGGAGTTGTTTCAGGGACTTCAGGTGGGACTGAAGGTCATACCCCAGTTTTTATAGCAATAACTTGGGACAGTGCTGCTTTGTTCTTCAGAATTTTGCTACATTTAGGCCAGACATGAGTGTCACTAATGCACTCTGCAGGTCAGGCCCTCTGCTCCCACAGTGCCAACCTCAGAGTACAATAGTACGAACTGGTAACAGACAAGGTAACCCTCCTGTCTGCTTTTGGGTCTGAATCACTTTTAGTCTCAAGTTCTGGGGGGATTCAAACTGTGGACCTTATGCTAGCATACCCAAATGTGTAGGCTCAGATAATATTCTCTTTGGGGGGATGCAATATATCTTTCACCTAAGGGCACCTAACTAGGTACCCAAAATGAACCCTTTTGACTCTATAAGAGACCTTAGGTATATTCGTACCTTTTTATTTAAGCTCAGTAACACCATCAAGCTGTTGAACAGTTTTGTCAGACTTAACTACCTATACATCACATTCAAAAAGAGCTGACAGACACCCAGGCAGTCTCTTAAGAAAATGTTCTTTACTAAAAGATGATAAAAATATGAAAAATGTAAACACAGAACAATATATCAAAGAGCTCACAATCACATTAAAGAACAAGGGAAAAGTACAAAACAAAAACTCCTACCATGATACATTTAGACCTTTGCTGTCTAAGGTATTACCTCCGGAAGTGCTTAAGTTAGATCAGAGAACTGTTTCTCTCAGAGTACCACGATGATATGTCAACATTTCAGACACAAGTATCATTTTAAACTCTGTGTCTCCACACCCCTTCTGTGAGTCATCTAGCTCCTCCTTTTAGAATATAAAATTACAAAAAATATTTCCTATCAGGAGGTATTTCAAATAATGTGACTTCAGAAGAAAAAAAAAACAGATATGTTCTAAATTATGACAGTCTTTAATCAAGCCTTTCCTTTGAATTGGTGGCTGGTTCCTGTTTTCCCAAGGAGATCAACTGGTTTTATAACGTTTTAACACATTGCTGTTATGAATGGGTTCCTCTAGGAAATCATAAAAGTTTATTAGGTTTATCCTTTGGCAGATGGCCAGAGCCTTAATTAAGAACAGACATGAAACTCTAGGTTTCCCCTTTGCTGGTCAATTTCACACATCCTCTGCTCAGTTTACACAGTTTACATATCCTGTAGCTTCAATGAAACCTGGGGAGGGGGGCACTCATGGAAGCGTAGGCTGTCTTATGTGAGACAATCACATACAATTTTTTATATTACAAATAGCATACAATTATCATAACCAGATGGCCAAGTGTCACACTCCTCCCCGCCTAGACTGAATTTGGGGGCTGTATCCCCAGCATGAGATAAGCTCCACAAGTCAGTTCATTCCTCATATAGACTCGACAAGCCATCTATGTTCTGATTGGTTGCTCCAGCCCTATGTAACATCATAATGCCATACCCTTGCAATGCAAGACTCCATCTTAATAGTCTACCATTAGTTTTTCCCATTTGTGTCAGCCAAACCAGGGGGTTGTGGTCAGTTTGTACCTCAAAATGCAGCCTGTATAAGTATGGCTCTAACTTCTTTAGGGCCCACACATGGCAAGGCACTCTTTTTCCACAGTACATTAAGCCTGCTCCCTGGGAAGTAACTTTTTACTCAAGTACACTACAGGTTGATCTTTCCCTTGGTTGGATGTCTGACTCAGTACTGCCCCAATACCTACATCTGAGGCGTCAGTCTGGACTATAAAGGGTCTGCTATAGTCAGGACTTGTCAGTATAGGAGCACTGCACAGTGACTCCTTCAGTCTGTTAAAGACTTTTTCACAGGCTGGTTCCCAGACAATTTTCTTAAGCATCTTTTTCTTTACCAGGTCAGATAGGGGAGCAGCCAGGGCACTGTAATTGGGTATGAATTTCCTATAGTACCCTGCTGTCCCTAGAAAACTCCTGACATGCTTCTGTGTTTCTGGTCTGGGCCATGCCTTGATCACCTCTATTTTTACTTGGTTAAGATGGAGCTGTCCCCAGCCTACAACATACCCGTGGCATGCCACTTCAGCCATGGCCACCTGGCACTTCTCAGCTTTGACAGTGAGCCTGGCCTTCTGTATCCTGTCCAGCACTTCCCTAAGGTGGGACAGGTGTTCCTCGCAGCTGGCACTAAAGATGGCAATGTCATCAAAGGTATGCCACGGTGTACTCCTCAGCACCATTTAACACTTGGTTCACCAACCTTTGGAAACTGGCCGGGGCATTCTTCATTACAAAAGGCATTACTTTAAATTCAAATAAGCCTATCGGAGTGATAAAGGCTGACCTCTTCCTAGCTCTGTCAGTTAACTCTACCTGCCAATACCCTTTTGTCAGGTTAATAGTCGGAAGGTAGGTCGCCCCTCCCAACTTGTCCAGGAGTTTGGCCATCTGGGGCATCGGGTGGGCATCTGACTTTGTGACTGCATTCAGTCCATGATAGTCCACACAGAACCTAGTGGAGTCATCTGGCTTGAGCACAAGGACTACGAGTGAGGTCCAGGGGCTGTTGGATCTCTGGAATAACCCTAAATCCAGCATTTCATCCACCTCCCTCCTAATGTCCTTTTGGACAGCCTCTGACAGCCTATTTGCTGTCCCCCGTATGGGTGTCTGTGTCCCTGTATCCACATTGTGCGCTGCTAAGGGGGTTAGTCCAGGCTTGGTGCTAAACAGTCTGGCAAAGTCTGCTAAAACCTCCTTTACTTCCTGGATCTTGACCGGGGCCAGCTGGGGTGACAATTTAACTGCCTCCACAGAGGACTCCTGCTTGCTTTCTTCTAGCAAGTCCAGAAGGGGGTCTCCTTTGTCCGTCCCCTCCCCAGGACTACATACTGCAGCACCATGTCAGCCCTATTTGCATATGGCTTCATCATGTTGACGTGGTACATTCTTTCTGTAAGTCTTCTGTCAGGTAACGCTATGATATAGTTCACATCATTTACCTTTCTAACTACTTTGTACGGTCCTGCCCACTCAGCCTGTAGCTTGTCTTTCCGGACCGGGATAAGGACCATGACTCCCTGACCCACCGTGTATGAGTGAGCTCTGGCTCTGCGGTTGTACCACACTTTTTGTTTCTGTTGGGCAGCTGCCAGGTTGCTCTGGGCTGTCCCCATAAGCTCCTTCAGCCTTTCCCTAAACCTAAGGATGTAATCCACTATGGGAGTTCCCTGGGTGGCGTGCTTGCCTTCCCAGTCCTCCCGAATCAAGTCTAGGAGCCCACGTATCTGGCGTCCATATAAGAGCTCGAAGGGGGAAAACACTATCAACTGTTGGGGCACCTTCCTCTATGCAAACAACAGGTGGGGAAGGTATTTCTCCCAGTCCCTCCCATGCTGTTCAGCAAACATTTGGAACATTGACTTCAGGGTACTGTTAAATCTTTCCACAAGCCTATTGGCTTGCGGATGATAAGATGTCATGTGTCTCTGCACCTCCCCACACTTCTCCCACAGCCATTTCATCAGGTCTGACTTGAAGGAACCCTCCTTGATCAGTGATAACCTCCTGTGCAAACCCAAAGCGGGAGAAAATCCCAAGTAAGGCATCTGCCACTTTGTCTCTCCTTAGTGAGGATAGGGTGACTGCCTCTGGATACTGGGTGGCATAATCCACCACAGTCAGGATGAACCTCTTCCTGGAGGAGCTAGATGAATTTAAAGGCTCCACAATATCCATTCCCACCCTCTGGAATGGCTCCTCCATTATGGGCAATGGAATTAGGGCGGCTTGGGCTTTCTTACTTGCCTTTCCTATTTCTTGGCACCAGTGACAAGATCTGCAATACTCCTTCACCTGCTGGGTGCAGTTGGGCCAATAGAAATTGTGGGCCAACAGCTGCATAGTGCACATGATTCCCAGATGACCAGACAAGGGAGTATCATGTGCAATCTTGAGCAACTGCTCACGATACCCCTGGAGAACGACAAGCTGCCTGCCTATCACCTCTCCCTCTGTCTTTTCAGCTTGAGTATACATCAGTCCATTTTCCCAATAAACTTTATGTTTTTCATCACCTCCCTATGCTCCGTCAGAGTCTGCCCAAACTCTCAGCTTCTCTAGACTAGGATCACTTTTCTGAGCAGCTGCAAACTCTTTACACATTCCCAAGGCATGGGACAGGTCCCCATCAGTATCTAAACTAGGGTCCCTAGCTCTAGAGTCAGGACACTCCAGATCACTGTCATCCCTAACTCTCTGGCAATGGGTCACCCCTCCTTCTTCAGAATAACCCTCCATAGCTGTTTGGTTAACTGCTACTAGGGAAATTTCTACCCCCTTTTCATTAATCTCCATATAAGGAGACACAGGCTGGGGAACCAGCCTCCCAGTGGTTTCCACAATGGCGTCTATGGGGTCCAGGGAACTACAATTTTCCCTTGCTGCTTGGCTACAGGTAACTGCACACACCATCCCATCACAAAAAGTGTCAGTGGCTCAGCAGGTTGCTCATTCACCTCTGATGTCGAGAGATCAGAAGGCTGTGGGTTCTATCCCCACACCAAACACTTGGGTTAACATCCCAATACTGACACTGTAGTGCAGCATGAGGGGGGTGCTGCACTTCTGAGGTGCCATCTTTCAGATGAGAGGTTAAAACCGAGGTCCCATCTGCCTGTTCTGGTGGTAGCTCAGGTTAATGTTAACGATCCCATGGCACTTCTCAAAAAAAGAGTAGGGGTATTTAGTTTTTACTGACTAACAGGGAAGGGATCACAGATCTCCAGGTAGAAGGTCACCTGGGAGCCAGTAACCATCACATGATATGGTTCAATTTGGCCATTGCAATTAAATCATCCCATTCCAAGGCAAAAATATGGGACTTCAGATGAGCTGACTTTGATAAGATGGCCAACAAAGTTAAGCTAGCCCTGGCAAAAAGAAACACAGGTGAGGGGGTATAGGCAAAGTGGGAAAGCATTAAGGATGCAATACTTGAAGCAACATCCCATTGTGTTCGACAGAAAAAGAAGTGCAAAAGAAGAAGGACACCACTTTGGTTCTCAAATACAGTAGCAGAAAAGGTCGGAGCCAAAAGGCTGGCCTTCAGGAAATATAAGGGAACACAGCAGGATGAAGATAGGGAGGCATGCCAAACTGCCCTAAAGGAAGCAGGGAAGGCAGTAAGGCAGGCAAAGTCCCAAACCGAGGAACCACTAGCACAAACAGTAAAAGAAGGTGCCAAGACTTTCTATAGGTACATTAGTGAAAGGAGAAAGTCCAGAGGGGGGTATTGCTAAGCTCGAAGGAGAAAAGGGGGCATATGAGGAGGAGGACCCTGTAAAAGCATCTATCCTAAATAGATACTTTTGCTCAGTATTTACTGAAGAGAAGGTAGGGCAGGGCTCACAGCTCAGCACCATGGACACAGGAGGGAGGGAGGTGAGCACTACTCCCTTCACAAAAGAAAGGGTCCTACAAGAGCTCGCTAAGCTCAGGGTGGACAATACAATGGGACCTGATGGCATACATCCCAAGTTGCTAAAGGAGCTAAGGGTGGAACTAGCAGAGCCATTAGCAGAACTGTTAAGTGAGCCTGTGAGCACAGGAGAGGTCCCAGACGACTGGAGAAGGGCTCATGTGATCCCGCTGCACAAGCGTGGTAGCAGGGAGGAGGCAGGGAACTACAGACCAGTCAGTTTTACCTCAGTAGTGGACAAGATTATGGAGGCACTCCTTAAAGAAAGAATAGTGCAACACCTGGAATCCATAGGGGCACAGGATCCAAAACAGCATGGGTTTACAAAAGAAAAGTCATTTCAAACTAATCTCATAGATTTCTTTGACTTGGTAACCAGAGTGGTGGACCAAGGGGGAGCAGTTGATGTTGCCTACCTAGACTTCAGCAAAGCTTTCGACACTGTTCCCACATAGAAGATTGATAAACAAGCTGGGTAGGCTTGGGGTGGGTCAGAAGTTGGTCAACTGGGTGGCAAACTGGTTAACGGGCAGAAAACAGAGACTGGTGGTTAATGGTATGCAGTCAGAAGAGATGCAAGTCACAAGTGGGGTACATCAGGGATCAGTCCTGGGGCCAGTCCTCTTCAATATCTTCATCAGTGACATTGCAGGTGGACTAGAGGGTAAGGCTTGTTTGTTTGCAGATGACACCAAGATCTGCAACAGAGTAGATGATCCAGATGGGTGGGCAGAATGAGAAGAGATTTGGATAAACTAGCAAAATAGTCAGAAGAGTGGCAACTGGGATTTAATGCAAAGAAGTGCAAGATCATGCACATAGGGAAGAGAAACCCTGGAGTCATCTACAGGCTGGGAGGGGAGTTGCTGGCAGTCACAAAGGAAGAAAGAGACTTGGGCATCATCATCACCACCGATGACCTGAAATCATCCAAGCAGACCTCTAAAGCAGTAAGAAAGGCTAGGGGGATGTTAGGGTGTATTAGTAGGGGTATCACAAGTCGTAAGAGGGAGGTAATAATCCCTCTTTACAAGACACTGGATAGGCCCCATCTGGAGTACTGTGTGCAGTACTGGAGGCCACACCTTCACAAGGACATTAACCAAATGGAGGCAGTCCAGAGAAGGGCAACCAAAATGGTGCAGGGACTGCATCAGAAGACATATGAGGACAGATTAATGGAGCTCAATATGTATATCCTAGAGCAAAGGAGGGAGAGAGGTGATATGATCGAAACATTCAAACACCTTAAGGGCATTAACAAGGTGAAAGAGTATAAGAAAAATAGCAGGACAAGAGGACACAGCATGAGATTAGGGGGAGGCTGATTAAGGAGTAATGTGAGGAAGTTCTTTTTCACAGAAAGGGTGGTGGATGCATGGAACGGCCTACCTCAGGAAGTGGTGGCTATGAATACAGTGCAGGGCTTCAAACAGGCATGGGATAGGCATAAGGGAGCAATACAGATGAGTATGAATAGATAGGCCACTGACAGCAAAGGATGATGGCACATTTATAAGGTAGAAAAAGAAATGGGCAGACTGGATGGGCCTTGTGGTCCTTATCTGCTGTCAACTTTTATGTTTCTATCCCCTGTTTGAGACTGTTGCCCAGGATGACGTCAACTGCTAAAGTTTTGGCTACAGCCACCTGTTGCACAGTTCCCCCTGTTTCACCCCAGTCTAGGAGAACACTAGCGAGTGGCAATATTCTCTCCTCACCAGTGTGAATCCTTGTACAGTTACAAATTTATTGGGTATACGTTGACCAGGCTCTATCAGATCCCCTTTTACCAGCATCAGGGATACCCCTGTGTTTCTTAACCCTTGTGTCTGTACACCTTTCACAGTGACTGAGTGCATGTGTCCCCTCATGTTCACATTCGTGCTTCCAGGGACACATGAACAACCCCCTTCTTTCCTAGCCCCATTCTTGTGTATTGCTCATCCTTTTGGGACACTGTCTGGCAATATGCCCAGTTTCTTTACAAACCCAACATTTGTTTCTTTTCTCAAAAAAATATTTTCTTTGAAACCTGGGGCTAACTGGGTTTGCTGGAGGCAGTGAGGGTTTTAGCTGCCCTAAAGGCATGCTTTTCCCTTTCTGTGCTGCCATGCCCACCCCATTCACTCTCAGAGCAGGTCTGCTCCTGGCATAGCAGTCTGTTTTGGGATATTGGTCCTCCAGACAGGTTTTCAGCTCTGCTGGGCATGCCCCAAAAACTGCTCTAACAATATAGCATTTTCAATGTTATCTACAGAGTTTACTTCAATTCTCTCCCACCAATGTTTTAAACATTAACGTTGTTTCATGGCTAGCTCCTCGTAGCTCATTTCAGGGCTTCTCCTGAGCTTACGGAATTTAGCTCTGTATGCTTCTGCAGTTAAATGAAACTTTTTTAAAAGTGCAGCTTTAAGTTTGCTGTAATCATTACTGCCCTCATTGTCCATTTGACCCAATGCATCCTGAGTTTTCCCGGTAAGTAGCGGGGATAGCTGGAAGCTCCAGGACCTTCTAGGAATATTTGCCTGAATATAAACTTTTTCAAAGGAATTTAAAATGGCATCCATAACCTCCCCCTCTTTAAATTCAGCTATCAGTTTGGAATTTCATTTGTAACCCAGTCCTGTAGTTCCAGTTAAACCCAAGCCACTCACCTGCTCTGGTGCTGGTGGTTGGAGTCGTAACTTCTCCAGTTCATGTCACCTCTGGTGCCCATGCTCTTCACGGTCTGCCTCTCGCTGTTCACGTTCAGCTTCTCTCTGTTTTCACTCTCTTTTCTCCTCTGCAACTCGTTTCTCTCACTCTGCTTCTTGCCATTCCTACTCAGCCTCTCTGAAATTCCAGCTCCATTCTGCACAACTCAGTCTGCAGTCTGATTGCTTCTGATTCCAGAATGCTGGTGACCTTCTCCTGCTGCTGTGGCCCTGGGCTTGCACTGGTCCTGCTGTCCTTCTCACTGGATCTGGACACTGCACTGGCCACTGGCTCCTCCAAGTCCAAGGTTCGGTCCTTTATAGTCACAGAGTGTGACTTGACATTTTGGGCATCAGCAGCCATCAGAATATCCACAAGGTTCTGCTTGGTGGCTCTCCCCTTGTGCAGAACTCCTTTCCCCTTGCACAACTGCTTCAGGTAGTCTGCAGTATGCTCGCTGTAGATGGAAGCCATCTTCTTCCTTAACTATGGCTGCTCTAACTTTCACTTTGGAAAAAAATTAAACTGGTAGGAACTTGACTGTAAGCAAATTATATAGTTCTGTTTTCTCATTTAAAAATAAATCACTGCCTTCTTTTGCAAGTGAGCCCTACAGTATTAAGATGACAAACTGAACAGTTAAAGCTTGTGTTAACAAATTTTCACACTGCTGCCAACCAAATCTGTCACAAACGCACTCTGCAGGTCAGGCCCTCTGCTCCCACAGTGCCAACCTCAGAGTGCAATAGTATGAACTGGAAACAGACAGGGTAACCCTCCTGTCTGTTTTTGGGTCCGAATCACCTTAAGTCTCAAGTTCTGGGGGGATTCAAACTGTGAACCTTATGCAAGCGTACCCAAATGTACATGCTCAGATAATATTCTCTTTAGGGGGATGCAATATATATTTCACTTAAGGGCACCTAACCGGGTATCCAAAATGAACCCTTTTAACTCTATAAGAGACCTTAGGTAGATTCTTACCTTATTATTCAAACTCAGTAAGACCATTGAGCCGTTGAACAGTTTTGTCAGACTTAACCACCTATACGTCACATGCAAAAAGAACCGACAGACACCCAGGCAGTCTCTTAAGAAAATGTTCTTTACTAAAAGATGATAAAAATATGAAAAATGTAAACACAGAACAATATATCAAAGAGCTCACAATCACATAAATGAACAAGAGAAAAGTACAAAGCAAAACTCCTACCACGATACATTTAGACCTTTGCTGTTGAAGGTATTACCTCTGGAAGTGCTTAAGTTAGATCAGAGAACTGTTTCTCTCAGAGTCCCACGATGATATGTCAACATTTCAGACACAAGTATCATTTTAAACTCTGTGTCTCCACACCCCTTCTGTGAGTCATCTAGCTCTTCCTTTTAGAATGTAAAATTACAAACAATGATTTCCTATCAGGAGGTATTTTAAATAATGTGACTTCAGAAGAAAAAAAAGGACATTTCCTAAATTATGACAGTCATTAATCAAGCCTTTCCTTTGAATTGGTGGCTGGTTCCTGTTTTCCCAAGGGGATCAAAGGGTTTCACAACATTTTAACACATTTCTGTTATCAATAGGTTCCTCTAGGATATCATAAAAGTTTATTAGGCTCATCCTCTGGCAGATGGCCAGAGCCTTAATTAAGAACAGTCAGGAAACTCTAGGTTTCCCCTTTGCTGGTCAATTTCACACATTATCTGGTCAGTTTACATATCATGTAGCTTCACTGAAACCTGTGGGGGATGGGGGGTGGGCACCCATGGAAGCACAGGCTGTCTTATGTGAGACAATCACATACTATTTTTAATATTACAAACAGCATACAATAATCATAACCAGCTGGCCAAGCATCACAATGAGTAGTTGATTTGGTAAATGAATTCACAGGGGGGCTTCAGACACAACTGATTTAGGGTAGTACAAAGACAGTGGGCCATCAGGGTTCTTCCCAAGCAATTCTGCTTTATGCCTTGCCAGGAAGTGCTGCCAGTTACTCCATGGTCAGGGTCTAGAATGCTAACTGAGCTGTCAAATAGCATAGTTTGAAGTCTGGCAACACCAATCCCTCCCTGCTCACCATCATGTATAAAACTATCTGCTTAACTCTCCCTGCCTTGCCCTGCAAAAAGAAAGATCCCCCCATGCTGTTCAACTGTTTAAAAAGTGTTTGTGGGACTTGGACCAGAAGTGACAAAATTAGGTAGAGGAGCTTAGGAATGATGCATACTGTATCTGCACAGTAGTGACCCTGCCTATCAGAGTGAGTGGTAATGTTTGCCAGCTCTTTCAGTCCTGCTTGATTTGTTCCCAAAAGGGAGGTGTAATTCATTTTCTGGCACTTGGAGAGCTTAGTCAGTATCAGTACCCAGAAATATTTAGTTTTAGGTAATGCTTTTGATATTGTTTCCCCTATATTGCCGCAGAGCTTTTCCCCTAATTGCCAATTACTTGCACTTCCACCAGTATTTATTATGGCCAGAAACTGGACCATATGCCTTCCCTTTCCTAACATTTTAACAGGAAATAGTTAAGGGACTGGGTACCATATAATTCATGGAACCTCCTTTCAGACCTGTGTAATTTAATGTGAACCTTTACATAATCAATTTGCAATTCTGTGGCACTCTACATATGTAAGTTAAATATTAGTGCTAATGAGTGAGGTACATAATGCCCTTATTTTTTATAGCTGACGGTATGAGGTTGTGTATCTCAGGTTCAAAGATGGGTTTATGTCTCAGATAGTTTTTTGCAGATATGTGTCTACACCAGGACTTTAGCACAAATCCAGTTTTAACACTGCACTAGTGGTACAGCAGTGCTAGAATGACGCTGGATGCTATGCCAATGGCACTATTTGAAAAGAGAAGGGAATAACAAACATTCTAATCCATATTACCTCTCCCAATTGCCAAAATTGATGAGCATTAGGCCCTAATGCAATTGGTCACAAAATGTTGGTTGAACTCTACATTTCTCTCACAAGGGTCCTTTGACATTGTAGTACCTAAACAGGTTGAAAATGTCATCCACTAATACAAACGGCTTTAAACCAAGGTGGTATTGGTTCAGTGACGCTCTAACAGTAGATGGAAGACTTTCAACATGCCACATCTGTTTGCTGGACACGGCTGCCAAAATCCATGCTGGGAATTAGACCATGAAATGGTGGTCTAAGCCCCAGGATTCAATTCCTTTGTTGCCTCTGAAAAATGGACACGATTCCTGCAGTTGTGGCAGAAATTACTGTAAAACTGCAGATCCAGAAACAAATGGTTTGATACCTTTTATTGGACCAGCATAGTTGTAACAAAAGAAAACAGTGCTTAAGCTCTCAGACCAACCAAATGCAGGAATTCTAGCGAATGCATTGGGATGTTTGTGAATATGCTCCATGCATCCTGACACATTTGCCTGGATGCAGCACGTGTCTGAAATACAGATAGGAATGCTGTATCCAAGGCTATGAAAATCCAGCCCCATGTATCTTAAAAAAAAACAGTGCGCCCCACCAAACAGTTAATCAAAGTTCTTAATACTATTATTAATACTATTACATAATGATAAAATAGACAAAATAAATGGATATGGTAGCAGAATAGACAAATTAACAATTGCTGTGTGTGAAGTGATGAAGAACATGTGCTGTGCATCACATGTGCTTGAATGTTGTCACTACGCCACATTAATATCTATTTCTATCAAAATGCCCGATTTTAGAAGACTAGGATTTATGAGACTACAAAACTCCTTATACAAACAGTGAATTTCCATGATGACAAATCTATCCCTAATTTTTATTGGGACTATGCGTAGTATAACATTCGGAAAAATATACTTCAATATATGTCAGTGAACCAGTTTCAACCATGCTAATGAGAATACATTTTATCACATAAATGATGTTTCTTTTGTTGATGGTAACATACTACCAAAATAACAGGCTATATAAAGAACTTTGAGGAATTTATCATATGAAAACCCAAATAAGTGGCACATTCTTTTGTGTTCTATTCTGTTAATACGAATTTATATCCCGGCACCTTATCTTCCATCAAATATTAATAAGCTGCCATTGAGATTATTAGTGACTGTGTTTAGCATAGATCTATAAAAGAAAGTGAATTTTATTTACAGCTTAGGCACCCCAGGATAGCTTCATGCAGGAGATTCATCTCGTTTCTATGAAGTATTTGTGGAAAAATAATCTCAGCTAGGCATGTAAGATCTTCTTTGAAGGTATCTCCATAGAGCCGTAATACATTGAATTGTAAGCTGTCAGTGTCAGGATCTTGTGGGAAGCTTTTGCATGATGAGGCTACTCACACCAACATGCCTATGTGGCTGTTGAAGAGTGCACAGCATCACTTATGTAACGTGGGTGTGCTCCGACCACTGTGAAAAGAATGAATATCAGATCAGTAAAAGCTGTGTTTCCATCATTGCATTTTTGTTGATGAAATTTATTTTTCTCTAGTAGCTACTCCTTTGGATTTCCTTGATCATCACTGCATGTTGCGCTGAGAACTGTGCTTTGTTACCATGGTCAGTGTGGAATTTCAATTTATCTTTAGAAACCATGAGTTACACATGTGCTGTTTTTTCCTTATGATAAGAAAACCAGTGAGGTTTTCCAGGGTTTCAACCAAGCTGCATGAAGTCACAGGCAAAACATTTTGGACCATTTTTGGGAAAAATAGACAAGACTGCTGCAGTAATCCAACCAAAAAATCACAGCACTCAGCTCTTCCAGACAAAATGTCACTACATCCAGGAGATGAAATTGACAGTCATGATAATTTATTCAGCAATGTGCTACAGCCAGTTTAAAAATTATAAAGCAGTACAAAAGACATGCAAGCCTGCTGCAATGCCTGCCAAGTCATAGGCTCTATCTCTGACACTGATAAAGCAGAAATTGTCAATCAAAGTCACCACCAATATAGACACTGCAGTCACCAATGAGATCTGTTGCCCAGCTGATGTCTTCGCTGTTGTCGGTGTCGGTGTTGAGCCACTAGAGCTGACAGGAGTCATGGCACTGGTCATTGGTGAGTTGACAGGAGTCATGGCACTGGTCATTGGTGAGTTGACAGGAGTCATGGCACTGGTCATTGGTGAGTTGACAGTGCTCCCCCATTAATCGGTGATCCAGATCATGACTCTCTAAAGGGGATGGCAAGTTAAAACATCCATCTGGTATGTCAGTGAAACAGAAGGGTTAAGTCTCTGCAAGACTCAGATAACCGAAAACAAGGATGAACTCCACTGCAAGTCACATGATAATTAACAAACAATAACTGCTTTTATTGTATTAAACACACTTATAAAATGGGGCAACAGTTTTGTGGCTTACGCCACTTCTTCAGGCCCATACAACAGTGTTGCTCTGTCTACTAAAACTATATCCCTTCATCTCACATCCTGTAAGTTTATTCCATCTCTTTCTTTTCATCTCCCAATTTTACTCATGGAAACTTGCTGTCTCCCCTATCTCGGGACTTAACTTTATCCATCAGACAATGTGGCTGCAGAGATCTCTGTGTCTCCCTGGATAAAGGATCTGAAAATGTTGCATCTAACATCAAAGGAATCACATTCTTGACTAGCATCTCTGGAACTGTATTATCAAACACTATCTCATTGATACCATAAGTGGGAGCAGTCCTGATTATGCCAATAACAGTAGAAGTCCCATCATCACTGACGACTTCAGTTGTCATCACCATTATGTGTGAAGTATTTGCACAATTCTTTCTGTAGATTTAATTAAAAAGATTACTTCCTAGTCTGCCGTAGTTGATAATGTAGGGCACAACTAAGCCACTACCTCCAATTGTGCTAGCTTGTCCTAATGTACCTTTAGAGGCCCCTCCTCCAAGGTCTTAGAAGAAGAAGAAGAATCAGCATTTATATAGTGCTTTTCATACACAGTATCCCAAAGTGCTTTACAAGCAATGCTAGACTGGTAGTGAAGTGACTGAATGTGTGGTGGCGGCCATATCGCACATCGTCACCCACACACAGCCTGGATAATTGCATGAACCAGTTTATGGGAAAGAGAATGTTGGCCAGGACACCGGGAATGTTCCCTGCTCTTTGCGAAGAGTGCCCTGGGTTCTTTTACTTCCACCTGGACACCCACCAGGACAACACCAGGATGGGCAGAAGGGACCTTGGTTTAACGTCTTATCCGAAGGACGGCACACCCCAGCAGTACAGTACCCCTCAATACTGCACTCAGATGCCAGCAATTTTTAGGTGCAAGTCCAATCCTGGTGTGGGACGAGAACCCATGACCTTCTGGTCCAGAGGTGGATGTGCTACCAACTGAGCCACACTGAAACTTAGACTTTGACTTCTTAGTTCCCCCACTTGGAGGAAAAGGAGGATGAGGAGTGCAGTTCTGACCTCCAGAATGAGGAGGAGGATAGGGGAGTGGATAATTCCAATCTTTTCCTTTAGGTTAGAAATATTTAGCTAGTTTTAAACTGTGTCCTTAGTGAGTGAAAATATGGCCCTAAATAGGCCTCATTCTCCTTCCAAGAATCATATCTTCAAAGCATTAATGAGATAGATTCTAGAGACTTTGAACTTCAGTGGAGGAAGAAGAATCTTGAAACAGGAATCTGTGATGTCACGGCGGTAGAGAGTGCCTCCTCAGTAGTTGTCCCTCCTATTCATGCTTCTCTGAAGAATACTACCCCTGACTAGCTAACACAGGCCACTACCTTTCTGACCATCACTAGGAAGGTAGACAATCAGTATCCAATCCCTAGAAATAAAAACTATTGATTTATCCAACTGGATACCGATTCATTTGTAGTCATGGCTGAAAATGACAGGTCTTGCCCCCCCCCACCCAAAAAAGATGAGTATCAGACTTCCAGATGAGTCATGAAAACTGGACAGTATGGGCAAGGGCATCTTTGTCTTGGCCTCCCTTGGCTTGTGTATTGCCATTTACCAGGTATGCCTGATTGGGTGTCAGAACAATATATGGAGAGAAATGAGGTGTATTTTAGCAATATGCCTGATGGACCTCATAAAGCAGAAGCCCTTAACTGTGTGTCCCCCTACACTCCCCATAGTCAAGGACATGATTATGCAAACCAGCAGTGGCAACAGTAGCAGAAGTTCAGGCAAGTCCCCTAGAAAATCCCGAAAGAACATGGAAAAGGGGGCCATCAGCTCCCCCTTTTCTCTCATTCATACTCTTCACTTTCCCCTTCAGTTCACTCATCAGGAACTTGGGTGGTAAGCAGAATCTCTCTGTTTTTCCCCCAATGATAGACAGTGTCCATAGATGGGTGGGTCCTGAACATCCTCCAGTATGGACACACCCTGATGTTTGTCTTACAACCCCACTGACCCCTAAAAGGCCCCATCACTACTACCTCAAATCCTTAACCATCCTTTTTTTCTTTAATTCAGCTTTATTGCTTTCCTGTATTGTATACAGGGCAGGCACACAATAAAACAAGATGAGAATAAAACCATCCAGAAAATTCCAAGGTAACCTGCTCCCCCACCTAACCCCCTCCCCCTCTTTTCCCCCCCCGCCTTGCTGTATGACTCCAGACTCTGTCTTAGGGAGACACCTCAACAGATACACTCACACATAAATCAAGCTCTTCAGAGAACTGTCCTCCTGGATAGATGCCATCAAGGTGGTAAAGCCCTGACCTGGGACGGGTATAGAGTTTGCAGTTTATCCCAAGTCTTAGCATACCTGGGCAGGGTGTTTCTTATGCTAGCTCTCATTTGTTCCACCTTAAGATTCGAAAACAATTCTCTCAGCCATTCTGAGTAACTCAAATATAGGTCATCTAACCAATGCCTCAAAATAACTTTTTTAAGGGAAGAGGAGATTAATGCCACATAGTACCTCCTTTGCTTTACCCTGATTCTCATATAATCCCCCACTAGACAAATCTCTTGGATAAATAACTCTGCTATGCCCAACAATGGATCAGCCTTAGACTTAATCAGTTCCAAAAGCTCTTTAACCAGAAGGCAATCCCCAAAAATGTGCTTTAAGGAGCCTTCCTCCTGATGGCATCTATTACATAGAGACTGAGATACCCTCCCAATCTTATGCAGTCTCAGGGGCATCCAATACATGTTGCTGACAAGTTTATGCTGCATTAACCATAGTTGGTCCTGCATGATATATTTGTAGTTCTCCAGCCAAATTCTAGGCCATTGCTCCAATAACTCCAGAAATTGTGTTGACCAGTAAGTAGGGGTATCAATAACCTCTGGGAATGCCAGGTCATATAGGGAGGCATACAACTTAGATATTACATGAGGTCCCCATGCCCCCAGGGCAGAGCTTCGAATGTCCCTTCCTTCTTTCCAACCCTGCTCACCTTATCTTGAACTTTCAGAAGCATATGTCTGATCTGGAAAACTTTGAACACCTGATCTCTGCTCAGATGGTATTTCAGTAGAATAGTCTCTACCGAGAGACACCCATCTTTAGCTAAAAGATCCTTAATCCTGGCACCCTTTAATTGTGGGATCCAGAACTCTGTAATCACCTTCCCCCCATTTTGAAATTAGGATTTTTAATAAGGAGCTGATTAGGTTCCTTACTTTTTTCATACTTAAGGAAGGAGCAAAGCTGTGAGTGGATTCTAAGTGATACAGCTGTTGGAGAATCTGCCAACTTATTGGGGAGGCATCTGTAGTTAGAGTAAAGGGTAGCCACCGGCAAAAGACCAATCTTCTTAATCAACTCTAATTCCAGACTTACCAGGGAAGGAATATACTTCTGGAACTCCATCTCCTCTGGGGTTATCAGCCACTTTAAGTACTTACTGGTGCTACTGGCCCAGTAATATAGGCTGAAATTCAGGAGTCTCAGTCCATCTCTGGTTTTAGGAGCCGCCAACTTATAGTACGCCCTTCTGGGAACTTTATCCTGCATATGAACTCAAAATCATAGCATGTATTCTTTTGAACCATTTCAGAGGTACCCAATTATTCAACATGTTCAGAGGATAAAACAGTTTGGGCAACACATTCATTTTAATACATTGATGTGCCCCACAGAGCGATATCGGTAAGCTCCGCCTCCTAGACAAGTCTTGTTTAATTATTTGCAGAAGGGCATCTATATTAAGCTGGATCACTTTATGAGCACTTCTTGTTAATACTATACCTAAATATTTATGAGTCTTCGGGCTCCATTGCAGCCCAAGTTTAGACATAGCGCCATTCTGTAGTTTATGGTTAAGTGGGAACACTGTGATCTTCCCTACATTCATTTTATAGTTAGAAAAAGAACTAAAGGCCCTGATTATTTCCAGGACCACTGGAAAGGAGGACCAAGGGTGAGCCAAGTGGAGGAGAATGTCACCAGCATATGCTGATACTTTAAATTTGTGGGAACCAAGGACCACCCCCGCACTTGGGGGTTGCCTCTCAGTCTGGTAAGAAGGGGCTCCAGGTAGATGTTGAAGAGCAGGGGCAACAATGAGCACCCCTATCTAGTACCTGAATATAATGGGAAGGAAAAGGAGAGAACACCACTGCAATCAAGCGTTGCCTTCAGGCCATTATATAGTGAAGAGACCCACTTAGTTAAAAGCTGAGGGGAAGCCTACCCTATCCATGGTGCAGAATAAAAATTGCCAATCTACTTGGTCAAAAGCTTTCTCTGCATCCAGGGACAATAAACCCATCAGGGTGTCCCTGGACACAGAGAAAATATGAAACAGTTTGCTAAGATTGGTCTGAGGACATCCTCCCTGTCGTGAACCCAACTTGATCCTGGTGTATAATGTAAGGAAAGAACTTTAGCCATTCTATTTGCTAGGAGCTTGGCAAAAATCTTGACATCATAATTAAGTAGTGAGATAGGGCGGCAACTAGTTCCTTGATCCGCTGCTTTTTCAGGCTTGGGGATGACAATAATAAGGGCCTCTAATAGACGGGGATCTATTACTTTAGCTTTAATAATTTCTGTAAATAACCTTTTAAGCCATGGGGCTAGTTGCTTGGCAAAACATTTGTAAAAGTTTGGAGAGAACCCATCCGGCCCGGGTGCTTTGTCTAAAGGCATGGATGTTATTACCGCTAGAATTTCAGTCTCCGAAAAGGGGGACACCAGTCCCTGTCTAAGCCCTAGTGGGATCTCTGCAAGCGGGGTTGAGGCTAGGTACTCTTCTACCTCCGATTTTTTGGGTGATTGTAGCATAGGGCTATATAGTTCTCTATAATATTCCTCAAATTCCCTCACAATGTCTTAGGGATGTGTTTTCCCTGAATTATCCCCTCTGGCCGTAATACTCTGGATGATCCTAGAGGATTCCTCTTTCCTTAACCTCAACGCCAACAGTTTCCCTGCTTTAAACCCCAGTCTATATAATTCCCTTTTGTCTTAAGGATGGCATGTTCAGTCTTATCTTTTAGAAGCACATTGTATTGGTGTCGAAATCCTTCCAGCTGACCCTTTACCTCCCCTGTTTCATGAGGAGACAAATTCTTTTCCAGCTCCTGGATACAGGACAGCAATTTCAGTGTCTTTTGGTCCTTGCTCTTTTTCCACTTGGCTGTGATGTGAATTAATTCCCCTCTCAGGACACATTTTAATGTACCCCATTCTAAATCTGCCCTCCCTGTTGAGTGTAAATTTGTTTCCTAATATTGCTCTATTTTCTCTCTAATTTCTTGAATCATTTTTTCATCCTTAATTACCTGATTATTAAGCTTCCAAATGGTCTGCAATAAACCAGCGAATGGTCAGAGACCACTCCTGGGTCAATTCTGCATTTCCCAACCCAGGAAGGAGGGACTGGCTCAACAGGAAGTAGTCGATTCTGGCCGTGGAGCCATGTACCTCTGATCAAAAGGTAAATTCTCTAACACTTGGGTGTAGGATCCTCCAAGGATCACTAAGTCCTAACTGGTTGTTCCGGTCCCGAATTGCTCTTTGTGCTGGTGTGAGACCTTTATTTTTTCTCCCAGACTTATCCAAGTTCAGGGAGAAGGGCAAGTTCCAGTCTCCCCCTAAGACCATAGGAAGCTGAGTGAAGGGTGTCAAAATGTTAATCAGCTCCATAAAAAAAACAGGTGAATCTGCATTAGGCCCATAAATACTGCTCCAAATTATATCAGTTTGATCCAGCAGGCCTGTAAGCAAAATATATCTGCCTCCAGAGTCCCTAATACATTGCTCACAGAGGAAAGGTGTAGATCTAGAAAGCAAAATCACCACACCGCTGCTAGCCATACTATCCCCCACAGAAAACACTTGCCCAACAAACTGCCTTCCACATAAGTGGGCTTCTGCCTCTAGTAAGTATGTTTCCTGCAACAGCAGAATATTCTCACCCAAGAGTTGCAAATGTTTTAAAATGTTATACCTTTTGGATTTATTTTGAGCTCCCTTTACGTTCCACGGAATAAAAACCTTGTTATTCGCCATTATTACCTGCCGTATTTCTGGTCCCTGTACCTCGATTATTGACATCTAACCACTCCTTCTTTTGTTGCATACGGTTTCCTGTCTATAACTTTACCAGCAAGGCCCCCCCCTTCCCCCCTCCCTCCACTGTTTTGTTACACACCCACCCCATCCTCCCATTCCCTCCTGCTATCCCTCCCCTTCCTCTCCCCCCAAACTCCCCCAAACATATGTCATGAACACAAACCCCACCCACCTGACCAACACAAACTTTCTCCAGTACATGATACACCCCTACTAGCACGCGCTCTCTTTTCACCCCCACTCCCTCCTGCCACCTATATTGAAGCTCTCCTACTCACCTCCCTTTATACCTTCCCTGTCTAGGCAATTAAAGTTATATTGAAAAACATTCCTCATGCCCACTTATATAGCTATCAGTGGTGACTGGTTTCCCTCACTCGAGGCCTCAAGTGCTGCTCCTTGATGACAGGCTATCACACTATCCCACACAATAAATTGTCGAGGGACCTACCCTAAGCTCTCAGAAACTTAAACTATAACATCCTAAAAACCACATAACCCCGGAGTCCCTTATAAATGTTCATATTTGTAACTAACCCTGTCCTCAGGGTCTTTTAATTAGCCTAATAGAAATCCCCTGAAAACCCTGGATGTTATAACCTCAAGTTCCCATCCTAGAACTCTTCTTGGAACAGTGATAACTTAAACATGGGGACGTCCCCTTACATTAGCGTATCTGCTCGGAGGATATAATCCAGTCTAACAAAAAGGAAAAACCCATTGGGCACAGGGGCTCATCCCTCCCAGGAAGCCCAAACAGGAAAAAAGTGAAAGATACAATAAAGAAAATAATTTTAAATTTGGCCCCTCTTAAGATATTGTTCTTTTCCAAGGGAGCCCATCACTGTTCAACTGCCCACCTTTTCCTTCATATAAACAAGAAATAAATCAGTTCCAAATATTCTGTGGTAAAGTTCAAGACAAAAACACAAGTTGATGCCCAATTGTGTCGAGCAGTCCAAATTCAGTCTCTGGATCCGTCCTTTTATCTGCTGAACTCCAAAAGCCATAGAAAAAAAAGGGAGGGGGGACATTTGAGGAGACCACCCAATCTCAAAAAAATGCTATATTGAACTGAAACTTCTTAAACAGCCCATGTACAGCCCTCCAGTACAATTATAGGCCCAAATCCCTGAGGTCCAAACTCTGTCCAGTTCCCGGAGAAGGCCCATGTACAGCCTCAATCATAAATTAAAAGTGCAAACAGTTAGTGGGCACTTCCATCTGGTAAACAAAGTATACTCAAACAAGTAATCAAACAGTTCTACTATCTCCATAAAAACTTCCCAAGCATCTGCACACCATTAACACTTCTAGACTTAACAAAGCCAGTTCCATTTAATATCCCCAATGTACATACTGTGCTCTCAGCGATTGCTAAACAGCTCCAGTATTTTCTCTCTCAGGGCTGAATCTGCCATCTGTGGATTTTTGTAAGTCTCCCACACTCCGCCGTGGATGACCTGAAATCTGGCAGGGTATTCCTTTCTGAATTTTATTCCTGCCGCCATCAGTTTTGTTACGATAGGGTGAAACTTTGCTCTTCTCTGCCTGATGGATAAAGGTAGGTCCTGAGTCACTCTTAACTGTGAGCCTTCCCATCTCACCTCTTTTATCTCTCTCACCTTCCCCCAAAAACGTTGCTTTTCCAGATAGCTGAGAAAACGGAATATCTGCACTCTTGGAGGGGCACCTGGAGGTGGAGTGGGTCTTAGTGCCTGGTGTGCTCGCTCTATGATATAATTGGACCCATAGGGAAACAGGTCTGCTATTTTAGCCACCAGTTTTTGAATGAACAGTATGGTGTCTGTGCCCTCCTTCTGTTTCGGTAAGCCTAAAATTATAACATTATATCTATGGCTTCTTCCTTCTAGATCCTCCACCTTACTTTCGAGCTTATTTATTTTCTGTTTCATGGTTTGAAGATCAGGATCCAATTTTTCAACTCAGCTCTCAACTGAAATCACCCGGGCCTCCACATCTCTGAGGCATCTTGTAGTAGACTCCAGTGCTCCAGACACTGATTTCATCTCTGCCGTAATAGATTTAAGCTCTTCCTGAAAGGGAGCAAACTCCACCAGGAATATTTCTATGGTGAGTATGCCTCGGTTTGATGATGCCCCGGACATTTTAGCAGCTCCTCCTGTTTGTGATCGATTCTTTTTGGCAGCATTCTCGGGGGTTGGTGGCAGGGTATGCCGAGGTAGTGCTGCCCTCCTCTCCGCTTCCATAGTGAGGATTAAAATGCACGAATTAGCCCCAGATCCTCTCAGTTCTTACTGTTAGACCTTCTGGTACCAGGGAAATATCAGTCACTCACCTGAAATGCTAATATTCTTGAAAAATAGGGAAGTATTGGATAGGAAAGCAGGAGCTCGATCAGAAAGCTTCCTATACCATCAGCCACATCACGTGATCTCCATCCTTAACCATCCTGAGGAACGTGGTGAAATGATTTATGCACAAAAAAGTAATTCAACATGTTTTTCCTGTGGAAATAAACACAGGGGTTCTGCTCCAGGTACTGTTCTTCCTGGTGCCCAAGACAACTGGAGGCTTTGGGCTTAATCTGGACCTCAGAGGATTAAAGGTGCATGTGGTATGCAACATGTTCTGCATGCTGCTGACACCTACCTGCACATCAAAATCAGGTAGTGCCACCAGCAGTTTCTTCACTTCTGCCTGGAGGGTGCACAATTTTACCCTTCGGATTGTCGTTGACACCATGTGTCTTTACCAAATGCTTTGTTAGGGTGGCCATATCACTGCCTCAGGAGGCACTCTTAAGTCTTCCCATATATGGACAGCTGGATCCTGAAAGGAGCTTCAGAAGTCAGGGTGTAGTACACTTTGCAGCACATAATTCACCCTGGTGGACAGTGTGTGGGAGCTAGTGAATGTAGAAAAGGCTGTTCTGGTTCCTTACAAAAGGCTCCAGTACATGAGAGCAGTCCTGAAAACAGTCTGGGTGAAGGTATTTTTCCCTGAGAATGGGGCTTTAGCCTTAATGGCCCAACCAGTCCTGGAGAGTAACAGTAACCAGGTTTCAGCTTGCATCATGCTCTGCCTTACAGGTCTTGTGGCAGCCATCATTGTCATGGTTTCTGTGACTCAACAGCATATTAAGTTCCTCAACAATTACTACAGGCTCAGTTGTCTTAGACCTCACAACTATCAGAGAATTTGATTGCTGTGTGCCACCCATCCGCTAAAGGATGCCCTGCTGTGGTGACAGGACAGGGATTACCTGCTTGTGGGTTTTCCCTTTATACACTCTCAGCTGGGGATTATCCTCACCATGGATGCCACCAACCTGGCATGGGTTATCCACTTAGGTCCCCACCTGACCCAAGGTCCTTGTCTCAACTGGAACATGGCCTTTACATAAATGTTCTGGAAATGAGGGTGGTTCAGTCCATACTCCAGGTCCTGGTCTCTAGTTCAGGGGAAGTCTCTTCTGATTCAGTCAGACAATCAGGGTGTAGTGTATAATCTGAGCATACAGAATGTACACACTCCTTCCATACGTGCTGAGGGGCAAGGAGAATGTGGGAATGGGTGGTAGCCCATAGGTCTCAGTCATTACCACCAATGTCTCTGGCTCACTAAATGTCCTAGCTGTTAGCTGGTCAATGGTTCAGTCACTTGAGAGGGAACTGAGTCAGATGGAGACCATAACAGAACAGCTGCTCAACACTGTTGGGAAGGCCCGGGCTGGGTCGTTTTACATCCCCACACAATACAAAACTGCCACTTCTCTGCTAGTTCATTCCGGGTCATGGGACTTTTCAGCCAAATGTGCTGTCCCTCTGTTGGAAAGGACAATTCCTCTATGGCTTTCTTCTCCTACCTGTAGTTCAGAGGATCCTGACCAAGCTTAGGCAGGAATCATTTAGAATTATCCTCTTGGTAGCCTTGTGGATCAGCAGATCTGGTCTCACCTACTGTGGAAGCTGACTGAAGAGGCTCCATTTCCACTGCTCCTTCAGCTAGGCCTTGTGCCAAGAACAAAAGCATGCTGCTGCTGCATATGTACCTCCAGTCCATGTACAGTAGCTCCCTGCCTGACTTCTGAGGACATAGTGGTTTCTCAGTTCATAGTCTCAGCCAAGGACTCAGCTTCCTCTGACATGTAGTATCTGTCATGGAAGACATTATTCCTTGTGGTTATTACCAGGCATGGCCTGAACTGCAGACTTTAGTTCATGAACCTCGTTTTCTGGTGGTTCACAGGGTTATGCTGGCATTGAATAAACACCCTAAATTCTTGCATAAGGTGGTATCCGATTTCATGTTAAAGCAGTCTATTTATTTCATGTTTTCTTCCTTTGCCCTATATTCCAGGTGAAGTGTCTTTGCACTCTTAGGCCATCCACAAAATCCATTGTTACTACGTGAACCATATCAAGGACCATGCCCAGTCCTCCCAGCTATTTGTTCCTTTGGCCCTGGTGTACAGGGGTCTCTCTGACATGCACACCAGGCACCCCCTCACACACAATGACCCACCTTGAGGTTGGCCTGTATTATTGTGGGTGCAGTTTACAAATAGAATACCAAAAACAGATTTTGGTGCCTCCACCTGGAGCAGGGGTACATAAAGGCTGCCCAATGTGGCCCAAACCTCCCCCCAGGGACAATTATTATTTTTCCTCCCATATACAGTTAATTTTCCCCATACAGTATAATATCACATAAAGCAACAACCATGAGGAAGAATTATAAAGTGAACTAACTTCCTATTTATTATAGGGGAGGGATAAAAGGAAAGCAAAAAAGCATAGACACAAAGGAAGTCAATGGGAGGTACATTAACAGATTTTTCAACAGTTGTCCCACACACAAAGTCCCCATACCACCCTAGGGTGCACCCAGCTTCCCCCCTCCAACAGTTGCAAGAATGGTAACTGTTTATTGCTGTGGCTACCTCATGGGGTTGCTGGTGGCCAACCACTTGATGCAAGGTTGGTGCACTTTAGGACACTGAGGAAGCAACAGTCTTTAACTTGAACTGGAAGAGTTTTTTTTAAGAAGCCCCAATTGTGATCAAAAAGAGGTAGTTAGAATGGCTTTTTTTATAATCTTCTGCTGTTTTCTGGCAGATTTATAAAGTCCTGCCCAGGACTTCACTCCCTTTACAGCTATCTAGACTAAGTAACTAAATGCCAACAGAACTCCTCAGGGCTGCAGCCCAGGGGTACTCACAGTTTTTGAAGAGTTCAAGGGGTGTAGAGGAAGGATAAGGCTTGGCAGTACTTCTCTGAATATAGCAGACAGTCTCTTAAGGAACAGAAAGGACATTTTAAGGCTGGTGCTGTTTCCATCACACTTGAAGGCCTTTCATCATCTTCTCTCCTTGGGTCTTTCATCATCTTCATCCTTCGGGCCTTTTGTCATCTTCACCCCTTGTGTCTTTCATCGCATCGCCCCTTGAGCCTTTCATCATCTTCACCCCCAGAGATGGTGTTCCAGACCCCTCCGAAGGACAGATCAGACACTGCCACACTGGCTGCAAGCAAGGGATAGCCAGCATCTCCAGAGCTCTCAATCTGATCAGGGTACCTGTCAGGCTTGTGGTCACCCTGGACATCTGGCTGGAGACACAGCTTCCTCTGGAACTTAAGTATAGTTTGACTTATTTTTCTGTCTCAAGACCAGCCCTCTTAATTTTTCTTCTCAGCTGGGAAACCATAAAGCAGTTCAAATAAAAATTCACAGGGTGGAATAAACTGAAACACAGTTCAAATAAATTCCCCACTAGTAAAAAACAGGATAGCAGTTTTAATGACTTTCCTGCTGGGGAAACAGGCAAGCAGTTACTCTGCCTGAAACTTTGGGTCTCGGAGGAACCTTTATGCACCACAGCTAGCCACTGGCTGGTGCAGCCCCACACAGTCTCCACCTTCAGCTCTCGTCTTGACTCCTCCCAGATCTCAGGGTACAACCCTTTTTTATAGCAACTCCCAGCTCCCACTTGATAGGCCCACACTTTCCTGGACAAGTGGAGGGAGCCCTTTCACCCTTCCTAGAAACCCTGGCAGCAGAGAGATTCTCTGGGGCTGCCATATTTGTTTATATTTCGATTTGTGCTTTTACAGCCTTCAGAATTTTTTTATGAGCTCATCTAAGGGCAGTTATCTATATCTCCTGGTCTCGCTTGCTGAGATGGTGTCATAGAACTCTCAGTTTGAATGAATGGAGCCCTGAGTGACTTTTGAGGCTCCCAAAAAGAAAAGGCAACGTTTCATGCCATTCTGATTCTGTGGGTGCACATGCACACTTCACCAAATCGGCTCCCTATTACACTGCCTATTTGGGGAATGGGAAACCCCCAATAATGTGCCCAGTGGTGCTTTACACTTAATGCCAACTCTGCTGCCTACCCTGGAACTGGGAATAGTTTTAAATTTATGGCTGCACATCCAAAAGTGGTTTCAGGAATTGCAGCTCCTTTAAGAGCAGGCAGTGCATGCGCGGGACTTCCACATGCGTGGCCATCATGTAAACCTCCAGGTCCAATCCTGTAAACACCCAAACTGGTGGTAGAAACTTTGCTTTCGGTGCCCAGAGGTACAAAACACTGTAGAACCTCAGCCCTGCTTTCCTTATGGGGGCCGAGGAACAGGACGATGCAGCAGCGGCTGTCATGGAGGTCAGGGATGGAGCCCTGACCCAAATACCACCAGGAGCTCCCTCTGGTACCAATCCAAGCAGTTCAGGGGATCAGAGGTAGAAGACAGTACTTTGGGGGCAACAGGGGCCGTAGCCCCTAAACAGTTAAGCCCCAGAATGGGGGGGGGCAGCTTACACTGGCACCAGGGGTAAGCCTGTTTCTAAGCAGTGTCTCTCCAAATGGATCTCTTGTATTCTATTGTATTTTCATCCTGTAGTTTGTTCTGCTACCTTCAAGCTGAGCAGAACCTGCCTGGTATTTACAGGACATGCTACTAGGGGCATAGCAGCATCAGTGGCCAGTTGTATGTCTGCTTCAGTCACTGACATTTTCAAGGCTGCTACCTGGAACAGCATCCATAGTTCACTAAGCATTATAGTCTGGATGTTATCTCCCAGAGAGGGGCTGTATCACAAAGCCTTCTCTCCTGAATGGTTAATCAACTGTTTTACTGGCCACCTGGTTCTGGTTCTTACTGCTTGGTAATGATCCAATACATTATGACTCTCTGGAGATACCTTCAAAGAAGATATGTTCATTACTTACCAGTAACAGTGGGTCTTTGAGAGGATCTCCCTCCATAGAGCTATGCCTTTTCCCATCCATTGTTCCCCTAGTGTAGTGGAACTTTTCTTTCAACTACTTGGCAAGACACTGCATATTAAGTATGTCATTTATGTCAGTGCCTACACTAGCTATGTGGTGAGCAGTGCTTGCTTTGCTCACCCTGCCTCTTTGTGTAGAATTAGTGGTGGCAGCCCCAGTCCTGTTGTTAGTCAATGTTTGGTACACCATTCATCAGTCCCGGTAAATTGCAATGTTTTTTTATGTAGGCGATGCTGTATTCCATCAAGCATGCATGTAGGCACATTGGTGTGGGTAGTCTCATCATGCAAAAGCTTTTTGTGTGGTCATTACACCAATTGTGTGGTCATTACACCAACAGCTCACAATCCAATTATTTGGCTCTATGGTGATCCTCTCAATAATCTTCTGTTACTGCTAAGTAACGAAACTTTGTGGTAGATACATTCAAAATAATGGCAATTTATAGTTTTAAAACCAAATAAGCATTTAAGAAATGAACTCACTGAAAGGATTATAGGCAAACATATTCAATTGGAAGAAGAATAGTATTATTTTTAATCATGGTGTGACAGAGAGACAATCCATCAATTGATGGCAAAAATACCTTCCATTCCCTCTTGAAATAAAACCTGTGCTGACATTGCTTTTAATTTATTTATTTATTTTTTTTTTACAGGTACCAGTTATGCTGCCATAGTTGTGGGGATCATCTTAGGTGGAGTCATATGTTACGTAGTCTTTCTACTAGTGAAGAAATCATTTTATGGGGTCCCATATAGGCATATGGGTTTAAGAACATAAGTGTGACAGTCTCCAAGAACTACGCTGCTAATCATCAAGAATGTAGACAACCCAGAAGAGCTCTTCTCCTTTGCAAGAAGTCTCCTATGCTGTAAATGCTTCCAACTGTTTGTCATTCCAGAGTACAGTAATCTATTGCTGGAATATCACAGCCTACATAAAATTCTATGAACATAAGATTTTTTAATATGGTAACTCTTAGAGCTGATACATTAGATGACTCCTTGTGTTCAAGAAATAAAATATGGCTTACAGTGCTATCTTCAACATCATCCTCCTATGCAAAATGACTACATGAGACAGATAAGGGATTAACCCCATCTATCATATTAAAGTATTCCATAGCGCTGCTGCTGTTAGATTTGCTCAGGATTTTTGTAGAAAGTATTGTCTTCTGAACACAAATATTTTAGCCAGTTTTATAATATTTGCAGAGAGAGATAGTTGATTTCAGTTACTGCAAACCCTACAAATTTCATAGAAATGTAATTCATTTTCTCTAAGATGATGGATATATTGAAAATGGCAAAATACCCGAGTTTTGCATTTCTTTGTTTTGGAACCATATTACATACAAATGATTCACGCCAAATAATGCAATACATTATTCCCAGTCTACTTTAGTTACCTTAAGTATTTTGAAGAAAACAATGATGACCTATATATTTCATCTAACAATGCTTTTCATTCAGATAGCACTGTTGAAAATGTTTTTTCAATTTTTTTCTATTTACTTTCACAGTAATATAATAACATAGTGGCATCGTATTGTGATGATGTGAGAGACGTTTTTGTTTGTCCATCCTGGCACATGACTATACAGCACATAATATGGTCATGAACACATATCCCAAACTGAACAGCAAGAATGTTACCTCTAATTATGTTTTATCATCGATGTCATTGGTTTTCACATTTAGCACATAGCATTCACATATTTGCAGTATGCATGTATAAAAAACATTAAAACAAAGAATTTGGCATGCAGTTGGCATCAGCATATCTGAATTGCACTATATTTGAATAAAAATTGAATTGCACTCTATTCTTCATCACTAAGGAACTAAGGATATGTATTTACATAGAAACAGGAGCATTGTCTCCTACAGTTTATATACAGCTGAAGAGTGGAAGTCACAACAGCCTTGTGGTCACATAGTAATTTCCATAGCAATAAACTGTGCTGCCATGTGCAGGGTAATTATTATTTCATCTCCAGTACTAGGTTTAGCTGAAAGTGAACATGAATAGGTACACTGCCATTTTTTCATGAACATTTCTAACACAAAGCAGAATGGTTTTAGATTGAAATTCTTTATCATGCCTTGTGCCCAGTGGGCCTTACCTGGTTACCAAACTATCTATCTATCTATCTATCTATCTATCTATCTATCTATCTATCTATCTATCTATCTATCTATCTATCTATCTGTCTATCTGTTTGTCTATCCGTCCACCCATCCATCCATCCATCTATCTCTCCCTCTATCTACCTATTTATAGAATAAATGATGGGTAAGTGGTATAAAAGGAAATACACTTATTGAAGGGGCTAACCAGATCACAAGCCATGAACCCAAAAGGCTCTTGTGATGGGGATACCTGTATGGTCACTACAATTTGTAATTTAAAATTGCTTAGCAGTGGCTAATATTGCACTAACAAACACTGGGTTGTTATTTGGATGTTTGGAGGGCTTCTGCTGTTCACACTACCAGAGGCCTAGTTATAAATTTCACTCAAGGCCTTTGATGTCAATCAGACCTCGGCTAAAACAAACATACCACAATAATGGAAATTTTAAAGTAGCCAAGTCTGGTTTCCCTAACGGATGCCTGGAAACATTACCCCAGATAAAGACTTAGCCTTCCTCAAGCAACTTAGCAACCTAAACCCTGCTGACAAGCTATTAGCATTGGGAGATTTCAACCTCCCCGATATTGACTGGAAATTAATAAAAGGGGGAAACAAAATTGAGGAAATGTACTTAGATGAATTTGAGCTGATTGGACTGGACCAAAAGGTACATGATAATATCAGAGGCAATAATATTCTTGATATTGTACTAACCAACATTGGGGACTTAGTTAATGGGGTAGGGATCCCCCCTTGGGTAATAGTGATCACTCTATGGTTTATTTAAGCTAAAAGGGTTGAAATTACCTTCAAATCTTTGGGGGGCTACTAAACTCAATCTAACCAGGGCAAACTTTGCTCAGCTCAAGAAGAATTTAGCCTTATGGGATTGGTCTAAGGACCTAAATGGAAACAATACAGAGGGTATGTGGAACATACTCCTTGCAAAATGTAATCAGCTAATTAGTACACATATCCCAAGGCTCCATAAAAACAAGGGCAGCAAAAAAAGCAAAAAACTAACCCCATGTTAGCTGAATAAAAACATCAAGCACTTAATAAATAAAAAAAGATAGACTATTCAAAAAATACAAAAAGGACAAAACAGTAGCAAACTACCAGGTGTATAAAAATGCACTAAAGAGGTCAAAGTATCTATAAAAAAGGCACAAGCTCAGCAAGAAATCACCCTGGCCACTAAAGTTAAGGATAATAAAAAGTCCTTTTTTTCATATATAAATGGTATGAAGAGTAACACAACAAAGCTAGGATCTTGTAAAAACTGTATGGGTGAACTGGCATCTGAAAAAGAGACTGTTGATATCCAAAACAGCTATTTTTGTTCAGTTTTCAATTCTGGAGATAACCCTCCCATATATGTCGAATTAGAACCTATCCCAGGGAGAATTATTATAAAACTGGATGAGGTTAGGACCAGATTGAATAAATTAGACACTAACAAATCCCTAGGACCTGACAACATTCACCCCAGAATCTTACACGAATTGGCAAACCCCTTGACATTTCCACTTACTTACCTATTCCAGTCAACTCTGGATAGGGGTGAAGTTCCACAGGATTGGAAGGCTGCTATAGTGGTCCCACACCATCAAAAGGGCTCTAGGTCCGAGCCAACTAACTTCAGGCCTATAAGCCTTACATTATTAATAGGGAAAATTTTGGAGGGGACTTTAAAAACTATAATTGTGGATTAACCAACAGAAAACAGTTTGATTGATCCTGTACAGCAAGGGTTCACTAAGTCTAGGTCATGCCAGACAAATTTACTTACTTTTTACGAAAAAGTTAACTCTGAGCTGGATGTGAGTAACGCAGTGGATGTGGTTTTTATGGACTTTGCTAAAGCATTTGATAAATTACCCCATGTGGAAGTGATAGAAATACTAGTAAATGTTGGAATAGATAGAAACATCTTAAGGTGGATAACAGTATGGTTGACTGGGAGAAAACAGAGAGTCATGGTTAGAGGCGTGATGTCGGACTGGTCATCAGTCACAAACAGGGTACCACAGGGATCAGTATTGGGGTCCTGTCTCTTTAACATTTATATCTCTACATTGAAACTTAAAAATCCTAATATATGGATTTCCAAATTTGCTGATGATCGTAGAATAGGTACAATTGTGACTAACACAACTGAGGCCCTTTCTTTGCAGCAGGCTATAGATGAAATTTATTTAAGGACGGACCAACTCTAGCAAACTTGAACTTAACATCTCCAAGTGTAAAATTATGCATTTGGGCCTTCATAATAACTATACATATACCATAGGGACCAACAGTTTAACTGAAACTAGAGAGGAGAGGGATCTAGAAGTAAAAATAACATCTAACCTAAAGTTTAGAGTGCATTGTAAGGAACAGGTAAAAAAAGCTAATCAAAATCTGAACTGCATCTTAAGGCATATTTCCAGCAGAAGTGGAAACGTCCTCATGCCATTGTATGGAGATCTGGTGAGACCACATCTGGAGTACTGTGGTCAGGTATGGTCTCCTCAAAAAAGGGAGGATGTGGTTAAGATTGAGGGAGTACAGCGCAGGGCCACCAAATCTGTGTCTGGGTTGAAAATTTTTTCATATAATGAGATTGGTGGAAAAACGTAACCTACATTCATTACGCCATAGAAGACTTAGAGGTGATTTATGTATGATGTTCAAAATTGCTAAGGATACCGGATTAAGGGAAGATCTCAGATTAACTTTCAGATCAGGATGGACTAGTGGTAGAAGACATAACATGGAATTGGATCTGCCCAAGTGGAATACGAATTTGAGGAAACATTGGTTTACGCTCAGGGTGCAGTAGTTACTGTATGGAATAGCCTACCAGTAGCTGTGATTGAAAGCACAAACATGGATATGTTTAAGGCTAGACTCAATAACTTTAGCTGTGATAAAACTATACTATATTTTGACAATATGGAATTGGCAAGCATTATGGACGCAAGTCCTTTAGCTTGAAACTACTTATGAAACTTATGAATATTTGAATCTATGATGTCAGAGTGACATGCTGCAAGATGGTTTTAGTTCTAATAAGAGGTCTGGGGGATAGTTAGAGAAGGAGAGGGAAGGAAGTGGTAAGCAAAAACCCTGGAGAGAGAGAGAGAGAGAGAGAGAGAAGGAGGGAGGGAGGGAGAGAGAGAGAGAGAGAGAAGGAGGGAGGAAGGGAGGGAGAGAGGGAGGGAGATAGAGAGAGAGAGAGAGATAATTTTTTCTGTGTGAATTTTGAATGTAAACAAACTTTTTTCTTTCTGTAGAATTACTGTTCCCTATAGTTTGTTATCCTATAGAATCTGTGTAGTTATCCTGAAATATTAAAAATATTATTTTTATATTTCATGGTCTGTGACTGAAACCTTTGAGGTACAGCTAACCAATCTATGACTGACTAGAACTGTTTTCCTGCCCTGAGGAAAGAAGGCTGTGATTACCATATACTATTTCCAAAGAAAGGTGTTCCCAGCTGTGACAAAGAGGGGTGGTCGTGTGTGACCTTGAGCAAGGAGCACTGTACTGGGTGAACAGCAGCTTGGAAGGGACACAAACCTGCAGACTCCTCAAAAGACTGTCTAAGCTGAGTGGTGGCAGCTACCAGAGGAGTGAGAAAGTTGGTACTCGTGATAGAGGCTTAGTCTGAGAAGGACCAGTCTGTCGCAAACTGGTGGCAGCTTGTGGGATTTGAAACAGTTGTCAGTATTACGGTTACCTGTCCAGTCACAGAACATGATATACAAAGGGAAATGTTATAGCCTGCCTGTTTTATTTTTTTGTTTAGCAAGACTAGAAAGATAGAAGGCATTATGTCTAAGTCTTATACAAAACACTCACTGCTAGAACTAATTGGCTAGACAACAGGATGCAGAGGGTAATAGTAAATGGAGTCCACTCCAAAGAAAGGAGAGGGGGTACTAGCAGGGTACCACAGGGTTCAGTACTGGGACCGGTCCTCTTTAATATCTTTATAGGTGACATTGCAGAGGGACTGGAAGGAAACGTATGCTTCTTTGTCGACGGCACAAAGATCTGCAACAGAGTAGATACACAAGCAGGAGGGGGGTGGAAAGAATGAGAAGGGACTTGACAAGATTAGAGGAATGGTCAAAAGTATAGCACCTTAGATTCAATGCAAAGAAGTGCAAAGTAATGCACCTGGGAAACAATAACCCAGGAGAAGAGTACACAATGGGGGGGGGGGTACTAACAACAACAACATTTAAAAGGAACCTGGGTGTAGTCATATCAGATGATCTAAAGGTAGGCAAGCAATGTGAGAAGGCAGTATGGAGGGCTGGGGAGATACTGGGATGCACAGGGAGAGACATCACCAGTAGAAAACAGAAAGTGTTTATCCCTCTGTACAGACAGTTGGTGAGATCCTATCTGGAGTAATGCATGCAGTTCTTGAGATCCCATCTCCTCAAGGACATAGACAGGACAGAGGCAGTCCAGAGAAGGTCAACTAAAATGGTGCAGGGTCTGCAACAGAAGCCATATGAAGAGAGACTAAATGAGCTTAACATGTATACACTCAAGAAAAGGAGTGGGGGGCATGATAGAAACTTTCAAGTACCTTAAGGGAATCAACAAAGTCCAAGGTAGTAGAATCTTTCAGAAAAAGAGATGTGCAAGAACAAAGGGGCACAATTTGAAGATAGAGAGGGACCGCTCAGGGGCAATGTGAGAAAGTATTTTTTCACGGAGAGGGTAGTGGATGCATGGAACAGCCTTTCTGAGGGGGTCATGGGGTCAAAACAGTTGGGGAATTCAAGAATGCATGGGACAGACATAACGCAATTCTACAGGGGGTAGGAGGAGGTAGGCTGTTGGTTAGGATCTGCAGGTTATCCAATAGGTAGGGAAATGGGCAAACTAGGTGGGCCAAGCGGTCCTTATCTGCAGTCAAAGTCTATGTTTCTATGTTTCGACAGCAGCTGTACCAAAACAGAAGGGCCACACATGGGCATAACTTATAGCCACCATCAAAAATAGTGACAAAGAAAACAATGCAGGGGTGCCAGAATCCATGACTGGGGCAGCAGTACTAGCAGACCAGTTACAAATCCTGCAGCTTGCCATACTTCAGCACCAGGTGAATAAGCGAGAGCACCAGCACCAAGAGATAGAGTGCCAGCACCAGGTTGAGGAGGAAGAATGAAGGCAGAGATGGAACTGAGAAAGGCTGGGGAACAAGACAGAGAGAGTGCCAACATGAACTCAAATAAAAAGCTTAAACATGAATGTCAGATGGAGATGCAGCGCAAGAGGACATTACAAGAACTGTAAGTACTGGCACGAGGGGTTTGACCCAAGAAGCCAAAATTAATGCTAAAACGCTTCCTAGGTATGAGGAAAGGGGTGATCTTGACTTGTTTTTAAGATCTTTTGAAAGAAACTATGGGCATTTGCAATTGGCCAGGGCTTCTTGGGTGACTCACCTATTGCCACTGCTTACAGGCAGGGCATTAGATGTTTTTGTCCAAATGGATAACAATGACTGCATGACTATGATAAAGTGAAACATTCCTTGATAAAGTGTTTTGAGTTAACCCTTGAGCCTTATAGGCTAAAATTTAGAGGGTTAAGACAGGCACCAGGGGACAGCTATGCTGAAATGTGTGCGCAGCTAAGTAACTTGCTAGAATGATGATTAGAAGGTGTGAAAGCTCACCTTGTATAGGGGATAAAAGATTTATTTCTCTTGCAACAGTTTTTTAAAAATTGTACCTGAGGATCTGAGAATATAGCTGTTGGACAGAACTCCGAGCTCTGCAAAGGAGGCAGCTGAGAAGGCTGATCAGTTCATATCCAGCTGAACACCTCTAAGTGAAAAGGGAATGGGGGAGGGCAATCAGGTGGTGTAAATGATCCGCAGAGGTTCAGCCTAAAGGGAGTCAGCCTGTGCCCAAACAAAAAGGGGAAGGTCCTTGGTCCCAAAAGCATAGGGATGAGTGAACACAGGTTCTGTATCTGCCCCAAACTGGGACATTTATTTTATGATTGTCCAGAAAATGTAACCAAAGATGCAAGTGCAGCTGGAAGTTAACACTTGGGAAGTTACAAGCAGATAGTAGCCTGTACTCCGAGTGTAGTGCCCCTGTGTAGCTTGGAAGGGACACAAATTTGGAGATTCCCCAAAAGACTGTCTAAACTGAGTCGTTGCAGCTACCAGGGGAGTAAGAAAGCTGGTACTCATGACAGAGGCTGTCTGGGAAGGACCAGTCTGTCACAGCGCTGTAAAGGTGTAAGGAATTTGTAAGTTTATTTCTGCGCAGAGTCATATTTTACTTTACATTATACATTTGCATGGTACTGCTAGTTGTGATCGCAGTTACAGATGCAGAGATGGTATACAGGGAAATAACTGTTAACCACTTCTATGGTGAAAAAGTTCCATCCATGTATTGTATACTGTATATGTAATGGAAAATTGTATAATGGAGTTCTGCTGCCTATGTCAAATCTGATTTATATTTGCTGGTGACTATAGCCTCTCTTTAAATATTATTAAATAAAATTATGTGTTTTCAATGTGATATTCAAATCTTTGTCTTTTTTTGCTGTTAATACTAAGAAAGCACACTGTGGTTTGTTTTTAATTTTGGATTTCCCACCTTTAGAATGCATCTCTTTTTTTGTCAGTCATCTTTACTATTTTAATGTAGACTTTCCTTACGATAAAAATGATACAAACAATGAAACCACATTTTGATATACTTCACTTTCCTGAAGTCAGGTTAAGCTATAACTGAATATAATTGAATGTGGTCCAGTACAGTAGATAAGCTGACACCATGATATCAAAGGATGACAGAAATCGTAAATATATTTATTTTATTTAGTATTTATTTATTCATTAAAAATTGATAACCAGGAAGGGCACACTGAGCTGAAGCTCGTTTTCAGGTGTGACCTGGGTACAGAAGCGTACACAGAAATGAGAAGACTTACACAACGTAATTCCAAAAAGACACAGTAAACACAACCATTTTTTTTTTACAATGGCATGAGCTAATGTCTCCTGTGATAAAAACATTTATTCTCACCCCAGTGGAATAAATCCTGGTGATGTAGGCACTGTGATAATATCTAACATTTGTACAAACAGTGCCTATATCAGCAACTGATATCACTGTGTTTATGTGGGTAAAGGCACCCACTTGACAGGACTACTTTTCACTAAAAGTAACCTCTAAATGCAACACATCTAATCAACATCTGCAACAATATCTTGAGCTTACACAAATATGATATAAACAGAACACAAAATCTCTGAAAATAACTGACTTCCTAAAATTGTACCTCCAACTATATTGAGCACTACACTCCAACTCGGACCACTGACAGAAATAGCAATAAACACATATATCATCACAGGAGGAGAAACACTTTGCCAGAACTTCACACAGTGGCTTAAATGTATCATTTTGAAAAGTACCTTCTGTACATTTTCTGTAAAGGACAGTGTTCCTCCAAAAGCGAAAGTATATCTGCAAATCAAAAGTAATGCACCTGGACCACTGGTGAAAGAAACCGGAATGGACACAGAAATAAAATACTGACACACAATATGAAGCACCACAGTTCACAAAAAATAAAGCAAATAAAACACAAAACATAAACCAAAAGATGTATAACTATTCAAATCACTTTTTCCCACAACCCCGCTCAGAAGGACACCAACTGAAGTCCCGCCTACTCAACAGCAACAGCCAATGACATCTCACAAACACACACAACATAACCAGTAATACAATACACTACAACATAAGCAATAATACTTTGCAACCAATCATACACTACAACCTCAACAAACATATACTACAACCATGACAAACAACCAATCAAATAACACAAACAAATCCCATTCAGCCCTACGGCTACTTTGCCAACTAACTCGAGTAATCCCCAATGCCTGGGTGTCTCCCCACCCATCCCCTTATCTGGGCTTTTACTTATATAGCCTGCACTGACCAATCAGTGTTTAGTTAAGCTCCTTACTTTCCCATTGGCTCGCTATACTGACTAACCACTAGAGGGCCCTTTTAGCTCAATCCTCCTTTCCTAAAAGTTAAGGTTACTTTTATACCAAACTCTGACTAAATTTAAAAGCATCTGAGCCTGCTCTAGCATAGCTACCACCCAATAAATTACCCATCTCACCTATATTGTAGGCTCCTAGCCTCCAACACCTTCTCCAAAGCTCCCATAATGGATAAGCTTTACTGTATGATTATTCTCTCCTGCTTTCTACTCCTTTGCTCAGCAGACTAGCTCATTGCCCATTCCTTGAAACCACCTTCTATATGCAGTCTGCACACCCCATCTTATCACTGTATACCTGATGCAACACATATGCATCTCATTTTTCCATGTCTTCCTAAAAGCAGTGCTGCTTATCTTGGTCATAGGCTAAGAAAATTTCTGTGCCTCTCTACTACTCATGCCAAGTTCTGTAGATGGCAATTTCACACCTCATCCTTAACTTTCCTTCCCCTACTCATCCTGCTAATTGGGGAAGGTGATATTGAGCTCAACCCTGGACCTACCTCTGCAACATGTACCCCTACCTTAACACATAGACCCCTAAAGGGCTGCAAATTGCCCATTTAAATGCTTGAAGCATTCGCCCTAAAATGGTGGAACTTGAAGCCTGGTCAGACAGAATGTGCCTGATATACATAGCACCACTGAGTTATGGCTGAAGCCCTACATAAGACAGCATGAGGTAGCATTATCAAGCTACAACTGTTTTAGAAAGGATAGGGAGGGAAAAAGTGGTGGTGGGGTCCTTATGTATGTCAGATCTGACCTGAACGATACTGAGATTATCTTGACTAGTCCAGGCCCCCAAGTAGTGGAATCATTATTTCTCTCCCTGGCCTTGGATACTCTAAGAAAATAATTGTGAGGTATGCTTATCTGCCCCCTAAGGAGGCCAGTACCTGCCTTCCCTCCTTCCTTACCTCCCTAGCCAACCTCCCACGTCATAACCTCGTACTTTGTGGCAACTTCAACATTGATTGGTTGAACCCTTGCTCTGATAAGGCATGTACTGTTCTTGCAGATAGCAATCTAGTCCAGCTAATTAATGAACCAACTTGAATTAATACTAAAACTGGCAACCACTGCCTGCTTGATTGGGTGATCACCAGTTGTGATCAGTAGGTTAAAAATGTAGGTGTCCTTCCAGACAGCATTAGTGATCATTCCTCTACCTTCTACATCTGGCGCAACAACTTCCCTAAACCCCCTGCAAAGATGTCCCAAGTATGGGATATGTCCCATTTTTACCTTAGTGCCTTTGTAGCATCTCTCACTGAAGCAAACCAGAGACCCATAAATACACTTCCTGACATCAACCAGGCTTCTGAATTCTTTATATCCTCCTTCACTGCAATAGTTAATATTCATGCTCCACTGAAAAAGTGTAGGTCTAAAGGGTTAAAAGACCCTTGCCTTACCAGGGAGCTTAGAAAACTCCTGTCCTCCAGAGATAAAGCCTAGCGGAGATATAAACATAAAGGGCTACCTGCAGACTGGCTAGTTTACAGGCAGCTGAGAAACAAGTGTAAGAGCAACATTAATTTGGCCAAGTGCCTTAATTACAGGGTTCTCCAAACAGAAAATTTCTGCAATCCTATGGAATTCTGGAGGCAGTAAACTCACTGATCAAGGGCAAGACCACAAAAGTCCACAGCTCCATTATCGTCCAGGGCCCTGCTCTCTCTGACCCCCAGTCCATCAGCTTTGGCTTCAATTAATTTTTCACTAACCTTCATTGCTACACTTCACAATTTGCCAATTCCCCTCCCTGCTTCCCAACCCCCCCTACAGCAAAACTTGGGGCCTGCCCTGCCTTCCACCTGAAACTTGTCATCTTTAAGGAAGTCTACCAACTACTTGTCAATCTAAAGGCTGATGGTTCTCCTGGCTTTGATACCCTTGAACCTAGATTTCTTAAATTGAGGGCTGCTGCTGTAGCTTGCCCCATTCATGACCTGTTCAACTGGTCCCTTCTTGTGTGTGCTGTCTCGGATAAATGGAAAGTTGCAGTGGTTGTTCCAGTGCATAAGGGTGGCCTGAATACCCCAGTTGAGAATTACAGGCCAATCTCTATCCTCTGTCCACTTACCAAAATCCAGGAACATATTCTATACAACCACCTACGGAACTACCTTGAACTCCATCATCTGCTTTCCCCCTTCCAACATGGTTTCCAGAAAAATCATAACACCTTTACTGCCTTAACCAAAGTCACCTGTGATCTGTTCCAGGCCATGGACCAGGGCCTTGCCACCAGGACTATTTTTGTAAATCTGACTAAAGCCTTTGACTTGGTCAACCATGGTCTTCTACTACATCAGCTACATCTCCTTGGGCTTGACACCAATGCCCTACTCTGGTTCCTAAGCTATCTTTCTAACCACTCTTAAAGTGTCAATGGACTGGCTCTTTATCTGACCTCAGACACGTTTCTCATGGAGTACCTCAAGGCTCAATCCTGGGCCCTCTCCTATTCTCCCTCTTCATTAATGAGTTACCTATCAAGTGTGAAGGGACCTCTGTGCATCTATATGCAGACAATGCCATTGTCTACTGCTCCTCCTCTGACATTGGGTGGATTAACAACAAATTAGCATGTGAATTTCATGCTCCAGAAGACTGGCTCCTTGAATATCAATTAGTTCTGAACACAAAAAAAATGAACAGCATGTTGTTCTCCCATCCTCCATCCTCTCTGAATAACAACTCCCCCCCTTGTGATCCTTGCCCACAATGGTGATGTCCTAGAATCAGTTCAATCCTTTAAATATCTAGGAGTCACCCTTGATACAACACTCACTCTTGACACTCATGTCACCCTCCTCACCAAATTTATAAACCAAAAGCTTGGCATGCTTTACTGGATCCATCCCTTCTTCACTTTGGCCTCTCACCATAAGATTGCAGCTGCTTCGCTCCTACCCCTACTAACTTATTGCACACCTCTTTTGCTAACTGCCAACTCTACAGACCTGTCCTGTCTTAAACACAGGGTGGGTAGATTCACCTTGGGGGTCAATGCCTGTGCACACCACTGTGATGTCCTTTCTTCATTGGGATGGTTAACCTATGAAACTAAGTTTCATTTTTCCACTCTTTTTTTTTGCAGCAGTTCTTTATGCACCCCATCTGACGGGCATCCTTCCGAAGTGCTCACGTGGCGAGGATTGCTACTCCCGGCCTGAACCCTAGATCCACAGTGATCCCCACCATTGACCAGGGAGACTCTAGCACCTTGGGTCACCCCTCAGGCCAGGCCCACTTCTCTCTAGTGGCCTTATCTGCAATTAGAGAGAGCCTTACCTGGATCGATGGGTCGGCCTGAAGATCACTGCGGTGAAAGTGGGCCGGCGATGGGATGTGCATCCTGCCTCTGGAGCCCCCTTCATCACCACACCATTGGGAGGGATTTTCCTTATTGCATGCTTTCCCCCAAGGAGTGTGATAATCAATGACGTCTGCGCACAGCTACCCTGCTGATGTCTGCCGCACTCCCTCCCCTCTACAGTTCAGCTGGCATGCCTGTAGTACTCTTGGTCTCCACCGGGAGTCACTAGACAGCCAAGCAAGCCCCAAAACCCTCCCCAGAGGGAAGAGAGCAGTTCTTCAGATTCTTGATCCTCTCTCTCCCCTGCTGACCCCCTGCGGTCCAGGCTCGTTTCCAAATGCGGGTCACTGGCGTGGCATGAGGTGTGGTGTCCAGTGCCTCAACCCTCAGCACCACCGGGCCAGCTCCATTTTTCCACTCTCTACCTGATGCACAATTGGTCCATAAATACACTCCTCCCTTTCTCAGTGAGTTTGTTTGACTTCAGCAACCACAGCAAGCACTTAGGCTTGCCTCTCTGCCACTACTTGTTATGCCCAAACTGCTGCTAGCTGTGGCACGTAGATCATTTGCCTTCTCTGCCATGAATGCCTGGAACTCCCTGCTGCATCCTCTACTTTTCTGTTCATCTTTCCCCAAATTTAAATCCTCATTGTTAACCCATCTCTCTGTCTCCACTGTCTGTGCCTGCTCCTGAGGACTCTCCTCAAATCTTCCCTGAACAGCAATTATACCTTGTGGAACTACTCCAGTGCCCGCCTAACCTTTTTTTTTTTATGTGAAGCTACAATACCTTGAATGAATCCTTTGCTAGTCTAATCCTCTCCTCAGCCCACGCTGCTGCTGCTGCCCCTGCACTGTTCTTGCCTTCTCCAGCCAAGTTAGCCCTTTCATAAAAGACTTATTATATTGTCTCAGCCAATTTTTTTGTTATTGCACGTCATATGTGATGTATATACTGCATGTGTATAGTTATCTTGAATAACGAAAACGCAAGCATACATTTAGTGGAAGAATACCAGAAAACAAAATAAAACCACTGAATAACACAAATAAAAATGCCATGACTCTGTCCCCTATTGTATAAGTCACACTCATGATTGGCAGGAGTACGATATGGAAAATATTTTGATGCCTGCAGAGTGACTTCTGGATACTATCACTCATGGTTCCCCTACGCTCCACCACTCATGAGTATCCAGAGGTCACTCTGAAGGCATGAAAATATTTTCCATATCACACTCCTACCCATCATGTGTATGTGTATATATATATATATACATATATATATATATGTATGTATAATTATATATGTAAGTAATAAACCATAAAAGAGTGTGCATTAAAGGACTTTAATGCATGCCCCAGGGGCGTGCTAAGGCACGGGGCTGAAGGCTGAGTGTCCTTATGCCCTTGGGAAGTACATTAAAATCCTTTAATCCACACCCTGGAGTGGCTTATCACACTTATAAAATGGGCCACCATCATAAAAGAATTAGTTTGATTTACTCTGATAGGGATTAAAATGTACTTACTATTTTCAAAACAGAGTACAATACATTACCTTTAAACACCTAAAAACTGAAAAAAGTAGTTCCTGTTAATGAATAAAATAGCATCTCTCAGCAATAGGTTAACTAGTACAGTACTTTGCAGTAAAAGTATTTATTAGTAGAGTTAGTTGAAAATAAATATTTTCTCTGTAACATGTAAATTATCATATAAATGCAGTGTAACATCTGTAAATTTGTAAAATGTAAGCAGTGTTTAAAACTTTACTTTCATTACACTGTAGTTATATAGTTTCATTGAAGGCAACCTTCTCATTATTTTGTTTTACTTATGTGTTGTCTTCTAGTACATAAAAAGAAAACTGCTATAGGCCTGAGGTGAAAGGTTAGTAAGAAAAAAATAACTTTAAATTTGCCAGGTTGCCTTTTATTGGGTTGGGGGGGCAGACTTCACCTGAAAACACCTATGTATGATTCAAATGTACGTGCTTTTATAAACATCAGCAATGTATTTGAGCAGTTTGGTCTGCTTCTGCCTATGTAACTGTGTTTTCCCATCTTTTCTCTTTGTTTATAAAGTATTACTGTATTGCTTACTTTCTTTATCCCATTCTTTTTCTCCTTTTCCACACATTTAAAACATAGACTGTTTATCATGGAATATTACTGTAGTACCCGAAGCTGAGGCGGGGACACAGCAAAGGCAGGGACCCTTTCCTGACTTGGACATCTTTTTCTTTCTTTCTGTCTTTTTCTCTTGATGGCCTCAACCCCCTCCAGTTCCAAGTACCCCACCTTGTCTCTTTGTTTAAATTTGCACCATTCAGTGCTTGAAAGGGGGGCCATGGGCATGAGCCCCTCCCTGACGTGGCCTGCATGCCTAATCCCCTGGCTGGAGGCAAGGACCTCCCCAGCCCTAGAAAAGGTCTGGGAGTGGCCTCAGGGGGGTCATTGGCAGCTAGAGGTGAAGGGTGGAGGAAGGACAACAAAAAAAAGTACCTGAATGTGTCCGTGGCTCCTCCAGTGTTGTTTCCCTCTCTCTTCCGTACTGAAGCACTGGTAGCAGCAGTTGCAGCTGCAACAGCAACAGGGTTGGTTGGGAGGAAGTGTGGCTCTCCGGCGTGAACTGTCCCATTCCCCCAGAGCCCCAAGTGGTGTGGGGGGAAGCGTCTGCTGGGTTGGACTGAGCATTGCCCCTGGAAATAGGTCCAGGTGGAAACCACACCGCTGGGACCTATTAATTGGACCACCCAAAGCCAAGGGCAGCACTGAGCAGCTGGATGGGAGTGCGGCTCCCTTGCCACCCTCTCTGACCCTCCCCAGCAACAGAGGCATCTCAGGCCATGGTGGTGAGTGGCCTGAGTGCCCGATTCTGGTTGTTGCTCTTGCCACAGGCACCAGGAGGGGGATGAAGGAGTGCAGGGAAGGTCAAGGTGGGAAGAGTGCCCAAAGAGAAGATTTGAAGAGGCAGGGGCCCAGAAATTTAGGATGGTGGCATGGTGGGCTCCCAAGGAGGGCCAATAGCCCTAAGGGAGGACAGGGGGGCTTGGACAGTGGGCTAAAGGTCCAGAAGTACTGGGGGAAGGAAATGGGCATGAGGTGCAGCCAGAGTCGGAGGGTATGTTTTGTTATTTTATTTTATTCTGTGGGTTGGGTGCAGAGCCCTGCAGCTAGACAGACACCGCATGGTAAAGGCCCGGGGGGGGGGAGAGGGGTTGGTCAGCCGTTTTGTTTTGCTGTGTTGCCAGTTGTGCCAGGAGCAGGGCAGAGGCAAAGGCCCATAGCCATCCCCTGGCCAAGGGAGGCTAAACCTGACTGAGAAGGGTTCAGGACAGGGAGCCCCATAGGCCCTGCCACCAGGAGGGTTATGATCCTTGGGGAAGGCAGTGAGCTCTGCAGAAATAGCTCAAGCAGAACACCTTCATGGATGCAGCACCCTTTGGGGAAGGGAGATTGTTTGGTGGCCCAGGCTGCCCATGGCAAGGGTTGTTCGAGCATCACCCAAGCTGAACTGTGCTGTTGCCTACCTAGCACCCCCCTAGAGACTGCACCCCTTGCACGTACTGAACTGTCTGCTTACAAAACTGAACTGTTTGCTGCTAACTGTAACTGTGTGATCGAATTCCATCCCAGTGTACCCGAGCGCCAGCTTTGCCAGAGCCTGGTGCTGTCCTAGGGATGTCCCTGGCCCAGCTGCCATTTGCAGTGAAACAACCTCCAGTGATGTCAGCCTGTGTCAGAGTCCCACCACAGGTGTCCCGGCATTAGCCCTGTGATGGTAAGTGGTAGATAGCAGCTAGTGAGGTATCCAGTAGTGAGTCAGCTTAGGAGCGACCCCAGCTCAAGCTTTAGGGACCAAAGTTAACGTTGTGCATGCCCTTTTATTGTTTTGCCAGCTGTCTTTAAGTGTGTATGTGCCCGTGTCACCTTGCAGAGGTAGCCCAAACATCGTTCCATCAGTCATCTTGTTGAGAGATCATCTGGGGTTGGGGACTGACCAGTGGTCATTGCAGCGGATTGCCTAGGGGACCATCTGTTAACCAGAAGTCCTCAGCTTCTTACCTAGAGTCACAGGGGATCATCACATTCTTCCTGGACTGGCTGGCAGTGTTCCTTGTTGTGTTCGGTTTGTCCAGGGGATGCCCCATTATGACCTGTTTACAAAAGCACTTTGTGAGGTCAATGTACACCTGCTGATCAGCTGACGCAGAGAAAAGCCCAAGCTTGGTTCATCAGTTGTTATATCATCTTGGCCAAGTGCACATAAGACATGGACTAGAAGGGGTTAACCCCCTGTTCTGAGTTCAATCAATTGTTGGTCCTGATCGTAGTGTGTCATTGTTTATTGTGTTACCCTGTAGTGTGTTAGAAAACCATTACCTTGTTTTTATTGTCCCTGGTAAATAAACTTTTTGCATCTTGGTCACTGAGTAAGCTTCCTGCCTCTCCTTCCAGATTCGTCTGGCCTGTCCTGTAATTGTCTAGGGAACCTTCCGGACCCCTACATTTCCATGGAATACAGGGATTCAAAATTCTGCTCAGTTCCACTGGTAGACTATTACTCTCCTAACTGAACACAAAGACAACAAAGGCCTATTTTAGAGCCAGAGACTCAATTATCTCACTGTCAGGGCAAGCAGAAGAGATTTCCCTGATGAGCAGGTAAAGACAGAAGGGGGAGTTTTCACTGTTAGTAAAGAAACATTTGTAATGAAAACTATAAACAATTCCTAATGTTTCTAATGTGTTTATGTGTGTAAGGGGCTTGTGATGATCAGGGAAAAAGCATTTAATTCATTTATTTTATTTTTTATTTAAGGTAGTTTTATTTTTAGGGCCCAGTTAAAGGTTTTCACAGTGTAAAGGTAGCAGCCATGTTTGTGATGGCAGATCAGTTCTGGTTGCAGGGGGACTGAAGGAAGATAGTTCTGGTTGTAGGAGGACTGATTTGCTCATTTTGTGATGTGGTTTAGGACCAGGATGACTGCGCGCAGATAGAGAGGTAAAGTACAGTTAACTGATGTCTCTTGGCCAATGAGATTTCTAGATTGTTCTTGCCATTTTATCTCTCTCTCTCTCTCTATATATATGTAATAGATAACCCACTCTAAGGTGTGTGGTCATGCTTTGAGATATGTATGCCTTGGTGTGCGTTGTTACGCACAAGGCCCTGAGCAGTGCATCAACCCACAAAGGCGTGAGTATATCGGAAATGACTACACGCACTAAGTGGGCTATCTATCTTATAAAATGGCAAAATTGTTTTGGAGAGGGGTGAAAGTGCAGGTGTGCGGTCCTGCTCTGATATATGCACGGTCATGTGATATGTTTCAACCAATCAGCAAAAATGATTTTTCCTACCCATTTTATAAATATATATATATTTATAAAATGTGGGACAAATTAATATCCAAATCCAAAGTTCTGATTATATAAAACACATCACATGACCGTGTGTATATCAGAGCACAACCTGCACCTTTACCCCCCTCCAAAACTATTTTCCATTTTAAAAGATAGATAACCCACTCTATGGTGTGCTGTCACTCTCTGACATACACACGCCTTGGGTGGTTGATGCACTCGGCCTGTGGCCTCATGTGTACAACGCACACCAAGGCGTGTGTATATCGGGGCGTGACCACACACCTAAGAGTGGGTTATCTATATATATATATATATGTTGGTTGCATCACTTTTCAGCTAGAAAAGTGGTTTCCATATTTAAAAGAAAATTGTAGACAGACAGGTTCACAGAATATGAAGAACAATATTAAATCTGCTGATACCCTAAGAATGCAAGTGAGAACACTCTTACAACTATAAGAGTGTTCTCTGTGGCAGTAATATTATATTATTGGTTCAGGGCAATCAATAATATATTAAAAACATCAACATTCTTACTTCAGTTCAAGGTTTATTGATAGACTTTAGTCATTTCACTATAAACATATACATTTATTGTAGCTGTTAAACAAAAAATCAAAAGCCCTTTACTGGCAGGTGTCAAGAATACTCATGATGCAGTCACAGTCTCACACCAGAATTGGGCTCATACTACACGTGCTAGCATCTGAATGCATTAGTGGGGGGATGATGTAATGTCGAGATGTTTCATCCTGCAGATGAGCCGTTAAACTGAGGTCTCTTCTGCCCAGCTCTAATGCTGTGCTGGTGGGTGTCCTGGTGGAAATAAAAGAACCCAAGGCACATTTTGCAAGAGAAGGGGCTTTCCCACGGTGTCCTGGCCAACATTGCTATTTCCATAAATCTGGGTCATGTAATTGTCTAAGCCTGTGTGTCAGTGTTTATGTGAGAAATGGTTGCTGCTACTTGTTTGGAGTAGCTTAACTTCCATACTGTCATTGCTTGTAAAGCACCTTGGGATACAATGTGTATGAAAAGCGCAATATAAATGTTTCTTCTTCTTCTTCTTTTTCTTCTTGTTCCCACATGACACAGTTTTAGATATCTGGTTCTACCTGATTCTGTGTAATGCCTACCTTGTATCATGTTGTCCTCTGTATGAACTTGCATATCATTGTACTCTCCCGGGTCATACCTGAAAATAGGCAAATGTCTTGTCTGGTATACTTACCTGGTCAACAAAAGCTAAATAAATAAATAAATAAAAGAAATGCTTGATTTTCAGTGAATCTGTGGTTGAGTCTGCCTGAGATACTTGTTGGTTTGACAAGCGGACTTCATTACTTGTGAGAACACAGTGTGTTGTGAGCAGTCATGGGATCTACATTTTGCAGCAACATCTGCAAAAGTCATAAATCAGACTACTTTTTATGTTTGCATGTGCATGCAAGTGCTGCAAACATTTTGTTACAATGAACAGCATTTCTGAGGTGTATCCCTGTCAAATACAATGCAGCTCAGGCTGCAGTGGGCTCAACCATGACAGCCCAATGATCAGCAAGGCTAATCGTGATGTTGTTCCTTGCTTGCTGGGCAGAAACCTCATGTAGTTGAAAGGAGTGAATCATTCCCATCAGAAAGTGACTCACTTCTTTCATCTCCATGATGATGCCCCCAGCCAGTTGACTGGCATCATGATCTGCCAGCTTCTCAACTTCACCCTGAACATGTGGTGCTCGTGCCCCAACCAAAAAAGCAGATTATCTAGAGTTACACTCACTAATAAAATGCAGTTCTCTTTCTGTTACTTCAAGTGGTTGCTTTACTGTTGTCCTGTGGGCTGTGGTGCCTCTCCAAATGAACACGGACTGCTCTCATGTGCACAAAACTTGTGGGGTGTAAGCATAGTTGTCCACTGACATGAGCCCCATTAAAGTTACTATAGCTACTACATTAACTTACTGTGTGCTGTGTGCAGTGTGTTGTGTTTTGCTTTTGCCTGTCTTGCTTTTTGAGTCCACACCACTGAGGACTGAGCGTACGCCCTGCTGCTACCACTGGCTTGAAGATCAATAAAAGGCAAAGAAGCCGCTTAATTTTCTTTTAACTTTCCATGTGGCTTGCTGCTTGAATTCATCTCATTAGTAAGTTACGCAGGCAATGAGACATGGCTGGGTGTTGGTAGTACTGAGATACCCGCACACCCAGAAGAATAGCCAAATGCCTTCAGCCTCTGGGTGTGCAGGTATCTCAGTATTATCAACACTCAGCCATGTCTTATTGCTTATGTAGAATGCTCCCTCAACCCCCCCACATACAGAATGGTAACATGGAATACACTAATTCAAAATTCTTCAAAGTTCCACTGGCATACACACAAAGACACACACACAGGCCTCAAGTGGAGCCAGAACCTCAATTTTATCTGTTGCCAGGTAAGGAGCAGTTAGTCCTCTGGCAAAGTGATAGGGATAGGAGGGGGATATTTCATGGTCATCATAGAAACACCAATAATAGAAACTCTGAATAGTCCTTGATTTTTAAAATTTGTGTATGTGTGTAAGGGGGGCTCATGAGTGTAAATACAATTAAATTATTTACTTACTTTATTTCATTTAATGGACTTTTATTTTTACGGCCTAGTTGAGATTTTTTATATATGAGTAAAGGCTGCAGTCATGTTTGTGCTGGAAATCAGGAATTAAGTGGCTTATGAATTCTGTGAGTTGCCCTGGTTGGCATGGACTTGTTTTTAGCCATTGGTGGTACTCTCTTACTGCCATGGCTAGAACCAAGTCTCAGCCACTCAGGACACAGGGATTTCCTTGCCCATTTTATAGAAGAATCTACTGCATCTATGTGTGCCTGGTCAAGCTGTTTTGTGTGTGAGTGTTTTATCTTTTCTTTTCTTTTCATTTCTTTTCTTTTCCTCAACTCTTCAGAGTTTGCCAGCTGTTCTGACTTGTGGATTTATTTTTTCACTGCCCCAGGTCCTCTGCCATAAAAGATAATCTAAGCAGGGACTTGTTTCTACTTGTTACATCAGAGCACATGGAAGTTATATGTGACTTGGTCACATAGTATACAAGTTGTGACACTGGAATTCAAAACCATGGGGGAGATTCCAAGACTAATGGCATAACTCGCAGGCAGCTGTGCATTACACCATTCGCCATTATGCCAGGGACCCTATGCTGCATTCCAGGAGCGGCAGGGTCCCGGCACTTACGACATGTGGGATACACCATGCATAGGGTAACTTCCTGCACATAGCGTATATGCCCTGCATGTCACAAATTGCGGCAGGCAATAGGCAGCCCCCTGAAGCCCCCCCACCCTGGACCACCATGGCACACACCAGGGGGCATGGGGGGCAGGACTGATGGCACAGGCAACCGGGGGGGCACACCATGGATCGGACCCCTGGGGGTTCCCGATGATTGGGGGTTGGAGGTAGGGGTGTGCTTGTGGGGGCTTGGGGGCAGTATGGTACCATTGCCATGGCACTGCATGGAAGCATCCGATGGTGCCAGCCATCAGATGCCACTTAGGACAGCTCAGAGCTGTCGTAGGAAAGGTATGCCACTGCACCTTTCAGAATCACATTGGCGGGTTATGACAGCCACCCTCCTAGAATTGGGCAATGTTACTGTTGTAACCTGCACTTGCACCATGGCATTGTGGGCTGCGATGTAGCGGGTGGCGTAAACCATGGTCGTCACATCCCACATCCGCCATGGCGCAAGTCACCACTTGTAATTCCAATGGGTGTAACGCATGGCATAAGTTGTGAGATACACCAAGGAGTTTGGCATATATCACCTTACACCGGTGTAGCCCATCTTGGAATTGGGCCCCATGTCTCAGTGTTGGCGTCTCAGTGTTGAGAACAACTACACTAGGCTAATTCCATGTGTGTTATAAGAAGGTAACAAGTTACCAATCAGGTAATTGTCACTGCTTAACTTCATTCACACCCCCACCACCAACCCACAAACATTATGTGTAGCGAGATAGACACTGACACACTATCGGATAATAAGGTGTGCTTTATATTTTCAATGTCAGTGCTAGTACTCGATGTACAATAAAAGGAGAGGCTTCACTTATCTCGTCTGAAAATAAAAGAAGGCTCTTTGTAATACTCATTATGTTAACTATTAAAAGTTAATTGCACCTCGCATGCTCAAAATAAAATTAAAAAGTAACTGTCACAATTCAACTTCCTCCACCACCCCCCAACTCACAAACATTGTAGACCCATGGGTCTAGGTGAAACATCCCTGGTTTTTCCACCTTTGTTGTCTTTGCATGCCTGAAACTGACCCAGAGAGAAGGCGTCATGAAAGAAGGTGTAGGTTAAGTGTGAGATGGCAGCTGGCACCCCCAGCATCTGCTAAAATCATCATTTCTGACATTGTAGGACCTCCACACACTGGGAAGATGGGTGAGAGCATGGTCTCTGTAGTAGTAATATTTTATATATTCAAAGTACCCTTCCAGTGCTTCGGGTGCTTTTAGGTATTTTATCAGGTAACACCAGATCCATAAAAGCACAAACAGATATTAAACAACATAATCATTCAATAGTATTGATTATGTTGTTTAATATGTTTGTTTTAATGGCTCTGTTGTTACCTGGTAAAATATGTGAAAGCACGGGATGCACTGGAAAGGTACTGTCAATATATAAAATACTTCTATAGTACTACAAAGAACATGCTCTCACCCATCTTCCTAGTGTGAGGGGGTCCTACAATGTCAGAAATTATGATTTTGACAGATACTGGGGCTGCCAGCTGCCATTGTACTCTCATCCGGCACCTTCTGTCATGACTACTTCTCTTCAGGTCAGTTTCAGGCATGCAAAGATGTCAGAGGTGGGAAAGCCAGGAATGTTTCACCTAAAGTCAAGGATCTGGCAATATCTGGTCAGATGAGATGAGATGAAATGTTGTAAAACAATATATCTGACCAGCTAAGAGGCAGTAAACCAGGGCAAATTGTCAATTATATAAATGACAGCTTGGCACCACATCAATCATTGGACCAAATGAGTAGCCATAAAAATGTATTTGATCAGATTTTATGAAATCCTATCATCAGGTGACTGCCATTGTTCTTTTTTTTATTTGACAATTTTTGGCCATGAAAGACAATCTAAGCAGGGACTTGTTTCTAGTTGTGATATTAGAGCACATGGAAGTCAAGCAACAAGTTCATTTTCACAGAGTAGTCATTATGTGACAGTGGGATTCAAACCCATTTATTTTTATTTTTATTTATTTATTCCAGTTTGGGATTAATACCTTTGAGTCAAGGACTTGTTTCCAAAGGTTCCACATCATTTCTCCATGCTTGTGTCTCGGTGTTCTGGTCTACTATGCTAGACTGACCCCCTGTATGAACAATGAAAGAATTCAGTTGTGTAGTGTAAAAAATTAAAATTGCCTCCTAGTATTAATCAGGATTCTAACAATAAGAAATTAATTGAATTGTATACTCTAAAATATTAGCACATAGTTGTCATAATTCAATGTCATACAACCCCCCAACTCACAAACGTTATATCTGACCACATGAGAAGCTGCAAAGCAGGTTTACTTGTCAGGAATGTAAACAACAGCTTGGCTCTACATCATAATCAGATGAGTATCCAATAGAAATTCATTAGACTTATATTATGAAATTCTATCAGCAGGTAATTGTAGTTGTCTAAATTCTCCAACATCACACCTTATCAGGTTTGTAAATTAGATTCAGTTTACAAGCATCAAAAAATCAAAATAGTGACAGTATGACTCCTCTATGTAGTCAAAAGACTAACACGTGAAATAAAAAACAGAAAAAAATGGTTGTTATTGTGCCCGTATACAAGCAAGTAATGCAAGCACAAAATGGTCACAACTCATCTACAGCCACCCACCCCAAACTAGAGATGCAGCAAAATTAAATACCGCTAGCGAAGTGAACGTGAAGTGGCCACTCCATGTTGTCACTACACTACACAGAGTGGCCAATAGGAAAGGCTCACTTCGCCTTGTATTTATTACTTTGAGTTGTCGTCCCACCTTAACACGAAGTAAGGCAGAGTGGCAACAATATTGGCAGCCCCCCAGTGCCCCCACACATACACAGTCACCAGAATTAATGTGCATCCCCAAAATGCTACTGTCTTGTGTCCAGAAAACTCCCCAGTGCTGACGAAGTGAAAGGAGAGCACAACAAGAAATACAAAGTCTCCCAGAATTAATGGCACACTCAGTCATGCATGCAGCGGATGTGGTCACATCACACACAGACACCAGAATTAATGTGCATACCCTAAATGCTACTGTCTTGTATCCAGAAAATTCCCCAGTGCTGATGAAGTGAAATGAGAGTGTAACAAGAAATGCAAAGTCTCCCAGAATTAATGGCGCACTCCGTCATGCGAGCAGTGGCCAAACACAGTCACCAGAATTAATTTGCATCCCAAAATGCTACTATCTTGTGTCCAGAAAATTCCCCAGTGCTGGCAAGGTGAAATGAGAGGGTAACAAGAAATGCAAAGTCTCCCAGAATTAATGGCACACTCAGTCATGCACGCAGTGGTCACACACTGTCACTAGAATTAATTTGCATCCCCAAAATGCTACTGTCTCATGTCCAGAAATTCCCCAGTGCTGACAAAGTGAAATGAGAGCATAACAAGAAATGCAAAGTCTCCCAGAATTAATGGTGCACTCCATCATGTGAGCAGTGGCCACACACAGTCACCAGAATTAATGTGCATCCCCAAAATGCTACTGTCTTGTTTCCAGAAAATTCCCCAGTGCTGACAAAGTGAAATGAGAGTGTAACAAGAAATGCAAAGTCTTCCAGAATTAATGTTGTACTGCAAATGCACAGACAGATTAAGATTGCACTGCACACTCAAGACAAGATGCAGAGTCAAACGCAAAGGCACAGCACCACCTAACCAGTGCTCACAAGTCACAAATCCAAATCTGGAAAAGAATACCTTTTGCCAGTTGGGAGGGTAGTGCACGACAGTAACAGTCCACTACCAGTAAACATACCACAAAGCAGTATAAAAAATTCATGCAGGTGCGGTGGATAGCAGGTTCACACTGCTGCAATTACTCTAGCACAATAAAAGTTGTCTGATTTAATGGTACGCATCGCGCACACACACACACACGCACGCACGCACACACACACACACACTACAAGTATTGCATAGCAAATTGAAAACCTTGAGCAATATAACCAAATGTTTTAAACAAACTGAAATTATACAGTGCTGCACCACTGCAATCAGCAAAAAAATGTCAAGAATTACTGAACATATTACTGTGTGTACATTAACACAGTTATACAAGAAAAATATAACCAAAACAGAAAGACTGCCTTTTTCTCCCAGTTAATCTACCTACACCACAGATAACGCCCCTTCCCCAAAGTACACTTCACAGTACACAGACTGACTGTTCTAAATTAACATTCAAAATCCACACATAAAAAAAATAAACACTTGAGGATATGAGCACAGGAGGGTTTCCTACAACTGATGCACTAAATTTTGAGCAAAAAAAAAAGGCTCAAAAAGGCTTTTTTAACAGCTTTTAAAAGATTTGAATCACAGAACTCTGAGAGGAAACTGTCTCCATCTTCCACTACACACACACACTACACAGAACTGAAGCTGTGCAGAACAGTCTACAGCCCCTGTGACCTGCAAATCCTATGAAGCACTGCAAATTCGCCTTGGAGCTCAATAACAAGGCGAAGTGATGTGAAGTACATTGATTTCAATGTACTTCGCCATAAATTTGGTGGAGAAATGGCTTGGGTAAGGAAGGATAATGCAGAGTCATTGGTTTCAATGGACTTCGTGTTCTGTATTATGACACGACATACTCCGCTTCGCGTTTCAGAGCATTTCGCGGATTCCACGTTACTTCACGAATCACCCCGCAGAGCGAATTTCCGCCACTTCGCCCACCTCTGCCCCAAACCTAAAGGACATTACACTGAACTATACAGAAACATAGAAAACATAGAAACACAGACTTTGATGGCAGATAAGGACTGCTTGGCTCACCCAGTCTGCCAAATTCCCTACCTACTGGATAAGCTGCAGATCCTAGTTAACCAACAGCCTACTTCCTCCTACCCCCCACTAGAATTGTCTTATGTTGTTTCATACATTCTTGAATTCCCCCACTGTTTTGACCTCACTACCCCCTCAGGAAGGCCGTTCCATGTGTCCACCACCCTCTCTGTGGAAAAATTCTTCCTCACATTGCCCCGAGCTGTCCTCCCTCTATCTCCAAATTGTGCTCTCCTGTTCTTGCACATCACTTTTTCTGAAAGATGCTACCCTCTTGGACTTTGTTGATTCTCTTGAGGTGCTTGAAAGCTTCTGTCATGTCCCCCCCTTTCCTCGAGGGTATACATATTAAGCTCCTTTAGTCTCTCTTCATATGGCTTCTGATGCAGACTCTGCACCATTTTAATTGCCCTCCTCTGGACTGCCTCCATCCTGTCAATGTCCTTGTGGAGATGGGGTCTCCAGAACTGCACACAGTACTCCAGATGGAGTCCTATCAACTGTCTGTACAGAGGGATAACAATTTCCTGTTTTCTACTGGTGATGCCTCTCCCTGTGCATCCCAGTATCTCCCAGCCCTCCTTACTGCCTTCTCACATTGCTTGCCTACCTTTAGGTCATCTGATATGACTACCCCCAGGTCTCTTTCCATTTTTGTTGTTGCTAGTACCTCCTCCCTATTGTGTATTCATCCCCTGGGTTTTTGTTTCCCAGGTCCTTCCCCCCTTTGTGTTTTTGTCTGTACTAACCCTGCCCTTGACTCTATCCCAACCCCGCTTAAAGCTATCCACTGTCCTTTGAGCGATTAACTCCTCCGGCAGTGTGTTCCAACCTGACAACACTCTCTCTCTGTGAAGTAGTGCCTCTTCATCTCCCTCCTAAACTTCCCCCTTCCAACTTCAGACTGTGCCCCCTAGTGACCTTCCTCCCTTTAAGTGGAACAATCCTCCCTCCCTGACTTTGTGTATGCCTTTCAAGTACTTAAAGGTCTCTGTCATGCCCCCTCTTAACCTTCTGTCTTCAGACAAGTACATGTTGAGCTCTTTCAACTTTTCCTCGTATGGCAACTCCCCTAGTCCCATGATCATTTTTGTAGCCCTATGCTGCACCTCCTCCAGTAATCTCACATCATTTTTGAGGTATGGGCACCAGTACTGTACACAGTATTCCAAGTGTGGCCTCACCAGTGATCTATATGATGGCAGGATGACCTCCCCCTTTCAAGAGGTGATCCCTCTGGCAATGCACTCCAGCATCATATTTGCCCTTGCTGAAGCTCTCCTACACTGTGCAGATACCATTATGTCCCCTGTGACTATTACCCCCAGGTCCCTTTCCTTCTCTGAAGCCATTACCTGCACTCCCCCAGCCAGTAGCTGTTCTTGGGATTTCTGGCTCCAAGGTGCTTGACCTGCACTTCATAGTGTTAAACTCCAACTGCCACTCCCTAGACCAGTGTTCGAGTTTAGCTAGATCCTCTTTGAGTGCCTGCCTCTCTTCCTCATTGTCCACTTTTGCACAAATCTTAGTGGCATCCATGAACAAGCAGATCTTACTCTTGACCCCCTCTGCAATGTCTCCAATGAAAACATTGAACAAAACAGGGCCCAGCACTGAACCCTGTGGTACTCCACTCATTACTGGTTGTGGTTTGGATGTCTCCCCCCTTACAACTACCCTATGTTGTCTGCTCTGCAGCCAGCTCTCAACCTACCCCACCAGTTTTTCCCCTGTTCCCATGTCCCTCAGCTTGCTCATTTACCTCCTGTGTGGCACAGAGTCAAAAGCCTTGCTGAAGTCCAGATACAGAACATCCACAGTGTGGCCTTCGTCAGCCGCCCTAGTGACCCAGTCGAAGAAGTCAATCAGGTTAGTTTGGCAAGATCTTCCCATGACAAACCCATACTGTCTCCCATCCTGCAGGCCATTGCTATCAAGAAAGGTTATCAACCTCTCCTTCAGAATGGTTTCTATCAACTTCACCACTATGGAAGTCAAGCTCACTGGTCTGTAGTTACCTGGTTGTTCCATGGGTCCACTCTTGTGAAGGGGCATCACATGAGCCATCCTGCAGTCCCTGGGTGCATTCCCTATCTCTAAGGAGGTGCTGAACAGGTCTGTCAGAGGGCCTGCCAACAACTCTACCAGTTCCTTCAGGACCCTTGGGTGTACACCGTCCGGTCCTGGTGCCTTGTCCACCCACAAGTCTTTAAGGCCCTTCAGAACTCGAACCTCTTGGATGACCTTGTCTGTCATCTCTGCCCTCCTCCACCCATACCCCCTTTTCCCCTATGGTACTGGGCCATCCCTTTCTTTTGTGAACATTGAGCAGAAATACTCATTGAGTGCCTCTACCTGATCTTCCCCTTGTTCCGCTCATCCTCCCTCTCTCTTGATTCTAACAATGTTATCCCCACAACTCCTCTTCTCCCTTATGTATTTAAAGAACCCTTTTCTCCCTCTTTAATCCCCTGAGCCAACTTCAGCTCCTTTGCTGCCTTGGCTGCCCTGACTGACCTGGTCACCTCCCTAGATGCCTTTGAGAACACTTCTCTATCCTCCTCATGCCCAGATTTTTAGAACTTAATGAAGGCCAATCTTTTTTCCCTCACCTTTCCCTCCACCTCCTTGCTGAGACAGCTAGTTTTTTTTTATCTGTACTACTTACTCTGACAGTTGACACATGTATTTGTGACCTCATTTAGCCCCTTCATAATGATTGCCCACTTCTGTTCAGCATCCATCCCTGGGTTAATTTCAACTAAATACCCCTCTAGGACGCTGCCCATTCTGGCGAAATCTTTATTTCTGAAATCCAACACTCTTGCCCTGGCCTTAGCAGACTCCCTCTCTGTGTTGAGAAGGAACCACACTGAGCAGTGGTCACTTCCTGCTAGAGGGTCCTGTACTACCACATCCTGGACGGTACTGTAGTTACTGTCTGCCAGTCAACCCCAGGTAGATTGAAGTCTCCCATTATAACTGTATTCCCTTTGCAATGACCGTCCTGATTTTTTCCCCAGCTCCCTATCCACCTCCTCATTCTGTGAGAGTGACCTGTACACCACCCGCATCCTGAGTTTCTTACCTTTAGTACTTTGGAGCAATAGCGATATGGCTTCTGGCCTCCCCTCCTCCACTTCCTCCCTGGTACACAGTATCCCCTCTCTGACATAAATTGCCACCTCTCCCCCCTTCCTCCCTCCAAGTCCCTGTGGGACACCTTGTATCCTGGGATTGTGAGATCCCAGACATGGTATTGGGTGGCCCAGGTCTCTGAGAAGGTGACAATATCTACCTCCCCCTCTGCCATCATTGCCTGGAACTCTGCCACCTTGTTTGCTAAGCTCCTTGCATTCAAGGATACTACACTCCACCTTGTGTCCTGTCCCTCCTCTTCCCCTCTCTCCCCCTTCCACTTTTGTCTTGGTAACTTCTCCTCATTCTCCTCCTCTGTCACTTGGGGGGGCGAGTCCTTCTGATCTCCTCTGGAAGGTGCCTCATCCCTGCTATCCAAATGAGCCCATCCCCCCATCTCAGTTTAAATATATGTTGTTTTTAATATACTTCTCCAGCCCCTGTGTGAATGCTCCAGTACCCTCAATGTTGAAATGCAGCCTATCCTCGACATAAAGCCGCTTATTGTTCCATGTCTCACCCCACCCCCCCCACTGCCCCGTGTCCCATTTCTGCACACCAACCCTTCACCTATGTAGGTGTCTGACATTGATAGTGCACAGGTGATAATTAACAACTAATAACATGAGTTATAATAGTAAAATTGTTATGATTGGGACTTAAGAAGTTTACAAATAACATTGTAATTTTCTTAGATTATGACCCCAGTATATCAACATGGTAGGTGTCATTTATGAAATGTGACCCAAAACATTGTTTTATGAAATGGATTTAATAATGACACCTGCCACATTCATTCAATGGGGATAAAAAATATGAGCATAAGGAAAATGTTAATTCAGAAGTGAAAATATTACAAATCAGAGTAAACTTTGAAAAATGTCAATGCTTGTTCATTACTTTGTTTTTGTCTTTTGTTTTGACCTCAGATGTTTACTGCACCACTTTATGAACATGCCAGGTTTAATTTATGAACTGCTGTCCAAAATGTCATTTTGAGGCACAAGTGCATAAAGACTTTTTGGTCAGGATTTGAAAAATTACATGTCTTGTTCATCATGTGAGATACAAAAATGGCTACTGTATGTTGAAAATGTAGGGTCATTATCAGGTAAAATTGTAAATCTAGGAGTAAACATTGAAGGATGTCTACATTTCTTCATAATTTTGTTATTTTTTAGATTTTAACCTTGAATTTTCAACAAAGTCTTATGATGACCCCACCTTATGATCAAGACAGGTGGACTTTTTTAAATCCTGTCCAAAAGGTGATTTCACAGAGCGACTGCAAAAACATGTTTCAGAGGGAATTTGAAAAATTACACCTGCCTAGTTTATGAAGTGGGTAAATAAAGAATATGTTGGAAATCTGTGGACAAAATAGCATAATTATGAGAAAACATTGAACAATTTCAATGTTGCTTTATAACTTTGTTGTTTTTTTAAGATTTTGACTCCAGATATTTAACATCATCTTTTTATTAACCCTCCTTATGATCAAGAGAAGTGAAATTTCTTAAATCCCATCTGAAAGGTGATTTCATGGAGTGACTGCGAAAACATGTTTTGGGGGGGGGATATAAAAATTAAACCTGACTTTTTCATGAGGTGGGTTAAAAAAAGGCTATGTTGAAAGTGTGGGGATCAAAATCTACACAAATAGTAAAGTTATGAGCAGACATTGAGGAATTTCAACATTGCTTCATAACTTTGTTGCTTTTTGAGATTTTGACACAAACGCTTCAACATACACTTTTTATTACCCTGCCTCATGATCAAGACAGGTGACATTTTTTAAATCCTGTTCTCAAGCTCAGTCTGTAGTGCTAATTGGAAAGTATTCACTGGGTGGGATATTCAGACTGCACCAGGCAGGGGCGCAAGCCCGGGCGCAGTGCATCTGGGCTGAGCCAGGGCAGGGACCAGGCGATATTCAACGGTGCTGTGCCATGGCTCAGCACCATTGAATATGGAACTGAGGGTGCACGCACTGTGCACGGCGCAGTGGCACTGCACCAGCGCAAGTGGCAGAAGGGGAGCAGGGGGCTGCGCCAGCACTAGTGCGGTTGTGCTAGGTGCAGCAACTGTGATATCAGCCATGGGGCATGCAAATGAAGCCATAATCCATGCAAGGCACAAATGGGGCCATTTGCATGTCATTATGGCCCTGTTTGCATGTGGTGCATTGATCCCCAGTGACATGTGCCTGGCGCCTTGCCAGGCTGCAGCTGTCAGGGACCAATGCCCCGCAGCCCCACGGTGGGCTCCGGTCCCGTTCGCCTGAGCTTGGGCATGTGTATAAACATTTCCTGGTGTCCAGTGGACCAATCCCCCCTCACCCGATCGTGGACATCAGTTATAACTCCCTAGTGGTCCAGTGGACTGATTCCCCTTGCCCAAACATGGGCATGTGTACATTTAATCCCTGGTGGTCCAGTGGACTGTTATTCAATGCACCCATCATGGGCAGAAGTGATTCTATCTTGTGGTCCAGTGTAACCTGCCTCCACCCACTCACTGAGGCCTCTCACACTGCACCCCACCGTCAGCAGGGTGGCAGCGCCGCCAAGAAGCCATCAGGCTTGTTGACGATTGTTGTATAGTAGGGTTGCACGGCTTGGTCCGTTAGAGGGGCCAATGGGCATGCAGACTGTATTGTACATAGTCTCAAATTGTGAATGAGAGTTCATTCACAATTTGGGATTGTGTATTACAGTATGGTCTGCATGCCCATTGGCCTACGAGTGGACCAATAGTCGACAGCCCTATCTAGTACGCTGTCAGTCAGCGGGTGGCTTGTGGTAGGGTGCTGCCACCTGTCGCTGACTGGGGGTGCAGGTGGCGGGGATGCAGTAGGTGGGTGGGGAAGGGGGTACCACTGGACCACCAGGGTGTCCTTGAAGCATTCTGCCCATGATCAGGTGCTGGGGGGGTTTCCACTGAACCACCAGGACTTATTATTCCACATGCTCATGATTGGGTAAAGGGGATTGGTCCACTGGACCACCAGGGCTTCATTTTACCCATGCCCGCAATCAGGCGGAGGGGGGGCACGACGCCTCCTGGGTAGGGGGCTCGTGGACTGTGTCCTGGGTGGTTGGGTAGCCATCCACGGCAGGTAGCTGCTGTGTTGCACCTTGCAATATGGCAGCACACCTGTGGGTGGCCAGGATTTGCTCCTGGTGTTGCTGGGCACATCTTTGCACCCCCCTGCATGGCGCAAGGCAGGTATGTGCCAGCATATGCACCACACATCCCGGGCTGAATATTGGGATGTGCCGTAAATGCATGGGCATACCCCCTCCGCACTTGCACCACATATATTACAGGTGCACCCCGGCGCATCAGGGGTTGTGCTGTGCAACCTGCCTGGTGAATATCACGCCGAGGCGCATCGGTGGGTTGCTCATGGCACAACCCTGTTGCACCATGTGCAACTCCTTTGAATATCTCACCCACTGATTACATCATTGGTGGCTCTAACTTGCACATCTCATTACCATGACCCCTCTCTAGTCAAATGGTGTGGTGGTGGTGCTTGCACTCTGAGTAGCCTTTCTTAGCACGGCTATGTCATTTCAGTTCATGACAGGAGTTCATTTCCACAAATGTGCACGGAGGACTAAGATATTATAGTTTACAATGTTGGATGATAGTGAGGGTTCTGAACACATAATGGTTCAAAGTACAATCATCCTGTACTTATTTGAACCAATATGTCTCCCCTCTTTTTCTGAGTCCAATTCATTTGACATAGTTACAAGTGAAAAAGATTATAGTGACAACACTGACATTGTTATCAAGCATTGGTATACACTCAAAAGTTCCTTTACATATTTGTACAAGTAGTTACAGGAAATGTATGTGTGGTGCATCTACATATGATATGTCTAACTTTTATTTTTTATTTAGCAGAAGCTTATGTAGTCATATTAGTTACGTAAGCATTAAGCCACGACGAAGGTGGCATCTAATGCTGGATTAATGCTCGGTTGGGAGGGTTGTGGCCAGAGGCCACAGGCTGAGGGGCATACAACAGCCCAACCATGCATTAATCGCATTAGATGCCACCTTTGGAGTGGCTTAATGAACTTGTAACATGGCAAGTGTTCATTTACTACTGTTTACATTTACAATAATATGCCACATACATCAACAGGTACTTTTTACATGGTTTAATACAGTATTTTCTGTTGCTCAACCCTGTACTTTCTTAGTAGACATCCATCTCCTGGGAGCGCGTGCACATTCATAACGCGGTATCTATTTATATTGTGATTGCTGTTTCCTGCACGTTTACAACAATTGTCTAAATGCACTGTGCCGCTACATCTAACGTGACACGCTACCTTTCCTTGCTATCTAGACAGCTGTTTTCACTCGTTTATTGTGTTACCTTTTATCCTTCAGTAGAGAATTGTGGGAACATACCTAATATTTAGATGTCTCGCATTTTGGTTCATTCAACATAGCGAGGTATGCAAATATTGTGTATTTTCCCACAATGCACTCATTTGTGCAGGTTTCTGCTCCTAACAACTGCTCGCGCTCACAGTACCAGTATCGCTCTGATGGACCTTTTCTGCACTTTCTTGCTCTTCAAGCACTAGATCGCCTTTCTCATACTGCTCTAGGGATGTGACCTACTTGCTGCAGTGCCATTCCATTACGATCCTCGGCAGGATAGATGCCTCTCCCACTCGCTCCCCCTGGGTTTATTCAATATTGCATACACGCGCGTGCCACCTTTCTGGGGTCGTACGCAGTAGTAATTCTGTAATGATTTCCTCTGCGTTGTTCCTTCAATACCAACACGGCATATATCGTGGATTAATCCCCGCTTGGTGTTATATCAGCTGATGCGATTGAGCCACTTAAGTTCCTTGTTTGTGCGCCTCTTATTTTTACCACGTTACAAAGAATTTTACAGTCTTGTCAAATAACATATTTATGCATACTGTACATAAATTGCATATCATGGATAGTTATTTTTGTGTTTGAGAGTTTGGCAGTGCAGTACCTCAGAGGTTGCAAAGAAAACACAGCAGTTGGACCACAGTGGGCTCAGGAAGGGTGAGGATGGTGGAACAGAGGCACACCCAGTCAGTTGTTCCACTCCACAATCCATACACCATTCTGGGGGAGCATAGCTCCCCTATGGATGCACCCACAGAGGAGACTAAGGAGGCTGAGGACAGCTGTCGCAAGGGAGGCCCACAGGAAGGAGACAGAGGACACCACAAGGAAAGGAAGCAGCTCCTGGTGGGGGACTCAATTATTAGGGGGATAGAACTGGGGGAGCAGGGAAAACTGAAGTAAGGTGCCTGCCTGGTGCCATGGCTTGGAGGGACAGGAAGCGCATCCTCAGGATCACGGGAACAGCTGCACGGGAGTTGAGCTGGACTTCATTGTCCACCTAGGGACAAATGACTTGGCTCATCATGAGATTAGAGCAGTGCAGAAGGACTTTGTAGAATTGGGGAGGGGCCTAAGACAAGTAGCACACACAGTATCCTTCTCAGAGGTGCTGCCTGTCAATGGCATGAGTGAGGCGAGGGTACTTTGCACCATGCAGTTTAATGAATGGTTGAAAAATTGGGAGCACAGGGTTTGGCTTCATTGGGATTGGGGTTCCACCTGAGGGACACCAGCCTATACTGGCAGGATGGTCTGCATCTGTCCAGGAAGGAAACAAGTCTTTGAGCAATCGGTTTAAATGCTTCATTGGTAGCTTTTAAACTTAGTCAAGGGGAGGCACTGATAAGCAGCAGGAAAATCCTGGCCTCCCCCTACAAAACAGGGTACTAAATGAGAAAAAGACCAAGGTAGAAAGGTCAGTGGGGGATGCTACAACAGAAGGTAAAGCCATAAAAAAATGGAGAGCAATGAGTACCAATGCCCATAGTCTGAGCAACAAGCTTCATGAATTAGTGGCCTTGATGGAGGAGGAACATCTGGATATCATGGCAGTCACAGAAACATGGTACACATAAAACCATGACTGGGATGTAAACATACCAGGATACACTACAGGAGGGACAGGGAGGGTAAAAGAGGAGGAGGTGTAGCTCTTTACATAAGGGAAGGAATCAAAGCAACAGAACAAAAGGGTAAACAGGGAGGAGAAGAAGCACTGTGGGTAAATTTGGAGACCGCAATGCACCACAATACGCATAGGTTAGAGAAAGACCTCTTCTCAGGGGAGGAAATGGACAAGGAAATGATAGAAAGTATACTTAGAATGGCAGAAAAAGGGAGATATTGCTGATGGGTGATCTGAATATGCCAGATGTTAACTGGAGTGCAGTTGCAGCAGCCACTTCTAAGAGTGGGGTTATTCTAGATGCCCTACAGGGGGCATGCCTTAGACAACTAGTATTGGAGCCCACTCGAGAGGGAGCAATCTTAGACCTGGTTCTCTCAAATGGAGATGAAGAGAGGATCACAGATGTAGAAGTGGGTAGCCATCTGGGAACTAGCGACCATCGAACAGTATGGTTCACAATAAACACAGCAATAGAGTCAAGCCTTACAAAAAAACAAAGGTACTGGATTTTAGGAGGGCTGACTTTTGTCAAAATGGGTGAGCGCCTCAGGAATGCACTAGCAAATGGGCAGGAAGGAGGGGTGGAAGAACAATGGGAATAATAATAACTGCCATCACAGAGGCATCCCTTTGTGTAAAGCAAATAAACAAAACGAAACGAGGTAAGAAACCACTATGTTTCTCAAAGGAAGTGGCAGTGAAGGTCCAAGAGAAAAAGAAAGCATTCAGGAAGTACAAGGAATCACAGAAGGAACAGGACAGAGAACTATATCAGTTAAAGCAAAAGGAAGCTGGAAGGCAGTCAGATCAGCAAAGGCCCAAACTGAGGAAAAGATAACCAACCCAGTTAAGAAGGGGATAAAACCTTTATAGGTACATCAGGGAGCGAAGGAAGACCAAGGAGGGATAGTGAGGCTTAATAAAGGGGAGGAGGTTGGCAGAGGGTGACTGTGAAAAGGCAGAGATATTAAACAAATATTTTTGCTCAGTATTTACAAAGGAAGAGGGAGGTACCTAAAACAAACAGTAGAAACACTCTGGATACAGAAGTTGATACCAGCCCATTTGCAGAAGAAAGGGTTCTGAAAGAACTTAAAACTGAAGGTGGACAAAGCAATGGGGCCTGATGGGATTCATCCCAGAATTTAAAAGAACTAGGGTAGAACTAGTGACACCCACTGACTACCCTCTTTAACAAATCATGGGAGGATGGGGTGGTACCCGAGGACTGGAGGAGGGCAGATGTGATTCCCTTCACAAAAGTGGGAGCAAGGCAGAAGAAGGAAACTACAGACCTGTTAGTTTAACCTCAGTGGTAGGGAAATGATGGAATCACTTCGAAGGAAAGAATTGTTAAATATCTAGAGGCCAGAGGGGCACAGGACCCAAGGCAGCATGGATTCACAGCGGGAAGGTCATGCCAGATAAATCTGATAGATTTCTTTGACTGGGTGACCAAAGTAGTTGATCAGGAGGGCTGATAGACATGGCCTACCTAGACTTTAGCAAGGCATTTGACACAGTCCCGCACAAAGATTAATATACAAGTTAGCCAGCCTGGGATTGGGTCCCAAGATGACAGCCTGGGTAAGAATTGGCTGGAGAATAGGACACAGAGAGTAATAGTAAATGGAGTCCACTCTGAAAAAAGGGGTTAGTAGTGGGCACCGAGGGTCTAGATTAGACCAGTCCTCTTCAATGTCTTTATAAGTGACATTGCAGAGGGACTGGAAGGAAAGTATGTCTCTTGCAGATGACACAAAGATCTGCAACAGAGTTGATGCACAGGGTGGGATGGAAAGGATGAGAAGGGACTTGGCAAGGTTAGAGGAATGGTCAAATGTATGGCAGCTTAGATTCAGTGCTAAGAAGTGCAAGGTAATGCACCTGGGAAACAAAAACCCAGGGGAAGAGTACACAATGGGGGATGAGATACTAACAACAACAAAAATGGAAAGGGACCTGGGAGAAGTCATATCAGATGACTTAAAGGTGGGCAAGCAATGTGAGAGGGCAGTAAGGAGGGCTGGAGGATACTGGGATGCATAGGGAGAGGCATCACCAGTAGAAAACAGGAAGTTATTACCTCTGTACAGACAGCTAGTGAGACCCCATCTGAGTACTGCGGCAGTTCTGGAGACCCAATCTCCGAAAGACATAGACAGGATGGAAGCTGTCCAGAGGAGGGCACCTAAATGGTGCAGGGTCTGCACCGGAAGACATATGAAGAGAGACTTAAGGAGCTTAATATGTATAGCCTCGAGGAAAGGAGGAGAGGGGGACATGATAGAAACTTTCAAGTACCTCAAGGGAATCAACAAAGTCCAAGAGGGTAGCATCTTTCAAAAAAGAGGTGCAAGAACAAGGGCACAATTTTAAGATAGAGGTGGGCAGCTCAGAGGTAATTTAAGGAAGTATTTTTCACAGAGAGGGTGGTGGATGTATGGAACGGCCTTCCAGAGGAGGTTGTGGAGTCACAAACAGTGGTGGAATTCAAGCATGCATGGGACAGTCATAAGGCAATTTTAGGGGGTTGGGGTAGGAAGAAGTAGGCTGCTGGTTAACTAGGATCTGCAGCTTATCCATCAGGTAGGGAAATGGGCAGACTGGGTGGGCCAAGCGGTCCTTATCTGCCGTCAAATTCTATGTTTCTTAGTGCTCAAGTCTCTGACAGTGTTGGAGATTGGACCTGTGCATATCATAGCACAGAAATTCTAACAACTGTTACTTGCATACATGGGTAGTTTGTATTTTTTCATATAATCATAGCAGCGAAAGGCAATGCTTATTTATGATAAGGTGTCGGATTGTTAAACATGCTGCTCATGAAATGGGGCTTTTTTGGCAGGTGGGTGATTTTTATCTATTGATGAGCTGAGTTTGGATGGGTAAAATAAAAAAAAAGAGGTTATGCATATTGTCATTCTATGTAATCCATGACTGGTATATACTGTTATCTCTTTTTACATAGCTGCATATGTAGCTTCTTAACAAATAATATTTTGGTGCATTTATACCGCAACTACACTTTGTGTCTTTTATTTTCTCACAAGCAAATATTCTCATACTTGTTACAGATTAGGAGATTCTTGTCAAATAAGATTTATTTATATGAACTGCACATCCTGTACAGTTTATTTTGGTGAGTGATTTTGGCAGGGTAGTTGTTGAGTCTATGGCAGAGGTGAGGCTCAAACCTATGCATGTCACAGCATATACATTATAATGAACAGCACTTGTGTCGGTGGGTAGTTTGAATTTTGTCTTTGTTTTTTTTCTTTATTGATCCTCAAAAGTTCAGTTACAAGATTGTGAACTGTTTACCAGTATTTCTCAAATCTATTATACCTTAAACACATATTAATATTGGTCTAAACAGATTTCACACTTGTTTACTTATAATTCATCATTCTTCATCTTGTAGTGCTAACTTCCTTTCTTATATATACTTCATTCATACTTTTTCTACCTACTGTCTGTAACATACAGATTTGCTGTCTATAAACAAAACCTATTCAAGGCAAGTCCCTTCTTACTATGGTTTTTGTAGTTTGTTATCTTTGTCCTACTCTTCAGCTATTCATGTATCAGTTGTACTAGTACAGGTGTCCCCTCTAACTCTTCCACTAGATGTGCCAATGGTACCCACCTTGTATTGAAGAGGTCTGTACTCAAATTAATTCTTGCCAACGTTTCTTCCATATCTTTTCTGAATTTACAGTTCTGTATCCAGTGCCCTGTGTTTGGGACCTGAGCTGTCATCCATATCTGTGTAACTGCCTTGAATGCAGCCACCAAGAAAATATTATATATGTATGTCTTGCCCCCCCCCCATTTAATTTGTGTGGATATAACCCATATAGAATGTTGGCATCTTTGAGTTCCTGAGATAGCTCCAGAGTTTCTTTAATTATGCTTATAATATCTTCCCTGAACCCTTGCGTGATTGGGCAAGCCCAAAATATATGTAATGGGGTCCCTCTCTCCTCACATCCCCTTCAACATCGATCTGTGGCCACTGTCTCCATATGTATAGATTTGTCTGGTGTGATAAAGAAACATGTCAAAAGCTTCCATCTGAATTCCCTTCAGCTCCCTGAGGACGTGGTTCTGTGCACTCCCTGCCAGATCTATAGCCATTCTTCATCTTTGACTGTTGTTTCCGTCTTTACCTCCCACCTTGACTGGATTGTGCTCATTCCCTGTTCTTCTGTCTTCCTATTTAGTTCTTCATAGTGTGTTGATATTTGGTGTCTTGCCACTTGTGTCTGGGCTAGCTCCCTAATTTTGTTTAGCAATGTATGCCCTTCTTGTGTGTCCTGCATGTCTGACTCTAGATTTTGTATATAGGACCTCACGGAGGTATCTAAAGTGATCTCTGTTCTGTAATTTGAATTCTTGTTGCAGTTGCCTAAATGTTTTTATGCCTGAGTCTATCTTGCACTGACTTATGTATTGTAATCCTCTACCTCTAGCCCATTGTTTAAATGTTGAGTCAATCTGTGCTGGCTTTAATTTTCTGTCTTTCTATATTGGTATCCAGTGGATTTGGGTCTGCTGGATATGCATTAGTTTTTTAACTTGAAGCCAATTATTAAAGGTTTGCCTCATCCACCTGTTTGTGAGGGTGTTGAGATCAGCCCTGGTTCCTATATTCCATATTAGGAAATCTAGATATGTTTTGAATTTTGTTTTTATAATCTTAGTAATTCTCTTCAATGCTGATGCATGATAATGTGTCTGCCTGTTATATGACTATGCCAAAAATTAAAATGCCGCTCATGAGATGGGATTGGGGGGGAGGGTTGAATGATTTTAGCTATCGAATTTAGTTTGGATAGGTGAAATAAAAAATTATATGCATAGTTTCTTTCAAATTGATTGATGACGAGTATATACAGTTATCTTTTTTACATATCTACCTAGGTAGTTCCTTGAGTTCCTTGATACAAAGTTTCATTGGCTGTATCTATCGGTGCAAAGAGATTGTGTGTATGTGTTTCTCACTAGCACATGTAGTCTTATTAGTTACAGATGCATTTATTCTTGTTAAATAATATGTAAATATATTTATTTATATGAATTGCACATCCTGGATTTGCACATTCTGGAAAGTTCCTCTTGGTTTCTAATTTTTTAGCAGGGTAGTTCATAGAAAGGACAGTGACTCAGGATATGCATGAGACGGCCAATATTTGCAATCTTACTGTACAAAAGAAAAGGTGTTATTCATAATTTGTCCACTAGATGGTGGCAAAGAATTACAATTGTGGTTCATTGAGAAACCTGTTCATAACATGCTTTTAGCAGCTCACTCTGTGTGGAGAACTCAGGACAGCAGTGGTAACGATGGCTGATTTAGAGAAGACACCTTCACACAGCTGGCAGATTTTTTTTAAGGTTTACAACCTTGACCAAGTGTACTAAGATGCTCCCCTACATAACTGAATGGCAGAATGGTAGTTTCTGAAGTAAATAGGCTATTGGCACATGATGAAGCAGGACTCATGTTCGTTCATATTTTTCATGCACATACTTTGTCTATGCAAGCAATAATACCCAACAGGTAGGGTGGTATTGGACAACACTGGACCACCCAGGGACATAATGAGGCCTGACACTGCAGGCGGCGATCCTTGTAGGCCCTGGAAGGTCCGTATTGCCCATCCCACCCACCCTGGAAGACGTTATTGCACTTAGAAAATGGGCATCTCTGTAAATTTAATTAAGCAATAAAATAACAGCGGAAAGACTTTTAAATGAATAGAAAGACTAGGAAAAACGTGTTTTAGGTGAAGTAGTCCCTCTGTTTCTGTGCTGTTCTAGTCCTGTTGCCCCCCCCCCACACACACAGAGTCATTCTCTACTACTGCTCCCCCCTGCACCACCACCTCCAGAAGAATGATGGAGTTTGTGAGAAAAACTAAGGGCCAGATAGGCAGATTGAGAACAAAAGGGGGGTTGGTGGAAGAGGTGAGGGAACAAGCGGAGGCATTAAATGAGTATTTTGTCTCCATGTTCATTGGGGGGATGGGAAACTTACAAAGAGGGAGATGTTGGATTTGGACGGGCAGGGGGTATGATTTCTGGAGCATCAGATATGGTAAAGGTGGGAGGGAGGGTTATCTCTGGGGTATCATACCATGAAGGATCTACTGAAGGGGGGGAGGGACCAACAATGCCTCAGGGGTATCACACCAGGAAGGATCTTCTGATAGGGGGAAGGACAGACAGGGTTATACCCATAGAAAGGGTGTGTAAAGCCCTTAAAGATCTTAAAAAGAATACATTTCCAGGCCTGAATGGCATACATCCCAGAGTACTATGGGAGATGGCGGATGTACTGGCGGCACTACTGGTGGAACTCTTCAATTTGTCAATTGAGATGAGGGGGTACCTAGGGATTGGCTGGTGGCACATGTGGTCCCAATCTATAAAGGGGGATCTAGGGGGGAGACTGGTAACTTTAGACCTGCCAGTCTGATGTCAGTGGGGGGCAAGATGCTGGAGGGAATACTCAAGGAACGATTGTAGGGGGGTTCTTGGAAGGTATGGGATTTCTGGATAGTCGTCAACATTGGTTTGTGCCTGGGAGATTGTGTCAAACTAACTGTGTTGAGTTCTACGAGTGGGTAACATCGGAACCAGACAAGGAAAGACCTATGGATGTACTGTTCTTGGACTTCAGCAAGGCGTTTGACTCGGTCTCTCACATTGGACAACAGGGGAAACTGAGGGGAATGGGGGTAGGCCCGTTGATGGTCAGATGGATTGGAAATTGTCTGGCTTGGTGCACCCAGAGAGTTGTGGTTGATGGGGAGGTCTTGTCTTCTAGGGAGGTCATTAGTGGAGTGCCACAGGGCTCGGTCCTGGGGCCGATCCTGTTTAATGCCTACATCTGTGATATCAGGGAGGGTATGGGGTGCAGAATGAGTCTCTTCATGGATGACTCCAAGCTGGGTATAGTGGTGGAGGAGGAGGAGGGGAGGTTGGCCCTGCAAAGGGACCTGGAGCCCTGGACAGGTGGGCCCATACCTGGAAATTAAAATTGAATTCCTCCAAGTGCAAGGTGTTGCACCTTGGGTGGGGGAGCCCCAGATATGAGTACACCCTGGGAGGGGATGAGTTGAAGGACATGGCAAGGAGAAGGACCTGGGGATACTGGTGGATGTGAATATGAACAATTCTGAGCAGTGCAGGGGGGTGGCATTAAAGGCAAACAGGATGTTGGGCTGCATCACACAGGGGATTACCTTGAGGAGCAGGGACGTAATCCTGCCACTGTACAATGGCCTGGTTAGATCACACCTTGAGTACTGTGCAGTACAGGAGGCCACATTTGAGGAGGGACATCCAGCCTCTAGAGAGGGTACAGAGGAGAGCAACCAAAATGATCTGGGATCTAGGGGAGATGAAGTATGAGGAGAGACTAGAGGAGCTGGGACTGTTCTCATTGGAGGACAGGAGGGATTGGGGGGATATGATTGAGGTTTTCAAATACCTTAAGGGAATAAATAGGGTAAATCAGGAGAGGAATTTTTAGGCTAAAGGAGGGTGGAATCACCAGAGGACATAGTTGGAGGCTCGAGGGAGGAAGGATGGGGAGGGGAGGAGGAGGTTTTTCACTGACAGGGTGGTGGAACCATGGAATGCGCTGCCTGGAGAGCTGGTTCAGGCTTCTATAGTAGAGGGGTTCAAGAGAGGGTGGGATAGGTACAGGAAAGGGATGAAGCAGAGGTTGGCTTGTACTGGGTTGGTGGAGTAGGAGGTCAGGAGACAAAGGGGTACAACAGGGGGTGATGGCTTCTGCACCCAACCTGGGGTCTGAGGCTCGAGCAGACTGGATAGACCATAAGGCCTAATCTGTTGGAGACTAGTATATTAGTATGTTGTTGTGCTGTGCCTTTGCTGCAAGACTTTTTTTTGTCTTTCTTTCTTTCTAGTCAGGAGATGCGGATGCTAGGTGTGCAGCCTTCTGTACCATGCTATGTATAACCAGGAAGTGGAGACATAAGTATGAGATATGAGCTGAGCTCTGAATTTTTTTTAATGTTTAACAGAGTTTAAGGGAGCAGTGGTCTTACATTTTAACATTTGCTGTGGTAAGTATGTATTATAGGAGGCAAATGGTTTGTTGGTAGCTTGTTTTGCAGTTCCCTGTATTTGGAAGTCGCTCGGGGATGTGAATGACTGAAATGGAGTTGCAGTCTCAAACAGATGCAAGTAAAATGTCACCTGAATGTGCTGGTTTGGAACAGTTGGCAGTTTTGCATTTTTTATTTTTTATTTATTGAATGCAGCTGAGACAAACTCGGGGAGGGGTTGGCCAGCTGCCAACTCGCCCGCTAAGTGACAGAGAAAATGGTGGCATTTTTAAACTCAACATTCTAATGGCACCACAATACCAGTAATGGGATTGGCACAACTGCCACTTGTTATTTACAGAGCTCTAACTATAAGTTAATATACTCCTATGCCATCAATGGCAGCCAATGAAAATCCTTAGATTTCTAAGCCCATTTTCTAATGTGATTTATAAAACAGGCTATGAAAATCCTGTACCCTCACTGGTTGAAACATGTCATGTGATAATTATTTTCCGGCAACTGCACACCTCACCTGAACTATGTATTTTTTAACAAATGAAAGTTGTTTTTAAGTGTGATACACTACAGGATGTGTGGTCATAAATAAATGACTTCTTGGGCAGTTGTGGCCATCTAAGGCATGCATTATTCCTTTATAACCAAATGTCCTGTCATGTTATTCCTTCCATATACAATACTCACCAGTGGTAAATACACTGGGTAAATTAATCATGCCATTTTGAGATAATTAGGGACTGCATAAAGGACTGCAGTGGAAAAACACATATCTACTAGCGAAAGGTAAGACCCATAAGCCACAAGTGATGAAGCCATGAGTTAGTTATAAAGATCTTACTGCTCATATATGGAGATAAATGTGTTATTCTGTGCCAACCCATCATGTATTTGATTTATACCACACCATTTGTCAGGGGTGTAGCCAGGAATTTTAAACTTGTACTTAAAACTGAAGGCACTGTTGTCCCCACCCCTCTGGACAGCACTATTGTTCCCCCCCTCCGTTACGTAAATAAACCAAAATATGCAGTGCCATGTCACACAAACAGTAGGCCCGCTCCCCATTACAGTCAAATATGCATTAAGCCAATAATTCCACAAAAGTAATATTTTATAGATTTGCAACATTTTATTTGATTCTAACACACACAGAAGTTGGCTGGCTTTTAGTTACAATGTTTAGGAAACATTGTGATAAGCCTCTGTACCACATCAAGATAGCCAGCCTGACACAGGTCCATTTACACCATAACTCAAGTATGCAAACTAAATTGTGTCACTCTGGCCTCTAATGCACCCCCCCCCCCCACACACACACACCCACAGTCTTGTAAATGATAGAAAGACACAGTCCATACAGTGTACTCAGGAGGACCATATGGGAGAAAAACATCCTCACCATACATACATACACCAAGCAGCCATTTTCAGTAAACATCTCCCCAAAGGTACTCATGCACACTCAGTGCTGCTTCCAAACACCACAGCCCACATCTGTGAGGAGGGACAACATACATTTCACTGGTAAGGGAGGGTAGAAAGCTACAACTATCACAGTAACAAAAAGGGCTGCAGTAGGATAAATGGTGCTTGAGTATGATTATGGATGGTATAACCACCAAAATCCCACAGTAGCACCAAGTATTCAAAAGCCACCCAAACCACAAGGACATAGTAAGATGTTCTGCACATTAACAAAAATTAAAATGACTGGTTTGGGCTAAAAGACTAAGTTCATAACAAGTACAGTAGGTATAGAGCTTGTGTGGGCTAAATGGTGCTCAGGTTTGGGCATGGTTATAGCATAACCACCTAAACCACTCACAACAAGTAGTCAAAAACCAACCAAACTGAAGGACATGAGAGTAAGAATTATTGCACACTATTTGGTTAACTGGGTAGGCTCCCCAACAGTATACCCCTTTGTCAGGAATGACCAGTGGTGAATTACATGCAGTGTACATGACCAGGAAATAACATGGGATGTACAAGAATGAATACTTAAGTACACCCAAAACAGTTACATGTATAACGCTGGTATGACATAAAATTTACAGGTAACATTATTTTAACACAACTTCAAGAGCTGGTGTGGGCTAAATGGTGCTTAGGTTTGGACATGGTTATGGCATATCCACCTAAACCCCCTGCAATAAGTAGTCCAAAGCCAACCAAACCAACAACATGGTGTAGGCTAAGTGCTAAGTTATTATTGCATGTTCTTCATGAATACATTGCAGTGGGCATTGATACTGTAGGGCTAGATTAGGCTAAACGGTGCTCAGATTTGGGTATGGTTATGGCATAGCCACCTAACCTCCCCCATGGCAGCAAAAAGCCCAAAGCAACCAAAACTATTTAGCTTTGGAGACTGTCTTTGCAAAAAGCACACCATATGATCCCGACATGGATAAATGTCTGATATAACCTGTTCAATGTCAGCTGGAATGTCATCATGAATGTTGAGTAGTGCCAAAGCAATACTTGAAGCAACATCCCATTGTGTTAGACAGAAAAGGAAGTGCAAAAGAAGAAGGAAACCACTTTGATTCCCAAATACAGTAGCAGAAAAGGTCAGAGCCAAAAGGCTGGCCTTCAGGAAATATAAGAGAACACAGCGAGATGAAGATAGGGAGGCATACCAAACTGCCCTAAGGCAAGCAGGGAAGGGAGTAAGGCAGGCAAAGTCCCAAACTGAGGAAACACTAGCACGAACAGTAAAAGAAGGTGACAAGACTTTCTATAGATACGTTAGTGAAAGAAGAAAGTACAGAGGGGGTATTGCTAAGCTTAATGGAGAAAAGGGAGCATGTGAGGAGGAGGACCCTGTAAAGGTATCTATCCTAAATAGATACTTTTGCTCAGTATTTACTGAAGAGAAGGTAGGGCAGGGCCCACAGCTCAGCATCATGGACACAGGGGGAGGGAGGTGAGCACTACTCCCTTCACAAAAGAAAGGGTCCTACAAGAGCTTGCTAAGCTCAGGGTGGATAAGGCAATGGGACCTGATGGCATACATCCCAGGGTACTTAAGGAGCTAAAGGTGGAACTAGCAGAGCCATTAGCAGAACTGTTAGTGAGTCTCTGAGCACAGGAGAGGTCCCAGAAGACTGGAGAAGGGTTTATGTGATCCTGCTCCACAAGAATGGTAGCAGGGAGGAGGCGGAAACTACAGACCAGTCAGTCTTACCTCAGTAGTGGGCAAGATTATGGAGGCACCTTAAGGAAAGGATAGTGCAACACCTGGAATCCATAGGGCACAGGATCCAAGACAGCATGGGTTTACAAAGGAAGGTCCTGTCAAACTAATCTCATAGATTTCTTTGACTGGTAACCAGAGTGGTGGACCAAGGGGAGCAGTTGATGTCGCCACCTTGACTTCAGCAAAGCTTTTGACACTGTTCCACATAGAAGATTGATAAATAAGCTGGGTAGGCTGGTGGTCAGAAGTTGGTCAACTGGGTGGCAAACTGGTTGATGGGCAGAAAACAGAGAGTGGTGAATGGTATACAGTCAGAAGAGATGCAAGTCACAAGTGGATACCTCAGGGATCAGTCCTGGGGCAGTCCTCTTAACATCTTCATTAGTGACCTTGCAGATGGACTAGAGGGTAAGGCTTGTCTGTTTGCAGATGATACCAAGATCTGCAAAAAGTAGATGATCCAGATGGGGTAGGCAGAATGAGAAGAGATCTGGATAAACTAGCAAAATGGTTGGAAGAGTGGCAACTGGGATTTAATGCAAAGAAGTGCAAAATCATGCACATAGGGAAGAGAAACCCTGAAGCCACCTATAGGCTGGGAGGGGAGTTGCTAGCAGTCACAAAGGAAGAAAGAGACTTGGGCATCATCATTACTGATGATCTGAAATCATCCAAACAGACCTCTAAAGCAGTAGGTAAGGCTAGAGGAGTGTTAGGGTGTATTAGTAGGGGTATCACAAGTCGTAAGAGGGAGGTAATAATCCCTCTTTACAAGACACTGGTTAGGCCCCATCTGGAGTACTGCATGCAGTATTGGAGGCCACATCTTCACAAGGACATTAACCAAATTGAGGCAGTCCAGAGAAGGGCAACAAAAATGGTGCAGGGACTGCATCAGAAGACATATGAGGACAGAGTAACAGAACTCAACATGTATACCCTTGAGCAAAGGAGGGAGAGAGGTGATATGATCGAGGCATTCAAACACCTTAAGGGCATTAACAAGGTGAAAGAGTCTAACATGTTTAAATATAAGAAAATAGCAGGACAAGAGGACACAGCATGAGATTAGAGGATTAAGGGGAATGTGAGGAAATTCTTTTTCACAGAAAGAGTGGTGGATGCATGGAATGGCTTACCACAAGAAGTGGTGGCTATGAATACAGTGCAGGGCTTCAAACAGGCATGGGATAGGCATAAAGGAGCAATACAAATGACTATGAAAAGATAGGCCACTGACAGAGCAAAGGCCGATGGCACATTTATAAGGTAGAAAAACAAATGGACAGACTGGATGGGCCTTGCGGTCCTTATCTGCCGTCAACTTCTATTTTTCTATGTAAGTCGGTTCTCTCCCATGCTGTTCCGAAGCCAGGTCTTTAGTCTTCTTAAAATGCTGAATGAACTTTCAGCTGTGGCAACACAAACTGGCATGGTTGCCAGGATTGACAATGCAGCATTTATATCTGGAAACAGCAAGGGATTCGAATGCTGTAGAGAACCTACAATTGCATCTGAGCATCTCTCAGTTGGGGTCTCAATCCATTTTTCTCTCCACCTCACAATTTCTTATTGGAAGTCTTCTGCAGTGGACATGTCAGTCTTGTATGCTGAATAAATCTCCAGCACATTCTCTTCCTCATCAGATAAAGACTGCAGATTACTTTGAATCAAGCACTGAGCCTCAAAACAGGGCCGATAGTCCAGAAATTGTCCTTTTATCTCGAATAGTACATGGTCTATGAATGGAACAAAAACATTCCTCCTGAGGTGCTCTTCCAGATTTGTAGCCTCAATGTTGCTACACTGTGTCTGGCGTTCACATGTTCGTGAGACAGCCTCCTCAACTCCAACAGACTCTGCAAGGCATTTAAGCAACATATACAATCCATGGAAGGTGGCCTCAACATTTTCCCTTATCTGTGTGAAGGTCTGAACTAGTATCCTGGCCTCATCTGCAGCCTGAATCAAATCAATATTGACATTCTGTAAGAACATGTGCAGTGGCCTTGTGAATGTCAGGATGTATTCAACAGCTACAAGTATTTCAATGAATTTAAATATGGTGATGGCAATCAGGCACCGGTGTTCATCACCATCAAATTCATCAGTCTCCTCCAGGGTACTTGTGGCAACTACAAACCTATCCTTGAACTGTGACAATGAGTCTGCCTGTCTCATCCATAGTGTATTGCCCGGCACAGGAATGGATGTTGTTCTGTCCTGCAGGTTGTCGTCATCATCATCATCAGCATCATAGCTTGGTAAATTTCTGAAATCCTTGAGCTCCGCTAGACACAGTAGATGTTTTTCCATTTTACTGAACTTTTCAGTATACCAACCACCTTCAGTGCCACGTCAAACATGTCGGCAACAAGTCTCAGAGCACAGGAATGTACAATGGCAGTGTTCAGATTGTGTGCCTTGAAACTAGTGTAGAGGCCATCTGGGACAACTTCCTGAATGAGTGCTTGTAACCCTATTGAACCGTCCCCTCATATTGCTTCCCTAGTCATATACTTGGCCTCTCATCAATTCTTTGTCACGTCCCCAAGCAGTTAAATAGTGTAAAACCACTTCTGACAGTCCTCTGTCAGTCGTATCTGCAGCCTCCACAAACTCAACAAAATCTTCATGAATCTCTACTTTTCCATCCATCCCACTATATATATACCGCACAGTCAAGAATATCTGTTCCTTGGTAGAATTATCTGTGGTTCCATCAGCTATCAGACTGAACCATCTGGCATTCATTACACAATGTAACATTGTCCACTGGATCTGCCATACCATGAGACTGATCAGTTCATTCTGAATTTGAACAGATGTGTATTGAGCATTTCTTGGCACATCATTCAGGTGTTACTGCAGCATTGGATCAAGCCCTGCAAACTGTTGCAGAATTACATTAAAAAACAACAAGCAGTAAAGTTGTTCAGGACAAGAATTTCACAATTGGTTAATTATGTGGCTATATTTTAAAAACTATTCACAGTTCATCTTGGTGACTACCCTCATTGTAACTGTCTTTGAATCCTGAACAACTTTGCTGCTGGTCACTACTGTGTACCTTGTAAGGTTTCCAAAATGTTTAGGTTTGTTTAGCATGCGTGCAGATGTGCTTGCAAACAGCTGATGCTTTTGTTTTCTCTCTGAGTGAACACTCTAGTAGACGTGCCAAACAAATGTAAATATTTTGAAAACCATACAAGTTGCACATACACAACCAGTGTCACAATTGTTCACAACAAAAAGACCATTACAATAAGGGTAATCACCGAGTTGAACTCTTCATAGTTTTTAAAATATAGCTATCTCTACTGTTGTGAACTGACAGTAAAGCAATGCTTGCTGTGAATCTATGGTCCAGGCTAAATCACTGTCACATAAGACAAGATGCATTGTAGGAACAAGGAATGCAATAAACTTAGATGAGATGGAGATTTCCAAGGGTTGTAAAACTACCATAAAGCTAGCAGGCTAATTTAGGAAAAACTCCAAATAGCAGACAGAGGGAAGGACACTCTAGGACTTCACACACAAATCAAAATGCTCTTATGTTCACTGCTATTACGCAGAGACACAAATTAGTTAGCTGGGCAACCAGACCAGTGTGCCCAATAAGCAAACACACCAAAGGGGGGGTCCCAAAACACACAAGGAAAACAAACAATGAAGCAACTGCAAAAGCTGCAGACTGCAGACTACAGTTACCTCAGAGTTCACAGCACTCAAAATTATCAATGTATCAAGCTAACAATTTGCCACTGCTTGAGTGGTACCCCCACAGCAGGTGCAGAGCTAGACTGTTCAGTATATCAGGTACATAGTTAGGTAAGAAAGCACACAGTGTGAGGACAAACCACTTTTGCAAGCAAATGCTGATTCCCAAAAAAATACAATAACATTTCTTCAGGTGTGACAGCATCTCAGAACATGTGGGGAAGCCATGTTATTGCTGCTACTGCACCTGGAGAGATTTTATCCTCTTTTGATAGAATCAGTACTCACAACCTGGTGTGACCAAAAGTTGTGTGCCTTGCTAACTGATGCGTGTCTAGATTTGACACACTGAGTACCATGCCACCTGGGAGCCACCTATTGTATCAGTTTTGTTCTGTGCCTCTTCCCCCCAAAAAACACAAGAAAAAATAGTCTGAATACATTTCAGTTGCTATAGTTCTCTGTCTGGCTTGTAAATCACTGCCAGTCAGGTTAGGTACAGTACAGTACAGATCGGGTTCTTGTGCACCCCCAACATACCGAGAACAGCAAGAAACACAAAAAGAACTAGTTTGAGTATGTTTCAGCTGCTATCATTTTCTATTTGGCTGGTAAATAACTATCAGTCAGGTTAAGTACAGTACAGGCTGGATCAGTGGTGAGTTGCTGTGCCTCCCCCTCAACAAATACACAGAAAAACACCAAGACTCAATAAGAAGTACTTTGAATTGAACACATTTCTGTTGCTATATTTCTCTCTATAGAGGCAGGGTCAGTGACAGGTTATTGTGCGTGCCACCATATTGCCCCAACCGCCAATGCCCCCAGCCCATAAAACTTTCCAAAAAAGAGTTAGCAAAGCAGATGCTATTTTTTTTAGCACAAACAAATCACTCATCATTCCTGCACACTTGTGCTTAGTTGGCATTTTTGTCTGCTGCAAGTGTTCCTTGGATGGTTACCTACAAATGCACCACTGACCTCCATTTGCATGAAACAGGCCACTACAGACAAACAAAACCAACTGGACATGCTCTATAAAATTATAAATCACCCACACCATTCCAGCAGCAAAAAAAAAATTAGTGAGGGGATGGTCAACGAGGGGAACAACTGGCAAGTGAGAAATGGAGGAAATGGAGGCTATTCCATGTTTGCATGCAGCTGGAAACATTCAGAACTCTTCAGTGGAAGGTAGCAGCATGAATTCTGGGAGGTGGGGTGCAGGGGACCCAAAAGGGGCATCTAGGAGGGGAGGCAAGGGTATACAGGGCTCTCAAATAGGGCACCTCAATTCTGGGCCTGCTCCCATGCTAAACTTATTCTACTGCTTATAAAAACTGGCCTCATGACTTCAGTATCCACAGTCCTAAGTCACCTATAATATTTAACCTTCAGTGACCCATATTAAAGCATGATGGGGGGAGGTACAGCACTGAAGGGTGTGGGATACCACTAAATGCTGAGTATCTAATTTCACAGGACAGTCTTAGGACTGTAGGGATGGCTCAATCCTTGTACCTGTCTGACACTCATGCACCATCCTCTTGGCATGAGCACCAGCTACACGCACTGCCACACTTTGGCTGTACTGGCCTCCTTTGCACTTTCACTGCTGTGACTGACCCCTGCGAGTGGCATAAGATTCCATGTGGGACTCATGGCAGCAGAGCTGAGCTGAAACACAAGCAGGCAAGCACACGCTATCAGTTCCCTCCCAGTCCCTTACCACCATCTCACACATATGCCCAGCAACCCGGAGGGAAAGTATGTGTGGGGGGCCCTAAACTTTTGGGAAAACTGTACCCCGTAATTCCAACAACATGTAACCCGGGTGCCATGTCCCAATGGGCTACTACCCTGCCTGCTGCCCACAATGCAGATTGAGGGGTCTTGCTTCTGGTTTGGATGTTAAAAGGGGCTCAATACTGACTGTAGAACTTTTTGCATTGTGCCTCCACCCACAGTAACTTTTAAGTGGGTTTGATGACAAGCTAGTACAATCCTTGGAATGTTGTACCTGCCCACTGCCCCAATCAGTGGTCCCACATGCAGATTAGCATAAAACACTTTACTTTGCATTCAATGGTACAATTATTGGTAAGCACTAATAATATGTTGACAGTAACCACACTTCCCAACAGGGTCTGGACTTCTGGAATATACCCTGTGCACCTGTAAGGAATTATTTTCAAAACAACAATGCACCTTTTAGCTTCCCACAATAGACTAGCACATGGTAATAATATGCTCATGGACATTGTTAACCTTTAAACAGAAAAGCTTATTTATTTGGGGGTTTGAACAAAGGGGTAAGGGATGTAAGGTAAATGGATTCAAGGCAATTGGTTGGCTTGGTATCACCTTCAAACAACACATTAAGTCCCCCTGAACAGTTCAGTTAAAGTCACTGGGTACTCAGAACTTAGAAGCTGCAGGGTTCCAGCTCCTACACTACAGTGACCTGGTGCTGTAGCCACTGTAGTGTAGTGTCAGTCGCTGTCAAAGTTTCAACATCGGGTGGGTATACCTTAGACTGGCAAGGTTGTCAGGCTGAATGGTACTGGAGCGGAATTTGATCTGCTGACTCTTGGCTGCAGGCTGCAATCATTTGTCCTTCTGGAACAGGACCAACATATAGGGATCAGGGCTAAAATGACTCACCCCCATGTCTAGGCTTCCCTCCCAAGAGTGTCCGCAACCCACGCTGAACGTTGCAGTGGTAGCTGACTCCTCAATCTGGTCTTTAGGTGATGACAATTCAAATTTACAGTGCAGCAACAGTGTCTTGAGCCTCTTAGCATATGGGATCTGCATAAGCAATTCAGTCTCTGATGCAATTCAAATAGGTCACAAAGCTTACCCACTTGGATGGGTTACAGTCTTTTTGGTAAGCTGATATAGTTTTCTTCCAGTCTCCCCCAACAGCGGTTAGGCAGGAGACAACTCTGGAGCCGCCGGCTTTAGTTTTAAACAGCAGTCCCTGAGGCAACTTTTATTACCTCGCAGTAGTTCAGGTTGGCAATTACCACACAGGCTCTGATTCAGTTCAGTCAGAAATTGCAGTTCTTGACAGAAATCACACTGCCTTCTAGCTTGGGAGCAAGCAGGATTTTGTCTGTGCTTTCGCAAGTTCAAACGCTTAATTCCAAATACAACTCGGTGGTGGGAAAATTAATGGAGAGTATACTAAAGGAATGATGGGGGGTGTACTTGGAGGAGGTGGGAGGTCTGGATAGTCGGCAACATGGGTTTGTGCCAGGTAGATCATGTCAAACCAATCTTGTGGAGTTCTACGAATGGGTAACATCAGAACTTGACAGGGGAAAGCCTGTGGATGTTTTATTCTTGGACTTTGGCAAGGCGTTTGACTCTGTCCCCCACAATGGTCTGGTGGAGAAACTGACAGGGTTGGGAGTAGGCCCTTTGATGGTCAGATGGACTGAAAACTGGCTAGCTAGATGCACTTAGAGAGTAGTGGTCAGTGGGGAGCTCTCGAACCCTAGAGAGGTCGGTAGTGGGGTACCGCAGGGCTCGGTCCTTTGTCCAATCCTGTTTAATGCATACATTTCGGGCATCAGAGAGGGTATAGGGTGTGAAATGAGTCTCTTTGTTGATGACTCCAAGATGGGAGCAGTAGCTGAGGGGGGAGAGGGGAGGTTGGCCCTGCAATGGGACCTGGACACCATGGAAAGGTGGGCTCACACATGGAAATTAAATTTCAATATCACCAAGTGCAAGGTGTTACATCTTGGGTGGGAAAACCCTAAACACAGGTACACCCTGGGAGGGAAGGCACTGGAGGCCTCAACAGGGGAAAAAGACCTAGGAGTCATGGTGGATGCATGTATGAATAACTCCGAGCAGTGCAGAAGAGCAGCTAGCAAAGCAAACAGGATGTTGGGATGCATCGTAAGGGGGATCACCTCTAGGAGCAGGGAAGTGATTCTGCCACTGTACAATGGATTGGTTAGACCACACCTTGAGTACTGTGTACAGTACTGGAGACCACACTTGAAGCGTGACATACAGCTCCTGGAGAGGGTACAGAGGAGGACAACTAAGATGATACCAGGACTAGGGGATTTGACGTATGAGGACAGACTTGAGGAGCTCTGTCTGTTTTCATTGGAGGAGAGGAGAGATGGGGGGGACATAATTGATGTCTTCAAGTACCTCAAGGGAATAAATAGGGTAAACATGGAGGGGATCTTTAGACTAAAGCAGGGAGGTATCACCAGAGGGCATGTTTTGAAGTTGGAAGGTGGAAGGGTGAGGGGGAAAGAGGAGGAGGTTTTTCACAGAGAGGGTGGTGGATCCTTGGAACGTGCTGCCTGGTGAGCTGGTTCAGAGATCCACAGTGGAAGGCTTCAAGAGAGGGTGGGACAGACACAGAAAGCGGATGTATCAGATGATGGCCTGGCCCAAGGGGGTGGGGATGGATGATAGGGGTTTCTGGAACACAAGGGGGGGAGGGCCTCAGTACCCAACTAGGGATCTGAGGTTCGAGCAGACTCGATAGACCATAAGGCCTAATCTGCTGGCAATTAATATGTTAGTATGTTAGCTAGGCCATGGAGAGAGAAACAAGGCCTCTCCACTCTCCTTTCAGAGCTGAGAAGAGAGCCTTCTTCATTATTGGAAGCTCGAGATGGTCTGCCAGTTCAGTTATCCCTCCTTTACTGAAGGAAACAGAATAGTATGATCCGACTGGCTGCTGAGGCTGCCAGTCACAGTTCTAGGGTTCCGATTGGCTGAAATGAGTGCCAAGCACATAGTTGACAGTTTTTCCCAGCAGCCATAGCAGAAGGTTCCCACAAGGACCCCTTGAGTTCTGATTGGCTGAAGAGCAGGGTCAAAGTGTCAAAAATGGCTGCTGCAGTGCAGAAAGTAATCAGTCCCAACTTTAAAGTTCATTTTAAGCTCAACAGGTTAGCTTTTGAAATAAATAATTACAGCATTTGAAAGTGCTCCCTTTGCACTGGTAAGCGACTGCAGAGTGAAGTTTGTATGAGTACTGCCCAGCTGGTCATGAGCTTCATTTAACACAGACTCAGTACAGGCTATACACTATACACTATATTCAAGGGCTGAGCTTCTTAAAGCTACAGCGGGATGGCATTCATTCACACGTTCGTGCAGGATCCATGAATACAGCAATAATTTACATTGGATTTATATTTACATTACTGGAATTAGCCAGGTTCAAAAAGGCAGAAAACAGGCTGGGACCATGGCCAGACAAAGGGCAAAGGTAGTGCCCAGGGAGATGACTTAAGGTAAGCCCCACCACTTTCTTAGGGAGGTTTATACTCTCCCTTACCTAGGAAAACTTGGCATCTGCGCCAAGTCCATAATAGGGCTGGCAATCACTATATTAACATCTTACTATATACATACCCAGGCAACATATCATTATATACAAGCTCTGCACAGATATAAAATAACTATCTACAACATAGCATGCTATAGCATTAGTTTTTACTGAAGGCCTTGGACTATTCTGAAGTAACTCAAAGATGTTGTCATGACACTTTAAACTTAGCTCTCACATGTTACGCATTTCTCAATCACAGGTGATTAGATCAATATTTCAGAATTGTAGATGCTAAGTTATTTGATATATTTGATCAGTACATTTCATATGATCCCTTTTTTTATCTGAATAACCCCTTCTATACTGGGTGGAGTTTTTCTTTGGTGGGGACAGTGAACATAGTTTTTGGCAAAGAATTTGACATGACATATACTCCTTTGTGCATAACATTCATGGGCAGATTAGCAGGATTTCTGGAGTGTCATACATGAGCCTTAATATAGGTTTTACAGTTCTTTCTGAGCAAGTCTGAGCAAGTGGCAAGCATGGCACTGACACATTCACCTCTTCTTCAGCATTTCCGGTGATCAGTCCAGGTTCATTGTCCAGCAATGAAACAGCTTCTGTAGAAATGGGTAACATTGTACTCTTTCAGTTGTTACTGTCACTTTTTAGGCTAATCCTCATCTGTGAGGGGTATGTCAACAAATTCTGAATTATCCATTACACATCTGTCAGTTTCAGGGACAGCAACACTCTCACTTGAACGAGACAAATTATTTAATCCATCTAGCCCAACTGCACTTTCTGATTCATCGGGGTGATCACTTGGTTCACTTAACTCCACAAAACAAAGAGATTCATTTATTTCAGAACTTATGCTATCTGCACCATTGTCTTGCAATTCAGATACAACAGATAGGTTAGAATCATTTGATACCACAGGATTCTCAGGAGCATTGCGCTGCGTAGAAGAGCTTCAGACTCTTGAATTTCATTCGGCATTATTTGACCAATGGGCAGAAGGTGGTTTTGGTAACTCGAGTGTCTCCCTCTCGTCACACTTTATAGACTGGTAGCTAATCCAGTTTGGCAATTACAACATAAGGAGTATGGCCCCAACAATCAGCTATTTTATGCTTGCCTTGGAATCCAAGATTACACAGTAGCACACAGTTGCCTGGTTTAAGCTCTTGGGCCTTAACTTGCTTGTCATAATGGTCTTTATTTGCTTGATTTCTTTTTGTAGCCATTGTGTTTGCTAGCTGGTAAGCATGATTTAACTGATCTTTTAGCTTTCTGACATACTGCAAATAACTTCCAGACCTGGTACCATCAGGAGAAACATCATAACACTCATCTACAGGAAAATGAGCTGCTCTTCCAAACATTAAACTATATGGAGAGAAACCAGTGGCGTCATTTTTCATACAATTATAGGCTTGAACCAAAACACTGATCTGTTGACTCCACTTCCTTTTGTCTCTTGGATCGCGTGTGCTCAGCATGTCAAGCAAGGTGTGATTGAATCTCTCGAGTTGGAGATCACCTTGCAAATGGTATGGGGTAGTTCTGGATTTTTTGATGCCACAAAGGGATAACAGTTCTTTAATTAGTTGATTTTTGAAGTCATGGCCCTGGTCAGAATGAATATGTTTTGGAGCACCGTAATGTACAAAGAATTTCTCCACCAAGACTTTTGCAATTGTGGATGCCCTTTGGTCCGTCTTTGGTAGTGTAAGCCTGAGCATATCTTGTAAAATGATCCATTTGAAACGTTTTTTGAGTCTGGCTCCACGTTAAGAAAGTCTATGCAAATGTCTATGAGTTCCATATTAGCACTGGTTACTATGTTGACCACAGGAGCCACTCTTTGAGGTTGGGCCTTTCTTTGTATGCATCTGCTGCAAGCTTTGCAAAATTGCTTCATATATATACCCATTTTAGGCCAGCAAAAATGTGATCAGCCCAAGTCCAGAGTTCTCTCACTCCCCAAGTGTCCCATATCATTATGTGAAGCTCTTAGTAGTACAGTTTTGTCTATAGATGGCAACACTAGTTGTCTCTTAACAAGCTCTCCCTGATTATCAGTCAGTTCTCTATACAACAATTGTTCACACAACTTGAGTTTAGGCCACTCTTGCAATAGTAAGGCAGTAGTAGGGTTAGTGGACTGCAGTTTAGAGACATCATCTCCCTTTTTCAAAGCAGTAATGATTATTTTTAGCATTGGATCACAGCTTTATTCTCTTTGAATTTCAGCTTTAGTCAACTGAGGCAAAGAACTTAGATCTAAGGTAGCCAAATTACAGTAGGGTGTAGGTACACAGGTTTCAGGTGGTCCAAGACAATCTACCAGGCAGTCAACATTTTCTACAGGGGAAGGCTCATTCTCCTCAAACTTTTGGCACAAAGTTTTCACTGATTGTTAAGGAATGAGTACCCATTTTGTATCTGAAGCAGGTCTATGAGGGAGAGAGCATCTGTGTCAATATGGTTCAAGCCTGGGTGATATTCTGCCACAGGGCTGTCCAACGCATGGCTTGCCAAGCCATTTTATGTGGCTCACGAAGGCTCAAGAAAAAAATACTGCTTCTGTGCATAATTTGAGCTTGTCCCTTTAACTTTGCCATTTGCACTCACAATTTTAATCAGCTGAACTGCTGCATTCAACAAATCATGGTATGAACCAATTATTTAATTTAGTTTGATCTGTTTTTTCAAATTAAATGTTTATAACTCCACAGCTCAGTAGCATACCACACAGACACGAAGTTTTATTCCTCAAACTGTCATCGCTCCACCATTAAGGCTGCTTGTGTCACTGCTTTTTGGTTTTGATCTGTGATCTCATTGTCATTTAGGAAAACTCTGTTTTTTTTAAATTAAATCTTTATAACCCCAAAGCTCAGTTGCATAACACACATATGCTAAGAAAGATTTGCCGAACTGCCATTGTTCCACCATTATGGCTGCCTGTGTCACTGGACCTTTACGCGGTGTATACGGTTTTGATTGGTAGAAGAAGGCCAGAAGACCCATCAAGTCTACTCCCACTCTATGTGGGATATTCAGTTTTCTTCCCAGTGTTGTAGATATATATCTAAATTCCTCTTAAACTGTTCCATTGTACCCGAGCTAACTACAAATTGAGGTAATTTATTCCATTGTCTAGTTGCTCTACTAGAAAAAAAATATTTTCACTAGTTTTTTATTGCGCTGAGTATGAACAGCTGGCATGAGTTGCATCTTAGTACTGTTGGTTTTGGCACATTATCTATCCCACATGCTTGCATTAGTGAAACATCTTGAAGTAGTTTATAATGAAACAGCAGGTCAGCTCTTATTCTCCTCACATTGAGAGGGTATAACTTCAGTTCCCTATATCTGGTAGGATAATTAAGATTTCTCATTCTTGGGATTAGTTTAGTTGCCCTCCTTTGAGCACCCTCCAATAGTTTAATATCCTTTGTCATGAAGGGTGCCCAGAAGGCAGCTCCATAGTCCAAATGAGGTCTTACATAAGAGTTATATAGCACCAGGACTCATGGTTCTTGCTTACTTATAAAGGATCTGACGTGCTTTACTGAGTTGTCTAACTTTCTCCTCAACTAGTAGCTGAATTAAGAAGTGAGTAGTGATGATCACATTTAATGTTGAAATTAAAAACGTTTTTATGTTACATGTAATGCTAGGCTGGCTGTTAGAAAATGGGGGTGTGTCACATTCAATCAGGCTGTATCTGAATATTGTTGCTGAATTAAGAAATGACTAGTATTTGTGTATTGCAACATTTCAGAAGAATTCTTGATGGCTCTTTAAAAAATGTGGTGGTGGCAGTGTGTGTGTGTGTGGGGGGCTGATAACCTGTAATGGAGATGTTTACCAAGTTTTTGTGTGTAGCAACAATTAATGTGGGGGAGCGATGATCACAACAAATAAAGCCAGTTGCCACTTTCATCACTACCCCTTTCGTGGTAACTGACATAAGCAAAACTGCCACTGAAATTGCAAGTATTTGCAAAGTAAATTCAGCAAAACTTGAATAAGAAATCATCGACTTGCAGACAGATTTACAACTAAAGGCAAAATCCTCTCATTAAGACTTCTGGTCATTAATAATAGATGGGCTCAGAGTTCCACTTCTGAAATAGTTATTTCCTCAATTAAGTGCCTGTTTTGGCTCTACATATCTGACTGAGGTTGGATTTTCAACAATGAAAATACTAAAATCAAAGTAAAGGTCATCTCTGACAGACGACCACCTCAATGACTGCATGTGAATGGCTATGACACACTACACACCGGATTACATAAAGTTGTCTGATAAATGCAATGCCAGAGCTCCCACTAGAGTAGAAATGAATAACAATTGAGGAATAAAGATTTTAAAATGAAAACTGTTTAAAAAAAATACTTAATAACATCTGATAAATAAATTTTGAGTACTGCTGTCATTATTTTAACTGTAATCATTGCAAATATGTGCAAATATGTGTAATTATGGTAATTATGGAACATCGTGTGTAACGCATGTGGGGAACGGCATGGGCCACATGTTGTTGTTGCTCTTGCCTTGACTTGGAAATGAAAATGTTGCTCCCACCCCCAAAAAGTTTGGACACCACTGTTCTACTGCATAGTCATAAGTAGATAGAGCTGGAAGCCATCTGTGTCCTGCGGCATCTAACTTAATTGAAGTTTGGACGTATGTTAATGGATTATTATCAGTTTTTATCAGACTTTTGGCCCCATACAAGTATTCATGAAATTGCTCCACTATGGCCCATTTGAGTGGTAGAAATTCTAGTTTGTGAACTCGTTAGTTCTTTTCCAAAACTGTCAGACTTCTACTGGCAAACAATACTGGGTGCATCCCCTCAGTGTACTCTTGATAAAGCACAGCTCCCAGGTCTCTTAGGTTGGCATCTGTGTGAAGCACATACGTTTTGGACAGATCAGCCAATACAGGAGCATGGGTCTGCTGTTAAAGAATTTCTTCAAAGGCAGCATCACATTTGGCAGTCCATCTATGACCAAAAGGTGTGTGAGACTTGAAATAGGTTTTGCCCATTTCTTTGTCACTGCTTTTCTTAATCCTCTTATGAGTTGGTGGATACCCCTGACTTAAGTTTAGAAGAGAGTGCACTACTTTGGTATAGTCCTTAACAAATCTACGGAGGTAACCGCAAAATCCCAGAAATCTCTGCAGTTCTTTAAGATTGTTCTGCTTTGCCCAGTCAGTAAAGGCTTATACTTTGCTAGGGTATGTCTGGATGTCTTGGGAGGACACAATATTACCCACATACTTTATGGAACTCTGGAAAAAAATTACATTTGTCTATTGACAGTTTAAGGCCGAATTCTTCCAGTCGGTCAAGTATTTTGAATAGGCGAGTTTCATGCTGTTCAAAAGTCTTGCCGAAAACTATGACCTCATCAAGGTATACAAAGCATTCAAGAAGATTCATATCTCCCACTGCTCATTCCATGAGTCTTTGAAATGTTGCGGGAGCACCCATTATTCCTTGTGGCATCATAAGGAACTCTCAAAATCTACAGAGTCCCCTCCTGGTTCAACACTTTGCCCCCATCCATCTCTGATGCCCCTTCTATATCCTGCTTCAAAACCTCCCTACGAAATCACCTAAATCAGTATTCGTAGCTGTAATTGCTATTAGTATTAGCCTGGATAAACAATATGACAAGGCCACTTGAAAGCTGCCTATGACTATTGAATGTTAGATTGCTGCATGATATTTTAGTTTTCCTCCCTCTGTTGTATCACTTGATGTACCACCCATTATTTTGTACCCATTACTGTTTACATGCTGTTGTATTGTGACCTGCCTTTATGTGGCAAGGTACCTTTGTAAATGAGCCTCTGGCTCAAAGGATTCCCAAACTGCTGTACAAATAAATAAAATAAATAAATAAATCCAAGGGAGCAATCAAAGTAGCCTTTTCCCTATCTTCAGGGGCCATTGGGATTTGATAGTACCCACTGCATAAATCTAGAACAAAAACCACTTGCTTTCATTCAAGCAGTCCAATGCATCTTGTATGTGTGGCATAGTATAGTGGTCTGGGATGGTTTTTTTATTGAGTGTTCTGTAGTCCTTGTACATTCTTACTGCTACCTTTTTCTTCCATACCACCACAACTGGATATGCATAATGACTTCTAGACTCTTAAATTATTTTGGTAGCTAGTATTTCTTGCAGGTGATGCCTCACAATGTCTATGTCAGCAGGTGCTAGTCTTCGAGATCTCACACAGAATGGGTGTTCGTTGTGTAGCTGGATGTGATGCTCATCACCAGTAACACATCCTACATCCCACTCTTTTAAGGAGAAACTGTTAGTTTTTGGGTCAGCTTCCTACTTATTCGGGCTCTCCAACCATCTGGAATGGGTGAATCTCGGAAATCAAACATGTCAGCAGACACTTCACCATCTTTCCCTTTCTTCTTACCAGAAGGCAGCATGGCAGTGTGAGCACAGTAAACTTTGGCCAAGGTGCATCCTCTATCAACTTTTATGTCTCTGTCAGTGACATTCTGTACTTGAAAGGCAATATGCAGAGCATAAGCATGGGCATGCACAGGGAGTACAGTAGGCTTGACAAACAGCCCGTTGGGCAGTTTACCTTCACCAGGAGCATCTAGCGTAAGTATTTGGTTAGTCACATCTTTCTTCAACTGAACTTCTCCACTAATACTACACTCAGCATTTGGAGGGAGTACAATAACAGACAGGTCTTTCCTCCTTGCAACTCCCACAGGTTCATCCTTTTCCTCCTGTTTAGGTTGCATTTGTAACTCATGGGCTTTTTTCACCAAGGCATTAATGTGCAGTGCTCTGCCACTCTCTTTATGCTATCTCTCTTGGCACAACTGGGCTAGGCAACCAAACATGTGGGAACTGGTGCCAGTCAACATGGGTATGCCATCACACATTCCAGAGGGAGGGCACACCGGAGCTAAAGTCTCTACAGGATCTCCCACGTCAGCAACAGAGGACGGAAAGGAAAGCCACACTTTAAGGTAACCAAGTTAAGAGTACCATTTGTCACTCAGTCCCCACACATGTAGGCCATCAAGGGGTTGCAGTGGATAGTTAGATAAGTGCTGATTGTACCAGTCTTTGAACACTATGGCTATCTGTGAACCACTGTCTAGCACTGCTCTAGCAGAAATTACTACTATGTGCATGGTGGTTTCCATGGAGGGGCCTACTAATTCTGCTCAGTCCATAGAGGTATTTGCAGAGGTTTTAACACATGACTTGGAAACAGATGGCTTGTACGGAGGCATGGCAGAAGTTTTGGCATTGTTTTGCCTAACCTGGTTGAGCAACTTAATGGTCATTTTTCTTAAATTTTCAGGAGATTGGCATGTCTTTTTGGTATGGCCATCTTCCCTACAATGGTAGCAGAAAACACCAGGCCAAGAATTTCATGACCAAGCAGGCTCTTCAGCAGGTTTGACACTCTTGTACTGGTAGGGCTTAAAGTCATCTGGCTATCTGTAAGTATGTTTATACCCACCAGACCTTCTCCAAGATGACAATTGGTTAGAGGACTGAGAAAGGTTACTTACAAGGGATCTGAACTCCCTCATTTCTTTAAACATGTCATTGTTAGGTTCCACACTGGGAACTTGAGCATGGGTGCCTCACACAGACATGTGGGCTTCACTGGGTGTTTCAACAGAACTTGCTTCTGGTGGCAGGCCTTTTACTATTTCCAAAGCATCTTGGGCACTAGCCTTTAGTTCTCTTAACTCTTTCAGTAAATATTTCAACTACTGAGAATCATTAACAGTCTCTTTCTCACTCACTTTCTCACTTGTCTGTGTTACTCATGCACAGGGCCCCTGGTGTTCTGCGGCAGAATTTTCTGATTTCTACGGCAGGGCTCCTTGACTTCTGTGCCAGCATTTTCTGATTTCTGTGGCATAATTTATTCACTTCTCTGGCAGAATGCAGTCCTGTCATTGGCTAAATATGATATGATGTCATGGATGACATCGTATACTGAGCATAGAGGAGGGGCTTCAGGATAAACAAGATGGGAAATTAAGCCTGACACTATGGAAAAACAGTATATTTATATGAAAATTCACCCAAAACAATGAATTCTGCGGCACTATATATATTCTGTGGCATGATGCAAATTCTGAGGTAAATTCTGCAACTGCAGAACCACAGAATTCCAGGGGCCTTGCTCATGCAGTGTCTGTATATGGATCCCAACGTTCTTCCTCATTCTCAGCTTCTTGAATCTCATGCATGAGCCAGCAGTAAGCAGGAGGGTTGTCCCTGCTATCTTGAAACTTTAACTTCAGCATTAACACACTTGAAAATTGAGCAGACTTTAAGATGCCTTTCCGGCCATCTGTGCGCCGGTCTGAGTGTACCCATCAATAGGGCACAACATTTTGAAATTCACCACCCCTTCCCTGAGGCCAGCTCCCCTGAAGTTAGAATATTTTGTTGGGGGGGGGCATGGGGGGAACAGAACCCACATGGGGGTGCGGGTGGAGGGGTGCAGCCTCCTGCATGAAAAGTGGGAGGCAAAATAAAATCCCTGGGACACTAATGATTGGTGCACTCAAATGGGCATGTTCTGATGGTGGAACCTTTAAGATGTGGTCCAGTCTTACTCGCTTTAGGTCACTGGCCATTACCCCACCTTTTCTGTGAGCTCTCTGTAGGGCTTTTTCCAGCTGGGTAACATATACAGACAGAGGTTCACCTTTCCACTGTTTGGTGGACTTGAACTTCCACATCAAGCCCTTACCAGATTCTGTTCTGCCAAATATACCTTCTAGAGCAGGCACATATTCTTGAGTAGAAACATCAGGGTTAGTAGACCTCAGAAAATGGATAGCTTCTAGTGCATGGCCCCTTAGACTCTCTATGATTCTCTTTCTTCTCTCAGCCACTGTACACTGCCACTCTTGTACAACGGATGAGGCATAATCCATCCATGTTTTCAGGTCATCTTCCCCTTTAGGCGCAGGGAGGGTGCCTGAAAATACTCGTAATCTACGGTAAGAGTCAGGATGAAATGAGGGCACTGACACAGGTATAGGAATAAGTGCATGTGCTGGCACAAGAGCAGGTGCTGGTGCCAGGGCAGGCATAGGAGCTGGCACAGTGGCTGGTGCAGGGGCTGGTTCAGGCCCAGAGGGAGGGGATACCTTCAGAGGTGTCCAACACTCTTTTCAAGTTCTTGAGGGTTTGACCCTCAGCAGGTAACAGTCTTTCAATCTTCTCTTTTTATCCTTCAGATTTAGGGGACACCCCCAGATGCAGACATCACACTATACATGGTTACCACTTTCCCTGCCAATGAGGACTCATCAGAAAGAATGACTTTGGGCACTCTTGCAATGTCCTCTAAATTACTACACTCTACAAGCCTGGGACATCCTATATGTTACATAAAATACATAAATCTGGGAATCCAGATACACCCATAGCCTCTGTTAATGGACCCTGACAGAGGGGATCTCAGGTTTTTTAGAAGTTATTTTAAAACTGCTGGTTATACAAAGAGACAGTTACATTCAGGACACGACTCACTTCCTGCATAAACTTTCTGGTTTTAAGGACTTACCACCTGATACCCTTTTACTACAATGGATGTAACATCCCTCTACACTAATATACCGCATACAGATGGCATTTCAGCCTGCTTTAAATACATGTGTAATAGGATTGGACCACAACATCGACCCTGACATCATGGGGGAATGTACTAAATTCATTCTGACTCATAACAACTTCAGCTTTAATGGGAAACATTATGTTCAAACTATGGGAACAGCAATGGGCAGCAGGATGGCTCCACAGTATGATAATCTCTTTATGGCTAATTTGGAGGAGGCCTTTTTAAGGCACTGTATACACAAACCACTCGCTTCCTTCCATTGCATTAATGATTTGTTTATAATTTGGACAGAGGGCACTGACACAGTTAAGGATTTTCATCAGGAACTTAATAATCTCGACACAACCATTAAGCTTCCCCTGGAATATTCTGCCACCAATGTTAATTTTCTGGATACCACTGTCACCATCAAGGATGGAACCCTACACACATGTATTTACAGGAAACCAACAGACAGACAGATACTTACACTGGAAAAGTAATCACCTGAGTCACACAGAAAAATCTGTCATGTTTAGTCAAGCACTTCGGTACCACTGTCTCTGTTCAAATGAGGAAGACAGAGATAGACATTTAACTATGTTGAAAAACACCTTTATTGAGCAGGGAGACTCTTCCAGAGAAATTGGCAGAGCAGTGGAATAAGCCACACAAGTACCAAGAGAACACCTACTGCAATAGAAACAGAAACATAGACTTTAATAGCAGATAAGGATCGCTTGGCCCACCTAGTCTGCCCATTTCCTGACCTATTAGATAAGCTGCAAATCCTAGTTAACCAACAGCCTACTTCTTACCCCACACCAGTATTGCCTTAAGTCTGTCCCATGCATTCATGAATTCCCCCAGTGTTTTATTGACCCAACAACCTCCTCAGGAAGGCCATTCCATGCATCCACCACCCTCTCTGTGAAAAAATACATCCTCACATTGCCCCTGAGCTGTCCCCCTTCTGTCTTCAAATTGTGTCCCCTTGTTCTTACACACTCTTTTTGTGAAGGATGCTACCCTCTTGGACTTCGTTGATTCCCTTGAGGTACTTGAAAGTTTCTATCTTGTCCCCCCTCTCCTTCCTTTCCTCAAGGGTATACATATTAAGCTCATTTAGTCTTTCTTCATATTGCTTCTGTTGCAGACCCTGCACCATTTTAGTTGACCTCCTCTGGACTGCCTCCATCCTGTCTATGTCCTTGCAGAGATGGGGTCTCCAGAACTGCACTCAGTACTCTAGATGGGGTCTCACCAACTGCCTGTACAGAAGGATAACAACTTCCTATTTTCTACTGGTGATTCCTCTCCCAATACATCCCAGTAACCCCCCCGGCCCGCCATCCTTACTGCCTTCTTATATTGCTTGCTTACCTTTAGGTCATCTAATATGATTACCCCCAGGTCCCTTTTCATTTTTGTTGTTGTTAATACCTCCCCCTGATTGTGTACTCTTCCTCTGGGTTTTTGTTTCCCAGGTGCACTTCTTTGCACTGAATCTAAGCTGCCATACTTTTGACCATTCCTCCAATCTTGCCAAGTCCCTTTTCATCCTTTCCACCCCCCCTTGTGTATCAACTCTGTTGCAAATCTTTGTGTCATCTGCAAAAAGGCATACTTTTCCTTCCAGTCCCTCTGCAATGTCACTTATAAAGATATTAAAAAGGACCAGACCTAGTACTGAATGCTGCCGTACCCCACTAGTAACCCCCCTTTCTTTGGAGTGGACTCCATTTACTGTTACCCTCTGTGTCATGTTGTCCTGCCAGTTTTTTACCCAGGCTACCACCCTAGGACCCACTCACAGGCTGGATAATTTGTTTATTAATCTTTTGTGTGGGACTATGTCAAATGCCTTGCTAAAGTCTAGGTAGGCCATGTCCACAGCCCCTCCCTGGTCTATTACTTTTGTCACACAGTGAAAGAAAACTTTTAGATCTGTCTGGCATGACTTTCCCACTGTGAATCCATGCTGCTTTGGGTCCTGTGCCCCGTTGGCCTCTAGGTACTCAACAATTCTTTTTTTCAGAAGTGATTCCATCATCTTCCCTACCACTGAGGTCAAGCTGACAGGTCTGTAGTTTCCTGCCTCTGCTTTTCTCCCACTTTTGTGAAGGGGAATCACATCCACCCTCCTCCAGTCCTTAGGTACCACACCATCCTCCCATGATTTGTTAAAAAGGGCAGTCAGTGTTGTCACTAGATCTCCCCTTAGTTCTTTTAGAATTCTGGGGTGAATCCCGTCAGGCCTCATTGCTTTGTCCACCTTCAGTTTTAAGAGTTCTTTCAGAACCCTTTCTTCTGTGAAAGGACTGGTACCGACCCCCCTATCCAGAGTGCTTCTATTGATTGGATTATGTACCTCTGCCTCCTCTTCTTTTGTGAATACTGAACAGAAGCATTCATTCAGTATCCCTGCTTTTTCACTGTCCCTCTCTGCTCACCCACCCAACCTTCCCATTATTAGGCCTCACTATCCTTCCCTTGGTCTTTTTTCACTCCCTAATATATCTATAAAAGGCTTTATCCCCTTCTTAACCGAGTTGGCTATCTCTTCCTTGGTTTGGGCCTTTGCTATTCTGACAGCCTTCCCCATTTCCTTCTGCTTTAACTGATACAATTATCTGCCCTGCTCCTTCTCTGTTTCCTTATACTTTCTGAATGCTATCTTTTTCTCCCTAACCTTCCCCACCACCTCTTTTGAAAAACATAGTGTTTTTTTCTTTCATTTTGATATGTTTATTTGCTGCACGCAAAGACTTGTTGCCTCTGTGATGGCAGTTTTGATGTTTCCCCACTGTTCCTCCACCCCTCCTTCTTGCCTGTTTGGTAGTGCTTTTCTGAGGCACTCTTCCATTTTGACAAAGTTAGCCTTCCTAAAGTCCAGTACCCTCACTTTTGCATGACTTGACTCTGCGGCTGTGTTTATCGTGAACCAAACTGTTTGGTGGTCACTTGTTCTCAGATGGCTACCAACTTCTAAATCTGAGATCCTCTCTCTGTCCACATTTGAGAGTACCAGGTATAAGATTGCTAACTCCCAAGTGGGTTCCAACACTATCTTTCTGAGGCATGCCCCCTGTAGGGCATCGAGAATGACCCTGCTCTTGGATGTGGCTGCAGCAAACGTGCTCCAGTTAACGTCTAGCATATTCAGGTCCCCCATCAATAATATCTCCCCTTTTTCTGCCATCCTAAGGTGCCTTCTATAATTTTCTTGTCGATTTCCTCCCCCTGAGACCAGGGTCTGTATACAACCCCTGTGCAGACTGTGGTACCATTTCCAGTCTCTAGGGTGACCCACAGTGCCTCCTCTCCTCTTTATTTACCCTTTAGTTCTGTTGCTTTGAACCCTTCCCTTGTGTAGAGAGCTACTCATCCTCCTCCTCCTCTTCCTCTTCTATCCTCACTATCCCTCCTGTAGATTGTGTACCCTGGTATGTTGACATCCCAGTAATGGTTCTCTGTGTACCATGTTTCTGTGACTGCCATGCTATCCAGGTGTCCCTCTTCCATCAAGACCAGCAGTTTAGGGAGCTTGTTACCTAGACTATGGGCATGGGTACTCATTACCTTCCAATTTTTTATAGCCTTACTCCTTTTTTCCCCATCCCTGTTCTTACTGCCTTTGCCTTTTTCTCCATTTACCCCTGCCCTTCTTCCTATTGACTTCTCTATCTTGGTGAAAGGACCACTACTAACAGAGTACCCTTAGTAGTCATGTATCATCCTGACCTTGAACTGCTATGTAAGATTATTAAGTACCTACACCCAATAATTAGTGAGGAGAAAACCCTTAGCTGTATTTTTTGAAAACTGCCACTACTATCTTTTAAACAACCACCCAATTTAGCCAACCTGATTATTAAGAGTAAACATGAACCTGAACAGAGTGCCATGACATCGTATGGCAAACAACCCTGTAATAAACACAGATGTAAAACTTTTGAGCACATTTCCACTTCAGGCTGTTACCTCACAAAACAGACAATTCAGGATATTGGTGTAATTATACATGTACATCAAGCAATATTGTTTATCTTATTCAATGCAGGATATGTCTTCACACAGGGTATGTGGGGGAGATGAAATGGCAACTCTGCTCTAGAATGAATTCACTCAGGTATGATATTAATAGGAAGATAACTTGACAAACCAGTGGCACAACACTTCTCTCAGGATGACCACTCAATCTCAGATATGTCTGTGATGGTCTTGAAAGGACATTTCAACAGTACACAACAGAGACAATCTTGTGAGATCAGACTTATGTTACGTCTTAATATGGTGGAAGATTCCTTGAACATTGATATTGGATATATGACACATTACACGTAAACTTAGATGGACCTTTTCTTCAGAGGATGAACATACATATTTTAGGTTTTCAGCGAGCCTTGAACTTTGACTCTTATACTTATACAGTCCCTCTTAACTGGTTATATAGAGGTTGTCCTCTCACATTAGTGTTGTGTGTGAATGTGTGTGTGGGTGTGTGTATGTGTATGCGTGTGGGTTTGTGTGTGTGTGTGGGTGTTTATGTGTGTGCTGTGGGGGGAGAAGAAGTGTGGCATATTGAATTTTTAATATGAGTATTTGAGGTGGGTGGTTATGTGGGTATAGTTGATGTGAATATTGTAGTGATATTGAGGTAAACGTATGTTCAGGTATATGACATTGTGGTGTCATAGTGGTTAGGACTCTGGGCTCATATTACAGTAGATATTTACTTCCTTCAGCTAGATCTGTAGTTTGAGTATCTACGGTTATGTTTTTACAGTCTGTTCTTATTAGGACACATTGTCTCATTTACTTGGGGGTTCATGACTGGTGTAATTTCTTTTAAGGTAACTATTGTAGTGGTTGGTGCAATTGATGGTGTATTAGAATTCATGTACATATATTTCCTTTTAAGTAGGAGGAGGGACAGTGGGGACATGATAGAGGTCTTCAAGTATCTAAAGGGGGTACATAGGCTAAGCCCAAATAGGATTTTCAGCGGAAGGAGGGAGGGACCTCAAGAAGACACAGTTGGAGGCTTGAGTAGGGGAGGCCGGGGGAGACAGAAGGAGGCATTACTTCATGAAGAGGTGGTGGAACTGTGGTATGCACTGCCTGAGGAGCTGGTGGGGGTGGTTACTGTGGAGGGTTTCAAGAGAGGCTGGGACAGGTATAGGGGGAGGGTGAAGCTGAGAAATGTCCATCATGGGGGATCTCTGGGAGGGGTCAATGAGATCCTGGGGGGGGTGAGGAGGGCAATAATGGTGCCCACCACTGGCACTGAATCTCGAGCAGACTTGATAGACCATTAGGCTTATTCTGCTGGCATTTAGTATGTTAGTATGTTAGTTACTTTCTCTGGGGCGGGTTAAGCCCTAGGAATATTTGTTTAGATTCCTTAGACTGTTTCTGTAAATGTATTATTTCTTTTATACACTGACACTTTATTGAAATCTGTACACATCAGACTGCATAGTCTCAATTTCTTGGGGGTCCTTGACTAGTACTTCTTTGTAACTGGCAGTTACACTGACAATTGATATCATTATGTATAAAATCTTGTTACAACACTGAAGGCCTTAAGGTTTCTGGAACATAATAGCTGGTTGAGAGTATATTGGAATATATCTCCAGCTAGCTGTACATTTATAAGTGTGATACACTTACTCACTTTGGGTAAACGTCACTTTAATCCTTCTATATGCCATGTAAACATAATTTCTGTTGTCATTTTTGGGACATATTTTTAGTTTTTTACTTGCTAATATGTTACATTTTGGCATACAAGTGTTTTATCCGGGGTCATTTTCTTGTCATTGGCTGTATTCTCAAACTAACAGAGTTCTGAGCAGAGTTGAAGTTGGTTTCTACTGGTGTACTGTTACCTCACTCTTGTGTCTTTGGGAGTTTTTTTCACTTGACATATAATTTAGTGAGTAGAGAATCCTAGTGTTTTGTTATTTATTAGACTGACACATGGTATAATATATGGGATTTGAACTCTCTGCCTGCTGTTATCTCTGGACAACCTTTGAGCTTTAAGTTTGGTTCTGCTGAAATCATACTTAAGATATTCTAGCTCTTTGATGTCACTTTAATTATGTTTTGAATGCCTGTTTTAAACCAATGACAATTATTTCTGTTTTTTTCTGCATGTTCTAAGTGTCAATAATATGGGATTTTCTAAATAACTGTCATTAAGCTTCCGAAGAAGTACTTGTTGGTCCAAAAGCTAAAGCTATTTGTTCTTTTTGTAACATCCTTGTTGGTCTATTAAAAGGTATCAAGCCATTTGTCCTGGATACACTCTACAGGGCCACTTAAAGTCTGTAAAGCTAAATCAGCATTTTGGGTCTTTACAACAGTTTAGTCAAGGCACTTTATCCTAGATAACACTTCCTCTATAGTACCCTTGCTAGTACCACAGAGTATCTAGGAGTAAGAGGGCATGTTTAGGGTTAATTTCTTCCACAACACACCAACCAAGCAAACAGCACACAGCCATCTTATCAGTGGGAAATTCAAAACTGATGCTGGTAACTCTGTCCATATTGGTGCCAGTCTCCATGTGGTTGCCCATGCAGGCAGTGGACTCTCTGTGGGGCCCAAATGGTAAGCAGGAGATCCCAGTGGTGCCTTCAAAGATGTAACCTGGGTGCTATGTTCCAATAGGCTACTACCCCTGCCTGCTGTCCACAATACAGGTTGAGGGGCCTGGGTTCAGATTTGGATGTTAAAAGGGGCTCAATGCTGACAGTAGAACTTTTTGTGTGGGGACTCCACTCAGAGTACCTTTTAAGTGGGTTTGATGACAAGCTAGTACAACTCTCTGGGATGCTGTACTTACCCACTGCCAAAACCAGTAGTCCCACACATGAATTAGCATAACTCACATTACTTTGCATTCAGTGGTACATTTATTGGTGAGTGCTAATAATATGCCCACAGTAACCACACTTACCAACAGGGCCTGGACTTCTGGAATACACCCTGTGCACCTATAAGGAATGACTTTCAACAACAACAATGTAGCTTTTAGTACATAGACTAGCACCTGGTGATAATATGCTCATGGACAGTGTTAATCTTTAAATAACAAAGCTTATTTATTTGGGGATTTGAGCAAAGGGGTAAGAGATATAAATTAATTGGATTCAAGGCAATTGGTTGGTTTGGTATCACATTCAAATAAAGAAGTAAGTCCCCCTGGACAGTCCTGTCAAAGTCACTGTGTACCCAGAACTTAGCAGCTGAAGGCCTAGCACATTGCATTTGGTTGGCTGGCATTGGGGCCCTTAAACAAATCCATTTTAATTAATTAATTAATTTATTTATTGAAAAGCTTCATCAGAAAAGCACACTGAGCAACAATCTGCTCATCTCCCGGTGCATCCTGGGAGAGAGGGTAATGGAGTACACAAACATGGAAGTACATGTGACCATGGTACATTATAATACATTCAAGAGAACATAATCATACAATGAGCAAAAATCTGGAGACATGCTAAACACATTTGAAACACAGTACATACAAGAGAATATAGTTATACAATGAACAAAAAATCCAGAGAAATGCTCAAATATTTGAAGTACATGTGAACAAAATGCTAAGAGCTTATGTGCTGACTTGACTCTACCTATCAAGTAGGGAAATGGAATAATTAAAGGACGAGGAGAACAGATTGAGATTTAGATACAAATGGACAGCAGTAGGCAGTACACAATAAGGTGCTAGAATAAAGTAGAAGCAGCTAGAAATAGGGGAGCATCAAGCAAGAGTCAGAAGAAATAGCTAACAAACTGACAAGATTTGATTGGTAGTGGGAGGAGAGGGGTTTAACTAGGAGCATGTACAATTTGTAGAGTAGAAGTTTTGTAAGGATGAGGAGATGGATAGAGGAGCAGAAGAATGTCTGATTTGGTGCGTGAGGGAGTTCCAAAGTTTGAAAAGTGATAAGAGAATGCAGCCTGCCCAATGGAGGTAGTATGGCTCGGGACTGCAATAGTGTGAGAATCAACAGACCTAAGTGAGTGGGAGAGGGGAAGGGGAGTAGATAGGGAGGAGGAGAGGTATGAGGGGAGAGAACCAAGCCAACATTTAGAGATAAATTAAGCCATGTGGGAGAGATGGCCGTTGTTCAGTAAAGGAAAGGCAAGGGAGTGATATAAGTTGCAGTGGTGAGTGGGGGGGGGGGAGAGAGTCCAGCATGAAGCTGCTGAAGTCATTGGCAAGAGCATTCAGCCTGGTTAAGGAAAACTTGGGAGCAGCACTATAGACAACATCACAGTAGTCGAAGATGGGGAGTATCATTTTCTGTACGAGCTCGTGCGTAGCCATTAGAAGTATGCATCTACAGTTCCTGTACAGAGTGCCAAGCTTGAGGCTTATTTTTTTCAGCATGGTGTCCACATGTAGAGAAAAGTTGAGGTGTTGGTCCAGCCAAACACCCAAGTATCTGAATGAGGAGGAGTCCTCAAGAGAAGTCCCGTCAAAGGTGTGGAAGGAGTGCAGGGAGGGCAGCCTAGAGAGTCTCTGCCTAGTGTCTCTGCCTATTTCTTTTAACCTTTTTAGTAGGTTCAGGAGCTGAACTTTTAAACCACAGACAATTGCAATTCCCAGGTCCAATGACTTAAACAACAGTTTGAACAGCAAGCCGGCAACTGAAGAACAAAACAAGCTTGGCAAAATAACTTTAACTTTGATGCAGGGACAGACCCTGATTTTTACTCACGATACTGTGGCTTCTTAGGTTGGCAAGGTTGCCAGACTGATTGGTACTGGATCAGAATTTGATCCACTGACTCTCAGCTGTAGTCCACAGTCTTCTGTCCTTCTGGAACACGACCAGCATACAGGGACCTGGGCTAACATGATTCACCCCCATGTCTAGGCTTCTCTTCCAAGGGTAGCCATATCCCATGCTGAACATGGCAGTGGTAACTGACTCACCAATCTGGTCTTTGGGTGGTGACAATTCAGATTTACAGTGCAGCAACAGTGTCTTGAGCCTCTTAGTGTATGGGCTCTGTATAAGTAATTCAGTCTCTGATGCAATTCAAATAGTCCACAAAGCTCACCCACTTGGATAGGTTGCAGTCTTTTTGGTAAACAGGCTCAGTTTTCTTCTAGTTTACCTCAACAGCAGTTAGGCAGGAGATAACTCTGGAGCCATAGGCTTTAAGTTTAAACAGCAGTTCCTGGGGCAACTTTCTCACCTCACAGTAGTTCAGGCTGGCAATTACCACACAGGCTGTGATGTAATTCAATCAGAAATTGCAGTTCTTGACAGAAATCACACTCCCTTCTAGCTTGGGAGCAAGAAGGATTTTGTCTACAATTTAGCAGGTTCAAACACTTAACTCCAAAAACGGTTAGGCCGTGGAGAGAGAAACAAGGCCTCTCCACTCTTCTTTCATAGCTGAGAACAGAGCCTCCTTCCTTTTTGGAAGTCCAAGATGGTCTGCTAGTTCAACCATCCCTCCTTAACTAAAGCAAACACAATACTATTATCCAATTGGCTGCTCAGGCTGTCAGTTACAATTTTAGTGTTCCAATTGGCTGAAATGGGCACCAAGCACACAGTTCAGTTTCTCTCTGCAGCCATAGCAGAAGGACCCCTTGGGTTCCGATTGGTTGAAGAGCCAGGTCAAAGCGTCAAGCATGGTTGCTGTAGTGAAGAAAGTAAGCAGTCTCAACTTTAAAGCATAACAGGTTAGTTTTAGAGATAAATAATTACAGCATTTGAGAGGGCTCCCTCTGCACTGGCAAGTGACTGCAAAGTGAAGTTCGTAGGAGTACTGCCTGGCTGGTCACGAGCTTCGTTTCACTCAGACGCAGTACAGACTATACACAACAAGGGCTGAGCTTCTTAAAGCTACAGCCTGATGGCATTCATTTGCACATTCATGCAGGATCCATGAACACAGCAATACTTTGCATTGGATTTATATTTACATTTACATTACTGGAATTAGCCAGGTTCTAAAGGCAGAACATAGGCTGAGATCATGGCCAGGTGGAGGGCAAATGCACTGCCAAGGGAGATGACTTAAGGTAAGCCCCACCACTTTTTTGGGTGGGGGGGTTACACCTGTTGGGGGCTTACCTGTGAGCCCCCAAAAAAGGCTCCTTTCCCCGGGGGTTTTGGTCCACCCCCCATCTTTTTGTGTGCCCAGGTCCCATTTTCCTGGCTTTTCCCCTGTGTTCCTGGTGTCTCCTGCTGGCCCCACATGGTTTCTGAAGAGAGCGGGGCTGGAGGAGCTGTGTCATGAGGCTGTCAGTGTTTGAAATGGCACTGTGGTGCCAGTGAGGTCCGTGCATTTGCACAAATGCATTTTTGTGTGGCTATTTGTGGCCAGTTTAGTGTGCCTCTCAGGTGGTCCCAGTCCCATTGAGGCATAAGAGAAGGACTGGAGACCTTGATTGAATAGGAGAAGCAACTGGGAGAAAGGTAAAACAGTTTTTGTGTGTGCCAGTCACAGGCAAGTATTCAGATGCCACCTCATAAATATTAATGAGGTGGCTTCTTCTGAAGTAGCAGAAACCTGTCTAGCACTGGGGCATAAGGTAGTGCTAGTGACAGGCAGGGAAAAATAAATAAATATTACATATGTGTGTACAGGGAAATAGAGAGGTTGCTGTCTGTGTGGGGTAATAAATGTGTAAAATGTGTTCATGGACTGCAGCCAAGGAGTAAAGTGGGGCTATGTGTGTGTGCTGCCTAGGGATATTAGGAAACAACAAGAGCGACTGAGCTAGGGATGTGCTAACAAAGTTAAGGAATGCAGTCACTTTACAGGGCACAGGGGTGGCTACAAATGTGTAGGAAAATGATTAGATAAATGAATACAGTTTGGCTGCAGGGACACTTGAAACTTGGGACTCTGTGTAAACTGTGGACACTGTTTGCATTTAGCCACCATGTTGGGCAGCCATGTGATCCCAGCCAGCCAACCACTGAGCCAGGAAAGTTGCCAGGGACTCTGGGACTGATTGAAAGGACTTTTGGGGGGAAAAAAACAGGGGAGGTTTAGGCACCTTTTTCTGCACCAATAAGGCAATGAAGGAGCCTCATACATATTAATTGTTGCCTATGGACAGTAGCTCTAGCTAATGGGAAGTGAGGAAAGGGCTCCAAATATAGCTGGGACAGTTGGGCTATGAGTCAGTTTGGTGGGAGCTCCTCCAGGAGGAGGGGGGAGTCTTCTGCCCCTGAGAGATTGCTGCTGTGAGATGGGTCTGCCTGGGAGCTACCAGCAATTTGTCCCCAGGGCAGGAAGTGCCTGCTCCATTGGGAAAAGGAAGAAGCATCTTGGCAGAGAGAAAATGGAAAAGCTGCAGGATGCTGAAAGTTCTGTGTTGTTCTGAAGCTGCACCACAGCGGTGAAAGAAGCACAGCTTGAATAGAAAAGGGAAAGCTGCAGATTGCAAGACAGAGGTTGTGTCCTGAGCCTGAATAAAAGGTTGAGTCTAAACCTGGAAAAAGACCAAGGTTGCATTCTGAGCCTGGAAAAAGAATGAAGGTTGCGTCTAAACCTTGGAAAAGATAGAATACAGAGGATAAGGAACAAGAGAATATATAGCAGTGTCAGTGGCTCAGCAAGTAGCACACTTACCTCTGAGGCCAGGAGATCAGAAGGCTGTGGGTTCTATCCCCCTACCAGGCACTTGGGTTAATATCCCAATAGTGACACTGTAGTGCAGCATGGGGTGGGGGGTGCTGCACTCCTGAGGTGCTGTCTTTTGGATGAGACATTAAACCGAGGTCCCATCTGCCTGTTCTGGTGGTAGTTCAGGTGGATGTTAAAGATCCCATGGCATTTCTCAAAAAGAGTAGGGACATTTTTTTTATTTACATATATACATAACCAAAACCAAAAAATACAACATAGGATATCTCTATACCTTCTGGTTTAAAACTTAAAGCCCAAATCACAAAGTTTTCCAAATTTAACATTTATACATGCAACAACAAACAAAAAAAACCCACATTTCAAACAACCCACATTTATGACACTATTTTGCTTGACTTTCTCACAAAATCCTTAGTCTCTCGTTCCCATTTTTAAATAAAATTGTTTACATGCCTTTTTATAACGTACCCTAATCCTTTGAGCATTTACAGTGACACTTTTGAAGACATTCCTTTCTGCCATTTACACCAATAAGGAAATCAATTATACTATATACCCTTAAAAATAAGGAAAGATTTTCCAAAATAGAAAACCATATATTAATTTCTTCATTAATTTTAAACTTTCATATTTATAACCCAAATCTGCCAAATTACTGGTACTTTTGAAAAAAACTGAACCCTTTCCACCATGTATTTACCTTAGATTTTGGATTTGACTTCACATCCTTCCAAAACACTTTTTTCAAAACTAAATCACATAATTTACATATAACATCATATGTCATTTGTTTTTGTTTTAACACCCACTGATTTCTTGCATTCCACAAATAATATTTTATACTTGCTAAAAAAACAAAGTCCATTTATTATATTGCTCTGACATATTACTATAATCACCTAAAATTAGCTGTTCATATGTCAATTTTGACAACCACTTTACGTTCCATCTTTCAGTAGCAAAATTCCAAAAACCTTTAACATACTCACATTCAAAGAAAAAATGCTGCATTGTTTCTTGCTTAGCTATGCGGTTAGGGTATGGGCACATTCTTTCTGATAATGCTTTATGCTTATGATTAACTCTAATTTGTAGTTTGCCATATGCACACATCCATAGTGTATCCCACATTTTTTGTGGCACTCGATTCTCATTTAGTTGATTACATACTAACTTGACCTTTGGTGGTCTGCAGTTTTTAAATTCTGGGTGCATGAAACCCATATAGTCCATTATCTTTTCATAATGCCATTTTCTTGTTTTTCCTAAAATGTCTTCCCTTTTAACCTTCCATTTGGTCAATTTCTGTACCATTGGCTTAAGAAGTTTGGTACCTTATATTGTTTTGCCAGTTTTGGAGGTATATCATCCCAGGCACCCAAATATTCCTCCAAAACCACTTGCATCCAGATTTTAGCGTGTGTTTTCTTTTCTTGTAATACTAAATTTTAAGATTTTGCCCAAAATAAAGTATGAAAAAACATGATTGGATGCACCATATTTAGTCCTCCTTTCAGTTTGGATAGGAAGGTGAATTCTCTTTTGACCGGGTTGAGTTGACTACCCCATAACATTTGAAAAAATATACTCATAACTCTTGTTTCCATTTGTGTGGGTAGAGGAAACATCATATTAACAAAAAGAAATATTGGGATTAAAAATTGTTTTACTATGTGTACCCTTTTTAATTTTGATAAATTCCAGCTCTTCCACTTTTGAACTTTTAAATCACACATTTTCAGACTCTCTTCCTGATTGTACTGAACCATATCTACCTCCCAAAAAAAAAAAACACCTCTAGAATTTTTATAGGGCTCTCTGACAGCCTTATTTCCACAATCTGTTCTATATTCTCTTCTTTTGGACCTAAAGCCAACCCTTTTGATTTTTCTGCATTTAACTTTGCCCCTGACACTTTTTCATACATTTCTATCTCTCCTAACATCCTTTCTCCACTCACGCTATCCTTTATAAAAACACACAGATCATCTGCATAAGCAATTATTTGTAACATTTCCTGCGTCTGAATTTCTTTGATTCCCTCAATTTCTGGGCTTGCTATTATTCTCCTTACTAATGGATCCAAAGCAAAAATATATAACAATGGGCTGAGAGGGCAGCCCTGCCTTACACCAATTTTCACTTGTACAACCCTTCCTTCTCTTCCATATAATAATGGTGTATTTTCTGCTTTTCTATATAATATTTTAATCCAAGAAATACATATTTTAGAAATTCCATAGTATGACAACACCGGGAAAAGATATTTATGTTCCATTTTATTGAAAGCTGTTTTTTGGTCTAACATTAATAAAAACCCTCCCCTTTTATGTTTTTAACAATATTCCATTACATCCCTTATGATGGATAAGTTTTCTTGTATTTTCCTTTCTGGAATAGTACTCATCTGAACCAGATGTATCAAATATTCTGCCACTTTTTTTAACCTCTTTTGTAAAATATGTGTCAAAATTTTAAAATCTGAATTTAGCAGGCTGATAGGCATCCAGTTATCTATCTCCCACCTATTTTCTGATTTATGCAAAAAAGATACTATTCTCTTTGCAAAATTTGCCGGTATTTCTTTTGGTTCATTCAAAAAAATATTATACATGTTTGCCAAGCAGGGTGCCATACTGTCTATAAATTCTTGATAAAACTCATTTGGTATCCCATCTCGGCCCAGAGATGTCCCTTTTTCTAAATTTCTAATTGTGTCTTCCACCTCTGAAATCATTATAGGTTCTATAATTTCAGTTTTTAAAACATGTGGGTATGTGGGAGGTATTATATAGCTTAAAAGTCTTGAATTTGTGCTTCTGTCTTATTAATTTCTCTGTTAAAATGGTCTAAGAATTTTTGCAGAAAACCCTGTATTTCTTTTAGATTATTTAGAATTTGTCCATTTACGTCTTTGAAATTTGTTACTTGAGAATGTATCTTTTCCTCTTTACAGGCTTCACAGGGATCCCCTAAGGAGTTTTTTGTGTTTCATACACCATTTCTGCCTGAAGTGAAGAGGCTCTGTCATATTGACATTTTCTCATTTCCATCTTTATTAAGTTAATTTGTTCCAACAAGTCCTGCTTTTTTTGATTAGTCACAGAATAAAGCTTATATAACTGTGTTCTTAGATTTAAATATGTAATAAACTTTTTTTGTACTTTCGTTTTCTCATATTTAGAACACAACTTTATGTCTTTTTTTGTCTTCCCACCATTCCCTTATATTTTCATATAAACATATCACTAAGATTCAAGCTGATATTAGATCCCTCAGTTGCCATTTAACATCAGGATCTTTTAAAATAGCAACATTCATCTTCCATCTGTTACACACCCTTCTTACATTTAGATCTATACTTATCACTGTAAACAATAATGAATGGTCTGACCATTCAGCTGGGACTACTGCTGTTTTATTTACTCTTACATGATTTGAAGCAAAAATGTAATCTATTTTTGAAGTAAAGTTTTTCCTAATGTATGTATGTGTAATCTTTGGGTTAGCCTGTATCGTAACATCCAATAAATCTGCGTTTTTTATAAACTTTTGAAATGCATGTGAGTCACAGTATACTTTTTTCCCTTGTTTTTCTCTTCCTGCAACATCTTTTGGGCAATTAAAATCACTGCCTAAAAAAACATATTTTGCTGTGACCAAAAATGGCTGCACTTGAATAAAAAGATCCACTCTTTCAGCTTTCAATTGTGGCTCATAAATATTCAAAAACCTACTAGGTCTATTTTGCCATATCCCGTCTATAATCAACACTCTTCTGGGTATTAAATCTACTAACCTTTGTAGTTTAAACCCTTGTCCTGAAAAGAGAATTCCCACCCCCATCAGCTCTGTCCTCCCCGAATGACCAGTAAGATGGTCCCCATAGCCAGTTGTAGCTAGCAGTCTCCATCTGTATAAATTAATCCAACCAAGTTTCCTGCAAAAAATGACATCTAAGTTTAAATCATGCAAAGCTGAAAAGATGGCATGTCTATGCCCTGCATTCTTTATGCTGCAGGTGTTTAAAGAGGAGACAGAGAAACTATTCATTTAAACCCAAAGGTAAAATTCCTGTTTCTACTTCTTCTTTTTTTTCTTTTTCCCCAGACTTCTTTTTTTCTGATTGTGTGGTATAGGCATTTATTTTTTCTCTCCAGGGTTTGAAATATCTGAGAATTCACCCTCTAGCTCAGTCACCCCTTCTGCTTCTGCATTCAAAACATTAAAGGGGTTTTCTGTTTCTATCCCCTCCATTTGCTGTTGATTCCTTAGGTTTCTAGAACTTATCCTTAAAGGAAGTGCACTGTCCTTTAAGGAGGAGGGGGGAAGCTTGTCTGGCACACCCTCTTCTGGTAATTTTTGTGGGACCTCCAAAACTGCCCCCACATTGTTCTCTGTAGCCAGACTTGCCAGCACTACCCCCAGTTCCAAATCCTACCTCTCTTCCTCCTTTCGCTCCACTTCTGGACTTTCCTGACCTGTATTTGGTGAAGTTTGTCTAGTTTCTTTTTCCCTTTGTTCCTCTGTTTCCTGTTGCTCCACACTCTGATCCCATCTTCTCTCTGAGAAACCTGCCTCCTGTTGTTGTGCTTTTTGAATTAAAACTTCAGGGTTTACTGTATTTCTTGCATTACTTGCAGCCCATGGGCAATCCTGATAAATATGTCCAAACTCCTCGTATAAGTTGCACCTCGAGTGATTTGCACACTGCATACTAACGTGGTTGAATTCGTGACATATTTCACACCTTAGTTTATCACAAACATTTGACAAATGTGTTCTTGCCCCGCATTTGTAACATGCTTTTGGCAGCCCTGGGTAGAACACCACTCCTCTGTCCTTACCCAAGAAAAAGCTGTTTGGCATATGTTCAACTCCCTGCGATCCCTGTCTTAGTTTCACTGTAAATTTCTATGCTCCAGTCCAAAATTGCTCAGAATCTATGACTGCACGTGGTGCACTTAAAACCTCACATTTTTGTTGTAGCCAAAACAATACATCGCCCACATGCACATTTGCATTTCTAAACATAACTGTGACTGTCTTTATCAAAGGTTTAGTTAGTGGTATAGTCATGAATGGAACCCATAAGGGGGAAAACTTCACTTGATTATAAAGTGGCCAGAATCTCTTTAGGCCATTTGGATGCCTGAAACTAATGTCAAAATTATCCTTCCCTGCTATATGTATAAAAGCATATACATCGGCAGCTGAAAACTTCATACTTTCTTTAAGAAGTTTTCTTCCCACATAGAATCTATCCAGCCTTGGCTCTAGACCACCCCTGTATCATAACCTCACTGCATTTCTCCTTGGCAGAGATTGAATCCTTGAAAAAAGGTCTACATATCTTGGCCTTGATGGTGGAGGATTTATTTTTTTGGGGGTTTGCATCAGACTTATCTTGGGACGATCTGTCTCCTGGCTCTTGTTCAAAGTTTCTTTCCACCTGACAATCATTTGTTCCCTTTTCTGTGCCCTGTGAGGCTTTTTCCTGTGACCACTCCAAAATGTTTTCCTTCTTACTACTAAAAATGCTGCATGCAAAACCTGAAGCCCTGCCCCCACTCTCCATTTCTTTCTTTTTGTTTTCCTTTTCTTCATCTTTCTTTAAACTTTCTGTGGTGCTATAAAGTCCTGCATTTGCTGAAGGCCCTTCTTCATTTGTAAGCAACACATTTTCCCCATCCCCAACTTTGGCCTTACTTTTACTTTTTTGATTCCCCACAGGAAATGAGAAAGTTTTACCTGTGCCTCCTATTTGATCCAAATGCTGTCTCTCCAACAGTTGTCTACCCTCTCCCTCCTGTGACATATCCCAATCCATATCTGAAAACCAGGTCTCATCTTCATGCTGTTTCCATCCTTCTCCTTTAAGAGCCTTCTCTGGTGTCCAGTTGTCTTCAGTTAACTTAGTTTCCCCATATTCTATATTGAAAGCATTTTTTATCACTTCCCTTACTGTTTTTTGCGGCGTTTTTTTCTCTTGACATGAACTCTCCAGCTACTGAAGCTGCTTTTTCTCTCCTACAGGAAGTCTCAACTTCTTCCTGTGTCTTGGCATTTTGTTCCTCTGGTGCACTGTCATTTTCTTCCTCCCGGCTCCCATTTCTTTTCAAATTTGATTCCTCTTTAGTAGCATGCACTTTGCCTTGTAAAACTCCTTCTTTTACTGATGCCTCATCCTGTATTTTTCTACAACGTGATAAAGCTGCTTTTCCCTTTTCATACCTCTCCTCATCTTCTGCAAGCTCTATCAAGATTTTCTGTCGTTGTTCTTCAATCTCTTTCTCCAAGTGTAATGTTGCTGCTGCAACGTCACTCTCTGAAGTTTCTTCGTAACACTCTTCCTCGTCCATCTCTGCAGGTAAACTGTTTTTTTCCTCAGAAATGCTGGTCTGAATTACATTTTTTACCAACTCCATTTTCCTCTGCAGCCATATCTATACCTCTTTCTCCTTCCATGATCATCCCAACACTGTGCTCCTCTATCTCTCCACATGCAGAGGAACAGCACCCCCTACTGTAGAGTAGGGGAATTTCCCCAGTGCCCTGGCTAAATTTCCCCCCATTCACTAAAAATACCACCAACAGCTTGGTCTGGTTCAAGGTCGGTTGGCATTCATCTGTATCCCCCCTTCCCAAGGTCGTGCCTGAAAATAGGCAGAATTTGTCTAGTGCACTTACCCGGTCATCAAAAACTAAATAAATAAATAAAATAAATGTGCTGAGAAAGAGGAAAGGAAGAGTAAGTCTCTTCACTCAGAGACTTGCTAAATACCAGCACAGTGAGAAAAGGTACTGTGTGTGCAGGTGATGATGTGTGAGCCAGAGTAAAAAGGTGGCTGTATTAAAGTTGAGAGACTATGAAAGCAGAAGAATGGACAGGTGCCTTTCTGGTCCAGTACCTGTTGACTGCTCCTGAAATACAGCATGGCAGAAAGAGAGAGATGGATTACTGTGGCTACACACAGTGGCAGAAAGATAAGAGAAAGAAAGAGAAGCAGAAGAGGATGTGCTGAAGGTATCTGTTGAGGTGTGCTGACCGAACAATGAAACTATTATGGCAAAATCCCCCACAGCGACAATTTCAACAGGTTTTGAAATTGTCGCTGTGGAGGCTTCATTGCTGTGTGTTGTTCTTCAAATCAACTCTGACTCAGAGTTGATAATCCATAGAAGGGGGTGTGGGGGACACCACCCCCCGCATGGGGGGTTTGAGGGGCACAGCCTCCTGAGAGAAACCCTCCAATGTCAGGTGACATTTCACCTGTCAACATTGGGGATCTTGCTATTCTGAACTGAGACAACAATGTTGTTGATTCAGTATAGGTAGACCATCTGCTGACACCCAGGGCCAGGTGAGGAACTTGTTAACCCCCATCAAGTGGGGCCTGCCCTGCAGAGGGGTAATGGGTCTTGTACCTGAGTGCTAGGGCACTCTGATCAGAGGGAGCTGGGCTGTGGGGCCACTACCTGGTTTGGGTCCTTGGTAATTTGGCAGGCCATGTGCACATGCTCTGAAATAGGGCCTGTAATGGGCCAAAGGGGACAAGCTGCAAGATCTGCAAGCAAGATGAAAGGAAGAGCAGGCTGCAGCCTCTGTGTCCCTGTTCAAGCATCGGAGCCCAGTTCTGCCTGTGTTGCCATCCATCCCCAGGACTTCCATGAACTGTGCCATCATACGACTGATTCTGCAGAACCATGAGTAAAAAGCAGGAATTGCCCTGCACCTGGGGACTGTAAATATGTTGGCCCACTATGACAGGAGGTAGATTTAAGGACTAGAGGGAAAAGGTAAAGCTTTAGCTCTAACCAAAAGAGAGGGATGCAAAAAGTTGAAGTTACTTAATTCAAGTAAGTGCGACAATGCCGGCTACCAGCTTTACCTCAGGCCTGCATCTAGAATCTGGGTACCCAGTGAAGGACTGTGGAGTTTTAATGGACTGGGACCTGTGGGTCTGGGTTTGGGACACCTGCAGCAGTTAACTAGTTAGACAGAAATGATGGCTTCATTGAATGAAACATGGGATTGGAACTGAAAAATGGAAATGTGATTTTGTAAATGCAAATTGAAATTCTTACTTGAACTCAATTCCACTTATCCCATTCCTTAGCCCTCCCCCTGTACATAAACCATAGTTATTGTTTTGCAGCAGAGATGATTCCAGAGCCTAATTTTAGTGAGCATGCTACTGGATGAAATGGAAAAAAAGTAAATGTTAGAACCGAATGTGGGGAGCTTTGAATCCTGGTAAGTCCATGTTGGAGTAACTGTTTTGGAGAGGTGGATTGGTACGAGATCCCAGGGGGTTGTACCACAGGTAAGCAGGCCCACTAATATGTACTCTGGGTGGAGGCACCACCATTTTTATTTTAGCTTTTGGGAAAGAACCCCCTTTGTTATAGCTATGGGAACCCAGGTCCCCCTTCAGGTTAGTGGCCATCCAGGTAGGGGTAGTGGCCCTCTCCTGGATGGCACCAGAGATGGGGTTACACAAACATTCTCTTCTAATTTACAAAAGTTGTATGTCTTTTGCTTCTCTTCTCTGGCCTGCCCATGTCATTTATTTTCTCACCCAGCTTTGCTTCAGTTCCACATGTTTCCAATCTGACCAGGCAGGTGCCAGCTTGGAAACACTGAGCTTTTTTTCATGAGCTAGAACTATAACACCTTTAGGAATTCATAAATGCTACTTCTTTCCTGAAAGAAATGAAGCTCAGCACTGCACTGCCAGAAAAGTGAGCTGCCTTTTATAAACTGACTTTACTGGGAAGTTTCACAATTTGCAGCTCCATTATACCATCCGGAGTCATAAATGCAATACTTTTCTGTGCATTCTTAACTGAAACTCATAAGGTGTGTCCTCTTCTCTGTAATAGCTTTCAGTTACTGTGTAATATTACACCATGGTGGAGGCAGTTGACAGTAACAATTAGCAATAGATATATACAAACATATAAAGAAGCTATCAGAAGAAGGCCATTTGGTCTATCTAGTCTGCTCATATTGCAGGGCCCATAGCTTGAGTTTCTGACCCTGCCCCCCCCCCCCACTCCTCCCATCCTTTCCATCCTCCCTACCCATGTTCCTTACCTTCTCCATGCTTGTCCCAGCCTCTCTTGAAGCTGCCCACTATCTTCAATTAGACCACCTTTTCTAGCAGCACATTCCAAGTGTCCACCACTGTCTCTGTGTAGAAGAGCTTCCTGGTTAATGGTTTGGTAATGAGCTGGGTTGGGGCTGAATGGGTTGCGAAGTATGTGAATAATGTTGGGGGGACAGGTGTTTCTGTGAAAGTACTTGTTTGGACTTTGGTGACCCCAGCTACAGTAATTCCTGTCTTACAACAGAACCACTAGCCCTTCCCATGTTGCCTGAGCTAGTCCCATGGCTACCACTACCACTACCGCCAGTAATTTCCTGCTGTCCACTGTTGTGAGCTAGCCAACTGCCAAGCATTATTTGCAATATATATTTCTGTTACATATTGTTTTATGGGATTGCTGTGTATGTCCAAGCCAGTCTTAATTCAAGGCATAGAGAAAGCCTAGATTTTTTTTAAAAGGGGTGACCTTTTTACTTGAAGGCCACCTGTTTACCAGGAAGAGAGATTTTCATTCCCAGGTTCCTTTAGCAGAATTGTGCCAACAACCATTTACCTGCCTTAAACATGCACTACAGAAGCAGATTGTTTTGATCTCAGTAACTGACAGGATATCACATTTTATGAGGGAACAGGATTTTTGAACCAGGAATTGGACGGCAGATGACCATCCTAACAGTACTATGTGAAATTCTAACATGATACTGAACTGTACAGTAAATTAGCCTACAGGATGCTATATTGATACATCAAGGGTTTAACAGTGTCTGTCCTGTTACTAGTTAATTACGGAGGCAGAATTTATGTTGAAGCTGGATGAAATTATCAGGTGGTCAGGAAATTGTGGATCAATGGTAGGGAAGGTAAACTGGTTTCCGGATGACTGGAATATTGATCAAGATCGCTCATGATAACCCCATGTCTGCAAATCTTGGAATCACACACACCATGCAGCGATTGGCTCACAATTTCTATTGGCCCAACTTCACCTAGCAGAAGAAGGAATATTGCAGGTCTTGTCACCAGTGCCAACAAATAGGGAAGTCAGGTAGTAAAACACAAGCTGCCATAACTCCCATGCCCATTGTGGAGAAGTCATTCCAGAGGGTAGAATGGATATTGTGGGACCTCTGAGTATACCCAACTCCTCTGGGAAGAGGTTTATCCTAATGGTGGTCAATTATGCCACCAGATACCCAGAGACAGTTGCCCTTTCCTCACTTAGGACAGGCAAAGTGGATGACATCTTGCTAGGGGATTTTCTCCCATGTCAGGTTTCCTTAGGATGTTATCACCGTTCGAGGGTGTCCCTTCATGTCAGACCTGATGGAGTGTTTCTGGGGGAAGTGTGGGGTACTGCAAAGACTCACAACACCTTATCACCTGCAAGCCAATGGGCTTGTGGAAAGGTTTAGTGGTACCCTAAAATCAATGCTCCAAGCGTTTGCTAAACAGCATGGGAGGGACTGGGAGAAATACCTTCCCCACCTGTTATTCGCATACAGGGAGGTGCCCCAAGAGTCAACAGGGTTTTTCCCCTTCAAACTCATATGGATGCAGGGTGCGTGGACCCTTAGATTTGGTTCAGGGAGATTGGGAAGCCAAGCACACCGCCCAGGGAACTCCCATAATGGAATATGTCCCAAAATTTAGGAAAAAGGAACTTATGAGAGCAGCCCAGAGCAAACGCTTCAGCTGCCCAGCAGAAGCAAAAGGTCTGGTACCACTGCAGAGCCAGAGCTCGGCTGTACAGTGTAGGTCAGGAAGTCATGGTCCTAATCCCAGTCTAGAAGGATAAGCTGCAAGCCTAGTTGGCAGGACCATACAAAGTAGTCAGACAAGTAAATGATGTAAACTACATTGTAGAACTGCCTGACAGAAGACAGACCCATAGAATGTACCATGTCAACATGATGAAGCCATATGAAAATAAGGCTGACATGATATTTGCAGTGTGTAGTCCTGGGGAGGGGATGGATAAGCAGACCCCCTAATGGACTTGCTGGAGGAAAGCAAGTGGGAGTCCCCAGTGGAAGCAATCATACTGTCACCCCAGTTGACCCTGGAACAGACTCATGAAGTGAGGGAGGTTTTAAAGGACTTTGCCCCTCTGTTTAAGGCCAAGCAGGGACATATCCCCTTAGCGACACGTGACACAGACACAGGAACGCAAGCACCCATCTGATGGACAGCCTACTGGGTGTATGAGGCCATCCTAAAGGACATTAGGAGGGAGGTGGAGGAAATGCTAGATTTAGGGGTAATCCAGAAATCCCACAGTCCCTGAGCCTCACCCATAGTCCTTGTTCCCAAGCCAGATATCTCCCATGCGATGGACAGCCTACTGGGTGTCCAAGACCATCCTAAAGGACATTAGGAGGGAGGTGGAGGAAATGCTAGATTTAGGGGTAATCCAGAAATCCCACAGTTCCTGGGCCTCACCCATAGTCCTTGTTCCCAAGCCGGATAGCTCTATTCGCATCTGTGTAGACTATCGTGGACTCAATGCAGTCATGAATTCTGATGCCCACTCAATGCCATGGATGGATGAACTACTGGACAAGTTGGGAGGGGCAACATATCTCACCACCATTGACCTGGCAAAAGGGGATTGGCAGGTGGAGTTAACTGACAGAGCTAGGGAGAGATCAGCCTTTATCTCTCCAGTAGGATTATTCGAGTTAAGGGTAACGCCTTTTGGAATGAAGAACGCCCCTGCCACCTTCCAAAGGTTGGTGAACCAGGTGTTATATGGTACTGAAGAGTACACTGTGTCATGCCTGGATGATATTGCCATCTTCAGTGCCAGCTGGAAGGAACACCTGTCCCACCTGAGGGAAGTGTTGGGCAGGATACAGAGGGCAGGGTTTACTATCAAGACTGAAAAGTGCCAGGTAGCCATGGCGGAGGTGGCATACCTAGGACATGTTGTAGGGTGGGGGTAGCTTCACCCTAATCAAGCCAAGGTTGAAGTGATAAAGGTGTGGCCCAGTCTGGAAACCCAGAAGCAGGTTTGGAGTTTCCTAGGAACTGCTGAGTACTAAAGTAATTTTGTACAAAATTACAGTACCCTGGCAGCTCTTCTATCTGGCCTGCTAAAGAAAAGAATGCCTTGAAAGGTAAAATGGGAACCAGCCTGTGAATGAGCCTTTATACGACTAAAGAAGGCTCTGTGTAGTGCTCCTGTGTTGGCCAGTCCAGACTACAGTAAGCCATTTGTAGTCCAGACAGATGCCTCAGATGTGGGGATTGGAGCAGTCCTTAGTCAGACCTCTAGCTAAAGGAAAGTTCACCCAATAGTGTACCTTAGTAAAAAGTTGCTTTCTAGGGAGCAGGCCTATCCCACAGCTAAGAAGGCGAGACTTGTGCTGGTATGGGCCCTGAAGAAGTTGGAGCCATACCTCTGTAGGAGACACTTTGAGGTACAGACCAATCATAACCCACTGGTGTGGCTGACTGAAATGGGGAAGATGAATGGTCATCTTTTGAGATGGAGTATTGCCTTTCAGGGTTACGATATGACCATTACCCACAGGGCCGGATTGGCGAATGTGAACACAGATGGGCTATCTCACCAGTTAGAGCAATGATCAGAATTTGTGAAACTCATACCATGCTAGGGATGGATTCCCACAAATTCAGTGCAGGAGGGAGGAGTGTTGCAAGCTAGCCAACTGCCAATCATTATTTGCAATGCATATTTCTGTTATATATTATTTTATGGGATTTATATTTATGCCCATGCCAGTGTTAATTCAAGGCAAAGAGAATGCCTAGATTTTTTTTAAAAGGGGTGACCATTTGACTCGAAGGCCACCTGCTTACCAGAAAGAGAGCTATTCATTCCCAGGTTCCTTTAGCAGAGTTGTGCCAAAAGCCATTTACCTGCCATAAACATGCACTACAGAAGCAGATTGTTTTGATCTCAGGAACTATGATAGGACATCATATTTTATGAAGGAACAGGATGTTTGAGCCAGGAATTGGATGGCAGACGACCATCCTAACAGTACTATGCGAAATTCTAATATGACACTGCAAATTGGCCTACAGGATGCTATATTGATACATCAAAGTTTTAACAGTGTCTGTCTATTACTAGTTAATTATGGAGGCAGAATTTATGTTGAAGTCGGGTGACATCACCAGGTGGTCAGGAAATTGTGGGTCACTGGTGGGGAAGATAAACTGGTTTCCTCATGACTGGAATATTGCTGACGCTGCAGTTCAGAAAAGATAGTTAAACTCCCAGCACAGTTAAGTTTTGACTTCGTTCTGACATGACAGACCAGCTGCCAGGCTGCTACACAGAAAAAGGACTGTAAACATGTTCATCTTTAGGGCAGAGATGTAGTTAAAAAGTTTAAGGCATTTATACTGTATACTTTCCAAAATGTGTTTCCATACTGTAACCTACATTTGTATATGTTCTCTTTTACTTTTAACTGCATTTATTTAATTAAAGTAAAGACTTTTGTTTTTCTAAAGAATTCTATCCACGTGAGATTCCTTATATTGTATGAGTGACTGTGAAAGTTTTGTTACAAATCTGTGACAACTGTTAAATGCTTAGACGAGTCACCAAATTCAACCAAATTGAAAAGGGTCAGTAAGGAATCTGGCAGGTTTAGGGAGAGTACCAGAGTCTCATACAAGTCTACAGGGATTGTGAACTGGGCTAGTGCATGTTCTGTGGGGCGAAGGCCAAATCAGGTTTTTGTGCTGCTACCCCAAAGAGGGTATACTTACTTGGGACTTCCGCCTGTGTGTAATAGCCATGAAAAGGATTCATATTTGGCCATAAGACTCAATACTGGTACTGTACCATGATCCAAAGTATAGAGGGATACTCTGGGACCTCATGGCAAGTGTTCTGTTGTAAACCTAGTGAACACTCTGGGTTGACACAAGGAGGGTATCCCTGTTTCTTCCCTCCCTGTCACAGATTGCACTTAGGGGTGGGCACTGTGAGCTCAGTGATCTGATCCTCATGAGTGGGTTCATGACATCCACCACCTCTTCTAGTCATCTAGACTGTTTTTTTCCCCTTAAAAGTATGCCAGCTGCTGTCAATGCTGTCAGGAGGAGCCAACCACATTTTTTTTGTTCACCAGCCCTCCCTAACACAACCCCTGTCAGTCTCCAGACCACAACCTACCCCTCCTTGGCCACAAATCCTTGGCCATGGTTTTGGGGCACAGTTGAAATACAGTGCCTTCAGAAAGTATTCACCCCCCTTGGATTTTGTCACATTTTGTTGTGTTACTACCAGAATTTGTAATGCATTGAAATGATTTCCCCCCCCCTTGATTCACACAGCATACTCAACAATTTAAAGGGGCAAAAATATTTATATTGGATAACAAAAATTTATGAAACATTAAAAACTGAAATATCTTGTTTACTTAAGTATTCACCCCCCTGAGTCAATACTTTGTAGAAGCACCTTTGGCAGCAATTACAGCTTTGAGTCTTCTTGGGTATGTCTGTATCAGCTTTGCACATCTGGATTTGGGATTTTCACCATTCTTCCTTGCAGATTTGCTCCAAGCTCTGTCAAGTTGGATGGGGAGCATTGGTGAACCGCAATCTTTAAGTCTTTCCACAGATTCTCAATGGGATTCAAGTCTGGGCTTTGGTTGGGCCACTCAAGAACATTCACCTTCTTGTTCTGACGCCACTCCAGTGTTGCTTTGGCTGTATGCTTGGGGTCGTTGTCCTGTTGGAACGTTAATCTTTGCCCCTGTCCAAGGTCTATTGCAGAGTGATGCAGGTTCTTCTCAAGGATGTGCCTGTATTTGGCTCCATTCATTGTTCCCTCTATCCTGACAAGTGCCCCAGTCCCTGCCACTGAAAAGCATCCCCATAACATGATGCTACCACCACCATGCTTCATGGTAGGGATGGTGTTATGTGGGTGATGAGCTGTGTTCGGTTTGCGCCAGGCATAGCGCTTTGCAATCAGGCCAAAGAGTTCAATTTTTGTTTCATCAGACCAGAGAATCTTTTGCCACATGGTCTCAGAGTCTGCCACATGCTGTCTTGCAAACTCCAGGCATGCTATTATGTGGCCTTTTCTCAGGCGTGGCTTCCGACTAGTCACTCTCCCATAGAGGCTACATCTGTGAAGTGCTGCAGAGATTGTTGTCCTCTGGACAGGTTCTCCCATCTCAGCCATGGAACTCTGTAGTTCTGTCAGGGTGGTCATTGGGTTCTTGGTCACTTCCCTGACCAAGGTCCTTCTTGCCTGGCTGCTCAGTTTGGGAGGATGGCCTGCTCTAGGAAGAGTCTGGGTGATTCTGTAATCTTTCCATTTCTTAATGATGGACTTGACTGTGCTCCTGGGAACTTTCAACACCCTAGAAATGTTTTTATACCCCTCCCCAGATCTATGCCTCCTCACAATTCTATCACGGAGTTTTATGGACAGCTCCTTGGTCTTCATGGTAGAGTTTCTGCTCTGACATGCACTGTCCACAGTGGGACCTTATATAGACAGGTGTATTTCCTCTGAAATCATGTCAACCATTTGAACTGACCACAGGTGGACTCCATTCAAGTTTTAGAGTGATCTCACAAGGAAATTGGATGCACCTGAGCTCAATTTGCAGTGTCATAGCAAAGGGGGTGAATACTTATCAAATCAAGACATTTCAGGTTTTTATTTTAAATTACATGTACAAAAAATTCCAGAAGTTTCATTCCACTTTGACATTATAGAGTAATGTGTGTAGATATGTGACAAAAAAATCCCCATATAAATGTATTTTAATTTGAGTTTGCAACATCACAAAATGTGACAAAATCTAAGGGGGGGCGAATACTTTCTGAAGGCACTGTACAGTATTCTCTGCTAAATCAGTCACCCAACCTGCTCCATTTTCCAACAGTACTGAATGGAACAATCCAGTGTACATCAGGGAAGGAGTCAAGCGGCAGGGCAGTCTGCATCAAAGAAAGAGTAAGATAAAGTACTGGAATATAGAATAGAAACTGAATTTGGTCTGCATATTCTATTTTGAAAAGTTTTCTTGAATATTGGAAAATCATATTAAAAATATTTAAATATCCAAGAAAGCTTTGTAAAATATAATACTCAAAATTCAGCTTATATTTAATTATCATTCTGTATGTATCTTCCCTGATCCTTTATTACTAAAGAAATTATCAGAAATACAGAACCTTTGTGCCTGAGACATATCCTAAAGAAATATTCTGTATGAGAGGTTCTCCTTTGTAAAAACATATTTTCTCTTTTGTTGCTGGTTGCAGGGATGTGGTACCACTGCCCTGCAACCAGCATTTGAAGAAATAAAATATACAGGTATTTAAATTTTGTTCTGTATCACAATTTGGTGCATGTTCAAATGGCCTGTACTATGTAAAAGCCCCTTTTTACTGAAACCTGATCAGAACTACAAAAAGGAGCAGTGGGAGACTCTCAAGTTGGAGCTGGGGATTGTTGCACCGTGTAAAAACTAAACTCTTTGCAGCCAGCTGTACTTAGTAATGTGCTGACAATCACAGTAGAGGTCAAGTTTGCAGCTACAATACATACTCGTTCAGTAGGCTTCTTATTTAGTTAACAACCACAGGGGAACTTTAATCTCTTTAATGACTCTGAGGTCTAGATACAAAGTGGGGCAACATCTAGATACAAAGGCTTGCTAAACAAAAGGCTTTTTGATTTCTTAATAAAACACCTTTTAAAATTTACAGGATATTGAACAGCACAATAACAACTTTATCTAGAATCTGAATATTAATAAAACACCTTTTAAAATTTACAGGATATTGAACAGCACAATAACAGCTTTATCTAGAATCTGAATATTAATAAAACACCTTTTAAAATTTACAGGATATTGAACCGCACAATAACAACTTTATCTAGAATCTGAATATTAGTAAAACACCTTTTAAAATTTACAGGATATTAAACAGCACAATAACAGCTTTATCTAGAATATGAATATTGCAAATCAATAGGCTTGCATTCCTTCTTTGCACTGTTGACTCATATCGATTTCTAATTGGCCAGTATGCTTTCTTTGGTTTATAATCTATAACAAACAATGGAGGGAAGGGGATTTTGCTCCATAGTAATATCTTTATTAACTTCTTGAATATTGGTACATATGCATACCTTGCGTAGTTTTGTTTTGCATCTTGCATGTCATCACAGTTAGAAGTCCACTGAAGGGAATATAGAGATTCAGTTCAGAATCAGCATGTTGTGGTGTCTTGGAGAGTCCAAAATGGCTGCAGAGGAGTACCAGCACAAATCTTTTACTTAAAAACTCTTATTGTTGGCCCCCTGTTGCTGTATGCATGCAGGCATGATGCCACCATAATGCCTCAACCAACCACCATGCCCACCATGCCAGACCACAAAACTTGAAAAAAATTTTGATGAAATGGAAGAAAGTGCCAGCTAAACCTTATGGTGGCTAATGGATTAGGGAATAATGCTGGCTAAAGCTAAAGGCAGATGAGAAAGACAATTTGGATGGTGTTCAGGGGGGGACACTTACCTTCTGCTGCTGCTGTTCCTGCCTGATGGATCAAACAATCATGTTCAGTCTGATGGTCTAGTCTGGGTCTTTCCTCCATTCCCAGCCCTCTTCTCTGCCTCCTTGCTCTTCAGCAACTGCTCTGTTCCACTCTGTACAGTTCAGAAGCTGGTCTGGACACATGCGCCTTTGCTGAGTGTTCCATTGGCTCAGGCTGAAAAAGTTAACTTCCTTCCAAATTTGAATGTCGACTCTGGTCAATCCAATCTCCACTCACACACACACACGCACACACACACACTGCAGTCTTTTTCTCCCAACAGTCCTTCCCACCACTTAGAAAACAAATTGCAGAAGTGGCGCTGTATAGGAAAAGGGACGTCAATTTAAACCTCCTGCTGACAGGTTTGCTACATACAAAGCAGCCGATCAGCAGAGGCATGACCGCCCCTTTCCTATCTGACCAGTAGTACTCCAGGGCTTAACTTCCATACCAGTTGAAGAGTACCAATGGCAGCAGCCTGAGCCAATTGGAGACTGAGCTTCAGCCTGTTGGTAGAGATGCACACCGTCTTCTTAGCAGTCAGGATTCTAAGAGGAAGCATTACGCAAACAAATAATGGCCACACTATTTATAGCGTGTTTCCCCCCCTCCCCGCCGACTCAAAGTCGCTGGCATGCCTTACTGCCTGCCGCTGTGCATACTCAGAGATTCAAAATTAATCCAACAACAAAAAAAGTAACAAATCTACTCAGCAACCCAGTTTGTTTTGTTGCCCCCTTGATTTTTTTTCACTGATGCTCAGTTGTACTGAGCATATGTCTGACAACAGCCATGCCATTTGTCATGCTTTTACCAGCGTTTTACCTTGTTTTTGCCTTTCTACTGTAAACTCTCTATATAACCCATTGTTTTCTGTGCTCAGTTTTCAGATGCTGAGTGGAAATAAACATGTTCTAAGTGAAATACACTGTGTTTCAAGTGTAATAAATATGGGATTTGCCATAGGCTGACTAAAAATATCACATTTATTTTTATCTGCAGGGTTTGACCTCTATGGCTGAGAGTGGGAGTCAGTGGAAACTTGGATCATCTGGCATGAGTTTCACCAAACTGATTTGTTGGAGATTCATCAGGTGCTCTCTGAGCTGCGCCCTAGCCAGTGTGCACTTGAGCCTGTTCCCACATCTCTAATAAAGACTGGAGAGGTGGTGATGGTGCAGCCCTCATTGAAGTTGTCAATCACTCTCTGACGGAAGTTGTGTTTTCTATTGCGTGAAAGAGAAGGTGATTCATTCACTCCTAATGAAGACTATTTTAAATCCTGATGGCTTCACAAGTTTTAAACCTATCTCTAACTTACCCTTTTTGGTAAAATTACTCAGAAAGTGATAGTGGTACAGCTTAGGGAACACCTGGAAGAATTCTCAATATATGAGCCATTTCAATCTGGTTTCTGTTCTTAGCATATTACTTAGATGGCCCTGGTAAGGGTTTTAAACAATCTGCTCCTTGCGTGGAATTGTGGAAATGTTTTATTCCTGGTCTTGTTGGAATTATCTGTTTTTGCCACTGTTGAGCATGAGTAGCTGGTGGAGTGCATGAAGAGGTTCATTAAGGTGGTAAGGACAGTCTTGAATCAGTTCTGATCCTTCCTCAGTGACCATCATCAGTCAGCGATTTGGGGTAAATTTCTATTTTGTCCTCTGTCACTGGCTGTGGCATCCCTCAGGGTTCCATATTGTCACATCTTTTGTTCGCAGTGTTCATGCTTCTACTTGGAGATGTGATCTGGAAGTATAACTTGAGTTTTCATTGTTATGCTGATGATAATGAGCTACATCTTTCATATAAACTTAGCAAGGACTCCTCAGTGTCTCTGCATGAGAATGTTTTAACAGAGATCAGTAAGTGGATTGCTCATAGCAGGCTGAAGCTAAATCCTGTAATTACCAAGTTGCTACTGGTGAGAACAGATCATCTCAGGTCTTCCATTTTGGAGATCCTGGATCTTCCTAGCTTGGTGGATACAAATTACAGCCTAGGCAGGTTGTTCACAATCTTGACCAAGAGCTAACTCTTGTACCTCTGGTGTCAGCTGTGGTTAGGAGTGACTTCTATCTTTTAAGGAATATAATAGGATTACAACCCTACCTTGCCTGGGATGATCTGCTAACACTAGTGCATGACTTCATCATCTCCCACCTTGACTATTTAAAAGCACGCCACTGGGGTCTTCTTGTAGGTCAGATCCACCATCTTCAGCTGGAGCAGAATGCTGCAGCCAGACTTGTTGCATCATTAAATAGCAGTGAACATATCATTCCAGTGCTGTGCTCTCTGAACTGGCTTCCTGTAAGGTGGCAGATCAACTCTAAGATTCTCATACATGTCTATGAGGTGCTAAAAGGACTGGGGACCCCAATGTCTTAGTAAGCTTCTTGCAACCCACCTTGATGTCCATGGGTTATGTTCCACTGGCACTGGTTTATTGACCATATCAAAACTGAGGCTAAAGTTGACTGGAGATAAAACATTTTAAGTAGTGGCCCCTTTGCTACAGAATGGTTTACCAGATGACATTCGTATTGCCCCCGTCACCATTTTCAAGAGTAAACTTAAAACTTGGATGTTCAGTCACGTTTTTGTAGGAAACTGAACTAGCTATTTTATTGTTATTGACTGACACTGTAATGATGTTTTATGACTGTTTTATTTATTGATGTATATTTTATCTGTTATGCTCTGCCTACGTAAAGCACATTGGTTATTAGAAAGGCATTTTTAAATAAATTATCTATCTATCTATCTATCTATCTATCTATCTATCTATCTATCTATCTATCTATCTATCTATCTATCTATTATAGTAGATCATTGTCCTGTATATAATTACATCCCTTTCAAAATGCTGTTTTACCTTAGTTCAAAGATCATGGTATGTGATTGTACCCTTCTGTGGTACAACAACATTCTGAAACCTCTAGAGACTGTACAAGGCAAAGCTAAAGAACCACCATGTATACATTTCACATAATACTGTACACTATAAAAAATACAGGATGAACAACTTTATGCACAACCGGTGTGTTCTACCACCTCAGGGTTCTGATTCCCACTTACCACTTGAGCTTTGCTAGAGAAGCCAGAGGGAATCAGAACCCCTCTGTGGCAGTATGCACTTGGTTGTGCATAGTTGCCTGTCCAGTATTATCTATTTATTGTCACTTAGAATATATGTTATTTCCTCCTAGAACATGCTATTTTTATTTAGAATCTGGATACAGAACACAGAAAACAATGGGTCAGATATAAGGGTATTTTAAAAGCCTATGAATAAATGCAATTTTCTATTGTACAGCTTTGGAAACGTGAAAAAATACCCCAATGTCCAATTTACAAAGCTGTGACATAGCTTATTCCAATTTTGAACACTCCTAGTTAGATCCAGTTTGCAAAGTTCAGGTATAAATGTGCCTGGACACAATTTTCAGACTGAGAGTAATCTGGTCTAACATTTACATCTATGTCTAGTATTTTTGCTATTCAAAACTGGATGTAGAGTTCCATAAAACAGGGGAACTTTTAAAGGTAATTTTAACTTTTAGAACTAGTGCCATGTTATGACTTTTGAAAATCCCAACCAATATCATAAGGAATTTTACCAATTTTATGGCTTAAAAGTTCCACATATAGAGTTAACAATGGAAAGAAATGCATTTTAAGCTAAAACAAGGTAAAACACTAATAACAACTTTAAATTAGTGTAGTGTATAGCAAATACATAATGGGTTGTAGTGAAATAATACATTTATCTTTACATATGGTGGCCTGCATATTTCTAGGCAGGTTACTGCAGTCCTTGATGGGATGCTTAAATGCTACTTGGATGAGCCTTTAAACTAGCGAAGGGGGAGGTGGTTGCTTCTTGTAGAAGGTAAAATGTCAGAGGCTGTGAGGAGCCAAGAGGAGAAACCCTATAGGGCAGAGGTGCAGAAATACAGCAACTGGGACAAGGTGAAAGAAAACAGGGATGTAACTCAGATAGGGGAAGATAGTGAATTGAAGAAGATTAGGAATGATGAAAGCAAAATGGGAAGAGGTGAGTTGGGGGGGATTACAGGTAACAACAAAGACAAGGATGGGAGGAAGATGCAGGGCATCAGGTAGGGAGAAAGAAGGTGTGGAGAGCCAGGTATGCTAATGCAAGGAGTCTTGGAAACAAAATTTCACAACTGGAGGACATCATGGACTTTGCCATACTGGGGTATTTTCTGTTCTGAAGAGACAGGACAGGGAGGAGGGGAAGGGGATCATTATATGTCAATTAGGGAATCTAATCCATAGAGGTACAGAGGCACCAAGAGGATAAGAAAGGGCTGGAAGTGCTGTGGGTCATCCTGGAGACATGCTCTGAGATCGCTATTCCTAGTAGGGTAGTGAACAAACTACCAGCAAATGGGGAGAAGATGGATAGGGCACTTAGTAAAGCCATCATCAAGATAGCAAGTAAGGAGAGGTGAAACTAGTTGGAAACTTCAGTCTGCCAGATGTGGAATTAAATCATCTAACTATAGCTTCAGCAATGAGCAGGATCATCCTTTGCTCCTTACAAGGGGCTTTTCTCAGACAGCTAGTCAAAGAGCCTACTCGGGCTGGAGAAGTGTTAGGCATTGTGCTGACAGACAGGGAAGCAATGCAGACATCACAGTGGGCCATCCCTTAGGTAACTCTGATCACCGTATAGTGTGGTTCAATATAGGGACAGCAGCAGAGGCAAGCCACACAAGGACAAGGGTCTTGGACTTCAGGAGGGTGGATTTTGAAGAAATAGGAGACTACCTAAGAAACTACCTGGGGGGGATGCCTGGCAGTGGCAAAAATTAAGGGAGAACATAATTAGGGCAACACAACTCTGCATGAAGGAAATAAGCAAAAGCAGAAGGAAAGGAGACTGTTATGGTTCTCAAAGGAAGTGGCAAGGGTGTTGGAAAACAAAGGTGGCATTCAAGAGGTACAAGGAGATGCAGGAGGAGGAGGAGCGGAACATATACCAAGCAAAGCAGAAAGAACTAATCAAGATGGTTAGAGGAGCAAAGGTGCAGACAATAAAATGGAATGACAGGGGTTGCTGAAGGGAATAAGACTTTTTTTCAGATACATAAATGAGAAAAGGAAAGCAATGGGAGAGATAGCAAAGATAAGAAAGGAGAAGACTGCAGAAGAAGATCAAGAAAAAGCTGACATTTTAAAATGTATTTCTCCTTTGTCTTCAGAGCAGAGGAAGGAGCTGCCTTACTAACAACCTTGTTCAACAGATCACAGAAAATGGGCATGGTTCTGGAGGACTGGAGAAGAGCTGATGTGGTCCCTTTACCTAAGAGTGGTGGCAGCAGGGAGGAGGCTAGGAATTATAAACAGGTTAGTCTTACTTCAGTGATAGGGAAATGAATGGAAATCCTACTGGAAGAAAGACTGGTTAGGCATCTAGAATCCAACTGGCTGCTGGATCACAGGCAGCACAGATGCACAGGGGGAAAGGAAATGCCAAACAAATCTGATAAGCGTTCTTTGACTGGGTGACCAGGAAAATAGATCAGGTGAGTGCAATGGACATGGCCAATCTGGCCTTTGCAAGGCCTTCAACACTGTACCACACAGGTTGCTGATTAGGAAGTTCTGCATTGGGAATATCTCCTCTGTTGGGCCACACCTTTGGAACTGTAATCAGTCAGTGTCAGGACCTCTCAAAAACTTTTGATAACTGGAGGCCACCCACAATGACATGCAACATTGGTGCCTGTATAATCACAGGCAGTCCCCTTGGTCCTCAGTTCTTTCTTCCCCCATCATTCTCTCTTCGGACCTGCAGAGGAACAACTCTGTAATTTTTCTTTGATGTTTCCTTGAGTTTCTAAGTTTACAGTTAGTGATGTTGCCTATGTATGCCAGAGTCAAAAGAACCTTTATTCAGGTTTTATACCATACAAGATCTTTAAGCAGGATGCTCACATTGTGTGTGTTTGCTGCTTGGGTTTCTCCCACAACGTGAGGGCCTGTATGATCTACCAATGATTTAATCAGGTCACAGGGAGAAGCTGAAGGAAGGCTCTAGAAACCTCCATCACTGCATCGCCTTCAAGCCATGAAAACCCAAATGAAGGCTATGGGCTCCAAGATGACTTCTCTCTCATGCTCGACCATCACAGGGAAGAATATGCTTAGGTAGTCTGTGACCCTATTGATAGATGGAGGCAGTAAAGATGAACTTTACTGCCTGTCCTGGTGGTGAAGGTAGTCAATAACCCAAAACCAGGCATTGTCGACTCCCTGTCAATGCTTACGTCATTCTCAGAAATAATAATTACGCTTCACTATCCATTCTTCCCCTTCTATTCCATTTCCAGATGCACTGTGCCTCCTTCATATCTAAAGATTGGTTGGGGTTACTTCCCTCCTTCATCTCATCACTTCTCTCCATTGTTCCCTCTACCTCATACTCCTTCCTCTCCATGGACCATCACACCATTGTCTTGCCACGTCCTCATACCCCTGCTGGCAAATCAGCCTTTTTATATCATCTCCCCTCACTTTGGAACCAACTTCCCTCTTCCCTCTGTTTGCTGACTCCCCTGCCTCCCTCCAATACCAACTGAGACTCCTTCCTCCCCCTGCTTGCTTCATCCCCTCCCCTTAACAGTTCCTTCTCACATGCAGTAAAGTTTATCTGTCAGTTGTCTTTATTTAACAGTATGCGCTTTCTAAGGTTCTTGTTGCTTTGACTTTACACTGTTTGCAACATTGTATTCTGTGTAAGCTTTGTATTATTTTTATCCTTTGCTCCCCACCTCCAGGTCACATCTGGAAATGAGCCTAGGCTCAGTGTGCCTTTTCCGGTCATCAATTATTACATAAATAAATAAATATAAATATGAATAAATAAATAAACTCACCTGTTTCCATCATTACCAGCATCAGAACCAGTAGTCCTGTCAAGAAGGCCTCCTCTGTCAGCACCATCATCATCAAAGGACCTAACAGTATGCTTGTAGTTCCTCCAGTGCAGCTGTCACCTCCATCACAGGCTCCATAAATTACTCCTGTTGTCATTCAGCATGACAGTGCCGCAGAATATAATCCTAGCCTCCTGGACATGAAGGAGGTTTTGAAGGATGAAGGAGGGGAAAATGATCACTATGAAGGGGGTGGTTTCCTTCCAGCTCTACCATCTCCTCTCGCCGTGAGGACTCTGTAGTTTATAACCCCAGTTCTCCTCCTGAAGATACCCCATTTTCAGACTTATTTATGCATATTTAGGATGTCATTGTTTGAGAATGAAAAGGAAGACACCAGTAAAAGAAATTTAATGTACCTTCTGCCCACGTGTTGGCCCGTCAACTGGGTCACACCTACGTGCTTACTTGTTTTATTTCCTCACTACCTCTGCACTTCCTTACCCCACAGGGGTAGGCATTCAGCCACCTAACAGGTCTCTAGTCTCTTGTCTGATACAGTACTGTTTGTCTGCATGCTGTGCCTTGCTGGTGTTTTTATTTGCATTTGTATAGAGTTTGCTTATGTACTGTGACCACACTTTATTTTTGTACCAATTCTTGTACCAATGAAATGCTAGTGCATATTGAACTTCCATTTTCTCCTGTTCCCTTCCTTGAGTTGCACCTGGAAATGAGCCTTGGCTCAGTGTGCCTTTTCCAGCTACCCATTTTCAAATAAATGCAATACTGTAATTGTTGGGAGTTACAGCTGCACCTACTATTGTAGTGCCTCCTGTTTAACCTGAATTGGAGGATGCTATTATCACTGCTTGGCACAGGCCTAGCACTTTGCCTGCAATCCCCCAAAAGGTTGACAAGCAGTCCCCTACGTCAGCTGGTACTGATATTGGTAGGCATCTATTTCACTCAGCATATGATGCATCTGATGCTTCTGCCAGGGCTGCTGCCTCTGACATTGCTTCAGGAGATATTCTTGGCTCAGAATGGCTGGTTTTGCTGCTGTTTTACAATAGGCCATTCTGAATGCCCCTTTTATGAGTTCCAAGTTATTTAAAACTGATGTGAATAATGCACTAAAAGACTTTCAGTGATCCAAAATGACTCTGAGGTCTGTAAAAGTCCTTGACCCCATAAAGTATAAGAGGATGTGGTAGAGGTGCATTCCAGAGGACTACAGGCCATGGTAGCTGTGGCTACTTTCCACAGTACTGTGGTCAGGGAGGCGGTCCCCCTCCAGGTCCTTCCACCACTTGTGGCCATTCCAAGGCAATCAAAGGTTCTGGTGGCCCTGCTGCTATTGCACCTTCTGACTTCCCACTTTCTCACCCTTTATCATTGCTCCCAGAGGTACAAGTGGGGGAAATGATCTCCCTTCACCTGCCAAAATGAAGGGAGATCATGGATGTGTAGGTCTGAGAAATAATAAAGAAAGGACATGCACTGGAGCTGATGTACAGACCTCCAGTGCACCCTCTGCATACTCAGTATCCTCCGAGCCATTTGTCCCTGCTGAGAGAAATGCAGTTCCTACTTCTGAAGAAGGCAATTGAACCCGTCCCTCCCAAGGAAAAGAACAGAAGGTTATATTCCAGATTCCTTCTGATCCTCATGTCCACAGAAGACCTATGTTCTGTACTGATCCTCTGAGACTTAAAAATATTTATCAAATACAAAGAGTTATTAATGGTGTCTCTTCAAGCTCTCGTTCCACTACTACAAAAAAGGATTGGCTATGCACTCTGGACATGAAGGATGCTTACATTTATATGAAAATCCAAAGTTGCTACAGGCAGTACCTCCACTTTATGCTGGAGGATGGCCATTATTAGTTTGAGTCTCACCCTTTGGCTCATCCTTGGCACTGCAGGTATTTACCAAATGCTATGCAGTGGTGGTGACAGCCTTCCAGAAGGAAGAGCTTTATGTCTTCACTTATCTGAATGACTGGCTCCTCCAAGGACCATTCAGAGAAGTTGTTCGGTACACAGTTTCTAGATAAGGGCAGTTGTTCAATGATCTGAGTGTTATAGTCAGTGTACCAAATTCCATGCTTTTTCCCTGACAACACCCCCAGTACATTGGTGCAGTACTGGACATGGCAGTGGGCAGTGCATTTCTGCCAGCAGACAGGGCCGAGGCCCTGGTGGCCCAAACACATCTGGTACACAGAAGTTATTACATGTCTGCCAGGACAATGCTCTGCTTCCTATGACTTATGGCAGCTGCCATTTTACCCATCTCATTGGCCCATATTCATATACGAATCCCACAGTGGATACTTTGGGTGCAATATGGGATCAATCATGGATGAGCTGGAACAGATGATTCTCATCACATCTCCTAGTTCACTGTTGTGTATGGAACCCTGCACTTGTTGCAGGGCATCCCATTTTTCTTCCCAACACTGGTGCAGATCCTCACAATGGATGCCTCCAGTTCAGGGTGAGGTGCTCTCCTGGGCCAGTTTCAGATCAAAGGGTTGTGGAGCGACCGAGACTTGAATTTCCACATAAATCTTCTGGAGATGAGGGATGCCCTTCTTGGTCTCCAGACCTTTACAAGACACCTCACTGCAGGCCACCTGTTGATAAGGACAGACAATGTCAGGGTGATGCACTATATCAACAAGTGAGGGGGCACTCACTCCTACCATCTATGCAGGAAAGCAAAAAGAATATGGCACTGGGCACTATCTCATTGCCTTCAACTGATAGCTGTGTGTCTCTCAGGAGTACAAAACTTGGCAGACAGTCTAAATCAGTCCCAGTCTCAGGTACATGAGTGGGAACTGCTGACTTTTGTAGTAAACAGCCTCTTTGTAAATTGGGGTCATCCAGAGCTGGACCTTTTTGCATCCCCACACAATGCAAAACTGTCACATTCATGCTGGCTTGCTCCAGATTCTGGAGTTTTTTGGCAAGACCCTTTGTCCCTCTCCTAGAAAGGGAGGTTCCTTTAGGCGTTCCCTCTAATCCCTCTTATTTAGAGAGTTCTACTCAAACTGTGGCAGAACAGCCTCCCTAACACTTGTGGCTCCCTTCTGGCCTAGTCAGATATGGTTTCACCTCCAACAGCATCTGGCAGAGGACTTTTGGAAAGTTAAAAAAAAAAATAATATTTAGACACAACTTATATTTCATACATTTTCTGTACTTCTGTCCCCTTTATTATTTATTACTAGATCTGTTAACAAAGAAACAGTATCTTTCTTTTTCTATGGTTGATTTACTCCCACTATTCAATCCTTTACTGAAGTCACAATCATTTGTTTTGTGACATCATAATGTAATCCCCCTTTGGGTTAGAGCACTTGAGAAGTGTACTGGACTTTACACTAGTTTTAAATTTAAAGGCTCCAGGGGTTAATTCATTAGAACCACAGGGAGCTAGCAGCTAGTTATGCTGGCTTCCTGGGGGAGGGGCAGCTAAGAGGTTGCAAGAAGCTGCTTTCAGTTTTGCAGAGCTGAGCAGGGGATTAACCGACAAGCACTGCCTGGCTCCTGCTCTCTAAACCATTTTTCTCTGTGGAAGGCCTGAGATATCCCACAGCAGAAGTGGTGGAGGCCTGAAGTAAGAGACCCCTGTGTGGGGGAATATGAAGCCATCTCGAGGAGAAGCCCGATGTGTCTTGCAAGTAGTTGTCATGGGATTTGAACCAGCATCTAGCCTGCGTAATCAAGTGAGGCCTGAAGGAGGAGGGACATGGAGGTAAAACCAGAGGCAGAGCCAAGGGAAAGAGATCGCTATGGATCTCAGCTGCGAGAAATGAGCCCAATTCTGAGGCCTGATCTAGGGAAGAGGGTAGAGAGAGAAAGAGAGTATGGACTTTATGTCCACAGAGGGAGGAAATGTGCAACCAGACACCCCACTGAATTTGAATGGAGCAGGGATCAGAGAGGACCCCCAGGCCTGAAGGGGATACGTAAGGCTCGGGGTTGGAGAACCTATCATGGGAAAATAATATCTGAGGCATTGAAGGAGATTCACTGCTTGTAGTTAAGTGGTGAAGTCGCCTAAGAGTGTGCCAAGGGAGGAAGATGCCTTTGGGAGGATCAGTGGCCCCAAGGTGAGAGATCAATGGGCCCATGGGAGCATAAGAATAGAAGCCTGCCTGAAATGTGAAATGTATGCTGGTTAGTTAATTGGGGTCATCAGTACCACACACCACAATGTGGACACTGCTTCCAGGACTATGGACTTTGCTTGGACTTTGATCTAAAGGGCCCTTGGGCTCAGTGGACATTTCCACAAAGGGTTACTGTTTGTCAAGTTGTTTCTCCATGGAGAAATCAAGTTTCATTAAAGGATAATACATTGTCTCTACAGAGCTCTTCAAAGAGGACAGGATGCCCTGTAACAAAATCCTAGAACAGTGAAACCAAATTCACGGCACTCACCTGCCAATTGAAAAAGTTGGCAGTCCATTCACTTGTAGTTACCAAACTTCCCTTTTATTTATTGCAGAAGTGTAAAATCCACATCAGCGAGCGCACCGAAAATACCTGATGTTTTACCTAATACAGGCTTTATCAAAGGTGATAAGCCTGTAATAGATGAAACATCAGGTTTTTTTCTGTGATCTCTCTGCTGCCGGTTGCTCCGCAATAAATAAGGAAGTTAATAAGTGAATGAACTGAGCATTCAGTGTGAGTGAGATCCGTGCTTCTCGATAAAGGATCTAGGTTGTTTATAATTGCTGTTTGGACATTATTTCAATGTCTTCCTGGTTTTAAAGTGTTGCTAATCAAGTCTACTTCCTAGCCCAGTGCCCCATGGATGGAGTCTGCACCCCAGGCCCAAGGAATCAAAAATGTAAATCAGCTTTCACCGTTTCTGTTGTGGTCCCCCCTCCCCATGGACAGTAATCAACATCATACCCCTAGACATTGGGGAGGGAGTGGGCTACAATAATAATTTTCAGAGAAGCAAACTATGATGTAAAAGGGTGTGAATTCAGCAAAGGGTTAAGCAGCAGAAGCAGCTGAGCTCTAGGAGGGGAAAACTATCATGCCTTCATAGATATAAACCCAGTAATGAAATGCAAGAGAAAATAAATGTAAATAATAGACAAAAGATAAAGACATGGATTTTCAAAGCTACCTAAAAATGACACAGCTTCATCAAAATGAGTACAATTGCATCATGAAGATGCAGCAACATATAGGTGTCATATTTTCATATGTGTGTCATGAATGACATGACGTGGCACAAGTAGAAAACTGTTTCATAATTGCATCACAGTTGAGGAAATACAAATGATACAAATGATGCAAGCAGGCAATATAGTATTGTGGTTTAGGGCACTGAACTGCACACCTGGAGACCTGAGTCTGAATCCCACAGCCCCCACTTGCATACAGTGTGACCCTGAGCAAGTCACTCAAAGAGACCTACCAACCTAGCCCTGTGCATCGCCTAGTTCGGAGCCTTACCTCCTGAAATGGTGCTGCTGTTTATTTGGCACCCGAGTTTCCAATAGTTTACAAGATAGAGCTGTCATAAAATTTCTTTCACTGGGTCACTGTTTCTTCCTGATTTGTAGATCTGCCCCCACTCCACCCCCGCACTCAGCCAAGTTATGATGTGAACCCAAGGAGAGCACAGGGACAAGCTCCATTATAGTCTATGGGGGGGGGCAACTTTAACATAATATTTATGTATCAAAGTGACCATCTGGTGATTAATCAAGGGTACCGGGAGACTAACAGGGGCCTTGTTAGTGGCCCGGTGCCCTTAATGAATTACCTAATGGTCACCTTGACACATAAATATGATATTAAAGATTGCCCCTGATAGACTATAATGGAGCTCAAATCCCTCTCCCTGGGTTCACATCATAACTGACTGAGGTGGGAGCGGAGCAGAGCGGATCTGCAAACTGGGAAGAGACAGTGGCCAGGTGAAAGAAATTTTACTAGCGCTCTATCTTGTAAATAATTGGAAATTTTGGGGCCAAATAAACAGCAGCACCATTTTGGGAGGTAAGGCACCAAACTAGGTGGTGCAAATCTCCCTTGCTTTAACTTGGTGAATCTCTTTAACTTCCTTGTGCTCCCAGATCACACCTGGAAACAAGCATTGGCTTAGTGTGCCTTTCCAGGTTAAACAATTTCTCATTCCATTCCTTTCCCATTCAAATTTGTGGAGCAGATGAATATTTTACAAAGTGCCCTGGGAGTCTGCCTATCCATAATAATTCATTTCGCAACTATCTATTTCTCACTCTGTGTTTCTTGTGTCTCATACCACTCTAATCTCGTTTATGTGTGGCGGGGGGGGGGGCCTCTTCGCTGCTTTTATACCTGCCACAATGACTTAGACTGCCTGTGTAGTGGTCTAGCATTTGTGTCATAATTGTTACACAGATAGTCGACGCAAATATTGATAATTGGTGTACGTCATTTTTCTGACACAAATGTGGTGCTGCAGTGACACAAGCACAGATACAGCAGACAGAGACATAACCATCTTTTTGATGATTGCCCCACATCCTGACTCAGATGCATCTTCTATTTGCATTACAATATTGATGGAAATTATGGTTGCATCTGGGACAGACTCAGGTTATGTCCCTAGCCCCAATGTCTCCAAATGTAGCTCTTCACAAAAAAAACATATTTCAGCGGTTGTACCTTTTGAACCATAAGGACTTAGAACTTCATTTTCTAAAATGAAACTTGGATTCAGTGCCACTTTTCTTAGCTGTATCAGTACACTTTCCACGTACATTATCTATATGTGTTTCAGAACATGGCATGGGCAAGGATCTTCCTGCATCCAGATTGCCTGAAAAGATTCTGAAACCATGTGGTTCAGGAAAATTAAATAAAAAAAAACAGTTTGGGATTTGGGATTTCTTCTCGCAATTGGGATGCAGTGCCTGCAAGTATCAATGCCTCCAAGAAATTTTCTTCAAAAAAATCTCTGGCAGCCATCCTGTGGTAAGCATACTGACTTACCCCCTTTTGCCTTTAGCTGAAAACATAATAAGTCATACCAGTTTCTGAACACCCAGCTCCACCTCAGGCACAGCCAATAACAAAAATAAAACAGTACCCCCCTTCCTTTCATGTTTTAATTTTTATGGCTGCATTGCATCATGATGCTATGCTGACATTTTGCTATCAGAAAAAGGAGTCTGTGACTGGAATTCCTAACACAGCCTAGCTTTTGTTGCTGTAATACACACTTTCTCTCTTTCTACGCATACAGTATGTGCTACTCACTGTCTCTTTGCATATAGTATATTCTCTAAGCCTCAGATTGGACAGAAACATACGAACATATGAAATTTGCCAGCAGATAAAGGCCTAGAGGTCTATCAAGTCTGCTCGAATGTGCAGCTAGCACCCCTTATTCTGCAGCTGCCCCTCCCTCCCACCCTTCCCTTCATTAACCCTCCCCTTGTCCTGTCCCATCCTTGTTTGAAGCAGTCCACTGTTCTACTGCATACCACTTCAGCAGATAACGCATTCCACCCAGCCACCACCCTCTCTGTAAAAAAGTGTCTCCTCATCTCCCTCCTGAACCTTCCTCGCTCCAGACTCATATCATGGCCCATGGTGGCCCTCCTCTCCCTTACTTTGAACAGCTCCTCTGTACCTGTCTTGATTTATTCCTTTCATGTATTTAAAGGTTTCAATCATGTCACCCCTGTCTCTCCTCTCCTCCAGTGAGTACATGTTCAACTCCTTCAACCTCCTCTCGTATGATAAGTCCCCCAGCCCCTTGATCATCTTTGTCGCTCTGTGCTGCACCCCCTCCAGTAACTTAATGTCCCTCTTCAGATACGGACACCAGTACTGCACTCATTACTCCAGGTGTGGTCTAACTAATGACCTATACAGTGGCAGAATCACCTCCTCCTTCCTCGAGGATATACCCCTTGCAATGCAACCCAGCATTTTGTTGGCCTTTGCAGCTGCCTTCCTACATTGTGCCGAGTTGTTCATTGACCCTGTAATGAGCACACCCAGATCCTTCTCCTCCTCTCTCTGGGCTAGCTGCACTCCCCCTAGCTGGTAACTCCTCCTTGGGTTCTTCATCCAAAATGCAGCACCTTGCACTTTTCGGCATTAAAGCCCAGTTGCCAGGTGTCTGACCAGGTTTCAAGCTTTGCCATACATAATACATAATACATAAACATAATAATGTTGGGAGTGGGGGGGGGGGTTCTCACTGATTATTTCAGGCTCGCCAAGACAGAGTTGGGGACAATTCGACTTTTACTATTTGTATCCAGCACTGTTTTGAAGTCATCCCCCTTTGGAACCCCGCCGCAGAGAATTACAAAATCAAATAGAAGCCACGGCTTCAAAATGAGAAAATATAGTGCTACAATGTGTGTCCGTGGTTTCCTTGCTTGATAGCACACTCCTTGTTTTTCTACAATTTGTCTTGTTAATCTCCTTCCAAATTTTCTTTTATGTCACACATCCTGTCTCCACACAAGCAACATGCAGTACTCTCTCTTGTTTTTTAATATTTCCTGATCTGTAAATCTTACAACTGAATCCTTCAGCACTAATACATTTCTGTCATTGTCCGTTGTTCACCTTGTTTGCACTGCTGCTACTGTCTTAGCTGAGTGCTGCCGCGGTCACCTATTTTGCTTTTGCACATGATTTTGCAAATTTTGGGGGTTTCCATCTGGTATTTCTTCTTCATGGAGAGAATGACAATATACAGATCAGTGTCTACTAGTTTTCCTTTTGTACTGGCCTGCTGGCAAATACTGTAAAGCTAGCTATGTAATGAGCTTTACTTCCCTTAACTGTCCATTGACAAATGGAACAACAAAATGATTGCTTAAATCTGATTTAATGACATAATCAGTATTTAAAGAACTACATAGATAAATTATATCTTCAAAAAGATCTCTGAATTAGCTGCAACTATAAAAATAAACTGCTTCTCCAGTTTGGAATGATCTTTTTTTTTTTTTGCAAATATAGTCTTTATTAAAAAAAAGGTTTTTCTTTTAACTTTAGCAGTCACAATGTACAGGTCATTCAAACATCACTTGTATACAGTTACAATTCATATGTCATTATTATTCCATTCATTAGTTTGATATATTTTCCAAACCGAACTGATTCAACCCTCTCCAAGGTCTAGTTTGCCTTATTCATTTAAAGCCTTGAATCCCTTTCCATGACTTTCCATCCTCATTCTCTCATCTAGCCTGCCACTTCCCCCCACATTCTCATAACTAGTAATTTCTGTTGGGCCTTTTTTTTCCATCGTCTATTCAGGGGTCAGGGTCCTCTTTATTGCTGAGTCTCTATATCTTTGTGAAATATACCCCATGGCTGACGTGTCAGGATTGGGCATATTAATATGGAGTAGGTGCATCTAGGGAATAAAGTGTGGATCTTTAGAGATAATATGCATTATCCACCTTCTCCATTTTAGAGAACATAAGTCTGCTTTGTTGTTTAAGTTATATGTTATTCTTTCTGACTTATATATGAGGTTCACTATCTCTCTCCAATCTGTTAGTGTAGGTATTCGTGTTGTTAACCAATGCTTAGTAATAGCTTTTTTTGCTGCTAGGAGACAAATTCCCAGTAAATACTGGCAATGGGGCTCTCTTAACTCAAGTGGGAAGACGTGCAGGATAAAGAATTCTCCTATAAAGGGAGGCTTAAGCCCAAAAATTTCCTCAAGATTCTCGAACAAGTCTTGTAGAAACGGCTGCAGCTTTGAGCAGGACCACAATATATGGGTATGTTGGGCGGCAATTTCACCAGATTGGCGCCAGCAGGCTGACACACCTGATTGGCCAAAATGTAAGGTTATTACTGGGGTATGGAAAAATCTTAGTAATATTTGCCATGAAAACAGCCTCCACGTATGTGAATAAGTGATTTTCGACATGTTGCTGCATATTGTGTCCCATTGTTGTGAAGATATTAGGGTGCCCGATTCCTCACTCCATTTCTCCCTTAATGCCATTGTGTTCCCACCCAACACCTCAATCAGGGATTTGTATAAAGTTGAGATAGGATGTGATAGCTTTTGGGACTTTAGTGTTTGCTGAAGAAGCTGAAACATTTGCAGATAGTCCCCCAGTGTGTGAACAGGTGGGGTAAGTGCCTCAAAATAATGTCGCAGTTGTAAGTAGCGAAAGAAATCCGATTGACGAAGCTGAAATTCCTGCCTGATTTCTCCAAAATCCCTAAAAGTGAGTTCCCTATGAAGTTGTGAGAGTTTTGTGAGATGGGTATGTCTCCACTCATGGAATGTATGATCGATTACTGCTGGGAGGAAATTTTCCAACAGGTCTATCGGACAGAACATCACCAAGAATGAAGTAATTCCCAGGAATTTACACATTGAGAACCAGGCTTTAAACTGGTGTATAATCCAGAAGTTTTGGGTTAGATGATTTATTGATGGTGGGTTTTTATAGGTAATGAGCCTAAAGTAGTCTTACTGGGGTAGTACGCTATCCTCAATCTCCCTCCATCGAACCTGGGAAAGTCTGGCCAGGCGCTGGAGAATGAGGGACAGGTGTGTAGCCCAGTAGTACAATTAAGGGTTTGGAAGAGCAAGTTCTCCTTGCGATTTAGGGAGAAAGAGAATCTTTGTTTCAATTCTGGGATGTCTGCCTGTCCAGACGAACGCCGAGATAGCCTTATTCCAAACCCAAAATAAATGATTTGATAAATTAAGTGGGGCATTCTGAAAAATGTAGAGGGCCCTTGGGAGGATTACCATTCTCACTACGTCAATTCTCTGCATAATAGTCAGTGAGAGAATGTTCCATCTACCGAGGTCCCACTTCATCTGTGCTGTAAAGGGGCGATACTTACTATCTAGAGCATCTTCCGCTCTGTGTGAAAGGTAGATTCCTAAGTATTTCAACTTGGAAAGTCCCCACCAAAAGGGTAGTTTCCCTTTAATGATTCTGAAGGAGAGTAATAAAAAGTAAGGGCGTCCGTCTTATTGGTGTTAAGCCTATAGCCTGAGTGGGCCCCAAATTCCTTTAGGATTTGGAAGACCGTAGGGATGGACTGTGAAGGGTTAGTGAGGAATAATAGGACATCATCTGCATAAAGGGCAATGCGGTGTTCCAAATGATCTATATTTAAGCCCGTGATCCTGGGTGATAGCCTTATTGCCTGGGCCAGTGGTTCTATGAAAATAGCGAAAAGACCGGGTGATAAGGGGCACCCTTGTCGTGTTCCCCTAAATAAAGGGAAATAATCTGAGTGGTGCCCTGAGATTTTTATGCAGACTTGTGGAGAGGAGTAAATATTCTGAAGTGTGGACACAAAGGGGGATGGGAACCCTATCATTTCCATGGTGGCAAAAAGGAAGGGCCAAGAGACCCGGTCGAAGGCCTTCTCAGCATCCAGGCTGAGAAGGACCGCCGGGGCTTCCCGTGATTGCATCTCATGTACCAGACGAAGGGCTCTACGGGTGTTGTCTGAGGTTGATCTAGAGCTTACAAAGCCTGTTTGGTCTGGGCCAATTAGATAGGGCAGGATCTCGTCCACCCTACGGGCCAGGATGGACATAAAATATTTATGGTCCATGTTGAGCGCCGAGATTGGTCTATATGAGCCACAGTGTAGAGGGTCCTTATCTGGTTTAGGAATATGTGAAATTGTTGCGTATGCCCAGCTGGGAAGGGGAGATTCCCCTGAAAGGACCTCGTTAAAGGAACCCAGGAGTAATTTGATGATTGACTGCATGGTGTCCTTATAAAACTCTGCCCCGTATCCGTCTGGGCCAGGTGCTTTTTGAGTTTTAGACCAGGAAATAGCCAGAGTCAGTTCTTCCTGGGTTATCGGCAGTAATAATCTATTTTGCTGATCTAAGTTAAGTTTAGGTAGGCCTAGTGCCTTTAAAAAGGAGTTCGACTGTGCCTGATCTATCGTGTGATCTGTAGTGTAGAGGGCTCTGAAATATTGAGAAAAAATCTGGGATAAATTTTTAAGCTTGGTCTGGAGTGCTCCCATATTGGGGTCTTTCATTACTGTTATGGTAGACATTTTTCATTGTTGATGAAGACGGTATGCCAAAAGACGAGATGCTTGGGGACCAATCTCACCGTACCTCTGGCGAAGGTATGCCAGGGCCACCTCAGTCTGTTGTAGGCATAAGGCATCTAAGTCATTCTTCATCTGCTTAATTTGAGCAGTAACCAATTGATCGCCTTGTTGATGTGCTAATTATAGGAACTGCAGTGTCTGCTCCAGTTGTGTTTGTCTTTCTCTCCATTCCTTCTCTAATGTGGCTGTGTATTTTATCAGGTGGCCCCTCAAGACTGCCTTCAAGGTGTCCCATTGTACAGTTAATGGGATTTCCTGGGAGAGATTGTCCTGAATAATTTCCATGATCCTCTCACTAAAAAAGTCCCTAAACCTTTCATTTTTCATATGGGAAGGGTTAAATCACCATCTGGTATTACGCTTCTCTTCACCCAAATCCTATATAGTCGTAAGTGGAGCATGATCAGAGTGTGCTATAATGTCTAATGTAGCATCAATCAATGTGCCTAGGTTTTCTCTTTGTGTATAACAGTGGTCAATTCTTGTATATGTCCCATGGACCACTGAATAATACGAATACCCCCTATCCCTAGGGTGAAGGATCCTATGCATCTAACCATCCCATCACCCCCACAAATTGTTTAAAATATTTGTGTGGGGCCTGTTGTCTGTCACCCTGAAACCTAGAGGTGTCCAGGGAGGGATTCGGGGCAATATTGAAGTCCCCCGCCAAGATCAAAATCCCCCTGGACATCTCCACTACCTTGTTCAGTAAGAAGCGGATTGTAGGCCAGTCCGATGCCGGCGGGAGATAAATATTAGCTGGGGTCACTTCTTGGTCATGTAAAACCCCTTGGACTATAATTAACCAACCTGCCGGGTCCACCCATTTTCTCACTTTCCGGAAGGGGGTATGTGCCGAAATTAAAATGGCAACTCCCCTTCTCTTGCCATTAGGCAATGCCGATGAAAAGACCTGTGCATAGCCCCTTCCCTTTAACTTCCCATGCTCCACCTGCATCAGATGGGTTTCCTGCAGATAAACAATTTCAGCAGAGGACCTCTTCACGAAAGTTAAAATTCTAGATCTCTTTATCGGGCTGTTCAGATCATTTACATTCAGCGAGTATACCTTCAGGTGTTTGAGAGCCATTTATCAAACATATATAGGTCAAGTACATCAAACCATTTATCCCTGCGTGTCTGAATTGTCACCTCAATCTGATCTATTGAAACCTTGTGACTGCTTGCCACCTTTTCAAAAAACTTCCCCTGACAAGGCGGATTTAGGGGTATTTTAATTAACCAGTAGCCCATAACAAATACCAGTGGGCTTAAACAATTAGCCTTCCTAACAGAAACTGTAGTTAAATCAGTCACAATGGAAGGCTTTGAAATGTTCGTAACAGCCCTGTGAAGGGCAGAAACTATATACACTGGCCAAATGTTGAATGAGGCCAACAGCATAAAGAAGGTGGAAAAACCCATGGATGGCTTTGAAATGTTTGTAAGAGCCCCATGAAGGGCAGAAACTATATACACTGGCCAGGTGTTGAATAAGGCCAACAACATAAAGGAGGTAGAATGACCCAGGGATCTTAGGCCCTGAAGACTCCTCCTCCAGACAGGTGTGGAACGGCTTCCAAGGTGCAGCTGAAAAATACTTTCCAGCTGCAGGGCAGTTGCGATTATGCAAAGGAAGAGGGTAACCCAAAAACGTAGGGAATAGCCCTCAGGCTCCTGGGAGAAATCCCATATAGAGCATGCCCTATGGTCAGGCATAGCCATATGTTACAGAAACCCCCCCCCACACCCACCATTTACATATGGGGGTAAAGAATCACCAGCATACAAGTTTTATTTAGCTGAAAACCTTGTGCGGTGCCTAAAAAAGCCGGTGCCTTGGGTTATGACAAGGACCTATGGCAACCTCAAGGATTCACCATCTATCCACCTGAATAAGCTTTAAAATTCACATAAACAGCATAACATTGCTAAGTAAATTAGAATACGTAGGGTCTCACAGTATTGACTACCTTAGCAGCAATTTAGGCAGCAAGTCCATATAATTAAGTCCTTCTGTATGAGGGAAAGGAAAAAAAAAAAAAGGGGGGATAGTCCGACCGCGTAGTTAGGTAGTTTTGAGCAGTTAAGAGACTTCACCAAGCAAGCCAGGGTGAGTAACAGTTCCCATGTGCCTGCAAGGCCCAGGACCCTGTGTAGTCCCCTTTGAGCAACAGTAGTTTTAACTCCTTCTGAATAATACTCACTTTCCCACTTTCCTTACTTTAGATTACATTTTCTAAAGACATTCATTAGCGGCAGAAGAAGCATCAGATACACCTGGGAGGATCTCCACTGAGCGTCCCGCCGCATGACAACAGCCTGGGAGCAGACTGGGCTCCCTCGAACCCCCCCCCGAGCACCAACAATGGTCAGGCAGGTCACCTAAAAGGGTATCAAAAGGGGTGCTTACAGGGCTCATTACGGGTACTGCAGCATTGCCCTCGCTATTATAATGCTGTCCTGTCAACCCTTTGAGACCCGCGAGTGCTGACCTGGGAGTGATACGAATATTATCAAAAAAGGAAGCAGGTGTTAGAAGAAGGGGGTGTCCCAAAAGTGCAGCCATTTAGAAATGCTCATCCACGGGAGAGGGAGCATCGGGGACAACCAAGGAGATCTCCAATGAACGCTCCCCTGCATGGCACCAGCCCGGGATCCAAATGGACTCCCTCGGACCCCCCCACTCTCCCGAGGCTCTGACAGTGGTCAGACAGGTCTTGTAGGGAAAGAACAGAAGTGATACTTACAGGGTTCCATAACAATACTGCCGCACTGCCCTCATTTTTTTTAAGCTGACCTGCTACGCCTCGGGACCCGAGAATGCTGACCTGGGAGTGATAGGGACAAAACCAATAAGGGAGCAGGTTCTGGTGGAAGGGGGTGTCTCATAAATGCTGATATACCCTATCATAAACAGGGTCATCTACTGTTGCATTCAGGTCTCCATCACCAACTGAGCAGTGTCATTTTGAGCGGGTCCCTCTGCCTCGGCCTGCAGATACTGGACCTTCTTGTCTATCCTGGCTGGGTCACCGTACTGCCAGAGCACAGTAGAGACATCAGCGTGAAGATTGTCTGTAAAGCTCCAAAGCGGGAAGATCCCTTTCATGCTATGACCCAGGCAGAAGTCAGTAAGTCCTTTTCTAGCTTCCCTTTAGCGGGGGGGGTGTAATGATAACGAGATCCTCAAGGTATGGAGAAGCTGATAGTAAATCTTGAAAGATTTTGGGTCCATTTTCAGTGATGACCTTGAGCCTCGTGGGATATAGAATCTGGGCTTTAAGGTTTTTTGACCTGAGCTGTTGCAAGATCGGCCACATGATTCTTCTAGCTTCTTGTACTGCTGCTGTGTGATCGGTCTCCATAGTGATGCGGTGACCAGAGAATTCCAAGTTGCCATGCTGCCAGGCCTTCTGTAGCAGCTCCTCTTTAGCTCTGAAGACAGTTAATCGGGCTGTAATGGACCAAGGTTTCACTTCTGTACCTCGGGGTTTAGGACCAAGGGATCTGTGTGCACGGTCCATGGACAGGTCGAACTCCGGGGAAAGGTCAAGGAGGTCCCGGAGAAATTTCTGCAGGAACTCGATTACATTCGAGTATTTATCCTCTGATCCCTCAGGCACTCCAAAGATCCTTATATTCTGCCTTCTGCTTCTGCCTTCCAAGTCATCCATGTGGTGTGTGAGGTCACGGTCCCTGGCTAGGAGATATAGGAGTAATCTGTCTTGTCTGTCAGACTGCTCGACGATTTGCGAGGTACATGGCTCTAGTTGTTCCATTTTGTGGCTAATATTATTAATATCTGCTTTGAGGTCGGTCAGCTTTCTGTCGATTTTTGCAATTGTTTGGCCCATTTGTCAATCAAGCAGTGCGAGGTCAGTGTGTGTCTTCCTCGCCATGCGGGCTAGGCTGTAGTAGGTCTCTGTTGCCTTCCGAACTTCCATACTTTCTGCCCTTTCCCTGGATCAAATCTCTAATTTTTGTGTCGGAGTTGAAAAAAGTTTCCCCTGTTTATTTCTCCTCTGTTTTGCAGGTGAGGACATTCTAGATTTTGGTGATTCAAACAGATTGCTGTTGGCTGGGGTACAGAGCTTTGAGATCAAGCGGCCATTAGCTCGCTGACATCACCGGAAGTCCTGGAATGATCTTTTGATTGTATGCACAATAATTTGGCAGTTAAAATCACAGAATTATATTTATTAAATTGAGACAATAGATGAATAGACGAAAGAATGGTTGGAGAAACAAAGTAAAAAATTCCCAAAAATTTAAAAACAACACAAAAATAGAGGGAGACGATGACAATCTGAAATACAGTTGCTAGAAAGCAAACTAGTTATTTTGATTTCTGGAAGAGGCTCTGGCAGGGCATTTAACAGCAGGCCTCACTCTCCCAACATTTTGAATGGAGACAGTGGGTCCAGAGCAATGTTCTTTTATATGAAACATGAATGGAGACTTTGAGTTCAGAGCATCACTACTTGAATTGAATCTCCGAGGAGTAGTTTTTTCTCCCCCTATAGTTATTTGTTACATTACAATTTATATTTATGACTCATATGACATTTTTTGGACTTAGAAAAAAAAAAGCTCTTCTTGGAAAATTAGTTACGGTTTGTCTTCCACGGAGTTTCTTGCACATATTTAATATTTCTAGACACACTATCCCAGATGGCGTCTCCCTTACATTGACACTAAATGCACTTTATATGTAACAATGTCTATTTACACTGCTCATACGACACGCCACTCTTTATCAGCAACGATTTACTGAACGTTTAGCGGTCTGATCCTTACAATAATCTTGAAAAAGAATATTGCTTAACATCGTTCAGTGAAAACTATTCATGAATGTTCAAAATATGAATAGTGCATAGGTGCTGAATCATAGTTACATTTGATATGAAAAGAACATAGTTATGTATTAAAGGAACAGACAAAGACTATATGCTTTTAAGAATATGATTATGCCATAAAGTCGAAAGGATTTCAGAACTGTGCAATTTCATGTTTTTTTTGTATATATATATATAAAATTCCATTAAATAAATGACACATTTGGAAACTAGAAGTGCAACATTTATTTATTATCTTCCTTCTAAATGGATTTAGCCACTGACAGAGGTCAAGTGTGAATTCCTTAGATTGCATTATGGCTCTCAAGGTGCTGGTAATACTGCAGGTTTTGGGAGCGCAGTAGCACCTCCTTTACATTTCTTTCATTGTTAGGACCTATGTTAACATTCTCTAGGCACTGCCAGAGCTTGTTTAACTTGCAGTAAGTCTGGTGTTCGCAGACTGAAGGAGGTATATCCCCTGCCGTTTTCAGTTTATCAGCCATCTGCAGCTTTTTGATTTTAGCCTGCCCTCCAAGTGAGTATAATTACGATGGGCGATACAACATACTAATTGCACTCAATTTATGTTCTGCAGCACCGCCCCATGCTGTTACTGTCTTAACAGAATTTTGGGGCATGGTGTTTCATTTGAGATTGTGTCCTGTTTTTTTCTGCCTGTTTCTAAAGATCCAAAATCTGTTGAATTGTTTTGAATGTTTGGCTTCACTCTGCAACTCATAAGATTGCATTGCACTTTAAGAATTAATTAGAAGTTTTCTTTTTGCACAACTTAGCACTTTATGCACATAATGAAGATATTACAAGGACTTTACACAGCAGACAGCTGCAGGCATTAAAGAAGAATGGCTGAAAAATCTGATCTCCAATACTTCTTATCGACATTACTGTATAGTTTGCATCTTCATAAACCCACCCCTTCCAGGAGGGAGGAAAGGGTTTATTTAATTATTTGAAATGTAGTATAGGTGGTATTATTATAGACAAAATTTAGATGTCATATTCACAATATGCTTGGTGGTGGTGATGGAGAGTGGGGGCTATATTATATGGTATGGAGAGACGAGTATTGCCTGCCTGCTGCATACCCAGTACTAGAGTAAGGTAACAGCATGTGAGACTCGCTGTGGCTGTGGATTGTGGGCAGTGAACCCACACACTAATGCTGTACCACATTTTGCTGAGGTATCCTGTAGCAGATGAGCCCAGGCACATATAGTGCAATTTCTGCGCCACTTACAGTCCTATTCCTCTGTGTCTCTGATCAGTCCCATGGATGTTACATTACATGACACAGTCCTCACTGTTCTCTTTGCGAGTGCAGACATAAGTAGATACTTTCACACACTCAAACATGGTCATCAATTCTCTTTGTCAGCATGGATATGCATATATTGCACTTATTGACTGTTTCTTATGTCTGTGAGTAATGAGCATACAGTTAAAGCTCCCCCCACATGTGCCAATATTTCTGAGCACCTGCATCCAAGCATACATACTGTATCTTAAGCATACTGTATCATTCATTGTCCATTGGATTTGGACCTAAAGGCTGCTTACTCTCTCTCTTTCTCTCTCTCTTTTTTTCTTGTTGGTGGTCAGAGAGACATATTACAAAGTTATCTGTCGGTGGGAAGATCCAGAAATTTATGGCTGCAGGCGGATGGATGAGTTATTATACTTTCTGTATTTGTCTATAGAGGAATCAGAAACACAGTTTTTAGAAAATTAGCACTATCACTGCACACATCTGCAATGGATTTTTCAGAAGTGTGTTGATATGTATACCATAGTTATTTGTTCTGTCTTTAACATATGTGCTTATAATTTCTGCTTCCCTACTTTGTCCCTAAAATGAAGTTGTCGTTCTCAATAAATTACTTCCTGGAAATATAAAGGTAAATTATATGCATACAAATGATTATGTTCAGTTACAGTATCTTCCATTTTCTGTGACTGGACACAGGTGCACCATACACTGAGTGCTGAACTTTACATTACACCTATATCAGTACCTCTGTGTACATACAACTACCCTAATCCCTTATGTCTCAACATGTGCTGGTGTTATATATCAGTTTTTGTCCCTGCCTTTCATGGCTTCCACAGCCCCACTCCTTCAGGTCCTCATGATGGACCTTCCCCCATCCATCCATCCATCCAGCTAGCGCCAATTCCACTACTTATCACCCATCAGACCCTGGCTAGGTGTGAGCCATCAGGTACAGTACATCCAAAGAGCCCAGCTGATCCCTGGGTGGGGGCTGATCCAGGGACTTCAGCAGGAGGGACAGGAATGGTCCATGCTGCATGGCCTGGGGTGATGCAGGGAAACCTACCTGAAGTCATCATCTAGGGCCATGGAAGTCATTTTCCTGTTTTCTGGGTCTCCACCCACCTCCCCTGCTATTTGACTACAGCTGCGATCTCGGGGCAAGGGTGTCTGGCATGTGGTTACCCATGCCAAGAACACCTCCACAGTCCTATCACCACCAGGAGCCTCAACTGAAGCAGCAAATAGCAACCCATCCACCCCAAGATGGAAGCATCCAAGGGACATCTGGAACTCCATCCCTGCTGGACTCCACTCCTGGCATCTGGAATCAGGTCTGATCCTGGGCCACCAGCATGCCAAGCGATGCCCAATAGTTTGGCACCACAGAGCTGGCATATACCCATTTTTATGTTGCTTGCACGCATGTGCAAGAAACATAGTGCCATCATCGGAGATTTCGGAGGTGTGTCACCTCCTCCTCCAATTCAGTCAGTGAGCTGGCAGACGTGGCCCCTGGAAGCCAATGCATTTTGGAGCTGTCTATGACAGCGCTCCAAAATGCAGTGTCACCAGATTGAAGGAGCTACGCTTCAGTGAGCAGCGATAAGAAGCATAGCTCCCCCACCCCACACGCGGGTGTCGTGCCCCGCATGTCCGTGGTAGCTGGCGAGGGTGCCCAATCCCCATCGGCTGAGCGTCGCGTCTCCCAGTTGTAGGTGCCACACTGGGAGCCCACCCCAGTGTGGCAATCAGTCGCTTGGCCGACGGGGTGCCCAATCCCCGTCGGCTGAACACTGTAACATCCTTGTGCCAGCTGAGGCTACCCCAGCGTGGCAAACATTCCTGGCGTCTTTTTTTTTTTTACCTGAAAAGAAAACGGCTCCGCGCGCGTCCCCAACGCCTCCCACAACCTGCACCCACCCACTGCGCACCATCCTCCCCATGCCCCTCACCCCATACTTACCTCTGACCCCTGCGCGACGATCTTTGGTGGACCGGGAACACATCTGCACTCTTCAAAGCCGACCGCGAACTGAGGAAATGCCGTAAGCTGTATAATGGGCTAGATAGGGGTTTCAACTTTGTTGCATATCTCAGGCATTTTGAGAATTTTGCTAAAATTTTCAACATGGGGTTTGGGACCCTTCTCATGAATGATGTCACTGTCATGGCGTTATTCAGGCCCGAAGGGTGATTTCACACAGTGACTGTGCAGTGACTGCGAAATCACCCTTCGTGCCTGAATACCACCATGACAGTGACATCATTCATGAGAAGGGGTCCTAAAGCCCATGTTGAAAATTTGCACAAATTCCAAAATGACTGTTTTAATGACAGTCAAGCTGGTACAGTTCCTACACAGGCTCGTAAGTTCGTGAAATTTCAGTATTTTCACTCCAGATTTTCAACATTGCCATTTTACCACACCTTCTTATGAGTAGTACAGCTGTCATTTTTCACATCTCATCCAAAATGTGTTTCCGCCCATGTAGTGCAGAATGGCGCAGTCGGTGTGCGAAATCAATGTATGGGACAAATTAAGAAAATCACAGTGACACTGTTCATGAGCAGAGGTCTTAAAATGGCTATGTTGAAAATTTGGTGAAAAAATTCCTAAAAATTACTGTTTTGGGCGTGTGTTGCGCAGTTCCTACTGAGCTTGTAAGTTCATAAATTTTCTATATTTTCACTCCAGATTTTCAACATTGCCATTTTACTGCACCTCCTTATGAGCAATATAGCTGTCATTTTCACATCCTGCCCAAAGCGTGTTTCCGCCATGTAGCGCACAATGCATGATCAGTGTGCAAACTCAATGTATGGGACACATTAACAAAATCACAGTGACACTGTTCATGAGCAGAGGTCTTAAATGGCTATGTTGAAAATTTGGTGAAAAAATTCTAAAATGACATTTCACGGTGATGGATTAGCAGTTCCTACACACTCTCGTAAGTTCGCAAATTTTCAATATTTGCACTCCAATGACTTCCAAATACCTAAACAGCACATAGAAGCAAGCAACATTCGGCATTGACAAATGCTTGTTAAAACATATCTTAAACATCCACATGTGCTAGGAGTCAGGTGATCCTGGAAGCACTGCAAAATTGGTTATTGACTCGGTGTCACAGAACCAACAAGAGCAGAAGCAGTTCTTGATCTAGTGCTCACAAAGGGGAGCATGTACAGGAAATAATGGTCAGGGAGCTCCCTGGGTGGGAGTAAGCATTTCACAGTGTGGTTCCAGCTGGATATGGGCAGGGAAAGTATCCTGACCAAAATCTTAGATTTTAGGAGGGAGGACTTCAGGAAGATGGGTGAAGTGCTAAGGAGCCACCTGGCAGGCATCAGAGTGATAGGGGGTGGACTAAAGGTGGTTCATCATTAAGGAAGGGATACTGGTTGCCACAGAGGAGTGCATTAGGCTCGGGGGAAGAACACAAGGGCCAAAACACTCAGCTGGTTCAGTTCTGGGGTCTCCCAGGCAGTAGGGGAAAAGAGATTAGCCTATAGAAAATTCAGGAAGACCAAGAGAGAGGTGGATAGGGAAAATTACCTAAGGTTGGCTAGTGAGGCAAGTAAGGAAGTTCAGCAAGCTAAGGCACAAAAGGAGCTGCAGAATGCTGAAGGAATTAAGAAGGGGAAGAAGGCCTTCTTTTGCCATGTAAGTGAGAAAAGGGACAAGAAGGATGGGATTGTTAGGTTTAAGAAAGGGGAGGAGTGGGTGGAGGTTAACGGAGGAAAGCAGAAATACTAAATGAAAACTTCTGTTCTGTATTCACGAGGGAGAAGGATGGACCAGTGCATTCAGAAGGGAGAAGAGAAGAGGAGAGGGGGGAACACAGATGTACAGTGGCGTGAAAAAGTATTTGCCCCCTTCCTGATTTTCTCTGTTATTGCATATTTGTCACACTGGATGTTTTCAGGTCTTTAGACAAAATGTAATATTAGATAAAGGGAACCTGAGTGAACAAATAACACTTTTTTTTTTTACTTATTTCATTTATTTAATGAAGAAAGTTAACCAACACCAACTGGCACTGTGTGAAAAAGTAATTGCCCCCTGGTTAAATCAACCCAATTAAAGGGATAATTAGAATCAGCTGATTGAACACAGCCAGGCTTGATTACAGCCAGCCCTGCTCAATATAAACCTCACTTATTTTGACCCTTACCATCAGAGTCACATTGCCAGCACAAAGATTCAACAAGCACATTATGCCACGATCAAAGGAAGTTCCTGAAAAGATCAGAAAAAAATGTGTTGCCCTCTATCAGTCTGGAAAGGGTTACAAAGCTATTTCTAAGGCTCTGGGACTCATTCAAACCACAGTGAGAGCCATAATCTCCAAATGGAGAACACTTGGAACCGTAGTGAATCTTCTCAGGAGTGGGCGGCCTGCCAAAATTACTCCAAGGGCGCAGCGTAAAATCATCCAGGAAGTCTCAAAGGATCCTAAAACAACATCCAAAGAACTGCAGGCTTCTCTTGCCTCAGCTAAGGTCAGTGTTCATGACTCCACAATCAGAAAGAGACTGGGCAAAATAGGCTTTATGTGGGAGAGTAGCAAGGCAGAAACCACTGCTAACCAAGAAGAATATAAATGCTCATCTCCTCATCTGACAAGAAGCACCTGGATGATCCACAGGTGTTTTGGGAAAATGTTCTATGGACAGATGAGTCCAAAGTGGAACTTTTTGGATGACATGGATCCCATAATGTCTGGCATAAAGCAAACACAGCATTCCAAAGTAAGAACACCATACCAACAGTCAAACATGGTGGTGGTAGTGTGATGGTGTGGGGATGCTTTGCTGCCTCAGGACCTGGATGACTTGCCATAATTAAAGGAACCATGAATTCTGCTCTGTACCAGAAAATTCTTAAGGAGAATGTCCGGTCATCCTTCCATCAGCTGAAGCTGAAGCATAGTTGGGTCATGCAGCAAGACAATGATCCAAAACACAAAAGCAAGTCCACATCAGAATGGCTGAAAAAGTAAAAATTAAAGTTTGGAGTGGCCTAGTCAAAGTCCAGACTTAAACCCAATAGAGATGCTGTGGCAGGACCTGAAACTAGCAGTTCATGCTTGAAACCTACCAAATGTTACTGAATTAAAGCAGTTCTGCGAGGAAGAGTGGGTTAAAATTCCTCCACAGCGATGTGAAAGACTGATATTGAATTATAGGAAGTGTTTGGTTGCAGTCATTGCAGCTAAAGGTGGCTAACCAGTTATTAAGTGTAAGGGACATTACTTTTTTCACAGTGCCAGTTGGTGTTGGTTAACTTTTTCATTAAATAAATGAAATAAAAAAAAAAAAAAAAGTGTTATTTGTTCACTCAGGTTCCCTTTATCTAATATTACATTTTCTCTAAAGACCTGAAAACACCCAGTGTGACAAATATGCAATAATAGAGAAAATCAGGAAGGGGCAAATACTTTTTCACGCCACTGTAGTGATAGAGGAGTATAAAGTGAGGGAGGGGCTGCTAGCACTGAAGGTGGACAAATCACCAGGCCCAGACAGAGTACATTCAATGGTACTAAGGGAACTGGCTGAGGAACTGGCAGGGCCACTAGCTGGCCTATTTCAATCAATCTTTACTTATATACTGGAAAGGTATGTGAGCAGAAATGCCCATTTTCACAAATGTCTAGTGTAAGGTACATTGTATATAGAGATAACTGAGAACAATACACAAACAATAACACATGGTGAGGTGTGGGTTATCGCCTGATAAGAGCACGCCCAGAGGTGTACTAAGGCGCCGAGTCCCTTATGCCCCTGGGCATGCTCTTATCAGGAGATAACCCACAACTTGGAGTGTGTTATCGCACTTACAAAATGGGCTTCGGTAAAGAAGTTTATTAAAAAAAAAAAATCAGATAAGGGTATGTAAGAAAAAATAAAGAAATATGATTTTGCCATTTAAAAAAAAAATAGACCCTCTTTATGTGTTGCTATGGAAGTTTTGTATTGTAGTGGTGACTAGTGTTTGTCTGTGTTTCTACTGTCCACAGAAACACAGATAGACACAGAATCCAGAAGCACAGATAGATATAGAAACACCCAAAAGCAAGTTTCTTTTGTTTTAATATTCATTACTTTGAAAATGGAGTTCTAATTACGTGCAGCTAGCAGGCTGACTGAGAGCAACCGTGTCCCTCAACAACAGCTATAGATAGCCGTTTTCTGGTTCCAGTTTCAGAAACAAGTTATTTATTTAAAAAGAAAACTCAGTGTAGTTTTATTTTAGTAGAATGTGGTGACTGTTTTTATAGATTTCGACTCTGAGCAAGCGTGTCCCTCAACAACCACCATAGACGACCGTTTCCTGGTTCCGGTTTGAGAAACCAGAAGTTATTTATTTAAAAAAGGAAATTCAGTTTACTTTTCTTTTATCAGGAATGCGATGCTCATTTTTATAGATTTAGACTCTGAGTCAGCCTCAGGGGTGGGGGGGCTGTTGCCTCGGTACATTGTCATAACTGAAGAAGGTGAGGAATGCACAGGGGAATGTAAAGATAGTACAGCGGTGTAACTTTCAGTGGCAGAGCTGCAGATCCAGGGAGAAATCGCGGGTGTCACAGAAACTTGTGCTGGGAAACTAAAATTAAGGTGAGGCTGACCCTTTTCATGTAGTTGTTAACAGTCTTTATGTGGGTAAAATGATGGAGTTGCTGAGGAAGTTTAGCTTTGCTGCTGTGCCATTAGAGGAGACAGGTTCCCACTGCTGCTTCTGTGAGGTCTGCCAGTCAACATTTCTGTTTATTGTTGGCAGAGCTCAGTGATTCATTTTCGTTATGGGGCATCTTGGTGGTAGTAGTCCCAGTTGGCTACTATTTATCTGATAAGGACATGTCTCAGATGATGTAGTAGCCAATCAGAGACTTGAATTTCTTAAGCCCATTTTATAAAATAAAACATAGTACAGCATGATAATAACAAAATACAATATGATACAATATAGTATAGCATGAGAATAACAATACAGTACAATATAGTACAGCATGAGAATAACAATAACAGAAGACAGCGCTATGACAGTTACATAATGGTAGGACCTGGAAACAGGCAAATAACATAATGAACTAGGGCGGTTGCCAAAGTACAGTGAGGAGGGATGCAGCGTGGGGAGGGGAGAGGTGGGGAACAAGCAAAGAAAAATTGCAACAACAATGGTAGGAGTAGAGGGGGTGACTGAGGTGAAACAGAAGGGATGGAGATCTCCGGGGGTAAGGGGTGGAGAGAGGAATAAGCCAAATAAGGAGTAAAGCGTATGGACAGATGGGGGAGGGAAGAGATATGTACAGTAACTGAGAGAAGTGCATTGGACCAAGGCCGGGTGAAGCCGGTGATGATGAAAGGAGGAAGCTGTCTGTTTGGGTTCAGAGATTAGGTCTGGTAAGGACAGCTGCATACTAAAGTACTAAGGAGGTGCGTCTTGAGGGAGGAGTTGAAAGAGAGAATGGTATTACATGCCTGAATTTTGGGGGATAATCTGTTGTACAACTTGGTCCCGGCGTAGGAGATTGAATTCTGGGCAAGTTTAGTTCAGAAAAATGGAGTGTTGAAGACCATGGTGGAGGATCCCTGGGTCAGACGACCAGGAGCAGTGAGCAAGAATAGGGTGTTTATAATGGGAGGGAACAGTTTGAGATGGATTTTATGTAGGAAGGATAGCGATTTAAGTGAAATCTCCCTTCAAGGGAGGGCCAGCAGAAGAACGCATAAAGGTTGCAGTGGTGTGTTTTCCAGGGTAGTCCAGTAACGAAATGCACTATACTGTTGTATGTGACTCTTAGTTTGGAGTAGAGGAGAGAGGATGTTGGGGGGGGGGGGAGTATAATATGGAGCCATAGTCCATGAGCGACAGGAGAAGAAAGGAGGCCAGGCGTAGTCTGGTGACAGGAAGAAGGAACTTACAGATCCTGTTGAGGATACCCAAGTCTGGTGTGTATCTTCTTACATATGAACATACAAACATACGCATCTGCCAGCAGAACAGACCAATCAGTCTATCTGAATCTGCCCAAGTGTGCAGCTAGCACCCTAGATTGCAGCTGCCCCAGCCTCCTCCCCCTCAGTTACTCCCCTGCTTGTCCCAGTCCCTACCCCCCCGACTCTTCCTCTTGCTTTATCCCACTTCTTCTTAAAGCTATTGACTGTCCTACATGTTACCTCCCCCTCTGGCAGTGCATTCCAACTAGACACCACCCTCTCAGTGAAGTAGTGCCTCCTCATTTCCCTCTTGAAATGTCCCCCTTCCAACCTTAGTCCATGCCCCCTTGTCTCTCTTCCATTCCTCAGTTTAAACACCCCCTCAGTGCTAGGTTTATTTACCCCCCTCAGGTATTTAAACACTTCAATCACATCTCCACTATCCCTCCTCTCCCCTAGTGTATACGTGTTCTGCTCCTTCAGCCTAACTTCATATTCTTTTCCTTCCACCCCTTTTTTAATTAAATAAACTTTATTAATTTTATACCATATCAACACTCTATAACAGGCATACATCTTTTCAGCAGTGTTTACATTGGTACAATGGCAAGAGTTCTTAACAAGGCATGTAACAATACATAAATAACCTTTCAACAGTTTTGCCATACGTTGAGTATATGAAAAACAAAATAACATACTCATGCCTTCTAACTGGCGGTTGAGTACTCCCCCCCATACTTCCCCCCATCCCATAATCCTCCCAACCCAACCCCCCAGAGCCTGTTCTGCCTTCCCCAATGTTACTATTTCCTTTACTAGGTAACACCACAACCCTTTTAGCTGTATTGCATGGAGTAAAGAAGTCATCTGTGTGAGTCTCTCCATGAGAGGCCTCCTATGGTTCCTTATGGGGTAACCCTATAGGGTATTGCTATTCCTTTCTACATTCTTCTCTTCTAATTTGGACCAAAGTGTAAAAAGCTTCTCCCACCTGGATTTATACAGGGGGAGTTTACCCCTTAGGCTCGCAATTGCCTTTTCCATTCTTAAGTTGTGTAGGAGTTCCTTTACCCACTCAAGGTAGGAGATCACATACTGATCTTTCCAATAGCGAAGGACAAGCCTTTTAACTGACAAAGAGATAATGGCCATATGGTACCTGTTCTCCTTAAAAGGGACAGTGGTATAATCCCCCACTATACAGACCTGTGGTGAAAAATGTTCCTGCAACCCCAGTAGTGGGTTGGCCCTTTCCTGAATAGCTCTCCAGAACCAGGCTATCTTGGGGCAATCCCATAATATATGTAGTAACGTCCCAGGGTCCTGTTCACACCTAAAGCACATTGGATTCTGTATCTTCCCCATTCCATTCAATTTAGTTGGAGTATAATAGATATTATGCAATAAGTAAAACTGTGTTAATCTTAAGTGGTCATTGACAATGTATAAGCGGACTCCCTCCCAAATTTTCCCCATGAAAAATTATCATGTGGGAAATTACGCACCTAGTAACAAGAATGACTTGATACCTCTGGATTAAGTTTCCCGTATAACAATGAGACCAACTGGGATACTGCGTGCGGTTGCTTGACACATTGAAGGAGCTCTTGGAAAGGAGGCACCTGTTGCCTACTCCATATTCCTGAACCAAACCATTTTATCAGCATGTGCCTGATTTGGAGCACAACAAAGGAGTATTTATTGGGAAGCTGAAGGAAATTTAATATTTCCGCCGTTCCCCCTAGTTTACCATCAACTACCAAATCACAAACTTTGATTTGGGGATCACAGCATTCTTTGGGATCAGCAATTGTTTTATCGCCTACTTTAAAATTGGGATTATTAAACACTGGTTGTGAAAGGTCCATTTGGTTATTGTATTTCATTGACCTACAGAACTGCGAATGGACCTTCAGTGAAACGTATAGTACCGAGCCTTTCAGATTACTGGGTAATTTGCCGGCGGCTATGAATAAGAGGCTCTCCGGGGATAACCCCGCTAATAAGTACTGTTCCAGCTGTAACCAGATAGGAAATTTGGCAACATTGTCTATATCCAAATAGATATCCCTCCAATGCATATATTTAGCCATGTGACTAGCTAAGTAATAGTGGTATAAATTATGAAGTTTTAGACCCCCAAGTTGCTTTGGAGCACTTAAACGATTATATGCTCTATGGGGGGGGGAGCTTGCCTCTCCTTATGAATTGAGAAATTATGCTATGGAGTCTATGGAACCAATTCATGGAAAGATAAACATTCAACATGTTAAGTGGATAATACACCCTTGGTAAAACATTCATTTTAATCACACTAATCCTTGCTTGGAGGGACAAGTGCATAGAATTCAATCTATTTAGATCCAGTTGGATTTCTTTTACTATTTAATCTAAGTTCAACTTTTTCATCGGGGACCCTGATGTAGATAAAGTTATTCCTAAGTATTTAAGACTGCTAGTCCACGCCATGGCTAACGGGGCAATGTCTTCCCTGGAAAGCAAGGGGTTCAAGGGCATCACTTCTGATTTGCTGTATTGAGTTTATAGTTCGAAACCTTACTGAACCTGTGAATTATTTGAAGGGCAGCTTGGATAGATTCGCAGGGATCAGTGACATGCTAAAGAATATCATCTGCATAAATCGATAATTTCAAGTGAAACATCCCTATCCTAATACCTTGCAGAATTGGTGAATCTTTTAACTGTCGTATCAACGGTTCCAGATATAGGTTAAATAATAATGGGGAAAGTGGGCATCCCTGCCTAGTACCAGATTTTAAAGGGAAAGCGGAGGGAAAAACTCCATTGCAGTAAACTTTCGCTCTAGGATCTGAATATAATGCTTTGACCCAGGAAATGAAAGGGGCTAGAAAACCCATTACCACCAGGGCATCAAACAAATATGTCCAATTGACCCTGTCAAATGCCTTCTCCGCATCCAGAGAAACCAAATCCATTGGTTTATCTGCATCTCTGGATGTGGAGAAGACATGTGCCAACTTATGAATATGGTCTGATGAGACTCTGCCCTGCACGAACCCAATTTGTTCAGGACTCAAAAGCTCTATCCAGACTTTGGACACTCCTGCTGCCAATATTTTGGCAAACATTTTTATGTTGTAGTTCATTAATGAAATGGGACGAAAGTTCATAACCCTATTCGTCTCCTTGCCTGGTTTTGGCAGTACCACAATAATGGCCTCCAAAAGTGTTGTATCCGTAATCCCCTTCTCACATATAAAATTAAACAGTTGAAGAAGAATAGGGCATAAGTCCTCCTCAAAAACCTTATAAAAATTTGATGGAAACCCATCCGGACCTGGGGCTTTATTTTTGATTAGAAACCTAATAGCATCCCTAATTTCTTGCTGAGAAATAGGACGTGCCAAAAATTCCTGCTGGGATACCTCCAGCGAAGGCAGTGATGAGGCTAGCAGATAATCCCGGGTTTCATTAGGTGGAGGGTTGGGTTCAGGAGGGCTATACAGTTGCATATAATATTGTTCAAATTCTTTGGCAATTTGCCTGGGGGTAGTTAGGACAGTGTTATTCGATAGGGAAAGCACAAAGGGAACCAGGCGAGACTCATCTTGTTTTCTAAGGTTCATCACCAAAAGATGGCTGGCTTTATCCCCTTGTTCAATATATTTAGCTTGGGTTTTAAAGAGAGCATATTCCACTATTTCCCTCAAAATTTCCACATATTTATTCTGTAACTCTACTAAATGCAACATCTCTTCATCAAGTGGAGGATTTGATAATGACATTTCTAAGGCCTTAATTTCCTCTAAGAGAGTTTTGATTTTTGCATCTTGCTTTTGCTTCTTGGTAGCTGAGATTCTAATAAATTCCCCCCCCCATAGAGCACATTTTAAAGTACACCATATTTTATCAAAATCAGGGATAGATCCTTCATTTTGACCCATAAATTGCTTTATAAAATCTTTAATCCAATTGACTACGTCCTCTTGATTAAGAAGCTGAGAGTTTAGTTTCCATATAGTATGTTTTTGACTACTTCTGGCTAAATTGGCTTCCAGCCAAATTGGGGAATGATCATATAACACTCTGGGGGTAATCCCACTACCCCACAGACCTGAAATTACTCTCTGATTAACCAAAAAGAAATCTATCAGAGAAAGGGATTTATGCACAGGGAAATAGAAATTGTAAGCCTTCGTACCCAGGTTCAAAGTACGCCAGGGATTCACTAAGCCATAAACTTCTATAAGGTCTCGCAGAGATCTTTGGGCTGGAGAGAGAGTAGATCCTAATGAAGAGGATTTGTCCAGGGCAGAGTCTATAACCACATTCCAGTCTCCCGCTAGAATTATGGGTAAGCCACTAAAAGGAGCAAGGATTAGTGATAAGTTGGCAAAAAATTCTGGGGAATCCTTGTTCGGTCCGTAAATTGTTCCTACAAGGACTTCCCTGTTTTCTAAGATCCCCCTCAGGAAAATAAACATGCCTTGGGGGTCAGCCACTTTTTCTAGTTCAAGAAACTGAGTGCCCTTGGTAACCAGTACTGCCACACCACACTGGGTTGTGGATGTCCCTGCTGTATACACCATCCCAATATTACACCTTCTTAGTAGGTTATTCTCTGTTTCCAACATGTGCGTCTCCTGTTAAAAAGTGAAACAACAGTCCAACACCACTAGGTGCTTGATTATCTGAAGCCACTTTACCCTAGACCTAGCACCTTTGACATTCCATGATATAATTTTCATACTAAGGTGAGTAGTTTGGGAGATCCATTGGGATAGTAGCTAATGTTATTGGCACCTGTAAAACTTATAATAAAAATGGCTCTGGTCCCTCCCTCCCCTGCCTTCCCTCCCCCACCCTACGCACCTCCTGTTCCCCCAGTCTCTTCACACTAATATTCATTCCCTCACCACCCTCCCCAGCCCTTTATCCCAAACCAACTCTTCATAATCTACCCTATAGGCTAATTCACCTAATTTGTTCCCCAGTCCAAGTGACTGCTCTCCTATCACCTTGTCTGGCATGATGACGACCATGCCACCTGAAGAGTTCTCTCTCACTACTAATGCCCACCCCCCCAAATCCCATACGTTCTTTTCTCCACTATACTTTCCAGGACTCTTAGTATCCTGCCAGGAAAAATAGCTGCCTTAACCTAAGGGTCCATACTTCTGTTGTCCAGGAGCTACTAAGGGACTTCCCCAGCAGCTTATCAGCACTAAAAATTGACATCCCAGATTCCAAAATTGTAAATCTCAAACAGGTTTTTAAATTTTCTGCAATCCTAACAAACCTAACTGAATAAGATCAAGATATTATTTTAGCCAATTGGCTATGTAAAGAACAAAAAACAAAGAGAGACCCCCCCCAGAAACATAGACTTTGATGGCAGATAAGGACTGCTTGGCCCATCTAGTCTGCCCATTTCCCTACCTACAAGATAGGCCGCAGATCCTAGTTAACCAACAGCCTATTTCTTCCTGCCCACCACAAGAATTGCCTTATGTCTGACCCATGCATTTTTGAATTCTCCCACAGTTTTAGACCCCACAACCTCCTCAGGAAGGCTGTTCCATGCATCCACTACCCTCTCTGTGAAATAATACTTCCTCACATTGCCCCTGAACCTCCCCCCCCTCTATCTTTAAATTGTTCTTGCATGTCTGTTTTTCTGAAAGATGATACCCTCTTGGACTTTTTAAATGAATATAACAAACCTCCTAGTGCTAGGGGGTTCCAACCCATTAACACTTTGGGTTAAATAGGAGGTGTTTCCCTTTTCTTTTTTAAGTTTCTGTGTGGCCCATTTACCCTCCCTCATATTTGGGTATCACAGGCCATTTCCACTAATTATTTACCCTTTAAGTAAATTTGGTTAACACAAATTATTTTTTTGCTTTATAGAAACTAAAATGCCTTTCTATAAAGCACACATCTCAAATTGTGCATTTCTAGTTACACCTGGTAGCCACTAGATGTCGCTACAGTCTTATTTAAACAAGTCAGGAAACTTGTGCTTGCAGAACTCCGATGCCTTCACCAAGGTTTCAAATGATTGCCAGGTGCCCTCATGGAATATCTGTAGAGTTGCTGGATATCGGACTCTGAATTTTTATGCTCGCAGAGATGAGCTTGGAGACCACAGGGTGAAGGGCAGCCCTCTTCTGTCGCACCGAGTATGGTAGGTCCTGTGCCACTCTTATCCTTTTACCCTCCCATTTGATTTCTTGTAGGTCCTTTAATTTGGCAATAATATGCTGCTTATCCAAGAAATTGAGCAATTTAAACAGGAAGGGTCTGGGAGGAGAACCTGCAGGCAGCGTGGGCCTTAGAGAGCGATGTGCCCACTCAATTATATAAGTAGGACCATTGGGGGAGGGCCCCACTAATTTTTCACAAACCTTCCTGGCAAACACCACGGGTACTGGACCCTCTTCCCCCTCAGGCAGTCCCAGCACCACCAAATTGTTTCTTCACGATCTCCCTTTCAGGTCCTCCATTTTCTCTTCGGCTTTCTTGAGCCTTTGCCTCATAAGACCCAGTTCTGGCTCCAGGTGCTGCCGACAGTCATTCAGCGAGGATATACGGGCCTCGTGGTGTGAGGTGATGATAATATGGTAGAGTGGGGGGGATTGGTGAGGTTGGCTGGTCTGGGGAGGTGAGGAGAAGAGAGATGGGTTGTAGGGGCAGGAGGGGGACCAGGAGAAGGAGAAGAAAAGATGGGAGTAGGAACATGGTGTATGAGGGAGTGGATGGGGGGGAGTGGAAGGAAAAGCTGGAGGGGGGAGGTGGTGGGCAGAGGTTAAGGAGCTGTAAATGCAGAAATTTGGCAAGTCTGAGAGTAGGGATAGAGGGTTGGAAAGAAAGAATAAAGTATAGTTGAGGCCACCAGGTGATGTAGGGGTTAGGGTCTCCACCTTCTGAGCAGAAGGTGCAGAGTTTGAATCCCCAATGGGGCAGGGTGGGGAGAGCCCTGTAGGGTGTGGAGTTCCTAAGGAGGGCTGAGGGGGCAGAGGAGAGTTTTAGAGTAGGAGGATATACTGAGATGAGGGGGATGTGTGGTGAGGCAAGAGAAAAAAGAGAGCAGTAGTGACTCCTAGTGGTCAATGAGTATAAGGAGCAGCTGGAGAAGTGGGGTGTTAGCAAATACTGGCTGCAGTCACATGACTAGTCACATGACCCATAACAGGACATAAAGGAAATGATGACCAAGGGTGGGTGTGGTGGTGGGCTAAGGAAATGATGAATAAGGGTGGGTGGGTGGGGCAGTGCCATGCAGCAGTGATGGGTAAATACATTTGTCACCTTGTGTGCTATTCAGGAGCACTGGGCCGGAGGGGAGGCTGCAGCAGGGGCTGTACACATGTAGATGGTGGTACTCTGAGTGGGCTGTTTGTGGCAAGACCTGCTGGATAGATGAGATGGGGATTAGGTCTATACACCGTGGCAGACAATAGGTCCTCTCACTGAGCATGTGCAAGTGAGGATCGTGGTGGCACCAAGAGAACAAAGGATAATACCCTCAAAAACAATGCACAGTAAATTTCACAATATCACAGTATTCTACACTACCTAACTAAGCATGCTAGAGATATTTCCTGTGCTACTAGGACTGCCCTGTAGTACCTAAATGCTATAGCTTGGATTACAAACAACAGCAGATCCCCTAAAGGTAACATGCAAAATGTAGGCAAAATGGGGTAAAAAGGAAGTTTTCAATGTCTAGAAATGCAATCAGTCGAGTTGGCCAATGGTAATGTGCCCAAAAAACATAGACAGAGCAGGAACCGAGTGCTGTAAATACTTTTGAGTTCCTCACCTTGTGTGCAGTTTGGGAGCTCTGGGCAGGAGGAGGGGGCTGCAGCAGTGTGCACCCGTCGATGGTGGTACTCCAGTGGGTCCATTTGTGGCAAGACCTTGTGTGTTGTTTAGGAAGCTCTGGAGGCACAGCAGGTGCACCATGGATTGGTGATTAACTGGGTGGGCCATTTGTGGCAAGGGCCTATTTGTGTGCTGTCTGAATTCCAGGAAGGGAGAGGGGCTGCAGTATTGCACCCATTGATGGTAGTGATGGTAGTTTACTAGAGTCAGGCATGGTGCCGCAGGACTGGAGAACAGCACATGTGGTGCCCCTCCACAAAAATGGTCCAGAGGAAGACCCAGGGAATTACAGACCAGTCAGTCTGACCTCAATCGTGTGCAAGCTTATGGAGACCATACTTAGGGAAAGGTTGTTAGACTGTCTAGAGAAGCATGGCCTCCAAGACGTGAGGCACCATGGGTTCATTGGGGGGGGGATCATGTCAAATGAATCTGATTGACTTCTTTGACTGGATCACCAAGACAGTAGACAGGGGCCAAGTGGTAGACATCCTCTATCTGGATTTCAGCAGGGCCTTTGACTCTGTGTCCCACAAAAGGTTGATCAGGAAGTTGGTGGATCTTGAGGTTGGGGATAAGATGTCCAGATGGGTGGAAAACTGACTGAGGGACAGAACCCAGAAGGTGGTTGTGGGGAGAGAGTTATCTGTCACCTAAGAGGTCATAAGTGGGGTCCCACAGGGCTCAGTGCTGGGGCTGGTCTTGTTCAGTGTCTTCATCAATGACATTGGAAATTGCATTAAGGGCAAAATGTGTCTATTCATGGATGACACCAAGCTCAGCAAGAGAGTGGACACAGCTGAAAGGATACAGGACCTACAGGATGATCTGGAAAAGCTGGGGAAGTGGTTCGGGATCTGGCAGCTTGGCTTCAATGCCAAGAAATGCAAAGCTATGCACACTGGAGCCAAAAGTCCCGAACCGAGTGTTACCTAGGTGGCATCCAGGTATCTGTATCAGAGGAGAAGAAGGACCCGGGAGTGATGATCACTAGTGACCTGAAGCAGTCCACGCAGCACAAGAAAGCAGCAGCAAGGGCAAACAAGATGCTGGGATGCATAGCTAAAGGGATCAGTAGTAGGAGAGAGGAGGTTATACTACCCTTGTACAGGTCACTGCTGTGGTCACATCTAGAGTACGGAGTTCAGTACTGGTGCCCACACCTCAAAAAGGACATTAATCTGCTGGAGAAAGTCCAGAGGAGGACTACAAAGATGATAGCAGGTCAGCAGGATAAGGCATATGAGGGGAAGTTGAGGGCACTGAACATGCACTCTCTGCAGGAAACGAGACAGAGAGAGAGGGGGGACATGATTGGGACCTTCGAGTACCTGAAAGAGATAAATAAGGTGGATAAGGAGGGTCTCTTTAAGCTGAATGGCAACCATAACACGAGGGGGCACAGTCTTAAGCTGGAAGGGGGTGGATTAGGAGGGATGTCAGGAAGCACTTCTTCATAGAGAGGGTAGTGGATACTTGGAATGCACTGCCAGAAGAGGCAGTCTTGTTGAAGACAGTAGGCATCTTCAAGAGAGGCTGGGATAGATATAGGAGGAAGGTAAGAATCATGGGTAGGGAGGATGGTAAAAGTGGGGAGGGAGGGCAGGGACAGTAGCTCAAGCTGTGGACCCTGCAATATGAGCAGACTAGATAGACCAAATGGCCTTCTTCTGCTGGCTTCTTCATGTGTTCGTAGGTTCATAAACTGTCCTGCTGTCTTATGACCCAAATGGTTCCAAGCTATTTCTCTGTATACTACACCCTGTACTCTTAGGACCTGCTGGGTACCAAGACCGATCCTTTCTCTCCATAAAGGTATGAGCACTTTTCACCTAAAAGCTTGAAGCCTGTTACTGTGGAGCCCAACAGGATGAAATACAGTGTCACAGTTTCCTGCATGACCAAAAGGATTATCTCCCACTGAAATAGCCTTGGTATTCCTGCAGTAATTCTGCTGCATAATTTTTAAGAATTGGATTGCATCCAAGAGGGTTTCACAGTACCTTAAATTGACCCCTTTTGCCCAAAGATGATGAAGATCAAGCTTCCAGCCACATCTTGTATTGGGCACTGAATCATGGCTTTCCCCAGGACCAGTGATGCTGCCAACCCTGTGCCAGTCTGTGATACTCACTGCCAAGACTGGGACAAGATAGGTGGTGGAGGCCATGTTTGTGGCTCTGGAGCTCTGCTTTGAATCAGTTATGAGTTAATTACTTCTACCTCATATGAGCTCCAGCTGGATACCATCACCTTTCCTTGCTCCCTCCTCATCTTCAAATCTGGGAATAATTGCTGTTCCATCTCCAAATGTGACATCCTCATTGACATCATCTCCTCTTTGCCTCATCCAGGGAATCCCTTTATCTTGGGCAACTTTAAAACTCAATTATGTCTGGGCAGCCATTTTGTACCAAAGTTTAGAGATGGAAAGCTTGGGCTTCTAAAAGTGTCTCCAGGTAGTAAAGAGATACCACAAACTGGGCTTGCCCTCCCTCCTAAAAACTATTCTAGGATCTCTAAGGCTTTCACTTCACCCAACATACTGCTGAACCTATCAGTCTCAATGATACATCAGTAAATCATTCATTAGTTGTCATAGTCCTCTCCTTCCACCCAAACTGCATATTGGAAGTGAGCCCCCTCCCACTCAGTGACCACTGTTTTACAGTGTGCACAAAATGTATTGCCCTAAATCCCTCCTTAGGTCATCCTTTGGTATTCCCTCTGTTTGCTTAATCTATAATCCCTCTTTGGTGACCTTAACTCCATTGAATGGTCACTGATGCCATCCACTGCTGATGTGGATGATGTGGTGTCATACGTCCAGTTTAATTTCAGCTGTCTTGGACCCATACAGTATGTCCTTTTGGTTAGGGTCAAAAGATCCAACAAAACCTCCCATGGACGTCAGGTGAGCTGCTGGACCATCGTAAGGTTTATGTTGCTGCCTGGCACCTGTATAATTCCTTTGAATTATAAAAGTGCAATATCAGGTGAAAACTGATATGAAATACCTGCCCCAAGGAAATTCATTCAGCAGAGACTGACTTATTTACCTGCACATTATAGAAAAGTTCCTTTGCCTTACCAAATTCTGGAAGGTTGTTTACTCCCTGATTGACCCCCCCCATCTGCCCCCACCCGTGATCACGTTTTTTTCTGCTCCTTGGTCACTTGTATCCTGAAGGTTGCTTCTGCCTTTAACGATAATCTTACACAAGGTCCCTGCACCCTAATTGGTACCCTCAGAGGTACACCGTAGACAGCTAGTGCTTAAGTATATGTCATACTAACATATAGGGCTAAGGGCATCTACCATACAAGAACAGATGTCAGGATATGTATGCATATTGTTGTAGTACACTTTGCTTGCTAATACATATATTCCCCTATGTATTTTCTGTGTATTTCTTACTTGTAAGATGCCAAGGAACCTGTGTCCTTGGAATAATTATGATATGTAAGTCGGCATTGCCACCTTTTGGTGATTTGTATTACTACACTGAGTTATGTAAGACTCTGTATAAGAACTCCTTTGCTTCACAATCTGATGATTACTACAAAATTGTATAATGTTATCTTGGACCGTGGAGCCTCCTCTAATTTAGCCAATAGGGCGCATCTCTGTAACTAGAAATGTTTCTATCTTATAGTAACCATAGTAATTATCATAGGTATATAATGTGATACACTAGTCTTGTACCTCGGAGATCCCAAGAGACACAAAGAAACCTCGAGGTATAGGGAATGCTTAGCACTGGCTCCCAGTTCGTATTGGTAAGAACTGCACAGGGCAACTGTGAGTTTATCCTTTTTGGTAGTAATAAACAAGTTTATTACTCTAATGCAACGTGTCTGTGATTACTTGCATTCCCAATATTGCCAAGAACCTGAAAGTGAAGTTTAGACCTCCTGACAATTGGTGACCACGTGCAGGTGATATTTGGTGTTTGTAAGTTTTCACTTGTTGCTATAAATTTTCCCTTTCCAACAGGGACAGTAGGTGTACATTTCCGTATCACCTCTCCCATTTTAAAACCAGTTTGTAGTCACTTACAAAGTCTGGCTGTCATCCTTTTGGGTGTGGTCGATGCCGACTCGACTCACTCCGTTACAGCTTTGAACTGTAAGCCTACAACTTTTACAGTAGCCTGGCTGTGTATAAAGTGCTCCTGCTGGGGATCAATACATAGCACGGCACCTTTTTCACAGTTTGATTTTTCGTTCCCTCCCACACAATGGGCACCATATCAAATATCTGAGCAGAACTGAGACTTGATGTCTCGAACTTCCTTACCTCCCATGGAGGATGGGCTGACTTCACGTGGGACGCAAGTCAATCCAAAAACCCTATACTGGGGATTTTAACCCAGTACACAGAGACAAGACAATCAACCAATAAGCGTCAGGCTAAAGGATTGATGGTCGCGGCTCTCTATGCTGCTCTGGAAGCCTCCAAAGCAAGGTTTTGAACCCTTGATCTGCAAATTTCATCTCTTAAGCAACAGATTGGTTTGCAGGAAATGGAATGTGCTAGACTGTAGCAGAACTTGGAGTCTGAACTCCAAACTCTGCGGAATGAAAAGGATTCACTTTTGCATCATTCAGCTCAAGCTGGAGAACAGGAACTTTGTATGTTGAAGCAGGAGTGTGAAAGTTTGAGACAGGATAAGGGACAGACATTGTATATGAATGATTTGCTAAGTGCTGCAAATGCTCTGTAGAGTGAGGAGATGGGAGAGCTACAGGACGAGATGAATCAGGTACATAATGACTTAGAAGTGGCTACTAGGGACAATCGTGAATTGAGTGCTGCGTATAGAGTGTTGCAGAAGCAAATGCAAGATGAGGTTGATATGGATGTTGCAACTGTGAGTCATGCTGAATGTAGAACCAAGATGGCGAAACTGCACCGTCAGCGGGAGGTTCTGTCTGGACATGTTAAGGCGATGGGAGGCGTAGCCCCTGCCTTACACTCGTCATCTGAAGGGGAGGTATCTGATGATGACATCTCTCAGTACAATGCCCAGTCACACCCCTACTATAGCCCAGAAACTCCACCCAGCCATCCACAACATGGCGGGTCCTCACTCCACCCTCACCATCATACATCATCGACGTCGTGACGCCCATCTTGGGAGACGCCAACATGGTGGCCTCCATGATGGGGGGGAGCAGGCCCAGGCCTGGTCCTGATGGCACCACCGATAGCTGTTATTAATGTGGAAGACAGGCAAAAAATAGAAACAATAACTGAAACTGCAATAGGCAATGTACTTCTTCCTGAGAGAAGTAAATGGGCCATTAAAACCCAAATTAGGCAGCTTCTTCAGGAGGCTGGCACTCAGGATGGTATTGTTTGTACTGTGGCCGAGGCTGCAGCTCGGGCCACCCTAGATGGCGCTCGAGATAATCTACCTCTGCCTGATCGACCCAGTAATCCCCTACAAATTGCCTACTCTGTTCAGCAAATAGCTGACAGTATCGGTCGGATGAACCCATCCGACAACCTTAGTTGTCACTTAGAAAAGGTGCATTCTAAATGCGAGATGCTTAGCCTCACTGCAGAATACCAGGTCCAGATACCACGCCAGACCATCGATCCTAGTTTGTGGTCCAAACTCCCCGATGACATCCTTCAGGATGGGAACGCCACCTTTGATGAGGTTGCAGCTGAGCTCACTTCTGCTCACAGCCCAGGTGTAGTAGGAGTGACGATTGCATACCCTGTAAAACAGAATGAAAAGAAAAGTCCAGCGACTTACTACCAGAGACTTTGGATGGCTTACCGAGCAGGAAAGCACCTGGCACAAGAAGCTGCAGATGTAGATCTTATTGAGTATAAGACCCTGTTCCTTAGTAACATGATTCCTGCAGTACGAGAAAAGGTAGAGCCAACCACCTACCCCAATACGGATAGGTTTGGCGACATTCTTCAGAAAACCGAGAGAGTTTACCAACTACATCCGTGATCTGGACTCCAGTTCCAAGAAGGTAGCCACCGTGGAGCCTTCTTCAGAGGCCACGATGCATTACACTGTGGAAGAGCAGGCCCAATACCAACAGGCCCAACATCAACAGACTCTTCCAGCTGATAACCAACACCCCCAACAGACCCTACACCTACAACAGCCACATCAACAACAACAATAGGGTGGGAACTGGAATTGGCATAAGAATAAAAAGCATAAGGGTAAAGGTAAACCACAACAACAAAAAGTAGGCCCTTCATGTAGGGAGATAGCCAAAGAGAATTGAAAATTCCGAGAGCTCCTGGGACAAGTGCGTTCTGTAGCGGACGCTGTTCCCGCACAGGCCCTTGCAGCGGTACAACCGATGACCCAGACGCCGACAGGTCATGGGGATACTGGAAGTGTAGGCCTTCAGACCCATACAGGCCTGAACCCAGAAGCTCCTCCCTATACAGCATCAGTGCAGTGAGGTGAAGTGATTCACAGGAGTCAGGCCCAACCTCTCCATGAACCCAGCAGTACAGATTGATAATTACAGGCCCCAGTCCGGATTGTAAACAAGCTGGTCTTGGATACAAACGGAAGGCCCTGCACTGAGGCCGAGGTCGGGGGCCACCTTCTAGTAGTCTTATTAGATACAGGAGCAGCTGTTTCTGTATTACATGATGAACATCCAGACACATTCCCTTGGTCCACCGGATGGAGGACCAACATGTCAGGAGTTGATGGTACTAGGCTACCTGCACACTGTTCTTTACCCCTACCGATAGAGCTAGGCCATCTAAAGGCCTCACACACTTTCCAGCTGATGATAATGCATGATCATCCTAGTATCATAGGAATCGATTTCCTTGCACCAAACGGCTGTGTGGTGGATCTACCTAACATGCTACTGATACAGATTCAGGGTCAATACCATACCATTTTGATCCCTGATTCACACGTTGTGGCGACAATCTCTGCCAACGACAAGGAGTATGACGTCATAGATTTGTTCAAAGATCATGAGCTTTTCCCAAAGCTTCTTCCCATTTTGCAATGACACCTGGAGGAGTTTGCAATTAACAAACACGACTGTGGCAGAATGCACACTGTCATCGAAGTGCCAGGACCAGCACATGAGAGGCAGACAGTATCCTTTTCCAACTGAGCCTTGCCTTCTCTTAGAGAAACAGTCAAGTCACTCCTCAAGCAAGGAGTAATCAGAACTTGTGTTTCCACTGCTAACTCCCCAGTGTGGCCCATGAAAAAACCCAGACACCTGGAGACTTACTACTGACTACAGAAAACTAAATCAGATCACCCCCAGTTTTCCCCAATTGTGGCATCAGCACCTGATGTACTGCGACTCCTGACCCCTGACCTGAAATGGTTCAGTGTCCTGGACATTTCCAATGGTTTTTGGTCATTACCACTGGCCCTTAAGAGTCAATATAAGTTTGCCTTCACCTTTGAAGGAAGACAGTACATGTGGTCTTGCTTGCCGCAAGGATTCCATAATAGCCCGTCCCTGTTCCACCTGCACATGATGGACACCCTCAAGAGTTTCTCTACTCCCCAATGTCTCTTGCAATATGTGGATGACCCGTTGCTGGCAACAGCCACACAGGAACAACATCTGGATCTCTTGGACTAACTACTGATTCTCATCAAGAGAGCAGGCCTGAAATGCAATCCAGCAAAATCACAGCTATGTCAGAAAGAAGTACTCTTCCTGGGTCTAAAAATAACTGACCAAGGTCAAAGCCCTACCTGGAAAAAGTTACAAGGATTGCAAGACTTGCCATTACCTACCAGTGTGGCAACTCTTCGAAGGTTTCTAGGTATGGTGAATTATTCGAGAGATTTTATTTGTGATTATGCTTAGAAAGCTGCTCCCCTGTATGAGTTACTCAAGAAGGACATCCCATGGACTTGGGTCCCTATACACACCCAGACTGTGATGTCACTGAAGCAGGCCCTGGCTTCTGCCCCAGCTCTGGTCAACCCCAATCCAGCACTACCATTCCATCTGGAATGTGCCACCTCCGACATTGCCATGTCAGCAGTGTTGGCCCAGAATGTTCATGGCACCCTGAGACCCATTGCATATGCATCACAGCTCTTGACCCCAGTGGAACAGAAGTACAACCTTTGTAAAAGGAACCTTCTGGCCACCTACTGGGCTGTCAAGCACTTCCTGTATATCATTGGGTACTCTCCACTGATCATCAACACCAACCATACCCCAACTACCTTTCTGCTCTCAGACAGAGTGAAGGATGGGTCAGTCTCCAACACCAGACTGACACACTGGTCACTTCATCTCCAGGATAGAGACATACAGGTACACCCAACAAAAATTCCATCTATGCTGGCTCATGGACTCCTTTTCCAAGGAGAACCCCATGACTGTACACTGCAGTCACTTGATCTTCCAGATCCAGGTCCTTTCCTCCCTGCCACGCCACAGATACTTGACAACACTTCTTTGTGTCACGTCTTTACTGATGTTTCAGCATCCATCAGGGAGAACAAATTGCAGGGATTGGCATTCTAGTGATTTACCCTTATGGGAACACTGTTAAAATATCTAAGCGCTGCAGTGAAGCATCACCACAGTATGCAGAGATGGCAGCGGTGGCCTGTGTCCTCAAGTTCATCCAGCATGGGACCCAAGATACTAACATTTTTACAGACTCTAACTGGGTTTGTTGTTCTCTTACAGAATTTCTTCCCTTCTGGCAGAAGAACTCCTTCCTCTCCTCTGATGGCAGTCCAGTGAAGTACAAGGAATTGATAATATATATACATTCACTGGCACAAGAATTTGCACACAGACTCTATGTACATAAAATCAAAGCTCATTCTCTCCATGACCCCTATTATGCCTTCAATGACACAGCAGACACCCTTGCCAAGGAAAGGACCCAAGGGGAGGACATCTGGATGATGGACCATCCAGAGACCAATGCGGCCATACAAATTGCAGCACTCAGGAAGAAACCTGAACCCTTTTCCCCCCTGGACCTCTCAGCAGCCCAACATGTTGACACTGAACTCAAAGAAGTGTTCAGATTCCTTGACAAGGGTACCGAAGAGAAACTTCCCACACATAACCCCTACCGGAGGCATGAAGGTAAGTTACACTTGTCACCTGATGACAAGCTTATTTGGTACCAGCCAGATGATTCCACCACTAAGTTGTGGGTGGTCCCCAGACACCTCAGGTCTGAATTTTTGCACCAAGTGCATGATACAGCCACTGGTGGATGCCAGTGAGTGGAAAACACCCTCCAAAGGCTTAAGATCACTGCCTGGTGGCCTGGTGTCACCAAAGACATTAAACAGTGCATAGACAATTGTCTTGTTTGTGCGCAAAACAAATGGGTAACAATGTACAACTCAACTTCACTTGCATCTTGGGATTCTGTAGACATTAGGGACCTCTTGATCTTCACTTTAGAGGTACCTATGATGCCATCATACTCCCTTGATGGAAACACAGCCTTGTTGTGCATGGCTGCCCATGCATTATTTTCTGTCAAACTGCTAACTTTATTCTGTTGACAAAATACCTTTTGTCTACTCCTAATGTAATGTTGTGGACAACATGTATTTTGTGTTTCCTAATTTCATTCTGTTGGGAACAATGCTTCCTGCCAAACTTCTAAGTTCAGTTTGTGGACTAAATTCATTTTCTCAAACTGGTAGTTTCATTCTGTGCTAATTTCATGCCACATACAACATTCATTTTGTCAAATTCTGAACTGTATTCTGTAGACAAAATGTTAATGTTAAAAAAGTGTCTCATACCTTCCAGTCAAGTTTTAGGCAAACACACTCAGCTGTTCGACCCTCCTCAAGTTCACTGACCACATCCTGAAGGGAAAGGATCAGGGATTTCTGAACTCTAAAGTCTTTTGTCTTTTGTCAGTCTGACAAAAACTTTTGGTACTGTGGCTGACCACTGTTTCTATTCAAGTTAGTTGGTGTAGGCCTTTCTGACCTTGCAGTTGATGGATGTGCTCCTACCTTACTGACATAATTCAATCAGTTAATATAGGTACTGTAGCTCTCTCTCCATTCACCTCCCAATAACCCCTGGTGTTCCACAGGGCTCAGTCCTAGGCCTCCCCTACTATTCTCTATTTTTCTAAAATACCTCTTACAGGCCTGTGAATTGGTGCTCATACACATATATGCTGACAGTACAGGGGTCTCCCTCAGTGGTACACATGCCTCTTAGCTGTAAGCCGCTCTCCAGTGTAACTTTAACAAGGTTTAGAATGGGTTCCAGTCCAACTAGTTCTCCCTAGATGCTCACAAAAAAATCAGTCTCAGTGACTTTTGGAAGAATACAGTGAGAAAGAGAAAAAGAAAGAAAGAAAGAAAGAAAGAAAGAAAGAAAGAAAGAAAGAAAGAAAGAATGTGAGTGAGTGGAAAGCACATGTTAGAAGTGGCAGTGACATCTGGACCTTACTGTGACTAATTTTTGTTAGTTCTGTCTTGAACTGTGGTAGTCTGGGGAGTTGCAAGAAGGGTTCTGGCAGTTTGTCTAGCCAGTGTGGTGCCCAAAACTGCTCTTATTGCAGATTTTGTTGGAACATCGGATCTGGTTTGCATTACCGAGACCTGGTTAGATGGGAATGCTGCCCCAATTTTGGAGGCAGCTATCCCCTCCGGGTACTTGGTTATACATCACCCAAGATTGGACCACGGGGGTTGTGGTCTGTTTTAAGACCGAATTGGGCCTAACTGGGGCACCAGTTGAGAAGGTCACATCATTTGAGTGTACTGTGGTAACTGGTGTGGGGTGTAGGATAGCGCTCATTTACCATCCACCAGGTGATGAGAAGCTGTTCCTGCAGGAAGTAGCAGACTATGCTGCTGTCATGGCATTGGAGTTGCCCAGACTGATGGTTCTGGGTGACTTCAATGCCTGGGTTGACGACGAATTCTCGCTTTTTGGACAACACTTCCTCCAGGTGATGACATCACTGGACTTCACACAGGTTGTTTCCTCAGTTACTCACAATGGCAGTCACTCTCTTGATGTGGTCTTCCTCCTGGGGATTGAGGCCTCCGACCTGGTGGTGGAACTTGTCAGTTGGTCTGATCACTACGCCGTTGAGTTCAATTTTTCTGCCTCCTCCACCGGGTAGGTCGGCCCCTGTGGAGATGGTCAGTTATCGCCCTTTGTGGGATGTGGTCCCTGAAGACCTGGCGGTGGTGATTGACCTCTCAATGGTTGGTGAGATCAGCACAGACCCTGAGCTGTTAGTGACAGCCTATAACAGGACCATATCTTCAGCTCTCGATCTGATTGCTCCTGTTTGAGTTCATCCCCCCTTCTGCTTTGCCCCAGGGCTCCATGGTTTGATGGGACTCTGAGGGAGTTGTGGAGATTGGGGCGTAGGTCAGAGCGTTGCTGGCGGAGGTCTGCCTTGGATGCCGACGACCTTATTTTGTTAGAGCATTATAAACGCTATCAAACAGAAATTTCCCATAAGAATGTAGAATTTCTGTCCAGGGAAATTGCTGTTGCACGGAACCAAGTGGCTTAACTCTTTCGAACTGTGGACAGGCTGTGCAACCCAGCCTGTCTGCAGTTCCATCAAGTTTTTTCACAAATTGAGTGTGATGAGATCACTTGATTCTTTGTGAATAAGGTGGCTGACATCAGGCAGGAGTGCAGTCAGCCTCACTCTATGGTGGATGCTGTTGGTCAGTGCTTAGTCACAGAGCCCGGAGTTTCCTGGAGTACCTTTGATCTGCCGGAGTTCGTTGACATTATGCGGTCCATTCAGGGGATGCATCCTACATGCTGCAGTTTAGATCTTGGCCCTACTTCCCTGATTTTGGGTTGTAGTGATATCATCGGCCCAGTCTTTGGAATTTGGTGAGTTTCCTAGCTCCCTGAAGGAGGCGGTGGTGACACCCCTCCTGAAGAAAGCTTCTTTGGACCCGAAGAATCTAGTGAACTACAGACCTATCTCTAACCTTCCTTTTGTGGGAAAGGTTATTGAGAAAGTTGTGGCAGCTCAACTGGAGAACCATTTAACCATCCATAATTTATACAAACCTCTCCAATCGGGTTTTCGTAAGTGGCATAGTACTGAGACTGCTCTAGTTCGGGTGCTCAATGATCTCCTGATGGCGAGAGATTGGAGAAACCATTCCATCTTGGTACTCCTTGATTTGTCATCAGCTCTTGACACTGTGGATCATGGGGTTCTGCTCAAGCACCTGAGGTTCATCTGTGGGCTGTCGGGGACAGTACTCAGGTGGTTTACATCTTTCCTCACTGGTAGAACTCAGAGAGTTGTCTCGGGAATGTTTTCTTCTGAGTCTTTCTTTCTGCCGTGTGGGGTACCTCAGGGCTCGGTGCTGTCTCCCATGTTATTTGCAGTGTACATGCTGCCCCTCAGAGACATTGTAAGATGGTATGGGCGGAGGTTTCACTGCTATGCTGATGATGCCCAGCTCTAGCAGTCTTTTGCCCCCGACCAGGTTAGTGCTATCTCGGTACTGAACAGCTGCCTCATAGAAATCCAAGATTGGATGAGTTCTAGTGGTTTAAAATTGAACGCAGGAAAGGTTTTGGTGGTGGACCCGGGTGATAGGACAGAGGGGTTGAGAACTGATCTCCCCTCTGGTTTAGTCCTGGGGGGGGGGCTCAGATTCTTACCTCTGAGTGGGTGCATGACCTGGGAGTGGTGCTTGACGATGGGCTGACCCTTTGACATCAGGTGTCAGCAGTCATCAAGCTGGCCTTTTATCATCTTAGGAACATTGCTAGGATAAAGCACCTCATTCCATCCAGCGACCTGCCTGTTTTGGTCCACGCCTTTGTGACATTGCGCCTTGACTACTGTAACTTCCTTTACCTAGGGCTTCCTGGGGTTGATATCCGCTACTTGCAGCTAGTGCAGAACGCTGCGGCATGTTTATTGACTGGGGTATCTAGGAGAACTCACATTACCCCAGTGCTGTGCGATCTGCACTGGCTGCCTGTTCAGCGGTAGATCACCTTTAAGGTAGGTTTATTAACTTACAAAGCCCTACACAGACAGGGTCCCAACTACCTGAAAGAGCTTCTGGTTCCCTACACCCCTTGCGACAGCTCTGCTCAGCTGATAAGGGGTTGCTGGAGATTCCGAGGGTTAGTCTAAAGTCATCTGGTGCTCGCACCTTTGGGTTTGTTGCCCCTACCCTGTGGAATTCTCTGCCCTGTCAGCTACAGGAGTGCAGGACAGTGGGGGTGCTTTATGCAGGCATTGAAGATCTCTTTGTGGGGTAAAGCCTATCCCAAATTTCTTTGGTTTTATAAGTATGTATTGTATTTTTTGATTTTATCTAATTGTGCAGTGCCTTGATATTTGAAAGGCGCTATATCAAATAAAGTTTATTATTTATTATTATTATTAAAAGGCAAAGAAGTATTGGCCTTGATTTGTTTTTCAGAAAGACACAGTTAGTGCACACCTGTTCATGCTCCTGGTTTATTGGTTATTTACATGGATAAGTAGATTTTGAATGGAGGGAGGTGACAGGCCCTTGAGCACCTTCATCCTGAGTAGACATACCTGCTATTTGAAGCAGCCCTGCAGTTTGAGCCAACTGGTTAGCGAGTAATGAATGCTTGTATGTGTAAGCCTATCTACCCCAAGAACAAATTGACAAGCTTTATTTAGTAGCTGCTCCATAGACTGGCAGATCATAGTCTATTGTTGGGAGGACTGAGCTATTTACTGCCATGTGTTTTGCTTCAGGGGTGAGGTAGTGCCTATGTCTAAACAAAACACCTAATTTTATATTGGTTTGTTTTACAATACTGTCCACATGTGGGGCAAATGAGAGTGTGTTGTCTAGGGTTATCCTTAAGTATTTAAATGTGGGTAACTTGTTCCAGGGGAATTCTATTATAATTTAAAATGGTGGGGTGAGGGCCTTTTGTCATGCTAGTGGGCTTGGAAAAAATCATTGTTTTGGTTTTCTTATAGTTTAGCAGCAGTTTGTTTTGTCCAAACCACAATTCAAGAGCCTTGAAACTGTTTTGCAGTTCTTGTGTTATGATTTCAGGGTTTGAGCCACTTGCGTATGTGACTGCATCGTCTGCATACAGTAGAGTCTTTGATGGGCAGGCTGCAGGGAGTTTATTAACAAATAATCTAAATAATAGTGGCCCCAAGAATTGAGCCTTGGGGTACTCGAGTGGTGACATTACTGGGATCTGATAATGTTCTATTGATCTTTACTTGTTGAGACCTATTGGAGAGAGGTACTGCAGCTGTGGAACCAGAACAGTGTGTCTTGTGAGAGGCCAAGTGGGTGGAGTTTAGTGAGCAGTAGTGAGCGGTCAACTAGATCAAATGCTTTTGTTAGATCAATGTAGATAGACCCTACCAGACAGCTGCTGTCTAAGGCTTCATGCAGGTAACTGGTATATTCTATCAGAGCTGTATTTGTACTGTGGGACTTTCTGAAGCCGTGTTGTTGTGGGCATTGAATATTATATTTGCTGCAATAGTCTACAAGCTGATCAGAGACTATTTGTTCCTATCTCTTGGACAAGGAGGCAAGGATGAATATTGGTCTACAGTTGGAAACCTGTGTGCATTCTCCACTTTTGTGGACAGGGGTGACCACAGCTGTTTTCTATAACTGAGGGAACAGTGAGTACTGCAGAGAAAGATTGAAAAGTTTGGTGGGGGGGGGGGGCAGTTCATTCAGTGTTAGGGCTAGCAGTTTCATGTCGATCATGTCGAGGCCTAATCTTGTTTTCCCTAATACCCGTCTAACATACTTTATTGTATTGGTTATACAGTAGTAATAGGTTTGAAGTAGAATAGGTTGCTGTGGTTATGTGACTTGCTTGTGGGTATGGGTTTGTCTTCCATTGAAAGGGTGTCCACTGTATTGAAGGTGTTTGGGTTAAGGATAGCTAAGAGGTCTGTACAGGTGTTGTTGAAGGTGTTTGCAATCTTTAGTGGGTCTAGGGTGTTTACTCCATTGGTACTTATCATCGCAGGTGTGGATTTGTTGTCTCTTCCCAGGAGGTTTTTGGGGTTCTGCCAGAATTTTTTGCTGTCTCCCCAATTTCTTTGCACAAACTAGAGCAAGGAGAGAGTTTGTCTCAATGTCCAGGAACAGATCTGCTAGAGCACGATGCACACAGTGTTTATTCATTAAAAACATTAAAAATCACACCAGTAAACTGTAACACAAATACAGGGTATAACCTCTGCTGCACAAACTGTCAATGTTTCACATTACACTGAGGCTTTTTCAAGAAACAGGAAATGTCGACAGTTTGTGTGTGTGTGCATGGGGGTGCTACCCTATATTTGTGTTATGGTTTGCCGGTGCCATTTTTAGTGTTTTTAATGAATAAACACTGTGTTTATCATGCTCTGGTGTTGGTGCTGATCTGTTCCTGGATGTTGAGTCGAACTCTCCCGTTCTCTAGTTTGTGCATACCATGTTGTCTTGGCACCATCCCATTGTGTCCTGAGCCACCACCCCTAGTTCCCCAATTATTTATTTGTTGCTCTTTAAAATAGTTTGCCTTAGCCTGCCTTGGTGTCAGCGTGGCTCAGTTGGTAGCACATCCGCCTCTGGACCAGAAGGTCGTGGGTTCTTGTCCCACACCAGGATTGGACTTGCACCTAAAAATTGCTGGCATCTGAGTGCAGTATTGGGGGGCGCTGTACTGCTGGGGTGTGCTCTCCTTCAGATGAGACGTTAAATCGAGGTCCTTTCTGCCCATCCTGGTGTTGTCCAGGTGGAAGTAAAAGAACCCAGTACACTCTTCACAAAGAGTAGGGAACATTCCCAGTGTCCTGGCCAACATTCCCCTTCCCATAAACTGGTTCATGCAATTATCCAGGCTGTGTGTGGGTGATGATGTGCGATATGGCCGCCATCACACATTCAGTCACTTCACTACCAGTCTAGCATTGCTTGTAAAGTGCTTTGGATGTATGAAAAGCGCTATATAAATGCTGATTCTTCTTCTTCTTCTGCCTTATAGCCTTGGTACATTTGTTTAGGGTGACCCTGTACTTTTGCATGTCCCCTTTAGACTCAGAGGTTTTTGCTCTTTGCCATAGGCAGTCTCTGTCATGCATCTGGGAGAGGAGTGATAGGGCGATCCACTCAGCTTTTGTCCCACGGATTACCTATTTTTTGAGAGGGGCAAATATAATAAAGGTGCTAGCTGTACCTCTGACAGCCCTTCTGAACATGTCATTAAAAACCGGAGGTAGCGGAGGACTGGAAGAGGACTGATGTAGTCCCACTCCACAAAAGTGGAAATAGGGAGGAGGAAGGAAATTACAGGCCAGTCAGCCTGATGTTAGTGTAGGCAAGGTAGTGGAAACACTATTAAAGGACAGAATCTGTTGAATACCTAGTTACCAATAAGTTGCAGGATCACAGGCAGCATGGGTTCACAGTGGGGAGGTCCTGTCAGACAACCCTGATTGAGTTCTTTGACTGGGTAACAAAGGAAGTGGATCAAGGGGAAACTGTAGACATGGCCTACCTGGATTTCAGCAAGGCCTTCAACACCATTCCACATAGAAGGCTGTTAAACAAACTGGGAAGCCTAGGAGTAGGTCCTAAGGTAATAAAATGGGTGGAACATTGCCTGGGCAATGTGAGTGAGAGGGTGGTGGTAAATGGCAGTCACTGCAGAATAGGCAAAGTGACCAGTGGAATACCACAGGGATCGGTACTAGAGCTGGTCCTCTTCAATAGAAACATTGACATTGATGGCAGGAGATTGCTAGGTCCATCTAGTCTGCCCATTTGTTTTCGATCTATTTTGATGCTGTAGTTGCCCTTTGTACTCAGGGCTCCCTTGTGTCTATCCCATGTATTCTTGAATCCCCCCCACAGTGTTGACCCCCACAACCTCTTGGTGCAGGCTGTTCCAAGCATCCACCACTCTTTCTGTGAAGAAAAACTTCCTGGTGTTGGTAGAGAACCTCCCTCCTTGCAGCCTGAGGTCATGTCCCCTGGTCCTGGAGCTCTTCTTGAAGTGAAAAGGTTCCTGTGCCTGTACCTTATTAGTGCCTTTTATGTACTTGAATGTTTCAATCATGTCACCTCTCTCTCTTCTCTTCTCTGCTCATATTCAGTTCCTTTTTTTTTAGCTGTTTAACCAGGGATAGCACACTAAGCTGATAGCTTTTTTACAGGAGTGACCTGGGAGCACATGTAAGTTAAGTGACTTGCTCAGGGTCACACAGTATGCAAGTGGAAGCTGTGGGATTTAAACCCAGGTCTGGTCTGCTGGATGTCACCAGATTTGCAGCTCAGAGCCTTAGACCACTGCACTATACTGCCTCCTAAGTCCCCTAAGTCTTTCCTCATAAGACATGTACTGCAGACCCCGAATCATTTTTGTCGCCTTTCTCCGTACTGTTTCCACCTGGTCTATGTCCTTCCTGAGGTGAGGCCTCCAGCATTGGACTCCATATTCCAGGTGAGATCGGACCAGCGATCTATTAAGTGGTAGCACTACCTATCTCTTCCTGCTCGTGATTCTCCTCCCAGTGCAGCCCAACATTCTGTCGGCCTTCATTATTGCCTTCTCACACTGCTTACTAACCTTCAAGTCATCTGAGATTATGATTTCCAGATCTCGTTCCTGGTTTGAGGCTGCCAGTCTTTCATCTCCTAAGTAATACTCCTTTCTTGGATTTTTCTTTCCTACTGTATGTGCATGACCTTGCTTTTTTTGGCATTAAATCTCAGCTGCCACACTCCAGACATTTCTTCTAGTTTCCTGAGGTCAGGTTCCATCTTGCTCACTCATTCTGGGGTGACTACCCTGCTACATATCTTGGCGTCATCTGCAAACAGACACACCTTCCCTTCCAGTCTGTCAGTGACGTCTGCTGTAAAAGCATTGAAGAGCACAGGCCCTAGCACTGAGCCCTGGGGCACCCTGCAGGTCACCCTGCCTTCCGTCGATTGCGCTCCATTAACTGGTACCCTCTGGATTCTGCCTTGTGACCAGTTTTATACCCATCTAACTACTTCTGGACCAATTCCTGTGTGGTCAAGTTTTTTTTACCAGCCTACTGTGTGGAACTGAGTCTAAGGCCTTACTAAAGTCTAGGTAGGCCACATTTACTGCACCACCATCATCCACTATTTTAGTAGCGTAGTCAAAAAACTTGAGCATATTTGTCTGGCATGACATACCTGCTGTGAAACCGTGCTGTTTAGGGTCTTGTTGGGTACTAGTTTTGAGAAATGCTATGATCCTCTGTTTGAGTAGTGTTTCCATTAGTTTCCCTACTATAGGCGTGCGGCTCACCCGTCTGTAATTGCTAGCCTCTTTGCAATTGCCTGATTTGTGAAGTGGAACCGCTATTGCCTTTTCCAGTCTTTTGGTACCACACTGCTCTTCAAGGATTTCATGAATAGAAGTGCAAGAAGGGCTACTAATTGTGCCCCCAGTTCCTTAAGGATTCTGGGGTGTATCTTGTCTGGTCCCATGGCTTTGTCTGCTTTTAGTTTATTTAGCACCTCCCGTACTTCAGCTTTTGTAAAGGGACTTGTGTCTACCCCTGATCCTGGGGTGTTGTGTTTTTTTTTCAGGGCTGGGCCATTCCCTTGGTTCTCTTTAGTAAACACTGGGCAGAAGTATTTGTTTAAGATTTCGGCTTTCTCTGTGTCATGTTTGGTGCATTTCCCTTCTTCAGTAGCAATCTTTATTATCTCCCCTTTTGTATTCCTATGTTTCCTAATGTATCTAAAAAATATATTTGTCTCCTCTCTTTGCCCCTTCTGCTATCTTTTCCTCTGTCTGGGCTTTTGCCTTTCTAATTTGTTTGTTTGACTGTCTAATTTTTTCCTTGTTCGACTCCCAGTCTTTCTCAGTTTTGGTTTCCTGGTATATGCTGTACGCCTTCTTTTTTCCTTTGACTGTGGTAGCCACTTCCTTGGAAAATCATAGAGGATTTATTTTTCTTTTTGCTTTGCTGACCCATCTGGCACAGTGATCTGTGGCAGTCTTTATTGCTCTCTTTAGTCTTCCCCACATGACCTCCACCTCCTCAACCTTTCTTTCCATTTACTGACTACTTATGTTGTTCCTCATTTTTTGGAAGTCAACCTTTCTGAAATCTAACACCTTTATCTTTGAGTGGCTGGTGTCCTGTGTTATGTTTATCTTAAAGCTTACCATGCGATGGCCGCTGTTGCCCATATGACATCCCACTTTGATGTCCTTGATCCTGAGTTTGTGAGGACAAGATCGAGAATGACATCTCCCCTTGTTGGGTTTTTAACAAGTTGGCACAGTCCTGCACCTTATAGTGACAATAAGAAGTCCCTACTTCTTGTTGTTGCTGCTGTTAGTGTGCTCCAGTTTATATCAGTCTTCATCAGTGATGTTGCAGAAGGGCTGGAAGGGAAAGTATGCATGTTCACAGATGACACAAAACTCTGCAACAGAGTAGACACACTGGGAGGAGTGGAAAAAGTGAGAAGTGACCTAAAAAAAGTTGGAAAAATGGTGAAGGGCTTGGTAGCTGAGTTTTAACTCAAAGAAGTGCAAATTATGCACTTGGGGTATAAGAACCTAGGGCCAACATATCAACTACAAGGAGAGGTGTTAACAGTTATAAAGCAGGAAAGGGACCTGGGGGTGATAATTTCTGATGGCCTGAAGGTAGCAAAGAAGTGTGACAAAGCAGTGGGGAAGGCTGGAAAGATGCTGGTTTGCATAGGAAGGGGAATCACCAGAAGAAGGAGGGAGATAATAATACCCCATACAGATCATTGGTCCTTGAGTACTGTGTATAGCTCTGTAAGCCCCACCTCCATAGAGAGGGTGGAGGTAGTATGAAGGAGGGCAACCAACATGATACATGACCGGCATCAAAAAACCCCATGGGGTAAGGCTCAAGGAACTTAACCTGTACTCCCTGAAGGAAAGGAGGACATGGGAGATTTGATAGAGACATTCAAATACCTCACAGGCAAAAACAAGGTACAGGAGGGAAACATTTTCCACAGAAAAAGATGCTCAAGGACAAGGGGTCATGCTATGAAGTTAGAAGGGGGGAGGCTCAGAGCAAATGTGAGGAAGTACTTCTTCATGGAGAGAGTAGTAGACACATGGAACAGCTAACCAGTGGAGGTGGTGGGGGTGGAAATGATGACAGGGTTCAAAAACTCATAGGATAGACACAGAGGGATCTTAGCGGTGGGGGGGATCTTAGCAGTAGTGTCTGCAGAGACACTATAGATAGGGAAAATAGGAGAGAGTAGGAGGGCCATCAGGTCCTTACCTGCCAGCAGATTCTATGTTTCTAATAATTCTCTCTGCTCCCTCTTCCCCAGGATGCATCTGGAAATGAGCTTCAGATCAAATTGCCTTTCCTGCTCACCAAATTTTGAATAAATAAAACAAAATAAATAATGTAAAAGTTATATTACTGTGAGGTCCAGGGACTTGACTTATACCATATTTTGTACTTTCATCAGTTATTTTCAGACTTGCTAAGGAATAATTTAAATACAAAGATGTAGTTTATTTTAAAATAATTTTTGCATGTCCCTTGCTGTAATTGGCAATCCGTGATTTCTAGATAGAAATGAAAGATTTTCTTGTGGCAGTTTCAAAGATGTAGTAAACATTTTTTTTAATTCTCCTTACTAGGGTTTCAATCACGCACTGCAGTTGAACTACATTCCGTGTACTGACTATCACCAAAGCATTTGTGGTCAAAGATGAGCAGCACTGAATTTCAGTGACTGTTTTTTTTTTCTCAGTTTCAGTCAGGTTTTCTTGACCATTTTCCACTTCTATTCTTCACTCTAGATCCAAAGATCTTTCAATCAGTGGTTCTGTATTTTTCTTAAAATTTGTGAATAAAGACAAATAGCACTTGCATAGACTCGGAATCATCATTAAAGAGTTTTTGCTCTGTTTCCTCTTGTTCCATAATTTCTTTGTTTACTTTGATATGAACTCACAGCAACTGCATTTAAAGTTTCTGCTGCCATTGGGTTTGGGCACCCTGATATTGACATGAATATGGCCTGAGTTCTTATCCCTGATGCCATCTCTACAGCATAGCCAGGCCAGTTTCACTAGAACAAACATACTGATCAATGGGACTATTCTTGTTTCAGTTGTAGAGATGAGTCAGAGTACTGAATACTGATGAAAGGTTCTTTTTTTTCTGTTTACTTCTTTTTGGAAGTGAGCATAGATTACCGCATGTCCAATTTTATACATTTTCATCCAATTAAAGAGAAAACAAGTAAAACATAGAGTGGTTCCTCTTTCTACACCATCTTGGATCCAATCATATGTGAAATCGTGTTTTCATCTGCTTTTAAAAGCAAATGTAAAGTGTTTGAGTTAAGAATGTTTGGAGACAGGAGCAGTTGAATAAGGGGATGTATAAAATCATCTCAGCGATTACAGCATATAGGGCCAGATTTTCAAAACTTTGCCCTGGGACTAAATTAGCATTGCCCAGTGAGCAAACTTAGCCTGGAGCACAAAGCAAGCCATATTCAAGAAGAGTAGCCCAGGGCAAACAGCCTGTGAATATAGCATGGGAATGAGGCTGGGAAAACTGGGCTGGGAGTGCAGGGCAAACTTAGCCGTGGAATAAGACAGTTCTGAATATGGCACCAGGAAGTGCAAACCACAGCAGCAACACAGTGCACAGTGATGTGCAGGTAGGTAGAGTTGAACTATGTGGCCAATGTGTGTGCCAGCAAATGCATGGAGCCAGTACAGCTGCAGGCAGCAGCGTATGTGAAAGTACAATGTGCAAAACTGTAAAATATTCCCTCGAACTGTTTGTGCAGCACTAACACGTTTACATGGGTTTAGCACAGGGCTAAACCATTAGCCTGGTGCAAACATGTTTGCCTGGCGCTAAACCTTGCCATATTCAAAAGTGACATGCAAATGTGCCTACTTAGGTAGTCTGTGGGCAAACATCCAGATTAGCATCTTATTATGCTCTGATTTGCATGCAGTTTGCGCCAGGCTAACAGTTTAGCCCTGCGCTAAACCCGCGCAAACAGCTTGTGGAATATTATACAGTTTTGAACACTACTTCCACATGCATAGGCACAGATGGTGATGGTGCTGCATGCAACTGTCACACTGTAGGTCATGCTACAGTGCACAGCAGACACTACAGTAGCAAGGGGACCAGTAGTGTGTGGACACAGCAATGCCTATGGTGCGTAGGGCAGTGATGATGACTGCACTATACACAGTGAGAGGCCCAACCTGCAGGTGTTTATTGACTTTGGACATTACTGTTATGCTGTTGTGTGACCCACTGAGGCTGCATCTCTGGCATGGGATGTTCACAGTGACATATACATGTCTGGCTTTGTGTGCTGTGGCAGTTGTACAGCTGTGTGGTATGTGGCCGGGGGGGGGCATAAATCATCCGAAAAGGCACACTGGTGTTGGGGTATTTCCAATACTGGCCCATGTGCACTGCATGATGTGTCCCAGCCTTGTGACCACACCTGGTCTGTGGCACAGCCTGTCCACCCATACACTGTCCCTCAACATCCTCCATGCCCACAGTGCTGTACGTGTGTGCTGGCATCTGTTGGTGTCCACAGAAGTGTGGTCCTCAGGTATGTGCTGTATGGCCACACTGCCATGCTGTCCACTTATGGCAGGGTCACCACCTACTACCTGGCATGGCTGGGACTGGTGGCAGATGATGGCAGCATTGTGATGCCATCAGTTAGCAGCATGCTTCCTCTATGTTTGGCTTTGTCTATGTGTCATATTTATTTGTTAGGGTCACGCAAAACCTGCGCAAACACCGCACAAAGCCATAGCGTCATGCAAAGCTGATTGCCCAGGGTTAAGACAAGCTTTTTCCTGGGTGGTAATGTGCACCGTGCTAAGTGTTGCACTAAGTCATGCAAAACCACTTTGCGAAGTGCTAGTCGCTGAATATAGCATTTCACCTGTATTCATGTCAGTTTGCCCCTTGCATACATTATGATTTTGTCCAGCGCTAATGCAGTTTGCCCGCGCTATTTGGCCTTTTGAATATAGCAGACCCACGCTAATCCCGTGCTAAACCTGTGCAAATGTTTTTTTGCTCTGCGCAAAGTTTTGAATATCTGGCCCATAGTGTCTATAAATCAATATAAATAAGACAGTGATGGCACACAGCATCTGTGGTTATACTCTAGTAGGCACACACCAATGGAAAAGTCACTCAGCACAATGTGTAGCTGAATGCCTTAAAGGGACACTGTCAACCCCTTTTTGTGTCACATTATTTATAGATGAAAACTCATCTTTTATGGTTGCTTGCCTTCGCTAAAATTCACTGATTTTGCTTGTCATTTTTAATTGCTTCCTTTCCTTCTCTCCCCCTTATCATTAAACTATTGAGATTTGTTATTTATTAAAGATATTTTTAAGAGGGGTATATACTGGTGATGTGACTTCCATTAAATTTATGATGTTTTGAATTGAATTTGTAGTGTGATTGGTTGTTTTCACTCACATGACTTTTTAGCTTGGACATATATACTGGGCACTTTGCAGTTGTAGTCAGATCTCTCTGAGGAAGCTCAGTGTAAGTGAAATGTCAGGTGTTTTCTTTAGTTGGCTCTGCTACATTGTTCATTCTAGCACTTTATATTTGTGAGTTCTGTGGCTCTGGATATATGTAAGCTCCTTTAAATAAAACTGCAGGTTTTATTTTCCTATCCCTGTGTGTGTCTCACTATGGGTGCTCTGTTCTCAGTGACTTGTCCTTTCTTAGCAGAACTGAAATACCTGTTAATGGTGTAACTGCAAGCAACCTTGTGTTTTTTTTGGTTAAATCCTCAATCTACTCTTATTGCATACTTCCTGAACACTAGGAACAGCCCCAAACAGTGCAGCCACTTAGAGTGCAACAGTTGCCTCTCCTGCTGTATCAGGAATAGCTAGATTGTGTTGAGGGTATACCCAAGTCCTGAAATATGCAGTGCAAGTTTATTAAGAACTGTAGTGGCAGTCTGTTATTCACTTTTAGAAAAGAAAAAAGCAATCAAAATCAAACTACCAGCTACATCAGTAGTCTCTGCAGAATGTGACCCATCAAAAAATGTGTTTTTCAAAGGTGACAGAAAATGATTTTTACATAGTTTACTGCCCTTTCATCTTCAATTCCGTGTCAGTTGTGTATTCTGGTTTGCTTTGACCAAGTTTTGATAAATAAATAATCTAACATTTGGGGTGCCCTCAGATCTACATAGAGCACCACTCTCCTCAGCAGCTACTCTCCTTTCTTTTCTTATTTCTAAGACATTGCATAACATCATTAACCCCATTCCATGCTATTTATCTGAATGGCTTGGAATGCTGTTACTGGTGTTATAGACTGTCCAGGCAGTATGAAAAGAAATAGCAGCAACTGCGGCAGCAACCACTGAAGAGAAAGGGATTTATGGTAGTTAAAAGGCAACAAAATTGATTATCAATTTAACAAAAAAAGTCTAAAACATATCAGAATACATGTTCTGAATGGTCACTAAAGGACAACAGGATGGCATCTAGAGGTGCAAAAAACAGTTTCCTATTACCTTTAAGCTAGAAACACTTTGAGGCCTAAGGGTGTTGACAGTGTCCCTTTAACAGCATCCCACCATAATGTATGTATAGCAGAGTATAACCACACATCCTTGGAATGTGTTAGCACTCTTACCAGATGAGCTGTACTAAAACAAAAGTCACAACAGACAAGAAAGAAGTTCTGAATTGTGGCTATATCCTGAGATAAGCTATGATTATATGAACCGTTAATAACTATAGCTATACTGTACTGTAGATATACAATAGATATACTGTAGAATATACTGCAGTTTGCGAGCCAGTGTTTCACCAGCTGAGTAGTAGAAGAGCTCAAATAGGCTTCTTAAGGGAGAAGGGAGAATTCGAAAGGTACAGAATACAAATAAGGAAGTGTACCATGCTCCTTATCTGGAAAGAACCCAAAGGTGTCCAGGATGATAAAGGCATCAGTCCTTGGTTATCAGTAGGTTTATGCTGGAGAGTTCAAAGGTCCATTTCTGCTGTTTAATATCCGGCATGCTTCTCTAGTCACCATTTTGAGTAAGCATTTTTCCTTTCTTTTCCGATTTGCATTTTAGAGATCATCACATAAAGTAGCTCTAAGGCAATATTTTTGAAAACATATTTGGCTTTCTTGGATCTTTGTAACGTGTTATAAACTGTAAAGACTTTCTGGAAATTGTTCATCTGGAATTTGTTTAAGTAAATGGAAACATTTCTGGCGCCTCACTGGAAATGCTGAAGTTGAGTTGATTCAATCATACTTTCTCTTTCACAGCTCCAAAGTTAGTCTTGGTTTGGCATGTTCAACTTCCACCAGTCGATTCTCTCCTTCAGGAGTAAAGGGATTCCCATACAATCTGCAGAAAAAGAAACAGGAAGAATGGGAATATGTTCTACATGCACTTTTCTCTAATTTTCTATGGCTAACCTCCCTAATTTTTAAAGGGACATTGTCAGCTGGTTATCCATCATATTATTTCTAGTTTAAAACCCTCATTTTGTATTGCTTACCTTCTCTAAAATTCATTGATGTTGCTGTTTGTTTTGTTGCTCTCTTTGTTTAGTAGAACTGAATGCAATGTATATTTATAAACAACCTTGTTTTGTTTACAGTCCTGGATCCGTTCCTACTGCATAACTTCCTGAGTATCAGAAACACTTCTAAACAGTGCAGTCGCTCATGATGCAACACCTTCCTAAACTCCCACTGCATCATGAATGGCTAGACTGTGTTGTGGGTGTTCCCAAATCCAGGAAAGATGCAGTTGGAGCTGATCAAGAAATGTAAACAAACCTGTTTTAGTGTGGTAACATCAGTATGTTTGGCAGTCTGATTCACACTTTTTAAAAGAAAAAGAATGAAATTACACTACCAACTACATCAGCAATCTTTACAGAATGTTGGCAATCATAAAATGTGTTTTTAAACACAGGACACTTGAGACCTAAGGGATCGACAGTGTCCCTTAAAATCCATCAATGTCACTCAAATCCTGATCTTATTCTAATAGTTGGACCTGCAGGACAATCTGGAAGCGATGGGGAGGTGGTCTGGGATCTGTCAGCTTGGCTGGTGCAAGTTATGCTGAGGTGGAGCCAAAATCCCAGGATGAAATTACTACCTGGGTGGAGTCAAGGTATCTGCATTAGAGGAGGAAAAGAACCTGGGAGTGATGATCACTAGTGACCTGAAGCACTCCAAGTAGTGCTAGAAAGCAGCAGCAAGGGCAAACAAGATGCTGGGATGCATAACTAGGGACAGCAGTAGTAGTAGAGCAGAGGTTATTCTGCCCTTGTGCAGGTCACAGGTAAGGCCACATCTAGAGTATGGAGTTAAGTACTGGTGACCAGCAGACCTCAAAAAGAACATTAACCAGCTGGAGAAGGTCCAGAAAAGGGCTACAAAGATGATAGCAGGTCAGCAGCGTAAGGCATATTAGGAGCGGTTGAGTGAACTGAACATATACTCCATGGAGGACAGGAGAGACAGAGAGTTCAGGAGAGAAAAAAAGGAGACATGGTTGAGACCTTCTTATGCTGGAGGCAGGGAAGTTCAGGAGGGAGATCAGGAAGCACTTCATCATGGAGAGAGTGGTGTACACTTGGAATGCACTGCCGGAAGAGGAGATCTCATTAAAGATGAGGTGTAGCTTCAAGAGAGACTGGGATAGGCATGGGGTAAGGTAAGGATCATGAGTAGGGAGGATAGAAAGGATGGGAGAAGTGGGGGGGGCAGGGTCAGAAACTCAAGCGATGGGCTCTGCAATATGAGCAAACTAGACAGACCTAACGTTGTTCTTCTGCTGGCTTCTTCATATGTTCATATGCATGTTCTTGTGTTGCTTCACGGCTCATAAAACCATTTGAGATAGCGTTTGTTTGAAAGGTGTTATAATGCAAAACTATTTTCCTTCACTTGCACTCAATAGAGTACTGTTGCATTGGAGGCTGTGAACATTTAGAGGGGAGATATACAATGAGAGAAACATACATTTAACACATGCACAACTCAGCTTTGGAAAGTAAAGAGTACTGAATATTTGAAAATATATAATGTGATTCTCATAGCAAAGACAATTTATGGGTATAGTTTCTAATTACTCTAGTTCTGGAAGGAGAAATCATGAGTGTGTGCTGTGTCAAGTATATTGGCATGCTTGGGAAGGATAGGTAGATCACAGGGCCTTGTACTGGTTTTCATTACTTTCCTCATTTCAGTGCCAAGCAACAGAATCAGTTAAGAACACTTCCCATTAAACATTGTCTCAAACAGTCTCTAGTACTATTTTAGTTAGTTTATTATATTCAGAAAATCTCTGAGCTAAAATAGTCCTATTTTAAAGGCATCCACATCTTTTACAGACAAAGGCCTGGATATTCAAAGCAGTTGCACATGGTGCAACTGGGTTGCACATGCACAACTGTGGAAATGTGCCATGGAGCGATATTCAGCAGGAGCCATTGCGCAGTGCAAGTAGCAGTGCGCCAATGCGCAACCGTAATGAATGCATGCACAAGGGCAGTGGGTGTTCCCATGAATATGCGGCAGAGTGCGATATTCAACCCCCGACCCATGGCGCAAGTGTGGAGCAATGGCCAGATACGCCGAGCAGACTTGAGCCTATAAAAACAGGGAGCAAGCAGGGGGACAGCACTTGCACCAGAGAGTGAGACAAAGAGACAGAGCGGCAGACAGAGAGAGAGACAGAAGTGAGGGACAGGAGACAGACAGAGAGTGAGAGAAAGTGCCACCAAATCCTGGAGGAACGACACTAGCATGAATAGGGTTGTGGGACAGAGGTGGCAGGTGACTGCAAGCCAGGGGCAGGTGTGCAGAGGGCAGGACAGAGTAACAGGCACTGCCTCACAGTGGCAAGTGGTCCCTGGGCCGGACCAGGGGAGACAGGACAACAGGGGCCATTGCCAGTGTAGCCTTCAGATGGAGGCCATAATGAGGGAGTGAGGAGGCAGGAGGTAGATCGACATGGCCATGGAAGGGCTCATTGGTGATACACCCGGAACAGGCGTGACGGCTCCACATCAACCTCGAGACCCACACTGATATGAAGATTGTGGGCTGGTATTGCCTGAACTGGGTGATTTTGAGGCAGCTCTGTGAGCTGTGCAGTGATGAGATGCAGGCACCCCTAGAGCAGACCATGCCCTGATAGTGGTGATGAACCTGACATCCATCATGTGCCTGCTTCCATGGGCACCTTCCAGAGACCAACAAGGGACACCACAGGCATAACCCATTGGCCACATCACGGTCCTCCACAATTCCTCAACGCCCTGCTGCCATATGCTGCGGACTACATCCATTTCCCCTGCACACAAGCAGAGCATACAGCAACTATGCAGGAGTTCTACAGGGGTAGCACAGATGCCTGGTGTGCTAGTGATCATTGACTGCACCCACGTGGGCATCCGCATACCACCTGGCCTGGAGGGGGTATCATATGTGAATAGGAAGGGCTACCACAGTGTCAACTGCCAGGTGGTGTGTGATACCAGGGATGCATAACCAATGTCTGTGCCACCACGCCCTGGGGCGCACATGATTCATTCATCTGGTACAGCTCAGCACTGTACCACATGTTTGAGTGGGGAGATCCCCATGGGCCTGCAAGTGGGTGAGTATGGGATGACCATGGGCAGCTGGGTACAGCAGGGCATGGGAGGGGTGGGCAGGGCAGGTGCACTGGTGGGAGTGACAGGGATGGGCAAGGGGCACAGTGACAGAGAACACCAGGCTAACCATATATCTGTCCACACAGGTGACAGTGGCTACCCACTCAGGCCCTGGCTGCTCAACCCCTACCGGCGCCCATCATCCCCAGCAGAGGACCAGTACAATGAGGCACATGCCAGCACATGAAACATCATTGAGCGTGTGTTCAGGATGCTGAAGACATGATTCCGTTGCCTAGACAGGTCTGGCGGTGCCCTAGTACACCCCTCAAAGGCCTGTGGCCTATTCCTGGCCTGCTGCATGCTGCACAATATGGCCATTGACCATGGGATAGCTGGGAGGCTGAAGAGGAGACAGCAGTGGGACAATGGGGAAATGGGCTGGAGGGTGGTGGGCAGCCCCCATGGCAGAGAGGATCCCGGATCCTCAGGATGGCATGCCAGCAGCTCGGGACACGATTGTTCAGGAGCACTTTGGCACATGCAGGTAGGTGGAGAAACACCCATGCAATGAACAGACACAATGGCACAGCACATGGGCATGGGCAGGCATGGCTATGGACATGCACACACAGTTATGGGGCAGGGGTGGGGGTGGCGGTGCCACACACACATTCACCACACAGCACTGTACAGCAACACACACACACACACACACACACACACACCACACACACACATTGGCACATGCAGGCCTCACCCAGGTGCTAGCACGTGGTGTGGATCAGTTACGGGGTGCCAGTGCACAGGCACAACCAGTGCTGTGCTGCTGTCATCATGCATACACCACATGGGCCATTGGCTGGGTGGGTGCACACACGGGCAGCATGTGGCATGACACACAGTTGTCACGACTGTGTCATACACAAACACACATCACCCATGTGCACACAGGGTGGTGGCAGCTGACTGTAGACAGGGCAGCATTCACATCAGGTCCACCGTGCAGACACATGGCCACCATGGACATGGGGCGGCCATGCTAGGGCCGCTTGGCAGCCACAGGCTGCTCAACAGCCACAGGGAGGTATGCAACTGCTCCCCAGGGGTCAAACTGTGGTAACATGACTGGGTCCTCGCAGGGGTCCATAGGCACCCAAACAGGCCCACCCCAGGCATGCCTGGGATGCTGACAGTGGAGCCTGGTGTCGACATTGAGGGTGTCATCCGATGCTGGGTCCGTGGGGTGGACAGTGCACTCCACAGTGACTGTGGCTGGTAGCTATGCCCTGTGGCAGCCAGTGGCACAAGGCCGACCGAGATCGTATTAGCAATGCAGTCCAAGGATGTGGTCGTCTCCTCCCACAGGCACTGTATGGCCTCCAGGACCTGCGCGGTGCCCCTCTCATGCTGCTCGGCTGCCTGGTGGACCTCTGCACAGAGTGCATTCGCCCCAGCTATGAGCAGCACCTGTTGCTCTCCGGAGCCCGCAGCAACCGGGTGTGCTCAGTCAATGGGTTGGCACCCAGGGGTGCATGGGCATGCCACCGTCCACCAGTGGTGTACGACTGTGCTGCAGGGCCCCCGCTCAGGTGGACACTGCACAGCGGGTCCTCATGGGGTAGGTCACTGTCAGGTGCACGGTGCGGACTCTGCATCTGGCCACCCAATGTCCCCAGCCATCTGCTGCCCCTCCGCCCCTGTGCACTGGCCAGTGCCGAGTGGTTGCACCACCACCCAGCACCACTGTGGCTGTGCACACAGCAGCACCAGGGGGCAGTGCGCAGCTGTTCCACTGCCAACAGGCCCCTGGCTGCACTGCCAGTGATGGTGGTAGGTATTGATGTCTCCCCATGACACCACCCATGCTGTCCAGAATGATGGTCATGTAGTCATCAGTGTCAGACACCACCCCAATCTGTGTCTCTATGCAGAGCATGCCATGGCTGGCATCCTGCCGGAACACAGTCAGGGCCTTGTCTACCACCAAGCCTAGGACATCTGGCTGGATGGCGGTGGTGTGCTGCAGTCAATCAGGCCCTGGATGCCCATGGAGGTGGATGGCTGGTCATCTGGGGCTGGCCTCCCCCACGGCAGCTGCTGGCACCCTGCCACTACATGTTGGCGTGCGGTGCTGTAGCGAAAACAGATGTGTTAGTGCCACTGCCAGCACCCCCCCCGACATACATACCATGCAGTGATGGGCTCCCTCCTGTCTGGAAGCCACCACCTGGCACACAATCAACTGTGCTGCACCGCATGGTGGCCACCACCAACTCCTCTTGCACTGTGAACTGTGGCACAGCAGCATGGCCCCCACCAGTGGCTGTGCTGGCAGCCCACATGACCGCCACCTTCTCTTTTATCTGGCCCTTGTCAGTGCCCACCTTCTTTCTGCACTCCTGCACAGACTGCTGGTGACTACCCTGCTCGTTCATGGCCACTGCCACCTCCACCCAGGCCACGGCCTGGCCTGTGGTGTGCCAATGGTGCCACTCAGCAATTGCTCCCTGTTGAGGTAGGCCTCGAACAGGGCATCAGCTCCGCCTTTGTAAAGTTGGGCTTGCACTTGCGGGCAGGCCCATGCTCCTCAGTCTCCTCATGCTCAGACATATTGCTATCTGTGGACATGGACAAGTGATTACTGGCTGCAGTGGCCCACCCATCCAACCTGCTGTGCTGGCTGTCCCCACAGCAGGCACAACACACCCAGATGGTTGCAATACTAGTCCATGGCCTGTGCTGATATGTGGTGCCTTTATAGTGCATCTCATGCAAAATAAGCTGTTCGCATAGCAGTAATGACATGCTAATACCCAGTGCACCACACATGGGCTGATGAGCTCATTACCATGTGATGGCTGAATATAGTGCACTTGCTCCTTGCACAATGGAATTTACTTGGTGCATGTCGTGGCACAATGCCGTGACATGCGCACTTGCCCGCACAATATGCATGCATCATGGCTTGTGCTCCCACCTGTTGTGCACTGTGCACTAGGAGTGCTATATCGGCCATAGCACCTAATGCACCATGGACCCTATTGTGCTCAGGTGCTATTGGGCCTATGGTGCATGGTACGCTATAGGGCCCATGGCGCTCAGGCGCTATAGGGCCCATAGCACATGGTGCACTATAGATGCCATGGTGCTCAGGTGCTATGGGCCCATGGTGCATGGTGTGCTATAGGGCCCATGGGCTCCAAGCGCTATAGGACCTAGTACACAATGCAATATGAGCCCTATGCACTCATGCAAACTTTGTGTGGGGTGACCACTGACCCTGCCCTGACCCTATGCTCCCATGGGACACCTGCTCCATGTGCTGGGTGGGCCATGCCCATGCCGCACATCCACAGTGATGCGCGATTGCGCAGATGCCGTGCAACCATCCACGAGGTCGCATCCCCGCATTGTGCACATGCGCTACTGGGAGACATTTTGATTCACCAATAGTATAGGTAGCATGGTGTGGAGAGGGTGCAACATGCTTGCAACTGGAGCCAAGTGGAACTGGTGAACCTTGTGGCACAGGCTGAGCCACATGCAGCAGGCCTGTTTGGGCAGGAGCCCCTGCAGCAGGCCAGAACAGATGTCTGGCAGGCCATTGCTGCTGGTCTGGTCCAGGCCACTGAGGTGCAACACACTGGAGAGCACTGCCACCACCAGTATGATGACCTTATGCAGAGGGACCCTGAGAGGCTGAGGGTGCTGCAGGCACGTATCTGCAGGGGGGTCTTGTCATGGCCAGGTAAGTCAGCATATGCTGCTTCTGTGCTCAGCCACTGTACCATGGTGTTGGTTGGGCTGCATGCCATGCCCTAGGGGGGCAATGTCAGCATGTGCTCTGTGGTGTGGCATTGCCAGATACCGGGTGCGTTGCACCACTGCCCTGTGAGTCATGCCCGGCTGGGGCGCACACTGTGCATAGGGGTGGGGGTGGTGGGCTCATGTTGTGGCTGTGTTCTGATGTGTGCCTGCCTGTGTTCTTTCCTAGGGCCTGAGGATCATCACCATGCCAGGGCAGCAGGGTGCCTGGCAGGCCACAACAGTCCACTGCAGGACAACCAGCTAGGAGCTGGCCCAAGTAGAGGAGTGGAGTAGCTGCGGGACCAGTGTGTGCAGAGCTGCAGTGGGCAGGTAGGCACTGTTCGTTCCTCTACTCCTTCCCGGGTGGTCAGTTGGGGTGGCGGTGTGTGTGGCCACCTGTGCCATGTGCCGTGTCAGCTGTGTGCAGCACACTGTATACATGCTACCATGGGGCAGCCATTGCATCGTGTGGTGGCTGTTGGTGGGATGGGTATGTGTCCAGCTGCTACTAGTGCTGCTGTGGTGCTGCTGCAGCACTGTGCCACCTGCCTGCCACCGAGTGGTCAGGTGGCCCTTGGGTGGTGGTGTCCACCGCTGTGCACTATCGTGGCATGCTGGGTTTTCGGCAGGGGTTGGCCCACCCACTGTGGGTGGCCTGGGTGCCACTCCAGGGTAGTGTGTTCCCACTGTCTGCTATGCACAGTGGGAGGGCATGTTTCTATGGACTTGCACTGATCACCTGTCCATTCCTTTGTCATAGGTATCCAGAGTGAGCTTACATCGTACTACTGGCTCTTGCAGCAGATCATTCTAATTACATCCACCATGTTGGAAGTGGCACAACAAATGGGGAGGATGGTGCTGCGTGACAGGCAGAGATGGAGGCACCAGGTGGCAGCAGGCCGTGGCCGCCCATAGCAGGCCCCATACATCCTTCTCGCCCCTGCCTTCCCTTCCCCTACTTTCCCCATCCCACTGTACAGTCCCTGTCTGCTGTCCCAATCCCTCACTCTCCTACCCTATCCCTCAAGTTTTATTGTACATAGTTCTTTAAAACACTTTACATGCTTACTTGCCTGTGTCCATGTCTGCTTTGCAGCTAGAAGTGGAGCCATGCTGCAGTGGCATGGTGGGTCCTGTGTGGTGTGCCTGTGTTATTGTGTGGGCCATGCATGGTGGTGTCCTGCCCGTCGGTTGGTGGTTGTGCCTTGTGGTGGCCATGGGTTGGCTGTACAGGATGTGTGGCATGTGTGTTGGGCGCCATGTGCCAGAGTTTGGCTTGCCATGGTCTGTGTGGTTGGGGGCATGCCATCCAGTGGGGGGGGTGATGGCAGCTCACCCTTGGCCTGTTCCCTGCATCCACTGCCCTGGTGCTGGGGGGGTGGGGGCTGACTGCCTGTCTGCACCCTGCAGGCAGTGGTCACCTGTGGCCCACCGCTGTGCATCCCTGCCACTGTTCCCAGCCAGGTTCCACTGCCTTCCCTTGCTGTCCCCCCCCACTGCCTTGCTCCCAGTAGTGCCTGGGGCTGGTCCTTCAGTGCCTTGGTGCATCTTCCTTTGCTCCTTGTGTATCTCTGGTTGTGCTATGGCACAGGTCGGGTTGCTCCTGGTGCACCTCTGGCTGCACCATGCGCATCCTGCAATATTCAGCCATGTTGCACTGGTGCATGTCACCGTACACAACCGTTGAATATCACAGTCACTGTACCATGGCTCAGTTGTGCTGCACTGTGCCTGAGTTGCACCAGCCTTTGGTGCATTTCTGAATATCTGGCCCTCACAGTCAAGACAGTACAAAACCATACAATAAAACAATTTCATTTACAATTGCAAACCAACTTATTTGCAAACAAATTTAGCACATCATTTTAAAAAACATTAAAAGTATTTAAACCCCAAATCTCAGATGGAAGCAAATTCCAGACCTTTGCTGCTCTAACAGAAAAGACATTTATCCTAAATTAGTTTTCCGGTAGGGAACTTAAAGTCTTTGACATACCATGACCAAGATATTAAAAGGAAATGCAATTGAGTTTTACTGATGCATCTCTGAAATGTACCCCTGGACCATATTCAAAAGAGTTTGATGCACCACGCAAATCTGGATGCACCACAGCACAAAGATTAAATATGCAGCACATCCAGAGGGAGCATTCCCCTGTATATGCAGCACATCCCCATATTCAGCTGAGATGTGCAGATCAGCTGCCTGCACATCTCAGAGATGTGTCCCACAAAGATAGGCATGGAAAAACCATGCCTAAGTTGTAGCCACCCACAGGCAGGCTGCTGTATTGCACAGCGCAACACAGCATCCCAGCCCCTGGTAGCTACCCCCACCCCGATTGTAAATAAAAAGTATAAAACACCCATATCCCTGGTAGTCTAGTGACCCCCCCACCTATCTCAGATCATATAAGCAAATCATCCCTCCCCTGTAGTCCAGTGCCCCCCTATTCTGACCCTTGTCTGCATAGTAAATATTTATCGACAGTCCCTGGTAGTCTAGTGGTACCCACCTCCCAGCCCTGATCACAACACACCACACAACCAGATATTGCCCTGGTAGTCCAGTGGACCCCCCACCCACTGAGATGCACCACACCCCACCCCGCTGCCCCCATCCAAGCATGGCCATTTCAGCCAGTGGGCAGCAAAATCCACCTGCACACCTCTACAGCTGCCCGCCGACTGTGCTGTCATTGAATCACATACAGTAAGCACTGCAATACCATTGCAAACAAACTTTGTTACTGAGTCCAAGTGTCGACCAATGGGCATGTAGTGAGTACTGTAAGCTTTCATTAATTCACAAAGTTATGAATGAATGCCTACAGTACTCACTGCAAGCCCATTGGTCAAAAATGTCAACCAATGGTATTGTAGTGCTTACTGTAAGCTGCCATTCAGTGAAGGCACAGTCAACGGGCAGACATGGAGATGTGTGGGTGGGTTTTGCTGCACACTGGCTGAAATGGCCATTCTGGGACAGGGGGAGCGGGGTGGGGAGTGAGTGCCTCAGTGGGTGGGGGGTCCACTGGACTACCAGTGCAATATCAGGTTGTGTGGTATGCTGCAATCGGGGCTGGGAGGTGGATACCACTAGACTACCAGGGAATGTCGATAAACATTTACTATGAGGACAAGGGTTAGGAAGGGAGGGGAGCACTGGACTACCAGGGGAGGGATGATTTGCTCATATTATATGATAGGTGTGGGCGGGGGGCACTGGAAAACCAGGGAGGGTTGATTCCTTTATTATATGATTGGGGATGGGTGGGGGCCACTAGACTACCTGGGAAGGAGATTGCTCTTATATTTTATGATCTGAGAAGGGTGCTGGGGCCACTGGACCACCAGGGAGTTGTGTAGTGCTTTGGGACATGGAGGCTGCAGGGCGCTGGCGCATGCTGCCAGGCTCATCCCTGCCTCAGACATGCAAATAGAGTCATAATGACATGTGAATTACCCCATTTGCACCTTGCATAGCTAATGGCTCCATTTGCATGTCACACTCTGAATATCTGGAATTTGCACCTGGCGCATCCCAGGGATGTGCCACACATCCCAGTTCCAGGTATTCAGACCTCACAGGAGGATGCACCAGCGCATCTTCAGCAGCCCCCTTTGTACAGCCCACATCTTTTGATATATTCAGATGGGATGCATAATCACGCACCTTATTTGAATATAGCAATGTTGCACTCCGGCACAACTCAGTTGGGTGGTGCAGGAACTTGAGCCCATTCTGAGCACAGTTTGAATATCCTGGTCTATGTTCCTAGTAAGGAACCTATTCAAGACTTGATGAAAGAGTGATTGAACCCCAGTTGGGGTATAACTCAGAAGTGACTTTCTACACATAATAGTGAGATTATAATCAATTTGAAAATGAAGTTGTAGCCAATTTAGTGCAGTACATAAGTGATGCATGTGACTATCCCTTTTACCATTTAAAACAAATCTACAGGCATTATTTTTAGCAACATTAAGTTTCTCCAAGATGGTATTACAAGCTACCAAATAGACAACTAATCCATAGACAGCAATAGAAAGAATCAAGCTATTCACTTGTAACTTTTTTATTTCCCCAGTAAAACTATTCTTATTTCGATCAAGAAGACCAATTTGTTTATTAATACTGTTTACAACACAGGCAACATGGCATGTAAAAGACAACAAGGGGTCTAAAAAGACCCCCCAGATATGTGAACAATTCAACCTGCTCAATAGCCTTACCACTTGGAGTAGTACTAGTCAAAACTAAGCATTTACGAAGACTATGCCTACTCCCAAATAACATGGCTTAGTTTTTGTTTTTTTGCATTAATAATCAAACCAAATTTGCTCAAACCAATCCCATACTGACCTCAAATCAGAGTGCAAACACTTCTCCATCTTATCAAAATTTACCCCAGAAGTAAAGAACAGTATCATCTGCATATAAAATTGTCCTGGAGTACTTGGGAACATTTGACACTATTAATAAAGAGACAGAAAACAGAGGTGCTAGAACAGACCCCTGTGGAACCCCTGTTTACAAAAGCAAGACCGAGGAAAACAAATTATTACATTTTACTCTTTGGGTTCGATCAGTTAAATAGTCAGAGAACCATACTGCCTGAATTTTATTACCAATAATTTATGATCAACTAGATCAAAGGCCTTTGATAGATCCAGGAAGGCCGCTCCAGTATATTTAAAATTGCGCGTTGCTGAATGTCAGGAAGACAACATAATAGCCCTTTGGTCTCTTCTCCAATGAACATTTCTTTTGGTCCCATCTAAATACATAATAAACTCTGTCACATCAGGAATGTGATGGAGTCAAGTAGTTAGAGGGTAGGTCTAGGAAACAAGAGACCTAGGTTCAAATGCCACCACAGTCATTTAAATACTGTGTGACCTTGGCCAAGTAACAACCCATCCTGTGTTTAGTCCCCTTCCCGCTGTCAAATAAGGTAGACACAGCACACCCCAACTGTAAATGAGATGTTATTTATTTATTCACTTATTTTGATAACTGAATAGGCTCATTGGGACCAGGTCCCATTTAGAGGAGCAACCTGGGTGCAAGTCATAAGAGGTGACAACAACAAGGCTCAAGAGAATAACTAAAGAAATAAATACCAGCAGAGATCTTGTATCTTAGTTATGCTATCCTGAGTAAATACGCTGGAGAAAATATCATTATACCCAGTGCTGGAATTACACTTTTTGAGTTCTGAGAGCTAGGGGGCCCCATAATGGTGCTATCTTTAACTTGAGCCCCCATTTCCATTATAAGTCAATGGCAGTGATGCATGAGCTACTAGGGCTCATTTCAGAGCTAGGAAGGCTGAGCTTTGACAAGCCCTCCTGTGATTCCAACACTGATTGTACCCCTGTCAGTTACCTTCTTTCACTTGCTTATGGGGTTTATGCCTGTGACTTGGTTCAGTTGCAATGTGAGAGACTCCCAGATTCAAAGATAGCATTGTTTCTTTTTCCCCTAAATGGATGACATTTTTTTTATGTACTTTATTTTTATAATTTTCCACGTAAAAGACAATGGTCATTACATATAGTGAACAGTCCATCAATACAGAACCTTTCAGTACCACTATCCCTTAATCATTGAAAACATGCATTCACTGTACAGAGAAACCACGTGAGAGGGAAACCTCTATATATAATAACCTCAGAAAAGAAGACAAATTAGGCTTTGTTACTGAGTCCAAGAGCAACATGGCTAACTCAATGCCAATAAGTATCCGGCAAGTCCCAAAAATATCACATCCCAATTGGGACTTATGGTGCCATGTGTAGTCCTCAAAGTTAACAAGATTTTGAAGAGACATTTAAGCATCATACTGTTTCTAACTATAGAGAGAAACAAATCCCACCTCCTCCCAAATCCATAATACCACCTCAGATCATACTTTAAACAATTGAACCAAACCTCACTGGAAAATAACACTTTTGATAATAGGTCACAGTAGGAAAGAGAAACCATTTAATAACAAGAACAAAAACCATGGCAGCAAGGAGCCACCTCATGGTAGACTCTATCAAATGTTGTGGGCTAATGTGAACAAGCCTACAATAGTAACTTGCTGTTCAGAGTAAAGACAGGAATTAGAAAAAAAATTATTCAAGTGTCCCCAGTAGTCTCACTTGGATCTTCCACCACAGATCGATCCCTGTTTGAGGCTGCTAGATAAGTGGCCCACTTACTGGCCTCCACAGGATCCAAGAAGAGGTACAGCTTCCCTTTGAAGACAATCCGGAGTCAATCTGGATAAATCATTGAGTGTGGAACCCACACATCTCTCAACATCTGCTGTACCCCATCAAACTTCTTCTGATGTTGCCTCATAGTGTAGCTAATATCAGGGAAAACATAGATTTGGTGATTGTCCCACATAATGAGGCCTGCTCTATGTGCGAGTTGTAATATGTGGTCCCGGATGCCAGCTCCCACTGTCACCACCAAGTGTCTGAGGCTCCTCTGAGCTCTGCTGCCATCCATGAGGAGTAATACGATAACACTTTTTGGATGTCCATAATTGCATCCACTCCCACCAGCACCAATTTCTTTCTTCAGCCATTCTTTGACAGACATTACAGGGTAATCTCCCTCATACCCCTTCAGTAAGCCCAGAAACTGAATATTAGCTGTGCGAGCTTGATTCTCTAGTGTTTTTAATATGGCTCACAAGTGCTGCGTTTCTTTTGCCATGAGCACCATAGCACCCGTTGAAGTATCAGCCTACTTGTGGACCTCTGTCATATCCCCCTTCAGTACTTCCACTGCTGTCTCGGGAATCAAAACTTGGCTGTTAAATCCATCAGTCTTCTTGGATAGATCAGTCACTGAAAGATTGAGTTTTTGGCGCTTCAGATCCAGAGATGCCAATGTTTTGTCTGTACCCTGTTCAGCCGCAGCCTAGGCTTCCGCACTGGATCAGGAGGTCTGTGCTCCACCATATACCTTCCCTTTTTCAATATCACTTGTTGTACTATCACATTTAGGATTACACATGCAAACCAAGTGGTAGTCCCTCTTTTCACTGGAATGCTCAGATTAGTGGTTAAAACAGTCCAAAGTGCAGATTTTAATGGATTTTAGGATCAAATTGCAGGAGCTGTAAAAAGTGCTTCTACTTAGCTTGGACCCCACTACCCCATATGATATTTAACTTTACAATACACTGTGCATAATTTTTATGAGCTTTTGTGATTATTTCAGAAGCTTAAAGAGATTCTATCAACCCATTTAGACATGTAAGTGGGGATTTTAAAATATATGGACACAACACTCACGTTTGTATTTTGGATGTGTTCTGCATCCAGACAAATGCATAGGGATGCTTGTAGCATATTTACAGACATCCCAATGCATTTATGATACTTGCTGCTTTTCATGGCAAAAAATTTTACACATTGATCAAATTTAGACACGTGTAATTTTCGAGGCACAAGTTGCAGCAATCGCATATAAAAGTTAGACCACCTTGTAACTGGCCTGTCTGGGCAGATGTCATGTGGCCATGTCCATAAAACAGATGTGGCTGTCTGAAAATGCTGCCCATAGTTTCTGGTTTAAAAACAAAACAAAACGCACTTTATGATTGCTCACCTGCCACAGGATTTGTTGATTTAACTAATTGTTTTCCATCTGCTCCCTTTGTCTTAGTGAAAAAATGGCTATTAGTCTAATCATATGTTAAAGATAAGTTAAAGATGCCTTCCCAGTCTCCCTCTTCCAATAATGCCTATACAGTTTCCCAGACAAACCCTGTCACTGAATAAATAAACTTCACAATCCATGGCTGAAACAGCTGTGCGTCATGGGAACCACTGGGCATTCTCTACCTGCTAGCATAACTTGCTTATAAAAATATACTGGCATGATCTTGTCAGCTTTTGCAAAAATGTGGATTGACCTATAAGATGTCATACATTTTATATGTACTGTAACTTACTGTATTCTTTTTGCTGCTGCTACGTTCTGCCCCTAGGACCAACGTGGAAGTCAGGTGCTGCATCTACTGTAAATGAAGCTATCCCAGTGTATAAACAATAAAAACAAACAAAAAAAAACCCTTTTATTTCAAATATTTCTCTGTATCCTTCCTGATTTGGTAAGAATATCCCTGTAGTTCTGCCACTCAAGTTTTAGTAGTCTCCTCTCACCGCTTCTTAGGTGATTAGACTGTGTAGGGGTAGTCCCATGTTTCAGGATTGATGGAAATAGATGGAAGACTGAACATGCAAGTTGTTGTGCAGGTACACTATTATGGTGTACAGTCAATCTTTCACTTTTAGTAAGCACAAGCATTTATCAATGCCAAATGTTCGCTTGCATATTGTTGTACTGGGTCCTGCTTGTACACATTGTTTCATTCATGCATCAGTCAGTGTTGAGGCAGAAAGTGACAAAAGTAAGGATTTATCATGTTAGGATACAAAATCCACTGAGCTGTGATGAATGTATGGAGTTGTGTGTGTTAGGTTTGGAAGAATCATATGATGAAGTGTTGGTCTTGCTCTAATTTGATCACTGTCTGTTAAGTCCAGGCACAGAACAAAAAGAGCTATACATCAAATGCTTGGAGAGGTGCTGAAGTTAGGGCAATGGCAACATTGCATTGCATGATTGTTCAAACCCTGAAAAACACAGCTGAGACTTACCATGGCTCTGGGGATTTTGTATCTTAATGTTACAGTTCTTTATTTTTGTCATTTTGTGCATGAACCCTAAGTGTTATCTCCTACGAGAATGGACTTGTGTCCACTTCTCCCTTCCCCTCTCATGGTGCCTGCTGATAACATGTTGGTCTGTTCCCCGCACCGCATGCATACCGAGAAGTACACATTTTACATTTTAGATTTTTCTTGATCTTTTCTGCACATTCTCTCTCCCCTGCTTTTCTGATCCTCACTATTCCACACCTTGGTTTCATCTTTCCACACATGTAGCTGAAGAAAGATACACATCTTCCCCTCCAGTTCCTTAGCAATGTCACTTATAAAGACATTGAAGAAGACAGGACCCAGTACTGATCCCCTGTGCACTCCCATTGTTTACTGTTATGTCCTCCAAGTGACTTCCATTTGCAACCACCTTCTGTCTCCTACCCTTTAATCCATTTGATGCCCAGCTTACCATCTTCTCCCCAGCATCTAGGCTGCTACATTTATTAGCCTCCTGGGTGGCACAGTGTAAAAGGCCTTACTGAAGTCCAGATAAACCTTGTGCACTGCCTTCACTTTATCCAAGAATATACAGAACTATACAACCTTGCTGTCAGTATTTTTTAACCATTTTTTTAAATGATGACACAGACTGTCACAAACAGGTTACCTAAACTTTCAGGATTTGAATAAAATGATGTCACAAAGCAAACTGTCCTGTTCACAAAGGCAACAAGACTGCCCATGTGAATTGATGAAGTTTGAATGGGCTATTGGAGTGCATGTTTCCTCATGCAATGTTATAACTGAAGAGTTATGTCACCTTCAAATATCAATAAACTAGGAGCTGCCAGATTGCCCCATGGTTCAGCGAAACTCACTTCCACGCCAGTGACCCACAATCAGGAACAAGTCTGGGATGGAACACTTGGCAGCAAGTGGGTGACCGGTGATGGGGTGTGCCACCAAAGGAGGCACATTCAACATCCCTGATTGTGTGGGTCAGCCCTCTCCCTCCACAGCAGCAACAAGCCTGGCAGTGAGGCACTGGGAGGTTCACCTTCCAGTGGCAGGGGAAGCTGCTTTTCAGGGAAGTGTCCAATGGCTGGACAAGTGCCATGGGGTGGTAGAAACATCCATTTTCTATCAGAATGACAGTCGAGCTGATACTCTTGGACCTCACCCCATAAAACCCACTGCCTGTAGCCCTGTAACCAGATTCTGAACTAGCTGCAGGCAAGAATGGCCCCACCACAAAAACCCCTGCTGCCATGAAACTGAATAGACATGGGATTCGCAGCATAGCAGCTTAACTTGGATGGATAGTGGTGGATGAGTTGAGTGCTTGCTAATGCTGGAGAAGAAGATATGCGAATGACCAGGGAGAAAAACCATAAAAAGAAATAAAAAAATCAATAAATAGGCCATCCACTTCCCCTCCATGATCCATCTGATTTGCTCATTGCTCCTGACCTCTTTCCCTTTCCTCCAGTTATAGCTATTGTAGGTTATGTTTTGACCCAGACCAATTGTAGATACAGGTACTACAGCAAGTTTAAAGACATTATTTTCAATCAATGCTTGCCTACCACACTATACACTTTATGGTGGAGACAGACTTAACAATAACCTGGGTTAGCATTTTCAATTGCATTAATTTTGATCATTGTTTTTCCTTTTTCAGTTACACTTATGGACCTAGGGTAACATGAAGTGAACGAAGAAGGAAATTTCAGCTTAGCTTTCCTTTTAAGGCAAGTCAGATGGGCAGTCAGCATACGGCTCAGCAAACAACACTGGTTGGTCTAACCAGTTGGCAACACTGTACAGATAACAGACTAGTACACAGATATAGATTTGCAGGAATTATACCGTCACCCCACCACAGAGACAGTTGCACTGTCACAGATGATTACACAGTCGGAGTTAAAGTTGGACAATCACGACAATGGTTGACTGTTTCCTGCTCCTGAGTCTCTAGTCTTCTCACTGGGTTCACCTTCCCTTCTTCACAAGCATGTATGCACCGCACTGCACTACACCATTCACTTCTGGGGAGGGGAGATACATGCGGCGGCAGGTGGAGGCAAATGGAAAAGAAAAAAAAACTGATGATGGGTCTGGCCCATGATGCAGTGGTAGCACTACCATGTGCGATGCATGCGACCTGGGTTAAGGAACGGACTCGAGTCATTGGAGGGATGGATGAGGGAAGGAGACTTAAACATCGGTGGGACCGCTCATCTCCTCCGGGAGGGAGGAGGACTTCAGCTTGGTGCTTGTCCGACCTCTAGTGGAAGCTGGAGGTTAGACATGTCTGAGCAGTCAGAGCTGGGGTAGAGCTTGATGGATGCTGGAGTATGCCATGGTGTCATATACACATCATGCTCCTGGGAGGTGTACTCAGTAAAAAATGCTTGCCCTGCCGACACCGGTGACAGAGCTGGATGTATGGCTCTCGACCACCGGCACCCTAATCCATGGAGGATGGATCCCGACAAAAGCAGAAGGTATGGCACGGGGGATGGGATTGAGCCAGGGGGCCCCTCTCCCACCTCATCCCTGCTTGGGGAGGTAGAGCAATGGCTTCATGGAGGGTCCACTCATGGTTCGGGCATGGAGGGTTAGCTGGGTGACAGAGCTGGTGTTAAGGGGGCAAAAATAAAAATTACAAAAAAACACTGACAACCCCACATGATTGGCTGACAGAGTGACAGACACAGCCAATCAGGTAAGCTGACAGCTCCCACCAGCAGCACTCTCAGCTAGTAGCTAGTACTGTGGAAGACCGTACCCTGCCAGTCCTGCAGTGTCTCCTCATCCAGTCTGGTGTCTGGAATGTCCTAGTCGATGTATGTTTTCAAAAAGTAAACAACAAGGTTTCCCATCGGGATGGACTGCATACACTTATAGTCCACAATGTCACAGCCTAGAGCACTGGGCATTCAGCAGTTTACCACAAAAAAGCAAACAGGACAGCAGGGGGGATGAAACTCTACAGACACTGTCAGGATTTCTCACGATTTTTTTTTTTTTGGGGTGGGCACTCACACCTGGACTCATTGTGCATGGTCTGTCTCTCTCTCTCTGTCACTGCGGCAATACAGGATGGGCAGGGCACTTTCTGCCACTCAGCTGGCCCCCGCTCACAGTCTCACACATGTAGGCAGCTAACGGCTACACAGTACAGTGCTGCATACTGGACAGGGAATGCCTACTCATTTGTAACCATTACTGTTTAGTTTAGCTTGACTGTGCACTGTGTTCCTGGATGTTTGCCAGGCGGGTGAGTTGGGGGAGGGACTGAGTAGGGGGGGAATCTAACAATGAAACTGGGGGAGGGAGAAGGCAGGAAAGTGAGCTGGAAGGCTCACTGAAAGATTTATGAAATGTAAATTACATGAGGCAGCCGCTGTCTGAATGAAGCTGTCTATTCTTTTTAATAACACAAAGTTTACGTCCCCAAACAGAAACTTGCAGCAGAATCGGTCTTGCTGGTAATTGGGCTGCTGCTGCCATGCCCATTGCTCTGTGAGTTGCATTGGATCTAACGGCGACAAACCTCTGAAATGCCGTTCACTGTGTCAATATGTTCTTTGTGAAAGAGTACATAACAAGCATTTGTCAATGCCGAATGTTGATTGCGTTGGTGTGTTGAGCTTGCTCACTGCCCCTCTGTCACTCACTCAGTCTGTGTCTCCCCGTGCTGCAGGCTGCTGTTTTGTACTGGGCTCCTGCCTGCTTTGGAACCTTGTTCTGCCCACTAAGAAATATGCAGCTGTCCTGACAGAGCTCTGTTGAGGTGGCTCACTCCCCCTCTCTCACTCGCTCATTCTGGTTCTCCTGGCACTGCAGGCTGCCCTCTTTTACTGGGCTCCTGCCCCTGTTGGTGGCTTTTTCTGCCCACAAAGAAATGTGCAGCAGTCCTGACACAGGTCTGTTGAGCCTGCTGACTCCCCCTCTCTCACTCGCTCATTCCGTTTCTGCCAGTGCTGCAGGCTGCCCTTTTCTATTGGGCTCCTGCCTTCATTGCCGCCTTCATCTGCCCACAAAGAAATTTGCAGCAGTTACAATACAGCGCCATTGAGCTCGCTCACTTCCCCTCTCTCATGCGCTCATTCTGGTTTTCTCGCCACTGTAGGCTGCTCTTTTGTACTGGGCCCCTGCATGCATTGCTGTCTTTTTCTGCCCACAAACAAATCTGCAGCAGTCCCAACAGAGCTCCACTGAGCTCACTCACTCCCCCTTCCTCGCTCACTCATTCTGTGTCTCCTGCCGCTGCAGGCTGCCCTTTTGTACTGGGCTCCTGCCTGCATAGGTGGCTTGTTCTGGCTAGAAAGAAATCTGAAGCAGTCCGACACAGCTCCATTGGGCTTGCTCACTCCCCCTCTCTCACTCACTCACTCACTCTGTTTCTGCCAGCTCTGCAAGCTAGCCTTTTATGCTGGGCTTCTGCCTGAAGTGCTGCGTTTTCTGCCCACAAAGAAATCCGCAGCAGGCACAATACAGCTCTGTTGAGCTCGCTCAGTACTGCGCTGTCACTCACTCATTCTGTTTCTCTTGGTGCTGCGGGCTGCGCTTGTGTACGGGGCTCCTGGCTGCATTGGCACCTTTGTCTGTCCACAAAGAAATCTGCAGCTGTCCCGACAGAGCTCCGTTGAGGTGGCTTAGTCTCCCTCTGTCACGCGCTCATTCTGTTTGTCCTGGTGCTGCAAGCGGCCCTTTTGTACGGACTCCTGCCTGCATTGGCGCCTTTTTCTGCCCACAAAGAAATCCTGCAGCAGTCCTGACAGAGCTCTGTTGAGCTCACTCAGTCCCCCTGTCTCGCTCACTCATACTATTTCTCGCACCGCTGAAGGCTGGCCTTTTCTACTGGGCCCCTGCCTGCTTTGATGCCTTTTTCTGCCCACAAAGAAATCTGCAGCGGTCCTGATAGTGCTCCAGTGAGTTTGCTTTCTCCTCCTCCCTCACTCGCTCTCTCGTTCTGTTCTCCCAGTGCTGCAGGCTGCCTTTTGTACTGGGTTCTTGCATTGGGGCCTTTTTTCTACCCACAAACAAATCTTCAGCAATCCCGACAGAGCTCAGTTGAGCTCGGTCACTCCCCCCCCTCTCATTCATTCAATCTTAATCTGTCCCAAACACTGATTTCCCACAGTGACCATGCTATTCTCCGGCAGGAGTGTAAAAACATATTTTAGCCAGAATGTGAAAAATGACAGCTGTACTGTTCATAAGGAGGCATGAAAAAGTGCCACTGTTGAAAATGTGGTGTGAAAATATTACAAATTTGCAAAGTTACAGGGGTGCATGGAAACAGTTCAACACACGCTTGTAACACAGTCATGTTATGGAGTTTCGTCACCAAATTTTCAACATAGGGCTTTTAGGACCTCTGCTTATGAACAGTGCCAGTGTCATTTTCTTAATCTGTCCCGAACACTGATTTCCCACAGCGATCATGTTCATCTGTGCCACAACTGTGAAACCACATTTCAGCCAGGATGTAAAAAATGACAGTTGTGCTGCTCATAAGGAGGTGTGGGAAAGTGGCATTGCTGAAAATCTGGAGTGAAAATATAAATTCATGAAGCTACGAGCGTGTGTGCAAACTGCGCAATGCATGCTCGTAACACAGTTATTTTATGGAGTATCATTACCAAATTTTCAACACAGCCATTTCAGGACTCTACTCATGAACAGTGTCACTGTCATTTTCTTAATCTGTCCCAAACACTGATTTCCACAGTGACTGCACTATTCTAAGCCAGAAGTACGAAACACATTTCCACCAAGATGTGAACAATGACAGCTGTACTTTTCACAAGAAGGTATGAAAAAATGCCAATGCTGAAAATCTGGCATGAAAATATTGCAAATTCTTGAAGTTACGAGTGTGCATTGCAACTGCGCACGCTCGTAAAACAGTCATTTTTTGGATTTTTCCACCAAATTTGCAACATAGGCTTTTCGAGAGCCCACCTCATGAACACTGGCACTGTCACTTCGTTAATCAGCCCCAAAAGGTGATTCCACGCAGTGACCGTGAATTCACCTTTCGGGGCTGAGTAATGCCATGACATTTCAAGAATTCATGAGGAGGGGTCCCAAAAACCCCATGTTGAAAATCTGGTGAAAAATTCCCAAAATAGCCCAATCATACTAAAGTTGAAAACCTATTTATTACGTTATACAGCGGCATTTCCTCAGTTTACGGTCGGCTTTGAAGAGTGCAGACGAGCCCGGGTCAATCAAGTTCGTCACATGAGCTCTGGAGGTAAGCAGGGTGGGGGGTGGGAGGCAGGGGTGCACAGTGAGTGGTGCGGGTGCGGGTGGGGCCAGGAGACTACGAGGGACCGTTTCTTTTTGCAGGTAAAAAAAGAACTTTGCGGGACCATTTTTCCCTTACAGGGGCATCTAGTATGCTGGGTGGGCTCCCAGTGTGCCACCAATGGCTTTCTTTTGGGGGCAGCAGTAGCTAATGGGGATTAGGCACCCGTTGTACACAAAGGGGATTCATTATGCCGTTGGGGATTGGGCACCCTGTCGGCAGGAATAAGCGGGGTGGGGTGTTACAGAATGCTGATGGGAGTGGCCTTCCCCATCAGCACCAAGCTACTGGGGACACTGAGGCTGATGAGGTTGGGGCCCCTTGGCAACAAACAACATGGAAGAAGTTATATTGTTTAGAACACCGCGCAACCCGCCGCCATGTTCACAAACAATATCAGGGTTTTTACGTCCCGCCCTGCAATGATGGGTCGCTCCCTCATTGCAGCGGATGGCTGACGCTGCAATGACGAGGCAGCCCCTGATTGCAGTGGCTGATTTGTCTGAAGTTGGTGCAAACATTCGAAACTACTGTCACCAGCAGTCTGCATCAGCATTGGGGGAAGCAGGACAAGCCTTTGCAGGCTTTGGGGGCATTGGCCACAACAGTGCCGGGCCTCCACAGCCTGCTACTGAGAAAACTGCCGCAATATGTTTCTTGCACTAAGCGCAATCAACATAAAAATGAAGCGGATAGAAAAAAACAGCTATATTTGTTTGTTAAAATTTAATTTTTAGACAGGATATAACTTTGGATCCTAAGACCTATTTTCAAAGTTGTCCTGTACATAAAAAACATTCATGTTACAATAACAAAGCACATTTCATACATATAACATAAATACAATTGCCATTCACATATCATACATATAACAATAACACAAAGTACAGCTATCGTCAAACCTAACCTAAATATAACAACATGAATTGCTAAATATAATAACATAACACCTTATTCAGTCATGAGACATCAGACTACACAAATATACTGTATATTTCATCATGTTTATAAACATGTGCATTCCTGAATACAAGTGTTTTCCAATCTGCATTTAAAAGTGGATAATCTTGTCAGGTTTCTCATTTGTGGGAGAATCTCGTTTCAGATTTTTTGCTGCTTGAATTTGTAATGTTATACACCCTTATCGTGTGTCAAATTTTGGAATTTTCATACCCCTATGTATTATCTCCCTCTCCCTCAATTCATGTCACTGTGTCTCACTCCCAAATTGGATGTTTAAATCTCCCTTTATCAACCCTTTGTTGATCTTAAATATTAGTATTGCTTTTTAAACCATACTGCAAAACTATCCCAATTTAATTCTTTATACATTTGATAGTGGTGGGTCTTAAAACTATGCTTCAAGACAAATCATGCAATTCGATTATATGATTTTTTTGATTTTATCTAAGTGTTTTTGTTCGGCAAACTTGTAAACCAGGTTACCATATTCCAGTACTGGCATTATTAACTGTGTTGCAATTGTTTTCCGCATCTGATAGGACACAGTTTAAGAAGATCTACGCAGGGCCCCTATTCTATTGTTAACTTTCTTTGTAAAATTATCTATATGGTCTCTAAATGCTGAAGAACTATCTATAGTCACTCCTAGATATTTGTATAGATTCATGACTGTTAATTTTTTAACCCCTCTTGTCAATATTCCCTTATCCAATGGTATGTTATTTCTAGCTTTGATTACTTTCTATCTTAAATATCTTTAAATTCCTTATTATATGATACTGTTTTACATAACTGTATTTGGGATGTCATTGTAAATCAAACTCAGTTCAATGGACTATTTGATAATCCCTACTTATGTTAAACAAACAAACATTATTATAGAAGCAAATTCTACAGTAGGGATCAGTTATAAACTATATTTCTGAACTCAATAAAACTTGAGGCCTAAGGGGTGAGGAACTGTGTCACTTGAATGTGACACCTACTGTATAACACCTTTTTCACCAGTTCTTTAAGAGCCACCAATGCCTTGAGAAGAACTTTGAACAACATGATATTTGGACACAATGCAGCTTATATTTCTCATAAGTGCTGTACTTATCCCCATTACTTATTACTGGGGTCATAAACTTGAAACAGGACAGTTGTTAATTGAGGGTTCATTAGATCCTAATGCTTCTTCCCAACCTGATGTCATAATACTCTGCTTGTGACAGCACTGTTGTTGCCATGTCAACAGACTGTGACGTCACAAGAAAGCATTATTAATTTCAAGTAGGGAATAAGCTACAGAGGCAGCTGAACTCTAAGGGATAACGACATTGTTTTTGAGGGCATTTCAATAATAAATAATGGAGAGGAGAAATCTATAGAAGATCTATGAAATACAAACTAAATTGAGCCTAAATATTGTATTTTCCAAAGTTTTCCCAAAGGCGTCAGCTGCTCTTTAAATGTGCCAGTCATAAATGCAGAGATAAGAAATATACAATGCTTTTCAATGAAAAAAAAAATAAGTGTGCCACAGATTCCTATACTGAAAAAAAGTAATTTGAAAGATCTTTCCCTAAACTGTGTCCCTAAATGTTTTTAATACAGCCCAAATGGGAGTTGGGCAACCTCTAGACCACTCCACTGCTGACACAGTAAGTACTGTAGGGTGGTATTACGAGGTTTGATGAAATTCCATATTGGCTCACTACAAAAAAATGTGAAGCCAGCACAAGAAATGTATTAGCTGCCCTGGAACAAGCTAAACAAACCATCTCTCAGCTCAAAGACATTCCTGATGAACACAAGAACCGAGAAAGGTGGAGCAACCTAAGGGTGGTCATCTCCCAGAAGGTACAGAGGAAACCAACTTACTTGCCTTCTTTGCCACGCGGCTGCCTACTACCCTTGGACTACAGAACTTTACAGTGCTGGAGGTACAGAGGGTGCATTGATCCCCAGGCAAGTGTCCAGGACCCAATGAACCACCAAGACATTTACTTATGAAATTCTTACAGTATCAAAACCATCAACGGGTCCTGCAAGCCACTCATAAAAATGGGATGATTTAAATTGAACACCAAAGAATATTTTTTTCCCCAGACTGTAGCCAGAGACAGCAATGCATAAAACAAGAGTTCAGTCCTGTGAACAAGAGACTATATGACTTAAGTTGGCAGTTGCACATGTGTACCCATCATGCCTCATTGTACGAGGTCAAGGCCAACCACTGAAGATGTTCTTCTTGCTAGACCTTGCCATAGTACTTTTTCTTCCAAGTTGTGTAACTGGGTGTGCTTTGAAGCAACTTAGAAGCTGCATGGGATATACTATATTAGACTAGATATCTGCAACTAATCTCTCTCTTACTTACATCTGAGGGAAGTTTTCCTTACTTTTACATTGGTATTGCTTTGTGTTTAATTATTTTAGTTTTTAATTTAGGAAGGGTTTTTTTAAAACTGCTTATCTTGTGAGCATCTTCAGAAGGGTTGAAATAACTGCATATTTGATTTTCCTTTGTGGCTAACAAACCACCAGGCTGTTTTGGGGCTGGGGAGGCTTACCTGTGTCTGACTTGGATGTCTGGATTTTCTCTGTTTGATTAGCAGGGTATCTTCTCTGTCAAATTGTTGTGTAGGGCATCTTGCTGACAGGAAGGCATTCATTGCAGTGGTGGGTCAGAGCTTTTAGCTGATTGTTTTGTGAGGGCACACTTTAGGCCCAACCCCTTCCACCCTCACCCCACCCACCCCAGGAAATAGTTCCTTTATACCTGGGGTTCTGATATAATTTCCTCAAGAGTGCAAGGTGCATATCGCTGTCATATCCTCTCTAGCACACTGCACTGACAATATAAGCATACACATTGTATAATATATATATTTCTATATAACAAACCAATCACACACACACACCCACACACACACATACAGAAAAATAAACAAACAAAAAAAAAAGCAGATAAACATGTGGGGAGTAGTGCAATGTAATGGCTGTGGGGCAGCAGTCTTCCGGGAGTCTTTCTGGAGGCTGAGATGCTGCCCTATTTGCAGACAACTCTCTGCCCTGAGGGAAGAAGTTGCCCGTCTTCAAGCCACACTGGGCAGTAGTAAGGGAACCTTCCCCAGGCCACACTGGACAGTAGGAAGGGAACCTCCCCCATCCAGGGAGCACCAGAGCCACCACCACCACCACTACCTCAGAGGTTGTGAAGAAAGCACAGCAGTTGGACCACAGTGGGCTCAGGGAGGGTGAGATTGGTGGAACAGAGGCACACCCAGTCAGTTGTTCCACTCCACAATCCATACACCATTCTGGGGGAGCATAGCTCCCCTATGGATGCACCTGCAGAGGAGACTGATGACAACTGTCACAAGGGAGGCCCACAGGAAGGAGTCAGAGGACACCACATGGAAATGAAGCAGCTCCCGGTGGGGGACTTAATTATTAGGGGGCTAGAACTGGGGGGAACAGGGAAAACTGAAGTAAGGTGTCTGCCTGGTGCCATGGCTTGGAAGGAAAGGGCGCATCCTCAGGATCATGAGAACAGCTGCAGGGAGTCTGAGCTGGATGTCATTGTCCACCTAGGGACAAATGACTTGGCTCATCATGAGATTAGAGCAGTGCAGGAGGACTTTGTAGAGTTGGGGAGGGCCTAAGACAAGTAGCACACACAGTATCCTTCTCAGAGGTGCTGCCTGTCAATGGCATGGGAGGCGAGGTAATTTGCACCATGCAGTTTAATGAATGGTTGAAAAAAATGGTGTGGAGCACAGGGGTTTGCTTCATTGGGGACTGGGGTTCCACCTGGAGGGACACCAGCCTATACTGGCAGGATGGCCTGCATATGTCCAGGAAGGGAACAAGTCTTTTGAGCAATCGGTTTAAATGCTTCATTGGCAAGCTTTTAAACTAGTTAAAGGGGGAGGCACTGATAAGCAGCAGGAAAATCCCAGCCTCTCCCTACAAAACAGGGTACTAAATGAGAAAAAGACCGAGGTAGAAAGGTCAGTGGGGGATGCTGCAACAGAAAGTAAAGTCATCAAAAAATGGAGAGCAATGAGTACCAATGCCCGTAGTCTGGGTAACAAGCTTCCTGAATTAGTGGCCTTGATGGAGGAGGAACATCTGGATATCGTGGCAGTCAAAGAAACATGGTACACACAAAACCATGACTGGGGCGTAAACATACCAGGATACACTATCTACAGGAGGGACAGGGAGGGCAAAAGAGGAGGAGGAGTAGCTCTTTACATAAAGGAAGGAATAAAAGCAACAGAACAAAAGGGTAAACAGGGAGGAGTGTGGGTAAATTTGGAGACAGGCAATGACACCACAATCTGCACAGTGGTTGTATAAAGACCCCCTTCTCAGGGGAGGAAATGGACAAGGAAATGATAGAAAGTATACTTAGAATGGCAAAAAAAGGGGAGATATTGCTGATGGGTGATCTGAATATGCCAGATGTTAACTGGAGTGCAGTTGCAGCAGCCACTTTGAAGAGTGGGGTTATTCTAGATGCCCTACAGGGGGCATGTCTTAGAAACATAGACTTTGATGGCAGATAAGGACCGCTTGGCCCATCTAGTCTGCCCATTTCCTACCTACAGGATAGGCCACAGATCCTAGTTAACCAACAGCCTATTTCTTCCTACCCCCCACAAGAATTGCCTTATGTCTGTCCATGCATTCTTGAATTCTCCCACAGTTTTAGACCCCACAACCTCCTCAGGAAGGCTGTTCCATGCATCCACTATCCTCTCTGTGAAATAATACTTCCTCACAGTGCCCCTGAACCGCCCTCCTTCTATTTTTAAATTGTGTCCCCTTGTTCTTGCAAGTCTCTTTTTCTGAAAGATGCTACACTCTTGGACTTTGTTGATTCCACTGAGGTACTTAAAAGTTTCTATCATGTCCCCCCTCTCCCTTCTTTCCTCAAGGGTATACATATTAAGCTCCTTTAGTCTCTCCTCATACGGCTTCTCTTGCAGACCCTGCCCATTTTATTTGCCCTCCTCTGGACTACCTCTATCCTGTCTATGTCCTTGTGGAGATGGGGTCTCCAGAACTGGACACAGTACTCCAGATGGGGTCTTCCCAACTGTCTGTACAGAGGATAACAACTTCCTGTTTTCTGCTGCTGATGCCTCTCCCTATACATCCCAGTATACCCCAGCCCTCCCTACTGCCTTCTCACATTGCTTGCAACACTTAAGGTCATCTGATATGATTACCCCAGGTCCTTTCCTTTTTGTTGTTGTTACTACCTCCCACCCATTGTGTATTCTTCCTCTGGGTTCTTGTTTCCCAGGTGCATTATTCTGCACTTCTTTGCATTGAATCCTAGCTGCCATACTTCTGACCATTCCTCCAACCTTGCCAAGTCCCTTTTCATCCTTTCCATGCCTCCTTGTGTATCAACCCTGTTGCAGATCTTTGTGTCATCTGCAAAAAGGCATACTTTTCCTTCCAGTCCCTCTGCAATGTCACTAATGAAGACATTAAAAAGGACTGGACCCAATACTGAACCCTGCGGTACCCCACTAGTAACCCCTCTTTCTTCAGAGTGGACTCCATTTACAATTACCTTCTGTGTCCTGTTGTACAGCCAATGTTTTACATAGGCTACCACCCTGGGCCCACTCCCAAGCTGGTTAATTTGACTATTAATCTTTTGTGTGGGACTGTGTCAAATGCCTTGCTAAAGTCTAGGTAGGCCATGTCCACAGCCCCTCCCTGGTCTACTACTTTGGTCACCCAGTCAAAGAAATCTATTAGATTCATCTGACATGATCTTCCCGCTATGAACCCATGCTGCCTTGGGTCCTGTGCTCCACTGGCCTCTAGGTACTCAACTATTCTTTCCTTCAGTGACTCCATCACTTTCCCCTACCACAGAGTTCAGACTGACAGGTCTGTAGTTTCCTGCCTCTGTCTTGGTCCCACTTTTGTGAAGAGGAATCACATCTACCTTCCTCCAGTCCTTGGGTACCACACCATCCTCCCATGATTTATTAAAAAGAGTAGCCAGTGGTTTCACTAGTTCCTCCCTTAATTCTTTTAGAATTCTGGGGTGAATTCCATCAGGACCCATTGCTTTGTCCACCTTCAGTTTTAGGGTTCTTGCAGAACCCTTTCTTCTGTGAAAGGACTGGGATCGACCCCCTATCAAGAGTGCTTCTGTTAATTGGATTAGGCACCCCTCCTCTTTTGTGAATACTGAGCAGAAATATTCATTCAGTATCCCTGCTTTTCACTGTCCCCTCTGCCCACCACTGTTCATTCTATTCAGCCTTACTATCCCTCCCTTTGTCTTTCTCACTCTTGCTGATGTACCTATAAAAGGTTTATCCCCTTCTTAACTGAGTTGGCTATCTTTTCCTCAGTTTGGGCCATTGCTATTCTGACTTCCTCCCTGCTTCCTTCTGCCTTAACTGGTACAGCTGTCTGTCCTGCTCCTTCTGTGTTTCCTTATACTTCCGGAATGCTATCTTTTCTTCCTGACTTTCACAGCCACCTCTTTTGAGAACCATAGTGGCTTTTCTTTCATTTGATTTGTTTATTTGCTTCACACAAGGCTTGTTGCCTCTGTGATGGCAGTTTGATGATTCCCCATTGTTGCTCCACACCTCCTTCTAGCCTGTTTGCTAGTGCTTTTCTGAGGCACTCTCCCATCTTGCCAAAGTCAGCCCTCCTAAAGTCCAGTACCCTCACTTTTATATGGCTTGACTCTGTAGCTGAGTTTAATGTGAACCACACTGTTTGATGGTCACTTGTCCCCAAATGGCAACCCACTTCTAGATCTGAGATCCTCTCACTGCCCCCATTTGAGAGTATGAGGTCTAAGATTGCTCCCTCATGAGTGGGTTCTGAAACTAGCTGTCTAAGGCCTGCCACCTGTTGGGCATCAAGAATGGCCCTGCTCTTGGATGTGGCTGCAACAAATGTGCTCCAGTTAACATCTGGCATATTCAGGTCTCCCGTCAACAGTATCTCCCCTTTCTCTGCCACTCTAAGAATGCCTTCTATCATATCCTTGTCCATTCCCTCCCTCTGACATGGGGGTCTGTACACAACCCCTATGCGGATTGTGGCACCCTTTCCAGTCTCCAAGGTGACCCACCATGCCTCCTCTCCTCCCTTTTTACTCTTTTTTCAGTTGTTTTTATCCCTTCCTTTACATAGAGAGCTACTCCTCCCCCTCTTCTCCCCTGCCAATCTCTCCTGTAGGTTATATACCCTGGTATGTTAACATATCAGACATGGTTCTCTGTGTACCATGTTTCTGTGACTGCTACGATATCCAGGTATCCCTCTTCCATCAAAGCCACCAGCTCAGGGAGCTTGTTGCCCAGACTATGGGCATTGGTACTCAATGCCCTCCATTTTCTGATGGCCTTACTCCCTTTTTCCCCATCCCTGTCCTTCTTGCCTTTGTCACTTTCTCCATTTACCCCTGCCCTTCTCCCTATCGACACCTCTATGTTGGTGTTTGCCGCACTTACTACCATGATTATTTGGGGAGCTAGGATTTCTCTGCTCCTTTCCAGTGCCTCCCCCCTTGGCTAATTTAAAAGCTTGCCAATGAAGCATTTAAACCTATCACCTAGGATCCTGGTTCCCCTCCCGGACAGATGCAGCCCATCATGCCAGCATAGGCTTGCATCACTCCAGGTGGACCCCCAGTCCCCAATGAAGCCAAATCCCTGAACTCCACACCAGTTTTTCAACCACTTATTGAATCCCATGGTGCGGAACACCCTAGCCTCTCCTATGCCATAGATGGGCAGCACCTCTGAGAAGGTCACCGTGCGTGCTACTTGACTAACGCCCCTTCCCAATTCCACAAACTCTTCCTGCACTTCTATAATCCCTTTCTTAGCCAGGTCATTTGTCCCTAGGTGGACAATGGCATCCAGCTCCCTCTCCTGTGCAGCTGCTCCAGCAATCCTGAGGATTCACTCCCTGTCCCTCCAAGCCATGGCACCAGGCAGGCACCTTACCTCCCTCTCCCCTTCCTCCCCCAGTTCTACCTTTCTAACAATGGAGTCCCCCACCAGGAGTTGTTTCCTTCCCCTGCAGGGTCCCCTGCCACCCTCCTGTGGGTCTCCTTTGTGGAGGTTCCCAGCATACTCCTTGGTCTCCATTGCGGGTGCCTCCATAGAGGAACCACACTTTGCTAGAATGGCATAGGAATTGTGGAGAGTTACAACTGGAGGGATGTGCCTCTGTTCCACCACCGTCACCTTCCCTGAGCCCACTGTGGTCCAATCGCTCCTCTTTCTTGGCAACCTCTGAGGCAACGGCAGTGGCACTGGTGGTCCTTGGATGGAAGAGGAGGTCCCACAAATCCTAGCCAACTCAGTCTGGAAATGAGCAACCTCCTCCCTCAACCCAGACAGGTGCCTGCAGATGGGACAACACTGCATCCTCCAAAATGTCTCCCGGAAGACTGCTGCTCCACAGCCACTGCACTGCACCACTCCAATCATGTCTTATTTCTGGCCCCTTAACTGTTTGCAATCCTTACTCTTTCCTCTGTTTTTTCTCTCTCCTTACTTTCTGCCTGTGTGCCCTTTAAGCTCCTGATTGTCCTGTTCTGAGTCAAGAATATCCTATATTTCTCAGTAGACCACTTACTTGCTCAGAGGCAGACCTCCAGCAGCTAGAGGGGGCTGGAGAGCTACTCTTGTCCTTCTAGGATGGTGGGTCTTTGGTGGTTCTGTGATCACTCACTTCCTGCTCCCAGACAGGAAGTTCCTGTTGTCAGTCAAATCCTGTGCCTATAAAAATAGAACTAGCTTTGGGTGGGGGTGGAGGGAGGAAGGAGGGCAATATAGTCCCAGTAGAGAAGTGCAGTCACACAGCAGTCCTTTCTCCTGGTGTCTTCTGCCAAGCTATTAGCAGAATCTTTCTAAGACAGTCTTTAAATGTAGCTTCCTTCTAGCTAAGCCACTCCCCCTACTTACTAGATCTTTCTACAAGTAATTTAAACCTCACAGCTATTAAGTCCTTTCAATCACCTGAGACAACTAGTATTGGAGCCCACTCGAGAGGGAGCAGTCTTAGACCTGGTTCTCTCAAATGGAGATGGAGAGAGGATCACAGCTGTAGAAGTGGGTAGCCATCTGGGAACTAGCGACCATCGAACAGTATGGTTCACAATAAACACAGCAATAGAGTCAAGCCATACAAAGGCAAAAGTACTGGACTTTAGGAGGGCTGACTTTGCCAAAATGGGTGAGTGCCTAAGGAATGCACTAGCAAATGGGCAGGAAGGAGGGGTGGAAGAACAATGGGAAATAATAAAAACTGCCATCACAGAGGTAACAAGCCTTTGTGTGAAGCAAATAAACAAAACAAAATGATGTAAGAAACCACTATGGTTCTCAAAGGAAGTGGCAGTGAAGGTTCAAGAGAAAAAGAAAGCATTCAGGAAGTACAAGGAATCGAAGAAGAAGCAGGACAGAGAACTGTATCAGTTAAAGCAAAAGGAAGCTGGGAAGGCAGTCAGAACAGCAAAGGCCCAAACTGAGGAAAAGATAGCCAACTCAGTTTGGAAGGGGGCTAAAACCTTTTATACTTACATCAAGGAGCGAAGGAAGACCAAGGGAGGGATAGTGAGGCTTAATAAAAGGGAGGAGGGTGGGCAGAGGAGACTGTGAAAAGGCAGAGATACTAAACAAATATTTTGCTCAGTATTTACAAATGAAGAGGGAGGTACCTAAAACAAACAGTAGAAACACTCTGGATACAGAAGTTGATACCAGCCTTTTATAGAAGAAAGGGTTATGAAAGAATTCTTAAAACTGAAGGTGGACAAAGCAATGGGGCCTGATGGGATTCATCCCAGAATTTAAAAGAACTAAGGGTAGAACTAGTGACACCACTGACTACCCTCTTTAACAAATCATGGGAGGATGGGGTGGTACCCGAGGACTGGAGGAGGGCAGATGTGATTCCCTTTCACAAAAGTGGAGCAAGGCAGAAGCAGGAAACTACAGACCTGTTGATTTAACCTCAGTGATAGAGAAATGATGGAATCACTTTTGAAGGAAAGAATTGTCGAGTATCTAGAGGCCAGAGGGCCAGGACCCTAGGCAGCATGGATTCACAGCGGAAGGTCATGCCAGATGAATCTGATAGATTTCTTTGACTGGGTGACAGAAGTAGTAGATCAGGGAGGGGCTGTGGACATGGCCTACCTAGACTTTAGCAAGGCATTTGACACAGTCCCACACAAAAGATTAATATACAAGTTGGCCAGTCTGGGAGTGGGTCCCAAGATGACAGCCTGGGTAAGAATTGGCTGGAGAATAGGACACAGAGGTAATAGTAAATGGAGTCCACTCAGAAGAAGGGGGTTACTAGTGGGGTACTGCAGGGTTCAGTATTAAGACGGTCCTCTTCAATGTCTTTATAAGGACATTGCAGAGGGACTGGAAGGAAAGTATGTCTCTTTGCAGATGACACAAAGATCTGCAACAGAGTAGATGCACAAGGTGGGTGGAAAGGATGAGAAGGGACTTGGCAAGGTTAGAGGATTGGTCAAATGTATGTCACCTTAGATTCACTGCTAAGAAGTGCAAGGTAATGCACCTGGGAAACAAAAACCCAGGGGAAGAGTACACAATGGGGGGGTGGGATACTAACAATAACAAAAATGGAAACGGATCTGGGGGTAGTCATATCAGATGACCTAATGGTGGGCAAGCAGTGTGAGAGGGCAGCAAGGAGGGCTGGGGGGGATACTGGGATGTATAGGGAGAGGCATCACCAGTAGAAAACAGGAAGTTATTATCCTTCTGTACAGACAGCTGGTCAGACCCCATCTGGAGTACTACATGCAGTTCTGGAGACCCAATCTCCGCAAAGACATAGACAGGATGGAAGCTGTCCAGAGGAGGGCAACTGAAATGGTGCAGGGTCTGCACCGGAAGACATATGAAGAGAGACTAAAGGAGCTTAATATGTATAGCCTCGAGGAAAGGGGAGGACATGATGAAACTTTCAAGTACCTCAAGGGAATCAACAAAGTCCAAGAGGGTAGCATCTTTCAAAAAGAGTGTGCAAGAACAAGGGGCACAATTTGAAGATAGAGGGCAGCTCAGAGGTAATTTAAGGAAGTATTTTTTCACACAGAGGTTGTGGATGCATGGAACGGCCTTCCGGAGGAGGTTGTGGAGTCAAAACAGTGGTGGAATTCAAGCATGCATGGGACAGTCATAAGGCCATTCTAGGGGTGGGGGTAGGAAGAAGTAGGCTGCTGGTTAACTAGGATCTGCAGCTTATCCAGTAGGTAGGAAATGGGCAGACTGGGTGGGCCAAGCTGTCTTTATCTGCCATCAAATTCTATGTTTCTATGTTTCTATATCTGGACACTGAGACAGCGGCTCAGAAGTGCAGATCCAGCACTCAGTGCAATTGACCAGCATCATGGTCAACCACCTGGCTGAGGTACGCACCAACAAGGACATAAAGGTGCTCAGGTGGGGGTGAGAGGAAATAGGGGTATTGTGCTATGTTGCCATGGTTGGTGCTTGGGGTCTGAGCTTATCTGAGACTCTGTCTCTTGCCTCACACTGCCCTAGTACTCTGACCCATTACATTGTTTATGCCTGGAAATCAGCTATTCGTAGCCCTGCACCCAGATGACGGCACAGTAAAGAGAGTGACCTGTTGTGGCAGAATAGGGAAATCCACCACCCATAGAGATATGAGTCAGGTAACTTTAGTAAGGCCAGAGAGGTAGCCTGGGAGTGATGTGGTATTGGCACTGAGTGGCATGAGGCCTTGCTCTGCCCACCATAGTTTTGAGTGCCCTGACTGGCTCAACCTCAGTGAGACTAGACATTTGGTTGACACTGTTCTTTGTTGCCACTTTATTAACATTGGGAGTTTTATGGTACAATAAGTTAATAAATTTGACTGTGTACTCTCTGTGATCACTTTCATGCAACTGGAGGGGTTTTCCTGCCTGCCTGCCTGCCAGCAGATTCTCTACTTAGACTGCTACAATCAACACACTGCTATAAGCCATGCACTGTGTGTACACCATGTGGCATTTTCTATCCTGCTGAATAAAAATGTAATGGAGGCTCTAAGTTAGGCTGTGATATTCTTTTACAGTACATGAATTCATCTACCATTTGAGATATGTTTGACAAGATTGTGTGTTGCATATGGTATGGGCAAGGGGGTGGGGTGAGGAGGAGAGTTTCAGCTATGGGGCCCATGGTACTTGAGTCTTGTGGGAACACTCCACAATCCTGCTCCAATCCAGTGACATGGAGCATGGTGTAACAGAACTTAGTAGATTGTCACTCAATTTGTGGAGATCACTAGATCTGCAATCTGTGCCCTCAGACAAGAATCTGTCGAGTTGACTGCATAAGTAAAACATTTTAAAAGAGAGATGGATTTCTTTCATGTTTGCTTAGTTTATTACTGTAACATGGAGAATCACATTGGTACTCCACCAAATAGAAAGAGAGATGATCTGGTTTGGGATTAATTGGGGTAAGAGGGGGAAGGGAGGGCTTGCTTTCCACAGGAGGTTATTGGTTGCGACCATGCAGGGGAGGGAACCTGTTGCTTCTGGGGTCTGTATGTTGTGAAGGATCTAGAGAAGGAGGGGGAATGACAGGGTCATGTGGGTTTGAAGCATTGCTGGTTCTAACATTGTTGTCTGAGAGGGACGAATGCAAAGGGGTTATGGTTAAGCTGATGATTCTCTGTTTCTCTGTTAAAAAATTTTGGTCAGCGAAGTGCTTTGGGGAAAGTAGTGAGGGGTGGCAGGAGAAGGGAGATGACGGATCATCCTGGGATAGCCCGGAGCTTGAAATGAGTATGCTGAATGGCATCATTTGGAACACATATGGACTCAAAATGGTCATTAAATGATAAAAGGTCTAACACACACACACACACACATATATATATATATATATATATATATATATATATATATATATATATATATATACATGAAAGGAGATAGAACAATAATGCAGGAGACACTCATGGTTAAAGAGGAGGCAATTAGATTAGACTGGGGGGGGTAAGTTCCTATCTGCCTTTTTCACTGTTAGATCAGGGGACTGGCAGTTTCATCAGTCCAGGAGTGTGCAACCAGGTGTTTCACCATGCAACAGACCTACAGGGCTGTTAACTAATAGGTGTGGCCAAGATTAAGGGTTAGGCTCTCATGGTGGCAGCAGTATATGGCACCAACTTTTGAGTTCCCAAAGTTTTTCCACAAATTAGCGATCATGTTTGTAGATTACCCCATTACAGCATTAACTGAGGGAGACCTCAACATGCCATAGGACCCAGTACCAGATTGTTTGACACCCCTGATCTGGAACCTACCCAAAATCTTGGCAGTCCTGAAAAAGCTGGCAGAGGAGAGAGGCCTAGTGGACACGTGTCAGCTTCTGCACCACAAGGATTGCAAATTTTCCTTTTCTTCCCATGCTCATAAAGTGTACACATGAATTGATTCTATGTCCCTTCCCCAGCCTGAACTCCGGAATGTCCGGTCAAGGAAGTACGAATCTCTCCTGGCGTCAGACCATGCTCCGCTGCCTGTCATTTTGGAGCCAGCGTCTGTCCCTCCTAGCCAGGCAGTGGAGACTTTTCCCTAGATTACTCCTGGATGGAGATTTTAGGGATAGGATGAGAGAGGCCCTTCAGGAATTTTTCCTCCTGAACAAGACGGGAGATACATCTGCCATTATCTGATAGGATACAATGAAAGCCTTTGTCTGAGGGGTGGCCATATAATCCACTGTGCACAAGAAGAAACTTAAGGTGGTCAGAGAAAGAGAGACCTGGGTCAAAAATGTCAGACTCTAGAAATATAACTGGTGGCTCAGATTGAGCCTTATAAGCTAAGTGAATGTCACCAGCTGAAGGGTAAGCTAAATCAGCAGGTCTCCTCCCATTTGGAGAGGAACATATGGCTGACCAGAGCGGGCTCATACTTTGATGAGGACAAAACTGGGCAATGGCTTTACATGGAAACTGAAGGCACATGAGGCCAACTGCACCATAACTAGTATCACTAGACCTGATGGTAGTCTCTTTTCCAAATAGAAGGATATAGAGGAGACATTTTACAAGTTTTACACCAGATTGTATACCTCTGAGGTCACTGCAGCAACCATCCTCCCTGACATTTTCCTGGACAGTGTCTACCTTACCTCCCTTCTGGACAAAGCCCAAGACCATATGGACTCCCTCCCTCCCTATGGAATCAGAACTCCATTTGGTGGTTACTTCTCTTACATCAGGCAAAACAGTGGTCCTGACAGGCTGCCTGTAGATTCCAATAAACTCTTCTGGAAAGAACTACAAGATCTAATGCTAGACAAGGTGCTGGAATCCCAAGAGACTGGGGTGCTGCCCCCATCTTAGGTGATGGTGACAATAACAGTCCTCCAATACCTGGCAAGTACCCTTCCCAGTGCAGCTCATACAGACCCTTTTCACTGCTGAATGCAGATTATAAGACCATTGCTAGATTTCTGGGGGGCCATCTGTAGAGGATCCTACCTATGGTAGAGCACCAAGATCGGGGGGTCATTAAAGGCCACCAGACCAAGCATAATATTAGAAGGGTGGCTAACATTATGTGGTGCTATACTGGAGGGCTGATTGGCCCATTCTCATAGCACTAAATGCCAAGAAGACCTTTGACTGAGTTTAGTGTCACTTCATGTTATCAGTCCCGGAACACTTTGACTTTGGCCCAGACATTCAACTATGGTTGGGAACACTGTATCAGGCCCCACAAGCCCAAATTTTATCAGTACTAGACTGATCAGAGCATTCCCTCTTACTCATGGCACCAGGCAGGAGTGTCCTTTTCCTGCCTCATTGATGTACAGTACTTACAATAGAACCTCTGATCTCCACTATAAGAAGTAACATGACCATAGCTGGCCCAGTGGAGCTGAGGGCTGAGGCGCTGGATGCCATATCTCGCACCACGCTGGCAACCTGGGTTCGGGAATGGACCCAGGTTGTCGGGGGTCAGCAGGGGAAGGAGAGGATTGAGCATTCAATGACAGCTCTCTTCTTTCTGGGGTGGGTTAAGGGGTGCGCGTTGCTCTGTAATGGCACCTGGCAGAAGTCGGGGGCTCCACAGGGACAGCACATAGAAGGGAGGATGAAGCATGGCAGACGCCGGCATGTAAGTGCACTCATATCATTGCATGTCCAGCTACAGCAGGGTGTAATCTTGGCAGAAAAACTGTGGGGTGATCATGGCAGCTGATGGCCATGCACCTCACCCCAGGAGCTAGAGATGTGCACCCCAGGTATGGATCCAGGTCTCCCATTGGGGGAGGGTACTTCATGTGCCAGTGTATGGAGGACAGTGAGTCGTTGACCAGCCCAGGATCCTGGGGTGCTGGTGCCGGCAGCTGGATGACTGCCAGCCTGCTCTGCATTGAGGAGGTAAAAATAATCTTGTTAAAAAAAAAGAAGTAACATGACCATAACTGGTCTTTGTGCACAGAGGGTGGATGACAAGATCTCTCTCTTTGCCAATGATGTCCTCCTGTGTCTTGGAAACCCTTATGTATCCCTGCCCTCCATCACAAATATTTTTAAGCTGTACAGTCCCACCTCTGGCCACAAGATCTACTGGGTCAAGTGTGAATGTCTCCCATTGGGGAAGGGGGATACTGCCTCACTTGAAGCAGCAGGAGTCTGGATTGAGCCTACAGAGAATATGATAAACCACTATATAATTAACCCAGATAACCTGTAAAAAAACTGTTACAATTACATTTTGGACAGACAAAAACTGGCAACTCTCTCATCCCTTCCCTTGTTTGTCACCCTGGATGGCTCGCCTCTCAAAGCAGTTCCAGCATTCAAATACCTCCAGGTTTGGCTTAATGACAACCTTGACTTCTCTGTTCATATAGACTCTCTATGCTCCAGACTCCATCTAAAGTTTGGAGTACTGTACTGAAATAAATATTGCCTCTCCCCTTCCATTCACCAGGAGCTGGTAATTAAAATTATTCTCCCAGTGTTTGACTGTGCAGACACTGTCTATGGCACAACTCCTGCTTCCTCCCTAGACAAATTAGACACCTTCTTACATGCCTTTTGCCAATTAGCCTCAAGCTCCCCTTCCACACTCACCATTGCTCTCTATCTATCCCTCTACTCTACCATCATTGCCAGACCCACTCCTTGGCACTAATCACCAAGCACTGGTTTGGTTCCCTCCCGTTCTATCTTTCCACCCTCCTATCCCCTGCCCATCTCTCCTCCTATCCACTCTGCTCCACGGACTCCTGATCCTTCTCCCTTCCCCACCCCGACTCAACCTCTGGGCAATCCACCTTTTCCTACTATCGCACTTCCCCCTGGGGATAACTTTCAGCTACCCTTCACCAAGCTACCTCTCTGCCTGCCTTCAAGTGCCTGCTTAAACTCTTACCTGCTGCTCCTTGTTCCTGCCTCAATGCTCACTAATTATACTGCATGGTCAGCTGAGCTGTGCCAAGGCCTTGTTCATTTCAGACATTATATCTGTGTCTCTATATATTCTTGCACTATGTTCTTCTTTGTTTGTAATGTTTATCTTTTAACCTGTATTGATCACCCCCCACCCCAGGTCACACCTGAAATGAGCCTCGGCTCAGTGTGCCTTTCCTGGTTACCAACTTTTAAATAAATAAATAAACCTGACATCTATTGCTGAAAAAGATTAAGGGCACTTGTGATAGGTGGAAAACTCTACCTATCTCTCTTACAGAAGAGTCAGTACTATTAGTGGGGCCTATACACAACAGGGTGGGAATTACATGCTGAAGGTGCGCATTCCACCAGTGTAGCTCCACACCCACGAACAGGTGTGCACTGACCAGAATTCACTAATGGCCACCACTTTTCTGCAGGTCCACCTCCTCCCCGGTGCACAGGTCCATGTAGAGAGGCTGGAGCAGAGTAGGGGACCCGTGCGGGCATCCAAATGGATGCCTGTATTGGGTCCAGAACTGTATCCCTTGCATGGGGCAGCATGGGACTGGGTGCATTAACAGCACCTGCAGGCAACCTGACCCACACAGCTGTGCCACTCTGTCTTGCAACCCCCTCCTGCATAATACCCACCATGTGGCATGGTGTCCCCCTCCATCAGCATCCCGATCACTACTCCAGACAGGGACCCCACCACACACGTAGCTGCACCCTGACTCGGACAGGTGCTGGATGCACCCCCCAACACACCCACACCAACAAGACCCCATCCTCAGCAGTGGCCCCCCATGCCCGTATCCTCCTCAGCTTACGACCCCGTGCCAGAGTTCCCCCCCCCATCCCAACCAGAATAACAGCAGTGATATAGGTGGACAGAGGTCCCCCAACCCCAAAACCAGTGGTGCCTATCCACACAGACCAGGCCCCGGTACCCTGTAATGGCCATTTGTGGACTGGGGTGAGGTCTCCCCTAGTGGCACCAGCAATACCTCCACCCCCACCCCACCCTCTTACCTGCATGCTGGTGCTCTGGCAATTACCGGTGAGTGGCACAGCCCTCCAAATACCTCCATGGCCACCCGCCATATGACTGATGTAGGAAGTGTGCAGCCTCTTAATAGACAGTGCACCCCTGGAACTGGTTGTACAGTGGGTGGTCAAGGAGGTGTGTGGAGGGCTGTCCCTCTTACTGGCAATCATCATAGCACTGGCATGACTGCAGGTATGGGGGTGGGGTAGGGGTGTTGTCGGTGCCACAGGGGGTCTATCCCAACATGAGGGGGGCCAGTGATATGTGTGGGGTGTGGGTTCTGGGTGTACCCTGGGATGGAGCCGACATGCTGGGGAGGGTGTAGCATATATGTTGCCAGTGTCACTCCAGCGTGGCACCGCGCTGGGGGGGGGACTCTGTGGATGCATGGGCCGGGCCACATATGGCAGTTATGGCAGGGTCCCCCTGGCATATCCCTCTCAGCCCTATGCGCCCCCATGGAATGCACTATGCACCTTTGTGCAAGGTGCATCGTGCTGGCATGCCTCCAGCCCCTCCCTGGTGCGTTGCTGTCCATGCAGTTGGGGGGATTGGGTGCATACGGATTGCATGCCCCAGTTAGTGCTTCCTGTGTGGGGGGCACAATAGAAACATAGAAACATAGAATTTGACAGCAGATAAGGACAGCTTGGCCCACCCAGTCTGCCCATTTCCCTACCTACTGGATAAGCTGCAGATCCTAGTTAACCAGCAGCCTACTTTCCCCCACCCCAGAATTGCCTTATGACTGTCCCATGCATGCTTGAATTCCACCACTGATTTTGACTCCACAACCTCCTCCGGAAGGCCGTTCCATGCATCCACAACCCTCTCTGTGAAAAAATACTTCCTTAAATTACCTCTGAGCGGCCCCCTCTATCTTCAAATTGTGTCCTCTTGTTCTTGCACACCTCTTTTTTTGAAAGATGCTACCCTCTTGGACTTTGTTGATTCCCTTGAGGTACTTGAAAGTTTCTATCATGTCCCCCCTCTCCCTCCTTTCCTCGAGGCTATACATACAAAGCTCCTTAAGTCTCTCTTCATATGTCTTCCGGTGCAGACCCTGCACCATTTTAGTTGCCCTCCTCTGGACAGCTTCCATCCTGTCTATGTCTTTGCAGAGATTGGGTCTCCAGAACTGCACACAGTACTCCAGATGGGGTCTCACCAGCTGTCTGTACAGAGGATAATAACTTCCTGTTTTCTACTGGTGATGCCTCTCCTATGCATCCCAGTATCCCCCAACCCTCCTTGCTGCCCTCTCACATTGCTTGCCCACCTTTAGGTCATCTGATATGACTACCTCCAGGTCCCTTTCCATTTTGTTGTTGTTAGTATCTCACCCCCATTGTGTACTCTTCCCCTGGGTTTTGTTTCCCAGGTGCATTACATGCACTTCTTAGCATTGAATCTAAGCTGCCATACATTTGACCATTCCTCTAACCTTGCAAGTCCCTTCTCATCCTTTCTACCCCACCCTGTGCATCAACTCTGTTGCAGATCTTAGTGTCATCTGCAAAGAGACATACTTTTCCTTCAGTCCTTCCGCAATGTAAGCTTATAAAGACATTGAAGAGGACCAGTCCTAATACTGAACCCTGCAGTACCCCACTAGTAACCCTCCTTTCTTCTGAGTGGACTCCATTTACTATTACTCTCTGTGTCCTATTCTCCAGCCAATTCTTTACCCAGGCTGTCATCTTGGGACCCACTCCCAGGCTGGCTAACTTGTATATTAATCTTTTGTGTGGGACTGTGTCAAATGCCTTGCTAAAGTCTAGGTAGGCCATGTCCACAGCCCCTCCCTGATCTACTACTTTGGTCACCCAGTCAAAGAAATCTATCAGATTTGTCTGGCATGACCTTCCCGCTGTGAATCCATGCTGCCTAGGGTCTTGTGCCCCTCTGGCCTCTAGATACTGACAATTCTTTCCTTCAGAAGTGATTCCATCATTTTCCCTATCACTGAGGTTAAACTAACAGGTCTGTAGTTTCCTGCTTCTGCCTTGCTCCCACTTTGTGAAGAGGATCACATCTGCCCTCCTCCAGTCCTCAGGTACCACCCCATCCTCCCATGATTTGTTAAAAAGGGTAGTCAGTGGTGTCACTAGTTCTACCCTTAGCTCTTTTAGAATTCTGGGATGAATCCCATCAGGCCCCATTGCTTTGTCCACCTTCAGTTTTAAGAGTTCTTTCAGAACCCTTTCTTCTGTAAATGGGCTGGTATCAACTTCTGTATCCAGAGTGTTACTACTGTTTGTTTTATGTACCTCCCCCTCTTCATTTGTAAATACTGAGCAAAAATATTTGTTTAGTATCTCTGCCTTTTCACAGTCTCCCTCTGCCCACCTCCCTCCCCTTTATTAAGCCTCACTATCCCTCCCTTGGTCTTCCTTTGCTCCCTGATGTACCTATAAAAGGTTTTATCCCCCTTCTTAACTGAGTTGGCTATCTTTTCCTCAGTTTGGGCCTTTGCTGTTCTGACTGCCTTCCCAGCCTCCTTTTGCTTTAACTGATACAGTTCTGTGTCCTGCTCCTTCTGCGATTCCTTGTACTTCCTGAATGCTTTCTTTTCTCTTGAACCTTCACTGCCACTTCCTTTGAGAACCATAGTGGTTTCTTACATCGTCTTGTTTTGTTTATTTGCTTCACACAAGGCTCGTTACCTCTGTGATGGCAGTTTTATTATTCCCCATTGTTCTTTCACCCTCCTTCCTGCCCATTTGCTAGTGCATTCCTTAGGCACTCACCCATTTTAGCAAAGTCAGCCCTCCTAAAGTCCAGTACTTTTGTCTTTGTATGGCTTGACTCTATTGCTGTGTTTATTGTGAACCATACTGTTCGATGGTCGCTAGTTCCCAGATGGCTACCCACTTCTACATCTGTGATCTTCTCTTCATCTCCATTTGAGAGAATCAAGTCTAATATTGCTCCCTCTCGAGTGGGCTCCAGTACTAGTTGTCTAAGGCATGCCCCCTGTAGGGCATCTAGAATAACTGCACTCTTCGAAGTGGCAGCTGTAACTGCACTAGAGTTAACATCTGGCATATTCAGATCACCCATCAGCAATATCTCCCCTTTTTCTGCCATTCTAAGTATACTTTCTATCATTTCCCTGTCCATTTCCTCCCCCTGAGAGAGAGTCTGTATACACCCATGCGTATTGTGGTGCCATTGCCTGTCTCAAATTACCCACAGTGCTTCTTCTCCTCCCTGTTTACCCTTTTGTTCTGTTGCTTTTATTCCTTCCCTTATGTAAAGACTACTCCTCCTCCTCTGTTACCCTCCCTGTCCCTCCTGAAGTGTATCCTGGTATGTTTATGTCCCAGTCATGGTTTTGTGTGTACCATGTTTCTGTGACTGCCACGATATCCAGATGTTCCTCATCCATCAAGGCCACTAATTCGGGTAGCTTGTTACCCAGACTACGGGCATTGGTACTCATTGCTCTCTATTTTTTGATGGCTTTACCTTCTGTTGCAGCATCCCCCACTGACCGTTCTACCTCGGTCTTTTCCTCATTTAGTACCCTGTTTTGTAGGGACAGACTGGGATTTTTCTGCTGCTTGTCAGTGCCTCCCCCTTTGACTAGTTTAAAGCTTGCAAATGAAGCATTTAAACCGATTGCTCAAAAGACTTGTTCCCTTCCTGGACAGATGCAGACCATCCTGCCAGTATGGCTGGTGTCCTCAGGTGGAACCCCAGTCCCCAATGAAGCCAAACCCCTGTGCTCCGCACCATTTTTCAACCATTCATTAAACTGCATGGTGCCAATTGCCCTTGCCTCCCCATGCCTTTGATAGACAGCACCTCTGAGAAGGATACTGTGTGCTACTTGTCTTAGGTCCCTCCCCAACTCTGCAATGTCCTCCTGCACTGCTCTAATCTCATGATGAGCCAAGTCATTTGTCCCTAGGTGGACAATTACGTCCAGCTCAGAATCCCTTGCAGCTTTTCTCGTGATCCTGAGGATGCCTGCCTCCCTCAAGCCATGGCACAGGCAGGCACCTTGCTTCAGTTTTCCCAGCTCCCCCAGTCTCTATACCCCTAATAATTGGAGTCCCCACCAGGAGCTGCTTACTTTCCTGTGGTGTCCTCTGCCTCCTTCCTGTGGCCTCCTTGTGACAGTTGTCATCAGTCTTCTGCAGGTGCATCCATAGGGAGCTATGCTCCCAGACTGGTGTATGGATTGTGGAGTGGAACAATTGACTGGGTGTGCCTCTGTTCCACCCTCCTCACCCTCCCTGAGCCCACTGTGGTCTAACTGCTGTGCTTTCTTGCAACCTCTGAGGTAGTGGTGGTGGCGCTAGTGCTCCCTGGATGGGGAGGTTCCTTCCTACTGTCCAGTGTGGCCTGGGGAAGGTTTCCTTACTACTGTCCAGTGCGGCCTGAAGGCAGAGCAACTTCCTCCCTCAGGGCAGATAGTTGTCTGCAAATGCTGCAGCATCTCAGCCTCCAGAAAGACTCCCAGAAGACTGCTGCCTTAGCCATTACATTTTCTCCCCACATGTTTATCTAGTTTTTTTTTGTATTTGTGTGTGTGTTATGTGGCGTGATGCGTGCGTGATTTGTTATATAGAAATATATATATTATACAATGTGTATGCTTATATTGTCAGTGCAGTGTGCTAGAGGATATGACAGTGAAATGCACCTTGCACTTGAGAAATGATGTCAGAACCTCAGGAATAACAATGGGTGCAGGGTTGCTACTTGCCATGGATCCATGCCACTTAGGTACTCCACACCATCATGCGTAGGCCCCAATATGTACATTTTGCCTCACTGTCTCTACCTTTTCCAGATCCTCCCATCCTATGCCCCCCTCAAGTACTTTACCTCAATTAGAGGTTACCTTATTAACTTCTTATGGCTAGGAAGGAGGGTTAAAATTCAGCAACCTTCTTTCTGAAGCCCCATGGAGAAGGGGAGGGCAGGGTCTCTGAAATTTTAGGTTCTACTATATTGCCTGTCATCTAGCTTTTGTAAAAAAAAGACACCTCCCAGAAACTGAGGGACCAACCTGAATGAACCTCGAGCAGCAAATTCTTTGGGGTTCACTTTTTTGGCGTACCTCTCACCAGCACTTGATGGCCATACCCCATCACCCCTTGGCAACCCCTTTGCCAGAACCTCACTGTGAATCTGGAAAAATCTACATGAAATTGTTAGCTACCCAATGGGAACCTCCTCACAGTCAGAAATTAGATGAGGTCTGTGGGTGTAGGAGGTCCTGCTTGGACCCAGAGAGAAAGCTACATAAACCTGGAAAGGGACTCAGGACAGTAGGCAACCAGTTTGACGGAGGGACCCTACTCCCATTCCAAATGCTGCATGCCTGCTTTTCACTATCCACTAGGGCTTTTTCATTTATCTGCAAGCTAGAGGGAAACTACACAAGCAGGGGGTACTGCCTCCCAATGCTGCAGTGAGATCCCTGGGTCCTGGGGGACATTCTCTTAAATACCAAGTCCACACTCAGGCTTATGTAACAATTTTACTGGCTACTCTTGGGCAGCCTTTCGGTTCCCATATCCACAGTAACAGACAAGTAGAGTAAGGACCTAGGAACCCAGCACTGGATTGAGGGTGGACTGTGAAGAGGTTCTGAAATCAGTGAGTGAGACCTCTGTGAATAACAGATAATGCTTAATTAATTTTAACTTTCTGCATAGGGTCTACTTCACCCTGGTCATGGCCAACAAAATAGATCCACTGAAATTGAATATCTGCTCTAAATGCAAAGCTGAAGTGTACTCCAACTTCCATATGATATGGAACTGTCCCAAATTCCAACCCTTTTGGTAGGAGATCTCCAGCATCCTCTCACAAACCTTGGGGTCCCACATGTCACCTCGCCACAAACCATACTGGTGGGTCTGGTGGATGGACCCACAAAACCAGACACACCTGTACCCGTTGTGGCTCATGGGTATAGCAGTGGATTATATCTGAGATTGTACAGACCTGGAAGCAAGAGCATTCACCAACAGTGGCTCAGTAGACCATGGCAAAGTTAGAGTATCTGAAGCTAGAAAAAACACAATATATGGCCCTTAACAGAACCCATACATATAATACTATCCAGGAATCACTGGAAAAAGCCCAGGGTATACACTGGTTTCCCCACTTTTGGTCCCCTCCCAGAGGAGCAGTAGCCCATCACTGGTGTCCTAAAAGTAAATTTGTGGGAAAAAAGGGATCTGTATGCTCTATGTTTATGTGAGGATTTATTTCTGATGTTTGATGTAAAAATATATAAGTGTGTCTCTGCTGCATATCCTACAGAATTCTGTGTGAGGAAATACGTACAATATCATCCTCTGCTGTTCCTCTCCTCATGCCATGGACTATGGAATGTATGTATCTCGACAAATTGTACCTTTGTAAGTGACTCTTTGTCTCTGTATTGCTGCCATCACCTTTTGATGACAATAAGAAGATTTTACAAAAAAACCAAAAAAACAACTGAGGTCAAAATGTGAAAACAACAACTAAGTTAGAAACAGAATTTGTCAGCACATAAGGACTGCTTGGTGCATGCAGTCTGCAGAGATGTTCCCTGCCTATCCTGTCTCCGCAGACCCTAACTGGTATCCAACAAACCTTTCTCCTCTTTGCCTGTTTTCTAATGCGCCTGTGTCTATCCCATAACTGTGTGAAGTCCCCCCACTCTTCCTCCATCACATCTGCTAGCAGTCTGTCCCAGGTGTCATTCACCCTTTCAGTGAAGAAATATTTCCTTCCTCACATCTCTTTTAACCCCCCTCCACCCCAGCTTCATCATATGTCTCATGGTCATGGTGTTTCTTCTTATTTGAAAGAAACTTCTTTTCTGCATCCTGTTTACCCCTGTGAGGTACCTGTAAGTCTCTATCATTTGAGGTGCTTGTGGGTCTCCATCATGTCACCTCTCTTTCTCTCTTCCAGGGTGTACATGCTGAGATTCCCCAGTCTCTCCTCATAGGGCTTCTTGTGCAACTCCAGCACCATTTTAGTTGCCTTTCTCTGGACTGCCTCTGCCCTGTCTATAGCCTCTATGAGGCTTGGCCTTCAAAACTAGACACAGTACTGCAGGTTGGGTCTAATAAGGGAGTGATACAGTGGCAACACCACCTCCCTCCTCCTGCTGGATATACCTCTCCCTAGTCCCCCAGGATTCTACTAGCCCTACCCACTGCTTTGTCACACTGCACTGTCACTTTGAAGTCATCAGATATGATAATCTCAAGGTCCCTTTCCTGTTTTGTGACTGTCACTACCTCCCCATATCTTATACTCAGCACCTGGCTTTCAATATCCTAGGTGCATGATAAGGTTGCTCAGTTGCTTTATCATGTGCAGCACAGTGTCAAAGGCTTTGCTGAAATACCGATAGGCCATGTCCACTGCCTTCCTCTGATCTGTTTCCCTGGTCATGTAGTCAAAGACATCCATCAGATTCATTTGGCATAACCTTCGCCCCGTTGTGAAGAAACATTGAATTTCTCCATTTACTCATAACTTTATTGTTGCAGATTTTGGCCACAGATTTTCAACATATCCCTTGTGGAACCCCCTCCCCATGAAAATGATGTGTCATTTTTCACATTCCCCAAAACATGTTTTTGCAAATTATCTTTCAACTAGGATTTAACAAATTTTAACTGTTTTGATCTTAACATGAGGTCATAAAAAGACTATTTGGAAATGTGAAATCAAAATGTTGGAGTCCACTGGAAATGAAATATTGCCTCTCAGCTGGTCTATCCTGGGTTTTAACATTCTAAAAATGGGTACAAGCATAGCCCCCACTGAAAATGAGAGATTACATATCCACTGTGCTATCCTGGAGAAATGTAGTGAAAAATGGGTATAAGTAGGACCCCATTGAGAATGTAATATTAATCTCAGCTGGCCTATCCTTGGAAAATACAGCTTAAAAATAGACAAAAGCAGGACTCCAAGCAGGCCCCATAGTACAGCTGTAGTGCTAGTGTTTGGTATGCTGGGGATGTCTGTTTGGGAATGAGCGTGGTCCATCCAGGCCAGGCCTAGAGAGGAAGAACTGAGCATCCCACTGACTCCTCTTCTACCTTGGAGAGGGGAGGACACTGTTCCCAATGTGTGACTGCACACTGCTGGAGACTCGTCAGCAGTAGAGTAGGGAGCACCAGGAGGTGAGGGGTTGCCACCTGATGCCTGTCATGGATGTGTGCCACCCCATGTATGCATCATCACCTCATTGCATGCCACCACCCTAAGGGAGAACATCAAGTGGCAAGGGGAAAATGCTAGCCTTCCCAGCACCTCCTGCATGCTCTCATGCAACTGGCACAGTTGTCACCAATCACACTGTGGTCCTGGGTAGTGGTGGATAGCCTTTAAGTCCATGAGAAGGTCAGTGACAGGGCTGGGGGAGGGGCAGGGTGCAGCCAGACAAAGTGGAACAAAAAAAATATTTTGGGGAACAAAAATAGGACCTCACTGAAACCAAGGTGTTGCATATTAGTTGTGTTATAATGGGTAAACACAGTGTAAAATATGTGTAAAAGCCAGACCCCATTAAAAATGAGATATTGCTGCTGATCTAACTTGTTATAGCATGAAAGCAAACATGCCTGGCATTGACAAATGCTTGTTAGTTTTGCTTCCCCTGATTTGCATGCCTCTGTGATGAACACAGGAGTGCAGAACAGTATAGTGACATGTAGACAAGGACATCAACCTGGAGTCACATCAGGAGCATGCAGAGTCAGACTAGGGTAAAGTGGGATCACCTTGAAATTGGATACAGGGGCCCATCTGGAAAATCAATAGGGGAGGGCCAAAGGTGACACACTCATATCAGTATTTCACTTAAATTTAAAACACTTCCACTATAGTTGCATCTTACCTTTCCCTACAGTGCCCCAAATACCCCATTTAATTAGAAAAAAGATAATAGATGCAAACATTTTCAGAGTTTAGAAGGTGGTCAGGTACCCAACAGATAGGGCCCACCTAGAAATTTCCAGGTATCCTGTTGGGCCAGTCTGACTCTGGGAGCATAACTTCAGGCTAGAATCCTAGTGATTCTAGACTGAATTTACACTGAAATACATTACAGAATCATGCCCACTACAATACAAAAACAGCTTTAACAAGACAATCTTTATATCTTGTACTGTACATATCAGTATAAAAGGATGCTCACTTACATTATCTTTTCAATTCTGCATTTGGGATCCATGAGTCCAACACACAGCTCATGCCCACCAACATCTGTGAGATCATTATTGCTCAGATCCAGCTCTGTGAGTGACTGGTGGTTACTGAGAAGGGAGGAGAGGTACCTGCAACTGTCATCTCCAAGTAAACAGGACTGCAAACTGCAGGGATCAGAAAAAGAGAAACGGTTATAGTGACAGCACACAATAAAATGTTCAGAATAAAACTGCTGGTATTTGAAGGTTTGACAGAGATTATTGCTTGGATTTTCAAATGGAAAGATGCAGGCACAAATGATTGACCCACTTTCATCTGATGATTATGTCCGAACTCTGGATCCCATTTTTAAACGCTACCAAGTTTTTGCAACAGTTTCTATTATTTGTGGTAACTTGCCTCAACAAATTACACATGTAAAGTGTATGTGATGCAAACGTTACTTGTTTGGACACAACCGCATTTTAAGTTTAGACTAGTTAGATAGTCTGCTAGCATCCAAACTTTGGATGCAGTTGGGTCCAAAACGGAATGTGTTGCTTTGGAAGGCTTGCTCTATGTGTACTTTATGTGCTGAAGAAGCTCTATGAATATGCATTTCTGAATTTACAATTTAATACAGAATGGTACAATAATAAAATTAATATTCACATCACTGTCACTGTTCCAGTAATTAAGAAATATGTGGAGTACACACATTTCCTTATTCCTGTGTTAACTGAAATTGTAGGGGCAACAGTTATAAAACTATAGCATTTAAAATGCACAGGAAACAACTTTAATGAAAGGATACTGTTGGGTTGCCAGCTACTTTATGACATCACAGAGCCTCACTATGGTCATCATAGCCCTGTACCATGAGACTAGCAAGCCCACATCTACTTCCATCATCAAAGGAGGATAAGCCTTCTGGAGGATAACATGAATAAATGTCGATTTATGAGTGGACATACATTTCTCTATTATAGGGACAATAGGGTGTTTGTTGGGTGGGGCTGTAGCCAGTGGGGATTGGGCACCCCTTCGGCACATACAGAGTGTTTGGGGAGGCACATGAGCAGAGGGGAATTGGGCACCCCTCTCGGTACATAACAAATAGGGGGACATTATGCCGACGGGGATTGGGTTCCCCCATCGGCAAATGAACTTGGGAAGGGGCATGCCAGCAGAGGGACTATGCACCCCTGTTGGCTTTCATGGGGACTGTGAGAGGTGGACAGCAACAGCCAACACCATGTTTTTTAAAACAAATTGGGGGACATTATGCCAATGGGGAGTGGGCTACTCTGTCGGCAAATGAACTGGGGAAGGGGCATGCTGACAGGGGGCTTGAGCACTCCCTTCGGCTTTCATGAGGACTGTGAGAGGTGGCCAATGACAGCCATCACCATGTTTATTGAAATAGGACTCCAGGCAAGACATGCTGTGATTCGTCACTGGAATCAGGGACCGCCCCAGCAGCAAAAACAGCTGATTGTTAAATGAGTGGGTGCTCCCTGATTGCAGCAGTGAGTTTGTTTCAAGTTTGTGGCACACTACAATACTGCTGTCATTGACAGCATGCTTCTGTATTGGTGCCACAGAGACTAGCCCCAAAATGGACTGCTGGCATTGTCCACAATACTGCCGCACCTCCACAACTCACTACTACAGCAAGCTGTCGCAATATGTTTCTTGCATATGTGCGCAAGCAAACTTTAAAAGGTTTTACATGATCAAAACTTTTTTGCTGCCACTCTTTTTATATCTAAGTTATATATATCCAGTACCAAAATAATTGGAAACAGCACTAATGGGATTTTTTCCTTTGTTTTTGGAACAGCAAACTAAACCCTGTAAAAAGGAATGTATTACATAGAGAAGTTAGAGAAGGTGGATTGGGGATGCCAAATCCCATTAGTGTTTTATTTTTCACTATTACTGTATGCAAACATAATTCTGGTAATAAAATGTAGTAAACACATATGGGTGGCCTGGACTCAAATTACAATAACAGGAGTACTTCAGGAATGGAAATCAGGTAGTTTTTTACATAAAAACAAAAGGTCCCTGAGACTACTCCAGTTATAGAAATAGTATTTGATTACAATAAAAAGTGGGAAAAATCTTATACCACAATTTTACAGCTGCCTAGAAAGTTGTTATATGTAGATGTATTACACTGTTGTTTTTTAGAATACCCTTTTTCCAGTTTTTCTACAAAAGGCCAAGAACAGATTAAATCTTTATTGTTAGAATCCAGAATACCGCTAAAAGTGTAGGATGTAGTATGGCTAGTGGTCCATGGCAGAATTAATACAAAAGGAAATCAGAAACACAAAGAACTGAGAGACAGATTTTGCCCAAGACAGACGTGTGTTACACAAATTGAAACAATGAACCAGCTTTATTTTACATGCCCTTATATTCGGCAATTTTGGGACCTGCTAAAAGATAGATGGAAAATGGATATTTTCATTTCACTAACCCCAAATAGCATATATTATGGGACATTTCCTCCACAATGGAAGCAATATGTGTTCAATTATGGCCATTTTTTATACTGGATATGGCAAATTGGATACCGTTTAGTATTACAACAACAAGAAATAATACAAGAATTGCTTAGCACTATCACTATGGAACTAAAATTAATTTGACAAGCAGAATTTATAACTCTGAGTATAGATTTATGGGAATCATATTAGAAACCATTTCATTGATTAACATAAGGAATGGCAATGGTTTAAATTACCATGGGATTACTCAGAATATTGACTGTATTCATTAAAGGGACACTGTCAACCTGTTTTGCATCATATGGGCAGGCTGGATGGACCCGGCGGTTCTTATCTGCTGTCAACTTCTATGTTTCTATGTTTCTATATTATTTCTAGTTAAAAAAAAACACATTTTATGGTTGCTTGCCTTTTTGAAAATTCATTTATGTTGCTGCTTGTTTTGTTTGTCTCCTTGTTTAGTAGTACTGAAATGCATGATAATGTATATTTATAAACAACTTTGTTTTGTTTCAAATCATGAGTCAGTTCTTCTTGAATACTTCCTAAACATTAGAAGCACCCCAGACAGTGCAGTCACTTATGAGACAGTAGCTACCTAAACTCCCACTGATTCATGAGTGGCTAGACTGTGTTGGGGGTGTTTCCAAATCCAGGAAAGATGCAGAGGGAGTTGATCAAGGAATGTAAACAACCCTGTTTTGGTGTGGTAACACCAGTATGGTGGGCAGTCTGTTTTTCACTTTTTAAAAGAAAACAAGCATCAGCATCAAAATACTAGCTACATCAGCAGTCTTCACAGAATCTTTCCAATCATAAAATGTGTTTTTTTAACAAGGGACACTTTAAGGCCTAGGGGGTTGACAGTGTCCCTTTAAGAGTAAAACTAGTTTATTAAGCAATATTTAAGAGTACATATTAGGTGAATTTAGCAACTGTATAATGTTAAGCATAACAGAAATGAAATCATGTAATATACAATAAGGAAATATAATTTAACTTACTTTTCTGTGAACAAGTTTAAATCAGACGTATTAATTTATTTTTCATATGCCTTTCCTTTTCTCTGATGCATGAGGATATGCTTATATGTATTTCCCTTTACAAGGTGTGATATTATCGTGCTGTGAATTTTTTTTTCTTCCTTTTGCTTGTGAATTTAAACAAGATATTTTTTGATGTTACTTTCATGATTTAATAAAAAAATTCCCCTACTTTTTTTGAGAAGTGCCATGGGATCTTTAACATTCACCTGAACTACCACCAGAACAGGCAGATGGGACCTCAGTTTAATGTCTCATCTGAAAGACGGCACCTCAGGAGTGCAGCAAGCTCTACAATGATGGTTTTACAACCCTTTTGTTGACTAGTATCTCACCAACAGGAATCATGCTGACCAGAAGTAGCAGTTTACATGATTCTTGTGTGTCTCCTGCCCCCCCCCATCTTTAGGATTCTCAACTCCAATCAGAGTTGATTCAGGGTGGGGTTGCAGGACTGGGAGACAGTGTGCCCCTGTCTCAGGCACACCAACACAGCAACCTGTCAGCAAAGTGTTGATTTTGCTGACAGGGATGTAGTTCACTGTGTTGGTGTCACCGTACATAGGGCATACCAGTGCAGCACCCCCTCATGCTGCACTACAGTGTCAGTATTGGGTTTTAACCCAAGTGCCTGGTGTGAGGATAGAACCCACAACCTTCGGATCTTCCAACCTCAGAGGTGAGAATGCAACCTGCTGAGCCACAGACACTACCTGGTAATTAAATACTTAAATAAATAAATGGTAAGACAGAGGGCAGAGATACAATCCTTTGTAATGTATTCGCTCCAGCTGAAAACTGTTCACATTTCTTTGCAAATCTAAATATGGAGTTAAGTAAATACCTTAAGGCTGAAATAATTTTAGGAGAGGATTTGAATATTCCAATAGCTCCAATTCTTGACAGGAGTAGGCCAGATTACTTCTAACTATAAATCAAGAACAAGGCAATAGATTCATAGTTTATGTGGGAACCTGGATTTAATAGATATATGGAGGACAACTCATCCCAAGGGGAGGGACTATACCTTTTTCTCATCACCTCATGCATTATACACAACAATGGACTATTGCCTTGCATCAAGAAGTGGCTGCATGTCAGATGTTAATGCTGATATTTTCAGTAATAGTTCAACAACACAGAGTGTGTACAAGGGTGAGTGGTGCTCAACAGGACTCAAAATAGCAAAACCGTAAAACTGTGGCACTCACACCCAAATAAAATGTGGCACCAGAGCTCTGTAAAACTATAGATGTATTTATGGAAAAGCTACAACAAAACAACCTGATGCATTTTGGATAACAATCCTTTTCAAAGATTGAAAAGTTGCTCACACAATTCTTTATATAGCACCATCAACTGAACAACATTTAAAGTGACTGATTCCTGGTATCTATTGAAGCACTTTAGATTAAGACAAGTCCATGTGTTGTTTGTGGTATGTTTTAATTAATTGATTTACCTGATAGTTACCAGGAACCAGTCATTTTAAATGTTGCTCAGTTGATGGTACTATATAAAGAATCATGTGATCAACTGTTTTTCAACCCAAAAAAATGTTATCGAAAATACGGAGGTATGTTGTTTCCATAAACCAATTGATAGTTTTACATAGCTCCGGTGCCACGCTTATTTGATTGTGATTGCCTCGGTTTTGCAGTTTTGCTATTTTCGGTAATACAAGTTCAGCTCACTCAGCAGTGGATGGGACTTCCTATAGGACCTTCCAGACATGACTCACCAAGATGAAAATGTAATGTTTCTCTTATTAAAACCCACAATTGTTAGAATCGCTGAAAAAACAAGTAAGGGAGTTCTTTATTACAAAAGAAATCTCTAATGTATCTAGAGCTGCACTATGGAAAACATTTAAGTGCAACATGAGGGGCAGGGGAATAGGTTATAGTACAAACCTGAAATAAATAGCAACAACTTTTAAGGAATTAGAAAAATAATTTGTGATCTCATGACATTGCATAAAAGGCAAAGCACACCAGATAAAAATCTGATATACAAAATAACAAAAATTAAATATGAAATAAACAATATACAATCTTACTGGATAGAGCTGGCCTTTCATAAATCCAAACAAAAATACTGAGAGGCAGGTGAAAAGCCTAGCAAGCTCTTAGCTCATAGGCTTAAAAAACAAAGAAAATAATTATTTCTGTCTGTATAAACACTCTTGGAGTAGTTAAAAACTCAACAAAGGGCATTAACTAAATCTTCAAGGATTCTTATGTTGATCTCTACTCCTCCAGGACAGTGGTTAGCAGTAAAAATAGATTCGTTTTATCAGAAGGGACATCTCTAACCCATCTAATGAACAAGTTAAGGGCCTGTTTAAATCATTAAAAGTTGATGAACTTCAGCTAATAGTCTCTTCTTCTTTGAAAAACAGGAAAATGCCAGGACCAGATGGGTTTCACTTGGAGTTCTATAAACATATATTCTCACTTATCTCTAAACACTTGTTAAGCATGTTTGATGAAGCATATAATAAAGGCTGCCTTCCTAGTTCCCTCAGAGAGGCTCTAATATAGCAATTCTGTTACCAGATAAAGATGGAAAGGATTGCTCTAATTATAGACCAATTTCATTGTTAAATTCAGATTATAAAATGATTGCAAAAGCACTTAATACAAGGATTCGTAACACTTTAAATGATATTGTGAGTAATGAACAGGTAGGTTTATGGGAGGAAGGCATGGATCGGACAATATAAGGAAACTTATGCATGTGCTATGGACTGCCAATAACTCAAAAATGTATATGGTGTTCATTTTGCTGGACATTGAAAAGGCATTTGATTCAATCAAATGGCCTTATTTGAAAGCAGACCTTTTGAAATTTGAGATCAGAAACTACTTTGTTAATTAGGTCGTGACTCTATATAAATTATTTAATGCTTCCATCCTGACTAATGGACTCAAATCTGATTCCTTTTTATTGGCAAGGGGAGCTAGACAAGGGTGACCATTGTCTCCTAATCTGTTTCTATTAGCAAGCTAGTCTCTCAGCTAAAAGTAGGAGTAATAATCTTATAGAAGGGATTAAAATCAAAAAGCTTAACTATGAGATCTTGGCATATGCTGATGACTTATTAGCTACTGTACAAACCCCTTGCAGTTCTATAAATAATCTTATGTCTGTTATGAACAAATTTAGAGCAGTATCAGGACTTAACATAAACTGGAACAAATCACAGATAATGCCACTAGAGTGCTGACTTCTAAAGCAGCTCTAGGATCTCAGGTGGAGCTTTTAAAATGGAAGAAAGATTCCATAATGTATCTGAGAATTAAAAATGCTAAAATCCATCTGATATGGCTAAAGTGAATTTGAAACCTTTATTAGATCATATGGATGTAAAATCTGAAAAATGGAAAAAGCCATCTCTATCACTCTGTGGGAAAATCAATGCAATTAAATTAGTAATAGCTTCCAAAATCACATGCATACTAAGCAACCTCCATATGGTGGTGAGTGATCATTGGTTTAAAAAAACTAAACAAAAATGCTCTGACTTCCTTTTTTACCAAATTTTAAGCTATACAATTCAGCCTTTGCAACAAAATCTGTCTCTTGGTTTCTAACTTCCCTGTGAAAGTCAATGAACTTTTATGGGTAGAATGAAAATGCAATAAAGAAACCAAACATTTGATCCTACTTTCTTTTCCACGAACTGCAAAAGAGAATTAAAAGTTACCCTTCCATAGAACTATCGATACAGATATACCATTTTATTAGTAACGATGTTAAAAATAAGGATTTTCTTCTGATGCTGAAGCCCATATGGGACAACCCAACCATACTATGTGAAAACAAATCACTTAAGAAACAAGGATAGGAAAGGAAAGATATTCTTAAATTGCAAGATATTGTAGACCCTAAAACTACTAAGATTTACACATTTCAGGAATTCAGAGACATATATGCAGTAGGTAGGTGGGACTGTTGGATCTACTCACAATTAAGGAAAGCTACAGAATTACTAACAGAACAAAATACAGGAATATTAATTCAAACTGAATGGGACAACATTTTAAAACAGTAGAAGGGAAAGGAGGGGCAAGAAAAAAATAATACATTTCTGCTAAGTGGTAAATCAGACACTACTCTTAACTCTAGAATATGCTGGGAAAAGAAACTGCATTGTGCAATACCAGCTGAAATATGGGAAGGCCTCTGGATCACAGCATTCAGGTCTTGCAGGGTGGTAAGAGGAAAGAAAATTCAATATACAATTATACATAATATATATTGTAACCCTGACAAGATATGAAAACTGAAAAATGGAAAATAAGGTAATTGATGGAAATGTAATCAGAAGAAAGCTAATCTCCCCCACATTCTATGGTACTGCTCAAACTTTCTAGAATATGGAAGTATGTAATTTCCTATTGAAACAATTTACTACTACGCATATTCCTCCAGAATCTTATTCTGGATATAAGGAGACATGTTCTGTATCTCACATGCTCCCAACATACTAAATTTTGTGTACATTCTTAGCTGCATCCTTATGCTTGAAAAGACTTATTTTGTTCAAATGGAATTCTTAGCATGTTCTTTCCCTCTCTGAGGGGTTACGAAGTATGAGTACACTGGAAAATTATTAGAAACTAAGCCATATAGCAATGGATAAAATTGAAACATTCCACAAAGTCTGGTGCCCATTTCTGAATAATGCAATAACATAAGGCATTAAGATAAACTTAAATGTTAGACAATAAACATGATCTGATAAAGGTGTAAGTTTATGAAAATCATTTTTTCTTTTGTAATGCGGATTCACTATCTGTTATGCATATAAACAGACAAAGGTCCTAAGAATTTGATATAATAACATAGATAAAACAAATAATTTTGAATATTTGTTACTATAAATATTAATAATTTATGAACTCATATAGGTAAATTAATGTACTGTATTAGTTAAAAAACTGTTATAACAATTTTCTTATGCTTTTTTTGTTTTCTCTCCTATTTATCTAAATTACTTTTTATCCTGCTTCTTGAGAAGCATAATACTTAGTGATGATACTGATGTTTACACTTTGGCTAGGATATTCAGAGCAGTTGTGCAATACACAACAGGGATGAGCCAGAGCAAGTGTCAATGTGCCAATGTAGTATATTGAATGCATGTACAAATGCAGGGGCATAGCCATGCATACGAGGCACCATCACGATTATTAATGGCAGGTGAATGGTGCAAGAAAGAACAACCAGGACATGTGTGGAGCATCCTTAAGCACATAAAAGAGGTAGCAAGGAGGGAAGGAAGCTTGTGCCACAGGAGCCAGACCAAGGGACAGCGAGGGGCATCCTGAAAGGCCAAAGGGGAGCCACAGAGCATGAGGCAGGCTGATAGAGGCACAGAGTGGGATCTGGGAGCCTGAAAGCACCAGACACTGGGCACTTGAGCATGGGAGTGAGTGGGAGTATGTGTGTGTGTGTGTATATGTGTGTGTATGAGTGGTCATGAGACAGGGTGCAAGACAATCCATAGCGAGTGTCTGTGACACCCAGCACAGGAGGGGCAGCACAGGGGCGTGGAGAGGTGGGTGGTGGAGGCCACAGACAGCAGGCCTGGCAGCCAGAACAGGGGTATGCACAGTGCAGGGGAACACACAACTGCCAACAGCTGGGGGTCAGGAGAAAGAGCAGCCCAGGGGGAGGATGTACAGCCCAGGCCATGGCTAGTGCAATATTCTAGATGGAGACAGTAATGAGGGGAGTGAGGAGACAGCACATTGAACAGCATGGCCATGGAAGGGCCCATTGGTTGTATGCCTGGAACAGTTGGTACCGTGCCCGCATCACCTTTGAACAGTATAGTGACACTGAGATCGTGGGCCGGTACCACCTGAACCAGGCCATTCTGAGGTGGCTGTATGAGCTGTGCAGTGAGAAGATGCAGACACACACAAGACAGAGCCATGTCCTGTCTGTGGAGACAAAGATCACGGCCGTCATGTGCCTGCTCACCATGGGCACCTTCCAGAGACCAACAGGGAACACTACAGGCATAACCCAGTCAGCTGCATCATGTCGCCTTACACAATTCCTCAGTGCACTGCTGCCACATGCTGCACCATTTCCCCAACACACAGGCAGAGTGTACAGCAAACATGCAGGAGTTCCACAGGGTGGCATGGTTGCCTGTGCTAGGGGCCATCGACTGCACCCATGTTGGCATCCATGCACCACCTAGCCTGGAGGGTGGCCTACATAAACAGGAAGGGCTACCCAGTGTCAACTGCCAGGTGGTGTGCAATGCCAGGGGCACATAATCAATGTCTGTGCCACACACCCTAGGGGAGACACGTGATGCCTTCATCTGGCACCAGTTGGCACTGTGCCCAGAGGTTTGAGAGTGGGGACATCCCCACTGGCCACCCTAGTTAGTGAGTATGCTGTTTATGCCATATGCTGGGAACAACAGCGCCAGGGTGTGTGGGATGCCAGGGCATGGGTGCCAGGGAAGTGGCCAGGATGGTGGGGGCAATGACACAGGCCACCAAAGGTAACCAGACATCTCTCACAAAGGCGACAGTAGCTACCCACTCTGGCCTTGGCTGTTCACTCCATACTGGTGCCTATCAACCCCAGCACATAAGCAATACAATGAGGCACACACCTGCACATGGAACATCATCGAGTGGGTGTTTGGGCTGCTGAAGGCTCGGTTCCATTGCCTGGACAGGTCTGGTGGTGCCCTACAGTACAGCCCCTCAAAAGCCTATGGCCTATTCATGGCCTGTTGTGTACTCCACAACATGGCCACTGACTGTGGGATAGCTGTAGAGGTCAAAGAAGGGACAGCAGTCAGGACAATGAGGCTGCCAGGCCTGGTGGTGGGCAGCCCCGGTGAAGGATCCCCAGCTGATACAGATGGCCCAGAAGCACAGACACACAATCACTGAGGAGCATTATGGAGTGCTGCAGGTAGGTGTACATGGCCACATGCAGAGGCCAGGGCCCAGGGCACAGTGGACAGGCAGGCATGGGTGTTCCCTGTGCCAGGGTTGGCAGAGGGGGTCTGGACAGGGGTGGGGCAAAGGCACCAAAGCAGAATGCAGCACAGGCCCGCACACCACATGCACACACACACATACACACACACACACATGCTCACACACACACACATATGCACATAGGACCCATCATGCTCCCACCCAGAGGCGGGCATCAGGCATGTGTCAGATGCTGAGTGGTGCTGCACAGTGGCAGTCAGCGCTGTGCTGGCATCATCATGCACATGCCGTAGTGTCCAGTATCTGGGTGGGTGAGGACATGGGCCATGTGCAGGGTCGACCACAGATGCCACAGCCATGGGATGCACATGCACACAATGCACCAATGTGCAAACAGGGCAGCAAAAAATGGTGTATGTGGCTGTGGGTGGTTCAGGTTTGCCGCACAGTAGCACTGCCACTGTGGACACGTGGATGGCCACACTGGGAATGCACAGCAGTTGCTGACTGTGTGTCAGCCACAGGGGGTGTAACAGATGGTCCCCCAGGAGTGACACTGCAGGACCGAGACTGTGTCCATGCAGGTGTCTGCAGACCCTACACCATGCCCACTCCGGGCATGTTGAGAATACCCACAGCAGACCCTGATGGTGACACCGAGGGGATCGCACACCACCAAGCCCGAGGGGTGGAGAAAGCAGTCCACAGTGTGAGCGGCGGACAGCAACACACCAGGGTGGCCAGGGGTGTCAGTCCGGCTGTGACCGCAGTGGTCAGTCAAGCATGGCTGCAGCCGTGTCCACCGTGATTTGCCTTGTTCTCCACCAGGAGCAGGGTGAAGTCCCTGTCCCACCGCTCTGCCACCTGGCACAGCTCCTCATGGAGTGCACGCACTCCTGCTGTGAGCTGCACCTGCTGATCAACAGAGGCCTGGAGCAGACGGGTGTGCTCATCAAAGGGGTCTGAGACCTGGGGTACAGGGTCACTGTGCCTACCCAAGGGTGTATCCCAACCCTGTGACCCAGCACCCCGCTATGGTGGGCACTGCGAAGCGGATCCCTCCTGGGCTGGGTGCCATGCGCTGCACCGGCGGTGGGCACTGCCCCAGGCCCCCCCAATGTCATCTGGCCACTGCTGCTGCCCCTCCAGCCACTGTGTGCAGAGTAACACCTGTGTAGCTACACCGCCACAGCCACCACCGCCACTACAGCCATCCTTTGCTGCACCTGTGGCAGCTCCGGCTATGCCTGCTGCAGTGGCCAGTGTGCAGGCAACCACCACTGGGCCACCAGCTGTGCTGACGTAATGTTCCTGTGGTATGGGTGTCTCCCCTGCAGCCACAACAGTGCTGTCCGGGATGTGGTTGTTGTCATCATCAGATCCAGAACCCACCCCAATCTGCGTCTCAGCACACAGGACACTATGCCTGGCGTCATGCTGAAACTCAGTCAGGGCCTCGTCTGTAACCATGCTGCAAGCATCAGGATGGCCAGTGGTGGTGACCTGTAGTCGATCCAGGCCACAGTGCCCACTGGAGGTGCTTGGACAGTCCTCCGGGGCCAGGACTGCCCCACAATGCACACCCCCACCACTGACACCACATGCAGACACTCAGAATCTGGAAGGGAACAAAGTAGCATTAGTGTTGCTGTCACCCACCCTTGCCCCCATCCCCCTGCCCCTGTCCCTGCCATGCCTACCACGCAGTGATGAGCTTCCACCTGTCTGGAACCCTCCTCCGGGCACTCCCTCAACCACGCTGCACTGCATGGTGGCTGACATCGACTCCTCCTGTGGCATAAAGTTGGGCAGGGCTGGCTGACCACCACCTGTGGTGGCACGCACTGCCTGGATGGCTGCCACCTTCTCTTTGATCAGCCTCCGGTCTGTGCCAACCTTCTTTTTTCACTTCTGCTGCACAGACCATTGGTGGCTGCCCTGCTTGTTCACGGTATGGGCCACACCCTCCTGTGCTGTTGCCCGGGCCTGTGGGGTGCCTGTGGAGCCGCTCATGAGCAGCTCATGGTCCAGGTACACCTGGAATAGGGCGTCTGACTCTGCCCTGGTGAAGTTGGGCCTGCGCTTGCGTGCAGACCCACGCTTCTTGCTCTCCTCATGGTCGGTCATGCTTCTTCCTGTGGAGGGTGACATGTGTTAGCATGGGCTGCTAGGTCCCCACCCACCCTCCTGTTCCGCCGTCCTGCAGTGTGTAACTCACCTCTAAGGGATGCAACTGTTCCTATTCTGTGCATTCCCCATGGTGCCTTTATAGCGCATCACATGCAAATGAGGGTTTGCGCCAACTGTAATGACATGCAAATGCAGCTAATGTGCCGTGGATATTGTAATCAGCTGATTTGCATACATCTGCTGAATATTGCGTAGTTGTGCATTGTGCAATGGAGTTGCGCGTACTGATCATAACACAACAATGTGATGTGTGCAACAGCCTGTGCCCGTGCATACGCGTGCCGGACATCACATATGTCAGTGGTGCGTCATTTGCAACGTGCATGATAGTTAGTACAGCACCAGTCTGCTATTGCAGCTATGGTGCTCATGTGCTGTTTGGCCTATGGTGCTAGGCACAACTCAGTCGATGGTGCTGTGGTGCCATGCCTTCGATGGTGCCCCTGTGCCATGGGTAGTATGGTGTCCGTGCGCAGTGGGGCCATGCATTATGGCAGCCACATGGCCCTACTGCGCAGCATGCCTGCCATGCCCAATAGCGCTGCAGCACAGGGTGCGCAGCCCGACCCTTGACCCCATGGGTGCCCTTTGCCATTGTAGGTGCACTGCAACACATGGCAGCACTGTTTTACCCGAGTCGCGCATGTCCGTGACTGCGTGACTGGCGGTGGCAGCGCATTATTGGTGTGAGGCACATCCCCAGCATGTGTGACATGAGTGCTGCCAGGTGCCATTTTGGATTGCCTGTTGAACTGGGAACATGTAGCACAGGACAGCAGAAGGGCTCAGAACTGGGCTCAAGTTGAGTTGGTGAACCTGGTGGGTCTGGTAGTGCCATATGTTGACTCCTGTTTGGCCAGGTGCCTCTCAACAGTCCTCAGTCTGAGGTGTGGCAGGAGGTGGCAGATGCACTGGAGGAGGACACAGGTGCACAGTGCACTGCGGAGCAGTGCAGGCACTAGGTACAGGGACCTGCAGCATAGGGACCCAGAACGTCTCACGGACACTACAGGCATGCATCCGGAGGGGTGCCGTGCCATGGCCAGAGTAAGTGCACAGCACCTGTGCTCATTCTCATCCTGTGTTCCAGGGGCGGTGGCGTTGGCTCGTCTTGCTGGGGTGGAGGCTAGGGCTGCACAGCCCGTTGGGAGTGGTGGTACACTGTGGCTGCCCTGTGTCACTGTGCCACTGGCATGCTGTGCAGAGTGTCACACTGTGCCGGGGGGGTGCCCTGTGGTGTTGCCCAGTGCTGATGTTTCCTTCTCCATTCTTTCCTCCTAGGCCCTGAAGATTGGAGGCAGGCTCACCTTGCTGGTGCTGTGGTTGGGCCAGGTCAGGCTGCTGCAGGGGGTGGTGCACCGGTTGCAGGACGTATGGGCATGATGGCTGGACAGCCACAGGGTATGCCTCAGTGTGCAGGTAGGATCATGTCTCTCTCCATGTTGTGGCGGGTGTGCAGTGGTGGTGGGGCGGGACACGGCCTCATGCACATGGCACAGTCAGCTGTGCACTGCCTGTGTTGCCATTGCACACACTGTAGCTTTCACACATATGGGTGGCTGCTGCATGTGGGCTGTGGGTGCACCTGGGACCTGGCTGTGTCACCGCCAACTGCCTGCTTGGCCATGTCGCCTGCCCGCCATGGCAGTGGTGTGCTGCACATGGGCGGTGTTAGTGTGCAGTGTTATTCATGGCTGTGGTTCCCTGGGTAGATGGCTCGTGTGGGCGCTCTCACTGTGGGTGGCGGTTTGCCAGCCCAGGGGCACATGTCACCGATGCCCGCTGTGGACAGTGGGTGGGCTGCTGCATTCTGGACATGCATTCATATGGTGTTCCCTCCTTTGTCCTAGGTGTCGGGCCCAGTTTTGCACATGCATGGCTCCTTAGGCAGATCCTCCATGTCACGACTACCACACTACAGGTGGTACAGCAGCTGGCACTAACACTGCAGGGACAAAGGTGCCAATGCCAGCGATGATCGACGGTGGAGCGGGGACGCCCATAGTGTCCTTGTGCTGGACCGTATCCCCTTCTCTGTGTACCCTCCCTTGCCCTCCCTTGTCTCCTTCTCAATTTAAAGTTAGAGAGGGGATGGCTCAGGGGTAATGTGAGGAAATTCTTTTTCACGGAGAGAGTGGCAGACGCATGGAACTGCCTTACTGGAGAGGTTTTGGGGTCTAAAACAGTGGGGAATTCAAACATGCATGGAACAGACATAAGGCAATTATAGTGGGGGGGTTGCAGGAAGTAGGCTGTTGGTTACCTAGAATCTGCAGCTTATCCAATAGGTAGGGAAATGGGCAGACTGGGTGGGCCAAGTGGTCCTTATCTGCCGTCAAAGTCTATGTTTCTATGTTTCTGTTTGCCTTTGCCCCTGCACCCTGTCTCCCTTCCCTGACCTCCCTGTCTGTGGATGGTCCCTCCTTCCCTATCTGTTGTATATATCTGTACATAGTTCTTATTTGCTTGTTACACTATATTATTTTTGGTTAACCGTTTGTGTCCCGTCTGCTTTGCAGCTGGCATGAGCCATGCTGCAGTGGTGTGCATGGCTGCTGTGTCTTCATCTGGGGTGGATGGGGTTTGTACCTGGTGGTGTTCCACCTTGGTATGGGTGGATGGCTGTGGCCTGTCCCTTCAGGCCATGTGGTATGTGCCTTGTGTGCGGATGCCTGTGTGTAGCTCCATGGCTTGCTCCCCTGCGCATCCTTGGGTGTGTTATTGCACTGCTCGCCATGCTTCTTGGCACATCCCTGGTTGTGCAATGGTGCATCCATGTGATATTCAGCCATGTTGTGCAGGCACATCCTGCCATGTGCAACCTTGAATATCATGCCCATTGTGCCATGGTGCACTGTACCTGACTCTTGCACCTCCCTCTGGCACATTTCTGAATATCCTGGCCTATGATTATAATTTTTTTATATAAAAAGTGCTTCATGCTTGTTAATTGTTGATTTACAAGTGATGCAATAAAAATGTATAAAGTAAAAAAAAAGAGGAAGTGGAAAGAGATTGTGTGGTGAACCCCTTGCGGGTAAATTACAATCCCTCCCCTTCCTTTAGGGGGTAAATTAAAAAATATTCAGCAGCCCATAGGAGTTCCCATTCAGGTAAGAGACCTCCTTATTTACCCTTGTAAGCACCAAGAAAAGTGCTCTTTGGGCTAAAAGACTGATAATGGCAGCCCAGGTCTGTGAGCTATGCAGCAGGTAGTTTACCAGCCTTTTAGAAAAACTGGAAAACAGGCATGTGCAGATTCTGTAGTATAGAGTTAATGAGAGTTTCCTACCTGGTGTCAGGATATGACATGCTCATATCAGAGAGACTGTACACAAAAGGTCTCAATAATATAACTATAATAATGATGAGCTAATGCTGGATTTGCATGCTGTGAAGACAGAAAAGCATGTGTTTTATTCTGGTCAACTGAAGCCCATTTTTTCTTTTTGCACTTTACAACTAAGACAGCCATGATGCAGCATTTTTCAGGCATGGGTGGTGGGAAGACAGTTTGTTCAGATTATGCAGCCACCATGGCAACAGTAGATGCTACAGCAACCAGCTGATGCTGGTACTAATGCTACTCAAAGCACCACTCCACCATCAGCTCGTATCTGAAATGTTCTGCAACAAAACAAGCTGCATTATCAAAGTCACTACATGCCCACATGAAACTGTCACCTACTCACCCAAGTTTTGTCTAAATCGCACAACTTATTGGGAAGATGATGGCCTTTGATTTTCCATAATTGTGCATAGCAGAAGATTCCAGCTTTAGAAGATTCTTGCATAAGCTAAAGCCAAAATATTCTGTCACTCAACAAAGTGGGAGTAGCATGGTGGAGAATGAATGATAGGGATTTCTGCTTTGCACTTCGTTTGCACATGCACTAAATCTGGTGTGAAGTCATGTGCTTGACAGACATATACAGCTAAATGAAATAGACGTAGAGGCAGTATAGTGTAGTGGTTAAGGGCACTGACCTGCAAACCTCGGGACCTGAGTTTAATTCCCAGCAGCCCCCACTTGCATACTTTGTGACCCTGAGCAAGTCACTTAACTTCCTTGTGCTCCCAGGTCACACCAGGAAACAAGCTCTGGCTTAGTGTGCCATTTCTGGTTAAAAAATATCACCTGCCACCTTCACACTGTATAGGATATCACTAGATATGTCCATTACTCCCACAAATGCACTGAGCTTCTCTGCTACTATCAGTAAAAGCACGGTGGTGCACAGAATTAGTTAATTAAAGACATGGTGACAAAGTGGAACTTTGCATTTTATATGGTGGAGAGACTAGTAGAACAGAAAGCTGTATTCCAGGCTGTTGCATTTGGTGATATGGACTGTGTGGAATACCTGTCCTGGATGCAGTAGTGCATGATTCCAAAAACTTGTTTCATTTCTGAGACACTATGAAGAGGCCACCAAAGTTTTCAGTGCTAAATCAGCATGCCTTAGCATCCTTCCCATGGTGAGTCTATTTAAATAACACATGTACCATTATTTGAGATCTTCTATGGAATCCCAGCAAATTAAGGTTGGTGGTTGTAGTACCGGAGGTTGCCACACTGGTGGCGGTAGTGAGAAAGACAGTTATGATGATGGTGGTGGTGGAGGGTGTGGTGGCAGCATGACTAGATCATCTGAGTCATCTCAGCAGCACCTGATGCAGGATGAAATACTCATTAGGGACATGGCAGAGATATTTAGGACAAAACCTGAAGACAGTTTTTAAAGCATTACATCAGGCACACAATTTGGCGTGGTAACACTGGATCCCAGATATACATGTAAAGGTGTGTGCATTTCCTCTGGACTCATCGACTACAGTATATCAAGCAGAAACTGTTTTGCACACTTTTAATACAGCAACACACACAACATGAAGAAACAAGGGACAATAGAGAATACAAACATCACTGGTTCAAAAATGTGTCTCATGATGTTGCCAAAAACCTCACATTTGGAGACATGGGGCCCAATTCCAAGAGGGTCTACCCTGGCATAAGCCGAGATATGCCAAATCCCATGGCGTATCTTGTGACTTACACCATGCACTATGCCAGCTCCTAATTCAGGAGGCAACCTGCACCATGTCAGATGCAGGCTTTGACAGTTGTGGGTTACGCTACCCACTACGCCACAGTCTGCAATGACATAGCACAAGTGTGGGTTACGGCAGCAACTGCACCCTATTCCAGGAGGATGGCTGTCATAACCCACTGGTGTGATTCCAAAAGCTGCACTGACAGAGCTAAGTTAGGGCAGCTCAGAGGTGTCCTAAGGGACATCCAATGGCTGGCACCATTGGATGCCTGCTTCACAGTGCCACGGCAATGATGACAATCTGCACCCAATGATCTCACAAGCACACCCATGCCCCCACACCCCCACTCGTCAGGGACCCCCAGGGTTGTGTTCACCTGAATACCCCCTCCAGGCACTTGTGCCATCTGTTCTGCCCTCCCATGCCCCTGATGTCTGCTGTGCTGTTCCAGGATGGGGGGGCTCCAGAGGGCTGCCAGTTGTGGGCCGTGACTTGCAACATGTGGTGCATTTATGCCATGCAAGTGGCTTTAGCTTCCACATGTTGCAAGTGCTGGGACCCTGTCACTTTTGGGATGTGGCATAGGGTCCCCAGCATCATGGTGAATAGTGTAACTCACAGGAGCATGCGAGTTACACTATTCGTTCTGGAATCGGCCCCATTATCCTTAACTATACACACATTCATGCATTTAAATCATACTCCATCAAGACAAACAATTGCAATTACAATACATAGAACTTCAACAGAAGGCAGTTTTCAAGCATAGAAGGCTGAGGACTTGCTTAAAGACATTCTTATGGTGTTTCAAATTCCAATTTTCTGATATGCCCAAAGAAGCTTTCAAGGGTTTGCTGGCACAAGTACCATCTTAAATATATGGAAGCATTATTAGAGTAATGATTTATCCTAATATGTCATCTTAACACATACAGGATGGCAGCAAAAGAAATTAACTTCCATAATTACAGACATTGGCATCATTCAAGGCACTTTACATATATGTCTGTCTTTGGTTACATTGTTTCTTTTATATTAATGTCATTGTCATTCTGTGTACTTTTGAACTGTTTGAAATGCTTTCTGGCAAGTTTTATTTTTATTGGGATTTTCAATTATTTGTGTCCAGAGATGACCAACTGTGAAACTGCAACTCTGAAAGCAGATATAACCAAATGAAGCATGGCAATGCCTACATTTCTTCATTTTGCTATATTCACAACTATATACATAGAAACATAGAAATTAACAGATAAAGGAATGCTTGCCCACCAGTCTCCCATTTCCCTACCTACTGTAATACCACAGACCCTACTTGATCTCTAGTATAGTCCTCCTTCTCTAACCACTAAGGTTTGCCTTATCCTATCCATGCATTTTGAGTCCTGTTACAGTTTTTGCCTCCTCCACCTCCACTTGGAGGCTATCCCAGGCATCCATACTGTTTATGTGAAGAAGTACTTCCTCATGTTTCCCCTGAGTCTACCCCCTCCAGCTTCATAGCATGCCCTCTTGTTCTTGAGCATCTTTGTTTCTGAAAAATTGCTTCCCTGCTGTGCCTTATTTATACCCGTGAGATATTTGAAAGTCTCTATCATATCCCCTCTTTCCCTCCTTTCTTTCAAGGTGTACATATTGAGGTCTTTTAGTCTCTCCTCATAGGATCTCTGGTGCAGACCCTGCACCATTTTAGTTTCCCTCCTTTGGACCACCTCTACTCTGTCTATGTCCTTCCAGAGACGTGGTCTCCAGAACTGGACAAAGTACTGTAGATGAGGTCTGACCAATGATTTATACAGTATTATCAGTGCCTCCCTCTTTTTGCTGGTGATACCACTCCCTATGCACCCCAGCATTCCACTAGCTCTTCCACTGCCTTGTCACACTGTTTGGCCACCTTTAGGTCATCAGATATGATTATCACTAGTTCTCTTTCCTGTTTGATGGTTGTCAGTACCACTCCCCCATCTTGTACACCACATCTGGGTTTCTATGCCCCAGGTGCATGATTTTGCACTTATTAGCGCTGAAACTTAGTTGCCACATTCTTGACTATTCTTCGATCTTTCTTAGATCCCTACCCATTTTTGCAATGCTCACTGGAATGTCTACCCCCTTGCAGATTTTAGTGTCATCTGCAAAAAGGCATACTTTCCCTTCTAGCCCCTCTGCAATGTCACTTTTAAAGACATTATAGAAGATTGGTACCAGTACTGGTCCTTGTGGCACTCTGCTGGTCACCCTTCCTTCCTCGGAGTGAACTTCTTTTATACCCACCCTCTGTTGCCTGTTCCCAAAACCAATTTCTTACACAGTTTATCACTTTTGAAGCTACTCTCAGGCTGCCCAGCTTGTTTACAAGTCTCATATATGGAACAGTGTCAACGACCTTACTGAAATCCAGGTAGACCACATCCACCGCTCCACCCTGATCTACTTCCCTGTTCACCCAGTCAAGGAAATCTATCAGATTTGTTTTACTTGACCTCCCCCAATGAATCCATGCTGCCTTGGATCATTTAAACTGATGGTTACAAGATATTCCTCAGTCCTTTCTTTCAGCAGTGATTCCATTATTTTACCCACCACTGAAGTCATGCTGACTGGCCTGTAATTGCCAGCTTCCTCCCTGTTACCACTTTTGTGAGGTTGGACTACATTTGCTTTCTTCCAGTCCTCTGGGACCATTCCCATCTCCAATGAGTGGTTGAACAAGACTGTACAAGGTGCAGCCTGTACCGCTCTGAGCTTCTTCAATATCCTTGGATGTATCCAGTCTGCCACCATTGCTTTGTCCACTTTCATATTTGTAAGTTGCTTCAGGAATCTCTCCTCTGTAAATGAACTAGTGTCCACCTCCCTTACTTTGATGCTCATGTCACTTACCTGTGGTCCCTCACCTTCACCTTCCACTGTGAACATTGAACAAAAATATTTATTCAGGATGTCTGCTTTTTCACTACTCACACTCCCCCCTTTCAGTCTCATACCTTTAAAATTTCCCACTGAACAGGGACTTGAACCCTGAGATTATAAGTCTAAAGCTCTAACAACTGAGCTATCCTGGCTTCTCTGCTGAGAATGACTACCTCTATCAACATTTGTTTTATGAAAATGGCATGGGATTTAAATGGTATTATGCATAAAACATACAATACTTCCCCATTTTTGGAAATCATAGTTCAAGAGGGTGTCATAGTATTGCTAATTTACTCCTCATATTTGCATTTCTGCAAAACAATGAAGCAAACATCATGACAAATGATGTGTCCTTGTTTCACTTTTTCTTTTTCACTTATGGTGACACCTAAAACTTTGATGTTACATCTACATAAAACAATCTGACCTCTAATGGATTTTCTCAATAAAGAGGGATTATATTTCACCATGTAATTAAAAATAAGCATGGTAACCCATGTTTTTGTTGTGGATTTTAAACGTTTAGATAAACATCATATATGGGGCAAAACAATGGATTTTACATGGGCTACTGAAACACCAGGGAACATCCTTGACATAAACAGATATACTGTACTGTTTAATTTAAAAAATGACCTTTAAATAGACATTATTGTCCTCGGGTTAAAAACACACACATTGTATGATTTCTCACCTAAAGCAGAATTTGATTATACAGCTGGTTGTTTTGTAGCATCTGCCTTTTTGTTTTAAAGTGAAAACTGGCTAAGCCACCATATAAATGTTACCACACTAACACCTGTTTTTCTTATAGTTCTTAAATTCACATTACATTTGTACCTCCAGAAACTGGGAGTGCTCACCATAGAGTCTAGCTACTAAAGATGCAGTGGAGAAGACTACTGCATCATCAGCAGCTGGACTGTGTTAAGTGCTCTAAGGTTTGTGCAAGGATACAGAGAGGGTTTAAGTAAAAAGTTTTGATAAGATTACAGTAGTTGTATTTTTTACTTTTATTAAGGAAACAGAAGCAGATTCTAACCCCATTACCACCAGGGGACAATGTGCTATCTGTTCTTTGAACTGTTAAACTGGAATACCAACTCATGGTAACACGGTCATGAGTAGAAGCTAACAGGAGGAATATTCAGGAGGGATATAATGATATACTATTTTACTGAAAGGGTGGTGGAGATGTGGAACAAGCTGCCAGTCAAGGTGTTGGATGCAAAAAACATTAGTGACTTTGAGCATGACTGGGACAGAATGAAGGGTATAGTGGTTGCTCAGGACATCAGAATCAGGGAGGAGAATGGAGGGGGTGGGGTGGGGAGGTTTAGGACACTGGAGGAACAGTAGATCAAAGGGCTAAATAGGGAATTCTGTCAGACTGGATGGACCTTTTGTCTTTTTCTGCCATCTTTGTCTATGTTTCTATGTTTCTATGGTACTGTCTGTCCACCCACATCTTAATATCTGTGCAGAGCTACTGTAACCCCCTGCATGTGAGCTTGTCCATGGTAAAATAAGGGATAGTTCTGCACCTTTGGAGGAAGATTCACAAGGAAAGGGAATGTCAGGAGAACTGGAGTGGAGAATGAAGATATAGGAGTTAATGGGAAGTGGCCAAGCTCCATCATGGGAGTCTCTTTGTAGGTGTTTGTGGGTTTCATGCCTGAACATAAAGATGGTGCATCATAGTCTGCTGGTAGCTCCAGACTCAAGTTGAAGCAGTACCCTCTCACTGGTGCTGCATGACGCCACATGAAAGGATGACTGGAAATGTGAACTTTGTGTCTGATGGAGACATAACTGGTCTGCCTGTTGCTACTTCACTGGAAACCAGTGTTTGTTCAGGTAACTGGGCAGTCATGAGGGTACCATCAGATGGATGACCCTTAGCTCATATCAGTTGTGGGTACATCTGCCTTACTATACACATCTGGTAGCTCATATCCAGTGGCTCCTAAGTGAGGGCTCCATAAGGACTGGCATATTATGTCATCTGGTGGGAGAGTTAATGGGAACACACTGAAAAAGTATGCTGCTTGTGTATGCTGTGCATCATGTGTAGAAATTTGTACTGATCTGACCATGATTCATTACCAACAGTGAAATCTGTATAGCTTTAAATAAGGTCACATGGGTATGAGGATTGCACTCAGGAGTTCCAAGTACTGTAGATCTGAATCCAAACTCAACTCAGCCTCCCATTCATTTAGATTGTCTCTCTTAGAGGACATGTTACATGACAAAAAGCAATGGGTGGATCTAGCAGTGCGATAATGGGGAGGGTTCTGTACATTTTAGTGAGCTTGACATCAAATATCCACTACTTTGGGTAAGCTGCAGCTTAACCTGAAGGTTCTAACCCCTGACTTCCCTGGATCCACAACAACCAGCTATATCAACAAATTCTGGGATAGCTTATCAATCATAAAATATGTTTTAGAACTAGAAAATGATGAGGCCTAAATGTGTGTGTGTGTGTGTGTGTGTGTGTGTGTGTGTATGTGGTGGTGGTGTGGGGTGACAGTCTGCTGTCCACCAAAATTGTAATCTTATGAAGTGTACTGTATTGTATTAATGCCCAGAACCACCTTGAAAATGAGCTTGCTCAGTGGTGTTTATGCCTGGTTAAATAAAGTGATTGATTGATTGATCTCTTTAGATAAATTACATTTGACTAATTTTAGTTCTAAATAATGGAAATGACAAAATTTCAAAGTATTTTGAGACAGGTATTGTGAGAAAGGGCTACATTATTTTTGCAGTTAAACTTTTTTATTAATTTTTCATAAGATATACAGACAAACCTCTTACAGTACAGTACAATGTGAGGATTTTTTTTTTAAAGAAATTGAGGCAGCATATAATAAGAACATTGCTACAATAATACAAGGAGCTTTGGTTTAAAATATAGTAAACAATACAGGTCATGTAATTAGCATATACTTGACATTTGTAGTGAACTTAAAGCGGATAGTATGATTAGATACGGTTTATATTAAAATGTTACATAATTATATATGATGCTGCAAAGGGAAAAAAGTACATTAAGAAAAGGATTGTGGAGTAATAAAGAACGATTGAGAACAGAGTATAGGAAAGAAAAGATATATAAGAAAGGTAAGAAGAGAGAGAAACTATAAAAAGGTGAAAAGCGAGACTACAATGATGTATCGGTAAAGGGAAAATCCATATATATTAAGTCCACACATTGGTGTTGGAAGATTTAGTTGATTCCAAAAATTAAAAAGCCCTGCCAACAATTGTTATATAATATGAGTCGGTCAGACAAGATATATGTCATACGGTCCAGAAAGGCATATTGCAATAGTTGGTTAATGATACCGTAGGGTAGGGATTATGTTGGATCTCCAATGCATGAGGATTATGCGCTTAACTTGAAGGAGAGTATATTTAACCATCTGCTCTAGAATATGAAATTTTATAAGAACGGTGATTAAAAATACCAAGAATGCAATGTTTAGGGTCTAGTGTAAAAGGTTGACCTACCACTTTCATTGCAAATCTGTGAGTACAGTGCCAAATCTTTTGTATGAGGACAGTGCCATAAGATATGCAATAAATCCCCATTGGGGAACTGCAGCGCCAGCAATTGTTATTGTTCAATAAACCCATTTTTGTAATACAACAGGAGTTCTGTACCACAAATGAAGGATCTTGGTTTGAATGAGGAACTACGTTTATCATTAAAGATTTGTGACAGGACAGCCAACATCTGGACCATTGTGCATTGGTGATATTATATTGTAGCAAAGTACTCCATCTGTTTTAGCATTGACAGAGTAGTCAGGAAGGATATCACAAATATCTTTGTAAACAGTGCTATTTAAATTGGATTTTGTTTTATCCATTTAGAGATGTGCTTATCATACAGAGAATTGATAGAGAAGGTGTGAGGTAAGAGTTGCATGTGAGCAAGCTGTAGATATTTCCAAAAATCCTGATGGGAAGATTCCATATGCCTCGTAGGTCGGTGTAAGATTTTAACTTTAATGACTTGGGTTCAAGTATATCCTGCAAAAAGAGAATACCCTTATTTTTCCAGGTACGACAAAAAATGGGGTGATTATCAAGAGATATATGGTGGTTACCCCAGATGGGGGTGTAAGCTAAGGGTTTGGGGTTAGATTTAATATGCTTGTGAATGATTTTCCAATAGAATATAGAAGCAGCTATGGTAGGGTGAGACTTTAAAGAAGAGGTAAGGGTGTTATAAAGGAAAGAAAGCCACATTACCAGGACATAAGGATGTTTCCATATTGACCCATAAAGGAGACTGGATGTTGGGTTTGTTAAACCATTTAACTGTTTGAGATGTACTGAAAGCCCATAAGTAGGCTTGAACCAAGGAAGGCCAAAGCCACCTTTTGACCAATGGGATCTAAGTTTATTATGACTAAATCTAGGTATTTTGCCTTCCCAAATGAAGCTGCCAATAATTTTGTCTATTTTGGTAAGAAAACTAGAGGAAGTATCAAGGGATATTGGAAAATAGGTATAATATTTTAGGAGTTATTGACATTTAATGGTGGAAATTTTACCATTAAAGAAAGTTTAAGTAACTTCCATCTATCAAGTGTTGTTTGGATACTGGTTAACAGATGGGAAAGATTAGCATCCCATAATTTATTCAATGTCGGGTGATCCGAATGCCAAGATAAGATATACCTTGGGGGCTAGCAGAAAGCCTAATGAGTTGTTCATGAGGGACTACAAAGGGTATTCAGTGGTAGCGTTTGGTTGTTAAGGTTTAGAGCTAGTCCGGAGTGGGAGGTGAAGTTATTCAGTAGTTTAACTAAAGGTTGCCCAGAACTTTTGAGGTTTTCAAGTAATATAAGGAGATCATCTGCATATGAGAGTGAAGTATAGTGAGAGTTACCAATAGTAATGCCTTTAATTGTACCGGATTGGCGTAGGGGCATGAAAGAGGTTCCATGACAAGTATAAACAATGAAAGGCGATAAGGGCATCCTTGTCTGGTGCCTCTTGCTAAGTAAAAGGAGGGGACAAAATAAAGTTCGTGAGAACTCGAGCTGAAAAGAGGAGGTATACAATAATTGAATCCAAGCACAAAAATTATTTGTAAAGCAAAATGAGATAGCACCTGATATAGATATTTCCAATTGAGAGAGTCAAATGCTTTCTCAAAGTCAATGGCTATTGCAGCTGCAGGGGTTTTAAGAGTTTTGCTTTGTGAATTAAATTGAGTAATGAGCGAAGATGATCGAACTGTTTCTATTTTGATAAATCCTGATTGAGAAGTATGGATGAGTTTAGTCATTAAAGATTCTAAGCGGAGAGTTAATAATTTGGCAAGATTTTCCATCAGTATTAAGTGAGATCAGTCTGTAGTTTGAAGGAAGTAAAGGGTCTTTGTCTTTTTGGTAAGACTGTTATGATGGCTTGGTCATTGTGCATGGGAGTTTCTTTATTAAGGTTGCTTCTTGGAATACATTGACTAATACAGGACAAAGAGTGTCAGATAGGGTTTTATAAAAATCAATAGGAACCCATCACTGCCAGGTGCTTTACCGTTTTTAATGATGATAAAGCAGTTTAGTTCCTGTAAAGTGATTGGTTTATCAAGCACAGCTTTGTCCTGAGGGGATAGGTGGGGTAGATTCAATTTTTCCAGAAAATGTTGTATTAGGTTGGGATTTGTAGTATTAGGTTGTGAGTATAGTTGATGGTAAAGGATTGCATAATACGATTGATTGAAAGGTTGTCTCGTGTGTCTGACCTGATGGATCTTTTAGACCTGCTATATGTCTCTGCATCTGTTGAGTTTTAGCTGGTAAGAGAGCAACTTTCGCATTTATCCCTTGTTCCCAATAACCGTGTTTAATCCTAAAAGGGCAAGTTCAGCTTTCCTGGATATCAACTCGTTAATTTTAATTCTTAATTGTAGAATTTCCAGATGAAGCTGTGAATTATGATTGGGTTTATTTAATTATAGTATTTGGTTTCTTTTTCTTTAAGGATTTTTCTAAGTTAGCTAATTGTTGTTCTCTTAATTTCTTTCTATGCTGCATAACTAATAATTTTACCTCTAATAGTGGCAATGCTTCCAGATAGTACCTTGAGACATATCTGAAGTTTCGTTAATAGAAAGAAAATCTTGAATCTGGGTTTTAATCCAAGGAGTGAATTCAGGTTCTCTGAGTAAAAGTGGGTCTAAGCATCAAGATGGGGATTTAGAAGAAGGTGGACCCCAGAGTAAATGCAGACTGATAGGGGAATGATCAGATATAACAATAGGGAGAATCGATGTATCAATAATTGTTTCAGTAATGAGGGGAGAAGAGAACCAATAATCAATCCTACTATATGATTTATGTAAAGAGGAATAAAAGGTGTAATCTGTTTGTCTGGGATGATGTAGTCTCCAAATGTCAGAGACCTAAATCCTTCATAAGCATTGATAGAGCATTAATACTACGGGGTGGGCATCATGTGATGAGTTACTTCTGTCTAAATATGCTTGTAGTGCTAAGTTAAAGTCACCACCAATAAGAATAGGTGAATTATTTTTATTATTAATCATAATTTGTTGGGATAGATTATGGAAGAAAATGGGTGAATCAAAGTTGGATGCATATACATTCACAAACATAAGCGGACCTGCTGTGGTGTTTAATAGGGTTATAATCCACCTACCATCCGAGTCTCTAATGATTTTTAAGGGGGGCCAATTAAGAGATTTATGTATTAAGGTAGCAACCCCATGTTTTTTGGATGGAGAAGATGACACATATACTTGACCGACCCAGTCCCTTTTAAGTCTGTCGACATCCTCTGATAAAAGTTTAGTTTCTTGTAAGAAAGCAATATGTGTTTTATGCTTTTTAATATAGGTAAGTACTTGCTTACATTTACAAGGCGAGTTGAGTCCCTTGACATTCCATGAATGTAAGATTAGAGCACTTATGGTACTAGGATATAAGGTAATTAGTTACAAATAGGAATGAGGACTCAATACCATTAATTTGGAGGATGTCACAGATTCAAAAGGTAAATATATATGATAAACAAATGTATGCAGGGCCCTTAACTTGTATGGGTTCGAGATGATTGAGTATTTGTATTCATTTTGTCTGCATAGGGACAGTATAGAGATAGGAATATCAAGTAATTAAACATTAGAACCAACAAAGCGTTAGTATAAACTCAGTAACAAGAATATTAATTTGAAACTTTTATGAAATGCAGAGCAATAAAGTAGGTAAATATACCAGGACTCTCACTCTACACTACTAGGCGTGTAGAGTAATTAGTGAATCTCAAGATACGGTTTACCCTATAATCTTAAGATACTAAACTTTATATAACAGTATATTAAAGAAGTGTAATTGAGATTTGTGCTGAGGTAATTAAAGCATTACCCTGGAAAAAAAACAAAACATCATTCTACCAAATAAAAAAGGATAATTATGTAATAGTGTTAAATTCCAAACATAATGAATTAGCTTGGACCTAGCAATAAGTCCAATATTAAATAAAGTATACCAACATGATGGCAGATAATGCTGAAACAGTGTGAGCCAGATAAAAGGATGCCCGATGTGTATTAATCCACTTAAGCTAGGTTAGGGAATGCAGTATATACTATAGGTTCATAGTGCATCAGTGTATTGTGGAATCATTTTTATAAGTTCCAATGATTTGGAAGAAAATGGGATGAAGAATAATGTGAAAAGGTGGAAAAACTCAATGTATAGAAATACAATTGGAAGCATACTTTGGTGCAAAATCTGTGAGATATAATGGAAATGCACCTGATGCACTACATACCAGAAGTGATGCAAAATAAATATTAAATAAGTAAATGATTTTAGAGTATTTGTCTATCATCCTCCACATTCCAAATGATAGGATTTATGTGGAAAAATGCTATAATAGTAGGGGTTAAGGGCACACTGATATGAAATACAGAACTCTATATATCTATGTATGCACCTGACCACATGGTGGCGCTAAAGCTTATGAAAAATTAGAGTGTAAATAGCAATTATATATACTAATGTCTGGCACCACACAAGGATTAATTAGAAGAGATCTTACAAACATTGTAATATTTATTCTTTCTCTCATTTATTTTTTTTTTCCATTGACTACATTGAGAGTAACTCCCATGGATTAAATACGCCATTGTCAATTGGCTCACCTCCCACCAGACAGATACAGGCTTCTCCCAGCAACGACAGCGATTTACTGCATTTAAGTGCTCCAAACCTGTTGGGTGCGATAGCAATCAAAGCTTTTATGTAAATGCATCAAGGAATCGAGTGAGGTGGTGTGTGAAGAGAGGGATTCTGGTGAGAAACCGCTATATCACATCTAATTATGGGCCATAGTATTTATTACCATTTTTTTTTTTTTTTAGTGGGAAAAGCCTCAGGTAGCCTTGCTCTTCAGTTTCTTCTCCTTTTCTTTTGGGTGGTTCAGATGATTTAAAGGAGAGCTGGACACAAGATCAGCCCAGGAAGAATCGGGAGAGTCATTACCCATTGAGCTTCTTCTGGTCTTGAGTAAAGGGGTCGGATACAGTCTGTCTCAGATCCTCCATAGATGAGTGCAGATCTTCTTGGAGCAGATCTTCTTGGAGTGGGGAGAATTTGTTAGACAAGGTAAGAGGAGTAGAAAAACTGATGTGACATTCCACATGGGAAGCTGGAGAGGTGGAAATATTATTTAAACAGCAGGTATTATTATTTAGAGAAGAACCAGATGCTTTTTTTTCTTGTATGCGTGCAGAGCTTCTGGCAGGAGCTACAGTGGCAGATATGATGGCTGCAGATTTCTCAGGGACCTGAAGGACAGTTTCAGCAGGAAGGGCAAGACATTGTAATTGCGAAGTGCTTGTGCTGGAGCAGGAATGAGCTGCATTAGCATTGCAAGGCAATGTAAGTGCGGGCTGTGTCCAATTCAGAAATTCAGAGAGAGATTCTGGGGTACTGAAATCTCTGGTAGAATCATTCAAAAAAAGACGCATTGTTGCAGGGTAGCAAAGTGCAAACTTAATTCACGCTGATGAGGATTGTTTTAATGGGGTTGTAAGCTTTTTGTTTGTTAGATAATTCTTTAGAATAGTCTCTGAAAATTAGGATTCTGTTTTCTTGCCAAGTAAGTGCACCCTAATTGCCTCGCTTTTGAAGAATCAGTTCAGTATATGCGTGGTTTGAAATCTGGCAATGATGGGCCTGGGTTTCTGGTCGGGTCAAGCCTCAGATTTAAGGTTAGGAGATCTCTCGATGATTAGGTCTTGGCGGCTGGTAATTTAAGCAAAGAAGGAAGTACATGAGTTAGAAGAGCACTGTGTCTCCTAGTTCAACACCTTCAGGAAATCCGAGAAATCTAAGGTTGTTACGTCTGTTTCTATTTTCAATATCATCTATTTTGTCCTGAAGGTTCCTAATAACTCTGTCCTGCTCCTGATGGTAGCCTGTAATGTGTTAATGGAATCTTCATTTGAGATGCTTTAACATCAGTAAGCTGATTTTTGATCAAGTGCCTGCATATTATTGATATTTTGTTGAGATGCAATTTTTAATACATTGATTTCACTTATTAGTTGCTGAAACATTGCCTCCACTCTATTAAGAGAACTGTTTTGTGGAGATTGGTCTGCCATTATTGTAGGCCTTAATAGAGAAATTGAAAAGCTGTAGATAACTCGTTCAGTAATTATGAGGCAATAAAAATACTGTACCAGAGCTGTTCTGCGATGTACATATAGTAAGATCTCAGATGTTGGTGAAGGTAGGAAGTCTGGAATCTGTAGGACGGATGATGATATTTGGTGAATCCAGGGAGATGAAGAATCAAGCAGCCATCTTCAGCACAGCGCCCTCTGGCTGTCCAGAAAGGGCTACATTGTTGATGTACTCGGAAGTTATTAATTTCTCAGTTAATGCATTTGACCATGATCCAGAAAGGTTCTTGATGTGCTATGTGTCTGCATAGTAGGAATGAGCATGCACTACTCCACCAGAGCCACAGATGTTGGCTAGATGCTAATCCTCAGCACATAGTATGAATAGTAGTAGTACAGTATGCATTGAGTGAAAATGCAGTCTGCACACATCTGCACACCAAATGAGCACAGTGCCATCCAGAGGTTTGTAGAAAGATACACATGACTCACATGTGTGAATCCCAACCAACAACACAAGACTTGAGTTTGCATGTCTGGATTACTGGCCTCAGAGCTATGCTACTCTGCTAGCTGCAGTAGCAATGATGCATCCTTCATGACAGTGTAACACTGCGCCAAGAACCAGAATATGCACACATTAAAGTAGGTACATCAGAGGAGTCACATGATGCAGGCTGCTGACTAACACCCTGAACTCGCAGCTCCAACCTCCCATCCCTATTTATTGCTAAATTACTAAATCAAAGGTTGAATTTTTCTGAGAGTTTTGATAATTTACTTGTCTGATGGAGAGCAGAGGAGTTCCAGTGATCCTAAACAGCAAATGGAGGTCAAAATGTGGAGGTCACAGCCTAAACACACTCCGCCCACCACGCTGGTAAAGGCACCAAAGAAAGCCAAGGCCTCGCCATCTGCAGGGGACCCAGAAACTGAACTGGGTGCCCCGGAGAACAAACTCGACTCTGGCATGATTTCTGACTGAATTTAAGCCCTTTAGGGCTGAAACTATCCATGACAGAAGAATTCAAATTGGTGACCCAAGCTCTAGAGGACCTTACTAAGCATATGGACGACAACAAAACTTTAATCATATCACTGGAAAAATGCTTTACCAGACAAGAACTGGAGATAGTGATGCTGAGGCAAAATTAATCAAAATGTAAAGTAAATTGGAAGATTTAGATGGAAGGAGTAGACAAAACAATGCCATTGTCATTGGACTCCTGGAGAAGGAGAAGGAGCCGATGCTATCTTCTTTGCAGAAAAGCTTCTGAGAAACTAACAGGCCCCACCCTATGCCTCCAGCTACACAATCAAGTGGGCACACAGGGCTCTGTGACTGATGCTGCTATCTGGAGCCCACTTCACACCCATTCATATTCAGATTCCTGAATTATCAGGAGTGGCAATATTTCTTTACCAAAATCAAGGAGATCCAAGAAATAAAATGGGAGGTCTCCCATCTGAGAGTAGCGCAAGACCTGCCATTAACTGTTTGGCAATGAAGAGCGACGTATCTCTCATTCATAGTAAAACTGATTGCCTTCAATATCCAGTTTCATATGGGCTACCCAGCCAGGTTACAAGTCCTGATATCTGCTGCCTGGATCAGCTACGAGGATGCCAATGCTGTGGCTGCTGGACTGAAAGCGGCCTTCCCTGATCTCTATAAGGAGGGATGATCTGATATTGCCTACTGGTACACAAATATCTTATTACTAAGAGTGTGGGTGTTTGATATCTTACGGAACTGATCTTTGTTTTACTCCTGGGTTCAGCTTGAACCTTATCCATGTGTGGCACTAACCTAGTCACTTCTTCTTTTCCATGCATCTGTATTCCCTCTCCATGTTATCAAGTCTGCTGGGAATGCAGAGTGGCTAGATGCATACCGCATGCGCCCTTTTAAACTGGTACTTGAATGGTTTTATGGTGAGAGGATATTCTTGGAACATGTTCTACAAATAAGGAGAATACAATTTTCCTTCCAAACTTTTGTACATTTAAGAGGGTCTTTTCTGTCCTGTTATTGGTAGCCCCTTGAACTGTCGCTAGGTGGTGCTTATTACTTCACGAGCATTGAGAAGTCTACTGCTAATCCTTTACTCTGTGTGGCACCTCTCACCCTGATGGTACTGTTTAATTTCATTCATGTTTATACTGTTTGGGACTTCAATTTGCAAATTATATATATACCTTAAGAGATCATGACCTCAAAGTTTCTTTTCTGCTGCTGAAATATTTTGAATACTCGTTTCTGGACAGCAGCTCTAGTATGAAAAGACTGATCATTCCTTAAGTCTTGGTTTTATGCCTGATCGAATTAAATTTCCTTCTGGTATTACCCTTCTGGCAGATACAGCAGAAAGTAGCAAGGAACAATGACAATCACTGTTAAATAATATATTTTATGGCTGTATGGCCTTTTGCTCTAGGTACTCAGAATGATATAATTTACAATAACAGTCCTGAAGTAAGGATTGTAATTCTGTTAGTCTTTTGGTTACTAGGAATCAGAAAGTTTATTTAGAGGTGTTAGCTGCTCCACCAGTTTACTGGAGAGTATATCATTTTGCAATTTAGGAATAAGATTTAAGGGACAGGAAGGGCTGGAGAGAAAGTAGGGTGGTTGGATTTCTTGCAGTCATGGACCATATTGTGTTTTTGTTGGTAGGGTGGGGTGGGGATGTTACATTTCTTATTGGGGGGATTTTACTAGCTATGGGTGGGACTGGGGGTTATTGGAGGGCTGGGACTTTGGGGAGGTTTGGAAACAGGGAGGGGTCACCTGCAAACATTTCTTCCAGAAAAAGCAGCTACTATTTAATGGGTGGTCATATAAAATGGACGATTTTGAGCCAATTTCCTGACTAACAGAGCAGTGTATATACTCTATTAATGATCAACGGTATCAACTATGAATGTATTATGTGGAATGTTAAAGGGGCTAGAAATAAGGCAAAAAGGTATAAGCTCTTCAAGCATTTACAGATGCAAAAATAGTCATGTTATGTGCTTGCAAGAAATACATATGCTTGAATCAGAGGCTAATTTGTTTAGGCACCAATTTGTGGGTCAAGTTTATATGGCTGGGGATAACACAGTTAGTAGGGGAGTTGACATTTTAATAGCAAGAACTACCCCTTTTGTCTGTGAGCAATGTATTAAAGATCCGAATGGTCACTATATTTTTCTTCAAGGACTTCTGAATCAAACGAGGGTAGTACTAGGTAGCGTGTATGGTCCCAATGGGGACTCACTGGGCTTTTTCCTGGAGTTGCTGAAGATTCTATCCCCCTTTGCCCTCCTCCCTGTTATAATGGGGGGGGGGACTGGAATTTACCATTCTCCCCTGAGATGGACAAGGATGGGAAGAAAAAAGTAGGGCTAACCCCGGCCCAATGAGCCATAAGGGAACTCTCTGATACTATGGGATTATGTGACCCCTGGAGGGTTCTAAATCCACAGCTCAGGGAATTCACTTTTATGTCAGAAGTCCACAAAACCAGATCCAGGATTGATTATTTCTTAATGAGTCAAACTATGCTGTCGGGTCTGTCATCTTGTATAATAGTCCCTGGGGTCATATCGGACCATTCTCTGGTACGGTGCTCCTTGGACCTCAACTCCCATTTTCCCAGACAAACAATTTGGAAACTAAATAACCAATTACTTTAATCAGATCAAATCAAAGAATATATTATTCAGGTCATTGAACATTTTGAAACAGAGAACCTCAATTCAACTGGTAAAGGGGACATTGAATGGGGAGCCATGAAATGTGTTATAAGGGGTGAACTAATTAAAATAGCAGCGGACAGGAAAAGGAAGACGGAGAGAAAGGTGAAGCAGTTTCTAGATAATATTCGGGATATAGAAAGGACTCTCTCACCAGCTACCCCAGCATAAATTAAGGAAAGATTGATTGGACTTAGGAGTCAGTATAGTGAAATTCTGTGAGAGAAAACTGAGTACGCCATTTTCAAAACTAAAGTAATGTATTTAGACCAGGGGGAGAAATCAGGGCATTTGATAGCCCCAAGATTAAGGGTTAAGGAATCTTCCAAAATTTTGCAAAGTATTACATCTTTGAGAGATGGAATAATTAAGTTACTCCCCCAGGATATAATAGAAGAGTTTGAGCAATACTACCATTACCTATACAGTCCCATGACCCCCAACTTCAGAGAACAGCACTGGAAACATACTTATCCACTGTTCAACTCCCTAGGGTTCTGGCTGAACTGAAGGAGGGATTGTCTTCCCCTATTTCTGAACCGGAGATTTTGGCAGTTATTCAGTCCCTGTCTTTGGACAAGGCCCTAGGACTGGATTGGTTTTCCCCCAATTTTTATAAATGCTTTGTTAAACAATTAGTCCCAGGGTTAAAAATACTGTTCAATGCCATACTTAACTCAGAGGGGGTAGATAAACATCTATTTGAGGCTGTTACAATAATTATTCCCAAATCTGAAAGCCCCGGATAGGGTTACCAGCTACCACCCCATTTCATTAATTAATAGTGATATTAAAATCCTGGCTAAAATCCTAGTGACTAGATTAGGGAAGGTCATGCCTTATCTTATACATAAGGATCAGGTGGGTTTTATGGAAGGCAGGATGTCCTCTGACCATATGCACAAACTCTCTCATGTCTTCTCCACATCCAGAGACTCCAATATCCCGAGTGGGTTGTTGTCCCTGGACACAGAGAAGGCATTTGACAAGGTGAACTGGCAGTTCTTGTCCCTGGCCATGGCAACACTTGAGCTCCCCCTACCCTTTATTAAAAGTGTTTTTTCTTTATATAATCACCCTAGTGAAAGAGTATATGGTAATGGGGTATTTTCTTTGTTTTTTCCCATTGCTGTCTGGCACCAGAAAAGGATACCCCCTCTCCTACCACCATTTTAACCTCTATCTTGAACCTTTCCTTAGTAAACTTAGACAGGATCCAAGGGTACAAGGGGTGGTAATTAGCTCCCAAGAATTTAAAGTGTCTGCATATGCGGATGATGTTCTCCTCCACCTAATTCACCTTAGTGAAACTACCGGTGGTAATGGAAATAATAGACACATACAGCAAAATGTCTAACTACAAAATAAATGTAGGGAAAACCACGGTGTTCCCCTTTAACTTAGAGCTTCACAAGAACACAGTGGTGGACCTAGGATTACAGTGGTCCCGCACACTCTTAAGTACTTGGGGATTGTGTTAACTAGGAGTGAATCCAAGTTAGTTAAGCTAAATTTGAACTCAGTACTTAATACTGTTAAGCAAGATTTAGTAAGATGGCACAATCTCCCTCTTTACTTTGGGGCCACACCAATCTAATTAAAATGAATGATTCACCTCAGCTGTTTTATCCTATTAACATGCTCAATGTCTGGTTGCTTTTGCAATGGCATAAGAGAGCTCATGCAATCATTTCTGATTTTATTTGGCAGGGAAAAAACCCTCATAGAGCTTACCATAAACTAGCAGCCTCCAGGGAGAAAGGAGGACTGAGATTGTCACATCTGGGTCTATATTATTAGGCTAGTAGTGCGGGCAAGTACATAAAATGGTTGATGGCTCCAACAGAAGAGTTCACTTTACCTTATGTTACTTCATGGGTCAAGTTGTGAATTGAGTTATTTAAGGGAGCTGGTGTTGATCCACTTGCCCTGTTACACTCTGCAAAGAAAAATCTCCCCCCAAATTGACTCCCACTCCAATTCCATCTCTGTGCATACACAGACTCAATTAAGCTCATTCTTAAGGTATTCAGCCAGATGTGACCCAAATCAACCACTGTGTCATAATCCTAACATGAAGATTGGGGGAAGATGATCTCAGATACCTGGCTACCCCAGATGAAGGGACTGAGAGTCAAGAATGTTTTTCAGAAAGGGAGGTGTGACCTGGTGGAAACCATTCTTAGGAAACAGCATATTGGATATAACCAAGTATTTAAAGTTTACCAGCTTAGACATATGTTGGTACAAATACAGGCAGGACTCTGGGAAGGTGTGCTTTTTGGAACCTTTTTTGAAAATCTCTCTCAAATAGTATGGGAACCACATCTGGTGTCCAAGTTATATAGTTTTCCATTTAATCAAGCATATGAGGAGCTTAATAGTAAGCCTCATTATTGGGCAGTCCAGTTCCAAGAGCCTGAATGGAAATGGGAGGTTATTTGGCAACATACTTACCGACACATTACCCAGGATAGATTAAGCGTAATGCAGTTTCAGTTTCTAAATAATCTGTACTGGACTCCAACCAAATTACAAAAAGTGGGAAGGTTGCCCAATTCCTTATGCAATAGATGCCATCAAGCAGAAGGTACCCTCCATCACATATTTTGGGTTTGTCCTCCTGTGAAGGAGCTCTGGGATACAATTAAAAACAAAGCAGATCCCTTACTTGGAATTGATCAACTTTTCACTCCAGAGGTATGCCTAATTGGTGACTATGTTAATGTTAAAATGAAGGCTAGAAGGTTTTAAATGGCTATAATCTGTTCCTCTCTTAAAGAAGTAGTGTTGTGCCATTGGCTAGATGATCTCCCTTTAGCCTATACAGAATGGCTGATGGAGTTATTGGGAGAAACTTCATGCCTTACATTTGCTCCTAAATGGAGTGCAATCAACTCCTTCAGAGTGAACAGTTTTATGTAAGCTTGGGAATTGAACTGCCTTCTGTCATGATACTAATAGAGTTGCTGTTAACGCTGTCTGAGTATTGGATAAAGCAAGGTGGGGGGGAGCTTGGGGTAATGGGAGGGATGGTGGGGGGGAGGTTTGGTAGGGGCAGAGCAGTAAGTGTACTATTTCAATCCATGTTCATATTGTCTTATTGTACTGTGTTTGTACTTAAACTTCTTGCACTGTAATTAAAATATCAATAAACTTGAATTTCAAAAAAAACAAAAACAAAAAAAAAACACTAGGTACCTGAGCAGTATGGCATATATGAGTATAACATATAACATGTACACATGTTTGCAAAGGAACACCCATGAAGGCACACCTGCAAACATGCCAGCACACAGGAACACCCAACATACAACCCCTCCCATATCACATACAGATCATGCACACACCATCACAAATGAAGATAATTGCTGACAAGTAAGCACAGTATGAAAATAAATTTATTCAGCAGCACAACACGAGCCCTGTGTGTTTGTCTCAGTGATCAGAAGATACTAATCAGAGAACTTTGAACTTTAGGCTAGCAGCCATATTATAGCACCATTTGCTTTCCTGTTCACGTCTTGTACTTTGTTCCCATTTACTTGCCATTTAGGATCTGCTGGAGGATGCCACATGTATCCTGCAGGAGGAATCTTCCATAGCCATTTCGCTTTTGTGGCTGTATTCATTTCCTTGTTTGCGTTGGGCAGCCAGTAAACAGGTGAAATCTTTGCAGTTGCAATGAATAATGTGAGTGCAGCTCCTAACTTACCAGTGGAGGAAAATATTGAATACAGTTCTGCCGATGACAAGGAGTTTAACTGCCTGGAGGACCCAAAGGAGTTCAGTAGATGCTGGGGGAGACAACGGCACATAGTTTTCAATGAAGGAGGCATGGATGGAGTTAATCCTTCCTGACTTGAAGAATTTGTTAGCCTAGAAAAAGAATGCATTAAAGAGCTTAATGACTATTACAACAAGATTTCATTAGAGAAATAATTAGAACTGGGTTACTCACCGAGAGGCTTATGCATAGGTAACCCCTTCATCAGCTTTGAAGATGAGGATCTGAAGTGAGGGAGGCGGCTGCAATTGAATGCACTAACAGGTGGTTGAAAGCACTTATCAAACGAGACCGGTTACAGACTGCAGCAAAGAGATCAAATGCCTCCAAGCATTGATTGCTATACACAAAGGTAAGAGAGAATTTAGCACTCTTACTAAATTCCTATGTAAAAAAAGTTAACAGATATGAAACAGCGCTGATATCATGTAAGAGAAGCAAGTTGGCAAGAGACACTGGACAGTACAACAGGGAAGAAGTGTTTGTGTGGGAACGGAGAGACTGTTCCAGCAGCTGTGGGCATTCTAGATCAAGAAGGAGGGGGTAACTGAAATAAAAAATAAAAATCAACAACAAGAGATCATTGCTCCTTAAAAATATGTAAGTTTTGTTAAAGAAACAGTTCCACCCACCCCTAATAATGAGGTAGTGATTCAAACATCAGATATTAATCTAACCAATCTCTCAGCAACTCTGTACATTTTTTTAAACAAAGCTTCAGAGGGTCCAAATCAAAGAAACAAGTGGCATCAGCAAAAAGGAGCTATTCCTTCTATTGATCGGAGTGGCCGAAGTGGGGTGCATGATATTTACAGCCGGATCCTTGGCATTAATACTGGCATGTGCTGTCTGTATTTCATGGCGAATAATCCTTATATTCTAGATTAAGAACATCTGAACTGTCTGAATTTCACCTTTATTCATCAAGGAGGTGTCTGCTTGTACAATAGTTTACAGTCAGATTTTTCCTTGACTTCCACATATTGGGCCTAAATTGTGTGTAAGGCAGTGAGAGTGCCCTTTAATCAATTACTTTAATGTAATACTGTTGGGTTTCCTTGGTCTATGTGAGACGTAGTACTTGGAAAACCTTTGTGAATTAACTCTCTGAAGAAGTGGGAAATCTTCAGTCTTAAAACCACTGACAATTTTGAGTGCATTAGTGACTGCTCATTTTTAGTAAATTCTTTCATCTGCTGCTGGAAATATTGGATATTTTCATTGGGAGGGGGTGGGATTAGCATTATTTTATTCTAGGTAAATGTTAATTTATAATGCGTTGTAAATTGTTGTTATTTATGATTATGGATTGTATGGGTGAGTGGTTATATTTTAAGTGAGTATTTGAGTGTTGTTGAATTTATTTAATTGTGATATTGTTCTGTTATATGATTGTTGGGTGAGTGGTTATAGTTTGAGTGTTGAGTGCTATTGACTGTGATATTATTCTGCTATAGGAAATGTGTTGGGAGGGCTATATGATGGTCAGATGCTATTCCCCCTCCAGGCTCTGGGACCTTTACCCCTTTGTCTGTCTTTCTTTGCCCTCTGAGGTATATATGAGATGTGCCCTGGGTGTAGCCAGGAAGACAAGAAGGGGAGATCCTGAGCTGGGAGAGATGGAGAGGAGCAGTCAGATAGAGGTGGTGGGGACCAGGAGATGCCCTGGAAAGAAATGGGATCAGAACAGGGGTTCTCCTTGCCTGATTCCCATACCCAAGGGCACTGCTGAATGCAGACAGATGGTGCGGTCTTCTTCAACTGCCCATCCTACTCGAACAGTGTTATGCAACACCAGGTCTATTTGTAACAAGACTGTTATAGCAGATCTTGTTGGGACAGCAGACCTGGCATGCATCACCAAGACCTGGCTGGATGAGAATGCGGGTCCAGTATTGGCCTTGGCTGTTCCAGTGGGTTACTCGGTGATACACCATCTGAGGACAGATCATAGGGGCAGGGGTATAGCCAACTGTTTTAGAGCATAAAAAATTCCACGAAAATAAACCACACACTACAGCAAGGGTGGTGCTCTTACAGAGGTTGCAAACCTCAATTTACAAAGAAGAAAAGGAAGTACGAGCACACCTTTGGCTTTTTTAATGCTAAATTAGCTTGTTTATTGCCAGAACATCCACGGCCAGTAACCCTGCACTTCGACTAGAATGCCTTCAAGGGGTATTAGATCATACCAGGGCCTTATTGAGGCACCAGTGGGATGCACCAGATCATTTGAGTGTATCATGGGTATAAGTAAGGGGTGCAGGGTACCTCTCATCTACCATCCACCCAGAGATGGGAAAGAATTCTTGAAGGAAGTTGCGGACTTCATTGTCGATGTGGTATTAGGATCCCCCAGATGGTTGATTCTGGGGGATTTCAATGCCTGAATCAATGATGAACTCTCACTATTTGGATGTGACTTCTTCTAACTAATGTCTTCATTGGGCCTCATACAGGTTGATGCCTCTGCTACCCAAGTAGGGGTCACTCATTGGACCCGGTGTTCCTCCTGGGGATGGAGATATCTGATTTGGTGGTGGAACCAGTCAGATGGTCTGACTATCACACCATAAGGTTCACTTTTGGGTCTTCCCTGATGGGTCTGCCCCTATGGAGATGGTCCAGTACTGCCTTTTATGGGGTGTGACTCCTGATGGTCTAATGGCAGTACTGGATCTATCGAGCATGCCAAGGGAATGCATGGTCCTGGGGACCTGATGCTTACCTATAATGCAGTGGTAACAGGAGAGGACAGTAGTGTGGTGGGTAGGTAACTGGCTGGGTGGCAGGACACAGAGGGTGGTGGTAAATGGCTGTCACTCCACAGAGGGAAGAGTGACCAGTGGGGTACCACAGGGATCAGTGCTGGGACCGGTCCTATTCAACATCTTCATCAGTGACATGGCGCAGGACCTAGAAGGCAGAATTTCACTGTTCGCTGATGACACAAAGCTCTGTAACAGAGTAGACACACCAGAGGTGTAGACAGAATGAAAGCGACCTGCAGAAACTTGAAGAATGGTCAGGGGTTTGGCAGTTGAAATTCAATGCAAAGAAGTGCAAGATAATGCATATGGGGCACAAAACCCTAGCACAATATATCAGTTGGGGGTGAGGATATAGCATGCACCAAGCAGGAAAGGGATCTTGGGGTTATCATCTCTGATGACCTCCAAGGTAAGGAAACAGTGTGACAAGGCAGCAGGTAAAGCAAATAGGATGCTGGGTTGTATAGGCAGGGCATTACCAGCAGGAAAAGGAGGTCATAATTCGCTATACAAGACACTAGTGAGGCCCCACCTGGAGTACAGTGTACAGTTCTGGAGACCATACCTACGTAAGAACATAGACAGGGTAGAGAAGGTTCAGAGGAGGGCAACAAAGATGGTGCATGGATTGCATCACAAGTCCTATGAAGACAGGTTGAAGGAACTGAACATGTACTCCCTGGAGGAGAGGAAGGAGAGAGGGGATATGATAGAGACATACAAGTATCTTACAGGGAGGAACAGGGTGCAGGAAAACACTATTTTTAAGTGAAAAAGATGTTCCAGGACTAGAGGCATGGGATGAAGTTGGAGGAGGACGATTCAGAGGAAACATGAGAAAGAATTTCTTCACAGAACGGTGGTGGACAAGGGAACACCCTGCCAGAGAAGTGGTGGGGCTGAAACAATCACAGGATTTAAGAATGCATGGGATAGACATAAAGGAATTCTGGAGGTCAGGGGTAAGGTGCAACAGACTTCTAGGAAAACAAACTGAACTTACAAGCTCAAATGGGCAGACTGGATGGGCCATAGGCCCTTATCTGCTGACACTGTCTATGTATCTATGTATCTATGAGCCCTGAATTCCATTGCTCCTGTTTGTGTTTGCCCCCTCATTCTCCATCTAAGGTCTCCATGGCTTGATGGGACCTTAAAGGAGTTGAGGAGAGTGGGGTGAAGGCTGGAGAGGGCCTTGTGGAACTCAGGCCTTGATGGCTACAGGCTTAGGATGATGGAACGTTATACTTTCTGTCAATCAACAATCACCCATAAGAAGGCAGAGTTCTTGTCTAACAAAACTGCCGCTGCACAATATCAGCCAGCTCAGCTCTTCTGGACTGTAGACAGATTGTGCAATCCAATCTGTCTTCAGTCTGTGGGAACTTTTTTTAACAAGATAAGTGTGGCGAGTTTACTCAATTTTTTGCAGGTAAGGTTATCACCATCAGATTGAGATCAGCCAATCTACCTCCAATGGGTTGCTACGAGGGTTGGCATGATATCACAAGTGCCCAATCTTTCTGGATGGATTTCAGCTAGTCAGGATTCACTGACATTGTGAGGACATACAGACTTTGCAGCGGCCAGCCTGTTGTAGTTTGGATCTGGGCCCTACACGACTCCTGGTGGGCTGCATAAATGAAATAGGCCTGATCCTTGCAGAGATAGTCTGGGGTTCATTGGAGAGGGGGATCTTTCCTGGTCCCCTAAAGGAGGTGGTTGTGTGACTGCTCCTGAAAAAAACCCTCCCTTGACCCAGATTGCCCATAAAAAATAAGGCACGAAGGGGTGTGTGTGTAAAACATATTTTACAGTATGGCGAGGGGCATAGTAAGGCATACGGCCAAAGGCTGAATGACTTCAGCCACTAGACGTGCTCTAAAATATGTCTGTGAAGAGGAAAATCAAGATATGGAAATAAATACAACTTGGGACTAGAATGACTAGGACTATAATATTCTAGATAAAATTGATTTAGATAGTTCATTGCATGAAGGAGAAACAGAAAGCCATTCACATGATGTGAACTTGTTTAAGAGAAAACTTTTAAATCAAAGTAATTTTTGTCCTCAGATACTGTATCTAATGCAGATATTTCAGTTTTGAAACTTAAGTAAGCATCAAGTTACAACTTAAAGTAAATTCATATCCCTCAATTGTGTCACTCAAGTTTTGCTATGATAATGGTATGGTTTCTAACATGAGAATTCATTTCCTGTATTTCCTGCATATTAAAATGTTAGAATAAGATATATTTTTATGTAAAAGAAATTATGGGATAAGGCATACACGTGCATGATGAATCTAAAGTACCATTTTCGTAGCAACTGATTCTTTGCCCCTTATATTTATTTATGTATTATTTATACAGTATGTCTTATTTTTATTTTTACTTTAGCCTCTATTCTCTCATGCCCGTGTTTCCACCTTAATTGTTAGATTTTGATAGTGGATGAAATAAAAATAATAAATTAAAAGGTGGATTAAGTAAGAGCAGCACTTTTTTGTAAACCACACAGAGACCCATATACTGGTGCCCCTCCTTCTCATTTTATGTATGAATATAAGAAACTTGTTTTTGAGATGTTTACTGTGTGTAAGAAATAATATATGCCTTATATTATGATAGGCTTTTCCTTTATGATAAGTAATCTGTGATATTTAGAATAATTATGGAAATACTAATAATTTCCCCTATGAAAGTGCACTATTAGAAAAATGTATGATTCCACAACTAACTTAGTTACATTTGTAACAATAATGAAAAGTCATAAATAGTGAATAGACTAGTAAGTTAGATGTGCAAAGAAAATACATTTATAATAATGCTCATTAACTGTCTGTGGTGTTTTAAATATGTTGTTTTTTATATCAAAGGTATACACAAATGGATGTTTGTTACTTTAATTGATTGGGTATTTAAGACACTTGATTTGTAATTCATCAAACCTGCCCCCTGAGGAAGACCCTGTGCTAGGGTCAAAGCACTGGAGAGAGGCTACTGTCCAGATAGTCAGCCACAATAAACTGGTGAATATCACAAATCAATTTCTGTATGTTGTGAGTGCTTTTTCATTCATTCTTACGTGAACTTTGGGTTGCCAGCCCTGTTAGAAGCATCAACTGTGAAGTCCTGTGTGCACTGAATTTTGTAGTCTTTGGGACTTAAATGACTGGGACTTTAATATCATAGATCAAATTGACATTTCTAGTTTATTACAGTATGAGACCCAAAGTGAACAAGGGGTACCATATGAAAATGTGAGAGAAAAACACCATTTTAAACCGAAGTCAGTTTTTGCCCTCAGGTATATAATTCTGCAACTGCTGTTTTTGAAAGGTTACGGATTAATGGGGTAGACAAATTATTCACTGATACTAAATTTAACTATTTCAGAAACCTCAAGAAGGAGGAATTTGAGGCTTTGGGGGAAACAGAAAAACCTGAATGGGTAGTTTTCAAAACATCTGACAAAGGAGGGAATAATTGTGCTTATGAAAGATATGTGTATGTTAATAAATGTATGGAATTGCTTTCAGATCAAACAACCTATCTTAAGTTAAACAAGCATTTGTCAATGCCAAATGTTTCCTTGCATGGTGTATGTGGCAGGGGTGTATTGTGTTAGCTGAATCACAAGTTAATGTTAGTAAACAAATCATACACAAAAATGATCAAATCATGACTTAACACGTGCATTATCCTTATAAATGCAGATGTTAAACTATGATTTGTGCCATTTACTTTGCGGAAGCACTGCAGAAATCTTTGTCTAAAAGTGGCTGTCAGCCGAACATCAGTGAGTTACTATTCACTTCCCAGGTGGTCTAGTGGGTGATGCTGATGCTGCTGGTCCTGTCCCAATGAAAAGCTGTGATGAAATACATGGTTGCTAAGAACAGTTTTCTATGGTATTCCAATACTGTATTCAAACCCTGCCACCCACAGCAGCCAGCCAGTCCAACTGCTCTCTCTCTCACTTTCTCTCCTCACATCTGCCTGCCATTGCCAAGTACCTGAGTCCATGATTGCATGCTGTCTACTCCCTGTTGGATAGCTGAAAATAAAGAAACCCTGCAACCAGTCCAACAACAATAAAATAAATCCTAGTGGCTTATTCAATAGCATCCCTGCCATGGCAGCCAGCATGTGCGTGTGTGTGTGTGTGTGTGTGTGTGTGTGTGTGTGTGTGTGTGTGTGTGTGCATGTGCGTATACAAGTGTGAGTGCATATGCATGCGCGTGTGTCCCCACATCATTCAATAGTGCCTGTTGGGAAGGAAGTGCAGTCAGTTGGTAAATTCATGCGGCCCATCTAGAAGGCTCTGGTTCTGCACATGAATGAAAGTTGGACCAGTAGTAGAATTACAGTCTTCTCAGACATCCGACAGGGAAAATGAGATATACAATGGACTTGGGTACTTACTGATGGCAGGTTGATGGAAGGGAGGGAGAGTGAGCATGCAGGACAGTTGCTGTGGGGAAGGGTCTATGCAAAGGTGTACCAGAGAATTTATTTAATTTAGGAATTTTACTGTTGTTGGACTGTCAGCAGGATTTCTGTATTTTCAGCCATCCGACAGGGAAAAGGCAGCATGCAATCATGGACTGGGGTACTTGGCAATGGCGGGCAGATGGGAGGGAGAATGAGAGAGTGGTCAGGCTGGCTGGCTGCCATGGATGGTGAGGTTTGAATAAAATATTGAAATACACACAAGGAAGGAGGTTTGAAAAGAGGACTGTTATTTACATTTTACATTCTGCCTGTGCTAAGCAGCTTGCCAGTGGCTTATGCAATGAAGAATTGAAGTGCTCATTGAGCACTTCTATTTTTTTTAACTAGAGAATGGCTTCCAGCTGTGAAACTGAGACTAGTGTCACAGTCTGCTTGTGTGCTTATCAGTTCAGGAGGATGAGCCCACTGCACATTGCTCTGCATTGGACTTGTGCCTGACACATCTCTGAGATGTCATTCTGCTGCAAGATATTTCTTGCACAAGTGCAAGGAAACATAAAATGACCCACTGTAAAATACCAAGAGGAGCTGTATGAATTTCTTGAAATCAGTCTTGGATGTGGATGGTTAACCAAAAATAGGCAGATTTTAAAAACTAATTACCCAGTAACACTTACATTTGTTATACTGCCTAACATTCACAAAGACAGAGTAAACCCACCAAGCCAACCAATAGTGGCAGGAATAGTGTCTATCACACAGAATCTGAGTAGATTTATAGATAGCTTTTTACAACCACATGTACTTGCATTCAAATCTTACATAACGGACAGTTTGGATTTGATGCATAAACTGAATGACAAGATATGAGATGATAGCTATAGTTGGATTACTGTGGATGTGAGCAGCCTATATACCAGTATGTACCATGACTTAGGGTTGGAGTCTGTTATGAATTTTCTCAACAACCAGACTGAAATGTAATCACAGTTCATGGAAGAAGCAATTAGATTTGCTTTAACCCATAATCATTTTCTGTTTGACAGAAATCACTATTTACAAATATGTGAGACAGTGATGGGGGCAACATTTGCCCCATCTTATGCAAATTTGTTTATGGGACATTTTGAGAATATTTACATCTATGATGGATCAAGGAATAAGTTTATAACTCAAACTGTCTCATACTTCAGATTTATTGATGATATCATAATTATCTGCTCAGAGGAACAGGAAGAAGTACAACACTTCATAAAATATCTTGAAGGAAACAACATGGGTTTAAATTTACATTTGAAACTGATAGAAATGAAGTTTCATTCCTAGATTTAAAACTAAAAGGAATTCCTGGGAAAAATAGAAACTTCTGGTTTTAGAAAAAGACTACAGGTAACACCATTCTAAGCGCAGACAGTGCCCATCCCCCCACCAAAAATGATCTAATCCCTACCTTATGGGAATTCATAGGATTAAAAGGAACTGCTCAGTAGAATGAGAATACTATGAACAAGCAAAAGAACTTAAAAGTAGACTACATCGGGCTACCCAGAAACAATACTTGTCCTCTCAACTTGTCCTCTAGGCAGACAATGTTGTCCTTTCTGTAGCCACATAAAACCTGTCCTCTATGCTTCACTTCCTTCAGTCCATTTTTTGAAACTTCACTCCTGGTTCTCCAGGAACAGCATAGTCCTTAACACCAAGAAGACAAAATTTATGATCTTCTCTGGACTGAGGAGAGCCCCTGCTTCTGGACTGACACTGCTTGACAACTCTGGCAACCTTATTGAACAGGTGACTGAATTTAAATACCTTGGTCTCTACCTGGACCCTCACCTATCCTACAATCTTCATATTAATAACCTCATCAAGAAGATTCATGTCAGTCTTGGTCTCCTGTACAGGATCAGAATGTTCCTGCTTCCACCTTCCAGGCTATGCCTGGCTACCTCCTATACTTACTCCTTATTAACTATGGCTCCATCATCTTCTCTTCATCTTCATCTTCATCTTCACTACTGTAGTCCACACTCAAGTCCTACAACAGTATAGCTCACGTCATCTCTGGGCTCCCCTGGAAAACCCACTACAGCACCCTCTACTCCTCCCTCAGTTGGCCCACCTTGAAGGGAGGTTCCACCTTAAAACACTTACCTTTCTTCATAAAATCCACCACAATCTTCTGACTCCCAGTATAAACTCCCTCTTCCCACAGTTAGCACCTAGGCAGTCAACCAGAGGTGCTGCCAACATGGTCTTTGACACCCCATTCTTTTGGACAAAGCAGGCTCAACACTCCATCTTCTTTTCTGGCACAAAACTGTACAATTAACACCCCAAATCCAGGCCTGCAAGTCAATTGATGCCTTCAACTCCTCCCTCAAGGCCCACCTCCTTAGTTCATCCACTTGTAGCTGCCCAGGGCAGTCTGCTTGTTAACCCCATTTGATCATTGCCTCTCCTCCTTTTCCGCCTCACCATCCTAACTCACTCCCTCTCCTCACACCACCACCCCTTGTTGACCTCCAATCCCACCAACCCCTTTAGTCTAGCACTTTCACCTTATTCAGCACTTTATTCTGTAACCCTGGATGTTTTCGCTTAGCCATCACATCATAGGATTTTGTAGCCCTTTGTATTATGTTGATCTGTTTTGCTACCATTTGTTATGTTTATTTTACCTAATACTGTAATATGTTGGTCTGTTTGTGTTCTGCTGTTACTTCCATTGTTTATGCTACCCGTATATTGTATCCCACACTGGACGTTTGTGAAAATGGGCATTTTTGCTAGCATACTTTCTAGTATAGATACACAATTAATCAATTAATTGATTGAATACTTAATGATGCATTTGAAAAAGTGCAAAAAATGAACAGATCTGACCTTATGACCCCTAGATCCCCAGACAAAAAAGTTCTGGCAGAACCACTACAGCTGCATATGCATTAAGTAGATAAGGGGTTTCATGGGCTTAAACATAAACATGAATAAAAATATATGAGTTACTGTACACATAAACAACCAGTATGACAGTTGTTCAGGACAAGAAGACCTTTCCAATGAACCTAATAATTAAGCTGCACTATTTATATATTTTAAACTCTAGCCATCTGATTACCTGTATTTTCATTTTTCTTCACAATTTTCACCTTTCAGATGGCTATATTTAAAAAAATCTAACGAATTTAGAGTGGTGATTACCTTCATTTGAAAGGTCATTTTTCCTCAACAACTTTCATACTCATTGTGTTTTGGAAACTACTATACTTTCTGAGACATTTACATTTGTTTGGCATGACTCACTATGTGTTCAATCCTAGATAAAAAAATGAGGCTATTTTGGAAGACCTTATTTTACAACATATAAATAATTCAGACTAGGGACCACCCTCATGTGACTGGTCTCTTTGTCCTGAACAACTTTCATGCTGGTTGTTTTGTGTGCCTTGAATAGTTTTAGAGATATTTAGATTTGTTTGTAATGTGTGCATTGGCTCTCATGAAAAAGCAGCTTGGAATTCTGTATGGCTATATTTTAAAAATCTAATGAATTCAGGTAGTGACTACTCTCATTTGAAAGGTAATTTTGTCCTCAACAACTTTCATGTTGGTTGTGTATTCTTAACTTATGTACTTTCTGAGATATTTACATTTGTTTGGTATGGATTCTACTGTGTTCACTCCTAGAAAAAAAATGAGGCTGTTAGAAACAATAGGTTGGGGTGGGATCTGTTATTACAAGAGCATATACTACATTAAATATCCCTGTTAAAAGGAGTATGCCTGCTGCTAAAAGGAGTACAAGAACAAATACTATATAAATTTAAATATCAACAACCATTATGAAAGTTGTTCTGGACAAGAAGACATTTCAAATGAGCCTATTCATTAAGCTGCACTAATTATATTTTTTAAAACTATGGCCATCTGATTAGCTGAAATTTAATTTTTCTTCACAATTTTCATCTTTCAGATGGCTATATTTAAAAAAATCTAATGAATTCAAAGCAGTGACTACCCTCATTTGGAAGGTTGATTTGTTCTGAACAACTTTCACATTGGTTGTGTCTTGGTAACTTGTATAGTTTCCAATACACTAATATTTGTTTGACATGGCTCCTACTGTGTTCACCCTAGAGAAAACAAAATGAGGCTCTTTGAAAAGCCATATTTTACAAAATGTAAAGAATTCAGATTAGTGACTACCCTCATGTGAAAGGTCTTTTTGTCCTGAGCAACTTCAACATGGTTGTTTTTGTGCACCTTCAATAGTTTTAAAGATATTTAGGCCTGTTTGGAATGTGTATTCATTTTCTCTCAGAGAAAACAGCTTGGAGTTCTATAATAATAAATCCTGTTTTTACATGGCCTGCACCACTGATTGCTGTTCATGTTATGTGATCCCTAATGGATGGGGGAGGGAAGCAAGATAGGAAGGCGGGGTCGAACATCGACTTCTACTATGTTCACTTCTAGAAAGAAAAATGAGGCTGTTTGAAACAGTGGGTTGGGGGTGGGATCTGCCATTACAAGATCAAATACTACATGAAACACCCCTGCTAAAAGGAGTATGCCTGCTGCTAAAAAGAGTACAAGAACAAATACTACATAAATGTAAATATCTCTAAAATCTACGAATTACACATAAAAATCATAATGAAAGGTGTTCAGGACAAGAAGACATTTCAAATGAGCCTATTCATTAAGCTGTACTAATTATATTTTTTTAACTATTGCCATCTGATTACCTGAATTTTCATTTTTCTTCACAGTTTTCACCTTTCAGATGGCTATATTTTAAAAAAATCTTATGAATTCAGAGTAGTGAGTACCCTGATTTGAAACGTCATTTTGTCCTGAATAAATTTCATGTTGGTTGTGTATTGGTAACTAAAAATGTTTCTGAGACATTTACGTTTGTTTGGCATGACTCCTACTGTGTTCATTCCTAGGGAACAAAAATGAGGCTGTTCGGAAGATCATATTTTACAAAATATAAACAATTGAGATTAGCAATTATCCTCCTGTGAATGGTCTTTTGTCCTGAATAACTTTCACACTGGTTGGTTTTGTGCATTTTGAATAGTTTAGAGCTATATAGATTTGTTTGGAATGTGTACACATTTGCTCTCAGAGAAAAGCAGCTTGAAGTTGCGTATAACTATATTTAATAACATCTAACACATTCAGAGTAGTGACTACCCTCATTTGAAGGGTAATGTTGTCCTGAATAACTTTCATGTTGGTTATGTATTGGTAACTTGTATACTTTCTGAGACATTTACATTTGTTTGGCATGACTCCTACTGTGTCCAGTCCTAGAGAAAAAAATGAGGCTGTTTGAAAAAATGGGTTGGAGAGTGATCTGCCATTACAAGAGCAAATACTATATGAAACACCCCTGCTAAAAGGAGTACACCTGTTGCTAAAAGGAGACAAGAACAAATACTACATAAATGTAAATATCTCTAAAAATATATGAGTGACATATAAACAACCATTATGAAAGTTGTTCATGAAATGCAGACCTTTCAAATGAGCCTATTCATTAAGCAGCACTGATTATATATTTTTAAACTATGGTCATCTGATTACCTGAATTCTCATTTTCTTCACAATCTTCACCTTTCAGATGGCTATATTTAAAAAAAGTCTAATGAATTCAGAGTAGTGACTACCCTCATTTGAAAGGCTGATTTGTCCTGAACAACTTTCATGTTGGTTGTGAGTTAGTAACTTGTATACTTTCCAAGATATTCACATTTGTCTGCCATGGCTCCTACTGTGTTCACCCCAGAGAAAACAAAATGAGGCTTTTTGGAAGGCCATATTTTACAAAATATAAAGAATTTTGATTAGTGACTTCCCTCATGTGAATTTTTTTTTGTCCTGAACAACTTTCATGATGGTTGTTTTTGTGCACCTTGAATAGTTTTAAAGATATTTTTATATTTGTTTGGAATGTGTGCACATTTGCTCTCAGAGAAAAGCAGCCTGGAGTTCTATAATAATAAATCCTGTTTTCTCTGGCCTGCACAACTGATTACTGTTCATGTTATGTGATCCCTAATGGATGGGGAATAAGACAGGGAGGTGGGGTCGAACATTGACACCTACTGTATTCACTCTGAGAGAAGAAAATGAGGCTGTTTAAAACAATGGGTTGGGGTGGGATCTGCCATTACAAGATCAAATACTACATGAAACACCCCTGCTAAAAGCTGTACACCTGCTGCTAAGAGGAGCACAAGAACAAATACTACATAAATGTAAATACCTCTAAAATACTATGTGTTACACATAAACAACTAGCATGAAAGGTGTTCAGGGCAAGACGGTCTTTCAAATGAGCCTATTCATTAAGCTGCACTAATTATATTTATTTAAACTATGGCCATCTGATTACCTGAATATTCATTTTTCTTCACAATTTTCACCTTCCAGATGGCTGCATTTAAAAAAGGTCTATTGAATTCAGAGTAGTGACTACCCTCATTTGAAAGGTTGTTTTGTCCTGAGCAACTTTCATGTTATTTATGTATTGGTAACTTGTATACTTTCTGAGATGTTTACAGTACATTTGTCTGGCTTGATTCCTACTGTATTGACTCCTAGAGAAAAAAAAATGAGGCTGTTTGAAAGACCATACTTTATAAAATATAAACAATTCAGGTTAGTGACTACCCTCATGTGAACAGTCTTTTTGTCCTGAATAACTTTCACACTGGTTGTTTTCGTGCACATTAAATAGTTTTAGAGCTATATAGATTTGTTTGGAATGTGTACACATTTGTTCTCAGAGAAAAGCAACTTGAAGTTCTGTATGGCTATATTTAAAAACATCTAACACATTCAGAGTAGTGACTACCCTCATTTGAGAGGTAATTTTGTCCTGAACAACTTTCATGTAGGTTGTGTATTGGTAACTTGTATACTTTCTGAGATATTTACATTTGTTTGGTATGACTCCTACTGTGTTTACTCCAAGAGAAAAAAAATAAGGTTGTTTGAAGCAATGGGTTGGAGTGGGTTCTGCCATTAGAACAACAAATACAATATGAAACACCCCTGCTGAAAGGAGTATGCCTGCTGCTAAAAGGAGTACAAGAACAAATATTACATAAATGTAAATATCTCTAAATTTGTATGAGTTACACATAAACAACCATGTGAAAGTTATTCAGGACAGGAAGACATTTCAAATGAGCCTATTCATTAAGCCGCACTAATTATATTTTTTAAACTCTGGCCATCTGAGTACCTGAATTTTCATTTTCTTCACAATTTTCATCTTTCAGATTGCTATATTTAAAAAGGTCTAATGAATGCAGAGTAGTGATTACCCTCATTGAAAGGTCATTTTGTCCTGTACAACTTTCATGTTGGTTGTGTATTGGTAACCTGTATACTTTCTGAGATATTTACATTTGTTTGGCATGGTTCCTACTGTGCTCACTCCCAGAGGAAAAAATAGGCTGTGTGGAAAGCCATATTTTACAAAAATACAAACAATTTAGATTAGTGACTACCCTCAGGTGAAAGGTCTTTTGTCCTGAACAACGTTTATGTTTTTTTTTGTGCACACTGAAAAGTTTTAAAGATTTTAGAATTGTTTGGAATGTGTACACATTTGCTCTCAGAGAAAATCAGCTTGGAGTTATATAATAATAAGTTCTGGTTTCTCCTGGCCTGCACCATTGATTGATGTTCATGTTATGTGATCCCTAATTCATGGGAGGGAAGTAAAATAGGAAGGAGGGTCAAACATACTCTGCTGTGGAAGGTCAATTAACTGCTCAGGCCAGAGGAAAATAGTGCTCTCCAGCTCCTATACACACACAGAAGTGCAGAAATGCAGCTCCAGTGGTGGACACTATTTTTAACACTCTATCATGTTGTTTGGTAGCAAAAATGACATTTTATTTATTTATTTTTATTTCATTTTTGTTAACTGGGTAAGTGGACTAGCCAGCAGGTGACTATTTTCAGGCACGACCGGGGAGAGTACAAGACAAGATACATACTGAGGATGTATAACATATACAATACAATTAGAAAGGCAGTACAATGTAAAAACAGAGAAGCTAGTTAGGCTAAAATAACATAGTGTTCACTAATCTAAGCAAAACATTGTTTTGTCTAGCATAGACAGGCAGAGCGGGTACTAGTACAAGGACAGAGTAATTCCTTGATTCCCTGGTAGACATAGTTCAGGAGGCGGGAGATGGAGGGTAGAAGTAGTGGAGGAGGTTTAGATGAAAAAAGGTGGAGGACCACAGCTTGAAACAGCTATGCTGCTCAGTTCACAACACGGCATTGGTGGCTTGGGGTACTAACATGGTCGGCTCATGGAACTGCTCCCGGGAACCGACACGGCAGCATCCCCGATAGCAGACTAGCCCGGGCATAAGGTGAGATCCATTTCTGTTGGTTCTATGGGCAAAAACAATATGAAATTCAGGTATTGAGGGTGTGGTGGAACCTTGGCAGATCTGGTGCAGGGAGGAGTGAAACAAAGTCTAAACAGGAGAGATTAGGAAGAGAATTTCACAGGAATTACAAAATTTATGGCTTTAGCAGCTATAAGTAGGGACAGTCAGCCGAAACCATGGTTCTATTGCCGGGCATGGGAGCAGCGAGCAGCTGGGGTTTGGAGGCTGTGAAGGCAATCTTACGGCTTTAGCGGCTAGGCATGGGGACAAGTAATCGGGCTCATGGTACTGATGGCGGGCATGAGAGCGGCGTGCGGTCGGGGTTTTAAGAGAAGTTCGGCAAACTTACGGCTTTAGTGGTTAAGCGTAGGGATAAGTACCCAGGCTCATGGTACCATAGGCGGGCAAGAGACCGGCGTGCAGTCAGTTTAGCGGGAAATGCGGCTGTCTTACGGCTTTAGCAACTAAGCGTAGGGACAAGTAACCAGGCTAATGGTACTGTTGACGGGCATGAGAGCGGCATACCGCAGGGGTTTTTGTTGGAAGTTCGGCAAAACTTACGGCTTTAGCAGATAAGCGTAGGGGTAAGTAACCGGGCTCATGGTACCATTGGTGGGCATGTGAGTGGCGTACGGCCAGGTTTTTTTGTGGGAGATTCAGCAAAACTTATGGCTTTAGCGGCTAAGCATAGGGGTAAGTAACTGGGCTCATGGTATTGTTGGCGGGCATGAGAGCGGCGTGCGGTCGGGGTTTTGTGGGAGATTCGGCAACCTCACGGCTTTAGCCGTTGAAAGTAGGGACATGCAGCCAGGCTCATGGTTCCATCCTCGGCATGAGAGTGGTGAACAGCCCGGTCCATGGGCATCCAGGAAGTAATACGCTAGGAGGGCAGGAGAGAGCCAAGGACCCTGGTTGTACCAGTACCTATCTAATCACAAACTGACCTGTCGAATAGGACAGAGAAGGCATGTAACAGTTAACGATAACAGTGGGTAGAGTAAAGCAGCTTAGTTCAGTCAGCATAACAGCATGTAGAAAGGAATTAACATATAACAGTAAGGGCTTATCCTGTAGAAAACATTAATTGTACATATTATTAATATGGTTTGTATAGAACAGTATGCTATAAAATCAAGTAGTTAAAGCTGGGGTACTTAAAGAGCATCAGGTAGATAAGGTGTGGGAGCAGACAGGAGAGAGTAGGCATGAGGAAAGTGGGTGAGCTAGAGGGGAGGGAGTGTAGGAGTAGGCAAGGCTGTCAGGTAGGGTCAAAACAGGCACATTGGTCAGAGGTGGCCAGGTGATGTCGTAGCCCTCGTTTGAATATATGGTGTGATGAGGTATGCCTGAGATCCTGTGGCAGCATGTTCCACATCTTGGGGGCAGCATGCCTGAAAGCTCCAGTTCCTTTGGAGGTGTGACAACGGGGGACTCTCAGTAGAGATTTGTCTGTCGATCTCAATTCACAACTTGAGGTAGTGGGATGAAGTAGCTCAGCAAGTGATGCAGGCTGGCCTAGCCTGATGATAGAGTCACATAGACAGCCAAGATAGTATAGTCTGGTGGCAGTGGGGGAGAGCCAACCGAGGTCACTATACAGTTGACAATGATGTTGGAGTCGTGGAGCCTTAGAAGCATATTGACATACATTGTTGAAAAGAGCGTCCCATTTTGCAGGGCTGTTTTATGGGCAGTAGTCAGGATGGGAGCACAGTAGGTTAGGGTTGGAAAAAGGATCTCTCTGGCGATGGCCAACTTGGCTGAAGATGTTAGCATATAGCTGGTTCTGTAGGCCACACCCAGCTTACAATTTACGGTTTTACAGGTTGTTTGAATGTGGAGATTAAGGTCCAGAGATTGGTCAAGTAAGATGCCAAGATAGCGGAAGGTGGTGATGACCTCAAGAGAGGTCCTGTTAAGGTCAAGTATTTTCAGTGAGGAGGTGCAGGATCAAAGTTTCTGGGCGGTACCCAGGAGCATAGCTTTAGTTTTGCTGGAGTTGAGGATAAGGCGATGAGAGTTTAACCAGTTTTGTACGCTGTTGTAGGCTGTGGTTAGAGACAGGTTTAGGTGGTCCACACTTTGAGAGCTGGCATAGATGACCAGGTCATCAGCATAGAGAAGAGAGGAGCAGGCTGGGATATTGCTTGGTAAGTTGTTTATGAATAGGGTAAAGAGAAGAGGGCCCAGTATCGAACCTTGAGGGACACCAATGTTGATTGTGGCACTGTCAGAGATTGCAGAGTTGAATTTTACAGTCTGGGTCCTGTCAGTTAAATAGCTTCTGAACCAGTTTAATACAGGGAGGAGAAGCCTATTGTTTGAAGGGTGGACAGGAGCAAGGAGTGATCCACAAGGTCGATAGCCTTGAAGATCAATGAAAAACAGTTCCTGTTAGCCGACCATCATCCATGTTAGAGAGAGCATCCGAGGTGAATTTGGCAAGGGCAGTCATAGTGCTGTGGTTCTTCCTGAAGCCATGTTGAATGTCACAGAACTGTTTTGTAGATTATAGGTAGTCAAGGGTCTGGTTGGCTACAAGTTTTTCTAAGATTTTACTTAGTACAGATAGAATAGCTATCGGCCTGTAGTTAGAGATTTCATTTTGTTCCTTTCTAAAGATAGAAGTAATCCTGGCAGTTTTCCAGAGATCTGGGACTGTACCACAGGAGAGGGACAGTGTGAAGATTTTTGCCAGAGGTTCAGAGATGAGATGTGCAGCAACTTTTAACAGGCAGGGTTCCAGAGAGTCAGATCCAGGGCTGGTATTGTCCGATATAGTTTTCAGGAGATTCAAAACCTGAGAGCTTGTTATAGCTTTGAAATAAAAAGGCTGTTTTTTTTGAGCCCCTGTTTGAGTGGCTGAGAGGTATGCTGGTTCACTGTCAGTTGAGGGCAGAGATGAGATGGGAGCCAGTGGTAGTGTAGAGGTATAGGATGAGAGGTCCGAGAACATATTGTTGAAAGCATTCGCTATGGTGAGGGAGTCATTGCAGTGGGTACCGCTAAGGACCATCTCAGAGGGGGTAACAGATTGTGGTGTACCAAGGAAGGTCTTTATATGGCCCCAGAATTTTTGGGGGTCATAGTGACTAGTTAGTAGGTTCTGACAGTACCTGCTTTTGCAAGCCTTATATGCTTTTACAGGAATTTCTGTGTTGCCTGATATGGAGTGGTCACTGGGCAGCCCAGTGCTTTTGTAGTGCTTCCATAGTTTATCCCTGTGCCGTAGTTGCAGGAGTAGATTTTATGGAGCCATCTAGTTTGCTTCCCTGACTCTTCTTTTAACTTTCGTGCATGCCTATTCTGTACTGCACTGAACCTTGTCAGGAACACTTTTAGGCATCTTCAACTTTTTCTGCATGGTGGATTTCAGACCAATCAATGTTAGATATATCAGGAGGATGCGTTGATGTCCATATGGACAAAGTTTGTGAAAGTGACCAGTTGGGGAGGAGGTGGCAGACCCGAGCGCCATTGACAAAGTGAGAGTGGTCGTAATTGAATCGGCCAGGACCCTGCCTTGGTCGCATGTTCAGGTCTATTAGTGAGAATCCAATCAATCAGTGTACAGACTGCACAGTGACCGTCCCTAGTGTTCTCTGTTATTAGCTGGTGGAAGTTAAACCATAGACTAGTGATGTAGGGCACTGTGAGAGGACCCAGCCAGTTTAGGTTCATGTCGCCAAGGATGATGGCTTCATTCATGTTAATGGTTTGTAGTGTTAGTTTGAGGACTTCCTGAAAACCATCCACTCCTCCAGAGGGCAGGTTGTAGAGGCAAATTATGTGCAGTTTCTTAGCACCAAGGGATAAAATCGCATGTATTGACTCACAGGTCATTGGAGTGTCTTGGGCAGGCTGTACTGATGCTGAGGTGAGCCTTGTGGTAGATGGCAACACCCCACCCTTTTAGACCCGGCCTGTCCTGCCGAGATAATAGAGTATCCAGGTATGTCACACAGGGTATCAGGGATTCGTGTTTTAGCCAGGTTTCCGAGAGGCACAGGATGTCAGGTTCATAGATTTTAGAACCAGGCTTCCAGTTCAGGCAGGTGGCTCTGTGGCTTCTGATGTCTATATGGGCTACAAAAAAGTCCTTTATTTGACTTTCCATTTGAGTTTATATGGGAGCCGCTGCAGGGGGGCCTGACTGGCTCTATGTCGCCAGCTAGCCTGAGCAGGAGAGATGCCAGGAACTCTGCCATAAGCTGTAGTGACTTATTGTTGATTGATGTTTCCTCCACCATTTGTTGAGGGTAAACAGTATGTGATAAGTGCATCCTTTGTTGAGGAGTAGGTATTGACAAGTGGGTTTAGGGTAATGCTTGGCTGCTCATAGGTTTGAGAAACTGAAATCAGTGACTGAGGTGGGGTAATGGTGTGTCACACATGGTAGAGTCAGAGAGATTACATTCAGGCTCTGAAGAAAGAAGAGGCAGATTAGTATAGGTAGTACCTTTAGTCTGCCACTTGGGGGTGGCAGGCCCACAGGAAGGAGTGACATGACAGTGCTTATGAGACAGTAGCTTGGTTAGCTGTGAGGCAAGGATTTTCAGGAGAGGTTTGCTAGGGTAACACAGCTAGAGCAAGGTTTTGAGATTCAGAGCAGGAGGGGGACACACAAGAGAGAGAGGAGAGGGAGGTGGGAGTTTTGGAGGAAGAGAAAAGAGGGAATTTAGACCATACAGTTAGTTCCAGAGAAATGAGGCAGTATCAGGGCAGGTGGTTCTGCGCGGTGAGTGACCTATTTGTCGGAAGGCGTTGAGCAGGTCAATCACCCAAGGTGGTGAGAGAATATAAGGAACCAATGGGAAAGTGGACACTTAGTCATATGACCAACAGAGTCCTATATAGCTAGAGGGTCGACCAGGGTGGGTGAGGTGGGGGGCAGGTGGGGAGCCGGCGCAAAGCACCGGTGGGACAAATGGTCACAGGAGGAGCTGTACCACTTGCTGTTTGTGTTCGGGAAAAGGCTTTCCTCAAGCAGGGAGAGTGGGCTGCTCACACCGGCATGTGGCGCTCCCAGTTCCGGAGCACAGTAGGCAGTTCAACAGTCAAAGTTAGCGGTGAAAACAGCCGCTTTTGCTGAACAGGTACAATCCAGGCAGCGCCTCAGACTTAACTGAAGAAAGTCAGCAGCTGAAACGGAGAACCACCCCTGGCTTTTACGGCTTTATGCACAAGGTACCAGCAAGTGGCCGGGCTCCTGTCTCTGCTTCTGGGTGAGAGGTGGGCAGGCAGCCCTGATAACAGGCTTCCTGGAGGAGTGAGGCGACCTTCGGACGGGTACCACTGGGCAAGCGAGTCTGGAGGTGTGGGTCTTGGGCTACAGCGGGGTCCACGACAGTGCTTAGAAGAGGAGGAGCGATCCAAGCCCCCATGGGCCTGGAAAGGACCTAAGGAGGACAGCAAGGAGAGGCTTTAAGTAGGTATAGTGCAGTGAGGTAAGGTTTAGCAGACAAAGAAAAGGCGGAAGTGAGAAAGAGGGAAGAGATTGAGAAACAGAGGGAACTTTTAGCAGGTTTTACAGTTTTCAGGCAGATATACCAAGGCTCTACACTTTTAGTAAAAAATCAATTAAACTTCATACAATATTCACAGGACAAATGGTCACAGGAGGAGCTGTACCACTTGCTGTTTGTGTCCGGGAAAAGGCTCTCCTCAAGCAGGGAGAGTGGGCTGCTCACACTGGCATGCGGTGCTCCCAGTCCCGGAGCACAGTAGGCAGTCCAACAGTCAAAGTTAGCAGTGAAGACAGCCGCTTTTGCTGAACAGGTACAATCCAGGCAGCGCCTCAGACTTAACTGAAGAGAGCCGGCAGCTGAAGCGGAGAAAAACGAAACTTACGGCTTTTATGGCTTTAGTGGCACAAGGTACCAGCAAGCGGCCAGGCTCCTGGTTCCGCTTCTGGGTGAGAGTGCAGCGGGTGGCCCCTGACAACAGGCTTCCCTGGAGGAGTGAGGCGCACTCGGCGGGTACCATTGGGCAAGCAGGTCCGGAAGTGGTTCCTTGGGCTACAGCGGTGGTCCATGACAGCGCTAGAGTGAGGAGGAGTGATCCAAAGCCCCGATGGGCCTGGAAAGGACCTTATGGCTTTTACGGCTTTAGCGGCACAAGGTACCAGCAAGCGGCCTGGCTCCTGGTTCCGCTTCTGGGCGAGAGTGTGGCAGGCAGCCCCTGACAACAGCCTTCCCTGGAGGAGTGAGGAGCAATCCTCGGTGGGTACCACTGGGCAAATGGGTTTGGAGGTGGGTTCCTTGGGCTACAGCGGTGGGTCCATGACAGCGCTGGGGTGCGAGGAGGAGCGATCCGAAGTCCCGATGGGCCTGGAAAGGACTAGCCGTTTTCTAAATGCAGAATGTGTACAGGGCAATGCCCACTGCAGCCATATAAAGCACAGTAAGGGAATCAGAGGAAACTTCAGAAAACAAAGACACAGTGATTTTTATTACTGAATTTAATTCTTTAGCAGGGAGGGTGGGAGGCCTAGTGTATAAATGTTGGCCCATTCTATTATTAGATCCAACATTAAATACATAGATAACAGATAAACCAAGGTTCACGTTTTCAAAAGGAAAAAGTATTGGTGACAGACTAATACACAGTCACTTCAGTTCCACTAAGGATGTGCCATCAGGTAATAGTTGGCTTACAAAACCCAAAGGTTTACTCAAATGTGGAGATGTAATCTATGCCATATATTCTTAGGTAAAACCTTTTACTAAGGATGACAAAACTTTTTATTAATGAGTTTCTGACATGCACAACCCCTTTGTATTATATATGCTGGTGTCCATGTAATTGCTTTACATTGGCAGAACCACAAGGCCTGCTAAGCAGCATATTCAGGAACATGGAGGATCATCATAAATGGCAATTGATATAATAGTAAATGGTTAGGGCTTACTGTACACAGAAAACAATGGCTTTCAAATTCTTGTTGTAGGATAGAGTTCAAAGGTTAAAAAGTTGCTATACTATCATTTTGACATCACATCAATAGTGCAACAACTTTTTAGCCTTGTCCTGCAACGTGATTGGTGGAAATTAAACTCCTCACAAAAATTCTGAGAAATGGTGGCGTGCACTGCACGAATGGACTGGTGGTGCTTCATTGAAAGTTTGGACATGGACAGCCATAGTTCGACTCTGTGTTTCCAAACTTCCAATATTTCCATTTTTTTTTATTTTTAAAAATAACTAATAACTGCTGCTGTTTATGATTGGGAGCAGAAAGAATCGAGGACTGGGATCTCTGTGGTTGGAATCAGAAACAGGTCTCCAGCTAGGCTTGGGAGCAAGAGGAACCGTGAAGACGAGGTACGAAACATTGTAAAATTATATTTTCAAAATCTAGAGGAAGCATTTACTGTATAAAACAGTGGATGGTCACCCATCCACAACTAAGGCTGCATTCACTTTGCTCTCAAGGTCTCTATTATGTCATCAACACCCTCTATGGAAACACAGTCTTGTCGTGCATGGTCACCCATCCACTATTCTATAGATGCTATTGCAGAATATTTTGCCTTTTTTTCATAATGGAAAACCTGACAGTTTAAAGTTTACTATATTGGAGCATGTGCCTAGAAATCCAAGAGGCAGCAATAGAGTGAGAATTCTATCCCAGAAAGAAACCAAATGGATAGTGAATTTGAGTACTGTCACACCTGATGGCTTAAATGATGAGGTAGATTATATACCATACCTGTAGTACTATAACAATTTGCTTTTCTTCTTTTTCCCTTACATATTTCAGAGATCACTTGTTTGAGAGCTACCTTGGATCCCAAATTCTGAAAAATTGCTAATAGTGAAAACTACAACTTTTTTGAAAGCATACAAGGCACAGCGCTAGTCCACAATTTATGGACTATGGGTGAGGTATACCCTCTCAATTAGATCCTGCTATTTTCCTTTTATTCTTGTTCTCTCCCTTCTGCTTTCTATGGCCCCTTTGACCTATCCCCCCTTCCCCAAACTTTGGCTTACACTGCCTCTTAATTAATTTACCTATTTAATCCTCCTACTACTTTACTAAGAGTTTCTTTTAAGAGCAATAATTAAACGAGATGTTTAAATGATTTTTGACAGAAGCCTTAACTGTAGGAGTTTTCCTCTAGTGTCACACCTAGCGACTTCTCCCCCCCATCTCATTTCTTTTCCTTACCTTTTACCTCAATTTCTCTTCTTCAGATTTGATATTAGGAAATCCTTTGTGAATGTAACAAAGTGTCAGATTCGGTGTTAATTAATTTTGTAAAATGTTATAATTATTATGTATTTGCTCTGATCATAAGATCCTTATTCTTAGATCCTTCTAGGAAAGTATTGCAATAGAATTCATAAGCTAGAAGTTTAAAATTAATTTGACAATAAGTAAGCAAGACTTTATATTATAAATAAGTTATGAAATTAACTGAATTCTATTGAAGTTGATATAAACTTAATGTTGTTAACTGTTTGAGTGTACCACACATTTTTCTGAAACTTTTAATGCACTGTTGCACTTATTGGGTGAGTGTCACTTTAATGAAACTTTGTATAAATGAGCACTTCATCTGTTACTTCTCAGGCCCATCCTCTGAGGAAGACCCTGTGCTAGGGTCAAAGCACTGGAGAGAAGGTTGTTGTTGGGCAGACAGCCACATTAAAACTTTGCTGTCATTTTCATTTGGATTTCACGAGTACTTATTTTTTGGGGAAATTTGAACTTTAGTCTGAAAGCTGTATTATACCTCTGCCAGCTTTCCTGTGCACATCTTGTACTTTGTTCCCATTAGAACATAGTAGTCTGGCCCAGGCCCCCCTGGAAAACGTGCAACTTGCATAGGGGTCCTGTGGCATTAGTCCAGGTCACTGGGATATAGCACGCTATGGGATTATACTGGCCTGCACTTTGTTCTGTATCACATTAGTAGTAAGTGAAAGAGCCAGGCACATGCCTCACCAGGCACAGGGACAGACTCTTTTCACAGGGGATATACAGTATATTTTTATTGGTACACATAGCACAAAAAAATTAAAAGATAAAGCAGCAGTAGCAAGCACCACAACCACCAATTTTTTTGCATGAATTTGAGTGCTTTCTCAAGGTTATTAGTCAAGGGCCCCCACACCACCACCACCTCCTGCATCCACTCTTTCTCTTTGGAGATCTCCTCCCCCAGTTACCATATCTGATATCTTGCTGCATGTATTGCAAGGCAGTCAAGGCAATAAAAAAGAAAGAAGGACAATTTCAGCATTCAATTACAGACTGAAAACAGATATGGGGTTCTTATGGACACTATCAGAAATTATACAAATACTGCAAACCTGAAACCTTGAGAAATTATTATCCTGGGAGACTCAATTATCAGAAAATGTGATGCAACTATATGTAACCCAGATACACATAATTGTATGTGCTCCTCCCCAGTGCTAAAGTGAAGGATATTAAAAAGTTGTACCAAATATTCTAAAAAAAAACACTGAAAAAAAACAATCATCACTATCCACACAGGGATAAATGATGTGGGTTATAATCATAAAAAATACGTTTGTGAAGAACTCATTGAAATAGTAAAGGACTTGAAAGATACGGGTGCACATGTGTTAATTTCAGGCCTACTCCCTGTACTGACTGCAGTGAATGAAAAAAAATACTATGCAGAGAATAAATGTGAGATTGAATAATAGATCTTATAAGGAAGGTTTTCACTTTATTGATTCTTGGGGTTAGTTTTATGGAAAATAATCCTTATATAGCAAAGATGACTTGCATTTGAATAACTAAGGAGCTCTCATTCTGGGAAACATAATCAAAAAACCCATGGAAACTATCCATTTAAACTGATGAAGGGGAAATTGGTGAAGTGTATGCTAGCAAAAGTCAAACAAAACAACTAATAAAATCTGTATTAGAAAATAACCAAATGTTTACATAGTAATACCAGAAGCCGTAATAATATAATGGCAGAGCTACAGACCACATTATTTACAGAGGATATAGGCATAACAATTTTGAAAGAAACTTGATGGACTGAAAATGATAATTGGCATAAAAATATTTCAGGTTACAACTTACTAAGTTTAGATAGAAAGAAAGAAAGGGGAGATATCATTATTTACCTCACAAAGGATACAAACTACAGATATAACTTCAAAAGTTCAAGAAGACTCCTGTATAATTATGATTTGGATACGTCTGATGTATTTATTGTACATTACATCAGTTACTGTACATATGTCAATAAGAGATCAGTCATTTCTTCTGTTGCAACACATATCTAGAGTCTGAGGCTCTGACACCAGGTAGTAAAGTGTCAAGCAAGCCTCCATTTACATGCAAATGGATCACTTGTAATACAGCCCCTCCCATTCCCTGATGTCACTGCAGCAACAGCACAGAAAAAAAGCATAAGGGTATCAATTCTGTCTATCCTGATTTTAGTTTAAGTTTGCAATGGCTTAAGACAGTTCTGTCATGCAACTCACACAGGGAGTAACACTTGAAGCCTTAATACTGTATTGGTAGAGCAAATAATACATATAATAGTAATTTATCCACAGGAAACAGAATCTGTTTCTTTGTACTGCTCATTTCTCTCTATGAGACACTTGCAACATGTTGTGGACAGCAGTAGAAAGAATCAGTTACTCAATCAGACAATCAAGCAGTCAGTCTAGCAGTCAGTCAGTCAATTTGTATTGAACCAGGTGATCACCCTTGAGAAGATTAATTTACAAGGTAGGCCTGAGCAGTTTCCTAAAGGATCACACAAGAATGAATTCCTCCTTTGCACAAATCATACACCCCCCTTTCAGCAGCCTGAAAGTGGAGAGGTAGATCAATTACTTTATAAAGTGTATTGTTTTACATTTCAAATGCTCCTTAAATCTGAGTTTCTGACTGGAAATACCAAGACACAGAGTGCATAGGACATGGTAGGAATGAGCTAAGCAAATACAGAGCACTACAAACACTGAGACTGATTAGTTTCTTTACCTACAACAGCCGAAGTGTAGCATCTGATTTGTGAGGGACATCCTGCTTCAAATGCTGGCATTACAAAGGGGCTGCCACAGCTTGTCTTCAGTACCTTCAAAGTGAAGTGCTGTACCTCTCACATCACTGCTAATGATTTATAATGGGAATGGGGGCACTTTTAAAGTCATGGACCTGAGAGGCCATCACAGTTCCCAAGGAAGTTAGGGAACTTGTTAGGGTTAGAAGTAAGGGACTTTAGTAGGATTGAACCAGAGTCTCCCACTTCTTGTACCTGTGCTTTAACCACTAGATTACTCTTCTTTCATATGCTGCAGCTGATGTCCTGGTAACCTATTCCTTGGTATAGCTGAACTCTTTATTGCCTTACAGCAGCCATCCAATCCCTGACTGCTTAGTTATAAAGGGAAAGGGGCACATTTGCAAGATTGTTTCTCACTGCTGGTGTCAATCAAAACAGAGAATACTAACACACACACAGAACATAATACAACAGCTGTATAATACCACTTAAAACTCTTGTTGTACCCAGAGTCATTTATTGAGTAAAATGTTTTTGCTAACAGAAACAGTTACACAACACATACAAGCACTTCCTTATATGAATACTATATATACAAGTCAAATCAATGCTGCATCACACTCATATGGTCCTAGTTCCTATTAGACCTGCTATTCAAGATGAGCACAACACTTAAAGGGTTCCTTCATTATTCAAGTGGGGAACCAAACATTGTGGGTTTGGTTTACTGGTGGAAATGCATTTAGTGCAGCATCATTATATGTTGCTCTGATGACATCATCATCCAGCAGCATTGATGGTAAAATGGAGGACAAACACATTGGTAATTTCTGGGGGCTGTATATTTGTATTTATAATCTAGAGTTGGACAGTAATATGACCGCTGGTAACTGGAGGATGCACACAACAGTTACACATAAGGAGTTAGAGAAATATTGGTGTGAAACTACGGGAGGCTTCCCCTTTAAAAAATAATTAGCTACCACAGACACACTATGGGTACAAGTAGAGAACAGTAGTGCTAGGAATTATATTATTGGATTATGTTATAGACCACCAGACATGTCTGAGGAAGCAAATAATCAAATCCTAGATGAAACAGCAAAAGCCATTGAATGTGGAGATATTATCCTGACAGGTGATTTTAACTATCCAGACATTGATTGGGAGCAAAAGAAGGCCACATCAAAACAAAGAATAGCCTTTATAGAAACTTGTCTGGAAAACAGTGGTGTACCACAGGGCTCAGTGCTGGGACTGGCTCTGTTTAACATTTTCATAGCTGACATTGCAGTGGGGATTAAGAGCAAGATCAGTCTCTTTGCAGATGACACAAACATCTGTGCCAAGGTAGATGGGGGAGGGAGCAAAAGTACTTCAGGAGGATTTGATAAAACTGGAGGAATGGTTTCACACTTGGTAGCTTGGTTTCAATTCCAAAAAATGCAAAGTGATGCATTTAGGAGGCAAGAACCCAGGACACAATTACTAATGGAGGGTGTCCCATTAACAGAATCCAAGGAGGAAAATGATCTGGGAGTACTGATAACCAGGGAGATGAACCACTCTGCTCAGTGTGCGAAGGCAGCAGTGAAGGAAAACAGGATGCTAGGGTGCATAGCAAGGGGGATTACTTCTAGGAGTGGGGAGGTCATCTTGCCCCAGTACAGGTCCCTGGTGAGACTGCACCTAGAGTACTGTGTGCAATTCTGGCACCTCTACATGAAAAGGGACATCAAACTACTGGAGGGGGTACAGCACAGGGCAACAATGGGCAAAATGATCCTGGGGTTGGGGGACGGACCATATGAGGAGAGACTGAAGGAGCTCAATATGTATTATAACATTTGTAACTGAATATAATAACTGGTCTGGACAGATAGGGAATGATGTATACAGAAACTGGCATATACTGCATTCTGACATAAACTTAAAAGAAGTGGTAGGAGAAACGCCCAGAATTACCTTCTCTAGAGGGCAGAACCTAAAAGATAAGTTAATCAGGAGCAGATTGACTAAACCTGAGAAGAATACATGGCTTGGAACAAAACCACGGGGAAGTTTTAAATGTCAAAGATGCAGTATTTGCTGTTACTGTAATACAGGTTCTGAGTTTATACATCCACACAATGGAGAAAAATACACCATGAAGCAATTTATAAACTGTGATGCAACATTTGTAATTTATGCTATATAGTGTGGATGTAATCAATCTTATATAGGACGAACAACAAGAGCTCTTAAACTAAGAATTCAAGAACATATTAGGAACATCATAAATGGAAAAACAGACATGCCCATCAGCTTACACTTTGCAGAGAAACATAGCTCTGATCCAAAAAGCTTTAGGTTTATGGGTATAGACTGGCAACAAACCTTGAGATATGGTGGTGATAGAATAAATGAGTTACTAAAAAAGGAAAGTAGGTGGATCTTTAATTTGAGATCTATGAAACCCTATGGATTAAATGACCAATGGGATTTGAAGCCGTTCCTTAAAGGAAATAAATAATACTAGAGAGACTACACTACCTATGAAATGATTGTGTATAGTAGATGATTTGTTGATTAATTTTGTCTTTCTTTCACAGATCCTGGTGAATGAATGTCTGTGGATCCCAGCCAAAAATGGTTCCTTCTACCACATTGTGGATGGAAGTAAAATTTAGGGTGATCACATTTTGACATCTTCCCGGTTCTAATTAGATCTATATTCTTTTCTTTTTTAGGAGACATACTAGTTTTTTCCTAAAATGTGTCATGAGCACCTTTAGTTCTTACCGTACTTTATTCCCTTCTTCCTAGTCCTTTCTTATTTTCCCCCCTCTCTCCCCCACAAACTTTCTCCCTTCATCCCCACTTTCCTAATCAGTTTTCACACCCCTCCTCTTTAATCCGTCCCCAAACTCCCACCACACCACTACCCCTTCCCCTCTCCTTCCTTTACCTTCCTCCCATCCCCTCATTTCTTTCCCGCTTATCCTTTCCTTTCCCCACTTTACCTTTTGCTTGATCTTCTTTTTCTCATTTTTATTCTTTGTCCCATCTATTGTACTTTTCCAACTTTCTTTCTTCCCTCAATCCCCCGGACGAGGAAGTCAAAGAAAAGAAGAAGTTTATAAAATTTGTGACTAATTGAATTTATGTATGGTGTATATGTATTATTTTTCTTACATATTTCTGTAAATAATTTGGTTAAAATTAAAAAATAATGGTGTTAGTATAATTGTGTGGAAATCAAGGAATGTCAATTAATGAAGACGTCAGATTTTGTTTGTATAAAAACGCTTGATGTATGATACTGAGCCAAACCCCTTTGAAGGCTAACTAGCCGAAGTGCTTGGGTTCCTGGCCGTGAACTTTTTGGCAATAAATTGAGCTAAACAGCTGAAGAATTGTGTGGTGTGCTCTTACTCCTTGGACTACTGCTCAATATGTATACCCTGGAGGAAAGAAGGGAGAGAGAGGATATGATTGAGACTTTCAAATACCTGAAGGGTTTGAACAAAGGAGACACCAGGTGTAGGTTCAAACTGAAAGGTGGAAGGGAAACCAGCAGACACTCTATGAAGCTGGAAGGGGGCAGGTTCAACAGGGAACTGAGGAGGCACTTTTTCACAGAAAGGGTGGTGGCAGGGTAGAGCACTCTGCCAGAGGAAGTTGTGTCATTGCAGAGTGTTGGGGGCTTCATGAGGGGGTGGGACAGATTCAAGGGGAGGGTACAAATCAGGAGGGGTGGGAGATGGGGTGGGCATATGAGGGAGGGGCAGCTGCAGTCTAATGAACTGAAGTGCTGCACACTTGAGCAGACAAGATAGACTGAATGACCTGTATCTGCTGGCAATTCTTTATGCTCGTATGTTTGTACAATTTGATACATCACATAAATGTCCCAACAAGAGGTGAAAACCTAATCAATTTAGTACTTTGTACAGAGAGAATAAATATTGCAGAATGTAAAATAAAACAGCCCTTAGGTAATAGTGACCATGCCAGTGTAACCTGTGATGTACAAAAAAATGTTAAACATCTTAAAGGATGAACAGAAGTATACCAATACGAGTCTGCTAATATAGAAAGAATAAATGAGATATAGCGAATATAAATTGAATTTCAACCTTAAGTAGTAAAACCATAGAGAAAGCTGTGTCTGTATAAAACACTATACTCTCGTAATAAATAAGCATGTAAAGGCAAGTACAGAAATGCAATCACAGAGGAATAAAACCAAAGTGCTCCACAGAGGTATGATAAAATCAATAAAATGAAAAAATAAGGGATATGATATAGCTAAGACACAAAACACAGAGGAAAGGTGGGGAAGATTGAAAACTCTTCAAAAGTGTGTAAAAGTAAAAACATAAAGCAAAATTACAGTGTGAAAAAATTGGCAGCAACTGCAAACAAAAATAATAGTAAACAGTTCTATTGATATATAAATTAACTAGAAAACAGATACAAAACTTACTGCAATAATAGAAAATAACATTATGATCACTGACACGGTAGATGTGGCCAATATTTGTAATACTTATTTCTGTTCAGTTTATAATACCACCACCCACACCCTGGGGTCGACAAAACAAAATATCAAACAGGGAAAATGCAAAATCACAACTGATGAAATTAGTCACAAAATTACAAACTTAAAAACTTATAGTGTGCCAGCCCTAAATAAAGATGTTGCTAAATTAAATTTTGCCAGTGAAATTGTTGCAAAATTGGCAATTTCGCAGCACAAAATGTTTAACAAAATTACGGTGACATGGCAATATTTCACTGTAATTTTGCACCCTGCCATTCCCATTATGTAAAACTCTCCCTGGTGTCTAGTGGCCCCGGCCACCACCAGCCAAAAATTATTCTCCCTGGGTTTCAGTGGTTCCCCCCCACCAATCACCATTCATAAAAACTCTCATAATTTATCAACATAAGTTTTGTTGGTGGAGAGAATTCATCAAGTAGAAAACTCTTACATGTAAAATAATTCCTCTATCTCACTACCATGGTGTTAGAAAGGCTATGTTAAAAATCAACCATTCTATTTATTCTTGACAACATGTGGTTTTGTGATCAATTATGATGCTGGAAACATTGCTGGGTGTCAAGAAAGAATGTCTGACAACGGATGATTTTTATTTTAAAGAACCACATTTAAGCTAATAAATATTTATTCCATTCTAGAATTGGAGATTTATTCAATAAGCTGCATAACACCCAGAACTTTTATAACAGTTATACAATACATTCCTAGAATGGTGTTGCTGTTTAGATCATTATTTGGCTCCATGTTGAGAATTATTCTGTTTATCTGCCAAACAGGTTTCAGATTTGTCAAACACTCTTTCAAGCATACATACTTCCATAAATACATGTATTTATATTTTGATAAATTAATGCTGAGATACAGATAGCCTAACTGCATCATACTGTAGAGATCTGTGCCCCTAAGGCATATGACTGCAGCTGCTAGCTATGCAAGCAAAAGATTTGGTTTATAGTTCAGTTATGTTGAGCAAACCTGTCATTGTAACAGTGCATTTTGTGCCACTTTAGTAATATTGGCTAATTCTTATACTGACTTCTTTGAAAAAAAATTTGTCTGAAGTACTTCCATATTCCATGAGCATCTCCACCATATCAACAGTATACTTTAGTTTTCATTTTGTTTATTTCACCATAGTTAAGGATGTTTTGATTCATTTCAATCATTTAAATTGGGAGCATCTTATACAATTGTTTTATTTCCAAAATAGTATTTATAGCTAGATTTAGAGAATTTCCAACAATACCATCTTTCCTCTTCTAATCACCTGTATTGATATCTGAACAACAATCTGGATGCTGTGTAAAAATAATCAATGGATTTCCACCTGAATTACTTTTAGCATGCCTCGCATAGATTCATGGAGGAAATGCCAATGAAAATGTGCAAGAATTATCCTAAGTGCAAAGTATGGCTGGAGAATTATTCTGAAGATCAAGAACACCAACAGCAGCACACACCAAGCACACACTACAGCCTCAAAGAAGGATGCCTTGATGGATTTCAGATATAACTCACATTTTATTGTGACTAGTCACCACGTGTTTTCGGAGAGAACTCCTTTGAAATCCATCAAGGCATCCTCCTTTGAAGCTGTGGTGTGTGCTTGGAACTTTATCTAGAAATATTCAGTTGTGGTTCCTTAGCACCACTATTTCCGTGTGCGCACTCTATTTGTAATGACAGCAGCACAAACTACTTAGGGTCTCCCAGGAAGAATTAGGTCATCCAGTGTTGACGCTAAGCAAACGAGTTGGGATATGACGGAATGGTTGGTGCACTACCATGTTCAGGTTTAGGACTTGCCTTTTTAGTCTTCTGGCATCAAACCCATAAAATATGAAATGACACATATAGAACTATATATATATATATATATATTGCAATTAATAACTACAATTTTTTCCAAAATGTTTAAATAGCATGGGATTCTTGTGGCTTAAATTTTTATATGATGCAGACATTTTCCCAACTAAAATAATGAGAATTACTGCAAAGAATAAAAGAAAGACTGGCCAATTTGATAGTAAAATCAATGATACTCAGTGGTGCAGATATAGAAGAGCAACAGAGTGACAACCTCAAACCCTTCTCTGTCCTCATCACTGAGCACTTGAATGAATGATTGCATGCTTACTCATTAGTTGAAGCACTCAGTTGGGCTGCGCCATGGAGGTGAGTGGAGGGCTGTGCTAGTGGCCTGATCTGGGTACTCTGGGGAGAAGCAGGAGTGCTAGCTCAAGCGATGACAGGGTGGGGGGTAGGGGTCCACTAGACACCAGGGAGTGTGGGTTTTATTTATCTATTTTTTTAATAAAAGGAAAAGAGAGGCCAGGTAACTGGGGTGGGGAAGGCTTTATTCAGTTATGGCCAGTGATCAGCTGGGAGGCCACTAGGCACCCGGGAGAATAATTTGGGCCATGAGCAGCCATGGGGAGAAAGTGTGGGTTTAATTTTTTTTATTAAAAAGGACATGAGGGGACCAGGGTAACTGGGGAGGCTTTATTCAGTTATGGCGATGATCAGCTGGGTGATCACTAGACTCAGGAGAATAATTTGGGACAGTGAGTGGCCGGGGGGAGCAGGGGGACCACTAGACACCAGAAAGAACTTTGGAAACTTTAAATTTCATCCGTGCGTGGTGACATTTTGCTTGTGGGTATGAAATTTCTCCCATGAGTGGCAAATTTTGCTGGTTTGCATGCAAAATTTCACTTGCTCTGGGGGTAAAATTTCACATTTCATCTTGTGAAATGTTTTGCGTAATGTGTGAATTACATGAAATATTTCGCTGGGTGAAATTTTTCAATATTTCACAACACTAGGCCTAGACAATGTCACTCCAGCAATGTTATAACTGATGAAAAATAGTATTTCTGTACCCTTTAAAATACTGTTTGAGAAGTCATAAAATACAGGAGAAGTGCTCAGTGATTGGAAAATTGCCAAAATAATGCCTATACATAAAAAAGGTTTTAAACAAAATAAATTAAACTATAGACCTATAAGTCTGACCCTGTAACATGTAAGACACTTGAATCCATTATCAAAGATAAAATTCAGAAGCATATTAAAAAATCAATGTTTGATATACAGGAACACAGTTTTATACAAGGTCATTTGTGTATAACAAACTTAATTTGCTTCTATGAACATGTCAGCAAGCATCTGGATAAGGGGAACAATTATGATGTGATATTGTTAGACTATAGTAAGGCATTCGATTCGGTACCCCATTGAGCAGTGGGTGAGAAACTTTTGAGATATGGTATTGATAAACATAATGTAGTTTGGATAGAAAACTGGCTGCATGACAGATCACAAAAGGTTACAATTAAGGGATATTTCTCATCAGAGGGCAGGGTAACCTGTAGTATGCCTCAGGGGTCGGTGCTAGGTCCAGTCATTGTTCAACTATTCTCAGCAGACATGGATGAAAACATAGAAAACTGTATCATCAAATACACTGATGATGTGAAACTAGGTGGTATATGTAATGCAAAATAGCAATGTGCACTAATAGGGAAAGATCTGGATGCCATAGTACAATGATCACAAGACTGGGGAATGTCACTTAACACCCACAGATGTTGTGTACTACATATGGGAAGAAAACAAATAATCACATATTTCAGTCAAAAAGAACAGAAAGAGACCTGGGGGTGCTGACTGATAATGAGTTGGATTTTAGAGTTTACTGTACTACTGTAGTATCAAAGGCAAATAGAACAACTGCAGCAATAAAAGAAATAAAAAAGTAGGACAGAGGATATAATGACACCACTATGTTTGTCTTATGTCAGACCATTGTTGGATTATTGCAAGCAGGTTTAGAGCCAATATACGAGGAAAGAGGTGGAAAGACTAGAGAGGGTGCAACATAGATGCACAAAAATAAAAACCTCCAAACTGAAACATACTCAACCAGATTGGAGTATCTTGGGTTACACAGTTTGAAATGAGAAGAAAGAGAGGAGATCTTCTCTTTTTCTATGACATTATGAATGATCTGAAATTGATAAACGAACTAAACATAGAGTACAAGGATATAAATTCAGTTACAAGGAGACATCCATTACAAGTCATAGTTAGACAATTTAAAACAAATAAAAGAAAAAACTTCTACACTCAAAGAGTTGCTAATCTATTGAACAGACCCCCAGAACAAATAATAATAAGTGCTAGTAAAGAAATTAAAAAAAACAACCCGGACAAATACATATTAGAAGGAGGTAATATGACATATTATAATCTGATCTAAGGGAGCTGTATTTGGGATTCGGCCTTTTTAGCTCTTATGCATTAAGTGACATTAATTGACATTCTCCTAGTTCTGGTGATGGCACTCCTCCTTTCTCCTGTCCTCCTGCTGCTGCTCAGCCCCTGATCTGACCTTTCTGGCACGAGGGCACCAATATGGTGTATACTGTCGATAATACTGTATGAGGGGAACATTACTAGTAAAGATTACTACCAACGTAATGTGAAGAAGATATGTAGCAAGTAATGTATCTACCATGAGTGGCTCCACAAAAATTTAATACCCCATCTCATCGTAGTACCCATTGCATCATGGGTAGGACATTTAGGATAAAATTGGCAAAGCACAGGGGCTTGGACTTTCAGGCAAGCCTCTTAGTTCTCTCCATCCTCAGCCCAATTGACAGAGTGCAGTCTGTGCCATATCCCCAGTGCAGTTCCCCTGCATGTATGCTGGGCATCCACTGGCCATGACCCAAAAGGTTCACACAGGACCTAAAGGAGCCCCCAGCCTACCAATGCACAGGAGGCAGAGCCAACAACAAGACTACCAATGTGAGCCTTGCAAATTGCTATACACAGAGCACCCATGTAACAAACAGGACCACTACTGGCACCTCCAGAGAAGATGTCAAAATCTTCTTATGAATACATATACTTTGTGAACATAATCCTAGCTGAGGTGGAATTTGAGCTGGAGGAGAAGAGATATCAGCAATTGTGTCTACATGTATACAGGCCTAGATAAGATCCTAAAATGGCAACCAAACTGTAGTGCACCGAATAATTATAGTTCAACAGTACCACCACAGACAAACCTTACCTTCCTGGGACTATGTCACAGACCAGGTCTTACCATGCCCAGAACATGCATACATATGGGCTGATAGCATTGGCATGCTATGGCTCGGGTCATTCCAACTCATCATGGGAGATGTCACCATCCTGAGCATCAGTGTCCAGATGTCTGTGGCAAACCACTGAGGCAATGCTGCAGCTCATGAAGGACTACATACTTTTCACCTGGACATAGGCAGAGCTAAGGGAAAAATTACAGCATTCTGTGCAGTGGCTGGAATGCCCACGGTGATTGGGCTGTAGACTGTATACGTGTGACTTTTGTGGTATTATACCATCAGAGTATGACGAAACTGACTATAATAGGAAGGCATACCACAGTATGAAGATATCTGATGGTATGTGATGCTGCAGGAGTCATAACACAAGTATGTGCCCCATTTCATGGGTTCACGCATGATACATACATGCGTACTGGAAAGGTAACAACTGTGGAGATATATATAACTGAATGAGACTCATAACTTACAAGAGGCATCATTGAATGGGTATTTGACATATGAAAATAAATGCACTTTAGGTGCCTGGATAAGACTGGTGACACCTTAATCCAGGCTCCTGGTAATGTTGCTCTATACTTGTAGTATGTTGCATGCTGCACAATATAAAGCATCTGTAACTAAAAGTATCCTATTACCTGAGGATGCTGGTATTCCTTGCAATGAGAATGTGCATTTCCAGAGGGAAGTGCCATGTCCAGCTGTTCATGAATGCCACTGGATAGGAGAATGCAGGGCTTGCTAGCAATGTGTGGTAGATTAATAATTTGACTAGGCAGTCAAAGTGCCTAGGACTGGGCTATGGGGTGGATGGATGTGTGTGTGTGGGGGGTGTTGTACAAATAAATGTGCACAAACAATCCATGCATGTCATTTGTAAAGGAATGTGCAACAGTCCCAGATGATGAGTGTGAACATGCATGCCTGTGGTAATGTGCAGGTTTGGTGGTTCGGAAGGAATGGTGCTTGCTTTCTGGGGATTGCTTACAAAGCAGTGTGCTTTGACTTATGCCAAACTGTGAGTTAACCCTCCACATGCCAGGGTGTGTGTTTATGACTTGTTTCTAGGCATCCTTAGGTGATTCACCTTCACTTGTTCCTTGCACAAATTATCATCCCTACTTGCCAGGTGTTGTCCACTGGCACAGCGGTTGATGAGGTCAGGCATCCCCAAAGATCGACACAACTTGTGTTAAGACCGAGAGTCCATGCTCAAAAACAAAAGACAGTCTGTCAATTATAACTTCTACTGAGTCCGATGGCACTACAGTATTGTATCTCAATGCACACTTCATCCAAATTTGTGCTGATGGCAACCAGTTGTTTATAACAGGTCCCTAGGTACCTACTGTAAATGGATGGTCCCTGGTTGATCTTACCCTACTGACATCAACTGACAAAACCTCTGATTACTGAAATGCAGATTCGCCCTGACTTTGTGATGTTCCTTCTAAAGGGTGACTAACAGCTCATGGATATAATGAGGGTTTAGTCCATTTGTGGCCTTACAAATCAGCAGTAAAACATCACAATCAAATGTACACCTGATTGGCAGCCAGTGCATATCATGTGTAACCATTGAGATGTGTTTCTTTCATCAGGTGGACATCAGAAGAAGTGCCGGAGCATTCTGCATCTACTGCAGGTAGTAAAACTAATTTGCTGGCAAGCCCTGGTAGAGCACAACGTCATAGTCAAGACATGTGGTAATGAAAGCTTATACCAGAGTCCCCAAGTCATTGTGGTCACAAGGAAATGTTGTGAAACAGTGAACAAAACTGAACAAATGACTCATATATGATAACTGAATTCTAAGACTAAAAAGGTATCAAACCAAATGGTAGTTCATTTTTCTCCTCATCGTTATATCTATTGTATGGAAATAAAAAAAAAAAAACTGTGAGGAGATATGCACAGTTCAAGCAGATACCAGTATTGAAAATCAGTTATATCAAGAAATAGTGATCCAGGTGGAGGCAGATGATTTTTATCTGACACAGGCTGCCATGTAGTACGAAACTGAATTAGAACCAAAGTACATATGTGAGGATGTTTTATCTGATAAAACATGCCAATAAAAAGTATTAGTAAGAAAAATGTAAATGAAATTGAGGAGGAAGAGTGAGGCATTTTTCTAGAAAACACAAGGAGCCAAATGGGTCTTTGAATGAAAAGGGGCTACCAATGGAGCCAATAATTTCTAACTGATAACAAACGCAGGAAAATCCCTGCAATATACTTGTTGATGTGGCTGTTTATTATATCCCATGTAAATAAATAAATAAAAATGAATGATATTATGCTTCTGTGCTATTAAACTGTACGTTTTCACTTTAAAATCTATCAGTAATTGTAGTCCTGTTTGTGACATAGCAAAGGATGTGTTGAAAAACTGTAATTGTAGTGACTGTAATTATTTTGCAAAATAAATTGTTCTACAGCACAGTATACTGTACTCTCCTGTTTTTACTTCCTAAGCTTTTTCTGTGTGCTTCAGCAATCATTCCCACCCCTCAGCTGGCCCTAAATATCAGGCATGAAGGTAATTATTTATGCCCAACTCTGTTAGCTGCACCTTATCACTTGAAACGTGATACATTAAGGGGTCTTGTACAGGAATCTGCTTTAAACACAAGGTCAGTTTCTGTTGTATCCCTTGTATGCCTTTAAGAGTTTTCCTCACCCTGACAAGATCAAGATATGTGTCCTTAAAAGTAATGGCACTTTCAGGTCCAGCCCCCGGGGTGTTTGTACCAGTCTACAGAGGGATGGGTGATCATCTTTCTGATCTGTTCAGAACCAGCCATGTTGCTGAATGTGGGCTTGCTTTGGTTGGGATTTAAAACATGCAGTCCTTGGGTTGCCAGCCCTTTTATTTTCCAGCCAGGTTAACTGGAAGATTTTTTGTTCCTTAGACGAGCCCCAGTTATGTACTCAAGCTCTTTGATCCTCAGTTAAGTGGTGCTACTCACTTCTGAAGAAGGCAAGTGTTCTCAAGTTTGACTGCTGGCTGCATGTAATGTGTTATTTTTCATTTTACTATTTTTATTTCATGGACAACTTGTAATGTTTTTGAACCCACTAATATTTTAGTAGCTCAGCAAGGTCAGAGGCTGGAAAAGGTGCATTTCCTGATCTTGAATTAGCTGAGCTTGATTGCCTCACTGCATGGCATCATATTTTGTGTTTGAGCACATGGCTGGCATGTGCTGCTGCTGTTTTTTAGATTGAGTGTGGCTTTGAATTATTTTTGAAGCACAAATAGTAAACCAAAAATGATAATGGGGGCATTTTCTGACTTCGTGATGCCCAAATAGTGAGGAAAAAAAATAAGGGGTGTTGTTTGACTTTGGGACCTGATCCATGCTCAGGTCTCTCATCACCTCTAGCACATATTACCTTTCTTTGGCAGCCTGTGCTTGTTGTCCTGTGCCATACCATGTTCTACTCAGGGTAGGTTAAGAGCGAGGGCGGATATTCAAAGGCTGCTCTTGGTGCAACAGGGTTGCTCCATGTTAACCCTGTGCACCCGGCATGATATTAAAGGGGCAAGTTCGCTGCACAACACCTGATGTGCCGGGCGCATCGGTAGTGTATGCAGTGCAAGTGCAGGGCTTGCCCATGCATATGCAGCACATCCCGATATTCAGCCTGGGATGTGTGGCTCATATGCTGGCACAACTCCACCTTGTGCCACTCAGGCAGGTGCAAAATTGTGCCTGGTAAAACCAGGAACAAGTCCTGGTCACCACAGGTGAGCCACCATACTGCAGGGTGCAACCGTCAGCTGCCAGCCGTGGGTGGCCACCTACCCCAGAACACTTTCCACAAGCTCCCTGCCGGGGCGACATGCCCCCCATCGCCTGATTGCGGGTATCAGTTCAGAATATCCCTGGTGGTCCAGTGGACTGCTCACCATCGCCCGATCGCAAGCATATATCAAAACTATCCCTGGTGGTCCAGTGCTCTCCATTGTCCAATCATGGCATCTGTTCAGAATATCCTGGTGATCTAGTGGAACCCCCAGTGCCCAATCATGGGAGGATATAGTGAAATTAATCCTGGTGGTCCAGTGGTACCTGCACCCCACCCACCCCCTAGGGTCTCCACCACCCAGCACCCCCGTCAGCGGCGGGTGACAGCACCCATCTGCATGCCGCCCAGCCACCTGCTGACTGACAGCATACAGTACTGTCTGTGTGCCTAGTTGTCCTGTGTGGGTCCAATGGGCATACAGACCATACTATACTACACAGGCCAATATGTGAATGAATGCGGTCATTGACATATTGAGCCTGTAATATAGTATAATCTCTCGCCCGATAGCTCATGCAGTGGACCAATAGGTGCACAGACAGTACTGTACACACTGTCAGTCAGTGGGTGGGCGGGTGGCAAGTGGGCAGGTGCCGCCACCCACCACTGACTGGGGAGTGCTGGTAGTGGGGACCCCAGTGGGTGGGTGGGTGGGGGGTACCACTGGACCACCAGGATTACTTTACTATTCGCCCATGATCGGCACGGGGGGGTTCACTGACCACCAGGGATATTCTAAACAGATGCCTGTGATCAGGCAATGGAGAGCTGTCCACTAGACCACCAGGGATAGTTTCAACATATGCCCACAATTGGGCAATAGAGAGTGGTCCACTGGACCACCAGGGATATTATCAACATATTCCCATGATCGGGCAATGGAGAGCCGTCCTGAGGACCACCAGGGATAGTTTCAACATATGCCCTTGATCGGGTGCACGGGAGTGGGGTCTGCCAAAGGCCTGCAAGGCATCAGTCCCAGACGGCTGCAGCCTGGCAGAACGCCATGTGCAAGCTGCCTGGGATCGGTGCACCACACGCAAATAGGGCCATTATGACATGCAAATGGCCCCATTTGCACCTTGCATGCATAATGGCCTCATTTGTATGCCCAGTACTGAATATTGCAGTTGATGCACCTAGCGCAACCGCACTTGCGCTGGCGCATCCCCCTGCTCCCCTTCTGCCACTTGCGCTGGCGCAGTGCATGCACCCTCAGTGCCATATTCAATAGTGCTGAGCCATGGTGCAGCACCGTTAAATATCGCCTGGCCCATGCCCTGGCGCAGCCCAGTTGCACTGCACCCAGGCTTGCGCCCCTGCCTGGAGCAGTCTGAATATCCCACCCAGAGTCTTTTAATTTATTTTAATTTTTTTTTGTAGTATTTTGTGTGCATTGTATTAAAAGTGCCTTGTACATGGCACTTCATACACAAGTAGCCCATGGGAGCTTGTGTGTTGATGGGGGGACAGGTGTGCAGACATAAGTAATTCATTTATGGTTTGCAACTAGTAGAACATGTGTGCTACTGGACATTTTGGGATGATGCAGCATCTAGTAAGCTTGTGAACCCTTTGGGCCTACCTCTTGACCAAATAACAAAGATCCACAGTTGCTTTTTTTGGAGTTGAGTTACCAGATTCACATGGGCTGCCTATTTAAAAGATAGCACTTGGGTGATTTGAAAACTACTCGCATTTATGTGACTTTTAATGGTTTGAAAACTAACAGCATCAGGTCATTTTTGGGGTGGATTGTTTGAGCTAGCTGAACTGGCCTGCCATGTGTGTCTCTACCACCAAACAAAATGTTGACTGTTCTTAGCTGCATGTTGCTTTTTGTGGGGGGATTAGTCTCAAGTATGCCTGTGTAGCTTGTGAGGCCTTCAGGCCTATCCCTTGACTGAGTATGCAAAAAAGAGTAGCCCACAATTGCTTTTGCAGGGGACCGGAGGCACATGGGCTGCCTGTTGTTAGGTGTGCATCCATCTTGTTTGCAGCTGGGTAGAGGTTGCCTCCATTTTGTTTGCAGCCAGGTGGCTGCATGGCTCTATTGTTACCAGATGGGGTATGCTTGCCTCCATTTTGTTGGGAGAGCTGTGGATGCCTGGCTTTATTTTTACTTTTTCTTTTTGTTTTTCTGGCAGATGGGATGATGTTGGCTCCAGTTATATTGCGATTATTGGTAATAGGAGGCAGTATAGTGTAGTGTATAAGGGCACTTAGCTGCAGACCTTTAGACCTGAGTTTGAATCCCATCAGCCCCCACTTACATACTGTGTGACCCTGGGCAAGTCACTTAACTTCCTTATGTTCTCATGTTGCACCTGCAAACAAGCTCCGGCTTAGTGTGCCTTTCCTAGCTGAACAATTTCCCCTTCTCTTCAATTCCTATTGCTTATTTTCTACTTTTTTTTTTTCTCTTCACTTACGTAGTGATTTGGTAATTTGAACAGGTTTGTTACTGGATTCTTGATTGTTTTGATGTTGGGTTATGATTTTTGGAAATGTGAAAAAGGAAAAACATGAGCAAAATGCTATTTATTTATTTATTTATTTATTTTTATTTGGACACTACCATGGCAACTACTTGCTATTTTGGTTGAAGTTTCAAAATCACCACACATACCCATATGGCTGTTTATTGTTTTCAATCAGATAGTTTGTACTGGACTGGTGATATTTCCAGAACCCGTTTTGTGTGTGACTACGTCCCCAACCCAACCCCCCAAATAAACAGTTGTGCATATGTATTTGGTACACCGTACACCAGTTACCAATTTATGCACATTTGAGTTTTACACCTAAGTAGGCAACAACTAATTTTGATGGGATGACTGGTTTGTGTGCAGTGATTCAGAAGTTGTTTAGGTGGTGCTGTTGCATTAGCTAACTTGTTTGGCACTGCCCACACTCTTCAATTGTTTTGCACATTAAAGGTGTTTATAATTGTGCTTTTGTGATTTTTCTGGTTGCATCACAGGGCAACCACAGCATATTGCTAATCAACGCATGAAACCATATGGTCACTGTTTTTTGGTGAGGGCACTTTATGTTAAAAAGCTCTCTCCCCATGCTGCTTGTGTGGTGCCCTAATTCACATTATTCTGTGGTCCATATTGGTTAGCCATATCGTGTACATGTGTGGTGGCTTTATGGAACTTTGCTTACCAAAAGAAAAGAGAAATGACTGTGAAAATCAGCTATACTGCTTTATACGGGTGTTGTCTGTGTTCAGTTTACACTGACACTCCATTATCCAGGTAATATGGACTGATGATGCCTTGCTCAGAATGCATGCTTTAATGATTCTTTGTCAGAGTCCATCAGCTATTTAGTTGTTTATTTTTTATTTTTATTTACTAAAGTTTAGGAATTACAACCCTTTGAGTCAGAGTCTCATTTGCAAAGGCTCCACATCAAAAATAGGAGTTACAGACAAGGAGGCAGTAATACAAGCAAGACATACACGACTTAGGATACAACAATTAGATCAATGAATTACTTACAGGGTTATAGGAAAAACAGAAAAAAAAAAATTCCATTATCCAATTGGGTAACCGGTCAGCAGCTGAGGGACAAGAGGAGTGCAATCCCAGGCATTTTGCCAGCTATGAGGTAGGGGTGGAGTTATGCATGACCTACATGGGGCAAGTTTGAGTCACTGAGGCTACTGGCTTAGTCATGGTTGGGGGCATGAAGGTAGTCAGAACTAGGAGGCAAGTAACAGCTGCTGTAGTTCAGACTTGAAGAGCCCCAGCCTAGGAGTATCCAGTAGAGTGGTAGGAAAGGCATTCATCCATAGTGGGGCTCCCTAACTACAGGATCTTTGCCCAGTGGAAGTTCTAAAAGGGAGCTGGTAGACAGCATTGCTGGAGTACCTAGTGATTCTCATTCTGCAGACCGGTATTAGTAATGTTGACACTCAAGCAGAGAGAAGTCCAAGGGATATTTTTTTGGCAAGGAGGCTGGTGTGGTAGCTAAAACGCCCATCAAGGTTTAACCAGGAGGTTCGCCGGTAGAGGTCACATGTATTGGGTAAATCTGTCACACCCAGCTACTAGGCAGCAAACTTTGTTTAGGGCAGTTCGGATTTTATTTAGGGTGATACTGGAAGTAGATCCATATATGACTAAGCCATAGTCAACCAGAGGGAGAGCAGAACTAGATACAGCCAGCTTAAGAGCAGTCCCCTGGAGACAGGAGCGAAGCTGATAAAGTAGATCAATTCTGATGTTTACAGCTCTGCATATGACAGAGATGCTCATGAAAGGAGAGCCATGTCTGGGTGATCCCAGATATTTAAAACTGGGGACCATTTTGAGGGGCATAGTGTTAGATTGAGAAGGGGGGGACTTGTCTTGTCCTGAGGGTATGCAAATAGCATCACCTTGGTTTTCTTATAATTGAGAACCAGTTTATGATTGGTGAACCAAGACTCAATTTCAGTGAAGTGCTTCTGGAGATTATGTTGCCGGGAGGAGGGGTCCTGGTGGCGTCAACAAATGACTGCATCATCTGCATAGAGGAGGAGTTGCCTAGAGCAGGACCGGTGGAGAGAGTTCAGAAACATGCTAAACAATAGAGGCTCAAGGATTGAGCCCCGGGGTCCCCCAGACCTGACTGAGAGGAAGGAAGACAGTGCAAGGTTTAGTTTCAATTATTGAGATCAGCCAGAGAGGTAGTTGGAGAACCAAGACGTGGCTTCCTGGGATAATCCAAAGGAAAGTAGGGAGTCAATCAGCAGGGGTGGTGAACAGTATCTAAGGCTTTAATCAGGTCAACATAGACAGACCCAACTAAAAGCTCTTGATCAACAGCATCATGGATAAAGGAGGTATATTTCAGGAAGGCAGTCGTGGTGCTATGGCCCTTCCTGAAACCTTGCTGTTGGGGACACAATAGGTTATGTGAGCCAAGGAACTTTGATAGTTGGTCAGCAATGATCTTGTCCAATGCTTTAGACAAGGTTGGCAATATGGAGATGTTTGCCTCCATGTTGTCTGCAGATGGGTGGTGGCATGTTTCCATGCTCTGTGCAGATCGATGGTGGCATGCCTCCATGTTGTGTGCAGACTGGTGGTGGCGTGCCTTCATGCCTGTCTGCAGATGGGATGGCATGCCCATGTTGTCGGCAGACGCGTGCTGGCATGCCTCCATGATGTCTGCAGACAGGTACTGACATGCTTCCATGTTGTCTGCTATTTCCTATCTCGTATTACATGCTGTGGTACTTTTATATACTCTGTTACATGTGCAGCCCTATTTTATGTCCCCTGTTACACGTTCAACATTGTGGAGGCTTTTCCCAGAATCTGAAATAGGAGTTATCCTGTACCATACTACATTTTATAAGGTGAGTTACAGCATAAAAAATGCTTATAATAATTACTAAATTATGAATTTTAAAAATTGACACTAATGTCACTTTTGGTAGCCCTTTTGTGCCTAGACCCAGATATTCAAAACTTAGACCAGGTGCTAGAGGTGTTTCCCACACTAGCAAGGTTTTGCATCTGATTTTTGGATAGGGTCTAAATTCAGACACCTCTACAGCATGGGCAAAACCTGTTAGTGCCCAAGTGCTAAGTTACCACTGTGCCCAAGTAAATGAGTGGGTCATCCCCTGCATTTGGGCACAGGGGGTGGGATATTCAGACTGCATCAGGCTGGGGTGCAAGCCTGGGAACAGCGCAACTGGGATGTGTCAGGGTGTGACCTGGGCGATATTCAACTGTGCTGCACCATGGCTCAGCACCATTGAATATGGCGCACAGTGGCTGCCTGCATTGCACATGGAGCAGTGGCACTACACCAGTGCAAGTGGCAAGTGAGGAGCAGGGGGATGTGCCAGCACAAGTACGGTTGCGCTAGGCACAGGAACTACGATATTCAACGGTGGGTATGCAAATGGGGCCATTATGCATGCAAGGCACAAATGGGGTCATTTGCATGTCATTATGGCCCCATTGGCATGCAGGTGTGCCTATCCCCGGTGACTTGCACCTGGCACCCTGCCAGGCTGCAGCCATTGGGGACTGATGCCCCCTGCCCCTCGGCGGCAAAATGCCCCATCACCCATTCGCGGGCTATGTAACATTATTATCATCCCTGGTGGTCCAGTGGACCGAATCCTGCCCAGCTGTGGGCTCAAAATAAAGATATACATCCCTGGTGGTCCAGTGGACCTGCTCCCAAGCCTGATCATGGGCTTCATAGATGAAAACACCCTAGTGGTCCAGCGGTACCCCCTCCCCACCCGCCACTGAGCCCCACCACCCCGATCCCCAGTCAGCGGCGGTGGCGGCTTCCCCACCTGCAAGCCGCCTGGCAGTTCATCAACTGACTAGCACTAGTACAGTTGTAGGTACCATTGGTCCACAGCGGGCCAATGGGCATGCAGACCTGCATTGTACTATGCAGTCCTGATACATAAATAGATCCATTCATATTAGGACTGTGTACTACAGCGTGATCTGCATGCCCATTAGCCCACAGTGTGGATTCAATGGGCGACAGCTGTACTGTACACGTCAGTTGGCCGTGGCTGGGCAGCTTGCATGGGAGCTGCCACCCGCCACTGACTGGGGGCGGTGGCGGGCTTAGTGGTGGGTGGGGGGTACCGCTGGACCACCAGGGTGTTTTCATGTATGAAGCCCACAATTGGGCTTGGGAGAGGGTCCACTGGACCACCAGGGATATATATCTTTATCTTGAGCCTGCTATCAGGCAGGATTCAGTCCACCGGACCACCAGGTATGATAATAATATTACATAGCCCGCGATCGGGCAGGATTCAGTCCACTGGACCACCAGGGATGATAATTATGTTGCATAGCCCGTGATCGGGCTGGTAAGCAGGTCCACTGGACCACCAGGGATTTTGGACCTTTCAAATATATACCTTTGCCCACGATCAGGCATGGGGGGGGGTGCTACCATGTAGGACGGTGCAATCGGAGCTCGGGTGACCACCCAGCCATGTTACGCCCTGCAATATGGCAGGTCACCTGTGGGTGGCCAGCAGTTGCTCCTTTTTTTGTAGGCTCAACTGTGTGTGGTGCAAGTAGGGGTTGTGACTGCATCTGCTCAGCACATCCTGGGCTGAATATCGGGATGTGCGGAGTATGCATGGGCACGCCGCCCCCACTTGCACCGCATACATTACTGATGCACCCTGGTGCATCGGGATTTGTGCCGTGCATTTTCCCCTTTTGAATATCATGCTTGGTTGCATCAGTGGGTTGCGCATGGCACAACTATGTTGCGCCATGGCGTAACCCTTTTAAATATCCTGGCCAGGACATATTCAGAGATTTGCACAAGTGGTAACTGCCACCCAAATAGGTGCAATTTACTGTCTTTTCAAACCTCGACTTAATAAGGCATAAGGCAGTCTTGGTGATAGGTAAAGGGACTGCAGGTGCCCATTGAAGCAATGGCATTCCTGATGTCCAGTGGCACCACTTACCCTCTGATCCCCATCCCAGTAATAAAGTAATTGTTACTTGGTGTCTAGTGGCACCCCACCAGCCTCCGATCTCCATTCCCATAATAACTAAAGTAATTCCTGGTGTCCAGTGACACCTTCCATCATAAATTAAGTAGTCCCTGGTGTCTAGTGGCACCCCCTGACCTCGGGTCACAGTCCCTGTATAAGTTTAAATATTCCCTGGTGTCTAGTGGCACCCTCCACTCTCTGATCCCTGTCCTCACAATAAATTATTTCTTCATGTCTAGTGGCACCTCCCACCTTTCAATCCCTGTCCCTAATGTATATTTAATTATTCCCTGGTATCTATTGGCACCCCTCACCCTCTAATCACTGTTCCCTTAATAAATGAAGTAGTCCATGGTGTCTAGTGGTATCCTCCTCTGATCACCCTCCCCTTAATAAATGAAGTATTCCTTGGTGTCCAGTGGCACATCCATCCTCTGATCCCCATCCCTGCATAAGTTCAAATATATTGTGGTGTTCAGTGGCACCCCTTGCCTTCTGATTGACTGCCACCATGTCACGCAAGCCATCCCTGACATCTAGCATAACCCCCGCATCACCCACACTGCACGAACTACCCTGCCATCCTCCATTACTTTTGTCACTGGTGTGGCAGGGTTCTGATACAGCAATTGGCACAGCCCTCCTCTGACCACCTCGGCTGGTTGCCATATGGATTGATGGGGAGCACATCCTGAGTACTGTAAAAGGATCATGCACGCTTTCTACAGTAGACAGTATATGGGTTCCCTTTATAGTACACAGACAAACCATCCCTGTAGGTGCAGCACATATTTAAAACCAAGTCATTCTCCATAATAGAGTAGTTACCAACTTATCATATAAGACATGCACTGAAAACCATAGGAGCTAGTTACTTTATGCAATATATATATATATATTTATACAATGGGGGTGAGACATATTTCAGTGAAATAAAACATGTTATTTTCACTGCGGTGAAATAAATCCTGATGATGCCAGTAGAGTTAAAACAAAATACCATTTATTACACCCCCAAAACCAGCACTAAACCCGTGCAAAGCCCTGCTAATCTTGCACTAACCCCACACAAGCCACGCAAATTGTACATTTTGCAACAGTGAGGCCTCATTATATAAACAGGACACATGATGTGCACATCGAGGAATATGAAAAATATTTTCACTCCTGCCTCATAAAATATCCAGGCTCACTCTGCAAGGGTGAAAATATTTTCTATATTCCACTCATGCCCATCATGTATCCTCTATGGATATAGATATACAGTATTTATATATACAGTATATATTTATACAATGGGGTGAGACAAATAAGTAGTGGATAAATCCATGTGTCTTACACACAGTGATGTAAATTCTGGTAGAAAATCACACTGTGATTTTGTTATCAGAAATATTATCACAGTGTGATAATATTTTACATTTATACATATTGTGCATACCTCACAGGATGATATTATCATGGTGCTGATGTCAGGCTGAAACTCTGCCTAAAACAATCACTATCCTGATCTCTTAATTACATCCTGATCAATCAGAAAACTCAACTGGACTCTGCTGAAGTAGATATCACCACTATTTCCCTAACACAGCAATCAGTAATTAACTCCACCAACCCTCAGTAGCCTAGGAAACTAATTGATATATCAGTTCCACCTGCAACTCACCTGCTAGCCCTAGAAAAGCACATTGCATTCCTGCAGAGAACCAAAGCAAGCTAACAGCAACCAGTTTCATACTAACAAGAAGCCAAGAAAGAGCAAAGCCTTTCACATCCATGAATACCTCAACTACCAAGGAATACAACCTTCTTCATCCCAAATGGCAAATTAGTGTTTCAGCTTGTTTTGTAGAAGTTTCCTTTTTGTTCTGTGTCTTCTTTGTTTATTCCACAAGATGAAGTGAGCAAAAAAATAAAAAGTTCTGGAACCCTATTGTATAAATCAGACACATGATTGGTACGGTAGTGCCACTATAGTTAAGTTGAATATCCCATTTAAGGTTAAATTTGAAATTTGGCAGCTTAATAACTTTACCACTGTATGATGGATTTGCCTGACATTTGTCATGCATTGTCTGGTACCATAGTTCTGTGAAACTGCCAAGTTTCGTTATGGTCAGATGTACAATTGCAGAGCTACAGAGCGCTGAAAAACGCACAAGTTACACATTTTTGTGCATTCTTTGCTCATGCCTACAGCCCGCACAGTTTGCACAACCAGTCCAAAACCTTCAGGGAACATGCAGCCAGGGTTCCTGATGTGCCTTTTGAAGATTTTGTGAAAAAAGTATTAAACAGTTCAAAGGTTATTCAAAAAATAAGTTTCCCATTATAGTCAATGGGAAAAGTTAACAACATATGTGAAAGCGTCACAAATGCACTTTTACTTTGCAAATGACCCTTGTAATTGTCGCCAAATTGGCCATCTAATTTCTGGGTTGGTGGTCACAGAAATGCTAGGCATTTAAATTTGGGACTCTCTAGGGACACAATTCTTGTTGTGTTAACCTAGTCGAGCCCTGGGGATGCCAACCATGTGTTTTTTGGGGGTAAAACACCCCAGAAATATGTTTTTTTTTTGTAAAAAGTAGTGTCGCAAAGTAGTTTCACATATGCAGCATTTTCATGATTTCATTTGCGAAAGTATCATGATTTGTGAAAGTACTTTGTAACACTATGGCCAAAACAATAGGGAATTTTTGACACCCTGCTGCAAAAGAACAGTTTGGTCTTTTAGGCCGAAATTTGGAAGGAAGAAAGCCAAGATACCACATATGTGGCTTGTGGTGGTTTGGTAACAAAATATTAGAGGGCTGTAAAGTTACAGCACTCTGAATTTGATGATTTTTCCCATAGGATAATATTGCGGCGTCCACTGTGACTTTCATGGCCCATATCTCAAAAACGGTTTCGAGATATGGACTTTTTGTCAGAAGAATGCTTAGTCCCTCACTAGGGGACTAAGTGCAGAACTATCCTGGAAAGTCATAAATAATATGAGATGTACTTTTTTTTTCTATGTCGTACGGTTCCTGAGATATAAGGAATTTAGTATTCCAAGTGCTCATTTTCTGCTCCGAGGGCCGATATTATGCATACATTCTTTGTAGTCACTGTGCTTCTGAATGCACCTTTTGGGGAAAAAAAGGCTGTGCATTTGCGTAACTGTTACCATTAGTGTTTCTGCTTGCTTTTCCGTTACTGTTTGTGTTAGCGTTTCTGTTTACTTCACCCTGTGTGTTACCATTTATGTTACAGTTTTGTTTACGTTTACTTTTACATCACCATGTGCATTACCATTTGTGTTTGTGTCGCACTTGCATTTGCGTTTCCATTTGCGTTACTGATTCCTTTGGCATCATCGTTGGTGTTACCGTAACCATTTGTGTTTCCAATTGCATTACCATTACTGTTTGCATGTTTGTCACCGCTTGTGTTTGCATTGGCTTTAGTGTTTGCATTATCGGTAGTGTTTCTGTTGTCAAGTGCATAACTGTTTCCTTCTGCATCACCGTTGCCATTACCATTTGCGTTTCTGTTACCGTTGCCATTTTCGTTACCGTTTTCGTTACTGTTTGCGTTTCTGTTGCCGTTAGCATTTGCGTAACCATTTGCATAACCATTTCTGTTTTCATTTATATTTGTGCTTGCGTTTCTCTTACCATTTGCATTATCATTTCTGTTTGCATCACCGTGTACGTTACCATTTGTGCTTGCGTTTGCATTTGCATTACCATTAGTGTTACCATTTTCTTTTATCTCACTATTGCCATCACCGTTTTTGCATTTGTGCAGCACAGTGCAAAACATTATGTTTTTGGTATTTTTCTGCACTGTCTTCCATGATGCATAGCGCAGCCAGTGTGTAGTTGATTGATCTGAAACTTGCCACATAGAAAGAACTTTGCTCAAAGAACATGCCAGTTTTTGTTTGGTGAAAAAAATGTTGTTCCATTCCAGAGTTACTGCCATCTGAATTTGGCCCCCTCACAGTGACAGATTTTTTCACTGCCAGGTCTGCCATTGTAGCGCATTTTCGTCTGTGATTTCCATCATTTTGTAGTGGAAGACTTCTTAAAGGTGCAGAAAAGTAAAAATTGAATATCTTTGGAACAGTTTGGTCTTTTCACATGAAATTTGGAGGGTGTTGAGTGGATGTCCCTGGGATACGAATAATCTGTTTACATGTTGGAAAAATAATTCACTGTGGAGATACTATGTGATGCAGTTAACATTTGTGCATAGCATTCTTCATGGTGCTACTGGCTTAGAAATGTATAGCGTAGAAGTAGCCTTAAATGATGCGGAGTTGCCTTTCAGTAGTTTGGTGTGTAAAACATTAACAGGTGTGGAATTATGCCACTCTGAAGAATTAAAATTTGGTTCATTATACTTCAATAACTTCTGAACTGTGTGTCCGATTTGCCTGGCATTTGGAATGTACAAAAATGTGTTTGCTCCTGGTGCTGTGCGACCATTGAACAGATTTATACACAATTCTGGACACACAGTGTGCCATAGTACATGTCTTCATTTACTAATGTTCATTTCAGTTGGTCATACAGTTTTTGTGCAGAGAAGTGACAAAGAAAATCACATGATGGGCCCTGCACTCCCACCACTACATTCCATTCACTATTTATAGTGCACATTCTCAAAAAGAAGGGAAATTCACGGCAAAAAATTTCTGTTTAATACATCAGTTAGGGTTGTTCCACAGTGACAAAAGTGAGGATATTCGGTGTTAAGATTGCCACTCCTTGCACCCCACACCCACCCCGTCCCCACCAACAGCCATCAGGGTGTGTGTGTGTTGGGGTCATTGGTCCTAACCCTCACACCATTCTCCTATACTGCACTATCTCAGCTTATTTACACATGGAATGGGGTGAGAGTTAGGGCAGATGACCCCAGCGCACAACCCAATGCCTGTTAGTGGGGACAGGGGTGGGCATGGGCAAGGGTGACAACCCTAACATCGAATTTCATCACTTTTGTCACTGTGGAACAGCTCTAACTGATGCATTAAAACATAGTTTTTGCCATGAATATATATATATATATATATACTGTATATACCTATATATATACACTAAAACATAGAGAAAAACAGCTTCTTTGGACTTTGGATCAAGAAGCTGCTTTTCTCTATGTACATATTGTATAAAGTAACCAGCTCCTAAGGCTTTCAGTGCATGTACTGTATGATAAGTTGGTACCTACTCTATTATGGAGTATGAATTGGTTTTAAATGTGTGGTGCTCCTATAAGGCATTAGTTTAAAAACGTACTGCTATGAGTTGTCAAGTTCCCTTTACAAAGCATCAAACAAAACTGGTCATGCCAGTCCTCAACAATTTTTTTCTAACCACTATCTGCACAGATATGACTGCTTTTTACTTACATAGAAACATAGAAACATAGACTTTGACGGCAGATAAGGACCGCTTGGCCCATCTAGTCTGCCCATTTCCCTACCTACAGGATAGGCCGCAGATCCTAGTTAACCAACAGCCTATTTCTTCCTACCCCCCACAAGAACTGCCTTATGTCTGTCCCATGCATTCTTGAATTCTCCCAGAATTTCAGACCCCACAACCTCCTCAGGAAGGCTGTTCCATGCATCCACTACTCTCTCTGTGAAATAATACTTCCTCACATTGCCCTGAACCGCCCCTCCTCTATCTTTAAACTGTGTCCCCTTGTTCTTGCACTTCTCTTTTTCTGAAAGATGCTACCCTTTTGGACTTTGTTGATTCCACTGAGGTACTTAAAAGTTTATATCATGTCCCCTCTCTCCCTTCTTTCCTCAAGGGTATACATATTAAGCTCCTTTAGTCTCTCCTCATACGGCTTCTCTTGCATACCCTGAACCATTTTAGTTGCCCTCCTCTGGACTGCCTCTATCCTGTCTATGTCCTTGCAGAGATGGGGTCTCCAGAACTGGATGCAGTACTCCAGATGGGGTCTCATCAACTGTCTGTACAGAGGGATAACAACTTCCTGTTTTCTGCTGCTGATGCCTCTCCCTATGCATCCCAGTATACCCCAGCCCTCCTTACTGCCTTCTCACATTGCTTGTTAACCTTAAGGTCATCTGATATGATTACCCCCAGGTCCCTTTCCTTTTTTGTTGTTGTTACTACCCCCATTGTGTATTCTTCCCCTGAGTTCTTGTTTCCCAGGTGCATTATTTTGCACTTCTTTGCATTGAATCCTAGCTGCCATACTTCTGACCATTCCTCCAACCTTGACAAGTCCCTTCTCATCCTTTCCACGCCTCCTTGTGCATCAACCCTGTTGCAGATCTTTGTGTCATCTGCAAAAAGGCATACTTTTCCTTCTAGTCCCTCTGCAATGTCACTTATAAAGACATTAAAAAGGTCTTACTATAACAATTATATATTGCACAAGCTTTCTATTAATAATGAAAGATTTTTTTGCTTATTTCTGAAGCTTGGTGCTAGTCTTCTTTGTTGCCTGCTTTGGCTTTTGACCAGGCACAAGCTGTTTTATGGAGTGACTTTATTTGTTTGGTGCCACTAAACACCAGGAATATTTGAACTTTTATGGGGATGAGGATTGGATGGTGGAGGTGCCACCAGACAGCAGGGAGATGGGGATCAGAGGGTGGGTGGGGGACCACTAGACACCAGGTACTATTTTATTTATTATGGGGGCAGGGATATACCTGGAGGAATATAGTGAATAGTGGATATGCCACTAGACACCAGGAAATAAAATATATATGAGGACAGAGACTGGATGATGGGAGGGGTAACATTAGACACCAGGGAATATGTAGACTTTACTGTGATAGGGACTGGATGGTAGTAGAGTGCAACTAGACACCAGGGAATAATTAAACTATTTATTTATTTATTTAAAGGTTTTACCAGAAAAGGCATGCTGAGCAGACAACTGCTCAATTCCAGATATGACCTGAGGGCAAGTGGGAAAGGAGTACATGCATGATGGACAATAGACCATACATTATAATCATGTTATAAAATATACAGGTTCACGAACAGTACAATGCAACTTGGGTAATTGTACATTCCTACATCTACATTATACAGAGATGGGGATCAGAAGGCGGGATGCCACTAGACTCCGGGGACTACTTAATTTATTATGGGGATGGAGGTTGAATGGTGGAGAGTGTTACTAGATACCAGAGACTAGCTCATTTATTATGGGGATGGGGATTAGAGGGTGGGGGTGCCACTAGAAGCTAGGGAATATTTAAACTTTTATATGCATGGGGATCGAACAGCAGGGGGGTGCCACTAGACAGCATGGAATATTTAAACATATGGGAACAGGAAACAGATGGCAGTGGGTGCCTCTAGACACCTAGGAATAATTAAACCTATAGGGGAATGGGGTTCAGAGGCGAGGCATGCCACTAGACACCATGGATTAATTAAATTTTACAGGGATGGGAACTGGAGGGCAGAGGTTCCACTAGATATCAGGGGATATTTAAACTTTTAAGTAGACAGGCAAAAGGGGTGGGGGTCCATCACAGGAGACTGCAAGCTTGCCACTGCTTTCCATGCAAATGAGCCCATTTGGGCATGCATATGGCCCCTTTGTGCTTTGCATGCCCCGTGGGCTCATTTGCATGTTATTGGCAAGATTGGAGGAATGGTCAGAAGTATACAGCTAGGATTCAATGCAAAGAAGTGCAAAATAATGCATCTGGGAAACAAGAACCCAGGGAAGAATACACAATGGGGAGGTAGTAACAACAACAAAAAGGAAAGAGAACCTGGGGTAATCATATCAGATGACCTTAAGGTTAGCAAGCAATGTGAGAAGGCAGTAGGGAGGGCTGGTGGTGTACTGGGATGCATAGGGAGAGGCATCAGCAGCAGAAAACAGGAAGTTGTTATCCCTCTGTACAGACAGTTGGTGAGACCCCATCCAGTACTGTGTCCAGTTCTGGAGACCCATCTCTGCAAGGACATAGACAGGATAGAGGCAGTCCAGAGGAGGGCAACTAAAATGGTGCAGGGTCTGAAAGAGAAGCCGTATGAGGAGAGACTAAAGGAGCTTAATATGTATACCCTTGAGGAAAGAAGGGAGAGGGGGGACATGATATAAACTTTTAAGCACCTCAGTGGAATCAACAAAGTCCAAGAGGGTAGCATCTTTCAGAAAAAGAGATGTGCAAGAACAAGGGGACACAATATAAAGATAGAGGGGGCGGTTCAGGGGCAATGTGAGGAAGTATTATTACACAGAGAGGGTAGCGGATGCATGGAACAGCCTTCCTGAGGAGGTTGTGGGGTCTAAAACTGTGGGAGAATTCAAGAATGCATGGGACAGACATAAGGCAATTCTTGTGGGGGGTAGGAAGAAATAGGCTGTTGGTTAACTAGGATCTGCGGCCTATCCTGTAGGTAGGGAAATGGGCAGACTAGATGGGCCAAGCGGTCCTTATCTGCTGTCAAAGTCTATGTTTCTATGTTACTGGCTGAATATCGTGCTAGGGGATCCCAGCTCTAACAGGTCTGCAGCAGCTACATGCACTTTGGTGTGGGTATCATACAACCCAATCCATTTTGGGGCAGTGCTACTTGATCTTGTACTGCCTCGATACGACTCTATATTCGTTGATAGTGCTGGTGCACAATCCCACTGAATATAGCATCCTTGGGGTCGTGGGCAAGGGGAAACACAGTGCAAACCTTTGCACTCCACTTTTGACCATTACTCAATATCCGGTGCCAGGAGTCGTAAACGAAGAGGTTTCAAACAGGGATACACAACTAGTAACAGATAATGAATTGATACAGATGGAGAAAACAAAGAACTATTACATTTATGTCCTACTTCATGAATTTGCTATTCATGACTGTACTTTTAACTAATATTCTGCTCTGCACTATAACTTTTCTAGTCCAGTCCTTTCTTTCCTTATCCTCACCCTCTCTGTTTTCCACCTTCTGCTCCATCCTGCCCCTCACCCTGCTTCCCTGCTACCTCTCCTCATCACCACTGTTCCCCAATAATATTTTTGAAGCTCACCCGCCTGTATGCATAATTTCATTTACCTCAGTGGAATTATAGTTCAACTCTCCAGGTACCCCTTTGATATCTTTTCCACAATGATTATGTATTTCTTGTTGAAATCCATTGACCTTGTTACAGTCTCCATTCAGTATCCTTCTATTCAGTATTGTTTCTTCAGTACCAGTGTATTTGTGCTGCATAACTATGTATAATACGCCATAATGTAGCTTTTTTTATGTTAGAGCCTGCCCCTCCCCAGACCCACTTGGTCAAACAATTTTAGATAAATAAGAATACACAGAAATAAATAGGAATATGTCTTTCCAGTGCACTGTAACCACATCACAAAGAATGCAGAAATGTTCATTTTCCTCAGTAAACCACATATTTGCCCACAAAATCTTTGAAGATAATTGTGCGCTGCAGATAGATAACTATTCACTCATTCTTTAGAAACAAACTTACAGGAGGATGTATCTAAAAGATAAATATTCTTGTTCCTGTTTTTAATTGGACTCTGTGAACTGAATATCTGTTCTTGATCTAAAAAGCTGATTTTATAATAGCCTATGTAATCTGCACCTGTACTTCATATTTTTGCTGGCTGCCTGATCGTGAAATATCCCCTAGTGTTGTTACCTGGTTAATTAATAAAAAACTAATAATACATGCCATTTCTTACCTCAACTTTCTGATTTTACCTTTGGATTTCATCAGTCCATTACATAGCTCTTTGCTCTAAATAACTAAGACAATTCCAACTCAGATCCAGCTCTTTAAGGGACTGGTTTCTGTGAGACCAGATGACAATTCTGTGCAACTGATGGCTGTAAGATTACAATGTTGCAGCCTAGATGAAAATAAGACAAAAGAAATAGCTAAGGGTAGAGACAATCTCCTATACTGTACAGTAGCTGTGTTTGGAATGTATTCTCAATACTGACCGTGCCTACTTATTAATAATCATGTCTGGGATTCAGTAGCTAAATTGGTTATGTACAGGTAGGGGACCTCACACGTCTAGATTTGGAGGTGTTGGAATGGTCATGTTTATGTGGTGGAGCTCTCTTATACTGTTCAATAAAAAAAATTGACAGAGGTGTAAGAACTCTCCTACAATTTTATATGAAGGTGTGAAACTGAGTTCCTGTGGGCTCCTGTGCAATTTAACCTCTGCTGGGGTTACATTTGCATCACTCTACCCTGACTATAAGCCCTGTTCACTACAGCATAAGCATGGTGATTTAAAACGTTTTTAAATATGGATTAAATACCACGCTGTAGCATCTGTGTTGCTCTGTCCACACTGTCACTGGTGTGTTGTAAACCGTTATTAAAAATGGTTTACAGCATCTGCACTATGCCTTTGAACCGGATTAACCATCAGCTGGTTCCAAATCGGGATGTCCAGCTTTATTAAAGGATATCGGTCCGACCATCCGCACTGCAGGTTAGTCTGATTTAGCTCTGAAACCATTTTTTAAATCCTGCTCAAGCCTACCTCGAATCAGGGTTTGATCATGGTTTACTGAAACAGTTCCAAAGTCATGTTCAGTGCAAACACAAACCGTGCTTCGGCTACTGAAAATGTTTTATGGTGGATAGAATGTTTTAAGTTGTCCAGAGTGAACAGGGCCTAAAAGTCCACTTTTTTACTTCATAGCAACAGGCAGGGTTCCAAAAGTGACATACTTCAGTTTCTTTTCACTTACAACAGAATCTTTTTAGTGTCAAACATTGTAATAAACATTCCATTGTAAAACAAAAACATTGCTTTAGTTGACATTTTTGATCTGAAAACAAATTATCAATGAAAGGAAAATTAATTACTGAATTGTCCCCTTGAATTTGTAAATTATTGATTTCCCTTTAAAAAAATATGAAACACTCTGAAAATAAAAATAAAGGTACTCACAAATCAAACTGTGTGTAACAGTGGTACATTTTACTAACACCACAGCTATACAGAATAGAAACCTACACAGCAGGGATGCTAATTTATTAATCAAATGTAACATTACAGTGGAATGTGTACTCACAGTAGCTTCTTGATTCTACACTTTGGATCTTTAAGTCCAACAGAGCACTTGTACTCCAAAATCCGTTAGTCCATTCTTGCTCAGGTCTAGCTCCATGAGTGATTGATTGGTACTAAGCACGGCAGCAAGGTCCCCACATATATTTGGTGTTAGAAAGCATCTTTTCAGTCTGAAGCAGAGAAACAAAATGTGTATTAATAAATATCACAAAAACGTACTATGCATCTGAAAAGGGCATTTACAGCAGTAACATTTGTGTCATAGTTAATTACTGAAATAATCTCTGTATTAAACTATCAATATAGTTATCTGTGGGGCATTTAGTATGGAGGGCACAAAATGAAGTATCAGGCATGATAGTACCAAGCAGTTTGGATGTCCACATTTTTCCATGGAAAAATTCAGAAGCATGGGACACCACCTCAGAGATGGTTCATACTGTACATGAAAACGTAACTCATGAAATGTAATTTTTTCTTCAGGTCTGTAGATTTTTCAGATGTGGTTCTAATACTCAAACACTGGCATGTGCAATGTTGCTGCTTGTGAAGATTACAAAACATATTTGGCAAGAAAATGTCTGTTTGGAAAATTCAAGGGCGTCACCAAAGTTACAAATAATGTACAGTACATGTTGATGTTATTTCTAAATAGAGCAGGTCCCAGTGAAAAATCACTATATATAAAGCTGCTTTGTGGAGCTGGACCTTGCATACACTTCCAAGACATGAAACCACGTGTGTGTGTGGGGGGACACTCTTGGCTAAAGCCCAAACATCAGATAAATCTTACATTTTCTTTATTCTTAATATTTCCCCAATATTTTGCCACTACTTACATGGCTTCTTCAGGGGGAAATACTGACATTTAATAAACATAAACAATCATACATATTTTGTATTGCTTCTGAACATTATAAAAACATACATTCTTGAATCCCTGAACCATGGTGATGTGGCCACGGTTCAGGGATTCAAGAATATGTGGGATAGGCACATGGGAAGCATCAAGCTAGGGTGAATGGGGGGGTGGCTTGTAACATCTAGGGTACCTTAAGCATTAGAAAGAGGGATATGGCAGACTGGATAGGCTACAAGGCCCTTATCTGCCAACAGCATCTATGTATCTATGTACATACCAGTTTATACTTCAGCTATTAGTCAGTTCTTCTCCATGTGAAAACTATTTAGCATTGTGATATAAACTGCTGAAACATGATGCAAATCTAAATAAATACATGTTTCTTTTGCATAATATTGTACATTTATGACCACACTTCAGTGCAATCACATATTCATTTAAATGTGCACTACACACTCATGTTACTGCCATCAGTTAACTGACCAGTCAAGCATGGCTGCAGTTCACACTTGCTAACAAATAAATATAAAAAGAAAACACATTTCTCGTAACTAAAGTTATTTACCTTCTATTTTAATGTTAATAATACAAAGACACAACTTATTTTAAGGTGGTATGGTTACTTAATTGTTCTTCAGTCACTTGATGTACCCTCCCCCAATATATACAGTATGAATATAGTTTTACTAGGCATCTGTCATTGTGTTGTAATTATTATGTAATGATACATATAGCTTCCACATTGCTACTACAATTTAAAGCTGTTTTCTTTTGCATCCCATAACAGAACAAATCCTGCTGGCAATATTTCATTTGAAAAGTAGCATCTTAAGATTAAACATATTTCTTAATTAACCATGTTCCATCTTGCCTTATTGTTCTCTTGATTAGCAGTACTAGTGGCTTTAAAAAGTTGTAGCAAGTGCTCTATAGAAAGCTTCACTTCCTGTGTATTTATTCATTCCACCTAATGTGTAGTTGCATTTCTGTGCAAAATCTTATACAAAATTTGCTCTACAAAAATACCTGCATTTATGTTAGATTTTACTAGGTTTTTTTTTCAAATCTTATTTGATTGCTGGTTTCAAGAACCAAGTACTACTGGCAGTATCACTGTTTGTTCAGTTTACCCTTCACATTTGCTTACTATGTTTCATTCCCATGCATTTCAATTTGTCTTGCTCACTGTTTACTAGTATATCATAAGATCCCTTATTCCACTGCTTTGCACCTTTCTGTTTGCTTCCTAAACATTCACAACATCCATACTGTTGTATGGCAACCCATCTCTGCACATTTCTTCTCTTAAGTCTAAACTGCTAGGAATGCAGTTTTTAGCTTTTTGCCTTCTTTACAGTATAAAGTGACATGTACTTTCTTCTTTCACCATGGATTTACTTAAATATATACCAGTACTCATTTGTTAATCTTTCTCATATAGCTACAGTATCTCAACCAGTGCAAAGTTTATTAAGGTAATGCAGTATTGCAAGGCTACGCCTGTAGTTGGATGTGCGGAGCAACAAACCACTCCCCCATCAAGCCTTTAAAGGCTGCTCCTTCTGGCTAGTCCAGGATCATTTCTTTCATTGAGGCCGGAGGCACTGCCCATCCGCCTTTCCTCTCTGTTCCTCTACCTTGGGCTTTTGCCCATGCATTTGTGGTCACATCCAACTGCTGACTTGCTTCCATTGCCTGGTCCCATTCCCCACTTCTGTTTGCTCCCCTGCCCCTTCTGCCTCCTTTTCTTGTACCTTTTTTCATTGTCTTACATTCCGTCTGCCTCCTCCTTCCCTCTTTTGGGGATGATCCTTCTCCACTCCAGCTTTGTTGCATTAGTCATTCTGCCTAGCAGCTGGTGGTGGTGAGCAGTGGACATGCACGGTGCACTCAGCAGGTGCGAATGGACTGCTTGGATGGGCAGCTTGCTGGGAGCCAGGCGGTGTGATTATCACACGACTGGTGGTGTATCATCTTCTGGTGCTTCTCCTCTCCTTGGCCCATGCTCCTCATGGCCAGTGGGGATTTCTGCTGCTGGTCTGCATTCCTCTCCCTGCTTGCGTTGTCCCATGCTCCATCTTTGTTTTTTGTTTCCTCCCCATCTTTCAGCATGGCTTCAGCCACACGCTCTTCCCCTGTGTGTTTCTGCCTTGCTCGTCACCTGTGTTCCGTTTTGGAGTGTCGACTATCCTTATCTCTCTACCTCTATAATTGTTTCTCTCTTGCCCCTGCCCACAGGCCTTAAGTGTTCATATTCTCTGTCATGAAACCTGCACTTTTCTCGCATTTCTTTCCTGTTGTCATTTCCCCCAACTGGACTTCTATATTCATTATCATTTCATTGCTCATAACATTTTCTCCTGGGTAGGGTGACCCTATCATGGCTGCTGGCCTTTTCTTCATCCTTTACTCATTACCACCCTCCCACATGCCTTTGCCATTTGCATTTTTTCTTGCCCTGGCCCTATACTCCTGGCTACTCCATATGTGTTGCCTCCCCTCCTCATTCATACCCTACTCCTTCACTACTCACCTGTCAGCTACCTACACCTTTGTTCCCGACACCCATGCTTGTTGTTCTCCCCATCTTGCTCCCTTCTGTCATTCCATATGTCAGCTCCCTCCATGGTAGGTCTCTGCCTGTTTTACCTCCATGTTCTTTCTCCTAGAAAATTTTCTTCACTTCTTGGTCTCCCAGTGCCTAGTTCGTGGCTCTCTGTTTTTCCCACAGTGGGGGACTGCTGAATCACAGTGGGCACCGTGGCTCCAGGCAGCCGGCTTTCTACCATCTCCCACTTGTACTGATATTCCTGTCTTCCCTACCATCTCTTCCCATGCTGACATCTCAGCTCATCATAGGCTATGGGTTTTCAACCAGCCACCATCGTCTCACCTCTTGGTTCATTCATTCCTGTTCTTTGGTCCTATTAGCCTTCAGGCTTCCCTCCATCCAACATACCACGTGTATTCCTCTTAAACCTCCGGCTTATCCATTTCAACTTCATAGCTCTGCCTCACTACTCCTAGTACTCCACCTCCCCATCAGCTACGGGCTTTGCCCGTCCATTCTCGTTCTCCTTCATGTTGTTCAATCCACTCCTAATTTGGCTTCTCAATGGCCCCAGTTGGCATGCACTCCCATGGTTGCTACTGCAACCTATCTCCTCAGCACCTAAGTCAAGGTCTCCTTCGCTCAATCTGGCCTCTCTGAAGGTCTCCTCGTTCACATCAACTATCCGAACATACCCCTCATATGGGTCTCATGCTACCTTGACTCGACTTGCTCTCCACTCGGAGATGTGCCTTCCATGTCCATTGATCCATGGCTCAGGGCTAGCTTGTAGCCAACGGTCTTGCTCTGCACCCCTGAAGTCCACATCTAGAGCATCTGAAGCATGGAGAGGTCCTCTCCCTGGCCCCTAGTGAGAATATCTTTGCTGCGGTGGACCTTCAGTCCCTCACTTTGGCAACACCTCTGGATGTAGAATTTACAACTTCAAGCTGTGAGGGGTGGGAATTTCATCTGTGGGGCCCCTTTAGCTGCCCGAGTGGGTTCAGAGGCGCCTTCTGAGCTATTCTCCATCTGACCTCCTCTGGTTCACCTGGTCTGTTTCATAGGCTCATGTAGGCTGGCTGAGTGCCTTGGAGGTCATTTCCCAGCTTTACGTTTGGGTGTCTAGTTGCAGAGATGTCACTTGCAACACTCAACAACATTCCTGTTAGAAGGCTAGAGTGAGAGCTTCTTTCAAATTGGAATATTTTCCTCTTCCCTCGATCTCAACTCTAAATAGCAGTAGTTGAGCCATCACTAATCAAAAAGTCCTTCAGCCTGGAGGAAGGCAATCTAGGCCTTGGATCCCAGAGTTTCCTCCTCAAGGGTTTTTCCTCTCTTCTGTGCCGATGGTCATAATATTTAGATAGAGTTAGTGCTTTCATAGGTTTCATAGTTAGGATCCACTGTTGGATGGAGTCGGATGGTGGCCCCAGCTGTTCCCTCTCTCCTTAGGAAGTCCCGCCCTCCAGCATCATGTCAGCTTTCATTCTGCTCATGTCCTCATCCTCTCCCCTTCCACTCCTGTCCTTCCCATCTACATCTAGTGACCTCCATTCCTATCCTCGATAGCTTCTGACTTCTTGCCTCCTCGATGCTCGACACACTTCTGGGTATTCTTTCTGGGCTTCTTCCTAAGCTACCTCTAGCCAAGGGAATCATTCCCATGGTACCTACGGGGTGGAACCCTTCTCTAGGGTTTCTCGCCATCATAGCCCTACAGGGTGGTGTATATATCCCATGGATAGAGAGGTGAACAGCCACACTGTATCTAAGTCACACAAGCATATATTATACCAAGTTGTGTAAACACATTGAACTTACTTTTAGACTTCTATAGGTGTATATTGCATGTGAGCAGGCAGCACTGAAGTTAATTAAGAAATATGTTAATTCATAACATGAAACATAGAAATATAGAAGTTGTTGTCAAATAAGGACCTCTTGGCCCTCCTAGTCTACCCAGTTTTCCCTGCCTATCTGTGCCACTGCAGACTCTAGTCAATCTCTGTTCATCTCCTCCCCTTGCCTAACTACCAAGGTCCCCTTGTATCTGTCCAGTGCATGCTTGAACCCCATCACTGTTTTGGCACCCACCACCTCCACTGGAAGGCTGTTCCAGGGATCCACCACCCTCTCTGTGAAGAAGTGTTTCTCACATCTCCTCTGAGCCCTCCCTCCACTTCATTGTGTGACCTCTTTGTCCTCAAGCGTTTTTTCCTATGGAAAATGCTACCTTTCTGTACCTTATTAATATACTTTAGATATTTGAATGTTTCTATCATATACCCACTTTCCCTTCTCTCTTCCAGAGAGTACATATTCAGTTCCTTGAGTTTCTATTCATAGGGCTTTTGATGCAGACCCTGCACCATTGTGGTAGCCCTCTTTTGTACCGCCTCCACCTTATCAATGTCCTTCTGGAGGTGAGGCCTCCAAAACTGGATGTAGTACTTGAGGTGGGGTCTCACCAGTGATTTGTACATGGATAATAGTACCTCTTTCTTCCTACTGGTGATGCCCTCCCTGTGCACATAGTATCCTGCTAGGATTCCCCGTGCCTTATCACAGTGCTTGACTACATTCAGGTCATCAGCAATTATTACATCCAGGCCCTTTCCTGTTTGGTGGTTGCCAGTATTTCCCTCCCAATTGGTATATAGCATGATTTTGCACTTTTTGCATTGAAACCCAGATGACAAACCCTTGACCATTCTTCTACATTTTCAAATCATCATTATTTTCACCCTTGGTGTGCCCACTCTTTTGCAGTTTTTGTGTCATCCAGAACAGGCATATTTTCCCTTCTAGCCCTCCTGCAATGTTGCTAATAAGGTCACTGAAGAGGATCAGACCTTGGACTGGGCCTCGAGGCACCCCTCTGGTCACATTGTCTTCTCCAGAGTGGACACCATTTACCACCACCCTCTGACTCCTGTTGTGCCAACCAACTTCTTTCACAGTTTATAACTTTTGACCCTCTCCCAGACAGGTCCAGCCTGTTCACCAGTCTTCTGTGTTTAACGGTGTCAAAGACCTTACTGAAATCCAGGTAGACCACATCTACCACTCCTCTCCGCTCCAGTACCCTGATCACCCAGTTGAAGAATTGATAGAATTGATCAGGTTTGTCTGGTAAGACCTCTCCCTGTGAAACTATGTTGCCATGGGTCCTGTAATCCATTAGTCACAAGGTATGCCACCATCCTTTCCTTCAGTAGTGTTTCCATTACTTTGCCCACTACTGAAGTCAGGCTGACAGGTCTGTAATTTTCTGCCTCCTCCCTATTCCCAGTTTGTGATGGGACCACATCTGACCTTCTCAGTCCCTCAGAACCTCCCCTGTTTCTGCTGATAAGTTGATCAAGTTGTTAATGGTGCAGCCACCACCTTTGAGCTTCCTCAGTATCCTGGGGTGGCACCCTATCAGGTCCCACTGTCTTGTCTACCTTTAATTGTGCTAGTACCTTGGGGACGTTCTCCTCTGTAAAAGGACTTGTGTTCGCATCCTTACCATTTGTATAGGACTCTGAGCTGCAAACCTGGAGACCGGGGTTTGAATCCCACATCCTTCACTTGCATACTGTGTGACCCTGAGCAAGTCACTTAACTTCCTTGTACTCCCAGGTCGCACCTGGAAACAAGCTTCGGCTTAGTGTGTCTTTCCTGGTTAAACAATTTCCCCTTTGCCTATTTATGACCTTGTCCTTTATCTTTGGCCCGTCACTTACCCCTTCTTCTGTAAATACTGAAGAAAATAATTTGTTCAATATGTCTGCCTTGTTTTGGTCCTCCTCCTCCTCCTCCTTCTCACAAACCCATTCTTCTCCATTTATCTTTACTATTTCCCCTTTGGTCCCTTTGGTCTTCCTCTTCTCACTTATATATCTAAAGAAAGTTTTATCCTCTTTTTTACTGATTGAGCAATATTCTCCTCTGTTTGTGCCTTTGCATGTCTAACTGTCTTCCTGCCTCCCTTTGTTTGTCCTGGTAGTTTCCCTATCTGCTTCCTTCTTTGTGTTTTGTACTTTCTAAATGCTAGCCTTTTGCTCTTATTCTTTGCTACATCTTTAGAGAACCATAGCAGTCTCTTTTTTTTTCTTGCCCTTGTGAACCTGCCTGACACAGATATTTGTTGCCTTTTAATGATCCCCTTCATTTTTTGCCCATAGTTCCTCAATTCCCCACAGATTCACTATTCCTGCCATGACATCCCTGTGGCTTTCTCCCATTTTCCTGAAACTGGCTCTCCTGAAGTCCAGGACCCTTGTCTTAATTTGACTCCATTCTAGCCCAGTCCTTATATTGAACCACTCTGTACAGTGATTGCTGGACCCCAGGTTGTCACCCACCATGATGTCAATAACACTGTCCCCATTTGTCAGTACCAGGTCCAATATCACCCCACCCCCCCATGAGTGGGCTTCTTAACTAGTTGCCTATGGAATGCCCCTTTCAGAGAGTCGGATGTCCCTACTCTGACAGTTGCTGCAGCTGGTAGACTTCAAATCACATCTGGTAGATTGAAGTCCTCCACCAGGCAACACCTCCCCCATGTGTGCCATCATATTCGTATCCACCCCCCCATGTTGGAGGTCTGTAGATCACGCCTATGTGAATAGTGGCCCCGTTATGTGTTTCCACGGTGACCCACAGTACCTCAGCTCTTCCCTGCTTTCCCTGTATTTCCATGACTTTTATTCTGTCCCTAACATAAAGAACCACTCTTCCCCCTTTTTTACACACCCTGCCTTTTCTGAACAGAGTATACCCTAGAATGACCACATCCCAAAGCTTATTTTTGCTGCATCAGAACTCGATAACTGTAACCATATCCAGGTCTACTTCTGCCATGGTGGCTCCCACAGGACTGCAGTCTTGTTGCCTAGACTTCCAATGTTTGCAGACATGGCTCTTTGCAACTTTTCAAATCAAATATTGTCAATAGGATTCATGTCTGTTAAGAGATGCAAATAAATACATACATACATTAATAAATTGTAGTAGCAATGTGAAAGTCAGATGTATCATTACAGAATCATTACAACACAAAACCAGATGCCTAGCAAAGCTGTGTTCATACTGCAGATACTGTTTTTTGCAGAGTAGTGACTAGAGAACAGTTAAGGTAACTATACCACCTTAAAATAAGTTAAGTCTTTTTGTATTATTAACATTCAAATGGAATGTTTATTTATTTAAATTTTTTATGTATTTCAGTTTAGGATTAATATCTTTAAGTCAAGGACTCATTTTCAAAGATTCCAAGTCAGTTAAAAGAACAGATACAGGCAACATAACACAAACAGAATTCTAAAAGAACCAAGGGAAGAACTAGTAATGCCACTGACTACTATTTTTAATAAATCATGGGAGGATGGTATGGTACAGGAGGACTGGAAGAGGGCGGATGTGATTCTTCTTCACAAAAGTGGGAGCAAGACAGAGGCAGGAAACTACAGACCTGTCAGTTTGACCTCAGTGGTAGGAAAAATGATGGAATCATAGATACATAGACAGTGTCAGCAGATAAGGGCCTATGACCCACCCAGTCTGCCCATTTGAGCTTGTAAGTTCAGTTTATGTTTTCCTAGAAGTCCGTTGCCCCTTACCCCTGACTTCCAGAATTCCTTTATGTCTATCCCATGCATTCTTAAATCCCATGATTGTTTCAGCCCCCACCACTTCCTCTGGCAGGGTGTTCCACTTGTCCACCACCCGTTCTGTGAAGAAATTCTTCCTCACGTTTCCTCTGAATCGTCCTCCCTCCAACTTCATCCCATGCCCTTTAGTCCTGGAACATCTTTTTCACTTAAAAATAGTGTATTCCTACACCCTGTTCCTCCCTGTAAGATACTTGTATGTCTCTATCATATCCCCTCTCTCCCTCCTCTCCTCCAGGGAGTACATATTCAGTTCCTTCAACCTGTCCTAATAGGACTTGTGATGCAATCCATGTACCATCTTAGTTGCCCTCCTCTGAACCTTCTCTACCCTGTCTATGTCCTTATGTAGGTAAGGTCCCCAGAACTGTACACTGTACTCCAGGTGGGGCCTCACTAGTGTCTTGTATAGTGGAATTATGACCTCCCTTTTCCTGCTGGTGATGCCCCTGCCTATGCATCCCAGCATCCTATTTGCTTTATCTGCTGCCTTGTCACACTGTTTCTCTACCACCTTGAGGTCATCAGAGATGATAACCCCAAGATCCCTTTCATGCTTAGTGCATGCTATATCCTCACCCCCAACTGATATATTGTGCAGGTTTTTGTGCCATATGCATTATCTTGCACTTCTTTGCATTGAATTTCAACTGCCAAACCCTTTGCATTGAATTTCAACTGCCAAAACCCTGACCATTCTTCAAGTTTCTGCAGATCCCTTCTGAAGGAAAGAACTGTTGAGTACCTGAAGGCCAGTGGGCCACAGGACCCAAGGCTGCATGGATTCACAGCAGGAAGGTCATGTCAGACAAATCTAATTGATTTCTTTGACTGGGTGACCAAAGTAGTAGACCAGGGAGGGGTGGTGGGCGTGGCCTACCTAGACTTTAGCAAGGCATTTGACACAGTCCCACACAAAAGATTAATAAACAAATTAGCCAGCCTGGGAGTAGGTTCCAGGGTGGTAGCCTGGGTAAAACACTGGCTGTACAACAGGACACAGAGGATAATAGCAAATGGAGTCCACAGTGAAGAAAGGGGGTTAGTAGTGGGATACCGCAGGGTTCAGTACTGGGGCCAGTCCTTTTTATTGTCTTTATAATGTGACATTGCAGAGGGACTGGAAGGAAAAGTATGTCTCTTTGAAGATGACACAAAGATCTGCAACAGGGTTGCTATAGTGCAAGGTGGTGTGTAAAGGATGAAAAGGAACTTGGCAAGGTTGGAGGAATGGTTAAATGTATGGCAGCTTAGATTCAGTGCAAAAGTGCAAAGTAATGCATCTGGGAAACAAACCCCGGGAAGAGTACACAATGGGTGTGATATACTAACAACAACACAAATGGAAAGGGACCTGGGGTAGTCAGCATCAGATGACCTAAAGGTGGGCCAGCAAGGTGAGAGGCAGGTAAGGAGGGGTTGGGGATACTGGGATGCATAGGAAGAGACATCACCAGTAGAAAACACAGGAAGTTGTTGGCCCTCTGTACAGACAGTTGGTAAGACCACATCTGGAGTACTGTGTACAGTTCTGGAGACCCCATCTCTGCAAAGACATAGACAGGGTGGAGACTGTGCAGAGGATGGCAACCAAAATGGTGTTATGTCTGCACCAGAAGACATATGAAGAAAGACTAAAGGAGCTTAAGATGTATAGCCTCGAGGAAAAGGGGGGTGGGACATGATAGAAACTTTCAAATACCTCAAGGGAATAAACAAAGTCCAAGAGGGTAGCATCTTTCAGAAAAAGAGATGTACAAGAACAAGGAGGCACAATTTGAAGATAGAGGGGGGATGGCTCAGAGTTAATGTGAGGAAGTATTTCTTCACAGAGAGGGTTGTAGATGCATGGTACAGCCTTCCCAAGGAGGTCGTAGAGTCAAAAACAGTGGGGGAATTTAAGAATGCATGGGACAAACATAAGGCAATTCTAGTGGGGGTTAGGAGGAAGTAGGCTGTTGGTTAACTAGAATCTGCAGCTTATCCGTTAGGTAGGGAAATGAGCAGATTAAGTGGGCCAAGCAGTCCTTATGTGCAATCAGATTCTGTGTTTCTATAGCACAGCAGTGGATTACAAAATAAGGTTATAGAGGGTTGCACATGCTTTTAAGTTTGACTAATACATAGGAGTCTAGGTTTCACTAGTAAACAGGAGTCAAACATTATAAGTTTCACTAATACATAGGTGTAACATTGTAAATAACAACACTAAGTGTGGGCATAATAGTGTTAGAAACAGGAAAGAGGGTGAGAGCCAGGAATTCAGTCTCCACTGGGTAGTACAGGGGAAAGTGGGGTGAAGCATGGACAGTTGCCAGAGTGGTGGCCAGGGGTGTGAATGGGGAAGGTGGAAGCAGCCCCAAGTAGGCATTGTTAGATGTTCACGTATGTAGTTGATGGAGTGGACGATTTGTGAGGGTGGGGGATTGACAGTTTATTGTAGTGTTGCCTATGCAAGATAGGTATTTTTGGGTAGGGGATTTGTTGAATGTAAATAACCTTTGTTACCAGAAATGCGTTTACTTATTTACAATTTTGTTAGCAAGTGGTTGAGCTGCAGCCATGCTTGACAGGCCAGTTAACTGGTGGCAGCACAAGCGCGTAGTGTGCATTTAAACGAAGTATGTGGTTCCACCGATGTGTGGTGGCACATGGACAACATTAAGCAAAAGAAACAGGTGTTTATTTAGATTTTTGATATATTTTAGCCATGTTTATCACAAAGCTAATAGTTTTCCCATGGAGAGGAATTGAATAATAGCTGAAAAGCTGGCATGTTTTTATGCTGTAATGTTCAAAAGCATAAGGTAGATTTTCAAGACTATGCAAAATAATTGTAGGGAGTCCAGGATGTCCGTACTTCTGACTGTTGCTGCAGCAGATAGGCTTCAATCCACATCTGGTAGACTGAAGTCCCCCACAAGCAACACCGCCCACCTTTTTGTCCTGGCCTTCCCAGATTTCTGAGCCCATTCTGTGCTAGTCCCCTGCTGTGATAGGCTGATTGCCTTTTTAATTCCATTTAAACTTCTTATACTAGTATTTATGCATTATTTTTGTTTTATGTTTTATGCTGTTTCTTATTATGTTTTTTGTTAGGCTCCCAGAACCTCTGGGATTGGGCACCCTACAAATACCATTGCCTTGCCTTGTTTATGTTTATTAAACTTCTGTATTTCCCCCTGAAGAAGCCATGTAAGAGGTGATAAAATGTTGGGGCACTATTAAGAGTAAAGAAAATGTAAGATTGATTTGGTGTTTGGGCTTTTTTGCCCAAGAGCATCTCCCTTCCCATTTCACATTTTGTTGCTGTCCCTAAAGATTCAGGGCAGTCATTGTTCTGCCAAGAAACATTGTCTTAAAAAGTGCAGGAGACACCAAATTATTTGCATAAATGTTTCAAATACTGAACTGTATAATTTATTATATTAAAAAAATACATATATAGAACATTATAATAAAACATATTTATATGTAGCTACAGAAGTAGCAGTTGGTTTGACAAGTTATTTTCCAAAAATCCCTGGAACTCTCTCAGGAGATTTATGAGATTTCATGCAACACAGGCAGCAGCAGAATTTTTTATGTAGGTTTCTCCAGAGAATCTCAGGAGGTAACTTGCTGGATCAACTGCTACCACTTTTACTATATATGTTAGCAAAACTTGGTAGTACTTTTACCTCTGAGCTGGAGGGTCATGATTTCCTATTAAATACTGGACACTTGTGTACATGTCCATTGTTTTGTAGGTGTCCTCCTTTGGATTCCCACTCTAAAACATCATATATCTACATAGCATGAGAAGAGGGAGCATTGCAGCATATTGGTTTGGATATGTCTGTAGTGGAATTTGGTAAAGTCAGTGTTGTGTAGTAGTAGGTGCCCACAAGATAGACCACACATCTCGTCCTTTACCACACAACTGTACTAAAACCACAGCACAAATGTGAAATGAGGCCGTGGTCCATTCTGTCTATCTCCAGTAATCTCCAAAGTGGAAGTACACATAAAGAAATCCCTTTTTATTTGAGTATGGTATTACTACAGGTATACTGGCTAACATTCATCTTCAGAACAGTCATAATGTGATTGTTCATGACTGCGTGCAAATGTCAAGTGCTTACTGGATGCAAATGACAGCATAACATTTCTACACTACAAATACCTCACACAATGCTTTGTAATATGATTTAAAAATGTTGTTTGAAAGGCCCTATATAAAATCAGACTTTTATTCACTGTAATGAAGTATTCTTACATTAACTTTTTAATTCTGCAGTTTGGATTCATCAATCCTGCAGAGAGCTGTGACGCTCCTGAATCTTTGATTTCATTCCAACTCAGAATCAGCTCCCTGAGTGACTGGTTGGTACTGAGAACTGTGGAGAGCTCCTTGCAGCTGTCACCTTTGAGACTACACTCCTGCAACCTAGAGAGAGGCAAGTAAGGCAAAGGGTTTTATGTTTGAACAGAAGCATGGAACATCTTTATTTTCTCACAAAAATGTGACCTACTAATGTTACTTGTAAAGTCATAATAAGTTTTAAACAGCCAAAAATTCACAGGGGGAACTAACTTCTGCTTGACCACAGTCACACATGCCTGGGAAGGGATCGGAAGTGAGATCACCAGGGAAAACTCTTGTACTCTGTATTTCTTGCACTAACTGGAAGCAACAATCTTTCATGTCTAAAACTGGTCAGCTAGTACTGTTCGTACAGGAAGTGATGCAAGGCTAACTTATAGGTTCCTCATTGTGGTGGTTAAGGCCACTGGCCAACTACTATATTTAAAATGTATTTCTTCAATGTAATCTTCATTTGTTTCTGAGTACTCCAAAGTTAAGAAAAATATACTGTGCAACTTTTGCATAGTGTCAGCATAATAGGCACTGAATATTGGCTTTACTTAGGGTTAGATGCTAAATGCTGTATAGCTACTACAGTTTTGGAGAAGAAATGCAAACTTGATTGCTCATAGAATAAAATCAGCTGAACTAGCAGTTCTGTCTCAATATTAACTGAAAATACAGAGGCCCTGGTGAGTCCTTACATGGTAACATAATAATTTAAAGTTAATATGGACACAAAGTACATGACGTCCACTCTTCATCTATTCTGATTCATAAACAGTTATGCACATATATGCTGTGCAAATATACTAATTTTAAAGGTTTACTATCCAGAGAATCCAGGGATTCCCTTGGCAAGCAGAAATTTGGCATGCAGCACTACAACTTCGGCCTGACCAGGGTTTTATTGAGTAGCAGGATTACTTTCCTGCCCAGTTGGTAAAGAAGGCTCAGTACAAAAATTACCAAAAGACTGGTCCAATTTCTGAGGTGATGTTAATTTACATATGCTAAAAAGACAAATAACATTAGCACAAAACGACTGAGGCATGGGTTACCCAAAAAGGGCATTGGCAACAAAACCAGGATTCAAAGGAATACAAACTCACACATACCATAAAGCAAATTACCTACACCCTATCAAACAATCAGTGGTGTGATCTGAATCTGTAAGTCAGTACATCATGGCCAAGTTCACAGCACTGTACATTCCATTCTGCCTGATGTTTCTATTTATTACTGACTATTTCATAGCTGCATCCCTAACTGACCCTCTGCTGCACAGTGAGGAGGTCCCACCACACAGTCTCGATACTGAACCCCAGTCTGTGTATCTCACTCCTATTTGTCTGCCAAAACATGGAGTTGTATACCTTGGTAGCTGACTTACCAGAAGGCTGAAGGCTGCAATAGTCCTCTCTTTTTGCTAAAAATGTAAAACAGCTACTTACTTCCTCCATCTGACCATTCCCACTACTTCTCCTGCTATTAACTCTTGCAGGTGATGTTGAGTTAAATCCTGGACCCACCATACCTTCATCTGCCCCTAACCCCTAACATCGTCATATCAAATGCTGAAAGGGCTACAAATTGCTCATTTAAACATACATAGTCTCAGTCCAAAGATATCTGAGCTAGAAGCCTGGATTAATCAATACACTTCTGACATCCTGGGCATCTCGGAGACCTGGCTGAAACTGTGCATCAAACATGAAGTTGCTGTGCCTGGATATAAATGTTTCAGGAAGGATAGACTGGGAAAGGGGTAGTGGTGTCCTCATGTATTCAGGAACACTTAGATGCTGTTGAAATACCCTGTCTGAATGTGGACCTTCTGCTGTTGAATTGATCTTCCTTTCCTCACCCTTGGCACTGTAGAAAAACTCATAGCAGGTTGTGTATACAAGCCTCCTAAAGATGCAGTCCCTGGCCTCCCCTCCTTCATAACCTCCCTTGCTAACCTCCCATGGCATGATCTCATACTTGGAGGTGACTTCAATGTTGACTGGCTGCATTCTAACTCTTCCAAACTGACTGCCATCCTGGCTGACTCAAATCTGGTTCAAATGATTGGTGACCCACTCATATTAATACGAAGATGGGTAATCATACTTTACTTGACTGGGTGGTCACAAACTGTGCCCACGAAGATATAATTAGCAAAGGTCCTCCCTGACAGTAAAAGTGACACTCTGTGTATGGTATAACAACTTCCCTAACCCCCCTCCTAAGATCGTCACTGTTTGGAACATGTCCAGGTTTCACACAAACAACTTTGTTAGTACCATCCACGAAACTGATGGGGTTCCAATTAATATCCTACCAGACATTAACTTTGCACTAGACTATTTTGTGACAAAATTCACTAACATTGTTGATCAACATGCCCCTTTAAGGAGTTGCCAGGTAAAAGGTATTAAAGCACCATGGCTTATCAAGGAGTTAAGGCAGCTCATGTCCACTCGCGATAAGGCATGGAAGACTTATAAGGATAGTGGGTTACCTACCAACTGGCAGACATATAGACAACTAAGGAACAGCTGCAAGAAATCAATCCAAGAAGCTAAATGACTCCACTTCAAGAGACTCCAGACTCCAGATTGAGCATTTTAGTAATCCAAAAGAATTTTGGTGATAGGTTAAGTCCCTTTTGAAGGGTAATACCTCTGAGACTCCCAGTTCCATTGATGCCCAGGGGGTCTCTCTCAATAACCCCCCATCCATTGCCTCTGGCTTCAATGAGTTCTTCACCAATCTGGATAGGTGCACATCAGTATTTTCTAATTCATCTATTCCCTCCCAACCTGACCTCCTGCCATCAGTCGACTCTATGGACCACCCTGCCTTTCATCTAAAGCTTGCATCCCTTGCAGAGGTACGCCATCTCCTCAAGAACCTAAAGGCTGACAACTCACCTGGCCATGACACTCTAGAGACTAAATTCCTTAAGTTGGGGGCTGATGCCCTAGCCTGCCATGTGCGAGATTTATTTAATCAATCAATCCTTCCTTACTTGCACCATCCCTGAAAAATGAAAAGTAGCAGTGGTTGTCCCCATCCACAAGGGAGGTCCCAACTCAACAGTGGATCATTTCTGACCTATTTCAATACTTTTTCCTCTAGCAAAAATAAAAGAGCGGATAATCTATGACCACCTACAGGATTACCTTGACCTCCACCATCTGCTCTCTACCTCTCAGCATCGGTTTAGGAAAAAGCACAATACAATTACTGCTCTGATTCAAGTCACCTCATATTTCATAAGATGAACCATGGCTGAGCCATTGGAGCAATTTTTGTAGACTTGACCAAGGCTTTTGACTTGGTTAACCATGGCCTTCTATTACAACAACTGCATGTCCTTGGTCTTGATGCCACTGTCCTATCCTGGATCCAAAGTTACCTTTACGGCCTTACCCAAAAAGAAAATGGCAGGCTCCCTATCTGACCTGAGACTCATTACCCATGGTGTCCTCCAGGGCTCCATATTGGGCTCATTACTTTTTTCTTTGTATATTAATGACCTCCCTAATAATTGTGGTGGGGCCTCTGTTCACCTATATGCAGACAATGCTATCATATACCATTTCTCTCCTGGTATCGGGTGGCTCAGTTCAACGCCAGCCTCCAATTTCCACACCCTTGAGGACTGGTTCCTTCAGAAGCAGCTTATCCTTAATACTAAAAAAACGAAGAGCATGTTATTCTCCAACTCATCCACACCAACCCTCCCCCTCTGGCTATCCTCTCATGTATGGGGAATGCACTCGAATTGGTCAGATCCTTCAAATACTTGGAGTCACCTTTGATCCCTCACTTATCTTGGATGCACATGTTACAGCCATCACTAAAACTATAAACCAAAAAATTGGTGTCTTCTTCCACATCCGTCCATTCCTTACATTGACCTCATGCTACAAGACTGTGGATGCCACACTCCTGCCCCTCCTTATGTATGGTGCTCCATTACTACTCTCTGGTTCCACAGCCATACTATCACACCTATCACAGGCTTACCATATAGTTGGCAGATATGCTCTCAAGGCCATTGCTCAACACCATCACTGTGATGTCCTGTCTGCCCTAGGATGGCTACCCTATGAATTTAAATTATGCTATGCCACACTAAACTTTATACATAAGCTTGTACATCGCTTCACTCCTCCTTGCCTTCCTGACATTGTTCAATGTCATCTCCCTTGACATACCTCAGACATGCATCTTTGCCTCTCCTCTCAGTGCCAAACTTAAGACTCTCCATTGCTCAGAGATCATTTGCATTTTCTGCTGTGTCCCACTGGATCTCTCTACCTCCTTCTTTACTGGTCTGCACCTCCCTCTCTCAGTTTCAAAGGTCACTGTTAACTCACTTAACCACTCCACCTTGCTCCGGCTGACTCCTAAACACTGTTCACTTCTTGCATGATTCTCCTAACAAAACTTCTCTCTCTCTCTCTCTCTTGCTCTCTCGCTCTCTCCATCTCCCGCTCTCTAAGACAAAAAAAAATGTAAATGATGTCTGAATGTATGTAAGGTTTTGTTGACTGTGTTTAAACTGCTTATTTTTGCATAACTGAATGTAATTGATGTACTCTCTTACTGTATGACTGTTGACTGTGTTTTAGATTGCTTATTTTACATAACTGAATGTAACTGATGTACTCTTTTACTGTATGACTGCTCCTTGTCTAATTTCTTGTGTCAATGAATGCACTCTCAATGTACTGCACTTCCTGGGTCACCCCTGAAAAGGGACTGTTTTTCTCAGAGGCCTACCAGTTACCAAAATTCAAAAATAAATAAATGCAAAGCATTATTGTATATATATAAATCACCATGAACATTTAAATATTAGGTTCTGCTTTTAACTAGGAATGCATAGTGCCAAGGGACTCTCAACGCAATCTGCAGAGTAAGAATGTCCAAGTGTCTTCTTTTCTCACTCTTTGCAGATTGTGTGAGATGCCCTTTGGCACCATGCATCTTGCTTAAAGCAGAACTAGCCTAAATGGTCATGGTGATTTGCATATATGCCCCATGATGCTTTACATTATAGGAGATATGTGTGGTTTTGTATTTCTCTATATAAAATATTTCCTCTGTTTGGATAGCTTTAAATAAGGTAAAGATTACTTTTAATTATTTATTTGTGGTACTGTATATGAAAGAACCTCTTAGAAAATATTTATTTTACCTTTTGGTAAATAACAAAGTTCTATCTAGCTTGTTCTATCAAAAGTCCCCAATTTAGAAATGTAGCTTTGCAAAGCAGAAAGAATTGTAACAGCCTTTTCATATTTTTAAATCAAACCTTCTTATCTCATCTGCTCTTATTTTTGTTTGTTTCCTTTGCACGTCAGCTTCGTGAAGCTGTGTGCAACGAACTTATTTTACACATGGGTTCCCATGGTCTGGCTTGTCAACATAATAAAGTGAATGGATAAGATGGTCTTTTCCTAGAAAGCATGTTTCCCCACTTATTTACACAGCTGGCAGTCAGGTGAACATTTTAAATGATTGTCTTATCCACAATCAAATTAAATAATAACCTGCACAGTGCTTTAAGACTCTGAGCTACAAACCTGAGACCTGAGTTTGAATCCCACAGCCCCACTTGCATACTGTGTGACCCTGAGCAAGTCACTTAACTTTTGTGCTCCCAGGTCACACCTGGAATCAAACTTCGGCTTAGTGTGCCTCTTCTGGTTAAACCATTTCCCCTTCCCCTTCCCCTGTTTGTTTATTTATTTATTTGAAATTACCCTAACTGGTATAACCCTATGAGATGCAGAATATAATTTTCATGGGGGTCCAAGAGAGGATAGCAACAGTTCAACAGATTAATATAGTTCAGCAGGAATAGGTACATATTGGCTTAAATCTACACTAAAGAAAAAAAAACCTGTAAACATTAGTACATCCAAACAGTAATCAAAGCAAGCTAACAAAGTGGGGTCACAGCAAACAAAGAACATGAGCATTGTTATTCAACAAGATGGTGGACAGAGAGGTGTGGGATTCTGGACCAAAACAAATACAGGGAGTTCTAAGGTGACTGTGAAGACAGCTTTTAGGCACTTTTACAAGCAGACCGTATTTGAGCATTGTGGTTTAAATCCGCTCGCTCTGCTCAGTCTGTGCTGCTTAAGTTACATTTGCACATTTTTGTTGGGCATAGGTTTCAGAGCTCTTCTGGTGTTTTCACTAGTTTTCCTGCCAGCAGAGAGCCTGAGACTTGCAGCTGGGGGAATGCAATATTCTTCAGGAAGCCCCCCACCCCGACTCATGTACGGCTCCCAAACCCGAGCTTAAGCTATAGGCATTCTGTTACTGCTTGAGGAATGCTGCTCTTTTTAAACTGTATAGTAATTAAAACAGAAGGCTGCAACTTGCAAAAATCATGTTGGGAAAGCTGATCTGTGATACTGGGCATGTGCTTATACTGTACATATCTCTTTTCCTGTAGCTGTTAGGGCTACATGTGTTTGCTTTAATTAGTTTTCACTGTTTTGGTAGCCCCCTGTAACTACCATTGTGGACTCCATTTCATGGTTGCTGAAATCTCATTGTCCATGACAGCTTCATTAGCATATAAGAACATGATGTCACATTACCCATTTATACCGTGTATCTCTATGTTAAAAGAAGAGATATCTGCAAGAACTCTATGGAAGCACACAAACTGAATGCAGTTTAAAGGGGAAAACCCTGCATTACAACACAGACAGCTGCGAAGCTAAGTGAAGGTAAATGTGGTATTTCCCACCTTACTGTAACTTGTTTCTTTGAAGTCTAATTAAGCAGATGGGCATATGGTGGAGTGTAAAGGGTGATTACACATCATGTTCTCATATGCTAATGCAGCTCTCAGGGACAATGAGATTTCAACAACCAGAAAGTGGAGACCTCCAGGCTTGTTGCAGGGCCTAGTATGAAGAGCGAAAACAAACTAAAGCAATTGCACACATCTCTAACAATTACACAAAATGAGTTGTTTGTTGACATGGCAGCAAATAAAATTTACAAGATATGAGAGTGTAGTTTTCCTTTAATCCATTTTTGTACTGTATTTATACAGGATAGGCCAGATGAGATGAAATACCTTGTTCTCAGTAAGATAAAGAGGAAATCCTATATGGTCTTTTAACCATTTTTATAATATAGATATCCAGGATCACCCAGTTGAAATGCAATATCTCATTTTGGTGGATTCTGCTTTACCCATTTTGCAGTGTATGTACTCATGCCCGCCTGCAGAGATACACTACCTCTTTTACAGTGATCCTTCTTTACCCATTTTGCCATGTAATTTTCAAGGACAGCCCAGCTAAGATGCAATATCTCATTTTCACTGGGTGTTGCTTACATATTTTACACTGCATTTAGATAGCACAGCTCTAAATGCTATGTTTCATTTTCAGTAGGGTCCAGATTTTATCTATTTATATCACGTATTTAGCCATGACTACCAGGCTGAGATATAATAGCTTGTTTTTAGTGGGCTCCTGGCTTTATGCATTTTTACAATGTATCTACCCAGGACAGCTCAGCCAAGGTGCTATATCTTGTTTTCTGCAGTGTCCAGTTTTTAACCATTTTTATAGTGTATTTACTCAGGATTGGCTAGATGAGACAAAATACCTAATTTTCAGTAAGGTCTGCCTTTTTACCCATTTTTGCAATTTATTTATCCAGGATAGCCCAACTAAGATGAAATAGTTCACTGGCAATGGGGTTTTGCTTTTACACATTTTTACACCGTATTTACACATGAGAGCACAGTATAAGTGCAATATCTCATTTTCAATGGGGGTCCAGCTTTTACACATTTTTACATTGTATTTTGCCAGGATAGTTGGTGGATGCTAATGGTGGGTAGAACAGAGGAGTACACAGGAGGGTTTTTTTTTTTGTTTTTGTTTTGTTTAAATGTGCAAAAATAAGAAAGCTATGAGTAAATGTTGGAAAAATTCAATGTTTCTTCATAGATCTGTTGTTTGTTGACATTTTGACCCCAGATTTTTAACATGGACCTCCGTATTCAAATATTTAGTGAGGCACTAATTGGGTTAGTGCCGCAAGTTCCATCTGAGGTAGTGACATTCTGTCTGAGGTAATGACAGTGCAGCATATTGTCACTATATGTTGCTACAACCCCAGATTTGGACCAGTAGTGCACACTAGTCAGAGCGTGGTAACTGTCAAATATTGATCAGAGCCGGCTGCGCATTTGGACAACTCTGAATGTGTGAATATGGGGCTATAGTCTTTTTATGACTCCACCTTATGATCAAGACAGGTAGGAATTTTTAAAATCTTGTCCAAAAAGGTGATTTTGCACAGCAACTGAAAAACATGTTTTAGGGGTGATTTAAAAATGACACCTGCGTGTTTATCAGGTGAGGTAAGAAATAAGCAATGTGCACATTTGGGCCCCAAATCTGCAAAATGAGAAACTCATGAGTAAAATTCAAATAAAAACAATGTTTCCTATAACTCTGTTGTATTTTGATATTTTTCCCCAGATCTTCAACATAGTGTTTTTGTAACCCTACTGTATGATCAAGACAGGTGGATTTTTTTTCCATTCTGGTCTGATACTGTACGTGATTTCAAGGAGTGACTACAAAAACATGTCTTGAAGGGGATTTGAAAAATTACAACTGCCATGTCTATGAGGCGGAGAAACAAGAGGGCTATGTTTAACAATTGGGCTAAAAATCTGAAAAAATCACAAACTTTTGAGTAAACTTTGAAAACATTGATTGTGTCCTCATACCTGTTTTTTTTTTCACCCTAAACTTTCAACATGGGATTTTTGTAACCCCACCTCATGATCCAGGTAGGTGACATTTTTGAAATCCCTTCTGAAATGTGATGCCACAGAACAAGTGCAAAAACACATTTTGGAGGGTTTAAAAATGTCACCTACTTAGCTCATGAGTGGGATAAAAAAGACCATGTTGAAAATCATGGGGAAAAAATATTAAAAAATGACAAAGTCATGATGAATGAAAGTTGGACACACTTAAAAAAAAACATTAACTAAACTTACTTTGTTTTCAGTCAGTTCATGGTTGGCATACATCAAGTGATTCAACTTACTACTTTATGTAAGAGAATGGAAGATGGCCATACTGCCAAAATTAGGGACATGAACAGACTACCTCTGACTGCTACCTAGTATCACTGTCTATCTCTTTCCTCTTACATTTGTCTTCTGACATAGACAGGAACCCATACCTCATTTACTAGATCATAAATATGCCAGCCACAAAAATGGCAGCAATAAAGTGATACACATGGTAGGATTTATTACCAAAGATTAACCCCTTTGAATTGGACGGCACATCATAAACCTGACATCATCACTATTTCTGAAACCTGTCTCTGCCCAAAAGTACCTAACAACTGTTAACATGTCCATGGCTACTCACTCCCAAGGTAAGCTAGGCCCTTTGGTCAAGTGGTGGAGTAGCCTTCTTTATTAAAAGCCTCCTAGTATACCACATTTATAACTCAGTATAACACACATCAAGAGGACCCACCCCATAACTCCTCAATAGAAAACATAACTTGGAAAACAAAGGCTTGCACATCTACTATTACTGATTACCCAACACCTCTAAGTCCTTCATATTTCACCTCTCAGATCATTTTAAAACACTCCCTCCTAATGCTGAAAATAAATTATCTGAGATTCCAACATTGACTTGCTTAACTCCAGTGATCCAACTGCTAGTGACTGAGCAATATGGCATAATCAATGTGACTACTATAAATAACAGTTCCATGAGACTCAACAATGAAACAAAGAGGGGGACTTGTCTCAACTGGATCCTAATGAACAGACCTGAAAGAATCATCAAGTGAGGCACTTATTGTGATTCCCTGTGTGATCACAGCCCTATCCACTGCATGTCATAGAATCATAGAAGCTTGACAATAGAAAAGGACCATACCGACCCATCTAATCTGCCCTTTTTCCCCGTACACCTCCCTTTCTCTGCCAGCCCCCACTCTCCTCCCGATACTCAGCCCCATGTGCTTGTCCCATGCCATCTTGAATTCTTCCACTGATTTAACCCCCACCACTCTGTCTAGTAGTCTGTTCCAGGGCTCCACCACCCTCTCCATGAAGAAATGCCCTCTCACATTGCCCCTGTATCTTTTTTCTTGCAGTCTGAGGCTGTGCCTCTAGTTTTGACCTCTCCTTCCTCTTAAGTAAACCTATTCTTCTACTTTACTGAGCCTCTTTACATATTTAAAAGTTTCAATCATGTCTTCCTTTTCCTCCTTGTCTCCAGTATGTACAGATCCAGCTCCTTACACCTCTGGTCATGTGAGTTTCCGAATACCCTGCACCATCTTGGTTCCCTTCTCTGAACCATCTCCAATGCATCTATATCCTTGTGAAGATGTGGCCTCAGAACTGACCCCCCCTTTCCAGGTGCAGCTTCACCATGGCTTTGTAAAGGGCACTAGGCAATGCAAAACCTCAAAATGTTACCTCTTTGCATTCATGTCAAAATGCACAGTAAACACAATCCAACTAGGCTATACCAAGACTTTAAGGAAATCAGTTTGGAATCTTGTGTTTACTTCTCAAGTAAAATCAAAACAGTTTATGATAGACTTCTCCACATTGTGGTCAGAGGCTGGCTACACAAATGGATCTCTTGGCTCTACTTGAATGCTACAGACTATGAGATCTTCAGTGACTATAATTGGGAGACCTGGAGATGTCTCAGGAACAAGGCAGTAGCCCAAACCAGAAAAAAGAAAGCTGAACACTATGCTCAGTTATGGAATTCCCATAACAAAGCACCCAGGAATCTCTAGCCAGGTACCAACACCTTTCTTGGAAAAGATCAGCCTTCCAAAATGTCTGACCTAGTCCATGATGGTAAACTAGTCAGATATGACTTGGATATTGTTGACATCCTAAACAATCATTCTACAAACCTTAATCTGCCTATACAGTACTTCAGAAACCTGCTGTTTCCCCTGAGTCTGCTACCAACACCCACGCATCCTATGTCCTAAATTGCAGGGCACTGATTACTCCCATCTTGCAGATAACCATGACTTACAGGCCCTGAAACTACTCCAAGGTTTTGATACGACTGAAAGTACAGGATCAGATTGCGTAGAAACCATTATTTTGAAATAAGCAGCCATTTCACTGGAAGATCCAGTAACCACCCTCTTCAAGATCTTGTTACTCCCTGGCCAGGTCCCATTTACCTGGAACAAGGCCATTCTGACACCTGTCAAAAAAGCAGCCCCCCCCCAGCACCAATAACTACAGACAGTCTCTGTTCTCACTACCCTCAGCAAGTTATTGGTGAAATATTTCACCCTAGCTTTGACATATATTCTCAACAACAACCTACTTACAAATAATCAATCAGGCTTCAGACCCAACTTCTCCACAAATACAGCCCATTTCAAGGTGACCAATGACATAGCTACTGTCCATGACACAGGTAATCTATTGGGAGCCAACAGGACAATTTGCATTAAACTGTCTCACCAATTTGTTGTTTTAACATCTATTGATTAGTTACACAAGAGTTGCTGAATCCGGCAAAAATCCTTGTAAAAACATGTTTAGGAGCTAAGCTCAGTTTGGCATTGCATCATGACAGAACTACAGTCATATTCAAGTTGAGTTACAAAAACATTTCTATAGAAGTTTGTCTTGAGCTAGATAAGGGTTGAAAACAACACATTGTGAGTTGCCATTGCATTTCCAAACATGGAGCCAACTCTTGGCATGCCTGTTTAATGCAAATTGTACTTTATTGAGTAAACAAGGGCTTTTGGCACTTTTGACTATTTTTACTTTCATCCAAAAGTTACAGAACCTTGGCCCAACATGGACTGAGAACTACATTACTGCTAGATTGAAAGTCAAAGCCAATTGTTCACCATCCTTTCCAAAATTGCTGTTCCTTGACGTGACATCAAAGATTCATACTGAACCCCTTCTTATTTAGCCTCTTCATCAATGACCTCCTCAACTTGCTTCAGTGTATCTACCAGTGCTGATCTCTCTTCAGATGAAACCATCATATACTGTACAAAAGGCCAAAACCCCTAAGGAACTCAACACTACAGGCCTACTAGAGTACAACTCTGGACTGGATGGTGGCTAACAGTCTCTTGCTGAACAGTACAAAGACTAAAGTTATGCTGTTCTCCAGGACACTCCTTATTCAGTTCAAATTATGCTGAGGAATGGTCCACCACTGGGCAGTGTACAAACTTTCAGATACCTTGGTTTCTGGTTGGATCCCAAATTGTTATTCACCAGCCACATCTCTAGAACAGTCTGAAGCACCCATCAAAGGCTTGAGATGTTTTACATTCACTGTGTCTGCCTCAGCTTCAACAACATGAAACTCTTGCTCAAGCAACCTCTTTACCAGCCCTTGAGTGTTGGAATTAAGTATTTAGGACTGGCAATTCATGTCACTACAGAACATCCTGTGAAATTTAACTACATGAGCAGATTGTTCCTCGGTTTTGACAAATGCATGCCACTGTCACCTATATTCCAGCCTTGGACTAATATCATTGGAAGTACACCGTGAGTTCAAGTGTACCTCACTATTATGTAACCCTTCACCATGGATATTGTTGCTTACTAACCCTGCTTTGTGGGCTCAAATAAGGTCATGGGGCCTTGGTCAAAACCTCATGCTTGGGTTTTGTTGTCCAAGATTTAAGTAAATTGCATGCTGCCTCCACAGAGAAAAGTTTAAGTGGGTCTGGTTCAAGTATGGCATAACCCTGTGGGATGCAGCACCTCCCACCTCTCCACAAGATCATCCACCTGTGAAACAATGCAGTGCCATAACAGTCATCTCAAGCAGCATGCAATTTATACTCTATAACACAAAAAGGACTCAGACAAGTATTCCTAATACAAACAACAAGAAACTTGTTTTAGTGACTGTGAGGCCTTGTACAGAAGGAAAAAGGTTTAGGTCAATAATGCATTATTATTTGCAGTATTGGCTGCTTCTTCAGTGGCCTTCTAGGCCCAGCCTCAAAACTAAGACTGCTGTTTGATTGCTAGGCATGGCCAAACAATATTAACATGGGCTGTATATATATGCCCTCCTAGGTTTAGCCCTGTAATGATAACCCACCCCACAACAGGCATGCACAGTACAGTTGCTAACTTGACCATCTGTACTGGGGACATTACCCTCACCCCACTGGTACCAGTGTATATCCTCTTAATTCAGTCTAAGGAGTTTCCTGTACTTCAGTGAGTACCCAGCTAAGGAAACAGCACAGGCCCAATGAAAATGAACATGGTTGACCAGAAGTGGTGCACTTTAACAAATAAAAGAAATGCTTTGCACATTAGACCTCTTAAAACTTAAACTGGATATTTGTAAACCTGGCTGAATGGTCAAATCCATTAAGTGGTTTCCCAGATTATGATACATAAAGTGGGTGGCTGCAGGGCAAGGCCAGCATTTACTCCTAGTACTCCCAGACCAAGGCATTTCCCTTGATGTGTAGGTACAACGGTGCAGTTTGCAGCAAGTCCTTCTCTGGCTGCTTTCACTCTCTCCTCTCTCACTACTGTTTGTAACACAATCAGTGTCAAAGAGCCCTGACTGTCACTCCAGAGCAGGTCCAGCCTCTCCTTGTTTCTGGTTACTGGCTAAATCATCTAACAATGTAGCTCCTCCTGTGGCAGTCTCTAAAGATCTGCCCCACTCAGCACATCTGGCATCCAGTCCCACAGGGTGACAATAACCAGCACCTGGCTATGGTACTGATCATGGGTTTGCAAGATGAATTGGGTTCCAGCTCAACTCCAGGCAGGGCTACAGCAGAGCAAATTCTCTCACTCAGCTGCAGCCTGCAGATTTTGCTTCATGCTGGAGCAGTGAATTCTAACCTCGCTTTCTCTGAAGGCAGGAATTATGCATCTCACTTGTCACTGTGTCTCTGACAGATGCAGTCTGCCCCCTGCAGCCTTTACCAGTCTGTTTTCCACTGTAAACAAACACAGACTGAATGGGCTTGAGAACACCCTGTGCCGTTCATTGGGGAATGTCAACTCACCATTCCCCTACTAGGCTGTGAGTCACACTGGTGCCAGGCTGGAAATCCATCACTTGGCACATGATAGACTCACAATTTGGGCCAGAATTATTGCAGTGCTTCAGTGTTCCTGGAGCTCCTTGTGGCTCACCTTCTAGTTTTGCAGCTTTATTGGCTGTAGGGATTACTACTGACACCTGTTGCCATGATGACTGGCTCACAGACTCTATCATGAGTGATGTGGAGTGGGACCTAGTTACAACTGAAATGTGTGTCGACCTGGCCAAGGCATTTGACACAGTCATGCACCCCTTCCTTATGGACAATCTTAAACATTACACCACTTAAGTTTAGGCAGCATAAAAGGCACAACAACCAACGGAAGCTAATTAATATAAAAATGGCCAACATGGCCTGATATCTGTTACCTGTAACCACTATAACTTATAATTAACACACTGTCAGTGTTGGTAGCCTCCTCCTGTCAATATGAACATATGTACAAAAAGCCTAAGCATGTTACACCAAAGCATAAGTCTTCTGGAATTTCTGTGACTGTCTGGAAATACTGTGCTTGTTCCTAAAAAGTGGTTTGTATTGTTGAAATGTATCATTGATGTGTTCTGTACCCTACAGGCTTCTGTGTAACTAATCACAGATCGCCCCTGAAAAAGGGACCATTTGGCCCAGTAGGCCTATCTGGTCAACAAAACGAAATAAGTAAAATAAATGGGGTAGGACTCTCTGACTATTCAGTTAGCTGGTTCATCTCCTAAACTGAGGGTTGGTCAAGACACCCTCTCCCCCCAAATAAGAAATATGTTCAGGTGTTTCCCAAGGCTCTGTACTTGGCTTAATCATGTTTTCCATCTTTCTTAATGATGGTTTTTATCTCTTCATACATCCTTTTTTGAATCTTGCACCTCTGCCTCTGATCTGGCAGCGCTTCTGCATTGGATTCTTCTAACAACTAGCTCTGGTTCCAGGTAAATCCACTGTCCATCAACGTGAAAAAAATGGTCTCTATGACCTTTGACACCAAGCAGCAGCTGACCAGCCTCTCTGCTCCCACCTTCCATATCATTGACAGTGTTGCTACTGAGGACATTTACTCCTTCAGTTATCTTGGATCTAGTTGGAACATCACCTTTACTTTTTCTCTTCATGTGGATGCCAACTACCAGAAACTCTATCTCAGCACCATTCTAACTCCTAAATCACTCCATGGGAACTCCACCAGACCCCAAGTAAACACAACACTAACTTCATCTGTGTCAAATAACCCTAGTAACCCTTGTTCTATTTCAGACACATCACTATATCTGAAAAAAAAAATGCATAAAATAGGTACTGGAGAAAACAAGGAAGGGTATCGATACGGTTGACATGAAACTAGTTGCCCTCATATTAGATGAACTTGCCCCCCCTTACCAAATTATTCAATTTCTGACTACAATAATTCCAATTCCAAGGATTTTGAAAACAGCACTAGTGATCCCTATCCACAAAGGTGGTGACTGTGGTTTACCATGCCATGGCAACAGCGGATACTGAGACCTCCACAACAGCGACAGCCACATGCCCTTCATGTTTCCATCGAGGGTCTGCTTCCCCACACCCCCGGGTCTCTAGGATTCAAACTCTGAGTTGGAGTTGGACCGGGGATGGCCAAACACCTCAAGGAGGCAGTCCCCTGAGCTGTGCAGAGACCATCCCAGTGACATGCAGATTTTGCCCAAATCCTGTTGCTGTGATGGTCCTGTCGGGAGTCACTGCAGCGACGGGTATACCAGTGACTGCTCACTAGTCACAAACTACAGACCAATATTAATACTTTCCCCTTTATCCAAGGCCCTGGAGAGAATTGTATATGATCAACTCGTAAATTACCTATGGAAATACAATATACAGTGCCTTCATCAACATGGGTTTAGGAAACTACACTGTACTAGCACTGCCATGATAGAGCCTACCAGTTTTCTGCACAAGACCTTTGACAGTGGCCATTTGGCTGGGTTTGTATACATAAACCTAACAAAACCTTCAACTTAGTGAACCACAAAGTCCTGCTCTCCAAACTCCATACCCTGGGCCTATCCCTGGACACAGTGACCTGATTTCACAATTACCTTTCTGGCCGATCCCAACAGGTAAGGATTAATAGCACACATTCAGGCATTAGAAATGTTACCATCTGTGTGCCTCAGGGATCCATTCTGAGGCCTCTATTATTTGACCTGTTCAGAAATGCCTTCACTTTGATCTGCCCATCTAAGATACTCCGCTATGTGGATGATACTGTCATCTCTGCCAGTAGCTGTAACCCAAAGGCACTTACTCTAGAACTCCAACACAGCTTTGAGGCTCTGGAACAGTGGTTCAGACATAATAAGCTTCAAATGAATGATAAAAAGAAAAAGACTATATTATTTGCTGGTCCCCATGTGAGGGAAAAACACCTCTCCTCACCATCATAAATGTATAAAGTGAAATTTTAGAGCAAGTCACTGTTTTTAAGTACCTGGACATGACCATGGACGAATCTCTCTCTTTTGCCCTCACGTAGACCACATTGTAAAATGAGCACACGTAAAACTAGAAGCACTTTACAGACACAGGCACTACCTCACACCCACAGCTAAACAAACTCTAGTGTCCAGCTCTGTCCTTCCACTGGTGGACTAAAGTCTCACTGTGTATGGTGCAGACACGGATACAGTCTACCAAAGGGTCAGATTGGTCCTATCAGTTTGTGCTGGGAGCTGATAGGCTTACACGAACCTGTGCCCTGTACTCCCAGTCCAGCTGGCTCCAACTACAAGAGAAGCTTAAATAACAGGTAAAAACACTCAAGGGTCTTATCCCCCCCGGTTCTCAAAAAACTCCTGCAACCTAACAGCAACCACTACTCCACAAGGAGTATGACTAGAAACTTGCTAGCTGTGCCATTCCAAAAAAACAGCCAGGCAAAGCACTCCTTTGCATACAGAGAACCACTCTGGTTGAATGAACTGCCGGAATCACTGATGAACCTACCAACCTTAGCTCAGTTCAAGCCAGGGCTAAAAAATGCCTCCATTAAACATCAGCTGTGACTGTTATCTCACTTAACTGGAGACCCACTGAATGCTATGCTGTACAGACAACATGTACATTTTGGAATCTTTGTGTCACTGCATCCTGCTGTTTTAGTTTTGCCCATTGTTGTACTTCCTGTAATACCCTGTGTGTGATTAACCTCCATTGGTGCTGCTTATTGTACTCTACCAGTATAGTGTGATGTAACTCTCTGTGACTAGGCTCCATTGCTGCTGATTGTACTCTACCTGTCCAATGCCATGTAACAGCCATTTTTTGATGAGGAACCTTTGTAAATGAGCTTTTAGCTCAACGATTGTATCACCGATTTTTCAATAAATAAATTAATGTAGCGCCCATGCAGAAATTAAGTATGTATCTCATTTCTCTCACGAGAGAAATGATCTTGAAGATGATCCTCCCTATATTGAACTACTGTCTCATTATTTAACACTGCCATTCCCAAATCCACTCTGACCAGACTGGACCCCTTATTTTACTCTTTCTGCCACTTAACCCTGGACTGTTCCCTTGAAGAAAGTGGTTCTAGACCTCAAACAGGCAGATTTTTACCAGAAGCAGGATATAGTTAAGGAGAGCTTGATGACTATAGACCAGATCAAGGCAGTAGATGAAAAGAGGGAAAAGATCGGCCTGGCCTGGTGGTACCGAGGGCTAAGGTGCTGGATGCCTTACCTCGCACCACACCAATGACCCGTGTTTGGGAATGAGCACGGACCGTCAGAGATCAGCAGGGGAGGGAGGGTGTAGAGATGGATGGAGCTGCAGAGAGGCAGCTCTCCTCTCTGGGGAGGGAAGGTGGTATCTCTCAGCTCTTGACTTCCCCGCGGTGGAGGCCAGGGGGCAGCGTAGGCCAGAGGCAGGACCAGGCACTAGGCCAATGGGTGGGTGGAAGGGGCTGTCATTGGGGCTATAGTACACATGCATGCCTCCAGAAGCATGTGTCTCTACTCCTGGGCCCCAGGGTAATTGGGAAGGATGATGAAAAAATGGAGGGAAAATGGATCCGGCCACAGGATGATGCCTGACCCTCTGCATGTTCTGCTTCCAGGCTGGGCATAAGGTAATCCCCGGTGATTTGGGCTGTCGGGGCTGGGGGAACTGGTTGGGCTGAAGGGGCAGCTGGAAGGAGATAAACAATTAAAAAAAATAAGTGGAGAAAGATCAAGGGGGAAGTTCTGAAGATGACTGTTTCTTGTGCAAGAAAGGTCACCAAAAGAAACAAGCACAAAAGGCCAATCTGCTTCTCAAAGGAAGTGAGGGAAGCTGTGAAGGTGAAAATAATGGGCCTTCATAAGGTAAAAGAGGAATAAAGGGGAGAAAGAATGGGAGAAATACTAGGTCAGGCAAAAAGGGGTGAGGGTGGCAGTCAGGAGAGCAAACACAGACATCCAGAACTGTGGATTGTCAATGGTGGGAAGGGAGAGGAAAATTAATTTTTAGGAGAGCTGGGGGGATTGTTAGGCTAGCCAGGGAGAAGTAGTTGAAGATGAAAAGCAGAAGGCAAATGTACTAAAAGCAATTACTTGTGCTATGTATTCATGGTTTTAGGATGATAGGCCTCTACCAGCAGTAGTCACATAGAGGCACTGAAAATGGGAGGGTAGTGATCAGGACTGAACAGTTGAAAAATGGGCTGGAGGCCTTCAAAGCAGATAAAGTGCCAGGCCTGGATGGATCACACCCTGAGGGTACTTAGCAACTGGCCTTGGATTTGGTCAGAACCCTTTACTGAGCTATTTACTGACTCACTGGAGTCTGTACTAGTGCTAGGGGACAGTGAGGATCCAGGCAATTCAGTTGTACCTCTATAATAGATAAACTGATAGAGACCATACTTAAGGAAAGTCTGGTGGCCAACTGAAAGACAGTGGGCTGCAGTATAGCTAGCAGCTTGGGTCTGTGTCAGGGAGGTCATGTATACTGTTTTTAAGTAGGTCACTACAGCACTAGAGAGAGTAGGCAGTAGATTTCTCTACTCTGACTACAAGCAAAACCTCCAGTTCAGTGACACACGGAGGTGCTGCTGAAATAGCTGGAGGACTAGAGAGCAGAGAAACATAGAAACATAGACTTTGACAGCAGATAAGGACCGCTTGGCCCACCTAGTCTGCCCATTTCCTACCTACAGGATAAGCTGCAGATCCTAGTTAACCAACAGCCTATTTCTTCCTACCCTCCACAAAATGGACTCCATCGGCTCCTGCAATTCATCTATGCATGACATCATAAGCTCCAACTTTGCAAGCACTAAAGATGATGGCCAGCCGTGGCTACTGGTGGGTTGTGCCAGTCGCCAATCATGAGATTTTCTTTACATTCCAAATAAAAACAATGTGTAGGTGCTGGGGGGCAGGAGAAGAGGGCTATATTAGGCTAAGGACAGAGGGTGGGAGGATGGAGTTGTATTTTGTATTGGATCCTGGGCTGGGGAAGAGGATGGTGGAGCTTTTTTACTTGTTTGTTTTTTAATTTTTATCAATGTACTGCGAATATTGAATACCCTGATACCAAACATTTGGCTGCTGAATACCGAATATTTGGCCAAATATTCAGAAAAAGGTATTCACACAGCCCTCATTTTAAAGTCTTCCCAGATATGTCACAGGCTGTTCAATTCCCTTGCCATGCACAATAACTCTACCAATACTCATCATTTCTCCAGTTGTTCTATATATGTAATAGTCTCCAAATGTCGGCATATGTAATAACGTGCTCATTTTTGCAGGTGTGTGTGAATGAACTCATGACTCTCGGGAAGTAAACTACACTAGAGAAACTCTTCCTAGAAAAAGCATTCATTCTGACTTTGTTGTCCTTTGCTTTAGTATAAATGACTGCAAGGATCTACTATTTTGTTTGTGTCACATGTGTATGCTGATATTGAAATACATTTTACTGACCATGGTGTTGTAGAAATGAAATGTTATCATCACTTGGAGTTTGCATAGATAAATATTTTAAAATAGATAGTAAGTAGCTGGAAATTTAACTAGCAGTCTATATTTTGAATCTGGAAAACAGCATTGTTTATTGGTTTTGATACAAAAATATTCAATGGTCTCTACTTACATTAGCTTTTTAATTCTACACTTTGGGTCCATCAGTCCAGCAGACAGCTGTTTCATTCCTGAATCTGTTAATCCATTACAGCTGAGGTCCAACTCTTTTAAAGATTGGTTGGTTGCAAGAGTCAAGGAAAGGTCCTTACAGCTATGAGCTGTGATGCTACATCCTCTTAGACTAAATAAGGAGAGACGTTGAAAGTTTAATACTAGGAAGGGATTGCACTCCCTGGCTAGAAACCTTTTATTTTATTTATTTGCACTGGTTATCCCAGCTGAGATGCAAAATCTCATTTACAGAAGGGTCCTGTTTCCACCTATTTCTGCAGCTGCATGGACTTGATCACAGATACATTAAATGACTTAACCATGGTCACACAGTGATTATTTGACTCTATCTAGCAGGATTTATACCTGCTGTTCTTGATTCCCAAGCTTGTACTGAAACCACTAGACCACACGGCCTCCAATCTTCAACTCAGGCAATATGGCATGCAGCGTGAAACAAACAGCCAAAAGCTGGCAACCCACTTCTGAATGAGCAGCATCACCAAATTCCTTTTGTGCATTCTATTTCTAAGTGTCATGAACTGTAGGTGGCTAATGTACAGTATACAAGAACACATGATTATTCATACAGTTACAGTCTGCTATCTGCATCAGAACTTGTGAATTAGCCTTTAATAAAGTGACACAAGAAGAAAGTCCTTCTTTGTGGAACTGTGTGGGACAATAGTATCTGGGGATGGTTCTCCAGTATGGAGTGTTTGCAGTGTAAACACTGTGCAATCAAAGGCAAGTACATGGGTATCTTAAAGCACATTTAAACTAAGAAACACAAAAATACATTAACCATAGTTTCAAGTCTATGACTCTTAAGATTTGAGTGATTACTTACAAGGTGAGAACTTACATTAATATTTTGATTCTGCAGTTTAGATCATTCAGTCCAGCTGACAACTGTGTTAATCCTGAGTCACTAATGTCATTCCAGCTCAGATCCAATTTTGTGATTGACTGCTTGATACTAAGAATATAGTGAAGATGTGTACATCCTTTGCTTGTGAGATTACATTCTTGTAATCTACAGAGATGAAAGATGCAAAGAGTGTAATAATATAATAATAAAAGAGAAGGCCAGGTGTGTATATCATATTATTCATATTACTCTGGTTGTTCACAAATCAACTCAGGAGAAAGAACTGGACCAACTTAATAAAAACACTGCTTCTAAATTCTTTATCTTACTCATAAAGAAATCTAGTTTCCCTCTTGTATCTGCTCCTTCTTACTTCATACTGATTCAGAATTTCTTGCATCTATTTCAGAAAACTTTAGCCAAATTTACTAATATGCACGTGAAGCTGAAAAACATACTACATGTTGTAAATGTATGTCTTAAAGAAGTTGGGAGACCTATCACTTTTTTAAAAGCAAAGCAATATACTGTATGGCTTCAACATTAGAAGCAAATATTACCTAATTAAATAAATGCAAATGGGATTGCTAAACTCTTTCTGGTTAAACATCAGTTGATGAATTTAACCACATATATATTATAATAAATAGAGTTATGATCACATTCAACAAATGAAAATAATATTTCATGGAAACTATTTTAAAATATAAAATTCAGACACAATTCAGCTACTATTTCAGTTATTTCTCTTCATTTATTATTTATTTCCAAGGACGTGTACATGAAAACAAGATCTCTGTTCCATACTTCATCTTAACCATCTGCCTTCATCTCACAATCCTCAATGTGGAACATCACAGTCAGTTGCTATTGAATATATTAAGATGCTATATTGGAGGATTATAAGTTGAAAGATAAGATGATTAGATGAAATCAGGGTATGGTGCAGCTATGATCCTTTTTCATGCAGTTGTTCTCTGTAATACAAAATGAAGGAGATAAATATGAGCATTAATGAACCATAAGGAATATTGTTTCCAAATATATTTAAAAAGACTTTTCAAGAATTCTAGAAAGTGCTTTGAATGTATTTTAGAAAGCAGCTGGTCCACTAGGAGGTCTTGGAAAACATGTATCATTTGCATACGTTCATAGTAATTTTAGGTCAGAAGGGGCTCTAGCTCAAGCTTACCTTGAAGATCTGTACTATTTTCATGTCAACTGTCTCCATTGGTAGGCTGTTACATGGGTTTGTCACCTTCTGAAAGAAGTGCTTCTAAGATCATCCCTGATGTTTTTAATATTTCTAAGCTCACAGTGGCAATATCCTTGGCCCCAACCAAGTGATCCATTATTTTGTCACTGAATACGGCTTCCAGGACCTTGAACAGTCATGAAGATTTTCTTGTAGTTGACACAGTCCAGCCTTGCTTCATTTTGAAGATGGAGATCACATTTGGCATCTTTCTGTCATCTGGCACCAGACCCTTAGAAGACTATTGGAAATGACCCTGCTGATTGTTCTGTTAGCTCTGCTATGATCCTGGGGCATATGCCTTCTACCTTTTGGACTTAAATGTCTCAGTCTTCACAAGAGAGTCACCTACCAGTGCAGATGAGATTCTACAAGTTGTATCATGGCTACTACTGATGCTATGGTCCCTTCCAATGATCATCTTCCCTATGGATCCCCTTGGTGAACACCAAAGAGACTCTAGACATAATTCAGCTTATATTTCACATTGAGCAGAAGCAATAGAGCCATGCTGCTGCTTATGTATGTGCTGCTGACAATCAAGGCAAGGCCAGAACCTGCTCTGTAATACACCACTAATCATCACTAACTCCCTTGACATTGCACTTGAGCAGGTCTACTGCTTCAAATACCTGAGAGTCATGTTGGACACCTCCCTCAACTACCACACACACATACAACAAGTCCCCTCCTCTGTTAACACCAGGCTGGGGATTCTGTACAAACATAGGCACTGCATTCCCCCAAAGGCAATGCATCTAGCTGTGTTCTCCTGAAAACTACCCTTGGTGGACTATGGCATAGTTATTTATGGGTCTGCTGATCATACTGCCCTGTGCAACATCAACCTCACCCTCAACAAAGCCCACTGTCTGGTCTCTAATTGTGACAGGCTAACCCATACATGTGAGCTTTACAAATTTACTGGCTGGCTAAACTTCCAAGATAGGGTTAAGTATCACACCTGCCTCCTAGCAAAAAATATACTACACAAACAAGCACCAATAGACCTCCACCCTCTTATCCGTATAGTCTCTCACAGGAGGGTCCCAAGGTATTCTGTCAACTCCTCCCTACTAGTACCTCACTGTAGAACCTTCCTTGGTCAATGGTCCTTCTGTTATTGTGCCCCTTTGTGGCTAAACAACCTACCATTCAAAATCTCCCTTACATCCAGCCTGGGCCAATTTAAAGTTGGTCTCAAGACCCTCCTCAACTCTGCAACCTGTGACTGTATATAACCCCCCCTTTTTTGGGGTTTTCACCTCCCTTACTGACATGCAAACAAAACCATATTACAAGCAGGTTCCCTGCTCTAGTGCAATGAGGCAGCCTCTGGCATTGGGAGTTTTTCTTCTCTTCTCCCATGCTTAGGCTTCTCAATCTCACTGTAAATAAATTATGGCTCTGATCCTATTTTAAGACCCTCCATACCTGAATACTGTCATATGTACATAATATTGACCCAGGACCTTTTTTTAAGATCCCTGCTGATGTGACCTTGCATTGTATACTGTGCCGAATGTTTAAGTTGTGTACTTAATAAGTGATGCATTGTGTATTTTCCTTTCTTTTCTCTTTCTTACTGACGTGGAGCCTTTGCAAAGGAGTCTATGACTCAAAGGATTGTAATTACATTTCTTTCAATAAATAAAATAAATAAATACTACATTTTATTTATTTAACATGCTATTCCAGGGTGAAGGTGTTTAACATACTATAACATGAAAAAATTAATTCAGTAATAATAAATTTGTTTAGTATTACAGATCAAAAGAATCAGGCATCAGCTCCAAAAGCAAGTTGAAAATGATGACTTTTCATGCCCTGTTTAAATGCCTTTAACAAGGGGGAGTTCTTAAGATGATATAGCTGGGAGTCACAAATTGTAGGTGCCACCACCAAGAATGCCCTGTCTCCAGATTGTTTCAGATGGGATCTTGGAATGGCTAACATCAACTTACTATAGTGAGTCAATATCCAGAGTTCTATTTTCAGATGATAAAGAGAAAAGAGGTTCCGCCCTCTTAAAATGTTTAAAGGCTGAAGGCTCAGCTGGGCATGAAAACATTGAGCCAGAGTTCCTATCATTAGCCACCCCTGCTATTGCCTCCCTTGTTGTAATGTTGTTTAACACATCCTTAGTTGAAGGGAGAATTCTTGAAAACTGGAAAGTTGCCCTAGTGGTTCTGGTGCACAAGGGGTGTCCCAGGATCCTGTGAAAAATTACCACCCCATTTCCTTATGTAGTTCCCTGTCCAAGATACATGAAAGCCTAGTTTACAACCAACTACAGGAGTATCTGGAACAGCATCAACTTCTTGTAGTCAGGCAGCATGGCTTCAGGAAAAATCACAATACAGACACTGCATTGGTCAGGCTATCTAATAATTTACTGGGGGCTATGGACAAAGACAATCAACAGATGCTGTATTTATAGACCTCATCAAAGCCATTGATTTGGTAAATCATAGTTTCTGCTAGTTAAGTTAAAACTGTTTGGTCTGAATAGCCTCTCATGTCAGTGGATCTCCCGGTACCTGCCAAATAGATCTCAGCAGGTTAAGTGGAAAGGTGTCCAATCTATGCACAGGCCCATGACAAGTAGTGTGCTCCCCAAAGCTCCATTCTGGGTCTTTTCTTTTGCTGTTCTTCCTATTTATAAATTATATACCTAGCAACTGTGGAGGAGCTAATCTACTGCTGTATGCAGATGATGCTGTAGATACAGATGTTCAGGTTATGTTGCTCAAATCAGTCATTAATGTGCTTGTGATTTCTGGGAATTCGAAAAATGGTTTGCTAGTAACAAACTAGTCCTAAATGCAAAGAAAACCAAAGCTGTTCTGTTTGGTTCCAGGCATCTGGGTACTTTTAGACAATGTTTGTTATATATTGCCACATCTCTGGAGTTTCAGTAGAGGTGGTTGGCTCAATTAAATATCGTACACTGCATATGGACCAGTATGTCATCTTTAAGCACCATGTAGATCATATTTAGAAGTCCCTCCACCAGAAAATTGGCTTACTTTAATGACTGAGTAATTATCTCTCCAAGTTTTCAAGACATGCTATTGCTAACCACATGCAGCTCACACTACTAATGTAAGGTGCCCCAATTTTGCAGACCAGAATGTGCTCAGAAGCAATTAAGTTAAACATTCATACAATAAAATTGGTCAGTTTGTTTCTGGTGCCCCACCAAAGGAGCACCATTGTAATGCCTTCCACTCCTGAACTGACTCCATTGAAGGGAGATTACGCTACCCTCTTTTCTGCCTGGCATTCAAACTAGTCAAAGATGCTATCCCTTCCAGCCTCAGTGATGTATTGGCAATTAAACCTTCTACACTCAGGTCCTTCAGCTATACCTTATTTGAGATACCAAGAACGAGGTCTTGTGTGGGCAAAAGATCATTTTCTTACTCTGTCCCTTCCCTGTGGAACACCTCCTGGTAGCTCTGCAAGATTGAGCCTCTCTTGATGGCTTCAAAAAAAGCCATAAGACATTCTTCCTTGAGCACAATCTATGTACTTGCAACTCTTGGCATGTTTCTACTTGGGTTGTATTTTTCTTCAACTGACATGTACCTGCTGCTCTACGTGTACTTTCTGTACTATATAAGACCTGACTGTATGGCAGCTCTTGGTTGTAAATGATCAGTGTTTTGCTTACCTGGTAACCCTGTGATTTAATTTTTGCTGTCGTTATAGCCTGTTTTGCTTACTGAGTTCCTGTTTTATTTGGCTGTTTCCTTTGGTTATGTTTTCATCTATATAACTTACCAGGTCACCCTGAAAAAAGGGACTTTTAGTCTCAGTGAGCCACCCAGCAACAACATTCAATAAATAAATAAAAACAACTTCTCACTGGAGCTGAGAGAGTAGCTGAAAGCATGCCAAGCAGAGTGCAAAATTCATATTATTTAGGTGGCCCATGTCAGGCATTTTTGAATGGGGGCATCTAAGTCTCCTTACTGCCTGCCTCCGGGGCACCTAATTGTGGCTGACCATATGACCTCCTCAAGCAGGCTCAAGATGATATTTTTTTATTTTTTATTTCACCAGGCTCTATCCCCCCTGTCCCAGCTGAGGATGAATCGTGATCATTGTGATCAGCTATGCCACTGCCAGTCAGATGCACTGCTATATGGTGCAATATTCTGTTATATTTTGTGTATGATTAAAATACCACAAGGTCAATGGATAAAAGGGCCACATGGAACCAGGTAATGGAATTTTGTTCCCAAAGGTCTGAAAATTCCTTGTGAGCTAAGAGAGAGACTGGTTTTGTCAGGGAAGCAGAAAATTGCATTTCAAAGAGTCTTCCTGGATAACTAACACAGAGGGCCTTAATCTATCACACATAATAAAAATTGTTACTTGAAAAGCCAGGATACTTCAGGAAACAGGATCTGAGATAAGTCATACCTGGCAGACTGGTGAATTGTCTTAGAAGTGTTACATTGCAAGCAAGGGAGACATCAAAAGTGCAGAGTCTGAAAATGTTATTAATGTGCCAAAAAGCAGTAATTTATAACTCCCTAAGATTTTTGAAAATGAAGAGTGACATCTACTGGCTTAACAAGAATAATGCCATTAGCTATCCACAGACTGGGATGGCCATCCCTATATAAGACCCTCCACAGAGCACTGGGTGGCTCAGTTTGCTTTTGGACACTCTCTTGTTCTCAAGAGAACAACTGCCAGTGGACACACATGAAACAAGACTGCTACAGAAAGGACTAAAACATTTGAAAAAGATATTTATCCTTCTAGACTTCAATTCACTACGGACTTAAGGTAGAAATTAGATAACAGTTATAGTGCTTTTTTGTACATATCCACTTTTATTTGTGTTATTCTGTGACCAAAATTTTCCAAACCTTTTTGTTGTACTGTATGATAATTATTTAGTAAAGACATTTGTTTTGTTTTAGAAACCTGCTTGAGGGAGATTTACATATTGCATGTGTGATTGTGGAATGTTACAGTAATAATCTGTGACTAAACTGTTATTGCTAAGGAGTGCTACCATAAGCTACCAAATTGAACAAGGGTCTGAAAAGGGAAAGTCTGGGTAAAGATAGGGGGAATACCAAAGTCTCAAGGAAGGGTCTGTGGGGATTTAAACCAGGTTTTTGCACACCTTGTGGAAGAAGGCAGAATCAGGGTTACAGCGTCACCCCAAAGAGGTTGTAATGCCTGGATATTCCCCCTTTGTATAACAACCAAGAAGGGTTCATATTTAGCTACAAGACTCAAGACTAGTATTGTACCCTGATCCAGAGTAAAGAGGGGACTCTTGGACTTCATGGTGAGTGTTCAATTGTGAACTCAGTGAGCACTATAGAAGGATATGAAGATGGTATCCCCTGTTTCCCCCTCCCTGTCATGGATTGCAATGGGGTGGGCACTGTGAGCACAGTGGACCTGACCCTCAGGAGTGGGTTTGTGATAATCATCCTCCCCTAAGCGTGATCATTATGTTACCATGGCAACTGCCTTATGCATGCACCATGGCACCATGCACGAGCCACAGGAAAGCAAATAGATTTTCAAAACTACAAAGGTGCTTGTAATGATTGTACAAGATTAATCCATACTGAGAAAAATAATTAATATAGGGAAATGCTTGCCAACTCCTGGGGAGATGGCAAACAGTTCTAGGACAACATAAAGGAGATAACTGGCAAGATCCCAGAACTAACACCTACCATTCTAGAATTGAAGGCACCACTGCCTTAGTCCCATTCACTATTGCCAACACTTTCAATGATGCATTTACTGATCTCAGTACTGTTCTCCCCCTTGCATTTTTCAGCTTGGATGTCATCCAAAACAACAAAATAAACACTGCCTATTGTTCACCCACCTTTCTATTTCAAAGATGTCTTGCTGGCTGAGTCCAGAAATATGTCCTAAAGGCAATTGGTAAATCTATGCATAGCAGGGACACTCTTGATCACAAACTCCTAGCCCTCACCCTTGATGCATTTATCATCCCATTAACAAGAATTTTTAATATCTCACTCAGACTGGCACAGTTCCCACTAAAAATGGAAACCTACCACTGTTACCCTGGTGCACAAAAGTGGCAACAGGATCCAACACATGAATTGCTGACCTATATCCATAGTCCTCCCTCTCTCCAAGGTGCTAGAAGGCATTGCTGCAGACCAGCTGGTCAAGTATCTTGAGAAATGCAAGATACAATGTACTCAAAAACACGGATTCAGAAAAGGGCACAGGACCACCTCGGCCCTTATGGAATTCACCAGGTTTATCCATAAATCTCTGGATCAGGGACAACTTGTGGGAGCCACCTTTATTGATTTAACAAAAGCATTTGACACTGTGCATCTGCCTACTTCTACAGCAACTGTCCAAAGCAGGACTCTCTAAGGACTCCACAGACTGGTTTCAAGTTATTTGGGTAATCATAAGCAACAATTAAAATATCTGATGTCCTCTCGGACATGAAGCCAGTTTGCTCTGGGGTACTACAAGGTTCCATTCTGGGCCCACTCCTATTTAGTCTGTTCTTAAATAATCTCTCAAGCTCCTGCATTAATCTATTTTGCTTTACGCTGGCAATGCCATCATTTTCTCAAACAACTTAGACCCTATCCTCTTGAAAACAATCTGTAATGTGGCTTTGCAAGTGATGAGAGCTGGTTTGGTGAACATAAGTTGATACTAAACTATAATAAAACCAAGGTGATGCTGCTTAGTAGCTTCCCCAATAAACATAAACACCGCCCACTGACCATTAGAAACCACCTTGGAACCGCTCTCGAGCAAGTACCTCACTTTAAATACCATGGGGTAACCATTGACAGCACTTTATCCTATGGAGTGCACATCAACAACATTGCCAAAAGAGTGAATATACGTACTGGTCTACTTTTTAGACACAAAAACTGCTTGACCCCAGAAGCTTTGAGACTGACCATTCAGAGTTCCGTCATTTCTGCTATAGACTACGGTCTGGTCATATACAGCTCAGCCACTGATATGGCCCTACGGTGCATTGCTACAGCCCTTAATAAAGCATGTTGTAATATCTCTGTGGCACCACACCTCACTCATATGTGTGACCTATGTGCCCAAACCAGATGACTGCAACTCAAAGGGTGTATAAAGTACCAAACTTGTCTGATGGCTAAGAAAATAACCCTCGGCCCCCCTCCCCAGAGTGAATAACCTGTTAAGCCTTTCCTGTAATCCCCACAGAACGCATGGTTCAGAACATCCACTGCTCCAAGTACCATGGTACCGGACAACACAGGGGCCAAGATCTTTTGTCTACAGAGCCCCACTTTGGGTCAATGCTCTCCCTATTGACATCACATCCAATACCAAGTTCAGTTCCTTCAAAAACAAGCTCTGACAGCACCTTACAGCAGATAGCAGCTGTGACTGCTTCCTCTAACCCTCTCCTATCATTTCCTTTGTTGTAACTTCTAGCGCTTTCCCATCAACTGTTGCTATGCACTTATGTGACATCCCCCTCCTTTCCACCCCATCTTCTACCTAATCCTTCCCCTCCTCACTCCTCTCTGCTCCCTCTCCTTCTCCTATTAGTCACACCTTCCCCCTCTATCACCCTCTCTCCCACATGTTGTTTGACAAGGCCAATTTGACTGCTGCCTTATACTTGTATGTTTCTTTACCTTCTTGTCAGCTGCATGCTCATGTAGGTGTTATTATTAAACTATGTGCTCTATACTGTATTATTGCACACTTTTGACTTGCACATTTGTAAACTATCCTATTCTGCATATGTACTGTTATATTGTACAGTTTGACCCACACATTTGATAAATGTTCTGTATAACTCTTACATTGCTGTTTTATCTGTTTTCCTTCTCCTTGACATGGAACCATTGTAAAATAGCTCTTTGCTCTTTGCTGAAAGGTATTTGTAACCCAGAATAAATAAATAAATAAATAAAAATAAAGAGTTGTGCAAGCAGCCATAGTTTCGTAATAATGCACTTAGTGGCAATGCGGGTGGTTGGCTATGCTTACTGCTGGATCCCACCTCCATATGAGCTGTTGCTGGTGCCAGATTTACAGATCATGGTAGCTGGATGCACGGTCAGTGGCAGCACCTGCAACATAGAGCAGCAGAGAGTTGTAGGGGTGGTTTTCTTGACAGTACAGCCCTTTTAAGGAGTTTTAAAATTACCATAACTATAAAGTATTCAATAATTAAAGGCAATCCCGAGAAACTGACCATGCATTCAGATACAGGGCTGGTGCAGTAATAACAAGCTGACTGCCTGACAGTACAAACCAGAAGGAAAAACTAAACCACACTCATGGAGACTCATCAACACTTCTGGACTTAGATAAACCAAAACGCTTTATTAGCAAAATAACACATATTAAACTGTGGGTGCAAAACAAGCTGCTGACCATTACTGCCCTAAGCGCCTTGAGTATCTCACTCTTCGTCAGGGGTCTCTGTGAGTGCAGTTTCATATTTCTTTCTGGTTTATTCAATATAAAAGCACTTTTAAGGGTTGGGGAAAGAAAAAACCTGGAAGAGGAAGGGCAGAACAGTAAGTCCTTTTCAAGACTTGGTAGGGGAGTAACAGCAAAATATTGAAATATTAAAGCCCTTTTAAATGCTAGGAAGGGAGAGTGAACAATGCAGGACAGAGGTGGATCTGTAAGTCCTTGTAAGGACTTGATGGGGCAGTAGAGAAAATAAATTGAAAATTTCAAGCCATTTAAGGGATGATGCTTGAAAATCTAAATATTAATTTTAAATCCATTTTAAGAGCTATGAAGGAGAGAGTGAACTTGGCTGTTGCAACGAGATCGTGTAAATCCTTTTAAGAACTTGGTGGGGCAGTAGAGTAGAAAATCAAAATTTCCCAAACCCATTGAAGGTATATAAAGAGGGCAGAGTGATGACTGCAGGGCAGTAGGAGAGGACAGAGGCAAGGGAAGGGCAGTTTAACACTAAAGATTCAGCTACCTCTCTAAAATAATCAGACCACACTCCATTGTTAATCGTGCATTTGTATGGCAGTTTTGACAGAGTAAGACTGCAGATTAGTCCAATGTTTCAGTCACCTCATTCCTACTGTATCCCCATGAAAAATGGGAATGGGAAAACAATGTACTGTACAAAATATTATTAAGGAAATGGGACTACTGAGGGCACAGGTAGTGATGCTGATGCTGATTTTGATGATGAAATAGACTGTGTTAAAAATATGGGGTGGTATGTAAATCAATTTCTGGGCATGTGTTTGTTGGACTTGGATGTCCCATTGGGCATGCTTTTTTTCAATTTCATACTCAGATTCCCAAGACAGGCAAAACCTAGGTAAAAACAAAACTAAACATTGGCATCAGTGCTCAAGCAACACTTTAAGTTCCTTAACTACTCTGAAGTTACAGTGTAACTACACTGTAACTGCATTATGATGCAATGGAGTTATATGCAACAAACATGTAGCTATGTATAATTACCCCATTGCATGTAATTAATGATCACTTACCCTGCAGTTACATTGATACTGACACTTAAAATAGTGTGACCAGTGCTCACTAATAGTGTGTGAGGAATTCATTTAAAATGAACAGCCCAAGTTACAAGAGCTGTAAACAGACTATATAGTAATAGCAGTCATGGAGAAAGAATGTTTTGTCATTGTATTCGGGATGAACCCTCCTTAGATTATGAAAACATTTTAAAATAATAAAAAAAACACTAGTCCTCCCAAGGTAGCTAGGGTTAGTTGATGGGGCACCTCTCTACCCAGCATTTAGTTTCTACCCTCCAGCCTCATTCTCTGTGTTCCAGGAGTGATTAAATAAAAGGCTTGTTTGCTCCTTGCACTGTGCCTGGAGCCAGTATCATCTTTTGCAAGTCTTCCCCCTCACTGACCTTCACAGTCCATACAAATTTATTATAGCAAACGCTGGCTCTCCCTCTTGAGCTAGGATCCACAATTTGGGAGAACCATACAGTATGTAGCAATCCCTGCTAATCCAGGCATCTCCTCTTCTAAAGTGTATTCCTAAAATTTCCCTCAGTCACTTAAGACTGAGTACATGATCAACAGTATGTATCTCTGATTATGCTAAGCATACTGACTGGTCAGTCACTAGACTCATCACTGATTCACACAGCTCCTCCCCTCCTCCCAGTCCTTGCCCCATTACACCCTGAGTTATTGAGTCTGCTAGTGCCAGGTGGGGAGTGGAGAGAGTTAGGAACACAGCTTGCTGGGGAAGGAATAATTTTAGTTTTACTGCATGCTGGGTCCAGGAGGAGAACAAGGAGAACCTGGGTGGCTGTGGTCAATAGGGAGGTATCATTTCATTTTACGGAGCTGGGGCCAGGTGGATGAGTGGAAAAAGGATTGGAGATGCAACCATTTTGGGTGGGGATCATTTTACTTTTATTGGGTGCAAGGGCCAGGTTGAGGGACAGGGAGGGCTGGGAATACAATGGAAGTGAAGAATGCACACAGGAAAGGGGTCACTCAATTGAAATGGCAGTGCATTAAGTAATGTCAGTAGCCAGACCAAGAAACCTCCACTTGTCAAATATCCATAAATCAAATAAGATTTAGACCAGGAAAGTAAATTAAAAAGCTTTATTATGTAAAATTCCAGAAATGCTGGCAGTGCTGGGCATATTGCCTAAACAGAAGCAAACTCCCATAGTGGCCATAGATAACTTACCTTTTGTTTATCTGTTTATTTGTTTGGCAAGTTTGAGGTTTATTGGTCTGGAAGTGGAAGAATGCAGATTTAATTTGATTTGGTGTCAGCACTGGGTGTGGAGAAGAGAGGAATGGAGATGCTATGGAAGTTGAGTAAGTGAGGATTTTCAGTTATAGAGTAGCCATTTGAACAGCTGTTATTGTTCAATAATAGTATGACATATGATTGCAGAAATTTTTGCTTTTACAGGTTGCCCATAACTGTAATGTGCATTTCTGTGGTCTTACACCAGGTGATTATAGTTTTATGAAGACCCCATATACAAATTATGATAACATGCTAGCACATGCATGACTGGCTATTTTTGTTTCTTCTCTAGCAAACTTTTTTCCTCCTTGTGTCCTCTGCTCACCTCCTCCTTGATGGCACCTCTCAGTCACATCACCTACCTTCTTCTGGACATACACATGCACACCACTTGCCCAGAACTGAAAGCCAGACCAGTAGAACATAAGCTGTGGGGGGTTCCAGAGTCACATAGGCAGGCAGTATTTTTTTCCCTCTGGTTTTCTCCCCTAGGGATGCCAACCTTGCGGTGACATGCACAAACTTGCACATGTGTGTGACATGCTGGAATACTAACATACTAAGTACCAGCAGATTAGGCCGTGCAGTCTATCGGGTCTGCTCGAACCTCAGGTCCCTTATTGGGAACCAATGCCCCCCCTTGTGTTCTGATACTTTCCCTTTCTGTATTTATCCAACCCTCTCTTGAAGCCCTCCACCGTGGATATCTGGACCAGCTACGCCAGGCAGCGCATTCAAGGTTCCACCACCCTCTCGAGACAAACCTCATCCTCTTCCCCCCTCATCCTTCCACCTTCTAACTTCAACTCATGCCCTCTGGCGATATCTCCCTCCTTTAGTCTAAAGATCCCCTCCATGTTTACCCTATGTATTCCCTTGAGGTACTTGAAGACCTCAATCATGTCCCCCCTGTCTCTACTCTTCTCCAATGAGAACAGGCCAAGCTCCTCAAGTCTGTCCTCATAAGTCAGCTCCCCCAGTCCTCGAATCATCCTGGTAGCCATCCTCTATACCTCCTCCTGGAGCTGTATGTTCCTCTTCAGGTGCGATCTCCAGTACTGTACACAATACATGAGGTGTGGTTAACCAATCCATTGTACAGTGTCAGAATCATTTCCCTGCTCCTGAGGTGATCCTCCCTTACAATGCATGCCAACATCCTGTTTGCTTTGCTAGCTGCTCTCCGACACTGCTCAGAGTTATTCATACATGCATGCACCTTGACCCTAGGTCTTTTCCCCAGCCGAGGCCTCAGCACCTCCCTCCCAGAGTGTACCTGTGTTTAGGGTTTACCCAAGATGTAACACCTTGCACTTGGTGGTATTGAAATTAATTTCCATGTCGAGACCACCTTTCCAGGGTGTCCAGAACACCTTGCAGGACCAACCTCCTCTCCTCCTCCTCAACTACTGCTCCCATCTTGGGTCATCAGCAAGGACTCATCTCAGACCCTATACACTCCCTGATGTCAGATATGTATAAATTAAATAGGATTGGACCAGGACCGAGCCCTGTGGTACCCACTACCGACCTCTCTAGGGTTCGGAAGGTCTCCACCTACCACTACTCTCTGTGCACCCAGCTAGCCAGTTTCCTATCCATTTGACCATCAAAGGCCACTCCCAACCCTGTCAGTTTCTCCACCAGTCCATTGTGGGGGACCTAGTCAAATGCCTTGCTGAGAGTCCAAGAATAGTACATCCACAGGCTTCCCTCTGTCCAGTTCCGATGTTACCCATTCATAGCACTCTACAAGGTTGGTTTGACATGATCTACCTGGCACAAACCCATGTTGTCAGCTATCCAGCCCTCCTTCCTCCTCCAAGAACACCCCAATCATTTCTTCAGTATACTCTCCATTAATTTTCCCACCACCGAGGTCAAACTGATGGGTCTATAGTTACCTGGTACTTCCTTGACCTTATGGATTGGCTTTTCATGTACATCACACCAATCCGGTACCCTCCCTGTCTCAAGCGACCTGTTGAACAGCTCCGCCAGGGTTACATCCAGTACGGTCACCAGCTCCCATAGTACTCTCAGATGAATGCCATCCGGCCCAGGAGATTTATCTTTCTTCAGTACCTTAAGGGCTTGCCACACCCATTCGGTGGAGATAACATCATCCGTCCCCCCACCTTGCTTGCCTTCCTATCCTTGTCCTGGTGTGAAACCCCAGGGGTGCCTCTCCCTCCCTTATGCTCCATATCTGTTGCTCCCCTGATCCCACACACTACCGCTTCTATCCCCCTCATGCCTTGCTTTGTAAATATCCCATCCCTCTCCCTAGTAAACACCGAGGTGAACTACTCATTTAATACCTCCGCTTGCTCTCTTGCCTCTTCCACCCACCCTCCATCCGATCTCAATCTGTCAAGTTGGTCCTTAGTTTTTCTCCACTCCCTGATGTACCAGAAACCCCTTTTTCCCCTCCCCATATCCCCTGTGCCAGCCGCTGATCTTTACTGGATTTTGCCCCACACACCATCCGGGTGACTTTCTTATTTATGCAAGATGAAGTAGCGTTTCCACTTCTCTTTCCTCTCAATGTTTTGTATTCTTTGTAGCAGCCTTCTTCTCCTGACTGCTACCTGAACTTCACTGGTCCCAGCATGGTTTATGTGACCTTGCTCCTTCCTTCACCTTAGCACAGTTCTGACTGCCTCATGAAGTCCCGTTTTAGGACCTCCCATCTCTTTTCCATGTCTTCATTGTTGTAATCCCTTCAAGTGATCCATGAGAATATTTCCCATGCCCATAAAGTCTGCTCCCCTGAAATCTCGGTCAATGTCCTAGATATCTCCCCCTTCACCCATGCTAATTTGAAAACAGACAGTATCGTGGTTGTTCCTATTCAGGGGGCCCTCTACAACTAGGTCCCTTACCAGATTCATGTCCTCCAGAATCACGTCCAAGACATGTCCCTCCCTCGTGAACTCCATCACATGCTGTGTTAAGAACACATTCTGGAAGCTGTCCAGCAGCCTCTGCTCCTTGGTCACCTTAGAGGACATGGTTCCCCAGTTTGTACCTGATATAGTACGGTCCCCCATCAACACCACTCTCTTCCTTTTTGCTCTGCACTGGGCAATAAAGTTGTCCAGTAAACTATCCTCCAGGGCATCACCCATCCTGGGGGGCCTATATGCTACACCCAGCTTGACCTTCCCTCCTGCCAGGGTTTGTAAGGTAACCCATAAGGCCTCTAGGTTTCCCTCTGCCTCTTCTACCCTAGCAATTTCTATGCTCTCTCTGATGTACATAGCTACTCCTCTCCCCTCTGCCGCGCCTTTCTATCCTTCCTAAACATAGTGTACCCCTCATGTTTAGGTCCCAGTCATGGTTTTGCTGGCCATGTTTCCATGACCTCTGCCACATCCACCCTCCCCGAACAGCATGGCCTGAAACTCTAGTAACTTGTTTCCCCAAGCTCCTAGCATTTACTAACACCACCCATCCATTATCCCATATCCCCTTTGTAGAAACCCACCCGGTTCCTTGTGCCTCCAGCCCCCTCTGCTCCTCCTGGAACCTCCTCCCCCAGTCCCCCCTCCTCCCCTTGGGTTTGAAGGCTACTTCTCTCATCTGGAGGAGAGGGCTTCTGGCCAGCCCCTCCCATGTCCCTCCCCCCTCACAAGTTTAAACCCCACCTTTCTTGAATGTAGTCCGCCACCTCCTGTTTAAGAATTTCCTTCCCTAATGGGATAAGATGGAGCCTGTCCTTGGCATACAGTCTCTTATCCTCCCAAACTCCCTCCCAGTTCCTAACACCCCATATCCACTTTCTTCCCCCACTTCCCTGAGCCAGACATTACCTCTGTGATCTTCCTTTTGTTTTCCACACTGATGCCCTAGGTACTGGCAATATTTCGAAAAAATGTTGCATCATTATTCCGACAGACTGTAGCAAGTTCTTGGAACCTTGCTTGGATTTCAAAACATTGTGTCCCTCTATATCGTTAGTCCCCAAGTGGATCAGAAATCTGGTTTCCCTCTACAATCCCTTACCAGCTCATACACCATGAACTTTCCTCTTTGTACCATCAGCCTAGAGATACTCACTACCTTCACCTGGATATGGCATCCCTCCCTGTCCCTCCTTTAAATGGATACCCTAATCATTGAGTCACCCAATAACAGAACATTAACTCCGCTATCATCCTTATGGTTACTTCCACCATGCTCTCACCCCCCCATTCATGATCCCATTTTCATGGAATCTAGTGTCATATCTCCCCATCTGGTGGCCCTGGCCGTGATGCCACCTGGCCTCCACTAGGTGGTAGTCACAGTGTGAGGCACAACTCCCTGACCCTCCCTGAAGGAGGATAGACATCCATGGAATGCTCAGTACCCCTTGCCCTCATCATCCCCCAGAATAATGAAGTTGCTCCTGAACTTGGGTTGCTAACATCATAAGCTACAATGCTACTGATGCACCAGTGGGACAACTTGACTATTTATAAGATGAGCATACTGTAACTTTGCATTTTAGTTTATATGTTTCGCTCCAGAAGGTTCAGGTTGCAGAGTCTGACCATTTTTAAGAAGACTGCTTCCAAACAAAAGCATTTTAACAATGGCTCATTTTACTGTTTTGACACCTCTCTCACTTCAAGACTACACAACCAATCTTTAGTAAATGTAAAGCATCCATATTACTCAATCAACCAATCACTCAGTCAATTTTATTTGTAAACTGTAAGGTATGTGAGCAAAAATGCCAGTTTTCACAAATGTCCAGTGGTAGATACATCAGATAATGTAGGTAAGAACCTAAAAACTTATGGTTACATAATATTTACAAGGGGTGACAGTGTACAAAACAGGAGTATGAAAGTTTTCGACAGAGAAGCAAATATACAAGCAAAAAACAAATAAGGCATATATACAGAGCATAAGTTACAAAAGTAGTCCATATTTACAATTGGTGTTGATGCGCCAAAAAAGAGGTAGATATACAAGCTCTCAGCTAATGAGGCATAAATAAAAAAGTCTGTGGTAAGGACAGTGCAGGACAGGGCAGGGCAGAGTTGCACATAAGAAAAGTATGAGGACAGGGTTCAGCAAGATCAGGATCATGAAGCAACAACAATTAGTAGAGACATGGATAGAGGCCAAGGGGGCTAGCATGGGAGGGGGAAGCAACAACCAATTCATAGAGACATGGATAGAGTCTGAGGGGGCTAGCCTGGGAAGGGGAAAGCAATAACCAATTCATAGAGACATGGATAGAGCCCAAGGGGCTAGCATGGGAGGGGGGAAGCAACAACCAATTCATAGAGACATGGATGAGGCCATGGGGGCTAGCATGACAGGGTGAGTACTAACCAATTCATAGAGACATGGATAGAGCCAGAGGGGCTAGCATGGGAGGAAGCAAAACCAATTAGTAGAGACATGAATAGAGCCAGAGGGGGCTAGCATGGGGAGGTGGGAGGGTAGAAAGGTGGAATGGGGGACAGTAGTTGGGGAGGGGTGAGGAGGCAGCTAACAAAGAGTTCAGAGTTATGGGTAGGACCTGGGAGTTAGTGGGAGCTGAGAGAGAGAGGAGGTGGAGGTGGGGGTGGGTTGGGGGAGCAGGGGAGGAAAGGGGTGGGAGGGAGTGGGGAAAGTGGCCTTATGGGCAAAAAGAGAGTTCAAGAGGATTAAGGAGTTCAGGTGGGATGCTAAAAAGTTCTGAAGGGTGGCTGACCAGGGCAGGCGCAGGCGGACGATTTGAGAAGGTGATCCTTGTGGGAGGAGTTGAAAGAGCAAATGGACCTACAGGACTAAATTTCATATCCTGATAGATAAAATGTGCATGACCAGTTGTACCTCTCAAGCTGTAATGCAGTTGAGTTATAAGCAGCTAAAAATAATAACTAAATACTAAAGTGCCTACTCAATCCTAACTACTGTATAAAGTCAGTTGAGCTGTCATGTATGATGGAGCAAAGTTAGGGAGGCACTTAAACAGCAGGTATAGGGTCACTTGCCAGACTGAGTGCACACTTGTGATGCTTTTACTGCTAGCCATAGTTGGATCATTGTTTTTTTCTTGCTACTTACTCTACAGATGAGTTATATAGCCCTTCTCCGTCTTCTCCTCCTCCCTCCCTCCCTGTAATTTCTGTTTTTTTGCATTGTCAGGCAGAAAGTGATGTCAGCTTGAGAAACAGTTAACAGTGAAGCTGAGTTTCAGTGCTGCATTGTGGAGTTAAAAGAATTGTTAAATCACTCCATGATAATAAGCATTTGGTTCACATTGGTTTCAGGTACTCCATGCAAGGCAATCAAAGAAATACCCATGCACCCCAATGTATGATTATGGAATAGAGATACTAAGAACAAATGCCGGCAACACAGAACTTGTGAAAACTTCAAAACATTTTTATTACAGTTGCTTGCAAAATTTATCTTATATACAGAGCCATTCCAAAACTAAGAAAAAAAATCTTCTATTACCACACCTTCATCTTTACCTTGCTAAAGTGCTATAAAGAACATTGTAACATGGGTTACTAGAAACATGCAACCCCATTGGTTGAGACCATCAGCGTGGCCATGCATTAAATTCCCTTTTTAATGCACAGTTCCATGGAGGGACTCAGGGCACGGGCTGTCGGCACTCGTTTCTCAGTTGAGAAAGTCAAAGGACTCCAGCAGTCATTGAAGCAGGTGGGGAAGTGGGAGAGTACAGCTGTCAAAATACTGTGCAAGTCTTCAGAGAACTGCAGCCCTGGTGCAGTGTTGTCAGCTGTGGCTCTCTCTGTCCCTGATGCTGCAATGATGTGCTGTTTTTGTGCAGAATGATGTGCTCTGTGATGTGTGTGTCAGCGCCCCCCCCAGCCATTCTGCACAGCTGTTAGTATGTGCCTTAGCAGATGGGAGATTACTGCACATGTCATATACTGTAGCTTCCAATGCTGGTTGATGAATACGCAGTTCTGACTGAGGAGGATAACCATTCAGATTCCTAAATCATCCTCATGTATAATCCAAAACTAATTGAAGACCTTTGTAGGATGTTAACCCTTATTTTCAAAAGTTCCCAAACCAGAACTTATCTCATCTATTAAACTCTGCTAAACTCTGCGTCAACTCCTCAGGCATGCTTATATTTATTTATTTATTGGAATCTTAGATAACACCTTTGAGCTAAAAGCTCATTTACAAAGGTTCCATGTCGTAAGGCAATAGACAAGGTACAAAAACATTACAAAACAGATAGGGGTATATACAGCAGGCAAATACATTATGGTACATACAGAAACAGATTCAAGCAAGTACAGTTAAAATACAGCTGGTAGGAGAGGTCAACTTTATTGCAACAGTATTAAGAGCATACCTAAGGTGGACAAGCAATTTATAGTGCTAGCTGAGCTTTAGAGCATGCAGGTAGAGTTATGGAGGGTCAGAAGTGGTGGTGACAAAGGAGGGAGGAGAGAATAGATGACAGCAGGGTGAGGGTGGGGCAGAGACAAAGAAGGTGATAGAATAAGTGGGTTGAGTATTCAGAGGGGTGGGATTGGATAGGAATCTGCCCAGGGTTACCATATGTAGGTAATAGGGCAGGGCTGGGTGATGTGGGGAGTGGGATAAGGGAAAGGGTTTTAAAGTGTGGGGGTAAGGTGAGGAAACCAATGGGGGTCAAAGTGGGGGATGTAATAATTTGAAAAAGCAAGGCGGGGGGATAAGAGGGGACATGGGGTAAGTGCTCAGTGGGGTAACACCAGGCAGGAGAGGAAGTGGGGGATGGGTGCTATGCTGGACAGATAAGCTACCAATAATGGTAAGATTATGCTGGGTGACACAGTCATAATTATTAGAGTGGCCAGGTACTGCAGCAGCTTGGCCTAAATGGGCGTAGTTTTGTTTCCTCAATCAGCTCAGGGTTAAGTGAATTTAGCCAGCAGGGGCCCAGTATTGAAAGGACCGTTGCCTAGTGAGGTCCAGCGAAATGGGATAATGAAGGCAGTTCTACTTGACCCCTAGTTAGTCTGGAGGAGTGGAGTTTCTTAGCAGTTGCCTCACTCCAGGAGGAGCAAGACCTGGGTGGATTTTTCACTAATAGATAGAGTTGGTACTGAATTCTGCTATTCAGGTTTAACCAGCCAGTGCTTGAGTATAGTTCACAAGTGTGAGCTAAATTGTCCACACCAGGACTAGTCTGCAGGCTTTGTTTAGGACAATCTTGATTTGCCTAAGTGCTGTATCAGTACCAGCTCCGTAGACTACCAGTCCATAATCTGTGATAGAGAGCACGGAGCTGTTAACTGTAAGCTTGATGGCACTTTCGATGAGGCACTGCCTATGCCGGTAGAGCTGACATAGTCTGGCACTAGCTGCCTTGGCTACATGGTCTATGTGCTGGCTGTAGGAGAAAGAGCTGTCAAGGTAGACACCAAGGTACTTAAAGGTGCTGAGCATTTCGAATGTATCAGTTTTGTTATTGTAGATATTGAGGTGAAGGGACTTATGACGGTTTTGATGTGAGGCAAACAACATTGTTTTAGTCTTAGTGTAGTCGAATAAGAGCTTCGACTGAAGGAATGTTTTCCACAGCAGTAAAGTCATCTTGCATGCCTTTTTCCAGCTCTTCGAGGAAGTGACACGTGATGAAAACGGCATTATCTGCATATAGAAGGATCTTATTCTGGCAGGCTTTTGGGAGTTCATTTAGAAACAGACTGAACAGAAGGGGTCCAAAATGGAACCTTGGGGCACCCCTGTGTTGACATGCTGATGGTCGGATAGAACGTCAAGAATCTTGACCTGCTGGGTCCCGTTAGAAAGGTAACTCTGGAACCAGCCTAGAGAGACAGAGGATATACCAATGTTAGAGAGTTGTGTGAGAAGCAAGTCGTGGTTGACTGTGTCGAAGGCCTTGGTGAAGTCAATGAAAGTGGCCCCCACCAAGAGCCCTCGGTTTCAAGTGCTTCATGGATATGACCGGTAAACTCAACCAATGCCATTGAAGTACTATGTGCCTTCCGAATGCCATGCTGTTCCTGGCATTGAAGGTTGTACTTATCAAAGATACGTACCTAACTGATCATATACTATCCTTTCTAGTGCCTTAGAGAGTGGGGGCAGAATTGAGATTGGCCTGTAGTTGGGCAGGCGAGTTCTGTCCCCGCTTTTAAAGACCGGGGTGACCACCACAGCTTTTCAGCATAGAGGGAAAATGCTAGTGGTTGGTGAGAGATTTAGGATCCAGGTTAGAGGGGATAGTAGCACACCCAGGGTGAGAGCCACAATCTTTAGGTCAAGCAAGTTCCCACTGGATTTAGTGTTCCCGGGAACTTTTTCCAAGTATTTTTTTGCCTCAGTTGTAGAGATTACCTTCAGGTAGAAGGGAGGTGCTTTGTGTGTTGGAGGGATGTCAGTACAACTATTGGCAGAGCTAGGCACCGGTCAGAGATAGTCTGGAGGAAGGACCCCACTAAGGTCTGTGAAGGCCTTGTTGAAGCCATCTGTGATAGTTTTGGGATCCTGGGTAATCACACCCTCGAAGTTTATTTGTAATGGTGGTGATTTACTTGCTCTGCCTGTTAGGGTTTTTATATTGTCCCAGAATCCGCAGCTGTCTCACCAAGAGTTGTCAGTTCACTTTTAAAGTGAGATCTTTTTGCAAGGCAGATGACTTGAGTGCACTTATTATGTACTGCTTTGTATTTCTGTATGTCAGAGGGGGACCCAGTGCTCTTAGCCCTATGCCACAGGTTATCCCTGACTCCCATGAGCTCAAGGAGCTGTGGTGTGATCCATAATTGTAAATTATAAATTTGTAAATTGTATTAGAATCTACATGCAGGACTTTGTTGTAAACGGGACTTTGTCCTAACAAATGAATTTCCTCTGAAAAAATAAACTTTTAATCAATCAATCAATCAATCATAATTTGCCGGTTCCTTTGATTTTACTCATTTTTAGAGGGGGGCAAAGATGTTGCAGACTGAGTTAAACTTGTTGATAAAGCACTCAAGAGCAGCATTCACGTCAGTGGCAGCGTAGACCCCATCCCAGTCTAGCTGACGGAGGTAGGATTTTAGTGAGGCAAGATGTCCAGCTTTTATAATTCTGGAGGTTATTGTTTTTTTTGGGGGGGGGGGAGTTCAGGGTCTTTGTTTGTCCAGGAGCATAAGACTGGCGAGTGGTCACTGATAGAGTCGGGTAGCACAGTGGTTCTGGTTATTCTTTGTGGACAGTTGGTTAGTACCCAGTCTATGAGAGTACTTGAACCGGTGTGATAGTTTACACAAGTGGGGGATTGAACGAGTTGGACCATGTCTATGGCCGCTATTGCATCCTGGTAAGGTGCAGCATCTGGGGATAACCAATTTATAATAAAGCCCCATAACATAATGATTTCAGATTGATGGTGATTACTAGATAAATAATCAAGTGCTAGTTTGAAACCAGCCTCTTGATCTTGAGCGGGTATGTGCACTGAGATTATAGTTAAACACTTTCCCTGGGATCCAAGTTGAACCTGGATGGAAAGAATTTGTGATCTTCCACCCTGGGGTGGAATGGGAGTACCCTGCACTGAACTGAGTCATTAACATAAATGACACATCCTCCCCGTTTCCCTCACCTGTCCACCCTGAAAGTTGTGTAGCCCTCAAGCTGGATAGTTGAGTCAGGGGTTTGAGGAGTGAGCCAGGTCTCCATGACTGAGATGACATCTGGTTTATGTTGGGCCACCCATACCTGGAGAGCATTACATTTTGCTAGCAGGCTGCATATGTTAAGAGATGCAATAGTTATTGCACCAGCCTTGCGGTCTGTTGGTGGTATTGAGGCACTAGTACTAGGTCCAGGGTTTGGGTGAACGTTCCCTGAGAGTAGAAGGAGTAGCCAGGCAATTCTAAGAGCTTGTAGCTTTAAATGTTTCATAAGATAGGACTTGCTGTGGAGTTGGCTGTTTTCTTCTTTGCATTTGTGGTGACTATCAGCATATTCAGTATATTTCATCGCCTGTGTGTGACTTCAACCGAGTGTCAGCTGAAATAAAACGTTTTGAAGTTTTTATAAATTCTATGTGCCCACATTTGTTTTAGTGACTCCGCTTCTGAGATCATACGTGGGTGCATGTCTATTGCTCTTAAATGGTTAAATCACCTTGTTCCTGGACTAAAAGATTTGCAAGGATTGAAATTAAGCCTTTGAGTCCACAATCCAAATGTGGTCACTCTCAGAAATGCTTTGAAGCAAGTACTCTTTAGATTAACTGGGAACTTTGCAACTAGCTACAAACTCCGAGGCAAAACACTGTGATTACTACTGAAAGAATAGATCACACACACACACACACACACACACACACACTCTCTCTCTCTCTCTCTTTCTTTCTCTCTTTCTCTCTCTCTCTGTCTCTCACATACACACACTCCACAATTACAGATTCCACTATAAATGGATCCCACATAAAATTCTGAATCAAATCTCTTAGAAGATATATAGCAGAAACCACAACCCATTACGTGCATTTGCACAAATTACAAAATAACCCAAATACATATCCTGTTAGCATCATTTGCATACAATAAGTCAGACAACACCACCTTTTAAACACAGAACTTTGACTTTTGTACAAACTGCCATTACCTGAAGAAGGGCTGTGTAGCCAGAAAACTTGTGTTGGTCAAATGAATGGTATCAAACTATCTATTTGATCATCTTCTTGTACAATGATCAATACTGAATAATATACGCAAACAATTCTCTGTTGTATTTACATAGAAAAGGTACTTTATGCATCAAATTAAGGCCCTCACTTCCTTTGTTATTTCTCATGGAGTTCTTTTTTATGCTATAGGATCAATAGGTATAAATATCAAGCGTATATTAAGCGTAGTTTCATGCCATTTAGATTACAGGCTATAAAATCGGTGAGAAAAATCAGTAGAAATAGTATCTTTTGATTGGACAAAACACACCACATAACTGTACATTATCCAACAATGCCTGCATGCCTGCACTTCCTCGTGTTTTTCATCCCCTCCAAAACAAGTTTGGCCATTGTGTGAGACAGATAATCCACTACAAGGCATGCAGTTGTGCTTTGATATACATGCACTTGGGTGGCTGAATGCACTCAGAACACATCACTGTTTATTGTACTCATAATTGTCCTCATTATCACCAATGTCAAAAATGTTTAAATCTATTCATTATGGTTTAAAATTTCCCCTAGCAGACTTGATTCATCTCAGGACTTCTAAAGTTCCTTTACGCTCTTCTCATGGTACAGTTTTGCAGTCTGTTTTTCATAAAACTAAATCTAACTCTAGATCTTTTTCTATGTCAGCCCCAGCATTCTGGAACAAGTTACCCGTTAATCTTCACGATTCGTCTACTTTTCATAGGTTTAAAGTCAACTTTAGGCAGTTTTTATTATCTAATGATAATTGTAATTGTTTTTGTAATTGCTGTATCTCTGGCCCGGATATTCCAGATTGCCAAACGCTTGGCGCAAGTGAGGCACAGCGCCCAACTGAGCTGCACGGGGCCAGGTCAGGGTGATATTCAGGTGATGCACCATGGTGCATCACCATTGAATATGGCACAGAATGCACTGGTGGAAGTACAATGCACCAGCCTTCACACAGACAGGGAGAACCAGGTATGCTCTAGGGCAAATGCAGTTGGCTGGGTGCATCACCATGATATTCAGAAGAGGGCATGCAAATGGAGCCATGATATATACGATGACACAAATGGGGCCATTGCATGCCATTGTGGCCCGTTTGCATGCATTGCACAGGGCAGCCTGGCAGAATGTGCCTGGCACCCTGCATAGCAGCTTGCAGCAGGTGTTGGGTCCCCAGTGGGCTAGTGCACCCCCTCTGTCTTGACCGATCATGGTTAGTAGTGACATATAGCATGACCTGGTGGTCCGGTGGTATCCTCTCTCCCTCCTGTACGCCCGATCACAGGCATGTGACATACATATGCTACCTGGTGGCCCAGTGGACTCGCTCCAATCTCCCCCTCAGAGGACCTTCCCGCAGCTGCCCCCCGTCATCAGTAGGTGGCTGTACTCCTCCCACATACAACCCTGCTGCCCACTGAATAACAATGAACAGTATGTGCCGTACGCCTATTGGTCCATATTGTGGGCCAATGGGCATGCAAACCATACTGTACTACACAGGCACGATTATGTGAATGAATGTGTTCATTCACATAATCATGCCTGTGTAGTATCATGGTCTGCATATCCATAAGCTCACAATGTGGACCAATGAGCATACAACACATACTGTACCTCGTCGGCGGGCGACCGGGAGGTATGAGGTGGAGTGCAGCTGCCCGCCGATGATGAGAACTGAAATGAATGGGTCCTCTGACAATGAGATGGAGGGGGTCCACTGAGCCCACCAAGCGCTGCTATCATGTCACATGCTCACAGTGGGCAGTATGGGAAGGAGGGTCACTCACTGAACTACCAAGTATGTATACTACTGCCCTAGTGGGCATGACGAGGAAGAGATGCCACTAGTCCACTAGTAATGTACTGGGTACAATTGCCCATGATCGGGCATAGTGGGAAAGTGGGGAGTGCAGTGGACCACTGGGGAAGGTGTGGACACTTGTGGACTGTGTCCCTGCAGGGCGGGTGACCACCCACGGCTGGCAGGTGCTGTGTTGCACCCTGCAATGAAGCAGCCCAACTGTGGGTGGCCTGGGTTTGTTCCTATGTTTTACAGGCTCAACCTTGCGCCCTCATTTGCGGCACACATCAGGGTTGTGCCAGCATATGTGCTGCACATCCTGGGCTGAATATCGGGATGTGCCTCATATCTGAGCATGCCCCCTGCATTTGCGCCACATACATTACCATTAGCCCTGGTGCAGTGGGACTTGCACTGCACCTGGAAACCGCTGAATATCCTGCCAGGGGTGCATTGCGGGGTTGCGCTGGTGCAACTATGTTACACCAGGCGCAACACCTTTGTATATCCTGGCCAATGTGTATTTACTGTCTGTCACATTTGTACTCTGTGTTGGGCCGGGCTTGAAAAGGGACTAGCTTCCAGTGCCCTATTCTGGTTAATGAAATAAACAAACAAACAAACAAACAAACTCAGCTTGCAGTCTCATGCCTCACAATATGCACCAAGGTATGTATATATCAGAGCATGCTCACATGCCCTGTACTGGATTACCTGTTATATATACAGCCAATGACCCATATTCAATGCGTGTTTGCCTAAACAACCAAATGTTGCCGATTCCAATGATGGGCATCAAGGGGTTCAATTTTATTATAAGACTTACATGTGACTGCATGTGGATGTGCAGATTCCTCATGTGACTGCATCCTCAATGTAGGTACAAATATAGGGTAGGTGAGTGTAACGCCTATTTCACTGATGGAAAAAAAATCATACTAAGTTAGTAGGTCAGATGTGAGAAAATAGCCCATAGGAAGCCACAGGAGTGGGAAGACTCTGGGGAAAGAGTTGGAAATATTGAAATAGCTAGCAAATCTGCCATGACTCTGCTGTGTGCAGGATGTAGCATACTACCTTGAAAAACAATAGAAATGTGTGCAGGATATTATACCATTTCACACATCTCGCTGGTACAGGGTGTCGCTGGCTGTTACATTAGTTTGCATACCTGTGATATCACAAGAATGTACTGTATGTATGCATTAATCCCGATGAAAGTGGCATCTAATGGGGAGTTAATGCATGGTTGAATTCCGTTGTGGCCTGAGGCGGAGGCCGATGCTTACAACGGTCAGCATACGTGCTCCCAATATCCACCTCGAGATCATCGCTTGCTCAACATAGCAACTGCAACTATACTACTTCTCAGATGGTCTTTTCTGTGCTCTTCAACAGTAATCACCAAAAACACTTATGTAGCGCTTCCAATTATGGTACATCTCTTGTTACTTTTCCTGCCTTTCTGCTGCTGGATCCGTGCTCGTGCATGTTGATTGCCCCACCTCGAGTAATATAGTGGCGACTACTTTTTTCACTGTTTGAACTCTGCTGTATGTTTCACTATTCGCATGCGGCTCTGTTTGCACCTGCGACTTTGGTACTTCTGCTGCCTACTAAAGTTGACTACCCTCGTTTGTTTTTTATCCGTGCTCTACTGCATGCTGGGCAATATGTCCGTGCATACCTTGATGGTCTCCCAAACCTGACAGTTGTCTTCTCTGCTCCCTGTTCACCTGTTGATTACGACCAATAGGTGACGCTTTCAGAGCAGCACGGCAGTTCTCCTCCATTTCCCTCTTCATGCATTTTTCAACACTGCTTCTGTTAGGGGTCACATCTGCTGCCATTACCGTTCTCTGCCTTGCAGCATTCTGCAAGCCTGGTTTGTCCTTCTATGCTTCTTTTCTCCCCACCCATTCCTCTCTCCACTATTTCCCACTTCACAAGGTTGCCCAGACAGCTAATTTTCCCCTCACCTCTCGCTCGTGCGTCCGGCCTACAGGTGGTGCTTTCTCACCTGTTGAGAGCTTCATGTCTCCCTAGCATGGATGTTTTACTCAGCTCTGCTGTAATCTGCTCTTTTCCATCCCTCAGAGACTTCAACAATATGCCCTCACTTGCTGACTACCTCCAAGACTGCACACTTCCCCGTTGTCTGCTCTTTCCCACTGTTTACGGTGCCCCCATTGACACAGGCATTTCTCCTCTTCCTCTTCTCCCTGCCGATACCCTGTCCTGCTGTGTTACTCGACTTCCACCTACTGGTGGACATATTTCTAACAAATTCAGTGCTTCCCTACTTCGAGTGGCGTTCACGCTCTGCACAGGGCATTATTCATCTAAGCGTTCTAAACCAACACGGCATTATCGTGCCATAATGCCGTGTTGCTCTTGCGACACCTGACCCTGTTAGACCAATCACCTTCCCTCCTTGAAGTCCTCATATTTCTGCCATGTTACAAAGGGTGTTTAATCACTTTGCACATCTTCACTACTGCAGGGCTGTGAGCAGGATGTGTCAGTTCAACAGTGAGTCACACCTACACAGCCATCTGCAAAAGACTGGGATGCTGTGCAGAGGGGAGAAGTTGTGACCCAAGAGACTATTCAACAGAAGCTGAAAGTCAGAAGCAACAAAGCATGAGGTCAGGACTGATGACTTCATGGGAATGAGACCAACAGTGCTTCCATGAGCTTCCCCAGAGCTAAGTGAAAGTTCTGTTGCATTGTAGTAAATTGCATTGTATTGCATGATAAAAGGGATGTCTAGACAATTCTTTCTCCCCATTGGTCAACACCTCATCAAATGGTACTGCATTAACATGGCGCATATCTTGCTAGGTTTGCATTAAGTAAGCAATAATACCCTCCAGGGTGGGTGGTATTGTGTAATACCGGACCGCCTAGGGGCATAATGATGCCAGACATGCAGGCAGAGGGAATTATAGCACCTGGAAGATCCGGTATTTCCCAACACCATCCACCTTGTATGCTATTATTGCGCTTAGAAAATGGGCACTGTGGAAAAAAAAATGTGATAAAAAGTTATTAATAAAAAAAATGATTTATGATAAGTTTTGTAATTAAATAGTTCCTCTGCCTGTATTACAATGAAGGACTTTTGTCCTTATGGAGACGTCATAGTTGAAAAAGCTGGTGGTATGCTGTTGCTGTCACCAGTGCAGACTGTTGTCTCCTCCACCCACAGCATTTTTTACTTATTGTGTTTTTATTTTATGGTAGTTTTTTACATCTTCTTTTATTTATATAGGGTCCACAAACTGTTGCGGATGGGATTAGGGAAGAAAGTATGGTTTGGGAGAGTCAGCGATGGAGGCAGGTTTGATCGCGGGAAGTTCTGAACTGTGCTGAAGTGCCTTTTGGAAGAAGGGTTTTTGTGGAGGCAGTTGGGAGTGACTTGGGAGAGATTGTTTTAGTTATTTAGTTATTGTAGGAGGTATGGCTCTGTGTGAGTGGGAGGCAAGCAGCATATGATTCATTTTTGGTGACGTTGACAGGCACGTGCGGACCTTGTAAAAGCCGTACTGCCAAGAGTGCTGCCGATGTAAAGCTGAAAGGATTGATGGGGTCTTTTTTTTTTCTCTCTCATTAAAATGTTTGGTAGTGATTACCCTACAAGAAACTTAAGGGAAGACAGATTGGGGGGCCTTGGTTGGATGCCAACTCAGTCGGCAACAACTCTTGCTAAGTGAGAAAAAAAATGGCGTCTGGTCAGTATGCAAATTCGGAGTGCCCAAAGATATTCTAAGTAATGGGGCACCCCAAACTGACACTTTTTAAAGTGGGCTCTATTAAAAAATACCCGGTGTCCTAGCCAATCGAAAGGCTAGGATTGTCTTGCCCAATTTCTAATCAGCACTACAACCTATCAGGGTCAAAAGGTTGAATACAATAACTCACACAACCATGCAAGATCAATAGGACATCATGCAAATCAAACAATCACATTCCAAAAGTGATCCTGTCTCCCTTGTCCCCATTACTGGCAACATTGCTCAGCAATCATAAACTGCAAACCACAATAACAAGAGGTACTGCTCAAACAACACACACAATATCTTACTAAAGAAGCATGAAATCCATCCAACAACACAGAAAAAAAATCTTCTCTATCACAAATTCAAATTTAAAGTACCTCATCAATGTGCTCCATTGAAACAGACACAAGAGAAGAAAAACAGACATGCTATTAATATGCATAAACAGCAATCAAAAATGAGACCTCCTGCAAGAGCAGACATACAGTGCCTCCTTAAGAGGCCCTCAGCAGCCTCCCTCCCTCACAACCTGCAAGCGCATGAGCCTGAACTTGGGGACTGCTGAGCCTTTAAGAGGTAAAGCCTCCTGCACTACACAGCCTGCCTGTTGTGAGCTCTTCCCACCCACCCTCAGGCAGCACTTTATTTATTGCTGCTGGCAGGTCACATGATATGACATGTGACCTACTCTTCATTTTATTAAGTGTCCACTTTCCCATTTGCAGCTTATACACTCCAACCACTCAGGGTTGCTGCACTTTCCACTCTGACACCTCTATCCACTCTCTACTCCTTCCTAGCAACTATTGCAATCCCTGTCCACTAGAGGTCTCTGCAGTTCCCTCCTTTTTGCTATCTTTTTTTCCTCACTTCTTCCCTTCAGCCCACCACTAGGCCCCTTGCAAGCCTCAAACCTTGCACCCCTTACTCCAAAGTCTGCAGCCCAACCACCAAGCCAATATCTACCTCTGCTTTCAAGCTTTTAACCCTTGCTTCCTCCAAACAAGAATTTATGTTCTCTGTCCTACAGCTGTTCTCAAAAGCAGTACCCTTGCTATCAAAGTCAGCAGCTCTACCTCTTAACCACTGTATCTGGCTATCTTATTCTTACTTTCTAAGACTTTCATAGTCTCTTACCCCCCCCCCAGTCTGCCAAAATATTTCACTATTTCTCTCTTGCTGCCACTGCAGGCATTGAACCCTGCACCCTCCCTGTTTCACTCAGCAGCTCCACCACTCAGCTATTACATCAGACTATTGTTTGTGTTAGGTTTTAAGACTCTAAAAGCCTCTAACCCTCATAGTCTGTAAAAATATTTTCTGAGTGTTACTGCAGGCTTTGAGCCCTGCTCCCTGCTGCTGCAGCTACTGTCTTGGGACCTTTTCTGTCACCCTAGGCAAGTCTTGAACTTGGTGCCCTGTACACTTGATGCAGGGGCTCTGCCACTGTACCAAGGTGGCAACTACACTTATGGGTAGACCTTTCACCCTCTTCTACCCATTTCATTACTGCTATCTGCAGACCCATCCTGTTGTCTCCCCTTCCCCTCTTCTCACCTCTCCATCCAAATCTAGCCCTTACCATCTTCCCTCTGTCATCTAAGTTCCCCATTTTTCTTCACTTCAGCTCTCACACCCTTACCAATCATGCATGCACACCTCCTGCCTACCTGCCTCTCTCTCCTCCTCCTCCTATTGCCTTCTGCTAACCCTAATGTCCCTGTTAACCCTCAGCCTCACTACTCTAGTGCTCCTACCTGCCCTTCTGCCCTCCCCTCCTTCTATGCCACTGCCCCCCTCCCTCCCTCCTCCTCCACTCACCCCATATGCTCCTCTCCACCTCACCCCCATCTAGACACTACCTTTCCTCCCCTTTGCTCCTCGGGCATTTTATCCTCAAGCCTTCCCAGCCTGTGCTGCCCTACCCACCCGCTGTGCTATAAAACCCCCCTTCTCTTCCTATCGCTCCCGGTGTAAACTCTCCTTCTGCCACCTTCTGTCCAGAGTGGCTCTCCTCCTTCTGCTCCTGACTGGTAACATACATCCCAATCCTGGTCCAGTTTGCAAAGGCTCCTCAAAGGAATCCACCGGACTTCATATTGCTTCCATGAACATATGTAGCCTCCTTAAAAAATTCAACTCTCTCAATTGCTGGGTTGTGGTTCATAAACCTGACGTTATCTCAATAGTTGAAACTTGGCTGTCAGACTCTACCCTGACTCCTGGTCTCACTCCTAGCTACTCCCTCTATCGGGAGGACTGTGTTGGTAAGGCGGGTGGGGCTGTGCCATTTATGTCAAAGACCCTCTCGTTGGACTAGCCCTCCCAGCCCCAGTCATTGACTTCAGGGCTCAGGCCCTAACCCTATAACTATCTCCTGATCCCTCTAGGGGTCCCATCTACCTGACTACAGCGTACATACCTCCGAAAAATCAAGCACAAGCACTAGGCCCACTAACTGATTATCTTACCTCCCTACCCCACTCCTCTGACCAAATCCTTGTGGGGGACTTGAACATCAATTGACTTAGCCCCTTCATCCACTTCCTCCTGTGATGTTTTTGCAGCCATCGACCCAACCCAACTAGTCTCCCAACCCACTAGAGTGAATCCTAGAATGGGCTCTAGCACACTTCTGGATGTGGTCCTCCAAACCCCTAACCGCATCCTTAATATCCAAATCCTCCCAGACTGCCTTAGCGACCACTCCCTGTTCTCTCCTATTGGTCAACCTCCTTGCCCAAACCCACAGCACAAATTACCCTTCAGACGTCTTAGCCTGGTGGGCTGAAAGGCCTTAAGCAACCCTAGACCTCATAGACTGGTCCCTATACTAAACGCCCGGATATGGACATGGCCTTACCTTCTTTATCCACACCTTCAACTCTGCTTGCGACATTTTGCACCCATAACTGCATGCCGGTCCAAAGTAAGGCATGCCCGGATACTCCCACCCTCGCCAACTTCTTAAGCACAGGGACAATCTATAGCACATTGCTTGCGAGAACAGGCGCCCAGTTGACAGGCTGGCCTATGCTGCTGCCCGAACAAATGTACATGGGCCATCAGCAAAGCGAAGGCTGAGCACTATAAAGCCTCCCATTCCTCATGGGGAACGCTTAGGACCTTCTGGGACAACATTAAGCAGCTGAATGGTGGCACGCGCTCCTCCCCACCTTCGCTTATCAACATTAATGGTTGGCCTCCTCAGACCCTGTCCTTATTGCCAACCACCTCAACAAATCTTTCACAGACTTTAGCCCGGTGCTCCTGATAATTTCTTCACTCCCCTCCAGGTCTGTCCCTATTCTCCCACGCCTTGTTCACCTGCACCCGAGTCACTGCCCAGGAAGTCAGACCTTACCTACTCAAGGCCTTAAAGAGTAACACAATTGGCAATGACTCCCTTGATCCCAGTCTTCTCCGTCAGGTTCTGGATCTAGTTCTCTCACCAATCAACAAATCCCTCTGCCTGGGACAATTCCCCTCTGCCTGGAAGATAGCTACTGTCACCCCAATACACAAGGGTGGTGATAGGACCCTCCCTAGCAATTATCGACCTATCTCAATCCTCTCTCCTCTCTCTAAGGCCTTAGAAAAATTGTGGCCACCCAAATCTCTGAATACCTCAATAAATATAGCGTCCTCTGCCCAGAACAACATGGTTTCAGAGCAGGCCACAGCACCAATACTGCCCTCCTGGAGTTCTCTAACTTTCTTCACCTCACTGGACTCTGGCTCCTAGCAGGTGGCAGTGTTCATTGACTTATCAAAGCCTTTGATACTGTCTCCCACCGCCTCCTGCTAGCTACCCTTAGTCACTTAAGCTTTTCCACTGGGCCTGTTTCCTGGTGCTCCAGCTACTTGTCGGCCCGCTCACAACGTGTGAAAATCAACGGAAACTTTCCAGCACCTGCCCTATCTGCTCCGGAGTCCTCAGGGCTGCATTCTGGGCCCTTGCTCTTTTCCCTTTTCTCAACTCCTGCCCAGTGTATGTACCGATAAAATCCTTCTTTACGCAGATGATGCTGTACTCTTTGCCTCCGACCGTAATCCCATCTCACTTCTGGATTCTCTGCAGGAATCCTACAATGACGCAGAAGCCTGGTTTACTGAGTACAGACTTGTAATTAATCTAAAGAAAACCAAAACCATGCTCTTTGCCCACCCCCAAAATAAATCCAGTAACTATCCTCTTGCAGTCCACTCCACCTCTAAACTCCCTATTGAGCTAGTTCACTCTTATAAATACCTAGGTATAACCTTGACCCTGCCCTCTTTTCATGCCCACATCTCTGCCCTTGCCTCAGCCTCTAACACTCGGCTGGGTATCCTCTATTGTCATAAAACTGCCTCCCCACGGATGCCCTCCGACTTGCAGTCACGTCCTCTGTTCTATCTCTGGTAGACTATGGCTTACCTGTGTATGGTGCAGCAGACCAGACTGCCCTGCACAAGATCTGCCTCACCTTAAATAAAGGCCTGCAGACTCATAACTGGGGCTCCTAGTCTAATCCACACTTGCCTTCTTTACACCATGGCTAATCTACTCAACCTAGATGAGCCTCAAATACCAAACCTACCTCCTAACAAAAAATCACTGTTGGCTATCCCCACCGGGTCTGTCAACCACTATCCACCGAGCAAACCCTACAGTGCATACCTGTATATCCCACAAAACTGCACTGGTTATACCGAGGGCGAGAACCTCGCAAGGTCAAAGGGCTTACCCCTACAGAGCCCCCTGTTGGTATAACGCCCTCCCCGTCGGAATTACTGATGTCGCCTCGTTATCTTATTTTAAAACTAGCCTTAGAACTCGCCTGCTCTCAACACGCAGCTGTACATGACTCTAAACCTCCTCCTATCCTCCCAGACAAGGCTCACTGAGCCGCTCTCTGACCTTCTGTCCAGCTCTACCTTTACTTGCTACTATCTTCCCCACACTCCTCTTCTGATGTCTTCCACCCAGCCTTACCTTTATCTGCCCACTGAATCAATCTCCATGTAACTACTGTATATTGTCTACTCTGTAAAGTGCACATATAAGCCTGTTGTAGACTGTGTTTGACATATGCCTGTATTTTTGCCTGATTCCTAAATGTACTCTGATTTTTTGTCTGCCTTGATGTTTGTTTCTTGCACTGTTTTGTCCTCACTGTGATGAGGTACCTTTGTAAATGAGCCTCTGGCTCAAAGGTTGTTAAACTGATGTTCTAATAAATAAATAAATAAATAAATAAATACAGTATATAGTGGTATCAACCAGAATTCAACACAAAACTGCAGCATTCTGCAGTAAACAAGATAATTTCAATGGTAGTTAATAGTGTCATGCAGTGTCACAGGATACTTCATTGCATATAGATACAGCAGTAAAGTGTCCCCCCCAAAAATCTATATTCTGTGCTCTAAAATGTAATGAACCTACCACTTACCTGACTAAAGTGGAAAGAGAGTCAAGAGCTGCCTCTCTGCAGCATCATTAAACGAATCATGGAAAACTAATAAAATACTTTAGAACAGTCCCTTAAAGAAGCAGCATTAAATTACAAACATGCTAAAAAACATTTAATAAGTGAAATAAATTATTTCCAGATGGGGACATGCCTCTGTTGATATACATCCTGGTGATTTCAGCTCTGCTAATGTCATGGACTTAAATCCACCAGTCAGTGTATCACTGTACTCTGTTTATTATGCACCATGATTCTATGTGTTATGTACCATGACTGTATGTGTTATGTACCATGATTGTATGTACTCTTCATTGCCACCTTGTATATTTATATGTTCCTGATTTATGCTCTCCTGACCTCCATGAGAATGAGACTGCTCAATGGAGTTATTCCTGCAATAAAATTGACTTGACTTAACATAGCATAATCCAGCTCTGCCACACCTCATTCCTTACTTACCATAAATTCCCCTGACCTGAGTTCCAGGGTTCTCTTTGAGCCCAACCAGACACATTTTAGTAGGGATGTGCAAATACATTTTATCATAAATTCAACCAAATATTCGGGACAAGGTATTTGTTTTTCACTATTTGGTTGCATAACTAAAAAAAAACACCCCCACCTTCTTCCTCTGTCTCAAGTCCTCTTAAATATAACAACATCCCTCAACCTTTGTCAGAAGCCCCCTCCCCCCCCCCTCTGTACCCATAATCAGATACATACAATAAGAAAATCCAGTGCTGGAGAACCCCCAAACCGAAGCCATCTTTCTCATTGTAAACAGCACTCATTTTCACTTTAAAATAATTCTTCTGTTACCTCCATACCCACAGAGGCAGTTGTCTACTCCCAGCCTCCTCCCACTGACGTCCAATTTCCCGTATGAGAAGATGAGTGACAGAAGCCACTTTCTTCCATGGCTAGCCACATTCTCATGAATGAATGCACTCACAAAGTTGCTTGATTTGTATAGTAAAACCAGCTGCTGACATGATCTGGCTGCCCATTGTGGGATTTGTTTTCAGATATATACTGTATGTATTCAATTGTGGGTGTGGCAGGGAGGAAACTGGTATTGGTCTTGTGACAGCGGGTGGGGAAAGGGGTTATATTTAGCCGGACTTGGGCTGGGGAGGAGGGTGGAAGCTGTTTTTTTTTGTTAAAGAATATTATTTCCAGATACAGATAGGGGACAAGTGGTCCCATATTTGGAAAGGTCTCACAAATATAATCAGCAGCCCATTATTCATGATATTCAGGAAATACTATTCAGCCCCTGCACACCCCTACTCAGTAATATATAATATTGTATCATAATAAAACAATGGCTGAAAATCAGTGCTGTAGTGCTGAAATTAGAAGTGTGGAATCTCCATGAACCACAATCCCTCCCAACCCCCCACAGGCCAGGGGTCTGGGGGCCTTGGTGGTCCCCAGAAGCTATCTACTTTTAGATGCATTCTGATGCATTTTGAGGGTAATTTTGACACTGTTTGGCTGCTTTTAAAGCCTTCTTTGACTTGTTACAAACAACCAATATCACTATCAAAATAACTGGCTTTTTAGTTTCAGAGTCACACAGTATGCATGTGGAGATTGTTGGAACAGTCTAGTGCTGACGTGAGGGCCTCTGACCATGAATCAGGGACCACCCCCACTGAAGAAAAAATTATCAATGTGGCTATTTGAAATTGCTACCATGTTTAATTAAAATTCAGACCATCATAACTATTACTTTTGTAAAGCAGCAGTACATGCAAAATCAGTACAGTATTCAGCTAATGATAAATACTTCCAACAAAGCAACACGGAATATGACCTCACCATTCAGGGTCAGGGTGGAGCAGTGGACATAGCCTACCTAGAAGTCAGTAAGGCTTTCTCAACACCATTCTACATATGAAAATAGTAAGCAAGCTGGGTAACTTAGATGTGGGTGAGTCCAAAGGTGTTAAACTATGTAAAAAATTGGTTGGGGTCAGGGTATAGGTGACTGAGGATGGTGGCTATCTATCTATCTATCTATCTATCTATCTATCTATCTATCTATATCTATCTATCTGTCTGTAACCCTAAGTGGCGCCTATCCCAGGGACTACTACCCCTGCCTGCTTAACTACTAACAGGTTGAGGAGCCTAGGGTCCAGTGGCGGTGCCTCCACCCAGAGGTCAGGGTTTGCATGAAGTTAAACTACTGTCACAGCCCTCTGGGACACTGTAACCCCCTTTCTTCCCATTAGTGGCCCACACAATGCATTGGGAGTATCTTCACAATGTACACTTACCCCCAGGACTGGTTCCATCGACTGGACCCGGGGACCCCTGCAAAACAATACCCAAATTGTAATCCGGAGACTGGTTGCGCATTGTGAAAGAAATGAAAAAACAACAATTAGATGACACACTTGCAATTCAATAAACAGATGGCAGGGAGCTACCTGCTTTGTACCCATAAACTCAATGCTGGGAACTGGATGGAAGGCAGATTGTCCTGAATTGCCAGGAGGAGCAGACCATGTGGACAAGGTCCTTGTGACTGGACCCCACTGCAGTTTAGAGCAAATGGATGTAGTCTGGTTAAGCTGGGGTTTACTTCCAGCTTCATACACTCTATTCACTGTACAGGGATTTGAAACGCTATTCTCCACAAGCACTACACACATTTATATGTAGAAGGAAAGTACTATACCAGGCAGGCTGCTTCTCTATCCCGATCGCAATTACTGCACAATACCGGAAGAACACACAGCAGATTCAGTTCCTGACAGACCGGCAGCGATTCAGCAATTTCTTCAGTCTTCTACAGGGTGAGCCTGGTTTCTACTCTTCAGATCTCCTTGATTCTCTTCACAAGTTGGTTTCAGTTGGAACAGGCGCTTGCACAAACTGCAGACCAAGCTTAGGGCCTTACACGAGATCCCGCGCTTAAACTATACACCCCAAGAAGCACACAGCTCCTGTCTCTTCACAGCCCAAACTGATCTGATCTTTCCAGTAGACAGAGCCGGCATTTCCTTTGAGTTCCTCCCAGTTCAGTTGGCTGGTTTGGCTGTCACCTATAAACTCCCTATTAGTGGAAAAAGGCACCAAGTCAAAACTACATTTCCCAGTCACTGCCTTTACAATCCTTTACAGCAGGCTCAGAGGAGAGCCCAAGTTCTGATTTGCCCAGAGCAGGCTCCATTTTAAAGGATCCCCACAATGATTGGTCCAATTCAGCAGTTTAGAACCAACATGAGGGAGCTTGCTCTGCACTGTCCTTGCTACAAGAAAGCAGGTTAAATCAAACTGCAATTTTGTTATTACTCTTAATAGGTTACAAGCAAACAATTACATCTTTGAAGAGTGCTCCCCCTGCCCACTTAGTGATGGCAGAAACAGAGCAATTTGGCAGCAGCTCGAGTGGGACTCAAGCAGGAAAACACACAGTCCCCCCCATACAAACTAATTATGTCTGCAAGCAGACAGCTCTTAAAGAGACAGTACCAGAGGCTCTAAAAGCACTCACAGATAAACGGCTTAAACACCAAACACCATTCAGGCTTGGAGCATTCAAGCAAGCTCCTGGAAGACTTTTTTGGGAACCCCCATTTGCAGGGGGATTACACCCTTCCTGGCCTGGGAAAGCTTGGCGTCCGCGTCAAGCAAGTACCCCCTGCAAAACAGGATGATACAGTGCAAAAACCACAGTACAATACTTTAACATAAACAAATACCTCAGCTAGCGTAACTTTGCTGAAACCAACAGATCTGATTTATTTAAGGAGCTGTAACAAGGAAGGGGGAAATCAGGTTAATTAGGTTAAACACATTAATAATCACTGTACTGTGCGCATATTCAGAGTCCCAAATTGTCACTACTGGGTACCCAGGATGGGGGCTAGCCAGGATTGTTGCAGCTGGTTGGGGCCCTGATGGAAAAACACTGGCACAATATCCAAATTGTAATCCAGAGGCGGTTGGCTCATTTCGTGAAGAAATGAAAAACAACAACAATTAGATGACACACTTGCAATTGATAAACAGATGGCAGGGAGCTACCCTGCTTTGTACTCACAAACTCAATGCTGAGAACTGGATGGAAGGCAGATTGTCCTGGATTGCCAGGAGGAGCAGACCATGTGGACAAGGTCCTTGTGACTGGACCCCACTGCAGTTTAGAGCAAATGGATGTAGTCTGGATTAAGCTGGGGTTTACTTCCAGCTTCATACACTCTATTCACTGTACAGGGGATTTGAAATGCAATTCCCCACAAGCACTACACTATTCAGGCTTGGAGCATTCAAGCAAGCTCCTGGAAGACTTTTTTGGGAACCCCCATTTGCAGGGGGGTTACATATCTACCTATCTATCTATCTATCTATCTATCTATCTATCTATCTATCTATCTATCTATCTATCTATCTACCTACCTGTCTGTCTGTCAATTTATCTATCTATCTATCTCTCTATTGACAGAATCACAGACTGGAGTTGGCAATAAGAGATATATAGATCTATAGGCTTTTGAAATGAAAGCCCATGGTTGATGGGAGACTTGGAGTTAAGAACCTACTTCTCTGGCTTGGTTGCTCCTTAAGCCATACCAACAGACCCTTCACTCCAAAATAACCCCTAAAGCCACACCAGTAGTCCTTTCACTCCAATTACTGCCCCCAGCCACACCAGTAGGACATTCACTCCATCCCTCAACTGACCAGGAGGCCCATCAATCCAATTTCCCCCTCTCCAAACCACACTCACAGGTCAGATCTAAAAACCTGACCAGCAAGCCTTAAGCTCCAAGTCCCCCCCCACACACACCAGCAGGCACCATTACTTTCACAATGCTCCCCATAACACAAACCCCAGCCACACCAGTAAGTCCTTCACTCCAAACTGGCATCCAAGACAGACCAGGAGGTGCATTGCTCCACTTCCCCCACAAGACACACCAACCACTGGATACCCATGTCAGACAAGCTCCTTTTTGCTTCAAGTCCCCCCCAAAGTAGGCACTTCAGTCCACCTCACCCCTCCCCAACCGACCAAAAGGTCTATCAATCTAATCCTCCCAAAGCCACACTCAGGCCACATCCCAAAGAAAGACCAACAATCCTGGCTATGGCTTCAAGCCCTCCCCAAGAACACAATGCCAACAGGCACCATTACTTCCACAGCACCCCCCCACAACACAAACCCCAGCCACACCAGTATGCCCTTCCCTCCAAACCCTCCCCACCAGACAGACCAGGAAGCCCATCGCTCCACTCACTTCAAGCCTCTCCTCCCATAGGATCTCACTCCACCTTCCCACTAACCAACCAGGTGGTCCATCGATCCCACCTCCCCAAGCATGGCCACCTTTACAGTTTTGGGGCCCCAGCAAAATGATGGCTCTGGGCCCTAAATGTATGGAGAACCATGATATGCCCCAATACACACACAGTTATCAGTATTGGCTAGGTAATGCCTGATAAAGTCAGAGCAAGGAAAGGCATCTTAAGAACATTATTTTATATTAAATATCGCACATTACTAAGAACAGAATATTGCACATTATTTATTGACATATGGGTGGCAAGAAAGGCACACTAAGCCAAATTTGTTCCGCAATAGTAAAATGCCCCATAATAGTGTGCTGCAGTGTCAGTACTAGGTAGTTACCTAAGGTTCTGGTGTGGGACTAGAACTCAAGACCTTCCTATCTTCTAGCCCTAGAGACAATCATACCAACAGAACTACTAACATGGTACTTTCTTTGTTAAATCAAGACTCAGTGGTGAAGTAAGGCTTTGACATGTTTTCACAGACCCTTTTGAAACTAGGATAGTCATTCAAAGCTATTCCCAAAACTCCAGCCCACCCCCTATCCAGACATGTCAGCTAGGGCATTAGGAAGAACAAACTTTTAAAACTGAAAAAGCTTGTATTTTTCAGTCTCATGTTACTGCATGTACCGCAAAACACAATCTCTGTATTAATGTTTTTCTATAAGACACTGTTCTGCTTTTTTAATGTACATATGACAGATTCTACACAAAACAAACACCTAAGCACAATGATTGCTAGCTGTGCTTCAGTTCTCCTACAACAGATTAAACTCTGCAACTGCAGTTACCCCACAATGCTTTTTTATAAATATGTTTACAGTATAAAACTCGCAGAAACATGTCCATGCAGAAAACAAGTGATAGACTGCATGCTGCTACTGAAGAATATATATCACAACCCATGTACCAACTGATGCTGCCTGTGATGGAATTTTCATTTCCACTTTAGTACTGTATTTCCATGATTGCTTCTTTGAGCTTAAAAGAAAACTATTTAAGCTGATAATAGCTGTCTCCTGCCAACTCCTGTTCCCTGACTAACATGTTTAATCCATAAATTAATCTTGTGTCATACTTTACTACGTTTCATGAATCCAAGCACCACACCAGTTAGCACTTTCTTCAAGCCACAACAAACTTAGGACAGGCTGAGGTCTGGATGATATCTTTGTAGTTCTTCCTTCAAAGAAGCAGCAGGTTCAATTTGGATCTGCAGAGCCTGCCCTCAACACTGTGGGATTTCATATGTAAAGGGGGCCCCTGACTAACTTGTAACTCTCTATTTGTTAATGATAATGATTTGAGAACTTGTGAGCAGACTGAGTGGGGGTAGGGGCAGCATGCTTGAAGTGAGACATCACATCCTTTGAGTGAGAGAGCAAGGTGGGAGAATGGGATACAGTTAGTTTACAACAAGTAAGTTAACTCATTGTACCCAGTGCAGTCCTTTTGCATCAGGTTAAGCAATGGATGGTTCATACTTCAAAGGGAACTATTACTGTAAGTGTAATGGTTTTCCTGGCAAATGGGTGCAGAGGTGATAGACTGAAGGCTTAGCAGACAGCTGGGAAGAAAAGCAACAGGAAAACTATGTTTTAATTGCCAGATAGAGCAGTACAGCCTGGTACAGCAGTATGCATAGTGCTGTCAGAAGAGTGGGAGTGTGGCTCCCTCTCAACAAAAAGTAAGAGTTCAGCCTTCCCTTGTGACCCCACAGGACTACACCCCTGCTGAAAATGTAACATTTCTGACTGGCAACCTATAGGATCTGGTTGACTGCTGTGAGACCTCATGTACAATACAGCAGTTACAATTTTAACTATAAAAATATTTACTTAAAAAAGAAAACATTTTAGTTCAATAATAGCATAGAAAACCCCCAGGAGTTTGGTTACTTTTGTTAATTTAACCAAGGGGGTACTGTATGCAGTCTTTGACTTCACTTCATGCCTCATATCCCACTAGGGTTAGAGTAACTGGTGGTGACCCAAACCCCGGTCATGCACTGATGCTTAATTAACCATAAATTAATGTATACCATGGAATCGATGGTTAAAATCCTCACATCTGATTAGCAGAGACCAAATTCCATCAAGATGATATCTCAGAACATAATTACTGTCTGGAAGTAGGACATGCCATCAGTCAAAATCATTATAAATATTTTTTAATCTGTTTTTTTATTAAAGTGATGTTCTGACCTAAAGCTATAAGGTATTGGGCTTCATAGCCCAATACTGTATAGCTGCCTGGGCTGACAGGTGTCAAAAATTTAATTTAAAACTGCTTACTTATTGTTTTGGAAGGGATTGTAACTGGTGCTGAAGCCTCAGCCAGCTGATCCCTTCCAGCTTCCTGGTGCCCCCGCTCTGCCCCAACTCCGCCCCAGTGCTCTCTGAAATTGTGATGTGCGGCCAGGGAGTGTGGGGACAAGCCTCATTCAAGTCTATAGGGGCTATTTTTTAAGCCATGTTTTGCCATTTTAAACAGTCTTGGGAGAAAAGTACAGCAGTCGTTTAACTGGTAGTAGTTAAGTGACTGCTGCAATTTCTTCTAGACTGTTTAAAATAACCAAATCCGGCTAAAAATAGCCCCTATAGACTCAATGGAGACTTGCCCCACGCCTCCTGGCCACATGTCACAATTTCAGACAGCAAGGAGGCAGAGCGGGGGGCACCAGAAAACTGGAAGGGATAGGCTGGCTGAGGCTGTGGTGCTAGTTACGATCCCTTCCAAAATAACAAGTAAGCAGTTTTAAATTAAATTTTTGGCACCTGTCAGCTCCAGATGATATAAGGTATTGGGCTATGAAGCCTAATACCTTATATCGGAAATTTCCTTTAAAACAAAAATTGATCCATTTCATAACTACAGTAATACACTCCAATATGTGCAATATAATGTGATATTTTCTTTTCACAGGTGGTTGAAGTCACTGAGCTTATGGCCACGTGCCTCACAATGCACCTAAGATGAGGTAGTATTCCATGATATCCCACACCTTGTCATGTATTTGTATTATTTCTTATGTAGATACTCTATGCAGACATTCCTTATTGTGTACTTACAGGAGGGTTTCAATTTTACATTTTGGATTCATTATCCCAGCAGTAATCTGTTTAAAACCTGAGTCTTTGATTTTATTCCTACTCAGGTCAACCTCTACAAGCGATTGGTTTGCACTAAGAATGGCAGAGAGGTCCATGCAGCTCTGATCAGTGAGTCGACACTCTTGCAGCCTAGAAAGGTGAGAGAAACCAAGGACACCATTTCAGTCAGTCTTCCTTGTTGCTGATAAAACTGAGGTGATTACGTTAACAGTACTTTGTTTGGCATATCTTTTAATCTATCCAAGGACATACTATTTAAATGAATTAAATATGTGTTTTAGAAATGTAGGAGTTATATTTAATGCTAAAGTTTCTTTTCTCAAATCTCTCAAATCTGCAGACCTACATTTTCTTCATCTCTGTAATATTGTTTGCATACACCCCTGTCTTGATGATAAGATTGCATACATTCTTATTCATGCCCTCATTCTCTCATTTCTTGCCTGTGGTAGCTACTTGCTTTTTGACCTCCCTAACTCTCTTACAAAAATTAAAATTTGTAGAATTATAAAACACTTACTAGACTTATGGGCAATTGGCACCCAGAGCCTCTTATCCTCTGTGTAGTGTGCTCTCATGCAGAAATGTTAGGAGTAGAATGTTACATTTCAAGGTAGTGGAACTATTTAACACTTTTTGTAAATCATTGTCGGTAACTCAAGTAATTTATAATAATTTATAACATGTGTTCAGAAGAGCAATAAAGTTCATTGGCTGAACAGCATCACCTCACCATGGATTAAATTCACTATTTAACTCATTGCCTCCTCAGGAGCTCTCTGAAGTTCAGCGCTTGTCTCCTGTATACTGTTAATAGTGAATCCTAGGCCTTTCTAAGCAAAATCAAGCAATAATTGGCATGCCGCAAACAAATGCTACTAGCACAAAAAATGTAAATGCTAGACATAAAGTATGAGTGGCAAAATTGTTTAGCATAAAATTACCTTTCCAATGGTGGCATGCAAGGAATAATGGGTAATTTAGTTTTATTTCTGTGCTGGTCGAAACAGCAAAACAAAATATTTTTCCCACTAAATAATGCACCATAAACCTTTTTTTTTGTTGGGAAATATGTAGCATATCAACACCAAATTAAGCATACAGACATTGGATGTAATTTTAATAATGTGTTTGTAAAAAAAATACAGCTATTTCTGTAGTGTCAAACATAATTTTTCCCCATTTGAATCAAAGTGCGTTGGTGAGGTTTGAGGGACAAATCTGAATCATACACACCATACCATAAAAAAATGCATATAACTCCTAAAGTATACATGATACACACAACGTATCAGTGGCAAAGTTGTTCCACACAAAATTGCCTTTCCAACGGTGCTATGCAATCAACTGTACTCAATTCTGTTTTTTGTTTTATACTGGCTGAGATACCCAGAATGTGTCTTTTCTTCAAGGTGCTTAGGTGGTTCTAGATTGACAAAATGTCACAAACAAATGTGAATAACTCCTAATGTGAACATGATAAACACAAAGTGTCAGGGGCAAAGTTGTTCAGCACAACATTACCTTTCTAATGGTACTATGCAGTCAATTCTAATTAACTCTGGCTGTCAAGTAATATTAAAATATGTGAGTGACTTCTCCAGACATTTCTAGGGCACATGGGAAGTCTGTAGGTGACTTCTGTAGACATTCTGGGACACGCTGCAGTAGGTTGCTGATGCCTACAGGCGTTTCAGGAGGCAATAGGTTAAACCACAGTTGGGGTGAGATGCTGGGCCAGCAAGATCCCTGGGCAGAGCGAGACTTGTTGTGTGTGGAAACTTCAGCACTGACAGACAACCATTAAAAATGCTGCTAAGTGAGAGAGAGAGCTGCAGCACTGACGACGTGGCTGCCTGTCAGTGCTGTGTGCAATTCCAGTGTTCTTGTGTAAGTCCTCTCATGCACCAGGACTTCCAGCTGTATCCACATCCCATATGCAGTGCAGGAAAACAAAACTGTGTATGTGATGCTTCATGTGCATCCCCCCCGACAGTGCGCTGCACAAAGGAATGCATTGTATCCAGTAGCCCATCTGCCCAGTTCCAGTACAAACTGTGGTCAGTGATGGAGAGAGATAGTGAGAGACACAATGCATGTAAATGCTGTGGCTGTGTCTTGCATGTGTCCCAAGCATGTAGAGTGCCATAGCAAGAAACTGTGGAGTGCATTTCCTTGGAGTGAACCTGCACAGTATTTTCAGAGGCAAGTTAAGTGAGACACAGAGAGACACCACTATGAGATGGACAAGGAGTGGGGGCCAACATTCCCCCCATCCCATGGAGCTGTGCAGTGAGTGAGAGAGCTGGTACTGTCACATCTCTCCTGTCCCTTCCAATACACAACAATGTCCCTGTGTGACAGAGAGAGAGAGAGACAGATAGCACATTTATGGAACATCTGTCTCTCTCTTCTTAGTGGTGTGCAAGGTCATGCTGTGGTGGAGACACAGAGAGCTAGGCACCGCCAAAAAAGAGAGATGTCAGAGTTCCACACCCAGATTCATGGTCAACCCTGATGAGACACACTCAGCCTAGCAGCAGCAGCTGACAGCATGACAGAGAATGAGCATCCTCATTCCCTGACCCCTTCCCCAGAAGTGCCTCTCACAGCATTGTTGCTTCACCATGTTGGGGGAGAGAAGATGCTGGCAGAGAGAAGCACAGACAGTGAGAGGCAGGAGAGCACAATTTATTTTACTGCACTCTGTGTAATTAATTCTTCAGTTGCAATGGAGATCTGAGTGGAAAGTTTGGTTCTACCAATCAAATATGTTACTTGAATAAACATATTATCCACAATCATGTGATAAGACTATGACTTTGTGTCACAGACATTATATCTGTCTGCCATAATGTTTATGTTCTTGTTTCTTTTTTCGCTTTCTCTCTGTCAAAAACTGTATTGTGCACAACAAATGTCAGAAATCATCTCAGTACTGTATTTCTGACATTAGTACGTGCATAACAGCAATCAGAGTTGGATTATTTGCTGGGGATTATTTTTAAGGTAGCACGAAAAAGTCAGTTTTTTGCTATTTAAAGCAGGGGAAAAACCCTTTCTGTGATTGTGTCCTTGTTTTCAGCATAACCCATGTTATATTCACAATAACCCACTCCAGGGTATGGGATTATAGTCATTTAGTCCATGCCTGGGGCGGTATGAGGATACTTGGCCTGTGGCCTCGTGCTTCACAATGCACACAAGGCATGGATTAAATGCCTATAACCCCATACCCTGTCGTGGGTTACTTAAACAATAATGCATGACAGAGTGTGTGTTGTGCTGGGATAACATCACGCCTGGTGAGGTCGGGCATGAAGCCACAGGCTGAGTGCATCCAATGCCCCAGAAGTGACTTTATACCACAACACACACCCTGAGTGCATTATTACTATATACAATGGCTCCATTATATTAAAAAAAATATATATATATATATATATATATATATATATATATAAGATTAAGAAAATCTTTTTAACAGATTTTTACTTTGTTTTGGAATGTGGAGGTCTATGAAGGAAAACATTTTTTACATTTGGCCCTGTAGGTGGTGCTGCTGATAAAGAACTGGCTCTGTCTGTGCAAATGGATATCTCCCAGACACACATTTCTCTTTGTGTTACAGGTCTCTCTCCCCCCACTTTACTTTTGTGTCTCTGTTGTGCATTATAGTTGGCTTCCCCCTTGCCTCCTTGGATTCCGTCATGTTAATGGAGTTTCATCAACCGGCCCTGCTACCTGCTCTGAGACCGGGTGAGTTATGAGACATGGGAACAACTGTGGAGAGGAGTGAGACATCTGGTGCTGGGAAGTGGGTCCAGTAAGTGGGTGTTACCTTGTGAGGGGGGAAAGAAATAAATGCTAAAGCTGGCTGCCTTAATCAAGACAAGAGCATGAATGGAAATTTAATTTTTGCCAGTCTGTTTTGCCATTGAGTGGCATTTATTTATTATTTATTGAAATAATCAGTTTTACAACCTTTGAGTCAGGGACTCGTTTACAAAAGGTACCTCGTCATGGGGGAGACAACAATTAAGGAGGTGTAGGACAGTGGTTACATACAGGTGAGATAAATAAATACACAGCATGAGTTACTGGCATCATGATATAAATACACACATTTGTTGAGTTACATCAGTGCACCATGTGACTGGTAATTCTCAGTCTTCAAGGTCACGACTTACTGAAGCTATGGGAAAAAAGGTTGTGTTCAGAAGTTAATTTCTTCACTGATTTCTCTCTCTACTGCAAAGTTTGTATTTTGGGAGATCAGAGGAGGAGTGCTGTGATTCGAGCCAGAATAAGTGTAGCAGGTGGAGAGGGAATCGTGAAGCAGGCTGAGTGATTCAGTTTTAATAGCAGATGTGTAATTTGTGTGCTGGGATTAGACCCGTGATATTGTACTGGGATAACATCATGGGTCCAGTCCCACACTGACCTTTCAGGGTTCAGGATTCTTTCATGCCATTGTACAATGCTTACTTAATAGGTCTCCACAGGGTTTCTCTATTTGGTAAAATATATTCCTTTCATGGAGTTTGGGCAGCTTGAAATGCTCTGCTTTGCTTTGCAGTTCTCTAACCCAAACATTAGGTTCAGAGTCTCTTGTACAATAACAAACTCCTCAAGGAGGCCCTATAAACTTACAAATGTAGCTGCCTTACTCCATAGATGTACATACTCATAAATGGAATACAGTATTCCTTTCCTTAAACACCTTTAGTGACTGCCACTCCCTTTCCTCTTTCATTACACAACTGTTGTTTCTGGCTGTTCAAAAATCTGCCAAAGCATTGCAGCAGATATCACCTTGTGTGTTTCCCCTTCCCATTAACCTGACCTTTGGGAAGCATATAGGTTTCCATCCATAATGGGGTACAGTAGCTCTTGTACCACCCACAGGAGAGAGAACATCTGGGGCTGCCCACAGGGTGAGAAACATCTGTAGGGAGTAGAGAGTGAATGGTTAAAATCAGCTGGAACCAGCAGGTCCCCCCCTCACTCTACTCTCCACCAGCTCTCATAAAGCTGGTTTCTGGTTTGGCCAGGCAAGAATAGAGAACCCTTTTCCCCATTATGGATGACTGCACTAGAGATCGGAATGGAGTTTTCCTGGTTTTCCCTAGAGGGCTTTTCCTGGGTTTTTTACCTCCTCCAGAGAGATTTAATTAAGAGTACTATAGGTTTAGCCCTCATAGTAAAACTGTCACAGTTATTGTAGCATGGTGGCTTGGGTCTCTCAAAGCGATGGTACAAGGGGGAAAGGGAAAGAAGTCAAATTCTTCTAAAGGATTCTTGCTCCTGGTTGTAATGAGGTTCTTGGGGCTGCAAGACCTGGTCTTTATATGTGGTTCATGATCCAACCTCATTAGGTTTGCCTGAGGGAGCAGTACCACCAGATGGGGGTGGTCACTTGCCACCTAGCCACATGACCTCCACATTGCTGAGGGTTGGATTCTAAATCAGAGTTACATCATTTTCTCAGTATGTACAGGGGTAATGCCTAAACTGGAAGGAGTGCAGAAGTCCAAGGTGATTGACAAGATCTCCCAGCTATGCATGTCATTCCAACACTGTGTATACTGTAAGTCATTTATAAACATATGGCCACAGCCATTTCTTCAAGACCAATGCTGCTTGTGTTCTTCCAGGAGAGGGGTATGGGAACTAAGAAGATAAACAGTTCTTAAATGGTCATGCGATTGCCTGTCTTTCTGTTTGTTTTAAATATTTCTGCATCATGCCCCCTTTGCTCCTTTACATTTGCCATTATTTCCTCTTTTCCTTTCAATTGCTGGTGGTAGATCTTTTAGCTAATCTGCTCGTACTGTCTGAAGCTACCTTGCCATTTTTCTTTCTCTTTTTCTCAGTGTCTCCCATTCTGAATTAAAATTCCCAGTAAAACTCAATTATTTCCCTTGCCTATGTTCAGGTTTCTCCAAACAGTTCTACTCTATTCTAGTTTCTAACTACTACCATTGCTGACTTTCTTCCCACAGCTTTGGTTGCTCAATGAGGAGTTTTTTTTTAAAAACAGTTTTTCTCTAAAATGTAGAATTGTTCCTGTTGACCTTTTACTATTAAACTTCCATCTGGAGGACACTTCCTCTTTTAAATACTTGGGTGTGTGCCCAAACAGTCATGTCAACTTCTGTTACACTGATGCTGATCACAAAAAAAAGCTTCTTCCCGATCACGAAGTTCTCCACAGAAACATACCTTGTCTCACCCCTCTGCCCACACTTGATTTACCTCTGCCCACTGTGAGAGTCATGAAGATTAGTCTTTCTAAATTTGACTATGAAATGGCTGTGTACAGCTGTACCGCAAAATCATCCTTAGGTAGGCTGGATCAACCCCCGTCTAATGCTTTGCCCTTGACTCTGCATCCTGTACCCATCACTGTTCTCTCTCTCTAATCCTCATTCTCACTTCTCTCTCTTTTGAAGGTCGAGACCTGTCTCATTTTATGTCTTTTATCACCAGATAATTCTGATTTGTTCCCTTCTCAACTACAGTGCCTCAGTTCCTACTTGTTCTGTCTGTTCTTCTGATCCTACTGCCTCAAAGACTCTACCCTGCATCTTTTTTACATTATGTATTTAGTTTTTGTTGACCAGGTAAGTGCACTAGACAAATTCTGCGTATTTTCAGGCACGACCCAGGGTATGGAGATACAGATGAATACCAACTGACTTTGAACCAGAATAAGCTGTTGGTGGTATTTTTAGTGAATGGGGGAAAATTGGCCAGGGCACCAGGGAAATTCCCCATCTCTTGCTGCAGAGGGCGCTAAGGTGCTGAAGGAGAGATGCAGGATCCCAGTCTAGAACAGACCTTCAATGGGGATGGACATGCAGAAAGTGTTCCAGAGAATACAATGGATATACAGGGTACAACGGGACAGTTTGAAAATGTCCCGACACAGAATGTTGGTCATGAGAATTTGACACAGGCTTCCCTTAATTTTGAGGATGATGATATGGTCATTGAGGAGGTGAAGCTACAAATAGAATTGGAGGAAAAAAAGAAACAGTTATTATCTATGATATCAATGGCAGATTTGAACTTTCAAGCTAGCAGGCAAAAACTGGAGAACAAAAGAAAGACAAGAAAGTGTTCCGGGGCCAGCCCTTCCTCAGAACTAAATAAGTATGTTTCAGTGGGTTTTGAAATGGTAAATAATACAGAACCTGAAGACCTTCATGGCTCCCAGGATGTGGTGGGAACTGATCTAGAACCAAAGGCAGTACCCCCTGACTGGACTCCTGGTGATGCTTTACAGAGAGCAGGGTGGATTTATCAACATGACCATTGGGTCCCCGACCCGTCTATTCTGCTTCTAGGTTACCCAGAAAGCTTGACAAAAAGATATGCACAAGACAGTAAGGAGTTACATACTATCCAGCAAAAATCTGTTGAGATTTCTAAGTCCGTTCTAACAGCTGCTGCAGCTGCGCGGAGTGAAGTTGAGGCACTTAGTATAGTTACTGGGCCAGATGCAGCTCTTCTGGCACCTAGAACTCCTGATTTGGTTTTATCAAAACACACTTCTCCAAGATCTAGGACATCGAGTATGTCTCTGGAACAGGAAGACTTACCACTGAACAGTACTTTGCCGGATCAAGGTATTGATTTACAATTGTTTCAAGATACTCAAAAAGAAGGAGAAAGGGATAATGTAAAAACAAGCCCACATCATCCGCAATCATATGCAGGTCTTTTTTGCAAGTCAGCTGAGGCAGCAAAATGCAGGTTTTTGGTACGCCTAAGATATAAGGGCAAAGCCCCTGTGGTACCGGACAGACTGTGGGTGGGGAGAACATTAATTAAGGATTCTATGGGCTTCTCTCCAGCAGAAGTCTACACTTTTATACATGCACCGGGAGATCAGAATTATGATGTTAGCTTCTGTACCATTAAAGCTTTAGACAAATTTTGGAAGTTATACTATGAACGTAAGGACACTGAACACTGGTTAGACTTTCTGGCAATACCAATAATAAAACCCACAATAAAAACCGTGGCCATTCTCTTCAGGAATGAAGGGGTTTGTATTAATAACATTGTGTTCTGGCTGGAAAAACATTGCACACTTTTTGATCACCCTAAACCAATAATGGATGAAAATGGATTTTGGAATGGGGGATGGACATTCTGGGTGCAATTGAAACAAACGGATCTGGGCATTCAACACCTGCCTACTTCTTTTTTGGGGGGCTGCGATAGAGGTATACTATTTTACACAGGACAACTGAAGAGTTGTTACAGATGTGGCTCTTTAACCCACCTCAACACAGATTGCGACCAGGTTAAATGTTTCCAATGAGGAATTCTTGGACACACAACATCCCAGTGTATGGCTCCCCTGTTGTGTAACCTCTGTGGGAGGGATGACCACTCCTTTCAGGAGTATCCCTGGGTGGCACATAACATGGATGATGTCTCAGACCATGATTTTTTCTTGGCAAAAGCAAAACAGAACTATGGTCAACCTACAGGACTGGGTTCAGCTGAGGTCCCACAATTATGCTGGTGAGGTAGAGGCAGGGCAAGTGGCCCAGGAGATCAGGGCAAAACCCAGCAACCCAGACCTAGCTCACTGGAGGTGGATAAACTTCAGGTCATCTGTTTGGAAGGCCCTGAGAGGAGGACTGTTCCTCAAGTGAGATCTGAAAAGGACATAACCCCTTATGAAACTCCTCAAGGTTCCCCACTAAAGGGCAACATCAATAGCTGTATTTCTAGAACAAAAAGATACTGAGACTGTCATTCAACCCCCCCAGAAATGATAGAGGAGACTGGAATGGTGCCTGTGTTTCCCCCTCCCCCAAATATGCACCTAGGACCGGGGTAGTAGGGCTTCCCCTTTCGCCATTTTCCCTCACAAGCAGATTTTCAGCCTTTTTATCATGAGGTGAACAAGTTGACTCGGAGCACCCAATGGAGGCAGACGTAGCAGATTCTTCTCCCCTACCGGCTGAAAAGAGGCAATCTTCTCTCCAGATACATCAGACCGAGGCACCCCAGAAGAGGGTAACCAGGTCTAGTGGGAGACTCATAACCCCACCCCCCCGAGCCAGCATACTTACATTTGGCAAGCTTAAATGTCAATAGCATTAAAACTACATTTAAGCAGATAGCTACATTTGTGGTGTTGCAACAAATGTTTTTTTTAGTCAGGATACCTGATTGCATACTTTAGGGGAAGTAGACCAGGCTTCAGGGGATTGGTATTGGGGGCCATGTTATTGGTCTATTGGCCTGGATGCATGTTGTGGGATTGGGTTTTGTTTTTCTAACCCGACAGTTAAAGTATATCGACTAGTGGAGATTGATCTGGGTCGAGCATTTCTATTAGATACAGAAATTAATACAGTACACTATAGATTGATAAATATTTATGGGCCTCTAATGAAGACATTAAGAATTTAACTTTTGAAAAAAGTTCAGCCTTTTCTGCATACGAGCATACAAATATTTTTGGGTGGAGATTTTAATATAAACTTCCATCAGAATGTTCCTGATGGAAAGCAATTTTGTGATAAAACTTTTTTGAAAACCACTGTAGCACAAGCGGGACCACAAGATGCACAAAGTATAGGGAGACAGAAGACCAGCCCCACCTTTTTTAAAGGAAACGTTCTTCCTAAATTGATTTCTTTTTTGTTAAACAGTCCTTGGCTGTTTTTAACACAGTTACGGTATCAATGGAGACTTCTGACCATACGTTGATCAGACTCCAGATTGCAACACCATCAAGTAGGAAATCAGGGCCAGGATTTTGGAGCTTGAACACCTCCTTATTAGCTGACATAGCTGTACTTGGGAGCTTGACATCTATAATCAAAGACAAAATAAAGACTATTTTTCTGTATGATGACATTAGTCACTGGTGGGAGGAGTAAAAACTGTGTTTAATTGGATATTTTCGGTATGTGGGTAAGACTAAAGTGAAGACTTCCTTTGTCAAATATTTAGAGCTTAGAACGACATTGGGAGATTTATTATCATGACAAAATATGGGAAGGGAAGACATCTTGGAAGACATAAGGTCATTAAAAGCTGAAATGGTTACTTACTAATATGACCAATTGAGTTCCTTACGAAAAGAACAGATGTTAGGAACACAAGGGAAACTGGAACAAATTAACCCCTCTTTTTGATAGTAATACAAGACTGAAAAAAAGGGTTATGACCTCATTATTCTCACCACAGGGTACATTAATTGAGGATAATATGGGTATTAGGCAGTTACTGGATGATCACCTAAGGAATGCTCAGCTCCCATCTTCCCTAATGGGGGCCCCAGCACTTTGCAACCACATTTCTCAACCCCCCTGGCCCTCGCCACCCTACCTCTCCCATGTCTCCTATACCCTCCCCCACCCTAACCCTCACCCTCCCAAGTCCAATATTAGATTACCCACTGGTCTACATATACTAGTGAGTGTCCAGGGTTGAACCATTCTAAGTTTTTGACTTATTTATATACTTGTTTAGATTTCTACAATTAGCATTTAATTGTGTTTATCCTTGAATGCATAGGCCTGACTTATCTCCTCGTATGTACAATGTTTTGTTTTGCCTGCCCTGTACCTGCCCATTATTTGTTTGATGTCCAGGACCACTTTGAAAATTAGCTTACTCAATGGTGTTATGCCTGGTTAAATAAAGTTTGATTGATTAATTGATCATGTGACTCGAACCTTTGGAGACCCTGTAAAAGAGTCACAGTATACATTTACAATATTACAGTCTGTATCCCTTCCACAATTAGCCTCAAAACAGGTAGGACCTATGATAGCTCCTTTTACGCCACAGGCGATGGAAAGGGTAATTCATAATTTACATAAACATTTTTCACCTGTTTCAGATGGTCTCCCACAGAATTGTATAAAGATTTAATGAGAACTTATGCCAGGTGAATTTTAGAGGTTTATAATTACTTTTTGACTGATCAGTATTTGCCAACGCATATGCACGAGGGATTACTGCTTTTTCTCCATAAATTAGGGGTACATGCTGAAATTCACATTTGGAGACCACTGGCTCTGTTAAATACAGATTTTAAATTTTTTGTGAAATTATTAGGGAATAGATTGGCTGAAGTTATGGAGGATCTTATTATACCGACTCAATTTTGTTCCAATCCTGGGAGGCGGATAACAGACACTTTATTGTTGTGAAGGCCTCTGAGCAAGTAAGTGGTCTACTGAGAAATATAGGATATTCTTGTCTCAGAACAGTACAATCAGGAGCTTAAAGGGCACACAGGCAGAAAGTAAGGAGAGAGATAAAAAAAACAGAGGAAAGAGTAAGGATTGCAAACAGTTAAGGGGCCAGAAATAGGACATGATTGGAGTGGTGCAGTGCAGTGGATGTGGAGCAGCAGTCTTCCGGGAGACATTCTGGAGGAGGCGGTGTTATACCATCTGCAGCCACCTCTCTGGGCTGAGGGAGGAGGTTGCTCATCTCCAGGCTGAGTTGGCCAGGATTTGCGGGACCTCCTCTTCCATCCAGGGACCACCAGTGCCACTGCTGTTGCCTCAGAGGTTGCCAAGAAAGAGGAGCGGTTGGACCACAGTGGGCTCAGGGAGGGTGAGGGTGGTGGAACAGAGGCACATCCCTCCAGTTGTACCTCTCAACAATTCCTATGCCATGCTGGCAAAGTGTGGTTCCTCTATGGAGGCACCTACAGTGGAGACCAAGGAGGATGCTGGGAACCTCCACAAAGGAGACCCACAGGAGGGTGGCAGGGGACCCTGCAGGGAAAGGAAACAACTCCTGGTGGGGGACTCCATTGTTAGGAAGGTAGAACTGGGGAGGAAGGGGAGAGGGAGGTAAGGTGCCTGCCTTGCGCCATGGCTTGGAGGGACAGGGAGCGAATCCTCAGGATTGCCAGAGCAGCTGCACAGGGGAGGGAGCTGGATGTCATTGTCCACCTAGGGACAAATGACCTGGCTAAAAGGGATTAGAGAAGTGCAGGAAGAGTTTGTGGAATTGGGAGGGCCTTAGTCAAGTAGCACGCACGGTAACCTTCTCGGAGGTGCTGCCCATCTGTGAGGAGAGGTTAGGGTGTTCTGCACCATGGATTCAATCAGTGGTTGAAAAACTGGTGCAGAGCTCAGGATTTGGCTTTTATTGGGGACTGAAGGTCCACCTGGAGTGATGCAAGCCTATATTGGCATGATGGGCTGCATCTGTCCGGCAGGGGAACCAGGATCCTAGGTGATAGGTTTAAATGCTTCATTGGCAAGCTTTTAAATTAGCCAAGGGGGGAGGCACTGGAAAGGAGCAGGGAAATCCTAGCTCCCCGCAAATAATCACGGTAGTAAGTGCGGCAAACACCAACATAGAGGTGTGGATAGGGAAAAGGGCAGGGGCAAATGGAGAACGTGACAAAGGCAAGAAGGACAGGGATGGGGCAAAAGGGAGTAAGGCCATCAGGAAATGGAGGGTAATGAGTACCAATGCCCGTAGTCTGGGCAACAAGCTCCCTGAGCTGGTGGCCCTGATGGAAGAGGGATGCCTGGATATCATAGCAGTCACAGAAACATGGTACACAGAGAACCATGACTGGGATGTTAACATACCAGGGTACAAAACCTACAGGAGAGACAGACAGGGGAGAAGGGGGAGGACTAGCTCTCTATGTAAAGGAAGGGATAAAAGCAACTGAACAAAAGAGTAAACAGGGAGGAGAGGAGGCACTGTGGGTCACCTTGGAGACTGGAAAGGGCACCACAATCTGCACAGGGGTTGTGTACAGACCCCCATGTCAGGGGAGGGAATGGACAAGGATATGATAGAAGGCATTCTTAGAATGGCAGAGAAAGGGGAGATACTGTTGATGGGAGACCTGAATATGCCAGATGTTAACTGGAGCACATTTGCTGCAGCCACATCCAAGAGCAGGGCAATTCTTGATGCCCTACAGGTGGCAGGCATTAGACAGATAGTTTAGGAACCCACTCGTGAGGGAGCAATCTTAGACCTCATACTCTCAAACGGGGGCAGTGAGAGGATCTCAGATCTAGAAGTGGGTTGCCATCTGGGGACAAGTGACCATCAAACAGTGTGGTTCACGTTAAACTCAGCTACAGAGTCAAGCCATACAAAAGTGAGGGTACTGGACTTTAGGAGGGCTGATTTTGGCAAGATGGGAGAGCGCCTCAGAAAAGCACTAGCAAACAGGCTAGAAGGAGGTGTGGAGCAACAATGGGGAATCATCAAAACTGCCATCACAGAGGCAACAAGCCTTTGTGTGAAGCAAATAAACAAATCAAAATGAAAGAAAAGCCACTATGGTTCTCAAAAGAGGTGGCTGTGAAAGTCAGGAAGAAAAAGATAGCATTCCGAAGTATAAGGAAACACAGAAGGAGCAGGACAGAGAGCTGTACCAGTTAAGGCAGAAGGAAGCAGGAGGGAAGTCAGAATAGCAAAGGCCCAAACTGAGGAAAAGATAGCCAACTCAGTTAAGAAGGGGGATAAAACCTTTTATAGGTACATCAGCGAGCGTAGAAAGACTAAGGGAGGGATAGTGAGGCTGAATTGAATGAAAGGCGGGTGGGCAGAGGGGGACAGTGAAAAAGCAGGGATACTGAATGAATATTTCTGCTCAGTATTCACAAAAGAGGATGGGGAAGTGCCTAATCCAATTAACAGAAGCACTCTTGATATGGGGGTCGATCCCAGTCCTTTCACAGAAGAAAGGGTTCTGCAAGAACTCCTAAAACTGAAGGTGGACAAAGCAATGGGTCCTGATGGAATTCACCCCAGAATTCTAAAAGAATTAAGGGAGGAACTAGTGAAACCACTGGCTACTCTTTTAATAAATCATGGGAGGATGTGTGGTACCCGAGGACTGGAGGAAAGCGGATGTGATTCCCTTCACAAAAGTGGGACCAAGACAGAGACAGAAAACTACAGACCTATCAGTCTGACCTCTGTGGTAGGGAAAGTGATGGAGTCACTTCTGAAGGAAAGAATAGTTGAGTACCTAGAGGCCAGTGGGGCACAGGACCCAAGGCAGCATGGGTTCTGCCAGGGAAGGTCATGTCAGACAGAATCTAATAGATTTCTTTGACTGGGTAACCAAAGTAGTAGACCAGGGAGGGGCTGTGGACATGGCCTACTTAGACTTTAGCAAGGCATTTGACACAGTCCCACACAAAGATTAATAGTCAAATTAACCAGCCTGAAGTGGGTCCTCAGGGTGGTAGCCTGGGTAAAACATTGGCTGCACAACAGGACACAGAAGGTAATTGTAAATGGAGTCCACTCTGAAGAAAGAGGGGTTACTAGGGCACCGCAGGGTTCAGTATTGGTCCAGTCCTTTTAATGTCTTCATCAGTGACATTGCAGAGGGACTGGAAGGAAAAGTATGCCTCTTTGCAGATGACACAAAGATCTGCAACAGGGTTGATACACAAGGAGGTGTGGAAAGGATGAAAAGGGACTTGGCAAGGTTGGAGGAATGGTCAGAAGTATGGCAGCTAGGATTCAATGCAAAGAAGTGCAAAATAATGCACCTGGGAAACAAGAACCCAGGGGAAGAATACACAATGGTGGGGAGGTAGTAACAACAACAAAAAGGAAAGGGACCCGGGGGTAATCATATCAGATGACCTTAAGGTTAGCAAGCAATGTGAGAAGGCAGTAGGGAGGGCTGGGGTATACTGGGATGTATAGGGAGAGGCATCAGCAGCAGAAAACAGGAAGTTGTTATCCCTCTGTACAGACAGTTGGTGAGACCCCATCTGGAGTACTGTGTCCAGTTCTGGAGACCCCCATCTCTGCAAGGACATAGACAGGATAGAGGTAGTCCAGAGGAGGGCAACTAAAATGGTGCAGGGTCTGCAAGAGAAGCCATATGAGGAGAGACTAAAGGAGCTTAATATGTATACCCTTGAGGAAAGAAGGGAGAGGGGGGACATGATAGAAACTTTTAAGTACCTCAGTGGAATCAACAAAGTCCAAGAGGGTAGCATCTTTCAGAAAAAGAGACTTGCAAGAACAAGGGGACACAATTTAAAGATAGAAGGAGGGTGGTTCAGGGGCAATGTGAGGAAGTATTATTTCACAAAGAGGGTAGTGGATGCATGGAACAGCCTTCCTGAGGAGGTTGTGGGGTCTTAAAACTGTGGGAGAATTCAAGAATGCATGGGACAGACATAAGGCAATTCTTGTGGGGGGTAGGAAGAAATAGGCTGTTGGTTAACTAGGATCTGCGGCCTATCCTGTAGGTAGGGAAATGGGCAGACTAGATTGGCTAAGTGGTCCTTATCTGCCGTCAAAGTCTATGTTTCTATGTTTCTATGAAAGGAAGTAATGGAGCTAGCTAAGAAGGCATATCAGTTGGGAAATGGTATGGGCATTGTCGTTAGTTTGGATCAAGCGAAGGCTTTCGATGAAGTATCACATACATATTTATGACAATGTATGGGCGCTTATGGGATTCCACAACTATTTTTACAATGGCTTAAGTCATGCTACTTGTTGGCATATGTGAGAGCATATGACAATGGATGGATGGGTCCAAAATTAAGATATGTAAGAGAGTTAGACAGGGCTGCCCACTAAGCTCCCTGTTGTATGTTTTTGCAATTGACCCATTGCTGAGATTACTTCAAAATTCACCACTAATTTATAGCTTGGGGGAAGGGGTTCAGTATCCACGTAAGGTGATTGCTTATGCGGATGACCTGTGCCTATTGATAAAGGATGAAAGCTCCATCCAACTTGCCTGCACTCTACTACAGGAGATGGGGAGAATTTCAGGAGCTCGTCTTAATATAATGAAAACATATTGTTTAAGTATCTCAGGGTTTCCCCAAACACCAGAAGTGATAGGAGGTATTCCGGTGGCCCTGGCCCCATGCCGGATCCTAGGGATTTATTATGGGGGGCAGGATATGGCTGGTTATAATTGGGACAAGGCATTACTAATGGATCAGGCGAAGGTGAAACTTTGGAACAGATGGAAGGTATCCAAGAAAAAATGGATACATTTAATAAGACATTTTTTTATTCCAGTATTTTTATTTATTAGTACGCTTTTTTTCTGCCAAAACACCTGGAAACAAAACGGGTCGTGTATGCTCATTTTTTGTATTGGATTTGGATAAGCCATTGCCATCTGGTTCTTCAGCAACAATCCCTGTCAGAATTAGATTTGTTTTATATAGTATGTACTGATTTCAGAAAATGGAAACAATTGGAAAAATCAAGGTTAGATCACACCATGTGGGATAATTCGTGGTGGTATTTTGACCACATTTAATGGTGCCAGGAACCATAGAATGGGGGGAGAACATATGATATATGGAGGAATGTGTCTGTACTAATAATTCTTAATGTGACAAATTTACTGTTATGTTGCTTAAGGTACAGTTGTATTATTTATGTTTTCAAGTTATTTTCTTTCCCTCATTTTTATAGTTGGGGGTGGGAGGGGCGTATTTGGTATAGCAGGAATTACTTGGATGTGGACTAAAGTATGCTGTAACAAATATTTGTGTTTTTTCTTCCTGTTTTCTTATGAAGTATGTATAAAGTAATACTGTTTTGTATAGTTTGTTTTCAGTTTGGGAAAACTTAAAATAATTCCCTAACCTTTTGGTAGGAGGAGAAGTGAGGTTGGTTTTGGTTATTTATTGTGATTTTCTTAGAGATTGGGGTTTTTGTATGATGGGATACTTACTTTTATTGTCACTTCTTTATTATATTTTGTATGTTGTAGTACTGATTTGTAAAGTTTGTTTTGTTGTTTTTTCTTTTGGTTTTAAACAAAAATTCCCCTACTATTTTTGAGAAGCGCCATGGGATCATTAACTACCACCAGAACAGGCAGATGGGACCTCGGTTTAACATCTCATCTGAAAGATGGATTATATGCTCCAATCCAGTAACTTTGCAGGGCAAGATGACATTTGCTATCGACTCCTTTGCTTTTTGTATAGCTTCCTCTCCTCCATCAGTTTCTTCTCCTCTTATGTTGCCCTTCACATACCTGCTCCTATACCTGACCTCCTTGTATTCTCTTTCCTTCCTCACCATGTCTTTTTCCCCTTGAACTTCTTTGTTGCTCTCCATATAATTGCAATAACCCCACTGTTATTAAATGGATGCATCTACCCCTAGCCTCTGCCCCTTATTTTGTTGTGTTTGGCTTTTTTCCTATGATTCAGTTTGACTTTGCACACTATTTGTGCTGCATCTGTTTTTCACTGATTCATAGAAGCTGATGGCAGATAAAAAGCTTGACAACCTATTCAGCCTGTCAAGCCGTACTTAAGGTTGGATGTGATGTCAGACTGGCCATTCAGTCCTCCATCCCGCCCCTCCCCCCACCTTCACTCCTACATCTGCCTTTACCAGTCCCATACCTTATCTCACTTGGGTTTGAGTCATTCCACTGATTTGGAATGGACACCTTCCCTTGACAGTTTGGTCCACCTGTCTATGACCCTTTCCATGAAACAAATGGTTCCTGCATTCTCCTTACTGTATATGTCCCACCCTGTCAGTTTTATTGAATTTCACCTTTTACTTTATGTTTTAACTTATTCTTGAACAAATTGTACTGTTTTACTATTACCACTTACTGCATGCCTTTTTTCACATATCCTTCTTTGCATGGAAGAGATTGTTTCCCTGAATGCATGTTTTACTCATGAGTTTCTCATGTTACTCCTCATACAGGCTTTGTATAGAGGTTCTGCATTTTGTTTTCACTCATTGCTTTATTTTTGCATCTTATGCCTTGTCTTATTTATCTGTATTACTCCCTCATTTCCTTTCCCCTGAACAAATCTGAACATGGGTTTCTTGCAGCTCAGTATGCTTTTCTGGTGGAAATCTAAAATGTAACATATGAGCAAAGGATGTTTTTATTTTATTATTCTGTCTGCACTTTATATACCCCTTGATCATACAATGCTTTGTGATGTAGTTTTTGTATAATAGATGCTATATAAATATAAAAATACATTGCATTGCATTACAGTAATTATTAGATAGCTCTTCAGTACCCTATGTACAAGGCACCTAGTTCTCCAAAGTACTTCAGTCCTGCTTTTTGTGACAGGACTCCCAACTTCTGCAGCAGCCTTTGCTCATTCCTGCAGCATATTGCACTTGTTTCTTGGCCAAGTGCAGTCCTTCTTAGCTAAATATGATACAATGTCATCAATGATTTTACATGTTGAGCATAGAGGATTGACTTTAGAATAAACAAGGAGGCAGGGAGCAAGGGCCTATGGAAGAAACTATACTTGTGAACACATAAATCATCAACAGCAATGAATTCCATGGCACTCCATATATTCTGTGATATGAGACAAGTTCTGCAGGAAATGACATGCATATGGAATTGAAGAATTCATGTGGTCTTGTCTGCGTGAGGTGAGTTGTAGTGGTCTCAGTGTAATTTCTGTTGAATAAGTATTCTTATCACAAAAGCCATCATAACAATTGGCAGTGATTAACATCCCTAAGGCTGCAAGGAGGGAGGTTCTCTGCCAACAACAGGAAATGTTTCTTTACAGAAAGAGTGGTGGATGCCTGGAACAGCCTGCCCTAAGAGGTTGTGGGCGTCAACACTGTGGGGGAATTCAAGAATGCGTGGGATAAACACAAGGGAGCCCTGACTACAAAGGGCAACTAGAGTGTCAAAATAGGTCTAAAACAATTGGGCAGACTAGATGGATCTAGCGGTCTCCTCCTGCCTTCAACTTCTATGTTTCTATGTTTCTATCCCTGTGGCAGATTCACATACAAGGCTAGGAACTGACAGGGCATATAGTCTAAACTATCCGTCATACAAAAGATGTGATCACACCATGATAAGATGGAGCACATTGACAGAGGTGTGTGAGGAAGCCTGATTTTTTTCACCATGTACTATACATGTCATGTGGATGAATACAGGACTTCTGGCACCAGTGCTGACATTCTGGCAACTTCTGTGAGCACAAAAAAACCTAACTACAAAAAATATTTAAATAAAAATAAAACAAAACTGTTAAGTAGAGAGACAAGCGAAGATAGTGTCTCACATATTTAAAATGTTACCGTCACGCTACCATGAGTTATGATACTGATGAAGTTACTGCTATAACACAAGTGGCTGACTTGCACCAATGAGACAGTGGCCAGCTGTGGACATGATCAGAGTTTGAGTACATGCTGCCCTCTTAGGGCAACAGATAGGGTGTGAGGAAGGGGGTGGAGCACAGAGGATGGGAACCAGAAAGGGGGCTGGGCCACTAAACTACCAGTGATGGATTTTGTAGCAACATGTGAATTAGATGAAGGAGGGTACCCCTGGCACTAACACCAGGAAATCATACATTATTTATTTTGTGGTACGTACAGGGACAGGTTGGGGTAGGAGGGTACCACTGACATCAGGGAATCATGTATTATTTATTTTACAGCACACAGGGATTAGTTGATGGAGGAGATCCACTAGAGTATCAGGGATCAATTAGAATATGCCTTACTGGCACTACAGTGTTTGGATGGTCGGAGGGTTACCAGGCACACATTTCAGGAGGAAAAGTGTGTGTCTTTCATTTTAATGAGTCATAATGAGATGCAAATACAAATCTCCAATTGGGAGGAGGCTAGGAGTGAAGGAGAGATTAAAATTTACAGTGTGGCTTTCAAAAGCAAGCCATATTCCATCACAGGTTAGTCTCTCCAGTGTGATAATATGATGTTGTTAGTGCCCAGTCTGACATCAGAACGCATGCTTAGCTTAGGTTTAATCACATAGTGTGCCATATTTCACCTGTTGTTTAGTGCATTGCTTCAGTTTTGCTGTTCACCTAAATTACCTGTCTCTCTGACTGCTCGCTTTTCTCTCCCTCCCCCTGTCCTGCTGTGATCTAGCAGTTGCCCTCCATTTTTTTCACATTTCATCCTGCCCACTTAGTACAGCTAGCCCCTTACCTTGCCTTCTTCTTGCCTCCCTCAATGCAATACTCACTGTTGGCAATGCAGGATCAGGGTCACGAGGGCAGCAGAAGCAGAGCTCTCCTCAGCAGCACTGGACCCCCAAAACAGGTACTACTGGTATTCAGTGCTATCTTGGGATACTGAAACAGACTGTGTGGTCACAGGACAGCCCAACTCGGGAACGCACCTCTGCCAGAGTGCCTATAGTATTTGACACCCACTCTCCCCTCCACCCCCACCCTAAGCAATTCTTATGTGTGTGATGCCCAACCAGCTCTTTATTCGACCCCCTGTAGTGAGCAGTCCCAGCCAGGATCTCCCCCCCCCAGCCTTTTCACCTAAGGTTTCTACCAGAATCTGCCTGTACCACCATGGGTTTCCTCCCCTGCCTCTCCAAGCACCAACATTTTTCACTCAAGGTTCCCCTCAGTTATAGTTCCCACTTGGTGCCTAACACACTCTTTTCTTTGTAGAAAAATAAACAGATAAACAAGTAAATAAAATAGCTCCCCCCATAAAGCACATTATCCCTCACAGACACTATACTCCAGTCCATCACACAACCTCTTATATTTTGTGTCTTAGCACCACCTCACAAAATGGCAATGCCTGGTTGCAGTCCAGGTATTGTGGTGTGCATGCTGATCATCCTTACAGACAGATTTGTTGTAGGCAGCCTCTGTCACAAGAATGAACATGCACAAAATCCTACCTCGAGTTTTAGACCCACCATAAATTATAATGTCCCCAGTAATATCACCATAGAGTTGATATACAGCAAGCAGCGCCTTATGTTCTTTCATTTATTAAAATCTGCCTGGTTAAATAGAAAGCACATCAGAAATTACTGGCCACTAGCCAGGCTACCAGTGATCTTAATACTACTATCCAGGGCCATAGAATGCAATCCTGGCCCTGAAACCCATATAGGCAAGAATCACAGCTGCTGGGCCAGTGGAAAATGTCTGGGACTTATGCACCTACAGTAAACATATGCAGCCTTACTTCTGAAATGGCAGAACTGGAGTCACAATATAGAATTGCACAAGCCACATATCTGTGTTATCAGCGAGAGCTGGCTCAAACCTAACATCCTTGATCATGAAGTGGCGCTGAAAAACTATGCAATTTTTAGAAAGGATAGACCTCAAAAGAAGAGTGTGGGTGTAATGTTTTATGTGAACAAAAATCTAAATGCAGAAATTGTCAACCCCAATCATCCAACACTGTCTGCCTGTGAATGGTAAGTCATACAACTAAAGTTAGGCACAAAAAAATTGCTTTATTTATGCTGCATCTACAACCCACTGACAGCTGGTTGGGAGGGGCTTAAAGATGTACTAGTCTTGCTATTGCAACTAGGTAATGCTGAGATTATTGTGCTTGGTGATCTGAGCCTGGCCTAGAAAAGCTGTACTGCCAACTATAGGACTTTACTAACCAACTATGGATTTAGACAGAACATCCATGACCACACCAGGCAAAACAACAAATCATCCAAGCACTCACTGTTAGATTGGATTATGTTCAATAGACCAGACAGAATCATGGATGCTGGCTCTCTATTGGACTCCATCAGCAACCATGCTACAGTTTTCTGTGTGGTTAAATGAGGTTGTTCGGTGACCCAGATCTACTGCCCAATGGTTCCATGACTGCTCTAAACTGGTCATTCCTAAATTTCTAGAAGATCTATGCAACATCTATTGGTCTTACTTAGAGTCCATACCAGACATTAATCATGCTGTGGATTTTTTCATCACTGAATTCTCTGCAGCAGGACACAAGCATGCGCCTCTAATTAGAAGGAGGCTAAAAGATTTAAAATCTAGATGTTTAATGAAAGATATATTTATACTTATGAAAAACAGAGACAGGGCCTGGACTAAATCTAAAAGCACTAACCCAACATTAGACTGGGAGCATTACAGAATGCTATGCAACACATGCAAAATGGCAATAAATTTAGCAAAAAAAAAATCACCTCAGGGAGCAGCAGACCTCTAACCTATCTGACCCCAAGAGTTTCTGGAAATGCATAAATAACCTATTAAACCTAGCCACTGAGCAACCTCAGTCGAGTCTTGAACTAGGCAGCAGGAACATTACTGACCCACTGGAAATTTCCAACATCTTTAATGACTACTTTGTGACTTTGAGATGCACTTTCTTCTCTAAACCCTAGCCCACAGCGCAGCACACTACTTAGAACCACCCATTACTAACCAACCACTAATGTATTTCAAAGCAGTCACTAGCGCACAAGTATTCAAACTCCTGAAGGGCATCAAAATGGACAAATTTGCCAGGGCTAATAGTCTACGCCCCAAGTTCCTTTGCCTAGCTGCCCCAGCCATAGCATAACCAGTAGCAAAACTGATGAACCTCTCTGTCGAACATCAGCAAGTACCTTACTTGTGGAAGTGTGCATAGGTAGTACCACTATTCAAAAAGGGGAATAGGAAACTAGTTGAGAACTATAGCCCCATCTCCATTCTGTCAGTGCTGTCCAAAATCTAAGAGAGGGTAATTCACACCCAAATGACAAACTACCTCAAACTGCATCAATTAATGAGCGATCAACAGTACGGGTTCCGTCGCAACCATGGAACTGACTCTGAGCTGGTGGGTTTCATGGACACTGTTTACAGAGCTATTGACAAATGGTTGATGACAGGAGCAGTGTTCGTGGACCTCACAAAAGCATTTTGCCTGGAGGACCATGATCTATTAGTTACTAAAGTGCAAAAACTGGGCTTCACGTTACCTGTAGTTGGTTGGTTCACCAACTACCCACACAACAGGAAACAATGGGCTAAAATGGGATCAGCATTGCAGACACAAAGCTAGTCTTGTGTGGGGTGTCACAGGGTCCATACTTGAACCTCTGCTTTTCATAACAATGCCCCTTTAGTCTGCACCAGCACTAGTATGTTTCTTTATGCTGACAATGCTGTACTTTTCACACAGAATAAAGAGATCACCACCATCAGTAAAAATCTAAACACTGACTTAGGCTCACTACATAGGTGGTTTGAGGAGCAGGTTGATCATAAATGTTACTAAAACACAATTGATGCTTCTGGAGTCCGTCTTAAAAACTAGATTAAATGAGACAAGCTACTAGTAGCAACCTGCAAGGGCGAACCCCTTGAGACAGTTACTGTTTTTAAATATCTAGGCATCTTTTTAAACTTAAACCTGACTTTTGGTAACCACATTAAAAACATCATAAATAAAATTAATCAAAAACTCTAACAACTCTACTGTATAAATGAATTCCTGATTCATGATGCACGGCTTAAAAGCGCTAGACACCACTTATTCCCCCTTCTGGATTGCAGCTCCTTGGTAGTTGACACAGCACCAAAGGTAAACCTTGATGCCAAAAAAGTGCTTTACCATAAAATCTCTAAGTTTTCTGGTCAGTATGACAACAGAGCACACCACTGCTCCATTCTCAAGGCTTAGGATGGCCTACTTTTGAAAGGAAATCTAAAGTAACCCTCGTGAACTTCTGTTTCAAACTCTTAGATAAGCAACGGCCTACTAGCCTGACGAGCCTGTTTAAACCAGTCGCTCCAAACTTCAACTCCAGATCCAGTCAGAATCTTAGCTTATCAGTCCTGCGAATGACCACAAGCATGGAACATAAATTTTTCAGCTTCCGAGCACTAGTCCTGTCCCAGTCAGAACACTGATTAATTTTGCTTCATTTTATGCCCTAACCTTTAATGACTGCACCTGCACTGGCTTATGTCTGCTGTGTTGCACTACTGCCTCTCTCTCTCTCTCTCTCCTCTCTCCTCTCCTACATCCCTCCTTCCCTCCTTCTCTCTCTCTCTCTCTCTCTCTCTCTCTCACCTCTCTCATGCAGTTCTAACCTTAACTGTGCCCAGAAGACTTATTACTGCAGCATTACCATGCTCAAACATGCATTTGTACTCGCATTTATTGTGTCTAAATCTGTTGCATAATCTTGCCTAATCATGTAATTGTATTACCTGTAACATTGTAACCCATCTGTTTATATTATACTGACATATTGTACTGTTGTACACTGGGTCATACCTGTAAAAGGGGTCTTTGGTGCCAGTGTATCTCACCCGGTCATCAAAATAAAAACAAACAAACAACAAGCTGTGTGGGGGCAGGATCAGCTTGTACTGCAGGGAGGAGAACTGCTTGAAAACTGAGCATAGAGGAGCTGTGAAACATCAATCAGGCTCATGTGTTGCATGCTTTGTGACTCTGCCCCCAGTCTTAGCATCCTTCAATAAGGAGGAGGCTAGGAAGTGAAGGAGAGACTGGAACTTCAAGGTGAGCCTTTCAAAGCTAGCCATATCCCATCACAAGCTGTGTGTGGCAGGATTTGCTGTTGTACTTCAGGGAGGACAGTTGCCTGAAATTTGAGCCCAGGTGAGTTGTGAAACCTCAGTCAGGCTCCAGGACTTACAAGTGCTGTGTTTGAGTTGCAGGCTCTGTGACTCTAACCCCAGTTGTAACATCCTCTAACTTGGGAGTAAGCTAAGGAGTTCCAGTCAGAGCTGTGGGAGGTCCTACAGATAGAATAAAAGGGAGCACTCTTGACATGTCCCATAAGTTCATGTCTCAGCAAGTGACTGGAGCAGTAAAGGAGTGGAACAAGCACAAGACTGGCATTTTATGCTTCAGCAGGCATCAGCAGGAGGAAGCAAGGAAGTAGGGAATACTGCTAGTGAATAAGATAATGTATCTGTTCATTCCTGTTGTTGCATTCAGTGCTGGGACGAGTGTAAGGTTAAAGGTAGGCCAAAATAAGGAATAGGAGCAACACCCTGTCTAGTGCAGGTGATCAACTGGATTAACACACAACAACATGGGAAAAACTAGTAACAGCCTATTCAGTGGTAAAGGTACATAAGGGATGGATGGGAAAGTAAAGAGTAGGCCAAAACATCGAATAGGAGTAACATCATGTCTACAGTAGGTGATTAAGGGGATTAACCAACAAAAAAGTGAAAATAAACTACTAACACTCTATTCATGGGTAAAGGTACAGTACATAAGGCATGAGTGGGAAAGTAAAGAGTTGGCTGAAACAGGGAATAGGAGCAACTCCCTTTCTAGGGAAGGTGTTCAAGAGGAATAACAAACAACAAAAGGAGAGAACTACCCTAGCAGGGGTAAAAGTATATAAGCAGTGGGTGGAAAGTTAAAGGTAGGCCAAATCTCGCAATAGATGTACAAAGGGCATAAAAAACAACAAAAGTGGAATAAACAGAAACACCTTATTAGGGATAAGGGTACATAAGTATTTCCAAACTACTCAAAGACTTGTAAGAATTGAGAATGTTGGGAGTGGTGCAGTACGGTTTACCTATAGCACTTCGACAGCGCTAGTGCCGACATCCCCTACGGTGATGGCTGCAATGCCAACTGTCGGCATTGCTGCCAAGGGGATGTTGGTGCACACAATCGGGAGGCTGTACCTCCAACCCCCCACCTTGTAGGGGGTTCTGCCCCCCCCGTCTCTAGGATTCTAACTCTGAGTCGGAGTTGGACCCGGGGTGGAGGACACACGCCCAGTCGGCACACAGACCACCACAGTGATGGGTGGGTTTTGCTCAATTTCTGTTGCTGTGGTAGTCTTTTTGCTGTGCTGGAGTCACTGCAGCAATGGTATACCATACAGTACAGTGTCTGTGGGGCAGCAATTTTCAGAGAAACCTTCTGGAGTCTGCGGTGCTGCTCCATCTGCACCCACCTCTCTAGGTTAAAGAAGGAGGTTGCTGGACTTTAAGTCAAGTTGCATAGGATGCAGACAACCTCTTCCTCCAGCCAGGGACCACCAAGTCTGACACCGTTACCTCAGAGGGTGCCCAGGAGGAGAAAGAACTGGACTATAGTGGACTCTGGAAGGGTGGGGGTGGTGGGTCAGAGGTATGTTCCTCAACCAGTACCATTACATAATTCCTACACCTCTCAGGTGGGGTGGGACTGCTGAGAGGAGGCACTCATGTTAGGGACCTGGAAGGATGTTGGCATCCTCCATAGCAGAAACCCCATGAAAGTTGGTAGAGGACCCCAGAGGAAGAAACAACTTCTGGTGGTGGACTCAATTGTGAAGAGAACAGATCTGAGAATAGGAAGGAGGTTGAGAGGTTAGGTGCCTATGAGGCACCATGGCCCAGAGGGCGGGATGCAGATCCTGAGGATTGCTAGGGCAGCAGAAAGGGAGACAGAGCTGGAAGTCATTGTCTACCTGGGGGAACTAATGACCAGGCTAGGGATGGGGCTGGAGTAGTTTAGGTGAAGTTTAGGGAAATCAGGGAGGGCTTAGGCAGGTAGTACATTTAGTGGCTTTTGCAGAGGTGCAGCCTATCTGTAATGGGGGAGAGATCTTTGCAACAAAAGCTTCAACTCGTGGTTGAAGGAATGGTGGCTAGAGGAAGAGTTTGACTACACTCGGGACTAGGGTCCAACCTGGAGGGATAAGAGCCTTTACAGGGTGATGACCTGCATCCATCCAGGAGGGAAATCACAGTCCAAGGGGAAACCACAGTCCTCAGTGGATGGTTTAAATGTTACTTTGATGAACATTTAAACTAACCAAGGGGGTGGCAAAAGAAATAGGGGAGTCATTGACTGCCCTCCCCAGGATAAAGTAGGACATAGGGGGAACCTGAGGGGCGAGAAGTACCTCAGGGTGCAAATAATGAAGGAAGTAGGGTAGTAGAAATGAAAGGGAATGGAAACAGAAACATTAAAAGTAAAAGGGAGGAGAAGGGAGGGCAGAAAGGAAAAAAGAGTAGTAACAATCAGAATCTAGAAGGTCATGTGTACGAGTGTTAGAAGACTGGGAAATAATATTCTGGACCTGGAGGCCATCATGGCATAGGCCAGTCTAGATATTGTGGCCATTACTGAGTTATCGTACACTGAAAATCATGACTGGAACATGGTCTTACCAGGCTATACTCTGTTCAGGAAGGACAGGGTGGGAAGAAAAGAAGGGTGTGTGGTGCTTTATGTAAGGGAAAGCATAAAAGTGGTAGAGATACAGGGAATACTGTGGGGGAAGGGAGAGATACTGTGGGTCACCCTGGAGAATGAGAATGGTGTCACAATATACACTGGTGTGATCTACAGACCTTTATCACATGGGATGAGTTAGATAAGGGGCTTATGAAAACACTGAAGAAGAAGAAAAAGAATTTGCATTTGTATAGCACTTTAGAGACACATTGTATTCCTTTACAATCAATGTTAAGACTGATAGTGAAGTGAGTATACATGTAGTGGCAGCCATTTTACCTCCGCACCACACACAGCTTTGGACAATTGTATGAACTGCTTTGTTTTATGGGAAGGAATGTTGCCAAGGACACAGGAGTGAGTAGATGTGCTACCAACTGAACCATGCTGACACCTTGGCAAGATGGCAGAAAGGGGTGGTACTTCTGGTGGGAACTTCACTCTGCCAGATGTAGGTTAGAGTCTCCCAGCTTCAGCTTCACTTAGAAACAGGGAAATTCTGGACTCCCTTCTAGGCACATTCCTCAGGCAACCATCCAAGAACCCACTCATGATGGAGCAATACAGGACCTCATACTCACTAACAGGGACAGTGTTGCAAACATCAGGGGTGGGAGGCCACCTAGGGACCAGTGATCACCCGTACAGTGCAGTTCAATGTAAGGACACCTGTGAAATCAAACTCACAAGGGTGATGGTTCTGGACCTCAGGAGGAAAATTTTGTAACACTGGGTGAATGCCTCCAGGATGTCCTGGCAGTGGGCAATGACCAGGGTGGAGTGGAGGAACAGTGGGTGAAACTAAAAGGGAGCACAGCGAAGGCAACAAACTACTGCATTGAGCAAGTGAGCAAAAGTAAGAGGAAAAAGAGACCACTGTGGTTCTCCACAGAGGTGGCTAAAAATGTAAAGGTTAAAGGGTAGCATTCAAAAGATTTAAGATGCAGAGGTGGAGGATAGACAGCTGTATCAAGAGAAAAAACAGAAGCAGAGAAGCAGTAAGGTGCAACAGTGCAAACTGAAGAAAGAATAGCTCAGTTGGTAACAAAGGGGACAAGACATCTTATAAAAAACAAAGACAAGAGCTGCGTCAGCATGTGGTCTAAAGCAAAACAAAAGCGGTTATATTAAATGCACGCTGAAAAATAGAAAATAGAGTTAAAAATCTACGTTTCGACCTTAGGTCTTCTTCAGGAAGTATCTAAAAGAAAAAGAAAAAAAAAACTACACTAACTTTCTTTATTAGCCTTTACAGAATTTTATCTGTTTCAGTTATCTTGGGGCTGGGGGGGGATGATCTGGGGAGCATGGATCTGCCATAATATGGGCCTGGAATGTTTTGGCATTTGGTTTTTAGAACCGGGAAATAGATTTGTTTTGTTGTTGGGGGTAAATGGGTGGGGTTTTCTTCTTTGTGCAGTTTTATTGTTTTGGGTTTAGGGTGCTGTTATTGTTGGGGATGTGGAATTGGAGGGCTCAGCGTAAAGCTTGTTGGGGTGCAGGTTTTATGTAAATGATAGGATTTTTTCCACTTTTATGCCTATACTTGCTAACAAATGTGGGTATTCATTTTACACTTCTCACCTGGAACATTAAGGGAGCCTAGGCTGGTGTTTTAAAGTATCCAAAAGGAGGTGTCAGCTGCAGAGCAGTGTGTCTTCCTTCCTTTTTTCACTACTCTGTTTATGATATCTGTGGGGTCTAACTTTAGATTTATAACTTAGAATATCAAGGGGGTCAAGACAAATGGAAGAGGGCTATGATATTGAAGCACTTAAATAAATTCCAAACCGAGGTTGTTTTTCTCCTGGAAACTCATTTGCACAGAGAGAATGCCTTTAAGTTACTCAGGGAGTGATAGGCCAAGCATTTGGGGCTGGGATCAGTAAAATAAAAGAGGGGTTACTATTTTAATAGATAGATGTATCTCTTTCCTTATGATTAAGGAGCACTGGGACATAGAAGGTTGTTATTTATTTTGCATGAGCCTCTTGGTTTGATGGAAGTTTTGTTTGGTTTGTTTTATGGACCCAACACTGATTCTCCACATTTCTTTTCTGATAAACTAACCGGTTGGAGACCTACACCCACCTACCTATTCTCTTGGGTGGGGTGGACTGGTACCTGGTCCAGCAAACCAAAATAGACTGTTCAGGTAACAACAGGAATGTCTCTCCCAGGACAAAGAGGCTAAGGAGTTAATGGACATCTTAGGCTTAGCTGATCCCTGGTGTACTCTCTACCCTACTGTCCACAAGTATACATTCTACTCCACTACCCATTCCTCTTACTGCTTATTAATTTGTTTTTAGTGAGTAGAGATACTTTGTCTGGCCTCCTGAATTGCCTTATCCAACCTATGGTTATCTCAGACCATGCTCTGGTGATGTTGGATTATTCTTTCGGAGGTCAAGAAGACTGTGATAAGATCTAGCATCTCAACCATCTTCTGCTTAAAGATCCTGATTTTCAGAAGACCTTTCAACAGTATCTTGACAATTTTTGAGGGACAACGAGGGCTCTGCTATTGACCTTGATGTTCTTTGGGCTGCTGTGAAGTGTGCAGTAAGGGAGAGTGCATTCAACTTGCTACTATAGCTAAAAAGCATCGCACTCAAAAAATGGATGACCTCCCTCAGATTCACACTTTAGAACATTCTCTTTCATTGCCATCTGATCCTTCCTCATGGTCCCATTTGAATGACCTGTGGGCGTAATACTATGAGTATTTAACAGAAAAGGTGAAATATGTTTTGCAGACACTAAGGTGTAGAACCTTGAAGTTGGGGAGGAGCTGGGAAACTCTTGGCCTTCTGCTTGAGTCAACTTGACTCAACTAAAGTCATACCCTAGTCTACAGTCTGCTCCTGGGGATCCCATCCTTCTCCACCCTCGTGATATTGCAGTAGCGTTCTACAAATACTATAGTTCTCTGTATAGTCAGGATTCTGTCTCCCTTTTCCACTTGCAAAACATTGAGGAGTATCTAGATTCCCTCACTTACGCACCTTTCCAGTCAACAACATGACCTTTTGAAAGTCCCTATAGTACTTTCAGGGTGCTTCAGGTTATAAAGTGCCTTCGAAGGAAAGCCCCAGGCACAGAAGGCTTCCTCAACATATTTTACTACTTACATAGATACCGTAGCCCCCTTTTTAACCCACCTGTTTAATTATCTGCTTTCTTCTGGTCTCACTGACACCTCTCTCACTCAGGCCTGGATTTCCCTCTTACTTAAACTGGGAAAAGATGAACTCCTCCTGGACAGTTATCACCCAATATCCCACCTTAACAAAGATTTTGAAATCCGGTCTAAAGTCCTTGCTAACAAATTGCTTCAGGTTTGGGTTGGTTTAATATCTCCAGAGCAGGTTGATTTTGTGGTGGGGTGCCATTCCAATGATCACCTGCACAAGTGTTAACATTTGGTTTCTGCGTCTGGGGAGAGCAAGACTCCAGCGGTTCTGGTCTCCTTTGACATAGAAAAAACATTTGATATGGTTTTGTGGCAGCCCATTTCTGCAGATCTCCCTTGGTCCGGGAGAGAAGAGGTGAGAAATTCAGTTTAGCAAGATTGAAAACAGAATGGCAGACTCAAATTCCCATTTACCTAATAGTACTATGTGCCCAACAGAGGCCCAGATCCAAATATGTTGTTTGGAGACAAACATATTTAAGGGAAAAACTTGAATTTTCTCCAAATGAAGCTTATGACCTAATACAGCAGAACATTTTTGGATTTCCCCTAAGGCAGTAGGAATTGAAGACCCAGGAGATTCCGGATGGAGAAGGAGGTCATCTGCATAGGCTGACACTTTATACCTGCAGCCGCCCACTAGAATCCCACATACCTCTAGGTAGGTTTTGTTGAATCTTTAAAAGAAGGGGCTCCAGGTACAAATTAAAAAGAAAGGGGGAAGTGGGCAACCCTGCATAGAGCCAAGCTGGAGTAATATGGGTGTTGATAGAACCCCACTGCACCTGATCCTAGCAGTTAGATTGTGGTACAGAATTTTAATCTAGGTGCAGAAAGTATCTGGGAAGCTGAACCTGCATAGACTAGGAAAGAGAAAAGACCACAAAACCATATCAAATGCTTTTTCTATGTCAAAGGAGACCAGAACCGCTGGAGTCTTGCTCTCCCAGACTAGAAACCAAATGTTAACACTTGTGCAGGTGATCATGGAATGGCACCCCACCACAAAATCAACCTGCTCTGGAGATATTAAACCAACCCAAACCTGAAGCAATTTGTTAGCAAGGACTTTAGACCAGATTTCAAAATCTTTGTTAAGGTGGGATATTGGGTGATAACTGTCCAGGAGGAGTTCATCTTTTCCCAGTTTAAGTAAGAGGGAAATCCAGGCCTGACTGAGAGAGGTGTCAGTGAGACCAGAAGAAAGCAGATAATTAAACAGGTGGGTTAAAAAGGGGGCTACGGTATCTATGTAAGTAGTAAAATATGTTGAGGAAGCCTTCTGTGCCTGGGGCTTTCTCCTTCGAAAGGCACTTTATAACCTGAAGCACCCCTGAAAGTACTATAGGGACTTTCAAAAGGTCATGTTGTTGACTGGAAAGGGTGCGTAAAGTGAGGGAATCTAGATACTCCTCAATGTTTTGCAAGTGGAAAAGGGAGACAGAATCCTGACTATACAGAGAACTATAGTATTTGTGGAATGCTACTGCAATATCACGAGGGTGGAGAAGGATGGGATCCCCAGGAGCAGACTGTAGACTAGGTATGACTTTAGTTGAGTCAAGTTGACTCAAGCAGAAGGCCAAGAGTTTCCAGCTCCCTCCCCAACTTCAAGGTTCTACACCTTAGTGTGCTGCAAAACATATTTCACCTTTTCTGTTAAATACTCATAGTATTGCGTCCACAGGTCATTCAAATGGGACCATGAGGGAGGATCAGATGGCAATGAAAGAGAATGTTCTAAAGTGTGAATCTGAGGGAGGTCATCCATTTTTGAGTGCGATGCTTTTAGCTATAGTAGCAAGTTGAATGCACCTCCCTTACTGCACACTTCACAGCAGCCCAAAGAACATCAAGGTCAATAGCAGAGCCCTCGTTGTCCCTCAAAAAATTGTCAAGATACTGTTGAAAGGTCTTCTGAAAATCAGGATCTTTAAGCAGAAGATGGTTGAGATGCTAGATCTTATCACAGTCTTCTTGACCTCGGAAAGAATAATCCAACATCACCAGAGCATGGTCTGAGATAACCATAGGTTGGATAAGGCAATTCAGGAGGCCAGACAAAGTATCTCTACTCACTAAAAACAAATTAATAAGCAGTAAGAGGAATGGGTAATGGAGTAGAACGTATACTTGTGGACAGTAGGGTAGAGAGTACACCAGGGATCAGCTAAGCCTAAGATGTCCATTAACTCCCTTAGCCCCTTTGTCCTGGGGAGAGACATTCCTGTTGTTACCTGAACAGTCTATTTTGGTTTGCTGGACCAGGTACCAGTCCACCCCACCCAAGAGAATAGGTAGGTGGGTGTAGGTCTCCAACCGGGTTAGTTTATCAGAAAAGAAATGTGGAGAATCAGTGTTGGGTCCATAAAACAAACCAAACAAAACTTCCATCAAACCAAGAGGCTCATGCAAAATAAATAACAACCTTCTATGTCCCAGTGCTCCTTAATCATAAGGAAAGAGATACATCTATCTATTAAAATAGTAACCCCTCTTTTATTTTACTGATCCCAGCCCCAAATGCTTGGCCTATCACTCCCTGAGAAACTTAAAGCCATTCTCTCTGTGCAAATGAGTTTCCTGGAGAAAAACAACCTCGGTTTGGAATTTATTTAAGTGCTTCAATATCATAGCCCTCTTCCATTTGTCTTGACCCTTGATATTCTAAGTTATAAATCTAAAGTTAGACCCCACAGATATCATAAACAGAGTAGTGAAAAAGGAAGGAAGACACACTGCTCTGCAGCTGACACCTCCTTTGGATACTTTAAAACACCAGCCTAGGCTCCTTAATGTTCCAGGTGAGAAGTGTAAAATGAATACCCACATTTGTTAGCAAGTATAGGCATAAAAGTGGAAAAAATCCTATCATTTACATAAAACCTGCACCCCAACAAGCTTTGCGCTGAGCCCTCAATTCCACATCCCCAACAATAACACACCTAAACCCAAAACAATAAAACTGCACAAAGAAAACCCACCCATTTACCCCAACAACAAAACAAATCTATTTCCGTTCTAAAAACCAAATGCCAAAACATTCAGGCCCATATTATGGCAGATCCATGCTCCCCAGATCATCCCTGTCCCCAGCCCCAAGATAACTGAAACAGATAAAATTCTGTAAAGGCTAATAAAGAAAACAGGATTGTCCAGGGTCACCATCGTTAATGGATCCCAAGTGGGATATCCTCCACTGAAACAGAATCTCTCAAAAGGTGAAATGTACATCGAACAATACAATTGCCCCATTTATTACTAAAAATAAAAATGAAAGCTAGGTGTGTTAAATTATAAACTATTTCTAATAGGTTCTATCATTCTGTGGCCTTCCAGTAAAGGTATTGCAGTTTCCTTATGATCTTCAAAGGAAAGGCAGAGAGCATCCCCATTATGCTGTAAAATCACAATAAATAACATTCCCATAATCTTGTGCGAGAAATAAGTATCCAAATCATAAATGCCGTACAAGGATCTGAACTGGTGGTAACCCTGTGACTACCCCAGATCATACCTGCCCCAAGCATTCACAAAGAATAGCCCCCCCACCACTCTTAATAACCAACTCTACAGCAGTAGAGCAATATAAAATAACTTGTGAATAAGCATCCAACATTGGCACATAATAACACCATACAAAACAGTAAACAATGTAAGAATGCTAAAAACACCACAAGTCCATGTGCCAGGCATGATATGCTCAAGTAGGATAACCACTGTTGAAAATTCTGGAAAAGTCCATCTAGGGACCTAAAAAAAAGCACAGACAAAATTGTCCCAATAAAGCTTTAAAAAGGTCCACCATATAAACTAAGGCTAAGGCTGTCCATAATAATAAAAAGAAAAAAATCCATTTGTGCCTGTCCTGGAAATTAGACAAAGTATAGCCTCTCAATCTGATACAGACAGCTGCCACTCCAAATTCATGATCAGCAATCTGGAAAGAAAATACTTGGGGAGGTCTATGGTTGAGTCCGTAGTAGGCAGACCTCAAATCAACCAGACCAAGCAGCCGAAAAAATAAACAAATGAATAAAATAAAGTACTCACAGCCTGTTGTCCTTTAGGAGCTGGTAGAATAAAAACATAGTTCCAGTTGGGCAAAGATGGCATATAGTAACCAGTGTCCTCCTCATAACCAGTGAAAGTCTACTCTCTAATATCCAAACAGGAAAAATATAAAGCTTCATGCCACCTTGTCTGGAGTCCCCAAAAAGGGTCAGATATGTCATCAAACCAGTTTGAAGAGGTCAAGGAACAATGAAGTGTAACCCCCCACCGGCCCCTTATTTAACCAGTAGGCACACTTCCCATAGTCCAGGGGAAAAGAGAGGGATGGGGGTTACATCGATTTGCCACCATTAGACAAGGTGGGATATGCCAGATAAAGCAGACATTATAAAAACAACACAAACCAGGTGCGGCTACTACCTGGCACACACCTGGTGGGACCAATACCAGGTCCCAGGGAGAAATCATTTGCTCAGGTCTATGCTAGATTTGTACTTCTGGACAGGGGTACCCAAGTAACTCCACACACATGAAGCAATAACATAAATGTCCAAACCAGGTTGGGATTCTAGATAGTGGCTTTATTTCGTAACACAGTAGGAACAACACAAAGCAAAGATAGACCCCAAGGGTTACACACACTGTAAATGCAGATATCTGAGGTACAGAACTCCAAAACTTCCCATGTAGTATAGGATGACTGTAGAAAGTGTGGACTAGCCACCTGTAGAACACACAAAAGCAATTTCCCTCGACTAGACACACACGGCCAGTACTTGGACACTTCCCATATTGCATAGGATAAAATGTGGCACACAGGCCACGATGGAGCACAAGACACTCAAGACTCGCAGAACCCACATACTAGGGGTAAACTGGAGAAAACCCATTCACTGGGGTAGAACTGGAGAAAATCCACTCACTTAGGTAGAACTTTCTTCAGGCATTGGCCACAAGCACTGACAGAAAAGAACAAAGGTGTCATTCAGAACCTGGAGTGCTAAACTGGTCACCCCAGATGGGGGGTCTCCCACTTTTTGTTTCCAAGTTCCGACTTGGCCATCCCTCTGGAAAATACACCTTACACTGTACCAAAATTGAAGATGCTCTCTAGAAATGTATTTCACACTTAACATCCTCACAGGACATCACAGGGGTGTCAAAGGTAAAAGTTCTGTTCACTTGGACGGTCACATACTAGACTCTACAGAGGACAGCCAACTTTTAAAACTGTTTAGGATGACATGGTCCCTCTGTCAGAGATTCCACCCTTAAAATACAGGTACCAACTGGGCAGTTTCACACAAAACAAAAGTACTCACAGAAGATGCCACACAAGGCAGCTTCACCAAATGTCCTGGTAGGATCAAAGGGATTGCCCCTAACATAATAACATCCTGGCAGCCTGCTCCATCCCTCTTGGGATGAAACACAGAAAATCCTTTGGAGTCGGTTTCCATCACTTCACACAACCTGGAATTTTGTTGAACTCCTCTAGGGTGCGAAAGAAAATGACACTGCAGCTCTATATCAGAGCTACTGCTGGATCTGCAACTACACTCTGCAGCCTCCAGCCACCAACTCACTACAAAATTCTATCTCCCTCACTCACAGCAGCTGGCAGTGGTTTATGCTGCTGCTAGAGTTCTAAATGACATCACCCCTCCAGCTCTCAGCTGAGACTGACAACAGAGGGAGAGAGAGAGAGAGTAAAATCAATTTACTGGAAAATCACTGGCTGCCTTCCCTGTCTACCACTAATTCTAATGGGATTCTTGTAACCACTGGGAACAAGGAGGTTACAGAAGGAAACTCCTTCTTAGCATGTTCCACAGAATCGAAGCTCCAAGTAACTCCATCAAAAGCGAGTTAAAGTTGAGCAGGGTATACCATCTGAAAATTAATATTAGCAGCTGGTAGCTTCATCACCAAAGGTTGGTATTCTGCCCATTTTTCCTGACCATAGCTGTGAGGTCTTGAGTGATCTGAATAGTCCAACCCTCCCAGGTAACTAACTGTTGCTCCCGAATTTTAGTATGTGCTACCAGTCCAGGTAATTAAGAAATTTGAATATGAAGGGTCTTGGTGGGCTATTAACTGGAGGCATAGCTCTCAGGGCCCTGTGTGCCCTTTCAATTACATATGAGGGTCCATTGAGGGAGGGTCCCACTAGCTTCTCACACAGCTTTTGGGCAAACAGAATGGTGTTAGGACCCTCTCCCTGCTCAGGCACCCTAGGAGCACAATGTTATTCTGGCTGTTTCTCCCCTCGAGATCCTCAAGTTGGTCCTCCAGTTTACCCTGCTTATGCCAGTGAACAATGTTGTCAGGCTCCAGTTTAGATCTCCAGTCATTCAAAGAGTTGATTCACATTTCATTATCTCCAACTCTGCATGCCAGTATCTCTATGGAACTCGGCAGTGCTTTAACTTCATCAGTAAGTACTTGGATTGATTCCTTTAAGGGGGGTAAACTCAAGCAGAAAGCACTCCTCTTTGAGGGGTGAGGGGGAAGAGGCAGAGCATCTCACCACAGTGGCCTGTGTTTTATATTTTTTAGAGGCCTTATCAAGTTCCAGAGTTTTACGGCTGGGTATGTCTTGGGGGGATAGTTCACATTTCGGTCTCCATATTTCACCAGTAAAAACTCAATAAAATCTCCAAAAGGCAAGAAATTCACTCCCACCAGGTCCTAAAAATTAGCAAAGGGACAGAAGACTCAAAAAATAATTACAATGCCTACAAATAATTCACTTAGAGCCGATGAGGTCGGAGAGCTCGGGAGGTATGTCTAGCTCCTGCAATGCATCATGTGACTCTCGTGACAGTCTTATTTAACAGCTCACTGGAACACAGTAGTGGTTACAGAAGACTGAAGTAGAGCAGATGTTGTCCACTTCACAAAAGTGGTAGCATGGAGGCGGCTGGCAATTATCGCCTGACATCGGTGGTGGGAAATTTAATGGCATCACTGCTGAAGCAGAGGATTGTGGAATATTTTAAATCCAATGGGTTACAAGACCCTAGACAGCATAGATTCATAGGTGGGAGGTCAGATCAAATGAATATGATAGATTTCTTTGATTGGATGGCCAAGGAGTTGGTCAGGGAAGCATGGTGGATGTAATCTACCTAAATTTCAGAAAAGCTTTTGACACCATTCCACATAGAAGGCTAGTAAACAAGATGGGTTGCTTAGGAGTGGGAATAGGGACAGGTGGCAGAGGGAGATGGTGAATGGGAAATAAGCATAAATAATAACAGTATAAACTCAGAAGTTCCCTTTGGAATATATGTACAATATTCTGTATACAAGTGGAGCCCCAGTTAGTTAGTTTACTACTTGCTTTACTGTAAATTGTTTAAGAAGGTCCTATTAATAACGCTAATATTTTTAAATTTTATTTTACTTTTCATTTGTTAACTGAGAAAAGGCTGAACTGAGGCCCTTTTCAGGTCCGACCCAGATTACATAAAACAAACAACAATTAATATACATCAACATTGAACAGGTTCATCTATTACAACTACAATGTGACTTATTAAATAAGAAAATGTATACAAAGATTTAAGCCTTGTCTTAGAGTTAAGCATGCAAACAGAAATAGGCAAAGCATTCCAGTAAAATGGGAAAAATTACTAAAAGCACTATAATTTCATACTATATACTATACTAATACTATATTTAAATCATGCTAAAAGGTAATACATCTCAGCATCATTACTAAAACAAATTAGCATTTGTTTCCTGTTATATAAGACATCAATAACTCAGACAACAAATTCTGAAGAAGTAAATTAACAGTTCCATGCAGCATGTCTAATGGTCATGAAAAAGTGCATTGGACATGAACAACTAGAGCACAGACTTGATAGACCCCAAGACTTTCTATATTTCTATGTTCTGTATTGTTAAAATAAAGAGGTACTTAAACTGAGAACAGAAGGACAAAAGTGCAGGAACTTTGGGATCCAGTTGACATGCTGATGACTTGGGTTTGTGCCTCAATCCCAGATCACAACCGTGGGTAATCCCAAGGTACAGTAGAGTATGGAAACCAGGAGATGCCTTCACAAAGATGTGAATATCTAAACCACACTCTTATTCCAATCTTCTTGGACTCTCATGAAGAAGAGCTGTAGTTGTGAGGGCTCCAGTGCAAGAAGTGTTAGACATGCCAACTTGGGCATGCTCACTGACAAAAAACAGGAACCAAGCACCTAAATCTCACCAAAAGTGTGACCTTGATAAAGCACCAGGAGTAGCAGGCATGAAATATTGGGGGCTTCATGGGTAGCATGTATTTGATGTGCTATGCTTCTTACTTGAATAAACACATTTTTGAAACCACATCCAGTTTACAGTATGGAGTACCTGTTAGGAATTGAGTGCTTGGCTTCCCTGTTTTGTGTGCTTCATAAATTTAGCTGCAGCACCATGTGCTCATTTGAACAGCCTCACTTTTTAGCAAGCACTGGACATGCTCAGTGGTGAAAATAAGTGGAAGAGAAGCTAGGAACTCATTTCCTGAAGTGAAATTTAAAGTCTTAGTTGTAGGAGTAAAACTGGAAAATATTGCTCCCTTTCAAAATGACCCCCCCAAATGCTTAAAACTGACTACATAAAGTGTAAAAATGCAATATATAATAGGGAAACACATCCCAGTTTGATTCTGTGTCAAAGGTGGCAGATTCTCCAGTGAATTTTCCCATTTCCTATACTGGACATGCTCATGTTTACCAAAAGGGTTACTAGGAGGGACAGCAGGAGAAATGTAGTACAGGAAGAATAGATCAATTCCCAGTACCTTATCTCACATCACACTGGGCTAGTCAGTGCCCATAAACTTAGGTCAGCTCCTCCTCTAGACCATGACCCAAGCTGTGGTTCAATTGTGCCCCAGATACAGTGGTTTCATGTCATAATGGCGAAAGACTAAAGGCGATCTACCATTATCACGGAAGTCAAGTGCCAAAAATTAATTTTGGCACTCTGACATCAGGAGCACAACAAAAGGTGCTGGGGACTTAGTTTTTAATGTTTTCTGTGGGGGCTGTGCCCACCACACTCCCATGCAGGGGGCTTCACCTCCTGCACCCCCCCACTAAAGGATTCTCAACTCCAGGTGGGTACATGTTGGGAGGGGTGAAAAAATAAAAAAAAAGGTTCAGGCCGGGCGCAACAAAAATGTACCAGCACCCAGACTCAAACCCTGTACCATGGCGACCGATGCTGGCAACCCACCCGCCTTGCCATGGGGTCAGCACAGCAGCCAACCATGGCACCACCCCCCACATCCCTTGCTGTGTGTGCCAGCTCCCACCCTCTGTGCATGGGTACCTGTAGCGACAGGATGTCACTATAATCCCCCAACCCCATTCCAGCCACTGTATCCCCTGTGCGCCATCACTGCAATGCGCTGGGGCGAAGGTCGCCATTATTGTCAGCGACCTTCCCCAAGCACCCACATCATGGATACCCAATACGGCATCTAAGCCACCAGCAAGAGGAGCAAATTGGGTCATAGCTGCATAGGATGAAAGCAAAAAAGAAGCCAGAGAAAGTGTGTCTTTTGTTCCAGCGATAGTGGACCATGGTGCTAGGATAAAAAGAGTTTTCCTACACAAGGCCCCAGTAAAAGAAGGAAAAATACTAATCAGATTTTCCAGATTACTGCCAAAACATTACTGTTGGCATCAGCAGAAGTGAAATCATATAAAATTCCCAAAACATTGAATTATTAGACATTGAATTCTTTATTACTGAAGATATCTTTTTTTTTTTTAATTCAAAGTTTATTCATTTCCACAAGCACAAAGTCGGGACAGCTCTTTACAATACATAATGACATTTCTCCTTCAAACCATCCATACAATTATAAAAGAGACTGCTCCCCCCCTTCCCCAGCACAGCTCAATATCTAGGTGGTATCCTGAACGATCACCTGAAATATATTTTAGATACTAAGCAGCGTGTGTAAAGGTTCCCAGATGCTATTGTATTTAGTCAACTTGTTATTTAGACTAGCCATAATCTTTTCTATCCTGAGGTTGAGCAAGATCTCCTTGAGGCACTCAGAGAAAGATATGCCAGCACTATCCTTCCAATGCCGAAGGATGATCTTTTTAATCGTTAATGAGATTAAGGCCATATGGTACCTCCTAGGTACCACTGATATGGAAGCATAGTCGCCCAGCAAGCACACCTCAGGACAGAAAAGATCAGAGAGGCCCAATAAAGGATCCAGCCTGTGCCGAACCTCATTCCAGAGAGTGATGACCTTCGAGCATGACCAGAATATATGGTACAGTGTACTCTCCTCCTGTCCACATCTGGAACAAAGGGCCATGTCCTTGAGACTGAACTTATGAAGTTTCTGAGGAGTGTATATATATTGTGCAATATATGGAACTGCACCAATTTCAATCTATCCTGTTTAATATATTTGTGGGCATTTTTCAAAGAACTGCTCCATCTATTTCTAACCCTGGGAAATAAACGGCCCAGTACGCTTGTATAGGAACTCTTCGGATGTTTGCAATCATATAAACTTTTAGAGATCTTGGACACTGAATATCTATGACCCATGAGTGTTCGCAGGACGTCCTGGAACCTATTCTTTTTGGAAAGGGGAGAGATCGGGCCAAAATCATTCACTAACAGGTGCATTAACTGGTAGACTTTGAAAACGGACTTGACAGGTATCACAAGCCTGCTCAAAATAGTGGTTACCTGGAGCCATGAGCCGTCCTGAGCCACTAATTGAGCAAGAGTGACATTGTCGAGCTGTGGGAGCCAAGTCCTACTAATCAGCTTGCCATCTAGCTTTATGTTAGGGTTACCGCAGACCGGCTGGGCCAAATCCATCTCCTGCCTATATTCCATGCTAGCACATATCTGTGTGTGCACCTTGACTGAAATTGCCAGCGGGATGAGTCTCAACTTAGGGAGGAGATCCCTTAGTTTAATATGCAGTAAGGATAATGGCATCAGACCCCCCTGCTTGATGTAGGACAGCTCTATTTGCAACCATAACGGTAGGCTCTCAGCAGAAGCAAGCCCCTCTTCACTCTCCAACCATCTTAAGTATTTAACCATATGGCTCGCCCAGTAATAAAAGACCAGGGACGGGAGGTGGAGACCCCCTCTGTCCTTTGGGGAGGCTAATTTGTGATATGCAGTTCTGGGTTGCTTTTCGGCCCAGAGGAAATTAGTTGTTATTGTGTTAACTTTGCGGAACCATGCATAAGGAATCCATATGTTGAGCAAATGCAAAGGATAAAAAATCCTAGGGAAGAAATTCATCTTGATGAGGTTTACTCATCCCCATAGTGTAATGGGTAACTTGGACCATCTTTTCAAGTCTCCATCTAATGTTTTAATTACATTGTCCAGATTGAGCTTGAAAAGTTGGGTTGGATCCCTCACCACCTGAAATTACTGAAGATATCTTAATGAAACAGTCATTGTCACTTCCAGCACGTTATCTGTGCTGCTGCTTTTCCTGCTTTGAAGTCATAATAATCTACTTGGAACATCAGAATTGTATACTTCACAAGAAGCTGTGATGCCCTAAACAGAGGATATGACTTCATAGCACACATAAGCAACTTAGGCAGATTTAGTCTAAATGAAAAAAATGCCCCTTTTTAATTTACAGTACATGTCTTTAGTGATATAATGAACTGAAGGTCCTGAAATTCAAATTTTTGGAGAATTTTACATTACCTGGTTCTGTTGAAGTAAATGATGAATTTTTTGTTGGAAATCAGAACATCCTTTTAAGTATACAAAAACTAGACTGAAAACAGGACAACTGAGATTTCACCTATAGTATATACTGAGACTATACACTGCTGCTGTTAAATGGTTAGTGTAAAATATTTTCCTACAAACACACAGGGATGCCAGCAGAAAAAGGTATTTTATTCTATCGAGTCTGCTAGTATTGCAGGTCCCCAGTGCCAGCTAAAGCCTCTGCCCCCCCCAACCAATATCCCCTCCTTTCTGACTCCCCTACTTGACCCTGACTTTCCTCTTCACCCTGTCCCAGCCTCTTTTGAAGCCATCCACTGTTTCATGCAGTGCCACTACCCTCTCCATGAATAAATGCCTCTTGATCTCCCAATTAAACCTCCCTCCCTCTAACTTAGGACAGTGTACCCTCGTGATTTTGATCCCACTGAAACTAAAGAGACTCTCCTTGCCCACATTATTTACACCCTTCAAATTCTTGAAAGCTTTAGTCATGTCCCCCACTCCAGGAAGTACAGTACATGTTCAGGGCCTCCAATCTCTCCTCCTATGTCCTACCCTGCTGCCCCACAATCAGCTTTGTTGCCCTCCTTTGGACCATCTCCAGCAGGTTTATGTCTTTCTTAAGACATGGACACCAATACTGTACACTGCACCCCAGCTGTAACTGCACCAGTGGCCTCTGCAATGGCAGTATTACCTCCTCCCACCTACTGTTGATCCCTCTAGCAATGTAGCCCAGCATTCTATTTGCATTTGCTGCTGCCTTCTTGAGTTGCATGGAATACTTTGTGTGATCAGCACTCCCAGGTCCTTTTCATCCTTGGATTTAGTTACCAGGATCCCTCCCAGGCTGTACTCTGCCTTCAGGTTCTTAGATCTAGTGTGAATAACATTGCATTTTGTTGCATTGAAGCCAGGTTTCCAAATTCTGTACCACCTCTTGAGCCTTGACAGACATATCCTGAGGCCCTGTATCCCCTTCACTGTGTCTATCCTCCCACAGTGTTTGGTACCATCTGGGAATGAACACATTTGCCCTATTTTCCCTCACCAATGCCATTAATGAAGACATTAAAAAGCATCAGACCAAACACTGAGCCCTGTGGACCTCACTGATCACCTTCCAAGCACTTGAGAGTCCCACCACTATGCTTTAGGTGCTGCCTTTCAGCAAGCTAGCTACCCACCCAGCCAGTTTCTGTGCTACCCCCCAGATCCACCAGCTACTTGATCAACCCCATTGTGAGGCACAGAATCAAATACTTTTTTTAACATTCAGTAAACTTTATTGACATTTTTATAAGAATCAAAGACCTCAAGTACAGAATGTCCACTGCTTGGCCTTTGTCCACCATTTTGGTGACCCAGTCAAAGAATTCAATTAAGTTTGTTTGACACAATCTCTCTGCCATAAATCTGTGTTCCTGCTCATCCTGGAGGCCTCTGTCTTCCATGTATCCTACTAGCCTTTCCTTAACTTTGGCAAACAAGAGCTTGCACACAATGGAGTTCAAACTGACCTATCTGCAGTTACCGGAGTCATGTTTAGCAGTGCTGTTATGGAGCAGTAATACAAAAGCCATTCTCCAGTCCTGCAGTAGCACCGTCATCTGCAGTGAACAACTGAACAGGTCACAAGGGGACTGCAAGTTCCTCTGTCAGCTCACTCAGCACCCTTGGGTGGATGCTGTCAATGCCCAGGGATTTATCTACCCCCTGGCTGACAACCCTTTCCTTACCCTATCCATTTCAGTCAATCCATTGAGATTCACCAGAGAATCCCAGCACTGACTATCCAGTGTCAGGGCCTGGACTAACTTCTGACACTCTAGACTTTACCATTAATGATTGCTAACTCTACCGCAACAAATTTCGAGTGCTCGGGTCTGAGTGTTGGGGTTAGTCTCGTGCCCTGACACTTGGGATTATCAGTATTGGGATTTCAAAATACCCCCATCCATCCATCTGTGTTCACTTCCCCATCTCCATTCTTCCTCCATTGTGGCACTGAATTGTTTGTCTGCTTGTTGAAGACTGAACAGAAGTACTTGTTCAGTATCTCTGCCTTTTCCCCATTTTCTTCCATCTGCCCCTCCCCCTTTAGTAGCCATACTATTCCATTCTTTCTATCCCTTTTCTCACTAATATACCTAAAAAGGCTTTTTCCCCATTTTAGTTCCCTCAACTAGCTGCAGTTTGTTCTGAGCTTTGGCTCACTGGACTACCTTTCCTGCTTCAGTAACCTTCTTGAGATAGTCCTCCCTGTCTTCCTTTCTCTGGGACCTCCTGAATTTCCTCTTATACATAACCAGCTGGGTAACCTTTTTACTAAACCAGATGGGTGCTTTGGCCCTCACGTTTTCCCCTTTGGGACTAATAGACACTTTGCTGGCTACCGCTATTCCCTCCATGATGATAAACCACTTTAGATCCACACCCTATACACTGCTGCCCTCCAGCTCTTCAATCCTTCTGAAGTCTTCTTTTCTGAAGTCCAAGACTTTGGTCTTTGTAGGTGCCTTTTTTATGCCCATGTCCAACTGGAACCACACTAAACAGTAATCATGCTCACCTAAGGCTCAGTGCTCCTCAACCTGGATGTTCTGGATATGATCCCTGTTTGTCAATATCCAATCAAAGATTACATCCCCCTCCATGGGTACCATGACACTTTGGGTCAGGAGTCCACTCTGCACAGCATCCAGGATCACCTGACTACTAGTGCAGGTTGTGGCTGGGAGCTTCCAGTCCACCTTAGACTGGTTCAGTTCCCCCACAATTACCACCTTTCCCATCTCTGCACCTGCTTTTATCACTAAGCCCAGTTGCTTGTCCCTTTCTTCCTCCTAGTTAGGTAGTCTGTAAACCGTTCCCAGTCTCACTTCCCTCTATTGGACAGTAACTGCACCTACATCACCGGTTCCATGTCATAACGGCGAAAGGCGATCGTCATTATGGTGAGTGTACATTGCCGAAATTTAATTTCAGCGATGTACATCACCAGCAGAAAACAAAATGGTGCACAGGACTCTGTTTTTTTAAGTCATTGGGGCTGTGCCCCCCGCACCCCTTACTTTAGGATTCTCAACTCCAGGGGGGTGCATGTCGTGTGTGTGTGCAAAGTTGTGCAAAAATAAAAAAAACTACTCAGCCCTGGCGCAACAAAACATACCTGCACCCGACCGGAACCCAGCATCCTGGCTACCCCAGCCCAGCATCCACCCACCACGCCATGGAGCCAGCTCGGCAGCTGACTGTGGCACCTCCCCTCACAAACTCTCCCTCCCCTCACTCAACTTGGTCACCCCCCCCAGCGCACGTGTACATATAGCGACATCCTGTTATTATTCGCGAACCCACCACATCCAGTCACCCTCCCTACTCCCTCGTCCTGTTGACATGCGCTGCAAGTGGGATGCCACTTTGATAGGTGTCCTCTTGTGAGTAGTGCATGTCACAGGATACCTACATCACCTCTGCCTTCCCCTCTCCAAACTCTTCCCTTGTATAAGTTATACCCTCCATTATGTAATCTGCAACCTCCCCTTTCCTACCCCTCTGTTCCTCCTGCATTGTTTAAACCCAGGGATTGAGAGGTCCCAGTCATGGTTAGGGGTAGTCCATGTCTCTGGGACTGCTGTAATGTCTCACAGACCTCTCTGCAAATGTCTGCATCCATCTTGTTTCTGAGACTTCTTGCATTCAGGGACACCACCTTCCACCTAGAATCTGAGCTTCTCTTCTCCTGCCTTTCTGTCCTCCCTCCTGCTCCCCTTTGTCTGTTTCCTCCCCTCACCCTCTGCCTCCCCATTGCTCTCACTCCTGATCTAACCCTCAGTTCTCCCTGCCTGGTATGGTGGGGAGGTCTGCTGACCTCCTCCTCCTCCCCCCAGAATCTTGGGTCCTGAAGGCCCACTCTGCCCCCCCAACAGTTTAAATGAAAGTTCCCAGATATGTACTTCCCAATTTATCCCTAAGGATTTTTGAACCCCCTCTGCTGAGGTGCAGCCTTCCATCAGATGCTAGAGTTAAGCTTGTGCAAGCCAGATTTCTACCTCTCCTTGATTACGGCAATATTATTTATGGCTGCACTTCTGCTTCCAACTTGCATAAATTGGATGTCTTGCACCACCGGGCCTTGCGTTTCATCACAAAGGCACCTCCTTGAACCCATCACTGTGACTTGCATACCTCAGTAGGCTGGCCCTCTTAGCAACAAAACATCTGACCCACTTAGGTACTTGGACACTAAAAATTCTGATAAACAAACTCCCAGGATACATATCCTCCCTTATCCATATCTCCCACAGCACTTACTTCCTAAGGAAGTCTGAATTCATTCTTCTTGTTATTCCTAAACTACATACAAACTTTGGCAAAAGGGCCATCTCTTAAGCCCTACCTGCCACCTGGAATCACCTTCAATCCATCTTCAAACTTACCAGTGTTGTCACATCTAATCTTTATAAAGCCTTAATGGCCAGAAAGCTTAAAACCATATATAATGTATGGGTAGCCCTTGTTACCCACTGAAATCAAGCAGATTACAACCTTGTAAACCCCCTCTATCTTGTTCCCTTCCTCTTACTTACCTGTCTCCTATATCATGTATACCCCCCATCCTCTATCCCACCCAACCCCTCACCTTTCTCTCTCTCTCTCTCTCTCTCTCCAGTCTCATCAATCCTTTACGTTATAATCTGACTTTTTTATGATTGTCCTGCCTCTTACTTATCTTCCCTCTTTCTCATTTTCTCATCCCTCCCACCCTTATCTGAGTCACTGTTTTTACACATGCATTTAGTTCACCAAGTTCACTATGCCCTTACCATGTTTCATGCCAAGTTTGTTGTATATACCAATTTTTTTTATGCTTCTCTGTCTGTACATATTATGTATATACTTTAGCAACTCTGTTCTATCATTTGATGTAGTTGTTACCTAAGTTGCTTTTATGTACTACGTTCTACTATCGATTATGTATATCCTTATTTGTTGTACATGTCCTTCTGTAAATTGCTGTTATGCATATAGGAACCCCTTGTGAATGAGCCTGCTCAATGGCGTTTTCCTACAATAAACTGAACTGAACTTAACTGGTGTGTATAAGGATTTGTCAGGCAAGGGTATCCCCCAGCTCCCAACACAGCCATACTTTTCCTCCTTGCACCATTGCCCTACAACCAGCCATCAAACTCCTCTATCCTTTTTGTTCCTCACCATGCTGGCTCTCAGTTCTGGCAACACCTCCAAGAATGCAGCTGATCTTGCTTTCCCCATACAGATTCTCTCCACTACCCAGAATCTTTTCTGTGACACCCCAACCTCTTCCTAAGCTAGATTGTTTGTACCTAGATATATTATCACATGAGGTTCCCCTCAAACTCCCACAGCAGCTGATTGATCCTTGGGCACACCCTCTTCCATCATCATCCATGGCATACTGTACATATCACCTTCCTCACTATATTTGGGTCCCTTTTCTTCCCCCAGTGGATACCCTTAATTGTCGAGTCCTCCAGGATTACGACCATCCCCATTCTTCCCTTCCTGACTCCCTCCACCCTATCTCTGACAGTCCTGCGAGCTTCTCCCTTGCCTAACTGATCCCCCTCACCTTAGATACCATTCTACCCACCTTTCTCCACACCACCTATCTTTTTTTTCATATTTTAATTTTTATTAGGTTTCCAAAACATGCATAACACCAAAAATAAAACTGATAATACTATTAATAAACATCTGACAAAGCCAGGATATTACATCGGGTGTACTGAATTTGAAACTATCTGCACAATGTGGTACTTCAGTAGACAATACAAGGTAACATGGAATTTCTGGTCCCTCCACCCACCCTCCCATCGTAAAGAAAATATATCCTCCCATGGCCTCCTCCCCTCCCTATCCCATTGCCATCACCAGAAAATTAGAGGAAAAGGAAGAGAAGGAAAACTGCCTATTTCCAGTTTAGTGCTACCTTGGTGACACCTCTAAGGTAGTTTCTAATAGTAGGCGAATCGGGAACAGTGGGTGCAAGGTATCTGTGAGAGAAGAAAATCAGGTTGTAAGTAGGGTATACAGTGGTTTCCAAACCATGGAATACTTGGCAGGTTTCTTCTCCAGATTAGCTAATTGGGATTCTGCTTGGACAGTGAACAGAATCTCTTGGTACCACTCAATTATTAAAGGTGTTTTCGGATCAAGCCAATGACGTAGTACTACTTTTTTGGCACAGGCCGAGATTAGTGCCATGTGGGGTTTTTGGTTTCCCAGGAGATTATTTTCATATTCCTGTAAGATGCATATTTCTGGGGTAAAAACATTGGCAAGGCCAAGGAGTGGATCAAGCTTCCTCTGAATGGCATTCCAAAAGGGAGAAATCTTTTTGCAGGACCAAAGTATATGCAGTAAGGTACCATGTTCCTTGCTACATCTCTAGCAGAGGTCGATGGAAAGTCTACCCATTTTATGCAGCTGGACTGGCATATAGTAAAGATTATGTAATACTTTAAATTGCATGTATCTGTACCTGTCACATTTGATAAAGGTATAGAGCTGTTTCCAGATGATACACCAGTTCCTGGAATTAGTGAGGTTTAGGAGGGAGTAATCCCAGCTATATCTCCTTGGCACCTCCAGGTCAGCTAAAGTTTCCTGTAGTTTATGATAAAAATATGAGATGCAGTGAGTGGTCAGGGCTTGTTTGAAAGGGGAAATATGAATTCTCAAAATGTAGTCTCCCCTAGATTGGCACCGAAAAATTGGGAAAGCATATATAAGATTTGGAAGTACTTTAAGGCAGCCTGGGTGGGCCACTGATATTTAGTTTGAGCTTCCTGAAAGGGTAGCCATTAGTAGTTGTGGGTGAGTTCCTTCACCGAGCTCACCACCATGTCCAGCCAAAAGGTTTGTGAAAGTGATCAGCCTGCGATGCAAAGACTGGGGTTTCCAAACAGGGGTTGAGTAACATCTTTATGCATAGGTAGTTTAAGTAACTTACACAATTGTGAGTGTATCACTAATGAAGCTGCCAAGGGAGTGTTCTTTAAGGGGGAGGGGACAGGTCCTTTTTAGTAGAAATGGAAGCACCTAGACATCCAACCAGTTCAAGGAGCAGAGAGTCTGCTTTATATCTACCCAAAGTGGGGTGTACATACATAAGGGGAAAGCTACTGTGTTGTGAAACCAGTATGAGAAGTTGGTAAGATGTGATGCCAGGTAGTATAGTAGGAAGTTAGGGGCTTGCAGTCCCCCATCTGGCTTGATTCACATGAGTTTGGGGAGGGCCTGACGAACTGCTTTACCCTTCCATAAAAGGGAGGAGACCATGCTGTGGATTTGTTTAAACCTTCCTAGCGGGAGGGCGGAGTTATACATTTGGAGGGGGTATAACAGTCAGGGTAGTATGCTGATTTTAATAATGTTGATATGGACCCACATTGAGAGCGGGAGGAGGGTCCATCTAGCCAAGTCTACTTTTAGATGGGTCACTACCGCATCTAGGTTATATTGATGCATTTTGAGGGGGAAGGGACTGAGGTAGAGTCCCAAGTATTTGAGCTTGTCTTTTGTCCAGATCAGGCCCAGGTGTTCAGTGTCTCACCTGAGTGTGAGACTATTAAGGAGCATGATTTCCATTTTACTGAGGTTCGACTTGCAGTTTGAAATACTGCTGGATTGGGCTGCTGGGCCAGAGGAGGCAGGAGACGAGATGTGTAGCAGGATATCATCTGCATAAACCAATGTTTTATATTTATTTATTTATTTATTTTTTGTTGACTGGGTAAGTGCACTAGACAAATCCCATCTATTTTCAGGCACGACCCGGGGGAGGGGGATACAGATGAATGTCAACTGACCTTGAACCAGATTAAGCTGTTGGTGGTATTTTTTTTAGTGAATGAAGGAAATTTGGCCAGGACACGAGGAAATTCCCCTACTCTTTTCGATAAGTGCCATGGGATCTTTAACATCCACCTGAACTACCACCAATCCAGGCAGATGGGACCTCGGTTTAATGTCTCATCCGAAAGATGGCACCTCAGAATTGCAGCACCCCTCTCATGCTGCACTACAGTGTCAGTACTGGGATATTAACCCAAGTGCCAGATGTGGGAACTGAACCCACAGCCCTCTGATCTCCTGGCCTCAGAGGCGAGTGTGCTACCTACTGAGCCACTGACACTGCTAATATTCTACAGAGTTAAGGGATATACCCTTAACTTGAGGGGTAATATTAATTTTCCTGATGAGGGGTTCTAAGAACAGATTGAAAAGATAGGGTGAGAGAGGGCAACCCTGTCTGGTGCCCTGTGTTAACTCATTGAGTCCAGTAGGCACCATATGGTGTCGGAACCTCCATTACAGAACCTGACCCAAAATGGCCACCAGGACTCAATGAGTTAAGGGAAATATAGATGAGAGCAGAGGATTTGAATCCACCATATAAATTCTGGGGGGATGCGGTATCTAGGGAGTAACCCGAAGAGATACTCCCAGGATACCCTGTTGAATGCCTTTTTGGCATCCAGGGAAACCAACACTGCAGGGGTGGTGGAGACCCTAGACACCGAAAATAGGTAGGGTAATTTTCTAAGATGATCAGTCAAGTGGTGGCCCTGGACAAATCCCACTTGTTCTCTGCTGACCAGAGAGTCCCAGAGCTGTCCCAGTCTACATTCCAGGACTTTAGCAAGGATTTTCATATCCACATTGATAAGGGAGGTTGGCCTGTAATTTGTGACTAGCAGGGGGTCCCGATCTGGCTTAGGGATAAGTACAATAGTAGCTCTTGTAAGTGAAACATCTAAGATACCCTCTTGAAATATATAGTTGAACATGTCCAACAGGATGGGTGCTAGGTAGTTTTTACAGACCTTGTAAAAATTGGTGGAAAAGCCATCTGGTTCTAGGGCTTTGTCATGAGTTAGGGATTCTATAGCTTAAATAGTATCTGACAGAGATATTGGTGCTTTAAGGACTTCTACCTGGGAGATGGAGAGTTGCAGTAGTGATATATTGTAAGCAAATTCCTCCAGGGATCTGGGTATGAGAGAAGAGGGGTGCACTGAGTATAAATCTTGGTAGAAATTCTTGAATTCCTCTACTGTGTGTCTTGGGGATGTAGGAAGGGGGACCTGCAGCAGAATGGATGGTTACAACTATCTTGTCCATTGTTTGGGCTCTCAATTGCAGGGTTAACAACTTCCCTGCCAGTTCCCCTTGGTCAAAATACTTGATTTTGGAACTGAGCAACATGTATTCCTCCCCTTCTCCTAAAAGGGTGTTATATTGGAGTCAAAGGTTGTCCAGGAGCTCCCACTCAGAACGGGGGGATTGTTGGGAAATGTGTTTTTCTAGGTTCCATATATCAGTAAGCAGGGAGGTGAGGGCTGCCATCTGTTGCCTTTTCCTCATTATTGCCATTTGTGTTATTTCACCCCTAAGTGTACATTTTAAGGCTCCCCAGAGGACATCCAACTTGGGCATGGTTGGAGAATGGGTGTCCATAAAACAGGGGACAGTGTATTGAATGTGTTCTAAGTTAGTCTTAGATTTAAGTAATTGATTGTTTAGAGGCCAAGATTTATCTCAAGTTAGTGAGGGAGTAAGATCAAGCTGGAGTAATGCAGGATGGTGATCAGATATGACTTTTACAGAATAGTGACTTAAGGATATTCCGGGGAGGCATTCCATGCTCACCAGGAAATAATCAGTTCGTGAGGATGAATTGTGTACTGGGAAATAGAACGAATATTCCCTGGCATCTGGGTGCAGTGTTCTCCACAGGTCTATCAGGCCCACCATGTCCATAAAGTCAAGCAATGCCAGTTGGGCTGGTGAGGGAGGTCTTCGGCTATTATTAGATTTGTCTAGGTTATTACATAGCACCATGTTCCAGTCTCCCCCTAGGATGATAGGGAGAGAGGTCCATGAGGCTTGTAGGGAATTCAGTGAAGTGTAGAACTGGGGGTCATCCTTATTGGGGCCATAAGCTGTACCCAATATCACTGCTCTGTGACCAATCAGGGCTTGAAGAATAACAGAAGTTTACCTGTGGGTCTGCTATCTGTTGGAGAAGGTGGAATGGGAATTTATGAGCTATTGGAATGGCCACTCCTTTTTTATGGGTATCTGCCCCTGCTCCGGAAACTTGCCCCATCCATGATCTTCGAAACAGGAGAACTTGGTTTGACATCAGGTGGGTTTCTTATAGTTGTGCTATGTCTACTTGTAGTCTGTTAAGGTGAAGTAAGACCTTGGCCTTTTAGTAGGGGTTGTGCCCTTTAATAATCCATGAGGAGATCTTAAAGTGTGCCATGGTGGATGATTTTGTGGAGGTTCTTTTCAACATCCCAAGCTCTGGAGTGATGGGGTTAGAGATATTTGGGAGTTTGTTCCACTTCCCTTCCTTGTGAGGGCACCCACCCCCACCCCAAATCCCAAAAGTGAAAACACAGCAAGCATCAGTATGTGAGAATTTAAGTCTTGACAAGAATCTCCCCACCATACCATACCAAAAATAAGCCCCATCCACCCTCAAAAGTCTCTTTCATTACACAAGGCATCCTGAGTAAAAACTCACAACCAGTCTGCTGATGAGGTAACACAAGTCTGAAAGAGTCCTGTGAAGTAAAACAGCGGTAACACCCGCCCCTATAATTCGTGCATGATATCGCTAAGGAATGAGCACTAAGTTTCCCTCCCCACCCACCCACCTTCACATGATGACCCCATGAGAAAGAGACTAAAAAGGGTAACCTTGAACACAGTAATAATAAGTGAAACATGAGGTTTAGAACAACATCTCATCCAAACACCTTAACTAGAAATTGATACAATAACTTAATAGTTCGGAGGTTCTCTCAGTATGGTTCCACAACAAGACCTATTGAGGCGAGTTAGAGTGCTCATTGCTTTTGCCCCATGCAGGTCCCCATCTCTTGTAGGGGAGTCAAGGAACAAGAGAGCTCCATGTCTATGTAGCCCTATGTCATATAATCTTAAATATGACAGTTTAAATTGTAATTACAAAGTGTCTGTTGTCAGTTTCAGAAATCCAACTGTTTCTGCCATATTTTGAATGTCCCACACCACTAATCTCCAGGTTAACATAGAAGAGAGTCTGAGTTAGGCAAAGGGACTGCAGAATGCGTAGTTGAGGCACATAACACTTCTATTTGTGTCCCCTGGTTGCTTAGCTATGACAATAGTCCGCTAAGACACAAATTGCAGACGGGTCTCTGGGGTAGAATAACCTCAAACCTGCGGGGTGGTGTAGTTGGATGAATTTAGACAGTACTCAGATCTTGCGATGGCAAGAAGAAATAGCCATTCCACTGAAGTTGAAAATTGCAGTCTGTTCAGTTCTGCATAGTCCTCTGCTAGTCTGCTATGCATTGCTTCTGTTTGTGCATTCAAGGGGACTCCTCAAGGGAAGGAACTTTGCAACCCAGCAAACATTTGAGGAGTAGCTGCAGTGATGCCCATTGAATTGAGAGCATCCCGATGTTTACTCTGAGCAGAGTCGAGGGTGATGGAAGTGTACTCTTTTTCCTTTTCTATGCAGGGAGCACAGTCCGTTGATTCAGCTTGCAGGGGGATGTTGTGGAGACAAGAGAGTGGGGCAGCCAGACAACAAACCAGGCAGGAAACCATGAACTAATCTGTCCCAAACAGCAACAAACAACTAGGGTGGCACATAGAACAGATGACAGCTAATTTACAGCATTCCAAGTCTCGGAGGCAAGTATATTTACTACCCTCTGATGAAGGGGCTACTACCCTTGCCTTAAAGAAAAGAGGGAACCACAATGTCTTTGTTTTGGCAAAAGTAGCAGTGACTGCTTACTGCACAGCTCTTTGTAAAATAATTAGCTCTCATTTTTTAAAGAGTTCAGGAAGGAGAGTTTGAAGTTCTTGGACTGCTTGCTCATTAGTGTCAAATGAGTGCCATATATCTTTTATTTTAACTTGCAGATGGGCCAGGTAAAGCATTCGGAAGCAGATTACCATGGGTATCAGGCAGGCCACTGTAGAGTGGAAGGAGGCTCTCTTCTGATGGACAGAGGCTGGCAGGTCCTGTGCTATACAGAGTTTATTCCCTTCCCAGACCACTGACTGGATATCCCTCAATTTTGTCAGTGTGTGCTGTTTATCAAGGAAATTGAGGAGTTTTAGAATAAATGGCCTTGGCAGGAGCCTAGAGAGAGTGTGGCCTGCAGGGCACGATGCACTCACTCTGTGATGTAGGATGTTCCATTAGGGAGGGCCTGGTGAGCTTTTCTAGTAACTTTGGGTGAATTTAATAGGCGATGAGCCCTCCGCTTACTATGGAGCCCCAATATGACTAGATTGTTGTGGTGACTATGGCCCTCTTAGGCTTCTAGTTTGAGGGACATTTTTTGTAGTTGCTGTTTCAGACTAACCATGTCCGGTTCAGCTTTGCTATGTCACTTTTCGAATGACGTGGTGTGAGCCTCTGAGCCTCCCACTCTACGGGTCACCTCCCCCATGTCTTTTATCATAGAGAAGAGCTCTGATGTCAGTAGGGCCGTGCTTTCTTTTAAGGGCTGTAATTCTGCTAGAAATCTCTCCTCCGTTAGTGGGATGGTGGCAGGTTTAGCAGTATTTGTGGTGCCAGGCCTAGTGGTCTGCTGCTTGGATTTCTTTGCTGCCTTGTCTGGTGATGGAGGGGGAGTATGGCTTGGCAGCTCTGGTCTTATATTTACCTCCATAACTTGCATGTTAGGGTCGCTTTTCCAAGAATAGCTTTGCTGATATGCTGCAGCCAATGTTACTTCAGTACTGAGCCTTTTGGTGCTGTTTTGGATGAGGAATTATTATTTAAATGCTCAGGAAGACAGGAGACATTTGAGGAAGCTGCTCTCCCTAGCCAGACATCACATGACTCCCACACCACCTATCTGATGGACTCCCCTCTGCCCCTTTCAGCCCTTCTTGACTTTCCTCCCTCTACTCTTATCTGGCCTCTTTCACTGCCTAAACACTCTGTCTTGTCCCCTACTTCCTGCTTCCCCACCTACTCCCCCTTAACTCCTCCACTCTCCTTGGATTCTATTCCCCTTCCTCCACTACTGCCATGTGCCCTTCCATCACCCTTCTCCTACCTAAATCCCAGCCCCCATATCCATAGCTGACCTCTCCCTCCCTCCCTCTCTCTCCTTCACCACCCCCACCCTAATCAGTGGGTGGAATCAGTTCCACACTGGCATCCTTTTGGTACCCCCAGTTTGGTCCTGCCTCTCATGTCCCCACCTCACTCCCCACAACTGTCCATCCCTTCTCCCTGGGCTCGCTGTCCCACACCCTCTGAGGTAGAGGCACCCAAGGGAACTGGGTTATTCCCTCTTGCCCTCCTTTCTCTGCCTTTTTCTGTCACCTGCACTGCACTCACCTGCCTTTCTCTCCCCAACCCCATCTCCACCCCCTCTCCTCTGTTCCTTACCAGCCTTCCTAACTCCCATCTGAGCTGCCTTCCCTCTGCCATCAGGTCATTCACGTTCCTACACATGGGACAAACCCCTACCTCCAACAGCATTGCTAGGAGCACTGCCGCCTTGCATCACCTACAACATACCACTCTACTGTTGTTTGCTTGCTGCCTGCACATGCTCCTACTACCCCACCTGCTACATACCACGTGCTCTGCAATCACCATCCGACACCACTGAGAGTGGAGCAGAGGGTTCCCTAACTCAAGTGGAGAATCCACACCCCACATGGAAACAGATTCTAAAGGCACCAGAGCTTGGACTGAGCTGTAGGCTCCTCCTATGAGTCAATCACATTTATAATTGTGCCTCCCAGACTCTGGTGAACCATTCAGGGTCTCTGCCTTGGGTCTCCCTTGTGTTGTGGGGATTTTTAAACCCCTGTAGGCACTGACTGCTCCTCTCAATGATCACCATCAGATGCCACTGATAGTGTGGCACAGATTCTCTAACTGATGTGGGAATCTTTCCCCTGCACAGAAACAGACTCCAGAGGCACTAGAGCTTGGACTGAGCTTCAGACTCCTACCAGGAGCCAATCACATTACTGACCATGCCACCCAGACCCTAGCAGACCAATCAAGAGCTCTGCCTTGGGTCTGCTTTGTGTTGTGGGCATTTTTTAATTGCCCCAGATGCTGACTACTCCTCTCACTGATCGCTGCCAGACACCACTGATAGTGGAGTAGGAGTTCCCTAACTGAAGTGGGACATCCTTCCTCTGAATGGAAACAGGCTCAAAGGCACCGGAGCTGGGATTGAGCTGCATGCTCCTACCGGGAGCCAATCATATTGCTGATCGCATCTCCCAGATCCCAGCGGACCAATCAAGGCTTCTGTTTTGGGTCTCCTTTATGTTGTAGGGATTCTTAAATCCCTGCCAGTATTGACTGCTCCCCTCACATATTGACCTCATATGCCACTGATAGCAGGGCAGAGGGGTCCCTAACTGATGCAAGAAATCCTTCCCCCACATGGAAACAGGTTCCAAAGGCCCCAGAGCTTGGACTCAGCTGCAGGCTCCTACCAGGAGCCAATTACATTGCTGACTATGCCTCCCACACCCTGGTGGACCAATCAGGGGCTCTGTCCTACATGTCTATTAGCTTCCTGCTACTTCATAAGACACAGATCACCAAGCCGCCCCCCCACACTGCGTCCCCCCACATGATGGGCCCACATGAAAAGAACATTGGAGTCTGACCACCAGAGTCTGCCCAATGAGTCAACCAGCAGCCAGTGACTCTGCTGCTATGCAGAACCATGTAAAATGGATCAGCCCAGCTGGAATTAGTTTACTTACTTAACTTACTTAGTTTGAAAGGACAAGAGGAGGTCTGTGGCCCATCATGATTGTCCCCCACACTTGTGGACAATTTACCATGAATTTTACTCTAACTGTGTTAGTTTATCCAAACTTCTTTTGAAAGTAGTAAAGCTATTTAGATTAAACAGTTATTGTGGTAATCTGTTCCATTCCTCAGCTGCTGTTATTGTGAAGAAGTTATCTCTTTTGGAGGTGTTTGCCCATGGACTAACATCTGTTTATTGTGAGATCTTAGATTGGTACTCCTATTTGAATAATCTTGTCTGCATTCAGTCATTAATTCCAGAATTTGATGTAGTTTATATAGGAACAATAGATCTCCCCTCTGCCTTCTAGTCTGTAAAGAAAACAGTCCTGTCCTTACTTAGTCTTACAGGGTATTTCTTAGTTGACAATCTAAGGACCATCTTTGTTACCTGCCTCTGAACTCTTTCAAGTAAATTAATACCTCCCTTTAAATAGAAGCTCCAAAAGGGTGATCCATAGTCCAGATAAGGTCTTATATGTGACCTATATACAGGTTATCAGGCATTGTCAGTTTTGCTCATAAAGGTGCACCTAACCCATTTGATCGAACCATTTGCTACCCTTGCAATTTTAGTGCATGGTCGTATGCTGTAAATTTGTTGTTAACAGTTATACCAAGATCACACTCATTTATAGAAGCTTTGATCTGTATATTATTTAAATAATAATGATATTTTGGGTTTTTGCTCCCAAAGTGAAGAACAGCACATTTTTGTAGGTTAAATAACATGCCGTTTTCAAGTGCCCAATTCTCAATATTGTATAGATAACTTTTAAGTGAAGTGAACTTGGATTCAATGTCTACTTCTCCTCCAAATTTGGTGTCATTAGCAAATTTGCTTAGGCAATTGCCATCACTTACTGTCATATTGCTAATATAAATTCCAAATAAGGTGGTACCCAGGACCAAGCCCTGTGGCACCCCACTATTAACATTTACAATGTTCGATAGGGTACCATTTATTCTCATTCTCTGATTTCTGTTGGACGAACAATTTTCAATCCATTTTATCAAAACAACTGAATATCCCATTGTGAATAGCTTGTCTATTAGATTATGATGGGAAACAGAGTTGAATACTTAACTATACTCTAAGAGAATGACATCTGAGGGAACATCATCATCCAGACTATGACTAACTCAGTCATAAAATGATGTTAAGTTGGTAGTACAGGAATATCCCTTTTTAAATCCATGTTGAGTTAGATCACATAGTCCCAGACTCTGCGTTTCTAAATGTAAATATTCTTTAAGTTATTTTTTCCATAAGTTTGCAAACTAATGAAATGGGGCTGATAGGTCTATAACTCTTCATTCCACCCGTATTTCCATTTTTAAATAACAAAATCACAACTGCTTTGTGCCAGTCTGATGGAACAATCCCTTCATCCTATTTCTTGTTAAATATAATAGTAAGTGGTAGTGCCAGAAACTATGACATTGGTATTAGAAAGCAAGGATGGATATAATCAGGACCCATGCTTGTATTTGCTCTTAAATTACCAAGCGCTTGTAAAACATCTTCTTCCAGAATATGACATTTATTGTGTACAACATCTGTATTGAATTGTTTTGCAATATCCTTTTTTGAAAACACTGAGCAAAAGAATGCATTAAATAGGTTTGCAGATTCTTCATCTGCTTCAAGCATGTTCCCTTCATGTACTAGAGGGCCAGTAGTTCTAGAATTAGTGTTCTTGTTGATGATATATGGAAATAATGATTTTTGGGGGGAATGAGCTAATCTAAATTCAGTGTTACACTTGGCTCTTTTCATCATTCTTTTCAGTGTCTTAAGTTTTGATTTATACAGTGTGTTATTTTCTTTGCATGGTGTCTCCTTGTTTTTTTTGTATGCTTCTTCTTCAATTTTTATTTGTTTTCTAATAGTAGGAGTTAACCAAATCAGAGTTTTATCTCTCTTGTTATATATATTTTTTATGCCATTTTTCAATTGTAATATGGTTTCCTTTAGTAAGGCCCAGGCTTGTTCTACTTTGATGTTTTTGTAAATCACCCCCCTCCTCGCTCAATTGACATTTGAGAGTATATTTTTGATTTCCCTGTAATTTACTTTATTATCATTTTTAATGGAAGAAGTTTTTGATATTTTTTAATAAGATGCTGATATTTTAAAGGAAACAGTATTAGGGTCACTGTTTCCCAGTGGGTCTTTAATTTCTACAGTTGTTATATCCTGTTCAATATTTGTAACTATCAGATCAAGAATATTCTGGCCTCTGGTAGGCTTATTCATTATCTGTTCTAAGCCTTGGTGAAACAGTGCAGTAACATATTGTGTCTCAATGTCATTACCACCTTTAATAGTGTCTCAATCTATGTCTGGTAAGTTAAAATCACCAAGGATCACCACATCTCCCATGTCTGATGCCTGGGAACTTCTTTAATTAAGCTCTCATTGTAAGTTTTATCAGAAGATGGCAGCCTTTAACAATTCCCTAGTGTAATTTTGGATTTTTCCTTGTTTAATATCTTGACCTATAAGCTTTCTATAGATAAATTAGCTTCAGAGGAAATGTAAAGTTCGTTGGAGGGAATGTCATTTCTTACATATATACACACTCCATTCTGCCAGTTCTGTTTTTACTTTATGGCTTGTCATTTTATATTTCTCTAGTTCAAAGGGCTGAATGAAGCAAGCAAAGTACTGTAAGACATAAACTTTCTTAACATTATTTGTTGCTAGGGCAGCTAGATGCTTTGAGTTCAGGCTAAATCAAATTATCATGGGGTGGCGTGGTTTCCTATAAGGCTACACTGTTGCATATCTAGACCTGCTTAAGGACACTTTAGCTTGTAGACATTGCTTTATTTCCTTTTTTCTCTGTTTCACTCAGCTTTAATCAGTAGGTGCTAAGCATAAAAAAAACTTGTTGCTTAAGGTTGATATGAGGATTGTGAACTGTAATGGGTGTGGGGCACTCATTTCCAGGGCACTGCTCTGGTGGGTGAGACTTTAGCCCATCAGCAAAACTCTTTCTGAGCTCAGGGTTCACCTAGAGGCAGCAAGAGTGGAAATATCCATGCTGTGTCTTCAGCTGAACTGGAGCTCCCTGCTCCCATTCCAGTTCCCACAGCAGCACACTGGTCTGGGGTGGGAATGGTGGGGAGGGAGAATGGATTGGCCACAAGGAGATGGTTTGGGCTGATGCCTCTCAGACTGTAAATAATTCTGCACCCCTTGCAGAGGTGCAGGAACCTGACTTTGCTGGGGGGGACTCCATGTCAGTCAGTGGGCCAAGGTAGAATATTAAAATGGCACCCCATGTTCAAAATGGGAACAAAAGTAAGAAAGTCAAGCAGATCCTTATGGCTAGAGGCTTGGAGTCAGAAATGAGTGGAGAAGTGCAAAAAGAGAGTATAGTTAGGTGCCTTCCCAGTGCCTCAGCCCAATGAGATATAGAGTGCATAGAGAGGATGGTGGACAGGACGAGAGGAGAGCTGGGAGTGCTGGGTCCCCTGGGAACCAATCATCTAGCAAACCAGTCAGTGGAAGCAGCAAAGTGGAGCTTTGAGAGATTGGGGGAATGATTGGCAGTGTACTCGGTATCTCTGACCTTCTCTGAGGTCCTCCCTGTGTGGGGTATTGGGGGAAGGGGACAAAATTAGACAGAAAGAGATAGACAAGGTTAACAGTTGGCTTAAAAGGTGGCATCAAGAAAAAAGGTTTCACATTGTGGGTGATTTGGGAGAGTTCTGAGAATGGAGGCTATTACTGGATGATGGACTCCACCTGACAAATGAGGGGGTAAGAGCACTAGAGCAGAAGTTTGACATCTATATTGGATGTTTAAACTGACTGAGGGGCAGTCTACAGCTAGGAGTATCATCATGGCTAGTGGGAGGAGGGGGAACATAGCTGTCACTCCCTCACAAATCTGACTGTGCTTTGGAAGACTCCAAAGGCAGAACATTAAAATGGCACTCAGTGTTGGGAATGGGAACAAAAGTAAGAATGTCAAGCAAATCCTAGTAGTAGGAGACTATGGTTAGAGGTGTGGAGTCAGAAAAGAGTGGGGAAATGCAACTTAAGAGGATAGTTAGGTGCCTTTCCAGTGCCTCATCTCAATGAGCACAGAGTACATAGGTAGGATGGTGGACAGGGTGACTGGAGAGCCAGGAGTGCTGGTTCATCTGGGAATCAATGATCTAGCAAACCAGTCAGTGGAAGCAGCAAAGTAGAGCTCTCAGAGACTGGGGGAACAGTTGGCAGTACTCTTGGCCTCCCTGGCTTTCTCCAAGGTCCTCCCTGTGTGGGTTGAGGGGGAGGTGGACAAAATTAGACAGAAAGAGATAGACAAGTTTAGTGGGTGGCTTAAAAGATGATGTCAAGAAAAAGGGTTTCACTTTGTGGGTAACTGGGATACTTCTGGGAATGGAGGCTATTTCGGAATAAGGGACTCTACCTGACAAAGGATAAGGAAAGAGCACTGGGGCAGAAGCTTGACATCTATATTGGACATTTAAACTGCCTGAGGGGGAGTCTATGGCTAGGAAAGCCATCATGGCTAATGGGAGGAGGGGGACTTAGCTGCTATTCCCGCACAAATGGGGACTAGAAACAAAAACATTAGACAGGAACATACTGTCAATAAAGATCAAGGCTGAGGAAAGGCAGTGGATAGCAGACAGGGGTTACAAAAAGAGTACTGCAGGTGGCACAGGATCGGAAGGATTCAGGGTGGCAGAGAACTCTTAACTCACAACAGAAAACATTCTGGTGATACCTGGAAGGGGGTTTGCCTCAATACCAGGAGCCTGGGCAACACAATTTGCAAATTACAGGCAATAGCAGCAAATATTAAGCTGGACCTTGTTGCCAGCACAGAAACCTGGACCACGGGCAACAATGACTGGGATCACACAATACCAGGATACTCACTATTCAGGAGAGACAGAAGGAGAGGTAAGGGGGAGTAGCCCTTTATGTTTGAGAGGATATTGAAGTAGTGAAAGATGGGAAAATCAAGAGTGGAATGGAGGAAGTTGAGTCACTGTGGGTGCAGCTCACAGTGGCATTGGGCAAAAACTAATGATGTACACATCTGAAGGACAAGAAGAAGAGAGGAACAAGGAGCCAGGAGAGGAAATAAAAAAGAGAGACAGGAAAGGAGGAAGTAGTGGTAGTCAGAGATGTGTACCTGTCAGATGTATGCGGGGTGTTCCAGTAGCAAAAAGTTCCAGAAGTCAGACTCTGTGGGAAACCCTTCAGGATTGCCTGCTGGCCCAACTGGTAAAGGAACCTACCAGACAGGGATCCATTCTGGATGTAGTTCTTACAAATTCAGAAGCAATAAAGGCAGTAAGGGTAGGGGAACCAGTTGCGAACAGTGAACATAATTCCGTCTTAGTTTGAGTTGACCTTAGGGGTTGAAAGAACACACTCCAGGTCAGAGGTCCTGGGGGTAGGGATGCAGCGAATTTACATTTTGCTGGCGAAGTGCCGACGAAGTGGCCAAATTCATCTGGTGGAGTAATTTACTAAATTTTCCTGCATAAGGTGGAATTTTGCCTAGGTGAAATTTTGCCTTCTGAGGCAATATTTCACCATCCACAGGTGAAATTCCACCTTCCGCGGGTGAAATTCTGCCTTTCACGGATGAATTTCACCACTGAAGGTGGACTTTTGCCACAGAAGACAAAATTTCATCATTCCACTGGGTGAAATTGAGCCATTCCACCAGGCAAAAGTTCGCAATTCGCTTCACAAAATGGGCGGAATTTTGCGGATTACTCTGTGAAGCGAATTTCCCTCACTTCGCCCACCACTACCTGGGGGCAGAGTTTGACAACATGAGAATTCTGTTGCAATATAAACTAACCAAAGTGAAAGATATAGCAGGTGTGGAAGATGTGGGTGTTTTAAAAGAGGCCATCCTCAAGGAAACAAAACTGTGTAAAGTCAATTGTTGAAAAAAAAATCAGTTCATTAGACCTATATGGTTCTCAACAAATGTTAAGAAAATGGTCAGTGCCAAAAGAAAATCATTCTATAGGTTTAAAAGGAGTCAGGGGAAGGAAGAGTGGGAGGAATACATAAAAAAAAACAGGGAACCAAGGAGGAAAGTAAGGGAGGCAAAGGCAGACACAGAGCTGTGGAGTGCCAAAGGGATCAAATCCATGGGAAAAACATTTATTCTGTTACATTAAGGAAAAAAGAAATAAGGGAAGGAGGATCATTAGGTTGGTAGATGAAGGAAGAGTAATTGAGGATAATGGACAGAAAACTGCCACCCTTAACAACTATAGTACTTCTGCTCTGTTGTCACCAGGGAGGATGCAAGCCCACTACCCGAAAATGGCATCAAGCAACCACTAAGGTGATCTCAGAGATGGAAACTACAGTACTAACAAGGGACAGTGTCTGGAAGGGGCTGGAAGCCCTCAGGAGAGATATGGCCCAGGTCCAGATGGGATGCATCAGAGAGTGCTAAGGGAGTTGGCAAAATAACTGGCTGATCCTCTAGCATATCTATTTAACAGCTCACTGCAGTTGAGAGTAGTACCTAGAGGCTGGAAAGTGGCTGACATGGTTCCACTCTATAAGGGGTAGGGGGATATGGAACAGGCAGGAAACTACAAGCTGGTAAGTCTCACATCTACTGTGGGAAAGCTGATGGAGATTCTAATCTTGAATTCTAATGTTGACTTCCTGGAACAAAATAGTTCTAGGACAGTAAGCAGCACAGGTTCCTGGCAGGGAGGTCTTGCCAGACCAACCTTATTGTCTTCTTTCAGTGGGTAACAAGGGAGCTGGACAGGGAAATGCAGTGGAACTTTTTTGCTTTGATTTCAATAAGGCATTCAGCTCAGTGCCACATAGACACCTGCTGAAGAAGATGCAGCACCTTGAGATGGCAAGGGATATAGCCAGATGGGTGGGAAATTCTCAAGGGTAGGCAACAGAGAGAGGGTCATTGTCAAAGGAGTTAAGTCGTTGGAGGGGGAAGTCACAAGTGGGGTACCACATGAATCGGTCCTGTGCCCGGTTCTTTTCAACATGTTCATTAGTTGCATAAATGAAGGAATCCAGGGTAAACTTGCCCTCTTTGCTGATGACACTAAACTTTGAGAAACTGTGGATAGCATCGAGGGAGCTAGGGAACTGCAAAAAGACCTCCAAAGGCTACAGAGAGGGTCAAATGTATGGCAACTGAAGTTCAATGCAAAGAAGGGTAAGGTAATGCTCCTACGGAAATGGAACCCCCAGACAGAGTACTGGCTAAATGGTGTTAAACTTAGTACCACTTCAGAAGAGCAGGACCTGGGAGTCATTATCTGTGGCATGCTAAAGCAGACAAGTCAGTGCAACAATGCAGATAGCAAAGGAAGCAAACTGTTTGGATGTATAGGGAGGGGAATAGATTGTAGAATGTATGAGGCAATCCTCCCCCTTTATCATCATTTGTGAGGCCACATCTGGAATACTGTGTCCAGTTCTGAAGTCCTCACCTCAGATAGGATCTGAACAGGCTGGAGGTGGTGCAAAGCAGGGTGATGAAGATGATACAATGCCTGCAGAGGGACTCCTATGAGAAGCATCTGAGAGCACTAAACATGTACTTGCTGGAGGCCAGAAAGGGGGGAGGTGTAATTGAGACTTTTCAAATTCCTGAAGGGCATAAAAAAAAGTGCACCACACAAAGCTATTCAATAGGAGCACCAGCTCAGCTACATGTGGGCATGAATGGAAACTGAATGGGGGGAGGTTCAAGAGGGATTTGAGAAAGTAATTTTTTACTGAGGGGGTGGTGGAGCCATGGAACAGTCTGCCTGCTGAGGTGGTGGGCGGCAAGACCATGGAGGGCTTCAGGCATGGGTGGGACGGAATCAGGGCACAAAAAACGAGATCTGCTCCAAGTACATGGGTGAGGAAGTAGGCCCGTGGATTGACACTAGGTTCCGGGCAACTTTGGGAAGACTAGATGGACCCTTGGGATCCAATTTTTAAAGAGGTTAGAATGACACAAGGGACTTGCGCCAAAAGATTTTCATGCAAGGGATGACTTGTGTCACAACCTGCATCATGCACAATTTTCTAATGCAGCCTGCATCAAAACCTGATGCTGCTGTGCCAAAGCTCCCTTGCACCAAGGTTATGGGAAACAACCCAGTGTGCCAGGTCATGAGGGGGGGCTTGCACCATGGCAGGGCTGCAATATCCCCTTTTATGGTATTTTGCAAGCCCCACCATAGATGCAGCAAGGGGCACCACTGAGACCAGCTAGGAGGTGGTCTAAGTGGTGTGCACCAGTGAGAGGAGGTCTGACACTGGGATGCAAAGGGAAAGAAAGGGCATGGGTGGTGGCATAGGGGGAGTCAGGGAGACAGCTGGGCATGGAAAGGATTGATACTGGACCCAGCAGGGAGCGTTTTATTTTTTTATATATTCATGATCGTCTAACACCTATGTATTATAGTTGTCTTTAATGTATCACATTACCATACATGTCTCACAGATAACAGTGCCTTTTTATGTTCCAGTGTGTTTAATTTCCTGGCTGTCTAGTTACAAAATGTATTTACCATAGCACATTCTTTGTCAAACCAAGGGGCTTTAGCTGCCAGTCTATCTCATATTATTGTGTTGCAGAGTACTGTACAAATGCAGTATACAAATGAGTTGGTGTCAGTGGCTCAGCAGGTAGCACACTTGCCTCTGAGGCCGGGAGTTCAGAGGGCTGTGGGTTCAATTACCACACCTAGCACTTGGGTTAATATCCCGGTGCTGACACTGTCAGTGGAGCATGAGGGGGTGCTGCACTTCTGAGGTGCTGCCTTTTGGATGAGACGTTAAACTGAGGTCCCATCTGCCTGTTCTGGTGGTAGTTCAGGTAGCTGTTAAAGATCCCGTGGCACTAACTGAAAAGAGTAGGGGAATTTTTATTAGAAAAAAGGACTACAAACTGAAAAATTACAAATACATTACAAGAAAACTAAGTCATTAACAAAGCAATTATCCAGCCTATAACATCTGACAAGGTTAAAGTAAACAGATCCAAATTAAGAAGGTCTAATCCAAGTTTTAAACAAAATACAGGAAAAGAAAACAATAAAAGGAAACCAAGTGTCAGGTACATAACAAAAAAGGGTTTGGTACAATTAAAGCAATGAATTCCATGTTAAGGAGGTTTAAACTAGGATTTACAGTTGATCAAGTGGTAGTTACATTTTGCCTCTGAGTTTCGTACACAGTCCAGTTTCCACACTTTATTAAGAGAAATAACAATGTTCCTAAAAATTTTGAAATGTGATACCACCCTTTGTTGTGCGAGCCAAACACAGCGGGCTTGCCATAAATAGTACCTAATGGCAGCGAATACCACATAAATTGTTTCTTTGTGATATTTCCCCCAGCCCCCTGTTGGGTATCCATATATCAGTGTAGAATAAGATAATGAATTAAACACAGGTTCTTTCCATTCTTGTGCTAGAAATTGCCGAAATACCTTGGCAGACACACATTCTAAGAAGAGATGCTCTTGTGTCTCAAGAATGTGTGCACGGTATCTATCATCCACCTGTTTGTGTTTGTTGTTATTATGTACATTTAACCTGCCATGCAGGCTCAGCCATACTGTATCCCATGCAAAGGTAGGAAGTCTCTTAGAAATTAGCAGAGATAGATTAAAAGGAAGTGCAGCCGGGGAACAATCAGATATGGAGAAGTCTTCTATCCTTTCTTGGATCATTATGTGAGAATATATCTCTTTCCTGGATTTGGTCTGTAATAAGGTTGCTGATATATTCCACTTTATCATAAATTTGGTATGTACTAACCCATAACTAGGAAGTGTGCTAATCTTACATAAAAGGCCAGGCTTTCCTTGAGTCCAAGCAGGAAGGCATGGAGAGAGCCATCTTAATACTGATTCTTTCCATATTTTGTACCCAGATTTCAAGGCTCCACCAAAGTTGGAAGCGTAAAATATGCTAAATAAGAAACTTAGTGGGTGGATCATATTTAAACTACCCTCTCCCAAGGGTCTATATGTCATGTCACTTTTAATTGTATTTAGCAGACTCCCCCATAGGGCCTGAAAGAAAACGCTGTATAAAGAGGTTATTATGGACTGTGGGGGTGGAAAAACATAACTAAAATATAAAAATATAGGCAACAGTAAGGACTTGATGAGAAGAACTCTCTTTTTTTTGAAAGTTGTTGTCTATTCCGGGAGTTAACTAACCTGGATGCATGCTATATACCTGTCTCCCAATTCTTTAAAACCATATCTGTTCCCCCAAAACTCAAACCCAAAATGTTAATACACCCATGTGTTATGGTTATTCCTGCCAGAGAACCATGACAAGGAAGTTGAGTGTTGCCTAAAGCTATCCCTGAATTTTTATTGTACTTAATCTGAGAGCCAGATTAAGCAGAATACATTCGAAAAAGGTTTAACAAATTTTATTCCTGTGTGTTCTAGTGTAGACATAGTACTAGGTCATCTGCATAGGCCAGCACTTAAACTGGAGGAACAGAAGGACCAAGTTGTAATCCTTTTATATGATCGTCTTGTTCAATGTATTGGAGCAGAATGTCTATGCAGAAAACATAAAGCAGGGAACTAAGTTGACATCCCTGCCTAACCCCTCTCCTGACAGGTATCTTGTGGCCTAGCCAGCCATTAATATTGGGAATGAGAGAAGCGTTACTGTACATCACCTGTATCTAAGACACAAAAGGCTCCGGTATTCCATAAGCTTTTAAGGCTTTATATAAAAACTGATGGGGATATTTTATCAAATGCCTTTTCCTGATCCACCCCAAGAACATATTGTTGTAAATTCGAATGTTCAACATGGAAAAAAATTTCTCTTAACAGAATTAAGTTGTCATGTTGCTGTCTATTTGGGATGGCACAAGTCTGATATGGGCTAATAACTGAGTTGGCCATTGTAACCAATCTATTAAGAAGAATCTTACTAAGAATTTTTAAATCTGTATTAAAAAGACTGAGAGGTCTCCAATTCCTAAGGTCCTCATGGTCCCCTTTTTTATATAATAGAATCAAGGAGGCCTGGTTCATGGAGTTTGATAGTGCACCTTCTCTATGCATACAATTACAAACTATTTATAGGGCAGGAGCCAAGTCCTCTTGATAGGTTTTGTACAAAGTTGCACCTAATCCATCTGTACCTGGGGCGGAGTCTAATTTTAACCCTTGAATAGCTTGCTTAACTTCATCCACAGTAATGGATGTATTAAGAAAGGTTTTGTCTGCCTCTGAAATCTGAGGGATATGTCCCTGAAAAAAGTCATCCAATGCTGTGGGCAATTTGGCAGAAAAAGTGTCCCTGAGGTACTGTACAAATCCACCAGTTTCAAAATTTGTTGTGGGGTTGAAGTTACTTGACCTGTTGCCTTCCTTACCTGTGTTAAAATTCTATGTTCCACTCTATTAGTGCATTCTTTGAAGGTGTTCAAAGAGCCTTTAGATATAATTTATTCCAAACCTTAATTGTTGTGCTAGAGATTTTGTCCTATCATACTGAAAACTGAATATCTGTTGCTTTATTTCTTCAATTTGGGACCCATAATCTTTTTTGTGTAATTCTGTGAGGGAGATCAAATATTGTAGTTTAGCCCTTAACCTCAAATATTCATTATAAGTTGTAGTAGCATTTAATCTAGAGTGAAGTTGAAAAAAATATTTCCATGATTTTTTTGTATCCTCCCACCAAGCTGCAATACAATCATAAAATTAAATTACTGATAATCTGGCCTGCCATTCACATTTCTGGGCCCTTTGGATACCCCCTTTAGTTAACATAGAACTATTCAGATGCCACAAATTTTTTTTTTCAATTTAGGGCAGTGTGCCAATCTAGCGTCACAGTAATGGCTCTATGGTCTGAAAACTCCCATGCCAATAATTTAACCCAGGAAATCTCTAGTATAGTGGACACAAATATATAATCTATTCTGTCAGAGAGTGAGCCCCCAAAATATGTATTATCACCAGATGAGTAATGGTTCCTATAGGCATCTTGCAATTTTGCACTAGCAATAATCTGTTTAAGGGCTATAGTGTCACAAAATAATCTTTCTGTTGGTGCACCCCGTCGAACTGGCCCAAACCACAGTTGAAATCCCCAGCCGAAACAAGGAGCCTGGAGGTATACAAAAATGGCTGGACCTGCCTAAACTGAGAAGCACAGAGAACTTTCACATAATGGGCATAAATAGATATGAGTCTAAACCATTCTGTTTGGTAAATCAGGACTAGTAATAAGGCCCTCCCTGGTTCTATATCTACCAATCTTGTTACCTTAATCCTGGGGTTGTTAAATAAAATGCCTATCCCATCACAAGATTCCTGCCCCATGAACCAGAAACAAGGACCCTTTGACCAAAGCTGAGTGGCTTGCTATACCTCAAGTGTTGTTTTAAGCCTTGTGTCTTGAATACAGGTAATAACAAAGTGTACTTGTGCCAAGGAACCTAGTGAAGTGAGCATCCTAGAGTGACTTTTGATGCAGTCAACATTAAGGGTTGTAATCCTCAGGGTGCTCATGAAGAAAAATAGTAAAAGATCGGGAAACAAGCCATTCCACACATTAAGGGGTTTTACTGCATTTCCTGCGTCTAGTATGTTGTGCAATATATTTTGACTTCCCCCCATCCTTGGTGTCTGATGTAATAGCAGCAGAGTGAGAGGTTACAGAGGACGAATCTGAAATGGTGTCCCCTGAGTCCTCATCTGACTGATCTGTTACCAAAGCAGAACATTTGTTCCCTTTTTTCTAGGAGTCCTTTCTAGCCCACCTAAGAGTACCTGGGTCTGAACTTTCTCTCTTCTCAAGAGTCTTCCCTGATCTATTACACTTTTTAGCAGAGGCTTTCCTGAATCCAATATCTTAATCAGTTGGGGGGGCATTTCTGTTTCTATTATCTGGCTAGACTGGGGGCGGTCGTATATCTGCAGAGGAAGGAGCACTGCCCAAAGGTATAGACTCAGTTGGTCCTGTTTGAGAGGGCTCTGTAATTGGGGGATCTCTGGTACCATAATCCACAAGGGTTGTGGGGGGGTAGAGGGGGCAGCAGGGAGGTGCACAACTACAGCAACTCTCTGGGCCTGTAACTGATGTGCTCTGTTTATGAGGCCATCCTGTGGGGGAACAATCTTCATGATTGTGTGAGGCCCATGGACACTTCCTGTACCCATGCCCAGTATGCTCAGAAAGGTTACACTTGAAAAGACTGACACAAGCTGCAGAGGTATACCCATAATCCAAACAATGACTACATCAGGGAGTGTCACAAGCAGAGCTTAAATGTGTGTGTGATCCACATTTAAATCAGTATTTGGGCTGGCCAATGTAAAATAATACACCTCTATCTTTGCCCAGAAAAAAAGAACTCTGCAAGTGTACAGGGCCTGTGTTAGTGGTAAACAATTTGACAATAACCTTCCACCCCCATTCCAAATTTGTTCACTGTCAAGTATTGGGATGGGCTTATCCAGGACTTTGCATCATTGTCTGAGCCAAAAGAGAATGTCCTCTATATGGACCCCCTCATTGCAGAACATAACCATAATTAGTTTAACAGTGGGCTTAGTTAGGGGAATGGCCATATAGGAATTCCATAAGGGGGAGTTCTTTAAGGTTCGGTATTGAGACCAAAACCTATCCAGGCTTGAGACTGTCTTAAAATTGAGATCAAAATTGCAATTACCTAGATGAATTAAAGCAAAAATATCTGATGAGAAGAAGTGCATAGAACCTTTCAACAAATGTTTTGCTACATGAATTCTATCAAGGGGATGCTCTAAACCTCATTTAAAAATTAAATGAACAGCATTCCTCTGCGGAGCAGGCTCACCCTTGTTTTGAAATAGATCTGATAATTTAAACATTGGGTTGAGCCATGCCTGCTTGGAGGGATCTTGCAAAACCCCTGCTGAAGGGCCCATTCTGATAGGTTGCAAATCATCTGAAACATCAACATTAGCTACATAACTTATTTCTGAATCAGACACAGATATAGTGCTATTGTCATTGGGGCCCATACCTGCAGGTTCTCTGTGGGATAAAGCCCTTGGTTCTATAAGTCCAGTTGCTGAGGTGGTAGCTACTTGACAGTTTCTTAGATTTCTTTGAAAACACTGCACATCAGAGTCATTGAGGTCTGGAATCCAGGACCCATTCGTTTCTTGTAGCCAGCCAGTATCCTGCAATGCATGAGCAGGAGACCAAGATTGTTTTGAAAAACTATTATTTGAGGAAGTAGACTGTTCCGAGTTTATGGGAGCAACAAGTTCATTAGGTACTGTTGAGGTCTCTGGGATATCAACCTGCTGTGTCTCCATTTGCAAGTTTTTATTTTGCATAGCGTGAGTCATACTGAGCCTGTACCCTTGTTTTTTATCTTTTCATTTCTCCAGGAGCTTTGTCATTGGCTTTTGGCACTCAGCAGAGTGCTGATTAGAGCTGCAAGCCAAAATTGTAGTGAGGCTGTCTCTGAGATTGGAACACGCTGTAACTTTGTTTGTTTTGCATCATTGCTCAGCTGTGCAGGAGGCTGAGTCATTTGAGCTCGAGATATTCTGACAGGGGCGTTCCGCTGTCAACTCAGGTAGTAGCGCTTGCCATTGTCACTTGCATTCTGCCTCCTGCAGTAGCAATTCTTGAATTAGTTTTTCTTTGCTAACTGAGCTATTTAAATGCCGCTGATCTTCATCATTTGTTTGACTCACCGGAACAATCTCAGATTGGGAAACTTCCATATTGGTGTCGAAAAAGCATTCAGGTAAATCTGTCTCATCCAGCATTATTGAATTCTGTGTAGCAACATCTAGCAGAATTGGGTTAGAGGAGGAGGCTTTCTCCCCTGTCTCAGCAGCCAGCAATCCACCACCTCCACCTCTGGTGTCCACAGGAGTGGCCATCTTGGAAAAGGATGGCCAAGGGTTCCCCCTACTGCAGAGTAGGGGAAGTTTTTATTGAAAAGAACATAACATCACCAGTTAAACATATTTACACAATAATACAAAAATTGTATACAGAAATATACATGTCAAACAAAAAAAAAGATTTCCAAAAAGAAGCAAATTTAACAGCAGAACATTTTTGCTTATTTTTGACTTTAACAGAGGATAAACCAGTCTCCACTTGTGACAAAATTATAGAAATAGGAACTAATTGTTGCTGAAAAATAAATTGACATCTGGCCTGCCAAAGATAAAATTGAATAAAGGCAAAAAACATTCAGGTGCTAGGATGATAAGACTGCCATATACCTGTATAATCCCCTAAGACCAAAGCATTATATGTTATCTGCTGCAGCATTGGAACCCCCAATGATCAGATGCCTTACACCAAAAATCTTTTCTGAACTGACAATCAATAAGAAAGTGAGATAAACTTTCTTCAATAGAGTTACAAGAAGACCTTAAACAGTATCTTTCAGTTGTCGGTTTGTATTTAAGATTCCCCGCACTCTAATTCCCATGTAAAGATATCCACACAATGTCCCATATAGAAGATGGTATTCTATAGTCAGTTAATTTATAAAGCAAAAGACATTTTGGTTGTCACACAGTCTGGAAAAGCAAAATGGAGCCTTGTACAGTAAAAACAATATAGTTATAGAAAGATTTCTAGTATGTGAAATAAGGACATTAAATAATAAATTCCACTGCCTACATTTTTTAAGAGAAGAATTCCATACAGGGGCAAATGATTTTGTTTTAACAATTTAGAAGTACGTCGTCCATTTCTGAAATAAGGACTCCATAGAAAATAAGACCACGAATGCCAAAGGAACGTTGTGATTCCAAAGGAAACTAAAAGAATTAAACAAAAAATGGAATGAAAAAAAACAATTGGATTTATCATGGACAATCCACCTTTCTTAACTGGTAGTAAAGGAAATCCTCGAACTGGTTTAAACGATTCCCCCAAATCATCTGAAAAAAGACGCTGTACAATCGTGTTTCTAATGAAACAGGTGGTGGGTATAAATAACTAAGGTATAAAAATATGGGAATCAAAAATTGCTTAACAATAGAAACCCTTTTCCGTTTCTCAAATTTCCATTGTTTCCAGACATTCACTTTAGATTCCCCTATTTTTAACTGCTTTCCCAGTTAAAAGTAGCCATATCACCTAACCCAAACCAAATTCCTAGAATTTTATTAGGTTGTGATGAGAATGGAATACCCCCAGTATCAAAGAAAGTATCCTGTTCAGGATGTAAAGAAAAAATAAAACTTTTTGAAACGTTAAGTTCAGATCCAGAGATTTTTCCCCAAATCTGAAAACAATGCAAGGCTTTCTGAAGGGAAGGCTTATCCTAAACGTAAAGTGTAATATCATCTGCATAGGTGGTTATTTTAACCCTTGGCAAGGATACATCAGGGGTCAAACCCATAATCTCGGAATGCCCCTGAATATATCGAATAATAGGGTCTAAAACAAACACATACAAAAGAGGGCTCAGGGACAACCTGCGAACTCCCCTAACCACAGGAACACATGAGCCCCATTCTTCCATTCACTAAAGGATGTATCACTGCTTCTGAGTATAAAATTGAAATCCAGTATACAAAGAGTTTAGGAATTATGTGGTTAATAGTATATTAAATAAGTAAGAGTGACACACTTTGTGAAGGCCTTAACCTGATCCAAAGCAATAATAAAACCCAACCCTTTTCCCCTATCACTGTTGTCAAATAAGTCTCTTAACAAATATAAGCTATTTTGTATCTTCCTATGTGGTACTGCACAGGATTGAGCGGGATGAATAAGGGACTCAGGAATTGAGGACAATCTATTTGTGGATTTTATGAAAAGATCTTATAGTCACTATTAAGGATACTTACGGCCTCCAGTTAGTAAGTAAGGAGGAATCCCCTTTTTTAAAAATAAATTTCAATAAGGCCACATTAAATTCTGGAAACCTGGAGCTGGAGGTTAAGATAAAATTGAACACAAGAGGAAGAAAAATACACATGTACGAAATGAAGGTTTTATAAAATTCATTTGGAATACCATCCAAACCAGGGGATGTTTTAAGTTTAAGGGATAGGATAACTTTTTCCACTTCCAATGGAGAAATGGGTTTCAATAATTGAGCTTGAAATGTGGTGTCCATCACTGGAAGATAAGGCAAAAAGTCCTCAGGCAAATTCCCACTAAGCTCGGGTTCTCCCCCAAAGGTATCCGAAACAAATTGCTGTACAACAGACATCATATCTTTCTCGGAGGTTACTATTTTACATTCAGAAGAGGTTAATTTAGACATTAAAGTCCGGTCAAGGTGTTCCTTACACGCCAAATAGGGATCTGACGTTGGTTGGGCTTGTACCCCAAACCTAAATTCCATGTCTAGTGATATAGCTCTACTGTACTGATATTCAACCATCTGTTTTTTTAATTCTGAGATTTGAGACAACAAAGGGAGTTTGTCACTCGATGGTAGTGACATCAGTTTGTAAAATTGATCCCGATAATGTAGGTATTGAAGTATCGTGAATTGGCCTTATGTTCCCCTTAGAACTTAAAGGGATTTAATCTCTATTTTAGTGTCTCCACCAGAAAAAAGGTTCTCATAACAACAAAGTGTAGAATGATGGGCAAAAATAGATTTTGTAATTCCAAAATAATCACTGTCCTCAAGGAGGACACATTTAAACGCCATCTGGGGCTAGCTGAATATAGTTTAGGGGGAATATCTGCTAGACTAAAAACCCCAATTAAAAGGTGATGGTCTGAGAACTGAATTGGTTTAATATATGTAGGGAAGGTTTTAGAAATTTAGAGACAAAAGATAGTCAATACGTGAAGAAAATATGTTCCTGTGATATGAAGAACCACCTGTACTATGTAATGACCTATAAACGTCCAATAGTCCAGCATTTTAATAATCTGTTTTAAAGCTAAAGAATCACAATATATTTTTCTGGACTTCCCTTTAAATTTAGTATCTATATCACAGTTAAAATCCTCCCCAGATAACGTGTCTTTGAGTATATAGAAAGGGCTTAACATCCTCAAATAATTTAATACGCAGTTTTAACTTGAGGGCATAAATGTTTAATAATCTATAATCAAAATCATGCCAGGAAAATCTAGGAGCAGGGCACATCCTGGACAGATGTCAACCAGTTTAGGAACTCTAAAGGCCGTGGAAGTAAAAGGAACTAATCCCATCAGCTGCGTCAGGGCCAAAGTCCAAAAGGAAGCCCCCACACCCATCTTTTCTGTGTTTGCTTGATTTCAGCCAGGAGGATAGCCTAGTTTCCTGTAAAAGAATAATGTCTACATTTAAAGTACCAAAAAGGAAAGGACAGCAAGTCTCTTCTTAAAGTTCTTTATACTGCAGACATTATAGGAGGCTATTTTCAGGGTCACCATGATGCGGAGATAGTACCATTAAGTTCCAGACTTCTGGGAATGGCTAGTTTTCCTCTTCTTCCCTTTCTTTCCCTTTTTTTCTTTTGCTAAGTCTGTGGCTTTGCTATCTTCCTCTTCCGAAATCAATTCCGATAGGTGAGAAGTATCAGATTCTAAATCTGAGTCCCTACCTTCCAGTTGCAAAGGAGAAAAAAAGTTTTCTACTAGAGTGGGAGTAGTAGAGGAAGCTTTATTGGAAGCTCTCGTAAACCTACGGGGTTTCACTATCTCAAAGGGGGGGGCATGGAAGAAGAGGCCTGTTGAGAGTCAGAGATATCGGGTGGAGAAGATGAAATAGATACATCTGCAACCAAAGGAGTCACCTCAGTCTCTGAGGAGGAAGGCTTGTCCACCAAGAGGGGTGAAGGATCAGCCTGACTACCTGATGTGTGAAGGGATCCAGGATCAATCACTGTTTCCCCTGGGCCTTGTTAATTAGGGCATCAGAATCCCAGCCTCCAGCTTTGTTATGAGAGGCCCATGGGCATTGGTGAAAGGCATGGCCTTTATCACCAAAAGATTACACTGAAAGATGTTTGACATCTTTCTGCTACATCCCAAACCCTCCACACAGTGGACATTTAAAAGGTCACAGAGCTACTTAAATGTATGCAGGCTCCACATTTATAACAGGCCGAGGCTGACCACTATAAAAACAGACCCCTCTATCTTTCCCTAGAAAGAAGCTGTTCGAGTAAATGGATAATTTCACCATTTATTTGGGTAACTTCACTTTAAATTTCCAACTCCTGTCCAAATACCTTCTAGGTCTAAGATAGCTTCAGGGGTCCCATCACCTCACATTTATTCTGCAACCATTGGTAAATATTACCTACGCTGACACCTTCATTCCTAAACATGATTGTAATGTAGAAACACTGGTTTAGTAAGGGGATAGCATAAAATGGAACCCACAAAGGGGTATTTTTCAAAATGGAGTATCTATCCCAAAATTTCTCTAAGCCTTTAAATGATTTAAAACTAATATCATAAGAATCCTCCCCTGAGATGTGAATTAATGCAAAAATATCAACAGGAAGAAAATTCATGGAACCTTTCAAAAGCGAGTTAGCAATATAGTATCTATCCAGGTGGGTTTGAAGGCCACCCCTATAACGTAAACGGACAGCATTTCTTCTAGGTGCCTGTTCTAATTTGTTTTTAAATAAGTCAGACATTACTGTTCTGGGTTTTTGCAAGCCAGCCTGTGCCCCTGTCTGAGCTAAATCCTGTACAAGTCCTATACCCCCCCCAAACTCGGCCCAGGTATGGCCGAAGGACGGGTTTCAGAGCTCTGATTATCATTAATAGTTTCCTCCCCAGAAGTCTGAATGTCCATACCTGAGCTCAGGTTCATAGAAACGTTGGCATGCATGGTGGAAGACTGAGAACTGTCCGTCCATGTAGGGTCTGGGATCCATGTGCCTGTTTGTGATTTTGTCCATCCAGCATCTTTTAAAACCTCCTCTGATGACCAGTCCATAGTAGGGTAGGATGATTTTCTATTATGCAAGCCAAATTGTTGTTTTAGAATCTGTGAGGCCGTAGGTGTAGAACGAGGGTCCAGCGGTCGTATTTCCAGGTCCAATGCAGCTTCCATTGTCGGGTGCGCTTCAAAATGAGTCCCTTCCTGTATTTCCTGTGGTGCGTCTGCTAAAAGGGCCCGACCGGAATCAGTCACCTGGCTGGCCAACATCGCGATTTCCACAGGTACAGAAAACTTGGTTACCAAAAATAAATTAGTTGCAGCTCCCGATTCAGACCGTGAGTCAGTCTGAGGCTTCTCCTGGATATTAAGCACTTCTCCCGGTTCTCGAGGTAAGGGATTTTGCTCTGGTCTCTGTTCCGTAGTAGGCTCTACTGAGCCAGACAACACAGCATCTGATTCCATGCTTGACCAAGGGCCTACTGAGCAACCCCTCCGGATTACCCAGCAGCACTCTCTCCACACAGAGTAGGGGAATTTCCCCGATGTCCTGGTCAAATTTACCTAATTCACTGTAAATACCACCAACAGCTTAAAATGGTTCAAGGTCAGTTGGCACTTATCTGTGTGTGGGGGGAGGGGCAGCAGCAAGTGGATAGTTAGCTGCACACTCGAGCAGACTTGATAGACCGTGTGGCCTGTTTCTGCTGGCAAGTAGTAAGTAGGTATACTCCAAATAACAGTTGCTGATTCTTATAGTCTAAATACTGTAACACTTTTGAGGTCTGCAGAGTTACCGTATGTATGCCCCTCCATGGCTGTGTAGGACTTGCTCGGATTATTATTTCAAGTATACTGTATTTGTACTGTACTCTGAGAATACTGTATTTATACTGTACTTTGTAGCACAATTATACGAGATGGACTGCCAGCTAAAGTGCCATGATTTGAAAAGAATACACTATGGTAAATACATATCGTAACAAGATAGCCATGAAATTAAGCATACTGGAATATTAAAAGGAACTGTTACTGTATCTGTGAGACATGAACATAGAAACGAGCTACATTAAAGACAACTACATACAATAGATAGGTGTTGGATGATCATGAATATATAAAACAACAAATGCATTCCGCCAGGCCCAGAATCAATCCCACCCTTGCCTAGCTGTCTCCCTGACTCCCCCATGCCACCTCTTGTGTCCTTTCTTCAGCCTGCCCACTCCTGTCCAACCAATTCTGCCCCTCAACTATCCTGACCCCTCTAGTGTTGTGTCAAGAGGGGGGATCCATGCAGCAATTACCACAGGTGTTCCATCTGTTTGGCAGCACTGTCAGCTTGTGACAAACCAGGGGAATATGGCACTGGGATACTGATTTTTTTTAAATTTCGCAGAGGGTCCCTGGTGCACCCAGAGTTTGTTGCAACCCTGGAGCAATGCAAGTTGCGTCACTCTAAGGCTCTTTGAAAATCAAGCCCTTGGTCTTTTGCAGCTGTCATGGTCTATGTTTCTATATTACTACCTCACTTCAGGCCCATCGTCTTGTACAGGATTAGTTATCACACCCACAACTCCTGATGTTCCCCTCCCACCACACCTGCATGGCCTGCCTCAGGAAGGTTGCAGATTCACCCCCTCTGTTTCCATGTGAGCTGACGCTAGAAGGTGTTGGCTGCAAAGCTGCAACCTCTTTGTTGCCTTTGTTAACTTTAATTCCCTTGCAGGCTGATCTTAAATGGTTGGCTGCAAAGCTGCAACCCTTTGTTACACTATTAGCTGACCCTAGATAGGAACTACTGAATCTAAGCCTAGATGAGGGTGGTTACAAAGCTACAACCCTAGTTTACATTTCTTAATGACTAGTATTTCTTAGTTGGCCAAAAAAAAATCATATTATGATTTTTAGCAATAATGTATTTCAGACAGAAATATATATATATATATTTTCATTTTATATCATTCCTGAACAGAGATACATGGTTCTAAAGATGTTCATTTTTTGCCATGCCAGCCAAAAAAAATAAGTAACATCTTGATGCTGTCTGTGCTATTTACCTTCAGAAACATGTACTAGCACTATCCTAATAGAGGCACAGTATGACTCTAGTATGTGCAGTATGCAGTATGTGCAGTCACAAAGGGTGTGCCACTGTAAGAGCACCATGATTAGGATGCTGTCATGTGGGCACTGAAACAAGGTAGTGAGTGACAGGCATGTGCTGGATTTTACAGTGTCCTGCACTCAGACCATTTTTGGCATCTACACCATTTTCTTCACGGCATGCCCTTCCCTAAGTTGGTTATATTTATTTTTGGGGTGTGTGGGGGCCAAACTCTACTGATCGGGGGTTTGGGGGCCAAGCACCCCACAAAACTCAAGTTTTCTGCTGGACAGTCCATGGGCACTGCACATTCAGGTGGCACCATGTCAACCTGTGATTGTGGTGGGCAACATTATGCTTGCACCCTCATGTATGTCTCCCACATCTCCAAAGCACCGGCACTGGTGAGCAGTCAGAAGATAACTCCAATATAAGAGAACTTTAAAATGGGCTAGTGTAGGCCACATTTATTGACTTGCATCATTAATAACAAAAACTAGGATGGACAACTGTTTTCAAAATATCTGATGAAATCATAAACACACTGATGATGAAACAAATTAAGTCAGATCTACAGCATTGCTAAACAAGATCTAGTCAGAGCTGATGCAACTGTGGCAAGCTTCTTCCCCTCTCACTGGATAATGATTTTTTTGGAGTGGAGGTCCATGTCCACGAAAGATGCAAGGGAGTTGATCAAGAACTGTAAACAAACGTGTTTTAATAAACGAGCACCTGAATTCACAAGCTGAAACTGGAGGAGGAAGGTTTAAGAGGGATGTGAGGAAATTCTATTTTATGGAAAGGGTGGTGAAGCTGTGGAACAGTCTGCCAGTACAGGTATTGGGCATCAAGACTATAAATGGTTTTAGACATGACTAGGAAGGAGTGAAGGGTTTGGTGTTTGCTTAGGTCAGCAGCATTACCAAGGGGAGCAGGGGTGGACCAGGAGTGATAAAACCCTATATGGATAATAGGTCCGGGGCAGATAGGAAAGTCTAGGCAGGCTAGATGGACCATTGATCGTTTTCTGCTATCATTGTCTGTGTAATAAAATATGTATTAAGCAAGGGATAAAAATTAAAGGGGAACACATGTGAAGCAATAGACTACTCATAGAGTGGTGACACCATGTTAAGCACATACTGTATGAAGTTACTGTATATTATGATGGTATCTAGCTGTATACCAATGTTGAATAAGCTGCAATATGGATATTTTTTTTTATTTTATTTTTAATAATCAAAACTTGTCTACACAGTAATGAAATATAGCCAATGATAATGCTTACAATTTGAGATTTTTTTTACCACTTTATTCATTTTTGGGAAATCACTTGTAACATTACTGAAATTCTGTTCAGCCAATTAACTTTTTGTTTACCTATGCATGTCTTTTACAAGGGAGTACTATATGTTCTAATGCCAGTGCACAATATTACCCTTAGGACAGGTTGTGGAGGCATTTGAATAAATGTAATTATTGTGACACTGCACTGCATAGCAAGTGAGAAATGTGACCCTGATTATGAGCATGTGTCCCTGATTTTAATGGGCAATGCCCCTCATTTTGGTCCTGGCAGGGTGAGAGGTACGTATTCTGGGGTAGCCAGGTGTTGTAGTTGACACCACTGTGATTTCTTTGCAATACCCTATGATGCCCCCCTGCAACCCATGGAAACTCCTAAAACATTTGTTGGCTAGCCCTTATCCCTCCTACAAATATAATGCCGTGAGAGTGTCAATGCCACTAACAGATAGAAAGGTCCTTGCAGGGTTAACATAAAGCAGCTCTTCAGAGAATACAGTTATTGCCCCTCCCCCCCACACACACACACAAACACATTTGGGACTGATTAAGTAATTTGAAACTCCTCCAGAGTTACTTCCTCTAAAAACTTGCTGTGTCCTCTGTTGAAAATCATGTCTGCAAATTATTTAGTTTCCAAAGACTAGCAAATCACATTTCAATAATAAATACAATTAAAAAGGCAGCAAGTAAGTAGATTAAATTCTGTGTTAAAACAGGTCAACTGGACTTCTGATTTTTCTTTTTACAAATGCCTGTTACATCTCTGGCTACAAACTGGACAACCCCCACACACACACATACACACTCTCTCTTGTCTCTCTCAGTAGCCTAGCCTTCAAAAAAAAAGTTTCTAATGGCATTGTTCCGGACAATTAAACTTTCAAAGAAGTGTTGTTATTAACTTGCCTTTGTGCCTACTTGGAGACATTAGCTGTCAGCTCACTTAAAGTGGGGATGATGAGAGAGACAGACAAGCTGAAAAAATAGTGTTGGAAGTGGTTTACTCAACAGAGAGAAGGGATTATTTCATTCAACTGCATTCTGGGGTAGCCAGGTGTTTTAGTTGACATCACCATGATTTTTTTGCAATCCTCTATGATGCCCCTTGCAACCCCTGGAAATACCCAAAACATTAGCTGGCTAGCATTGACCCCTCCTACAAATATAAAACCATGAGAGTGTCAGTGCCACTAACAGATAGGTCATGAGAGGGTTATCATAAAGCAGCTCTTCAGAGAAGATACATTATTCACACACACACACACACACACACACACACACCCACCCACCCACACACACACACACACACACTTGGGACTGATTAAGTAATTTGAAACTCCTCCAGAGTTACTTCCTGTAAAACCTTGCTAGGTTCTCTGTTGAAAATCATGCCTGTAAATTATTTAGGTTCCAAAGAATAGCAAATCACATTTCAATAATAAAAACAATTAACAGGCCAGCAAGTAAGTATAATACATGCTGTGTTAAAACAGGTCAAATAGACTTCTGTTTTCTTTTTGCAAATGCCTGGTACATCTTTGGCTACAAATTGGACAGCTACACCCTCCTCCCACCCAGTAACCTAACCTGCAAAAAATATTTTTAATTGCATTGTTGCAGACAGTTAAACATTCAAATAAGTGGTGTACTTAACTTGCCTTTGTGCCTTCTTGGAGATATTAGCCATCAGGTCACTTAAATCAGGGATGACTAGAGACAGACAAGCTGAAAAAATAGTGTTGGAAGTGGTCCACTCAACAGAGAGAAGAGAGTATTTCATTCAGTTGGCATAGTGATTTGCAGTTGTGGAAGGATACACTCAAAACTCCAAAAACAGGATACTGAACAAAAGAGTAAACAGGGAGGATAGGAGGCACTGTGGGTCACCTTGGAGACTGGAAAGGGCACCACAATCTGCACAGGTGTTGTGTACAGACCTCCATGTCAGGGGGAGGGAATGGACAAGGATATGATAGAAGGCATTCTTAGAATGGCAGAGAAAGGGGAGATACTGTTGATGGGAGACCTGAATATGCCAGATGTTAACTGGAGCACATTTGCTGCAGCCACATCCAAGAGCAGGGCCATTCTTCATGCCCTACAGGTGGCAGGCCTCAGACAGCTAGTTTAAGAACCCACTCATGAGGGAGCAATCTTAGACCTCGTACTCTCAAACGGGGGCAGTGAGAGGATCTCAGATCTAGAAGTGGGTTGCCATCTGGGAACAAGTGACCATCAAACAGTGTGGTTCATGTTAAACTCAGCTACAGAGTCAAGCCATACAAAAGTGAGGGTACTGGACTTCAGGATGGCTGACTTTGGCAGGATGGGAGAGTGCCTCAGAAAAGCACTAGCAAACAGGCTAGAAGGAGGTGTGGAGCAACAATGGAGAATCATCAAAACTGCCATCACAGAGGCAACAAGCCTTTGTGTGAAGCAAATAAACAAATCAAAATGAAAGAAAAAGCCACTATGGTACTGAAAAGAAGTGGCTGTGAAAGTCAGGAAGAAAAAGATAGCATTCCGAAAGTATAAGGAAACACAGAAAAAGCAGGACAGAGAGCTGTACCAGTTAAGGCAGAAGGAAGCAGGGAGGGAAGTCAGAATAGCAAAGGCCCAAACTGAGGAAAAGATAGCCAACTCAGTTAAGAAGGGGGATGAAACCTTTTATAGGTACATCAGCGAGCGTAGAAAACAAAGGGAGGGATAGTGAGGCTGAATAGAATGAACGGTGGGTGGGCAGAGGAGGACAGTGAAAAAGCAGGGATACTGAATGAATATTTCTGCTCAGTATTCACAAAAGAGGAGGGGGAAGTGCCTAATCCAATTAACAGAAGCACTCTTGATAGGGGGTCGATCCCAGTCCTTTCACAGAAGAAAGGGTTCTGCAAGAACTCCAAAACTGAAGGTGGACAAAGCAATGGGTCCTGATGGAATTCACCCAGAATTCTAAAAGACTTAAGGGGTAACTAGTGAAACCACTGGCAACTCTTTTTAATAAATCATGGGAGGATGGTGGGAGTGCCGAGGACTGGAGGAAGGTGGATGTGATTCCCCTTCACAAAGTGGGACCAAGACAGAGGCAGAAAACTACAGACCTGTCAGTCTGACCTCTGTGGTAGAGAAAGTGATGGAGTCACTTCTGAAGGAAAGAATAGTTGAGTACCTAGAGGCCAGTGGGCTCAGGACCCAAGGCAGCATGGGTTCACAGTGGGAAGGTCATGTCAGACAAATCTAATAGATTTCTTTGACTGGGTGACCAAAAGAAGTGACAGGGAGGGGCTGTGGACATGGCCGACCTAGACTTTAGCAGCATTTGACACAGTCCCACAAAAAGATTAATAGTCAAATTAACCAGCCTGGGAGTGGGTCCCAGGGTGATAGCCTGGGTAAAACATTGGCTGGACAACAGGACACAGAAGGTAATTGTAAATGGAGTCCACTCTGAATAAAGAGGTTGCTAGTGGGCACTGCAGGGTTCAGTATTGGGTCCAGTCCTTTTAATGTCTTCATAAGTGACATTGCAGAGGACTGGAAGGAAAAGTATGCCTCTTTGCAGATGACACAAAGATCTGCAACAGGGTTGATACACAAGGAGGCATGGAAAGGATGGGAAGGACTTGGCAAGGTTGGAGGAATGGTGGAAGTTTGGCAACTAAGATTCAATGCAAAGTGTAAAATATGCACCTGGAAACAAGAACCCAGGGAAGAATACACAATGGGGAGATAATAATAACAACAAAAGGAAAGGGACCTGGGGGTAATCATATCAGATGACCTTAAGGTTGCAAGCAATGTGAGAAGGCAGTAGGGAGGGCTGGATGTATACTGGGATGCATAGGGAGAGGCATCTGCAGCAGAAAACAGAAGTTGTTATCCCTCTGTACAGACAGTTGGTGAGACCCCATCTGGAGTACTGTGTTCAGTTCTGAGACCCCATCTCCACAAGAACATAGACAGGATAGAGGCAGTCCAGAGGAGGGCAACTAAAATGGTGCAGGGTCTGCAAGAGAAGCCATATGAGGAGAGACTAAAGGAGCTAATATGTATACCCTTGAGGAAAGAAGGGAGAGGACATGATAGAAACTTCAAGTACCTCAGTGGAATCAACAAAGTCCAAGAGGTAGCATCTTTCAGAAAAGAGATGTGCAGAACAAAGGGACACAATTTAAAGATGGGGGGCAGTTCAGGGACAAGTGAGGAGTATTATTTCACAGAGAGGGTAGATGTATGGAACAGCCTTCCTGAGGAGGTTGTGGGGTCCTAAAACTGTGGGAGAATTCAAGAATGCATGGGACAGACATAAAGGCAATTCTTGTGGGGGTAGGAAGAAATAGGCTGTTGGTTAACTAGGATCTGCTGCCTATCCTGTAGGTAGGGAAATGGGCAGACTAGATTGGCCAAGCGGTCCTTATCTGCCATCAAAGTCTATGTTTCTATGTCTATGTTGGGTAATGTTGCAGTATGTATAACATAAGCAAAGCTGGAATCCTTACTGCTGAGAGTATTGTTTAAACAGCATTTTTTTCTAATGCTCTTTGCAGAAACACTATAGAAGCCTTACCAGCCCCAAAGGCCACTGCTGCCAAAATTAAAATATTTCTGTAGCCATAATTCGAAATAGAAGGGATCATAATTTAGCTCTGTGGAGCTGAGAACCCAAACCCTTCCAAGTTCTGATTAAGAGATGCACCCCCAGCAATGCAACATTTTGCGATGTAATACTATGAAAGCATAGGAACACTCCATGGACTACTAATGGTAGTCTACTATAGGAACCTGTTTTTAGCTACTTTTTGTTTTAAATATGCTAGAGTGTTGATTTTAATAAATCATGGCCACTTTACAACTGGGGAAGGTAAGGCGTCTATTGTGTTTCTGGGGGGAAATGTACAAAAGAGCAGGAAAGGTACTCTTCAAGAGTACTAGACTACCACCAATTTCCTTATATTCCATATACTTATAAGTAGGCTAAGGAAAAGCAATAAAGACTTATGTCTTGGGTGCTGCTGTTTTTCGCAGAGGAGCCTTGATGGAAATAACATGTTAACTTTTTTAAAACAGCACTGGTGCTACATCTATTACTCTAACTCTTACCTAACTGCTACTCTTCTCTTTGAAGAGTTATTAATGAGGTTAAGGATATTGTGTGAATGGAGACAAGCTGTGGTAAAACCATGACAAATTAGCAGCCTGTTTTTGAGCTTGGTTTGAACCAGTTCCTGAATATGCAGCATGACGTGTTACAGTTGAAATTGCAAAATGCATTGTTCTTTAGAAAAGGTTATGGTCTCCCACTCCCTGGTTTTGTAAATGTTTAAAAATAACATCATATAAAGTGCAGGAAAATACACAGATAGTTGTAAAAATGTGTTTTGTTTGCTGCAAACACAAAGAAGCATATTAGCCATTATTTTTGTAGCTCTATAAACAAATATAATATAGGATCTACTTAAGAAAGCTTTTTAATTCTACCATTGGGGTTTATTAGTCCGTCAGATATCAGTTTAAATCCCGAATCTTGGAGATCACTCTTACTCAGGTCCAACTCAGTCATTGACTGGTTTTCAATGAACATGGAGCAGAGATCCAGCAAATTATCATCTGAGAGCTTGCATTCTTGTAGCCTAAGGAGGCCAGATAAGTAGGGAGTGTGTCAGTAGTACTGTACTATTAAAAGAAGTCCTGATATGACTGCAACATTGTTATCATCTGCATATAGTCAAACTTTTTATTGTTGTACAGAATATAAAATGCCATTAGGACAGATAACCTTATGGCAGTCTTGTGCACGGGTAACATAAAACAAGATTTCAAAGAACTAAAAATATATTAACAAGACACAAAATACTAGTTTATCTATATTAATTAATTCTATAATAATAATGCAAAAACCAACTAAAACTTAATATGCTACATTGTCATCTAAAAGACAACTGAAGGGTTGGGTTGCATGGTAAGTACCAGATATGCCATCAGAATAATTATGCTTGAAATGTACTTCACCAAAGAATGCAGTCAGCAGTAAAAGGACTCATACACTCACCAATTATTTTCACAAATTATTGTCTTTTATTAAATAAATAACTGGCATCAGCATGGAGTTATAATGTTGCAAGACATTATGCTGCAGCAATATACAGTACTGCACTGCCAGTACAACACAATATATTGCCAGCCGCATGACTTTTTGTAGGGCTGTCACAAATCCCATCAAAATATCAAACTCCGGGGTGGGGAATAACAGTGAAATCGCACAAAGTGCGAAAAATGAAAATCCATGTGTCTGGGACCATGAATCAAACCCCGGTCCCAAACACATTGCCTGCCTCCCTTGCTGCCAGTGGATCATCCCGTTGAGTCACAGCAGCTGCTCGGCAGATCCCTGTCCCAGCACAGGTCTTATCCTCTTCCTGGGAGAGTGAGAGGGTGCACTACCACACATACACCCTCTTGTGGTTTTGCACGCTCTTTCTCATCCCTTCCACGCTGTTCCTGTTGTATGGTTTTGTTGTATGCTGTAGAGTGTACGACAAAGGGACCCAGTAGGATGGCCATCAAATGGAAGGCCCACCAGTGTTTTGTGGTGTATAGTATTACCAATTCCTCAGGTTAGTATGGTAGTTGGCCCATCACAAAATGGAGAATAATCCATGGGCAACCACACACAACAAGGCAGTGTTTCCACTGAGGGGCTGAGATGGCAGCATATGAACCTTGAGAGTGAAGCTGGAAACATCCATGCTATCATCTCAACCCTAAGATGAAAACATATGCCAAATTGTGTTGTTGTTGCCCATATTTTATTTTATATAGTATATTTTTTGTGGTGATGTTGTAAACCACTCCTATTCTTTTGATATAAGGTTCCAGTACCTGTAATTCTTTTGAAATCCCACAATAAAAAGATTAACTACAAATATAATATATTTTTGTTTACACAGGAGTCACAGAAAGGTCCCCTTCCCAAAGTAAAAAAAAAAAGAAAACTCACCATTTTTTTGTTCTGTGATCAGTATTAAATGTATAGACTTTTACAAGTTAAAAGGTAGAACCTTGGGCACTGGTTGGTTGGTAAGCAGCTGGGTGGGGGGGTTAATGAGGAATTTAAAATGTTATGACCTTTGAACTGTGCTGAACCACTGTTTGGGGTGTGTACAACACTTTGGATTGTGCCAACAAGATTCTGAGTAGGCTGATATTTATAGAGAACAAAGGCTAACCATGCACTATAATAAAATTTTTCTCCCTGTTTGCTATAAGTTCCAATCCATTTCTTTTTTTAAATTCCCCTGAAACATAGTGACACATATTTGACTACAGGAGTTTCAGCCTACCTTGTTGTACTGTTAATTTCCCTCAGTTTTTGTCTAGGCTCCTAGTTACCTTATCATTTAAAAATACTTTACCCGACCAAGATTTCTCATTGAGCAGCAGGAGCTGCCCCTTTCCCTGCCTTTCCCTGCAGCTGTGAACAGCCAATTGGTGCCCTGAGCATCACTTGGAGGGTGAGAAGTTTTGACTCTTCTAAAGGCCACTTGGTGATAGTGGTCCCAGCATAATGACAACAACAGGAGTGGGAGTTCTTGAAGGGAGTCACCAAAGGGGAGATGTCTGGATGTCAGGGAACTCTGCTTTGACTCTGCATACTGTATGTTCTCAGTGCAATCCATGATTGTGTTGCTTACAACTGTAGTTTGGGAACCATAACTACAGTACTTGTTTACTACTAATAGTTAGGGTCCAGTTTGCTGTCCTTACATTGCTTAGTAGGGGATATTTACACATTGCAATTGTTGCTTTCTGTTTATGGTTGGAAACTGTAGCTACTTAGGCAAAAGGTAGGTAAGGTACAATTTTTATTTTTATACAGGATATCACCTGTCATTAGGAATTAAATCCCTGTTTACAAGACAAGCCATGTTAAATGTCACAAAAGATGAAATTCATGTTGTAAATTACAAATACAAAATTTGTACAGAATTATGTTAAATACAACAATGTACACTATACAAAATACATATTATCAAAACTATCAAATACCTCAGACAACTAATGAGATTACAAGTATGCTAACAGATTTAGGTACATTAAGTTGTATAGTGAGAAATTACAGCATAAAGCATACAGACAGATTTGAAATACACTGCATTATGTAGTCAAGAGTTACTACACAAGGCAATAGACAAATGACATTAATTATTGAATTAACAATTACACACAACTTGAAAAATTGATTTCAACCCTGTACCAAATGATTTTGGAGATGCCACTCTCAATGAGCATGAAAGTATATTCCAATATTTTGCCGCTTGGTGTTTTAAAGTTTTTACACCAAATTTTGTTTTATAATTTCTCTTTATTTTATTTAAATAAACAGACCTAGTTAAGGTCCGGGTAGACTCAATCATTTTTGTTAATGCATTAACTGATATATAATGAGCCGGTTGCTTTGTAAAAAAAGCGGTACAATAATTTCAACCATATCTCCCAATTTCTTTGTTCTAAAGTAGTCCATCCCAATGTAATTAATAATATACAGTGATATGTTCTGTAATGACAACCCAGTACAAACCTTGTAAATTTATATTGAATTTTGTCCAATTTATCCCACATTAATTTAGGTGCAACCCTATATATAACACTTGCGTAATCAATGGTGGGCATCGCCATCTGCTCTACTATAGTTTTCCTAGTTTTTAAATCCAAGCATCTTTATGTTCGTCTGAGAGCACCTAATTTTTTACTAACTTTATTTAGCACCTCCCTGGTAGGTTCTTGAAAATGTAACTCTGCATCAAAAATTACACCCAGGTATCGATATTCAGTTACCTGATTTATTAAAATATTTGACAACGATTTTATACCCAAATTTGGTTTATTTCTGTTCTCAAAATAGAGAACTTTTGTTTACTACTAATATCTGGGGTCTACTTGCTCACTATATACTGCTCAGTAGGGGCTGTTACTCTTTGTAACTGATAAACAGCTGTGTTTATTTTACTTTCTACATGTTGTGGGGTCTTGTCAGGCTCCAGTTGCATTCCACCCATCTGCTGTTTTGAGTATTGCCCTGTCCTCCCTATTCAGTGGTTAGCCCACATTCCCTACAATCTATGCAATTTAAGCTTCTTCCTAGCTGGGTGAATTCTGCATCCCCCAAATTGTTAATTTAGGCTTTCTCCCTATCTAAATGAAGCTGGCATCCCCCCTAATTTGTCTGGGTCAGACCTACACTATCTCTAGACTCCCTATTCTGGCCAGACCAGCCTACCTCATTGCCCACTGGTGTACCTCAGTCTGTTAGGTTCCTCCACCATGCTTCTCCATATACTAATTTTCCTTTCCTTCCTTGTCTCCCCCTCCTCCCTTCTTCCATTCACTGCCCCTCCATTCTCTTCTACTTCTTCAACCCCACTCCATCCCCCACCTATCTATCCTCATCCTTACTGTCCCTTCCCCACTCCTCCTTGCATCCTGGTTGTTGCCTCCTACCTGCTCATTGGCTCCACTTAGAAGATCTCTGGCACCTCCTGCCCACTCCCTCCTGCTACCTTCACCCCCCAATGCTGACCCTCACCCCTAATTTGCTAAGCAGCTTTATGACTCCTTTAAACTCCTTTTAACTTTGTGGTGACATTGATCTTAATCCTGGTTCTACCATCACCTCACCAATGCAGCTTCACAAAGAACTGTGGCTTGACAACCTTAACATCCACATCTTCTCCCAAAGCTGGATCTGTTGTAGTACTGCACGGTCCTCCAGTTGAATGTTCTCATTATCATGGTGTCTTGGTTCCCCCATAAGGTCCAGGGTTCTGCAGTGTTCATTCCTGGTTACTCCATAGCTAGGCAGGGTCACCCTAAGACAGGCAGTGGTGTTGCAATCTACCTTTCCTCCAGAATCCAAGTTAAGCCTGTGATATCAGTCTCATCTCCCTCCACCTAGGAGCTGCACTTCCTTAAACCACTCTCCCCTTCACAGTCCAATTTTTGAGGCAGGAGTTTACTGCTGTCCTGGCCTGCCCTCTGCTTCAGTCACTGAACTCCTCTCTTCCATCTTCTCCCACTCCTCATCTGGTGAGTTGCTGATAGTAAGGTATTTTAACACTAATTGGCTCTTTTACTCTGTGCACAAACTTTGTCAGAATTGTTAAATCCCTCCAGTTTCCCTGACTAATTTCAGACCCCTTCCATCTTAACCATAAATCCTTGACCCACATTCTTATGAACTGGGTGCTGTTTTCTCACCTCACCATATTGTGGGTGAAGATATTTTCCAAGATGCCGTTAGTGTCCATCTATGTCCACAAGATGCAGTGCCCTAAATTGTCCCCAAGAATCATCCTTCTGCGGTCATTTCAGTCACTGTATTTATCATTCCTTCATTTTGGCCTCAGCCAACTGGTCCCACATCTCTATATGCTGATATATAAGTTTGCTTCCTTGGTTGCCTCCCATGGTTGGCATGCCTTTACACAGTACTTGCCTTATTTGTTCTCTACCTGTACCATGACTGTAGCTACCTGCTTATTCCTGTTTGTACCTTGCTGGCTGCCGTTAACTAGTCTCTGAAATTGTGATTGCCTGAGTTCATTGCATGTACCTGACTGTACCTTGTTGTTTTGCTGTTACCTTGCCTCTGTATTATTTTTGCCTGTACCTATGTAATTCTCCCGGGTTGCACCTGAAAATAGGCACTTGACTGTCTAGAGTGCTTACATGGTAAACAAAAACTAAATAAATAAATAAATATAGCCACCAACATCAACTCAGCTCTTCACTGCTTCCATACCAAATTTTTGGCTGCCTGGGACTACCATGCCCACCCACCCAGAAAACCAGGTTCTGGAGTTTTCACCTTACCTGGATATCTGCTGAACTGCTGGCCTGCCTTCAGGTTTGTGGTCTTGCCTGTTTTTTCTATAAAATAATTGGTTCCCCTGCTACCCTGTTAAATTATCAGACTCTTTGCAGTGCTTGCACCAAAGCCACCAAAGCTTGGGAAATTCAAGTATTTCATATCCCACATTTCTGAACATCCTTAATTAACCCTACAAGTTCTAGAAAGTTATTTAATCCCTCTTCTCCCCTGATGCAGTCCTCCCTCCTGTCCTTAAGGCTGGCAACTGCCATATCTCTGATCCTGCTGCCACTGCTTCTTCAACCCCTTTTTCATTACATTCACCCTTTCTCTCTTTGTCTCCCCCTCCTCCTCCCCCTCACCCTTCCTTTCTTCCCTAACAATCCTTTTCCTTCTCTCCTACCCTCATTCTGTCTCTCTTGAAGCTCTTCTAACTCTTAATGCCCACAAGGGTACATTCCCAGATGACCTTGACCCCAAGATTCTGAATCCTTCTGCACCAGCCATCACCTTCCATATTACCCTGCTACTGCATTTCTCCTTCTCCTCTGTCTTTGTTCCTGATGCCTAGAGGTGAGCTACTGAAATTCCTCACCCCCAAAAGAGGGGAAGATCCTTCATCTCCTGGAAAATTCCATTCAATTTCTCTTCTCCCCACCCTGACCAAACTCTAGAAACATCTTGTCCTCTCATGACTCACCCCTTTCCTAGACTCCTCCTCCTTTTTCACTTCATTCTAGTCTCGCCTCAGAAATTCCTACTCCACATCTTTTTTCGTCTACAGCTCACTGGCTCAATCCTGTCCAGTATGGATCAGTGCCAAATTACTTCTACCATCTTTGTTGACTTGGCCAAAACTTCCTTCCATCTTTGTGTCACACCCCCTTTTCCTGGATAAACTTGGGGCAGCAGGGCCATCTGCTTGTTCAATCTGATGGTTCTGCACCTACCTACAGAGCAGGTTGCAAGCTGTCCATATTGGATATTACCCCACTCCCTGTCTTCTCAGGTGTTCCCCAAGATTCTGTCCTAGGTCCCATACTCTTCTCTATATTCCTAAATTACCTCTGTGTATGATGTCTGTGCCCATCCACATGTATGAAGATAACACTAGCTCCTCTGCTGTAGACATTATGGTTAATCTTCAACAGGATTTTGACTGTGTTCAGCATTGGTTCCATTCCAACCTTCTGTCACTCAATACCAAGAAAACTGCCTCCATGACTTTTAACTCCTTGCATAGGCTCACCAGGCACTTGCCCATTCCCTACTTCCACACCCTTGATGGTACTGCAATTGAGGATATTTCCTGTTTTAAGAACCTTGGGGCCTGGCTGAAACAGCACCTGGACTTTGTGGTGCACATTCATGCCATCCACATCGAACTTCACCACAAACTGTGTGTGCTCCATAGAAACAAAGCAAGTATCCCTCTCCTTGCCCAGTGGGAGCTTGTCTCAAAGATGATCCTCCCTATCTTTGACTATGGCAATGGTATGTACAGTGCTGCTCCCAAGTCCGCCCTTGCCAGATTGGACCCTCTTTTACTCTTTCTGCCATTTTGACTTGGACTGCCCCCTCGTACACATCACTTCTCTCTCTACTCATCCCTCTCCCTCCTCTTCCTTGATGCCAGACCCCTCATCTGCTATGCCACTTTCACCTTATCATTTTGGTTTGGCAGCTGGCCTGGTGGTGCAGAGGGTTACCTTGTGCCATTCTGGTGACCTGGGTTTGGGCTAGACCTTGGATCATTGGGGAGCCAGCATCTAGGGGAAGGTTGGTGCAGGATTGAGCTGCCTAGTGGCAGCTTTCCTCTCCTGCAGTCCCACTGCCTCTGGGTGGAGGTCCAGTTTTGGCACAGGCAGATATTGGGCAATTGGTAGGGGTGTCCCACAGTGCATGGCAGGTGCCTCCACACACTTACGTGCACTCACATCAAGGACGTGGGGGGGGCACAAAATGGAGAACAAAAAACATGGATATATGTAAAAATAATTTAAAAAAATACTGGTTTGGCACTCTCCCCTCTACCTTTTTGCTTGCTTTCTTCCCCCCTTGCTCCTACCCCCTCCAGAACACTGCTTCCCATCAACTCTCCCTTCCCTTCAGGATAACATCCATGGGCCAAGCTGCCTTCTCATATCATTTTCCTAAGCTCTGGTCCTCTCTTCTCCTGTCTTTCCACTAAGCCTTGCCCTTTTCCTCCATGAAATCCCTTCTTTATGACATAGCTAACACCTTCTGTAACTGTTCCTGACCCTTGTGTTCCATCCTTCCTATGATGTTGATAGTCTGCTTATTCCCACTCCTGGTGGTCAGCAGTTTCCCACCCCCCTCGGACAACTACACTTAATCATTTAGTCATATCTGGAAATTTTTTGCTGCTGAGCATACCTGCTGTTCTGGACTGGATTTGATAGCTCTCACACCTTAGAGTGTTTATAATCCACTACTATCTGACTTTGCTACCAGTACTGTGTAGTACTTGTATCTCAGTTTGCATTAGTATTTATCCTTATTTTGCATTACCCTGACTCTCTGCCTTTAAAATGTGACTGCACACTGTAATATATGTAACATTTTTTTTGTAAGTTATTTTATTGCATTTTTTTATTATTACTGCACCTTACATTAGGTATTTTTCACCTGCTTATCCTGTATTGTATATTCCCCTTCCCCATCCCCCCAGGTCACATCTGGAAATGAGCTCTTACTGTACCAATACAGTATGTCTTTCCAAGTGATATGTTTGAAATAAAAAAATAAGTGTTACCCAAATTATGAAAACAATTTTAGAGGCCTTTTAGGGTATCGCAAGGCTCATTAAAAGGTAACATAACTAGTTTAATTTGAAGTTATCTGGAATTCTATTTATATTTTATTTGGATAGGATCACTAGGCAAGCTCATTTTCAGGATTGCCCTGTATGGTACGAATGGTTGCATAAGATAGTACAAATAAAATACAAAAATTAAAAATACATTCATACATATATTCAAGTACTGTCAAATTTATAATAACACGACTTGAAAATAGCTGCTTTAATACTATCATAGGTGGGCAAATCATGCAAATGAAGTGGAAGAGTATAATTTAATAGCATTAAAAGTAAGTTGTAGAGTTATATGTTTTTTAAAGTATAAAGGAATGTTACAATTCATCTAATAATTTGCAATGGCATCCTTTCTAACATAGGGATTGTTGACACCCCATCAAACAGGGTTTAGAAAGGGTCACTCTTCCACCACGGCATTGTTAGAGTTTAAAAATTTGGTTTGTACTTCTTTAAATTTGGGGTTGGAAACTGCTGTTGTATTTGTCGATTTGTCCAAGGCCTTTGACCTGGTGAGCCACTCCCTTCTACTGGATAAATTAAAAGATATAGGCATAGTTGATGGGCCCAGAAATTGGATAAAATCTTATTTAACAGGACGTACCCAGAGGGTAGAGGTCTCACAGACATTGTCCACACTTATAAATGTTAGTAGAGGAGTTCCACAGGGGTCCATTTTAGGGTCGTTGATATTTATCTTGTTCAATAATGACCTGCCCCAGGTGGTGAGACATTCAGCCGTAGGCTGTATGCTGATGATATTGTGATCGACACCACCGGAAGTTCTGTTTTGGATCTTCAACTAAAGCTTCAAACAGATTTTGCCAGGGTAGGGGAGTGGCTCACCAGGTTGAGGCGCTTGATGAATGTTAAAAAAACAAAATTAGTGTATTTTTCAAATAAGAAACCAAAATCACAGATTCATATTGTTACACACACAAATAAACTTATAGAACAGGTGGATAGTTATTGTTATTTGGAGGTGACTTTTGATTCTTTTTTGACTTTTGACACCCACATAAATAACAATATGAAAAGGTGACCAAGAAATTAGGCGCCTTAAGATGAACTACTAAATGTTTACAAATTAAGGATAGGAAAAAAGTGGCTGAACAGCTGATTATGCCAACCTTGACCTATGGGGATTCTATTTATAGAACAGCGAGCAAGTATCAGTTGAGTAGATTGGATAGGGTTTCAACATAGAATAGCTAGATATGTTTTGCAGTGTTCATATCGAACTCATCATTGTAACATGTTCATAAAATTTAATTGGCAGCTTTTAGAAATGATTTCTCAAAAAAATTGGTTAATATTGATACATAAATATAAGATATCTTACCCCGAACATTACATTACACAAACACTTTTTCCTAAAGTTAGTAAAGGCAGGCATGAGTTATTAAGATCTGTGCATAGACATAGAGTCTGTCCCATAAAAATTTATAATAAATATGGTAATGGCTCCATTCAAAGTCAGGCAGCTAAAGTATGGAATATCTTACCCCCTCCAATAAGACCTTTAGAAGACCATACGACTTTTAAAAATAGAATTTTGAAACTTTATAAAGCAGAGTGTAATTGTATATGATTTTGTTTGGTTGGGGCGTTTTATTGTGAAATTCTGTATTTTTTTCTTGTATTTATGTTTCAATGTAGTATTGGATATTGTATATTGTGTATTGTGTATATTTTGTACTTATTTGAGTAATGTTATATGTTATATGTATAGATGTAACTTAGCGAATTATAAACAGTAATATCTTGAGAACAGGATTGTATAATCCTAATGATTAGAATTTCCTGTATAAAAATAAAGTTTTTATCTATCTAACATAACATTAACATTGTAGTGTAGTGAGCTTAGTTACACAATACAGAGTAAATAATGGGCAGGATATTCAAACTGATCCTTGAAAGGGAGCAAGTGGCTGCTCTGTGCAACTGAGATGCACAGGAGCACAAATGTGATATATTCAAAACGGATGCACAATAGCATATCTCATCTAAATATAACAAGATGTGTGTGTGTGTGGTGCAAATGGGGGCCACTGACGATGGGCCAGCACATCCACCTGCCAGGTCTGAATATCTGTAATGGGAATGCACATTCCAGATATTCAGACCGGAACATGCAAATGGAGCCATTAGTCATGCAAGATACAAATGGGGCCATTTGAATGTCATTATGGCACCATTTGCATATCCTGTGCAGGGATGCACCCGGGTGGATGCTCAGGGTGCTCTGAAAGATGGAGCAAAGGCCAGAGACCCTGGTAGTCAAGTGGACTTCCCCCTTCTCCGTACCCTGATCGCAAAAGATATAAATATATCCTTCCTATTCCTGGTAGTCTAGTGCCCCCCCAACCCAAACTTTGTCAAAATAATTATAATTCCTTGAAACACCCTGGTAGTCTAGTGGTACCCCCTTCCTTCCCTGAACCATGTCTGAATATTCATATGTCCTGTAATGCCCAGGTAGTCTACTGCCCCCTCCCCTGATCATATAGATGAACCTCATCACCAGACATCCCTGATGGCTAGTCGACCCCACCCCACCCACTGAAACCAAACCCCACCCTGCTCCCCATCCCAGCATGGGCATGACAGCTGGCAGGCAGCACAACCCACCCACACACTGCCACGGCTGCCTGCTGACTGTCCTGTCACTGAATGTCAGCTTACAGTCAGCTCTGCAATACCATTGGTTGACATTGTCAACCAATGAGCTTGCAGTGAGTACTGTAAGCATTCATTCACAACTTTGTAAATGGCACTAAGTTGTGAATGAATACTTATAGTACTCACTGCAAGCCCATTGGTTGATGATGTTGACCAATGGTATTGCGGAGCTGACTGCAAGCTGACATTCAGTGACAGCGCGGTCAATGGGCAGCCATGGCAGTGTGCAGATGGGGTGTGCTGCCCACTGGCTGACATGCCCATGCTGGGATGGGGGAGCAGGGTGGGGTTTGGTTGCCTCAGTGGGTTGGAGGTGGGGGTCCACTAGCCACCAGGGATGTCTGAGGATGAGGTTCATCTATACGATCAGGGAAGGGGGGGGCCACTAGACCACCTGCGCATTACAGGGACATATGAATATTTGGACATGGTTTGGGGAAGGAAGGAGGGTACCACTAGACTACCAGGGTGTTTCAGGGAATTATAATTATTTTGATGTGGTTTGGGGTGGGGGGGGTACTAGACTACCAGGGATAGGGGAATGTATTTTATTATAAGACCAGAAATGGGCAGGGGGACACTAGACCCCCAGGGATGGCTGCCTTTTTGCTTTGCATATGTTTGGGGATGGGGGTTGTAGCCACCTAGGGGCTGGGCTGCTATGTTACACTGTGCAATACAGCAGCCCACCTGTGGGTGTCTATGACTTAGGCATGGGTTTTCCATGCCTATCTTTGTGTGGCACATCTCTGTGATAAGCGGGCAGCTGCACTGCACATCTCAGCTGAATATGGAGATGTGCTGCCTATTCAAGGGAACGCCCCCTCTGTATGCACTTCATACATTATCTTTGCACTGCTGCACATCTGGTGTTGCACAGTGCATCAACCGCTTTTGAATATGGCCCTATGGTGCATTTCCGGGATGTGCCAATGCAACTCAGTTGTGCAGGGTGCATCTCCTTTGAATATCCTGGCCCATATCATTATTTATTATTTTTTATGCATATATGGAATGCATATGCTTTGAAAACCTAAACCTTTTTTATGTGTTAATGGAGTATAGTGCCAGGTAAGGCTGGAAAGGTACTATCCATTTATTTTTTGGTAATTCAGATAGTACAAACTATCCATAAGCATGGAATGGACAGTGCAATATCTGAATCCAATATCCTGCATAATCTGATCAGATGCATTAAGATACTGTAGTGGACTATCAATCTTTTGTATCTCAAATGTATTTTTCACTTACAAACTTTGGGGAAAGCCTTATGTTCAATTTTTAAATGAGTATTACCACCTAAGGGTTTACCTGGTTACCTAATAACAATAATCATATTAATAATAATAATAATAATAATAATTATTATGACAGTAGAATTCATAAATAATTTCAATAAAAAAATAACACAAGAGAAAACACAATTAAAATACTAAATATACTAGCATAAAAATGCATAGGGCACCTGCATATACTGCTGATCATATAATAGTGTAGTCACACAACCCAATGAGTTCCACTTGTGAGACATACTGAACTGTGGCAAAGAGAGTACCTTAGTATCCACTGTCTTCAGTCAAGCTTAGGTTTCATAGGTATTTCAAGCTTATGAATTTGCATCCTTAATGCTTGCCTTTCTATTTCTCCTGGTGAATTTGTTTATAATTATAAATCATCTTTTTTTCTTGTCTCGAGTATATTTGTCTAGTTTGTTTTTAAAGGCCTGCATGTTTTCACTGCTCACTACTTCAAGTGGTAGTGCATTCCATATTGCAACTACTCTCTGGCTAAACCAATATTTTCTAGGAAATGTTTTCCATTTTTGGGCTACTAATTGGAAAGGGTGTCTTCTTGGTTCATATCTTGATTTTCTTAAAGTGACCCCAACTCTTCCATAAATGTAGTTTCCTGCATTGCCCTGAACAGTATGCACATATCTCTCCTTGTTCTTCTAAACTCTAGGGTATATAGTCCCAACTCCTGGAGTCTCTGCTGGTAGGACATCTATCTAAGTCCTTCCACTGCCTTAGTTGCTCTATGCTGTATCTGCTCTAAATTGTGGATATCTTCCTTTTTGTATGGAGCCCATACTTGGGAACAGTATTCCAGATTTGGTCTTACAAGGGGCATGATTATTTTCCTGTCTATACTTGTTATGTGTCTTAATATACAATTTAATATCTGGTTACATTTTTTAACCATTTTATTGCAATGTGTTCTGAATTTTAACTCTGCGCTAATTGTAACTCCAAGATCTTTTTCTTCAACAGTTTCTCTTAATTTAATATTTCCAATATTGTATGCATGTCCTGTACTATTTTTCACCATGTGCATGACTGTATATTTGGTGCTATTTAATTCTAGTTTGCTCATTTTTGTCCAAATATTAATACTGTTGATGGCCTTTTGTATATTAGCGATGTTTTCCTTAGTATTGGCAATGGCCCCAATTCTGCAGTCATCTGCACACTTAGTTATCCAAATACCCTTGTTGTCCATTTTCAATAAAGTAACAAAAATATTGAAGAGGCATGGGCCCAAGATGGAGCCCTGAGGTACTCCACTATTCACACTCTCTCAATTTGACATTTCTCCTTGTATTATCACCCGCTGTCTCCTCTCAGTCAACAATGCTTGGATCCAATTTATTATATTATTGTTTAATTTTAATTTTTTTAGTGTGTTAATGAGTTCTAGATGAGGGAGCTTATTAAAGGCTTTTGAAAAATCCAAAAATATCACATCCACAGAGTCTCCATTGTCCAATGCCTTACTTACTTTTTCATAGAAGACTAACAGATTTGTCTGACATGATCTAGCCTTTCTAAACCTGTGCTGCACTGGATCCTGTAAGTCATTTTGTTCCAAGTGCTCCATTATATGTTCTTTTAAAATATCTTTCAATATTTTACCCAGAACAGACATAAGATTCACAGGTCTATAATTTTCTGGTTCGGTTTTTGCCCCTTTTTTAAAAATAGGGACCACTAAGGCTTCCCTCCATCCCTGTGGCTCCTCACCTTTATCTAAGGAAGTCTGAAAGATAAATGCCGGGGGTGCAGTCAGTTGTATAGCCAATTTCCTTATTACCCTTGGATGGAGTTTATCAGGTCCTTGTAATTTATTTATATTAATTTTGTTTAGCCTATCTAATACATCATTTGCTTTGATAATGATATGCCCTGGTGTAGAATTTATGTTGTTCCCCTTAATTGTTGAAATATCACTATTACAAATGAAACAGAAATATTTGTTTTGAATCTCTGCTGCTTCATTATTATTTAGAACATTTCCTTCTTTGTCTTTAAAAGGCCCCTTTTTTTTGTTATTTATGTATGTGTAAAAGGTTTTATAGTTATCCTTTACTTGTACTACCAATTTAATTTCATATTCCTTTTTTGCTTTCTTAATAGCCCCTTTCACTTGCCTAACTACATTTCTATATTCAATTATGTTTTGTATGTTATGGCTTCTTTTGACTTTCTGATACCATCTATGTTTTTGGTTTATTAATTTATTTATCTTTGGATTTAACCACCTTGGAGCATTTTTTATTTTGTTAGCATATTTGTTTTTAACAGGTATACATTTTTGAATTGTATTACCTAGTTTTTCCACAAATATTTCCCACATCTCATTTATATTTTTGTTTTCTAGTTCTTTTTCCCAGTTCCATTGTGTTATAATTTTCCTCATTGTGTGAAAGTCAGCCCTATTAAAATTTAATACAGTTGTTTTCCCTGTTTTGCTTTCATATTGCCCTTCCTTGATTTTAAAGGAGGCTATCTGATGGTCACTATTACCCAATGGGCTTTTAATTTGGACTTTATTTACTGAGTTTCCCATGTTTGTCAGTATTAAATCCAGGGTACTCTGTGCTCTAGTTTTCCCTAGAACTAATTGCTCAAGCCCAACTTGATCAAATACTTCGAGGAACATTTTTTCAGTTTTTGTAAAGCCTACTTGGTTTTTCCAATCTATTCCTGTTAGATTAAAGTCTCCCATAAGTATTATTTTATTTCCAGGGTCAAGAGTTTTTAGGATGTTAAGTATTTTCTCATTATTTTCATTTGTGATTGATGGTGGTCTGTACAACAATCCCAATCCCAATTTTATTTTGGGTGAATTTTTGGGGTATTCGTTTTACCCATAACATTTCAATATCATCATCTACCCTTTTTATTTCTTTGCACTTTACTGTTTTGTTTATGTAGATGGTGATGCCTCCACCCTTTTATATTTCCTAGATAGAGAGAACAAATTGAATCACGTGATGTTTTTATCCCAGTCATCATCCCTTGGCCACCAAGTTTCAGTAATTAGTGCAATGTGTATATGATTTGTACTTAGATAATACTGTAATTCATCAAATTTATTTATTAGGCTCCTTGCATTTATCATAACCCCACTCCAACCATCTTTAGGTTCATTATTATTTTGATTTATGTGTTTAATATCCCCTTCCCCTTTATCCAGTTTAAATCCAAGGAAATAACTTCATTTACTTTCTTTCCCAAAATGTATATACCAGCATGATTCAGATGCAATCCATCATTTTTTGAAAAGATTAATATTTTGGAATGTGTTTGTGTTGTCCATGAAGCCAATATTATTAAGTCTACAATAAGAACACAGCCAAATATTTAATTTGTCAATTTTGTTTTGTTTAAAACTATATCTTCCAAATACTGGGACTAGTCCTGAGATTATAATGTCTCCCCCTCTTTCTTTAATTCTTTTTATAATTTGCTGATACTCCTGTTTAATGGTTTCCTCATTTTGATTTCCAATATCATTAGTTCCTACAGTCCTTCCATTAACCCCTCTAACAGTTTTCCTATATTTACTAGTTTTACACCAGGGAGTGAGCTCACTGTTGTGTTCATTTTTCTACCTTGGCATACTATTGAATCTATGCCTTTTGTGATGGAATCTCCTATTTATGGGTCTATCTCGATCTCTTTCACTTATTCCTTTTCCATTGTCTACATTTAGTCCACTATTTGATTTTTGTTGTTTTGATGCTTGTGTATCTGGGTAGTTCTGCGATTTATTTTTCTCCTCTGTAGCTATCACCTTTTTTTCTTGTACTTGCTTATTGTTTTGCTTATGTGTCTTTATATCTGATTTAATGTAATTTGTCTCTAAATGCTTCTGTACATCTCCAAGACTCTGTGGTTAAGCAAGAGGTCACCCATAGGTGATCTCCTGAGTTCAGTAGCAAATGACAATATCTGGATATGTCAGGGCATTAATGTTATGTTTCTAAATATATGTCCGTTAAAAGATTTTGTATTAGGTTACTAAAGGGATTAAAAAGACATCTCTTTTGGAATCTAAATGTTCTAAAATATTCTGTTGTGATTGCTCATGACAATGCCTGCAGCAGCATCAAGAAACTTGATCTGCTGTGACTATGGGCAGCCTAGAGAAACCTAGACATAACCAGATTAACTGAAAAATTGCTAAATACAAAGATTTTAGATAAGAACAATTCCAATGGAGGGATATTCTTGATGTCACTTAGCCAAGAAACAAGAGGGAGAGTGTTTTTCTTGTGCAGCACTAACACCAAATTGGGACAACTGATTATTTTGTTCACATATAGTATTGCAGAAATTGAGGAATGTCACACGCAAATATTTGAGACCATGACCCAATAATTGAAGAAGTATATTCACCCAACAAACTGAAAGCATATGACTGTGATGCATTGGCTGAAACCTTGCTCCACAGTACCATGGATAAAGCCCTTATAGAAATATAAGTGTGTTGTGTACTGTACATGCAAAATACATGCCACATGCTTAACTGAGCAATGTTTGCATGTGGTTCACATATACAAACTGAACCCAAGTAAACCAGGTCTAAAATGCAAATCAGGTTTGCATGCTGCAAGCTTGACATGTGTACAGCAGGAAAGATGGTGCAAACATCTTCTAAAATCACATCAGGTCCGTGTACTGCACGCTTGACATGAGTGCAGCAGTTAAGCTGGTGTGAATATCATTTAAAAATGACATCAGGTTCATATGTTGCATGCTTGCCGTGTGTGCAGCAACTAAGCTGGTGCAAATCTCATAAAAAAACACATCAGCATCTATTTCTCAAACTACTGCTAGCAATTAGAACCATTAAAATACATTTTTCTTTGATTTCCAATTAAAATTAGGTAAACTCATTTATTCTGATCCTTTTGCAAGTTGTTAAATGACTTTAGATTTTTGTCATTAAATTGCCATTAATTTGTAAAGTATTGTTTGCTTACTGCATTAATAGCCTAGGATATAGTCAGTCAACATTCCCAGTTACAGATGTGTGAAGATGGGCCTCTGTGTTGTGAAGCCAGACCTTTTTATTTTGGGCCATGCAAATCCCTTAATGCATAATATTTAGTGCTACAAATGTGTTTCACCATGACTGTTTTGGCTCACTAACTTTCCCTTTGTCATTCTGTATGGAGCATATACACTATGGCCATGCTTAGCACTCTTTGTGCTGTGTAGGGTCTTGGAAACATGCACCATACCTCACATTTTGTCAAATGAGGGAAGTAGTCACTCCAAATGAGGGACAATGAGGGACACTAACCCTCACAGTGATCAGGACACATCCTGAAACATGAAGATACAGTACCTCAGAACACAGTGGAAACAATTGTATTTACTTGTACCAATGTTAGCACCTGAGAATGTATTTCTACCATAAAGGAGGGGTACCATTTAGGTAGGGCAGAGGGGGACAGTTGCTCCTCCCCCCCTCTGCATTTGTGCCTAGGTTGTTCTTATGGCATTGCAATAATAGCATTAAATTTGGATTTAATCTTTTACACAAGAAGTGCCCCCATAGCCTGTGTGCTCATGCTTCAGGTGCACTCCTAACTTGACTGTGTCTGCATTGTGCTAGCCACTCTCTCCACCTATTAGTGGTGGTGCCATCACACATGATGTGGAGGAGCTCCAGCCAAGCAAGAGTACATGAGTCACATGAGTGTGACACTGTCTTTCCCACCACAAAGTAGACAGGCTGCACACTACAGCTTGGAGGAGTCAATAAGCACTGAACTCTCAACAGCACTGTTGCACATATTTTTGTTGGTCTACTCTTAGTAAGTCTCCATCTCTCCTGGTAGCTGAAGGGGCAGAATGTGAGCTAGAAACTAACTCAAGACTAGGCTACCTACTTACTCTATTAGGCTTGCCTCACAAAAAAGACAGCACAGACCCCCTGCAGCAGCAAGCTAGGCTTAGCAGCAGTGGTGACAGTGGTATGGGTGGCCTTCATAGGCCTTGGTCAGTGCAGTGTGGTGGTGGCCATGGCAACAGCCAAGCAAGAAACAAGCAGCACATGTTGGCTGGGTTTGGTTGATGAGGTTGTGGACCACGTTGGGGTCCAGGGATGGTCAGTTCTAGCATCCAGCTTCTGGCAGAAGGATGGAGTTGGAGCGAACTGAAAACTGGGCTTGTGGTGCACTGGGCCAGACTGTAGGTTTCAGCCAGATGGCCGGGTAAGTAAAAGTAAGTATTTTTTTTTCAAGGGGATTGAGTAAGGAGGAAGGACTGAAATATTGATGTGTTTTTCATGCCAGCCTGGAGTGTGACAGACTTAATTTGATGGACCACTATCGGGTCTATCAATCGGCAATTACCCATAAGAAAGCAGAATTCCTGTCCAGGAAAATTACTGCTGCAGAGAATCGACCAGCACAGCTCTTCCAGACTATGGACAGACTGTGCAATCCAGACAGTCTTCAGCCCGGAAGTGTTTTTTCACAGAAACGGTATGAGGAGTTTGCTCAATTTTTTTGCAGATAAGGTTGCCACAATCAAGTCCAATCTCCTCCTAACTATCTCAAATGGGAGTTGTGATGGTCAGCAGGAGATGTCGGACACCCAGTTTGCATGGTTTGACTTCAACCTGCCCACAATCAATGACATTGTGATGGTTGTCCAGTCAATCCCACTGACCAACTGTAGTTTGGACTCAGGCCCCACACACCTTTTAGTAGGATGTGTGGACAAAATTGGCCCAGTTCTTGCCTAGATAGTACAGTTGTCTTTGGAGAGGAGGATTTTTTCTGATCCCCTGAAGGAAGCCGTGGTTCAGCCCCTTCTTAAGAAACCCTCCTTAGACCTGGAATGTCTGGTTAACTACAGGCTTGTCTCTAACCTACCCTTTGTGGGTAAGGTTATTGAGAAGGTGGTCGCATCACAACTGGATGATCATTTGACCAGTCACAATGTCTATGATTCTCTCCAGTCCAGATTTAGGAAGAGACATAGTACTGAGATGGCCCTTGTCTGGGTACTAAATGACCTCCTAATAGTGAGAGATCAAAAGACAAGTTCCATCTTGGTCCTTCTAGATCTCTCTGCAGCATTTGATACCATGGACCATGGAGTGCTGTTGGAGCACCTGTGGTTTATCTGCAGACTGTCTGGTTCAGTCCTCAGATGGTTTTGATCTTTCCTTGATGGTAGGACTCAGAGGGTGGTGTCTGTGATTTTTTCCTCGACACCACTCCTCCTATCTTGTGGGGTGCTGCAGAGTTCCATTTTGGCACCCATGTTGTTTGCGGTGTATATGTTGCCATTGGGAACAATTATTAGGTGGTACAGCTTGAGTTTTCACTGCTATGCAGATGATATTCAGTTGTACATGTCCTTTGTGCCTGGCCAGGGTGATGCTGTCTCGGTTTTTAACAACTGTCTCACTGAGATCCAGGACTGGATGAGTGTGAGCTGGTTGTGATTAAACCCAGAAAAAACTGAGGTGTTGGTTGTGGACCCTGGTTGTTGGGAGGTGGGTTTGCTGACAGGATCACCTTCGGGTCTTTGGCTTGGGGGTGTACAGTTAGCTACCTCAGATCAAGTGTGGAACCTGGGCGTTATATTTGATGACTGCCTGACCCTTAAATCACAGATGTTGGCTGTTGTCAAAACCTCTTTTTGCCATCTGAGGAATATCGCCAGGGTGAAACACCTGGTTCCTTCCGATGACCTTCCAATCCTGGTACATGCCTTCATTACCTCCTGCCTTGTCTGTTGCAATGCCCTTTACCTTGGGATACCAGGGATTGATATCCTCCACTTGCATCTACTGCAGAACGTGGCAGCCAGGCTTTTGACTGATACTTCCAGGGCCAGTCATATAACACCTGTCCTCCGCAGACTGCACTGGCTTCCAGTACAGTGGTAGATCTCCTTCAAGGTTGGTTTGCTGACCTTTAAGGCCCTACATGACCAGGGACCTAGTTACCTATAAGATCTTCTTTGTCCCTACTGTCCCCCGCCCTCTCTGATCCACCAATGAGGGATTGCTGGAGATTCCCAGGGTCCTTTTGAAGACATCAGGGGCCAGGTCATTTAGTTTTATGGCCCTGACCCTGTGGAATTCTCTACCTTATCGGGTGCGAGATTGTCTCACCATCAAAAGTTTTAAAGCTACCTTGAAAGCCTATCTATTTAGCCTAGCATACCCTGATTTTTAATGATGTTATGCTGATTGGTTTTATTACATTGTTTTTCCTTTTGTGTATTTTAATTATTTATTTCACAGGCTCCTTGGTTGTGGAAAAGTGCTTTTTTTAAATAAGGTATGATTTGATTTGATTTGATGTTTCTGTGACTTTGAGTGGCTTCACAACTCACATGGGATAGGAATTGGATGGAATGCAGTCGGGGAGAGAAATTGGGACAAAGTTGATTTTTAGAGGGGGTGGTCAAAACATTAGCCAGGAAAAAAATTGGTTAGTAACTGGGTGGGTTTAAGCCCAAATCTGATGTACTGCTCTGGGGTATAGACAGATGAATCTTATACATTTTAATTTTTCCTGATTTGCATATCACTTTTCAGTCACAACAAGTAAGTTTTACCTTTTAGAGATGTTCCAGACATTCTAGAGCCTGCCAACTAGGGACTAACCAGAACCTGGCCTTCACTGGTTGTTGGCTTCCCCTTCTGAAATCTGAAATGGCACCTGCCATAAAGTCTAAATTTACTGGACATCCTCTGTGTGAGTAGCACATTTTTCATGCAGGATGGATGAGGAGCACAGCAGTTTTCGGGGCAAAATGAGAGCTGTCTCTAGTATCCAGGGACAGTTGAGTGGTATGGTATGCACAGACTACTGGAGCACCACTATAGTCAGGCTTATGCTATCCCCAGTGAAGGTGACCTCCATATTCCCATGCTCAAGCATATTATGACACAGGGCAAGAGAGACTGCAGGGGCACACACTACTGAAATGATTGGGGATATTTTTTTATTACTATTTTATACATTATAGATGGAGAGTTGGCGATTAATGAAGGCCACCGATCAACTAACAAGGGCCTTGTTAGTAGAACAGTGGCCTTCATTATTCTGCAACTATTTACTTATTATTTATTTGGAAAATGTTTCACCAGGAAAGACAGCATGAGCTATAAATTGCTCATTTCCAGAAGCATCCTGGGCACCATCATAATATATAAAATAGTAATAAAAAATAACTCCATTCACTTCAAGAGGGTATACTCCAGCACTCTGACCCATGGACATCATCTCTTAAAGACTCTTGCCTCTGGCTCCCTAGTACTCAGGTAAGAGACTCTTGAGTTATATCTATACTTGGTGGGTTTGTCTGTAGAGGATGGCTGTACCTGCTACAGTGTGTGTGAATGGGGGGACTGGGCATGTGGGTGGGTGGGTGTCAGGTTATTGCTATGTTTGTGTTTTCCCTTTAAAGTCTGTTTGCATGGAGGCATTCAAAACTATGGAGAGAAAATAATCGGACTATAAGCCAGACAGAAGTAATTAAGTGTGTGTATTGGGGGTGGGAAGAAACTCATGTGTTTATATTGGTATGTGTGCTACATTTCAGCTGTGCAGCTGAGATGAGGGAGGACAAGAAAACTGAAAAGTATAACAGTGGCTATAAGCATACCACATGCATGCAGATGTATGCACATTTGTATTGAATTACAAGTGAGCCATATGTGTGCAGACAGTATAGCTTAGTGGTTAAAGGCACTGAACTGCAAACCAGGAGACTTACAGACCTGAAGACCTGGGATTGAGTCTTATCAACCCCACTTGTATATGGTGTGATCCTGAGCAAGTCACTTAACTTTTAAGTGTGCAGTTATCAGTGACTACTTGTTTTTACATGCATGCAGTCTGTTCCAATTTAACATAAAAAAGTATGCTTTCCACACTTGCTTGCTGCACAAATGCCACTTGCATGCAGTTGGTTCCAATTTAACATTTAAATCATTCTTGCAGCACGCATATCACAAGAGTGGTTTTATGTGTGCAGCATGAAAACATTTCATATAATTATTTCTGGAAGGGAGAGCTTTCAATAATGGGTGATTTTAATGCTGCCATTGGTTTCCCTAGAGGTATTATGTTAGCCAATAGTTTTCAGCTGTTAGATGTGCACCAATTAGTAAACCAGCCAACATAAAGATGGATGATTAGCAGCCCAGATAATATTTTAGAAACATAGACTTTGATGGCAGATACGGCCCGCTTGGCCCACCTAGTCTGCTCAATTCCCTACCTATTGGATAAGCTGCAGACCCTAGTTAACCAACAGCCTACTTCTTCCTACCCCCCCACCAGAATTGTCTTATGTCTGTCCCATGCATTCTTGAATTCCCCCACTGTTTTTGACCACACAACAGCCTTTGAAATTTTGAATTTGCTGTTTATTTCACCCTCCATGAGAGTTATCCTGCACCATTTGGGAGCAAAAAGCTTACTAGACCATAATACTATTTTTTTAACTTAAGCTAAGACAATCTAAAATACAGTAGTTACTCAAATTCAACAAGATCATGCAATAATGTTGTTTTAAAAATTGTATCTGGGACAATTTTATTACACAGAAACATAGACAATGACGGCAGAAAAAGACCATCAGTCCATCCATGCACATGCCTTTTCAGCATAAAATGGCTTGTGCATCCGTGTTATGCCAAACATGCAGCATGTAGCCATCCAACATGCCTCTGTGTCAGACCTTCCTGGGCATGCCCACACCATGCTTCACATGCTGCATGGCTCAGCTGTGCATCCTGCTTCACCATAACAGTCTGTTCAGGTGGCTGGAGTCCTGGCCCCCCTCCCAATCCTGGCGGGGGTACCACAGGGCTCCTTCATTGGCCTAGTTCTTTCTTCTGTCTTCCTGAATGACCTCCCCACAGCTTGTGTCACCTCACACATCCACATGTATGTGGATGACACAATCACGCACTCCTCCGGCCCCTCAACTACAGCTTGAGGTCCAACTACAGCATGATTTCTACATTGTCCTGTGCTGGTTCCAGGCTATTTATTTTATTTAGTTTTTGTTGACTGGTAAGGAGGACTAGACAGTTTTTGCCTATTTTCAGCCTCGTCCCAGGGGAGGGGGATACAGATGGATGCCAACTGAAATTTAACCAGATTTTAAGTTGTTTGTGGTATTTTTGGTGAATGGGGGAAATTTGGCCAGGACACCAGGGAAATTCCCATATTCTGCCTGCTGTAGTGCTATCAGTTCCTGTAGGCAGGATGGAGGATCCCAGTTTGATGGTGCATGGCCAGTTGGTAGGAGGAGGTGTTACCCGGAGCTAGTACAATGGATGACACGATGTCTACTAAGGAAAGTATGGATTTACTTGCAACCAGTAAGCAGCATAAAGCTATGGACATGTCTGGAGCAGTGGAAGGAGCTCCAGGACCAAGTACAATCATCATGGATTCTGATGTTCCACACCAGATACTGATGGATATTAACCAGGCTGAGCAGGATGCAACATCTGGAGTTTAGGTACAGCACGAAGCTTATCAAGAAACTTTGTTACAAAATGTGATCAAATTGAATAAAGATAGCCTCAAGGAAAGGAGGGAGAGGGGGGACATGATAGAAACATTCAAATACCTCAAGGGAATCAACAAAGTCCAAGAGGGTAGTATCTTTCAGAAAAAGGGATGTGCAAAAACAAGGGGGCACAATTTGAAGATAGAGGGGGGATGATTCAGAGGTAATGTGAGGAAGTATTTCTTCACAGAGAGGGTTGTGGATACATGGAACAGCCTTCCTGAGGAGGTTGTAGAGTCAAAAACAGTGGGGGAATTCAAGATGCATGGGACAGACATAAGGCAATTCTAGTGGGGGGTAGGAGGAAGTAGTCTGTTGGTTAACTAGGATCTGCAGCTTATCCATTAGGTAGGAAAATGGGCAGACTAGGTGGGCCAAGCAGTCCTTATCTGCCATCAAATTCTGTGTTAAGGAATTTCTACTTAAACTGTTGCAAGAAGACACTGACTTGGCTGCAACTATATGTACCAGTCAATCTTCTATACCAGCTTTTTTTACTTTGATTGCCTACAAAGATGAGAAGGATGATCAAAACCAAATAAATTTGACTTCAGAAAAGGTACTTATTCTAAGAAAAGGAAGATGCATAGACATAATTGACAAACCCCAGACCTGGTCCCCGGATGCCGTAGTGCGAGCTGCTGGATGGAATCGGGACACTCACTCAAACTCCTGGGTCTCCACGGCCCCATCAGTGATGCCCAAATCATTAAGGAGTGCTCACCAATGATGCCCAACAAAACTGCATGTCATGAATGTTTCAGAATCCGCACAGCTGGCCGTCTCTTCTGATCTGCACTTCTAGGTTGCTAGGGAACCTGGTCAGCATACGGGTGATTTCTCTCAAGAGAACAGAGCTCAGGACTTTGACTTGGGTCAGACTGAAGGTACGAATGAAGCTGCAGACAATACTACTGCTGACCAACCCCAAAAAATTATTTATCACTAATTTATTTAAGAACAGAGGAGAACCAACCCAAAGAAGAAATGCAGTTAGATTGAAGTTTAATGGAGATCCAGTAAATGCACCGGACAGAATGTTAAAAGACCAAATGGGGATTACTCCCTCAGAACTGTTTGCTGTAATTCATGTTAAAGGGGAGGTCATTTATGATGTGAGTTTTAAGACTAGTCACATCTTAGACAGGTTTTGGGCCAAGTATCCACAGATACAAAATTCCCCAGTTTTGCAACCTTCCCCGATTCCTCTCACCAAGCCACATTACCCTTTTGTTCAGGAATGAATGTGTGAACATAGCTGATGTACAATACTGGTTGCAACAAAGGTGCACAGTTCTAGAAGCCCCAACCCCCATGCAAGATGATGACCTGGTATGAACGTGGAACTGGAAAGTAAAAGTCCAACTTAAACAACTGGATTCAGGTATTGTTCATCTTCCAGGAAGTTTTTATATTGGTAGAGACAGGGGACTATGTTTCTACCAAGGCCAGCCCAGAACATACCACAAATGTGTGGCACGTACTCACCTTAGTTCAGTAGACGAAAAACCAAAATGTAACCTGTGGTTTGAATACGGCCATGTCAGTCTAGGGTGTCCCTACCATCTTAAGTGAAATCTGTGTGATGAAGGGGGTCACACATACAGGAATTGCCCTTGGGCTGAAAGGAATAGATTATACAGGGCCAAGCAAGACCCTGTTCAGTTGATCGAAAAATGCCAGGTACAAGCCCTTCAGAAGCAGGACAACTCCAAACAGCCCTCAGAGAGTGAAAATATTTCTCTTTCTCCCACTCCAGCTGAGGTAGGTGCTTCTGTGATGGATTTAGCAGCCCCCTCCACCAGTGAGGCTAGTGACCTGGATTATCCCCCTCCCATTCATGACCCATCCTCTGAGGTTTGTGACAGTGTAGGTATGCCTCCCCCTCCCCCCCAAACAAGCACTGTTCACAACTGTGGAGGCTAAAAAGAAAAATAGGAAAGCTGAGACCATGTGATGCAGGCAGCCCGGTGCTAGCTCTCTCTACTCGCTCCAGCCATCTGCTCATCTTTTCGTCTTATTTTCTGAGTTAAAACACTGAAAATCATCTGTAATCTGGCTCAGAAGACAACTGAAGTGATCATCCACCCCTTATTAATCGGATTCCTCTAATGGAGATTGAGATGAGGAAAGCTTTACCGGAATTAACACCACCAGCAACTCCCGAGAAAGGCCCTAAAAAGCCTAGAACTTCTAGCAACTCGGACGTCGAGGGGAACCTCAGCGTGCCAGCAGAAATGGAACCACTCACTTTAGCTGGCTTTCTAGCAGAATTTAGACTGTTCAAAGAAGAGCTGAGATCTCTTAGCTCAGAGATAAAGTCAATCTCGCATGCCCTGGAGGATATTTCTTGTTGAGCAGCTGACACGGAAACCCGGGTTATATCCCTTGAAAAGCACATGGACAGGATTGATCCAGAGCTTACAGTGACTAGACAAAAGATCACAGAAATGGAGCTCAAAATAGAGGATCTCGAGGGTTGGAGCTGCAGGAACAATGCGGTGCTTATAGGGTTACCAGAGACTCAGGAAGATCAAGATGCCATATTATTCATGCAAAAATTTGCTGAAGAAATAGCTGGCCCCTTACCATTTGGCCCCAAGTATGTGATCGAAAGGGCACATAGAGCTCTCAGACTGACCCCCCCCACTGGATCCCCTCCGAGACCGCTCATTTTAGATTTCTTACTTATCTAGGACATCAGCACTTTCTTTCTAAGGTCTGGGAGGTTCAAGAAGTCTGCTGGGAAGGAGTCAAGATATGAATTGCACAGGATTTGCCGGCTACTATACGGTAACGCCGCATTTCCTTCCATCCTCTTGTATCCAAATTAATCGCCATGGGAGTTCTTTTCCATATGAATTACCCTGCAAAGTTACAAGTCTTGCTGGCAGGTGTATGGCACAACTACGAAGACCCTGACACTGCTCGTACAAGTCTGAAAACCTCCTTGCCAGACCTCTTCTGCGATACCTGACTTGCCATTATTGAGGTCTGCCTATTCATCTTACTGAAATCAGACGGACATTGCAAATAGCGTGAGGTATCTATATTTAAAATATGTTCTTACCAAGGATTGTTTATTCATTTAGCTAATGCTCAGACGAGTATCGCAAAGAATGTGAGGTGTCCATATTTAAATAAGTGCATAAAGCAAAGTGTAACAGTTCTCAACAGAACAGCTGTTTCTGCATTCATTTGCAGAAAGGGAATGGCATGTATTATTAACACAATCTCCGTAAACTTGTTTAGCAACATCGGGAACTCCGCTCATATATCTGGTACTTGAAAGGTGCAGATTTCTGCTTTTATCACCTTTTTGATGCGATTTGAACTGTGTTGTGTTGGCGAGTGTAACTTTAACTTTCTACCGGTGCCTCTCGATTTGTACAGTTCTTCATAATGTCCACTAGAGGTCACCGGAGTCTTATTTTGTTAAAAAGGTTTACTGTAATGCATAGTTTGTTTTAATGGACTTACTTAGAGATCTAAGTTGCTTTAGTTTGACTCAGTACATTTTGGGGATTTCGTAACTACCCTACTCTAGTTAATTACTGAATAGAGAGATGTATAGAGAGCTAATTGGGTTTAATCCAAGAAACAATTAATGGCTCACTTAATGGTCTGAATAAGCTGTGCAACTCACTCATTTTATTTGAGATTACTATATCTCTACTTAATATTAGAATGACTTTTACGTGTTTTCCCTTTTTTTTTCTACTGGTGCCTCTGGTTTTGTACAATTCATCACAATGCCTACTAGAGGTCATTGGAGCCTTACTTTGTTAAAAGGGCTTACTGAAGTACATAGTTTGTTTTAATAGATTGAATTAGGGACCTAAATTGTCCTGTATTGACTATGTATGTTTGGGGGACTTTATAAATACCCTACCCTAGTTGATATATATAGGGAGCTAATTAGGTTTAATCAAAGAAACAATTAATAGCTCATTTAAAAGTTTGGATAATATGTGCAATTCACTCATTTTATTTGAGATTAATATATCTCTACTTAATGTTAGAATGACTCCTACATTTTATCTTATTATTTACATTACTTCAGGGAACAATTCAAGGTGGCTGGAGGGCGGGAGCTATGATGAAGGCTAGCTGTGGAACACAGTCCACAATAGTAGCGGGATATGGAGGGGTTGGGTTGTTTCCTTTAAATAAACCTGTTTCTTTATCTGGAAGGGGTAGTTGGAGGTAGTAAGAAGTATGAGGTTTTATATGGGTAAGAAGAAGGGGGGGATTTTCAACACAGACACATAGGGAGGAATGATCTTGGCAAATTTCTGGCTCAATGGGAAGTTCCCAAATATTCTCCTTTCTTTTAGTGGGTATGGCTAATGCCATTAAAATTGCCACATGGAATGTGAAAGGCCTCAGGCAACAATTGAAACAATATGAAGTGCTGAAGCATTTAGCATTATTATCCATAGATGTTGTATTTATACAGGAGTCACATCTTCTGGACTCGGAGGCAAATCAAGTCAGGAGACAACAAGTGGGTCATATCTTTTCAGCAGGGGGTACTACCCAAAGTAGTGGGGGTTTGATCCTCATATCAAAAAAAATCCCTTTTCTCTCATTCAATTGATCAGTGATCCACAGGGTAGATTTGTTTTTATTCACTGCACTTTATACACTATTGAACTGTTGTTGAGAAGTGTTTATGGACCCAATGTGGACTCTCCAGACTTCTTCACACAGCTGATCAATGTCTTAACTCCTTTTTTATCATTACCAATAATCCTCAGTGGTGACATGAATACTGTTTTGACCCTCACTTGATCACTGCAAAGATCTAGCAGAAGTCTTTCACCAACTCACGAGCATTCAGTGAGTTGGTTGACTATTTTGGATTATGCGATGTATGGCGTATATTTCATCCCACTGAAAAGGGCTATACTTTTATTTCCCCTGTTCACAATACCACATCCCGTATTAATTACTTACTGTTATCTCAAATTCTCCTGGTTGGAGTTCTGAATGTATCCATTCAACCTGGCCCACCCTCTGATCATTCATTAGTAATCTGTCATTTATCCTTTTTATCTTCTCCCAAAAGGAATGCACAGTGAAAAATTAATAATCAGCTGTTGAAGGAACCTACAGTGATCTCCACGCTCAGCAAACACATTGAGCAATTCAATGAGCTCCATCTAAGTTCCACGTCCAGACCAGACCACATATGGGGTGCTTTTAAAGCCTATATTAGGGGCATACTGATTAGCTTATCTTCCCAAAGAAAGAAAAGAAGGGAGCAAGAGTTACTCAACCTACTCACTCAGATTTGTGCAATTGAAACAAGTTTGACACCCCATTCCCTAGAAGATATTAGACAAAAGTTAGCTAAATTGGGGGATGCTTACCTGGAGATTCTAATAGAAAAAGTCAAATTTGCTATGCTGAGAACAAAAGCATCATATGCAGACCAGGGGGGAAAGGAAGGGCATCTATTGGCACTCAGACTCAAACAACAGGAATCATCTAAATACATTCCATCTATCCGTTCCCAAGAAGACAACACTTTGAAAACATCCCCATTAGATATTGTATCTGAATATAGAGCCTATTCTATCAAACTGTATGGTTCCATGTCAGATCCATCCTCAGACCATGAGTTAGACTGTTATCTAACTGCATCCAAACTACCCTTTCTCTCAGAGACAAAGCAACAGTCACTTATAGCCCCCCCATATCTTATACGGAGAGAGCTAAAATGATTCAGTGCTACCTTCTGACAAAACACCGGGTCTGGACGGCTTCTCGGATAACTTTTATAAAAAATTCCAAAAGCAGTTAATTCCCTTACTATTGCCCCTATTTCAACAAATTTTATCGGGTGCATCTGTAGAGCACACTTTATTCAAAGCATTAATTGTTCTTATTCTTAAACCTGATAGAAACCCAAAATTAACTACTAGCTACCATCCAATATCCTTACTAAATCAGGATTTAAAATACTAACTAAATTAATAGCTGAACGTATCAACGTCATCTTACCGGAACTTATTGGACCCGAACAAGTGGGTTTCATGAAAGGGCGCTCATCGGTAGACCATCTCCGAACACTCTTGCACATTCTCTCAGCATCTAGAGATGTTCATTTTCCTGCAGTTTTAGTTTCGCTCGATGCTGAGAAAGCATTCAATAGAGTGAACTGGAACTTTTTTCTTCGTGCCCTCAATGCATATAAATTCCCCTTAAAATTCCAAAACTGGATAAAAGCACTATATCATGCCTCTTCGGCGCGGATTACTGCCAATGGTGTGATATCCAATCTTTTCCCCTTACAATCCGGTACTAGACAGGGATGTCCCCTATCTCCTATAGTTTTTAATTTATATCTGGAACCCCTGATCAGTAGACTAATGGACTGTGAACAGATCCAGGGTATACCTGTCACATCCCAAATAATTAAGGTCTCAGCATATGCTGATGACATTCTCTTACAACTATCCTATCCAGATACTTCCTTTCTCCCCATGCTATCACTTGTCGGAAAATATAGTCAATTATCTAACTACAAACTAAATATAGATATAACGCTTGTATTTCCCCTTAACCATATGGTAATCAAAAGATCCGTCACTGAGCGGGGTTTGTCATGGAAACAAGATTCCTTAAAATATCTGGGTATCATAATCCCTAGGAATCTGGCCCTTTTTCAAAAACTAAATTTAGACTCCCTCGTGAAAATTATTAGCCTGGATCTAGATAGGTGGTCTAAACTCCCTATCTCCCTATGAGGCAGAGTCAACTTAGTTAAGATGAACGTATTTCCTAGACTTTTCTACCCCCTACAATTACTTAATATCTGGTTACCTCTTTCTTAGTTCAGTAATATTCACAGGCTTATCACGAGATTAATTTGGTCTAACAAACAACCTAGACTGGCTTATTTCAAGTTAGCGGCCCTCAAAGATAAAGGGGGTTTACGCCTCCCTCATTTAACTTTCTATCATTGGGCCAGCCACACTGTTAAATACCTTTGATGGTTATCCCTCAAGGAAGAAGTATTTACTTCACCTTTCTCTCCCCAATGGCTTAAAATTGAATTATCTCTCATTCATGCCAATGGTTTAAACCCAGCTGCACTTCTCCATATTAAGGCCAGGGCACTTCCTCCAAGTTTAAAACCAATCCCCATTGCCACTTCCATTAAAATTCACTCACAACTATGTAACTTTCTTAAATATAATCACATTCAGGATCCATCACAGCCTGTATGGGGAATCCAAATTTAAGATATACAACAAAGTACTTGTGGCTAGCTGGCTACCTCATACCACTGAACCACACCTTTACTCATTTATTTCAGAAGAGAACTTCTGGCTCTCCTCTGCTGAAATTTTAAACATCTACAATATACCCACAAATTATATCTTCAAATTTTTCCAACTTAAACATCTCATGTTGAAAATCTTCAGACTAACTCCTCCTCAACAGGATATACCAGCCTTTCATAGAAAAATAGGCCCCTTAGTTGGCCCCCCTCAATCGGTGTCCAGTTGCTACAAAATACTATATAATTGGGCTTATCCAACATGTTTTGCTCCATTGGACTACTGGGCAACCTTTTTTCCTGACCAAGCACTAGACTGGACTGCACTATGGCAAAATTGCCATAAATACATTACCCAAGACAGGCTACGTCTTACCCAATTTCATATATTACATAACTTATATTATTCCCCACAGAAACTATTTAAATGTGGTCTTCTCTCATCACCCACTTGTACTAGATGTAGGAAAGAAGAAGGCTCTCTATACCACATCTTCTGGACTTGTCCCAAAATTACTCCACTCTGGACTAATATTCAACAAAAAATGGACCCTTTATTGGGTCTGCAGGAGCTATTCACCCCAGAAATCTGCCTACTAGGTGCATACATGAGGATTCCTGTGCCTATTAAAAGATACCACATAGCCCTTATCTCCATGTCAGTTAAGAAATTAGTTCTACATCATTGGAAGGACAGTGATGACATCTCCTACTCAGAATGGCTCAATGAACTCCTTGCAAATCTCAGGACAGAGAAAGCAATAGCGAGTCTTAATAATAAGCCTGAGAAATATGCTCAAATATGGGACCCCCTACATACATTGTATTCCCTCTGAGATTACCACCCCTGTATATATAATTTCTTTGTCCAAGTAGATTTTAGATGAATATCTGTGTTGAATTAGTGGGGAGGGATTACTAAGGTTGGTGGGGGGAAGAGGGGGTGGGAGGAGGGGGGAGGGATGAGGACAGATCCTTTGTATTGTATATATCATGTCAAATATACCCTGTTGTTTCCTGGAACTGTTCTCATTATTGTGAAAATTTAATAAACCTTAATTTGAAAAAAAAAAAAAATACTAAAGCTGTCCAAACTTTCCCCTACCCCAGAAGAACAGGGTGGTAACCAGAAATCATTACCAAGCCTTAGCAGGAAGAAGACAATAGGATAACATGGAGGATGAAGGGGATGATTCCAATTCATCCACCGTATCTTCTAAATTAGACCCCTCTTCAGACTCTCAGCCAGATACTGTTAAAAAGCAATATGGGAAATCCTACTAGAAAGGGTCACAATCCCACCCAAATTAGCATCTGAATAAGGGATGAACACAGACACATAGGGAGGAATGATCTTGGCAAATTTCTGGCTCAATGGGAAGTTCCCAAATATTCTCCTTTCTTTTAGTGGGTATGGCTAATGCCATTAAAATTGCCACATGGAATGTGAAAGGCCTCAGGCAACAATTGAAACAATATGAAGTGCTGAAGCATTTAGCATTATTATCCATAGATGTTGTATTTATACAGGAGTCACATCTTCTGGACTCGGAGGCAATCGAGTCAGGAGACAACAAGTGGTCATGTCTTTTCAGCAGGGGTACTACCCAAAGTAGTGGGGTTTGATCCTCATATCAAAAAAAATTCCTTTTCTCTCATTCAATTGATCAGTGATCCACAGGATAGATTTGTTTTTATTCACTGCACTTTATACACTATTGAACTGTTGTTGAGAAGTGTCTATGGACCCAATGTGGACTCTCCAGACTTCTTCGTACAGCTGATCAATGTCTTAACTCCTTTTTTATCATTACCAATAATCCTCAGTGGTGACATGAATACTGTTTTTGACCCCTCACTTGATCACTTCAGCAGATCTCGCAGAGGTCTTTCACCAGCTCAACGAGCATTCAGTGAGTTGGTTGACTATTTTGGATTATGCGATGTATGGCGTGTATTTCATCCCACTGAAAAGGGCTATACTTTTATTTCCCCTGTTCACAATACCACATCCCGTATTAATTACTTACTGTTATCTCACATTCTCCTGGTTGGAGTTCTGAATGTATCCATTCAACCTGGCCCACCCTCTGATCATTCATTAGTAATCTGTCATTTATCCTTTTTATCTTCTCCCAAAAGGAATGCATGGTGAAAAATTAATAATCAGCTGTTGAAGGAACCTACAGTGATCTCCACGCTCAGCAAACACATTGAGCAATTCAATGAGCTCCATCTAAGTTCCACGTCCAGACCAGACCACATATGGGGTGCTTTTAAAGCCTATATTAGGGGCATACTGATTAGCTTATCTTCCCAAAGAAAGAAAAGAAGGGAGCAAGAGTTACTCAACCTACTCACTCAGATTTGTGCAATTGAAACAAGTTTGACACCCCATTCCCTAGAAGATATTAGACAAAAGTTAGCTAAATTGGGGGATGCTTACCTGGAGATTCTAATAGAAAAAGTCAAATTTGCTATGCTGAGAACAAAAGCATCATATGCAGACCAGGGGGGAAAGGAAGGGCATCTATTGGCACTCAGACTCAAACAACAGGAATCATCTAAATACATTCCATCTATCCATTCCCAAGAAGACAACACTTTGAAAACATCCCCATTAGATATTGTATCTGAATATAGAGCCTATTCTATCAAACTGTATGGTTCCATGTCAGATCCATCCTCAGACCATGAGTTAGACTGTTATCTAACTGCATCCAAACTACCCTTTCTCTCAGAGACAAAGCAACAGTCACTTATAGCCCCCCCATATCTTATACGGAGAGAGCTAAAATGATTCAGTGCTACCTTCTGACAAAACACCAGGTCTGGACGGCTTCTCGGCTAACTTTTATAAAAAATTCCAAAAGCAGTTAATTCCCTTACTATTGCCCCTATTTCAACAAATTTTATCGGGTGCACCTGTAGAGCACACTTTATTCAAAGCATTAATTGTTCTTATTCTTAAACCTGATAGAAACCCCAAATTAACTACTAGCTACCATCCAATATCCTTACTAAATCAGGATTTTAAAATACTAACTAAATTAATAGCTGAACGTATCAACGTCATCTTACCGGAACTTATTGGACCCGAACAAGTGGGTTTCATGAAAGGGCGCTCATCGGTAGACCATCTCCGAACACTCTTGCACATTCTCTCAGCATCTAGAGATGTTCATTTTCCTGCAGTTTTAGTTTCGCTCGATGCTGAGAAAGCATTCAATAGAGTGAACTGGAACTTTTTTCTTTGTGCCCTCAATGCATATAAATTCCCCGTAAAATTCCAAAACTGGATAAAAGCACTATATCATGCCTCTTCGGCGCGGATTACTGCCAATGGTGTGATATCCAATCTTTTCCCCTTACAATCTGGTACTAGACAGGGATGTCCCCTATCTCCTATACTTTTTAATTTATATCTGGAACCCCTGATCAGTAGACTAATGGACTGTGAACAGATCCAGGGTATACCTGTCACATCCCAAATAATTAAGGTCTCAGCATATGCTGATGACATTCTCTTACAACTATCCTATCCAGATACTTCCATTCCCCATGCTATCACTTGTCGGAAAATATAGTCAATTATCTAACTACAAACTAAATATAGATATAGCGCTTGTATTTCCCTTAACCATAAGGTAATCAAAAGATCCTCACTGAGCGGGTTTGTCATGGAAACAAGATTCCTTAAAATATCTGGGTATCATAATCCTAGGAATCTGGCCCTTTTCAAAACTAAATTTAGACTCCCTCGTGAAAATTATTAGCCTGGATTTAGATAGGTGGTCTAAACTCCTATCTCCCTATGAGGGCAGAGTCAACTTAGTTAAGATGAACGTATTTCTAGACTTTTCTACCCCACAATTACTTAATATCTGGTTACCTCTTTCTTGGTTCAGTAATATTCACAGGCTTATCACGAGATTAATTTGGTCTAACAAACAACCTAGACTGGCTTATTTCAGGTTAGCGGCCCCTCAAAGATAAAGGGGTTACGCCTCCTCATTTAACTTTCTATCATTGGGCCAGCCACACTGTTAAATACCTTTGATGGTTATCCCTCAAGGAAGAAGTATTTACTTCACCTTTCTCTCCCCAATGGCTTAAAATTGAATTATCTCTCATTCATGCCAATGGTTTAAACCCAGCTGCACTTCTCCATATTAAGGCCAGGGCACTTCCTCCAAGTTTAAAACCAATCCCCATTGCCACTTCCATTAAAATTCACTCACAACTATGTAACTTTCTTAAATATAATCACATTCAGGATCCATCACAGCCTGTATGGGGGAATCCAAATTTAAGGATATACAACAAAGTACTTGTGGCTAGCTGGCTACCTCATACCACTGAACCACACCTTTACTCATTTATTTCAGAAGAGAACTTCTGGCTCTCCTCTGCTGAAATTTTAAACATCTACAATATACCCACAAATTATATCTTCAAAATTTTCCAACTTAAACATCTCATGTTGAAAATCTTCAGACTAACTCCTCCTCAACAGGATACACCAGCCTTTCATAGAAAAATAGGCCCCTTAGTTGGCCCCCCTCAATCAGTGTCCAGTTGCTACAAAATACTATATAATTGGGCTTATCCAACATGTTTTGCTCCATTGGACTACTGGGCAACCTTTTTCCTGACCAAGCACTAGACTGACTGCATATGGCAAAATTGCCGTAAATACATTACCCAAGACAGGCTACATCTTACCCAATTTCATATATTACATAACTTATATTATTCCCCACAGAAACTATTTAAATGTGGTCTTCTCTCATCACCCACTTGTACTAGATGTAGGAAAGAAGAAGGCTCTCTATACCACATCTTCTGGACTTGTCCCAAAATTACTCCACTCTGGACTAATATTCAACAAAAAATGGACCCTTTATTGGGTCTGCAGGAGCTATTCACCCCAGAAATCTGCCTACTAGGTGCATACATGAGGATTCCTGTGCCTATTAAAAGATACCACATAGCCCTTATCTCCATGTCAGTTAAGAAATTAGTTCTACGTCATTGGAAGGACAGTGATGACATCTCCTACTCAGAATGGCTCAATGAACTCCTTGCAAATCTCAGGACAGAGAAAGCAATAACGAGTGTTAATAATAAGCCTGAGAAATATGCTAAAATATGGGACCCCCTACATACATTGTATTCCCTCTGAGATTACCACCCCTGTATATATAATTTCTTTGTCCAAGTAGATTTTAGATTAATATCTGTGTTGAATTAGTGGGAGGGATTACTAAGGTTGGTGGGGGAAGAGGGGTGGGGTGGACGGAAGGGGAGGGATGAGGACAGATCCTTTGTATTGTATATATCATGTCAAATATACCCTGTTGTTTCCTGGAACTGTTCTCATTATTGTGAAAATTTAATAAACCTTAATTTGAAAAAAAAATAAAAAAGAAAAATACGAAAGCTGTCCAAACTTTCCCCTACCCCAGAAGAACAGGGTGGTAACCAGAAATCATTACCAAGCCTTAGCAGGAAGAAGACAATAGGATAACATGGAGGATGAAGGGGATGATTCCAACTCATCCACTGTATCTTCTGAATTAGACCCCTCTTCAGACTCTCAGCCAGATACTGTTAAAAAGCAATCTGGGAAATCCTACTAGAAAGGGTCACAATCCCACCCAAATTAGCATCTGAATAAGGGATGAACCGCACCTTTCTTTGCTAATCCTCAATGTATGCAGTATTAAGGCATACAAAAAGAGACTCACAACTCTTCAATTGTTGAAGGACTTTACTAATGACTTTATCTTTATTCACGATACAAGGGTAAATACAACACATGAAATGTCACACTCAAAAAAACTTTGGTTGTTGGGACCATCTTTCTGGTCTCAAGACCTGGACACATGTGATGGGGTTGGAATATTAATAAAAGATTACCAATTCACAGTACAGAGGGTGGTTGATATTAGTTTGGGAAGGGCTCTTTTGTTAGTCCTAAGCAGAGATACAGAATCATTTAGGTTACTTAATGTTTATGCCCCCCAGAGCATAACATCCCATTCTGCACTTTTTTCTTTAATCCAACCTTATCAGCACATGAGAAAACATATTATTTTGGGTGGAGATTTTAATTGTCCCTTGTCATTAATGGATAAAGGTGGCCAGACCACTAAGTTATTTGTTGATTCAAATTGTCTGAATGATGTCATAAAGACAGCAGGGCTTGTTGACAGATATGTTTCGATTGACTCTAAGGATGCTAAAACATTCTCAAATCTCACTGGCAACGCCTATTGATTATATATTTATCTTCAAGTCTTTACATGGTAAACAAACTCAGGTTACTCCCTGTGAAACTTCAGACCACTTAACGGTTTCATTATATTGCACCCTGGACCCACTTGCCATCTCTCTCTCCCCCCAAACGTATTTACTTCAAGATGGATGTTAAACAACTCTCTGTTATCTTATTCAGATATGGAGGAAAAATTAGCTGATTTACTGTCAGTAAGGTTTTCTGTAATAGAAGCTTTTGAGCCACTCACAGATTGGTGGTTTAATACTAAAATTGAGTTAAAGGCTTCCTTTATTAGACATTCTGTTAAAAATACAATATCTACCTATTTGCAGTACTTAAAATTAAGAGATAAACTGTAAAAATCAATTTCAAGAGCTTCTGAATTTAGATTAGATTTAACCAGAAAAATACAGTAACTTAAGGCAGAAATGTTTCAGTACCAATACAATCAAGCTGAATCATTGCATTTTGAAGCATAACTTGGCACCCAAGGCTCAATGCCCTCTTTGGACATTTATAAGAGTTGCCGGAATAGAATAAGTCATTCTGGAATTGACATAATTCTTGACCCATATACCAAACTGCAGCACTCGGATCACAATAAAATCCCAAAAGTCTCACAGATTTATATTCAGGAAATATTTGGCACTCCCTCCTCAGCAACTGGTGATGTTGGATGTTTATGGAATTTAAATATTCCCCACACAGATCAGGCGTCCCATTTAGATTTAACCTCCCCAGTCATCCCAACTGAAGTTACTGCAATTTGGGGGAAATTAAAGAAAAACTCAGCACCCGGAAGTGATGGACCTACCAATGAGCTATATATTAAATATGCAAATTATTTTGCTCCAATCTTGGCTGATATGTTCTGTTACATTTTATCTTCAGAAACCTTTCCTGACATTATGTCTCAAGCATTGGTAATGTCATTGTATAAAAAAGGTGATGAAAGGGATCTCACCAATTGGAGACCAATTAGTTTTCTTAATGTGGACTACAAAGTCCTTGCATTAATATTGTTAGCTCACCTCTCCAAGGTAACTAAATTGGTTATTAGTGATGCACAATCCTGTGTAGTAGAGGGCAGATTGATGTTTACAAATCTGATATATCTAAGAGGCTTGATGACTTCTATTTCTGATCCTAAAATAAAATGACTGATCTTGGCCTTAGACCAAGAAAAGGCTTTCAATTGTGTGGATCATAACTACCTATTTAACATTTTGCAGGTACACCATATCCCAAATTGTTTTATAAGATGGATTTCTGTACTGTACTGTACAAATCAGCTATAATTATTCCTTATGCTAATGGTATCCAAGGTGTGCCCTTTTTTGGGGAAAAAATAGGGTTCAAGAGGGTTGCCCACTCAGTCCCCTATTGTTTGTATTTCAGATAGACCCCTTGGTTAGGAGAATCTCTATAAACCCTGAAATGCCATCTATTCCCCTCCCTAATGTTTTCTTTGCCCCCAAAATTAGTCTCTATGCAGACAACCTCTGCATCTGCACTACACCAGAGCTAAATGAAAGCCTTTTTAAACAAGAAATAATGGAATTTGAAAATGCATCAGGATCTAAGCTGAATTATGATAAGAGTCAGGAATTGGTTCTACCTCCTCATCCTCTAATAGAGGACCCAGATAATTTTACAAATATACAGACGTCATCTGAATCTATTAAAATTCTGGGTATCCAATTTGGGAGCTCTGATGAGGCAGCTCTGAACTGGCCTCAGGCTCTTCAGGGAGCAGAACAGATGATCTCAATGTGGAAGAATAAGACCATTGTTAAAAAGGAAAGGGTCTCCTTGTTATACACTTTAATTGTTCCCTTATTTTTACACATCGCTTATATCTTCCCTATACCCCTTAATATGGAGACTAGATTAATGAATATCTTCTTCCAGGGCATCTGGGGTAGCAGACTCAACCCCATCAAAAGGGGACATACCTATCATGACTACCCTGTAGGTGGAGTACGGATGGTTAACCCTTTACTATATTTCTATAGCTTGTTTTTTTACCTTAATTTTCTTCCACTGTTGTCACAACCCATTCAGGAAGGATATAAGTATTTGAGTTTTATTCTAGAACAACCTTTTCAAGAATGGTTATCCCCCTTATGTTCTACCTCGGACTTTGATGAGGTTTCAACTTCTACCTTATTTACATGCAGCGTATGTGAAACTGAAATTATGGCATGTGACCCCTCAGTCATTACAAAGTAACTCTAGGAAATCCCTTTATGACTTTATTTTAAATAGTAACTTTTATGAGATACCACAGGTTCTAATCAGCTATGACTCCAAAATGTCCACTGTTTTCTCCCAGCTTACAGATAAACGGTACCACAAAAAGTCTGGGATGCGGTATGGCTATCCTGTCATGACAGACTACGAGTCACAAACATAAAGTAGTGGAAGAATGTATGTGTCCAAGGCCCATATGCTTAGGGATAGTAGAATCCCCAAATGTTTTTTATTTGAAATGCTCCTTTGCAACAGAATTTTGGTTACTAACATTAAAATCATGGGGCATAGATACAGTCTTGCATATTACATGTGAAATATTGGTACTTGGGCTATACCCTGCTTCCATGATCAATGCCATCCAAGTACACTCAGAATTTTCTTTGCTTTTACTAAATATTATCTGTGGTAGGCACGATAAGCCCTTCTTTTTCAACAACAAGAATTGTCCCAGCAGCAAGTCTTACTACAGATTAAAAATAATTTAACAACACTGTTTAATGAGGAATGCAAAAAGGATATTGTTAAGGCTAGGGGTTGGGGGAAGCATTTTGTATGGTTACAGAATGTTAGGCAACTGCTTTCCCCATGCCAGCTCAGGTAATATTCTCCTCTACGCAGATGATGCCATCATCTTCACAAGTAAGCCTGACCGTTACCTCTTGGAAACGCAACTCCAGAAAAACTTTTCGGCTGTTGAAGCATGGTTCTCAGATCACAAACTTCTGATGAACTATAAAAAAGGAAGGCTATGCGATTTGCTAACCCCAACAACATGCATAAAGTTTATCAACCAACCATATGTAACAGCTATAATGCCCTGCTAGAACAGGTAAATATCTTCAAATACCTAGGGGTAACCCTCGACAGCTTTCTATCCTTCACCAACCACGTTGAGCATGTTGTAAAGGCAGTTAATACTAGGACTGGCATCCTATAGAGGCACAGACACTGTATGACCTGAGATGCACTCTGACATGCAGTGACTAGCTTGATCATTTCCATCATCGAATATGAATAGGTGGTATATGGCACTGCCTCTGATACAACTCTTAAAAGGATCAACACAGCACTAAATAAGTCCTGTAGGCTAATAACTAGAGCCCCCAGACTTACATATACCTGTGACTTATATTCTCAGACCAACTGGCTGTACCTGAAAGGCAGGATGAAACACCAAGTATGTCTCCTAGGGGAGAAAACCTGCCTAGGCTTACCCCCCTCCCCGGCAATACAGCAACTCCTCACTCTGGTGACCAATCCTCATCAGAAGCGATGCATGTCCAGAAAGTCTCAAGTCCCCTTCTGCTGAACCTCACAAGTTCAGGAGTCCTTTGCCTACCGTGCACCTTTTTGGCTAAATGACCTCCCCATGACAAAAATTACTGTAGGACCCTTTAAAAGAAAACTTTGCCAACACCTTACTGCACTTTGCAGCTGTGACTGCCAACCTAATTAGCATTACCCTCACCTCCTCCAAACATCATTATTCTGTCTACCCCTACCCCCTCAATATTCCCCCTTACTCTCCTCCTTCTTCCCCCTTCCCTACCCTCACCCCACCTCTACCCCCTCTCTCCATTCTCTCCCTACCCCTCATGCCTCCATACCCACACCCCCTGTCACCACCACCCTCAACCTCCTCCATACTCCCCACCTCCATATCCTACCTTCTCCCCCATCACCCTCCCTTTAACCAGACAAGGTCAACTCTAACTGATTCACTTCTGCTTGGCACAATGCTGTTACAATGTGCAAATTCTGCTCACTTCTGTTTGACACTCTTGTGCACCAGTTTATCTGATATTTCTCTTGTATTTTTGAAATGCTGACAAGGTCAGCCCAGACTGATTTATTTCTGTTATATTCTGAAAAATATGCCTATTCTTCTGTTTTGATGCTCTTGTATGCCAAATTATCTGATTTTCTCTTTTGCATTGTTTGTCTCATTATGACATGGAACCTTCATAAATGAGCTTTTAGCTCAAAGGAATTACAATCCAAGAATTAAATAAATAGAAATAAAGAAATGCTAGATGGGTTCTGTAAAGATGCCTCAAAGGCATTGAACCCCTGAGATTATTGTACTGATCAATTTGCATTGTGGAAGTGTGATAGAAAGGCAAATCAGAAAGTGCAAGCAGCAATGTGTATTAAGGCACTAGGACCTACTCTGGATTAAGTTAGATTGAACTGTGTTGAACTTAAAGTAGCAAATGACTCTTTTAGAAAATGGAATGAATTGTTGGTGGATAGGTGTGCGAGGCGCTGCCTCGTTCCTGCAGTAATGTTTATTGACAAAGGTTAAACTGACTTTACTACATACGAAATACCCTTTTCTTTGTCTACTCTTTCTTGGCTGGCCAGCTTCTCTGCTGTTTGTTTTTTCTACTAATGTAACTACACAACTCCTCCCTGGTTTGATCACTAAGGAAGGAGAATTTTTTTACTGCACTGTTTATATTATTTTTCTCAGACACACACAAACACAAGCTGCTTCAGAAATGTGTAACACTACTTTTTGTTTACAGTGCAGAAAATGCATTTTACAAATGCTCGATTGTTGTATTACTGTGTGTTCTATGAATTTGAAGTGGGATTTTTCTACTCTAATTAGAGAAAAGCTTCAAGGTCGAGTGCTCTGTGATATCTTGAGATGTTTTAATTACTGATCTAAGTCAGCCTTGAATAGTTTCTTTAGAGATCAAAAGAGTGGGCGGGTGTAGGAAGTGAAATAATGTTTTTGCTTTGCGGCATAAAGTTTTTTCTTATAGGTCATGACATTACATTTAAATGTTTTTGCCTTATTATATGATTAAATGTGCAGGAATATTTCTTATTCAAAAGTACATAGTTCTGTTTTTTTTTTTACTTTTTATTTATAAAGTTTTAAATGTTATAACAAGATAACATAAAACCAGCAGAGATGGGTACGCAGACCCTGTTGAAGATGAAATTAACAAATGGTATAAGATATATCTAGAAAAGGCAATTAGAGTCCATTCAACATCAAGATTAACTAGCATTCTGACAGGAGATAGAGTCCAGCAAGGTAATATTGTAGCATATAACACTTTCACCTACATTATGCCTCAAAGACCTTTTCACCAGTATTCTCCACCCCCCCGCAGGAGAAGAAAAAGCACTGGGGGAAAACTTAGTTATTAAACTACAGATGACCATTAAATAAATAAAACAGATGAGCTAGACTCAATAAAGTTGCATTTCACCCCTACACCTCTAGGCTGTCAAAGAACCATGTAGGGAGACAGTATTTACCAGGTAGATTATCTATAGTCCATTAATTGAGTGGAGTGTACTCACACTCCTAAACAACTAACAAGCCACCCTCCAGAAAAAACAACTAATAATATATGTAAAGGTTTTCACTAGGAGCTAAGCAAACAAGCAACAAATGAGAAATGAACATGGCATTATAATGCTTCACAACAACATTCTAGTACTTCAGGGTGGAAAAGCAGTCAAATCATAAATCAGCCATTGTCCACATCATCTTCTATAATGTCCACGGGAGGTTCCAGCTCAGCTATTAATTTGGTAGCAAAGGTGGATGCAGATTCTGGCTCAGTAAAAATACGAGTCTTAGTTTTGTGCCGTACCTGAAGTTGCACTGGAAATAACAACTGAGCTTCTATGCTATGTGGCAGCAGATCCTTTTTAACTATTTGGAGAACTTTCTTTTTTGTGCGAGTTTGGGAGGAGATATCAGGAAAGAAAGCCAATTTACTTCCCTCCCAAACAATCTCTCCCTGAGCCCTTGCAGCTTGCAGCAAAGAAATTCATGCATCTGTGCTGGAGAGCATGATGATCACTATAAGAGGCTGCTGATCCTCTGACCCATGCAGGCGAGACCTCACAGGAATCACAAAGGTCTTCAGCACAGAAATGTCAGAGTCATCAGGCAACAATCTGAGGTCAGTAAAAATCAACCTATTTATGGCTGACAATAAGTCCTTTTGTCCGGCAAAATGGGGAGGAAACCCAACCACTCGAACATTGGCCTGGCATTGAGCATTTTCAAGGGCTTCCACTTTAGCCCATAAGAAACTGAGGTTCCTCACAAAATGGGCATTGTGCTCCTGTTATTGCTTGGTCTCTTGAGACAGTTCAGAGACAGACTTAGTATTAGTTTGTATTTGATCATCCATTTCCTTGAACTTAGCCTCAACTGTAGCAAGTCAACGGTAAGTCTCGTTGCCTCTCTCCTGAAGCTTTTGCAGCATCGCTGCTACCTGTGTAGTCAGGAGGTTGTAGGCCCTAGCATCTGCAGAAGTAGTCAGCCCTGCTCCAGCTCAAGGTCCAGGCAACTGAAGAAGGTACCAATATAAGCCTTGGGATTGTAATTTATGCTCCTGTTTCAGGCTCATTTTAATCCAGCAATGTTGTATGTTGTAGGAGATGGTATCGGAGCTCCCGAACAAAGGCCTCCAGGTAGAAAGATAATCTTTTAAACTGATGACCAGTGGAGTTCAAAAGGTTTGCATCCACCATATTTGTTGCTCTACAGTAGCCCCCCCAACATAATTCTGTTTTAATGCAAAACGTATGATGTGGTATAAACTAATGTAATTAAATCCCCACCTTATGCCCTTACTAAACTCATCCTTTCAGTGGGATGTAATCCAAACAGTTGCCTGTTTGTCACAGCTTTCATTCATTTAAACCTAGCTGATATGGGGGGGGGGTCTGTAAATAAGTATTCCATTGTAAAACAGTATACAAGAAGGTTATTCTCTTCTGTTGCTAATATTTATATTAAAGGCCATTTATTGTTTTTTCAGTACATTGGTAGTTTATGTCATCTCATTTGTCAGGGGGTCCCAACTCTTAATATGCCCTGATTGTGTAAGAAACAGTTGTACTCCTCTTGTACTATCTCTTGTACTATCTTGCTTGTTAAGCATTAAAGGTTTAAAGTGGTGTTATTCTGATGCAAATTCTCCTTACTGGGGGGGGGGCACTTCTATAAGAAGACACATTTAGATTATACTATTTCATTATGGGTTAATCTTCTGACCTTGAATCCTCAGCCCTTGTCTTCAAGAAGACATGACTGGCTGAAATCCAACAGATGAAAGAATGTTACTGTAAGTTCTCATTAGACACAGTAAAGATTATATTTTCACTCTAACTTCTAATCAGGAATTTAACATTTTTATATTTTTCTAATGAATATATTGCCAGTGTTACTATGTGTACATGATCTGTATTACAAACATGCTCCTGAATGGGGGGGTCACCTCAAACCAAAAATTAAATTCTCTGTACTGGGGTTTCACTGCTGTGAATATCACATGCTACTTTCTGTTGTGTTTTGTTTCTTTTAGCATCCTTGCCAGTTTAACATTTTTTATATTAAGCTCTCTTTTTTTATCATGGGATGCCAATACCAAACTCCATGCACTACAAGGAGCTTGCATGGGGTGAGGGGATATGGATTGCCTGCATGCCCCCAACCCCATTGCTGACTGCTTTCCAGCAGTCTCTGATTCATAGCTGTTTTAGACAAAGGAGGGAGCATTGGAAGGAATACAGTGGTGCTCCTAGACTGAGTCACAAAATGTTTATAGACATGTAGTAACATAGCAACATAAAAACATAGAAGTTGACAGCAGATAAGGACCGCAAGGCCCATCCAGTCTGCCCATTTTTTTTTCTACCTTATAAATGTGCCATCGGCCTTTGCTCTGTCAATGACCTATATATTCATACTAATCTGTATTGTTCCCTTATGCCTGTCCCATGCCTGTTTGAAGCCCTGCACTGTATTCATATCCACCACTTCCTGAGGTAGGTTGTTCCATGCATCCACCACCCTTTCTGTGAAAAAGAACTTCCTCACATTACCACTTAGTCGGCCTCCCTCTAATCTCATGCTGTGTCCTCTTTTCCTGTTATTTTTCTTATATTGAAACATGTCAGACTCTTTCACCTTGTTAATGCCTTTAAGGTGTTTGAATGTTTCGATCATATCACCTCTCTCCCTCCTTTGCTCTAGGGTATACATATTGAGCTCCGTTAATCTGCCCTCATATGTTTTCTGATACAGTTCCTGCACCATTTTGGTTGCCCTTCTCTGGACTGCCTCAATTTGGTTAATGTCCTTGTAAAGGTGAGGCCTCCAGTACTGCAGGCAGTACTCCAGATGGGGCCTAACCAGTGTTTTTTAAAGAGGGATTATTACCTCCCTCTTCTGAATTGTGATACCCCTACTAATACACCCTAACATCCCCCTAGCCTTACCTACTGCTTTAGTGGTCTGCTTGGATGATTTCAGGTCATCGGTGATGATGATGCCCAAGTCTCTTTCTTCCCTTGTGACTGCCAGCAACTCCCCTCCCAGCCTATAGGTGGCTTCAGGGTTTCTGTTCCCTATGTGCAAGATCTTGCACTTCCTTGCATTAAACCCCAGTTGCCACTCTTCTGACCATTCTGCTAGTTTATCCAGATCTCTTCTCATTCTGCCCACCCCATCTGGATCATCTACTCTGTTGCAGATCTTGGTGTCATCTGCAAACAGACAAACTTTACACTCCAGTCCATCTGCAATGTCACTGATGAAGATATTGAAGGGGACTGGCCCCAGGACTATCCCTGAGGTACCCCCATAACATCTTGTGACTTGTATCTTTCTGACTGTATAGCATTTACCACCACTCTCTGTTTTCTGCTTGTCAACCAGTTTGCCACCCAGTTGACCAACGTCTGACCCACCTCGATCCTATCCAGCTTATTAATCAATCTTCTGTGTGAAACAGTATCGAAAGCTTTGCTGAAGTCAAGATAGGCGACATCAACTGCTCCGCCTTGGTCCACCACTCTGGTTACCAAGTCAAATAAATCTATGAAATTAGTTTGGCAGGAACTTCCTTTTGTAAACCCATGCTGTCTTGGATCCTGTGCTCCTAAGGATTCCAGGTGTTGCACTATCCTTTCCTTAAGGAGTGCCTCCATAATCTTGCCCACTACTGAGGTAAGACTGACTGGTCTGTAGTTCCCCTTCTCCTCTCTGCTATCATTCTTGTGGAGCAGGATCACATGAGCCCTTTTCCAGTCTTCTGGGACCTCTCCTATGCTCAGAGACTCACTAAGCAGTTGTGATAATGGCTCTGCTAGTACCACCCTTAGATCCTTTAGTACCCTGGGATGTATGCCATCAGGTCCCATTGCCTTGTCCACCCTGAGCTTATCGAACTCTTGTAGGACCCTTTCTTTTATGAAGAGTCTAGTGCTCACCTCCCTCCCCCCCCATGTCCTTGGTGCTGAGCTGTGGGCCCTGCCCTACTTTCTCTTCAGCAAATACTGAGCAGAAGTATCTATTTTGGATAGATGCTTTTACAGGGTCCTCCTCCTCACATGCCCCTTATCTCCTTTGATCTTAGCAATACCCCCTCTTTACTTTCTTCTTTCACCAAAGTATCTATAGAAAGTCTTGTCACCTTTTTTTACTGTTTGTGCTAGTGTTTCCTCAGTTTGGGCCTTTGTCTGTCTTACTGCCTTCTCTGCTTCCCTTAGGGAAGTTTGGTATGCCTCCCTATCTTCATCCTGCTGCGTTCCCTTATATCTCCTGAAGGCCAGCCTTTTGGTTCTGACCTGTTCTGCTACTGTTTTTGAGAACCAAAGTGGTTTCCTTCCTCTTTTGCACTTCCTTTTCTCTCTAACACAATGGGATGTTGCCTCAAGTATTGCATCCTTAATGCTTGCCAACTTTGTCTGTACCCCCTCACCTGTATTTCTTTTTGTCAAGGTTAGCTTAACTCTGTTGGCCATCTTATCAAAGTCAGCTCCTCTGAAGTCCCATATTTTTGCCTTGGAATGGGATGATTTAGTTGTAGTGGCCAAATTGAACCATACCATGTGATGGTCACTGGCCCCCAGGTAACCTTTTACCTGGAGATCTGTGATCCTTTCCCTGTTAGTCAGTACTAGATCTAGGATAGCCCAGTCTCTTGTGGTTTGTTGTACCAGTTGTTTGAGGCCCTCCCCCTGCAGGGAATCCACCATGTGTCTAATTATGGCAGATGTTCCTGCTGGTATTGACCAATCTGTATCTGGCATGTTGAAGTCTACCATTATCAGAACCTCCCCTTTAGCTGTCATGTTTTGTATATCTTCTAACAGTAATGTGTCTTGTCCTCCCCCCGGTCTGGGGGCCTGTAGACAACCACAGTTCTTATGGCTGTCCCATTTCCTGTTTCTAGGGTGACCCACAGTTCTTCTGGCTCCTTATTTGTATTCTGCATTTCTGTAGCTTTGATATTTTCATTGACATACAAGGCCACCCACCTCCTTTTTGCACCTCGGTCTCTTCTGAACAGTACATAGCCAGGTACTGAAGTCTCTCAAGTGTGGTTACTGGTAAACCACATCTCGCTAATTGCTACTATGTCCAGTTTAGCCCCTGTCATTATTGCCTGCAGGTCTGGGATCTTGTTTCCCAGACTGTGAGCATTTGTGTACATGATTTTCCATTGGCCAGATTTCAGTGTGCTAGTTGTTGGGTGAGGTCTGGCATTTCCCCTGTGCATCGTATGGGGAGCTGGACCTTTTTCCTTACCTGGTGATGCAAATTAACTGCAAACATGCTGAACTCCTGTTTGACCACTAGCTGAGGGGAGAGGGGTGTTCTTCCCATTCAACGTATTGGGTGCTGCACCCCTCTCCCCATTTGCTAGTTTAAATAATCTGCAAAGATGTCAAATTTCTGCCCCAATGCACTGACTCCCTCCTTAGTCAGATGCAGTCCATCAGATTTAAAGAACTTTCGCTCCCAAAACTGTTGCCAGTTCCCTACAAATTTGTGTCCTTTTTCCTGGCACCAGCCCTTGAGTCACAAGGCTTAGCCCCTATCTCCCCTTCTTTGACCTTCTGACCATCTTCCCCCCTCTCCCAGACTGGCAGGATCTCAGACAAGGAGATGCCGGATGAAATGGATGATAGTTTGTCACCCAGGCTAGTCAGGTGTTCCTTGGTCTCCACAACTGACCGGCTGGTGAGATCATTAGTCCCTATGTGTACCAGGACATCAATGTTTTCTCCTGCATCCTGAACAATTTTAACAATGTGGCCAGTGTCTCTCCATGCTGATGTACCTGGGAGACATCTGACCATTACCACTGGCTGGAGATAGGTATCAACTCCCCAAATTATGAAGTCTCCTATGATCAATTTTTTGGATTTCCTTTTTGCTTTTTTTGTTTTGGTTCCTGTTTTGGGTGAGTTTTGTTGTGTTAGCTCCTGTGCTGCAGTGTCCTGCTCTGCAGTGTCCTCTGCCCTTTGTTTGATTTTGGAGATAGAGGCAGATACCTGTTTGTAGTTTTTATATAATTTGTGGAGGTAATATGTTGGAGAGCACCGAGTGATAGTGCACCTGATTTGCCCCTCCTAACCACATGCCAACCTCCCAGACCAACTACCCTCTCTGCGGTCGAGTGCTTCTGTTGGATGTTGGGGAAATGAGTGGTGGTTCTTATAATATATTTCCTCTTGAATATGAAATTTGAGGTGTGCAATCTCTGCCCATGCTGCCTAGAGCTGAACCCTAAGATCTCCAATGGCCCAACATGTAGGACAGTGTCCTAAATCCTGTAAAACTGTCCTTGTGAAAAGAGTCCTGCAGTACCTGCAGTTAATGAGATCCATTCCAGATAAGTTGCTGGGTTTATAACCTGGTCAGAGTAATTAGAAGGAAAAAAATGAAAGCAAAAATTTAATTTTGTGTTTTGTTTGTTTGTTTTTGTATAACTTGTTATAACAAGTTAAATTACTAGTGCCCCTGTAAATGAGGTCACCGTGTGGATACCCCACTGATCAGCCCCTTCCTGCTTTGCCACAGGAAATGTCATGACTGTGCTACCCTATAAAGAGTGTAGTGTGGGGTGGTTGGGGATGGGGGTGGGTGGCTGGGCCCTTCCCCTGCCAAAAAAGAAGAACCACGGACGAAAGCAACAAGGAGGTAAGAGCAGAAACAATCAGTCAGCAACGAATGCAGTAACCCTGAAAGCTTATCCTAATGATAGATAAAACTGTAAAACCTGTAAAGCACCACCTGTAATAATTTTACAGAAGATATATCCTGTAAGAAACATTTTGCTACAGAGAAAAATAAAGCAGTAACAGAAGATATACCTTGCAAAACACAATTTGAATCAGAAGATTACAGCAGTAATCTGTTAGCACACACCAGTAGGCACACCTTGTAGTAATGCAGCAGAAGGTATACCCAGCAACAACAACTTGAATCAAAGAAAAATAAAGCAATAAAATGTTAGCAACAAACAGTAACAATCCCTGTGAGTACAAAATAAAAATAACAACGCACAGTAAATCTGCCTAGCCAAAAGAAGTCTTAATCCTTTCCCTTGCTCTGGTAAGGTTCTTTGCTCTGTCCTTTCAAGCAACCTAGAAGGAAAGAGCTCATGTGAAGCTAGGTGCATTGGCCAGCAAACGTAGTCTTCCATATAACTCAGTTGAAACTCTTCATAAACCTACCAGAGAGGAAGGGGACACTCTCCTCTCTGTTTTTGTTTTCTTTTGTTTTTCAGAAATCAAGCAATGACAGCTACAGCTGAGAGGGCAGCAGATGTCGTATTCAAGAGATTCCTGCTTAATTGAGAAAAATAATGCATCATTATCTAAAAGGTCAACACTAACATATTAAAAGGGGAAGGGCTTGATGCCCTCCTCTTTATTTTTCTTTTATCTTTCAGAAATATAAAGGTGCCTGTGCTAATCCTACTTACATTGTGACATATTGCCACAATGCTTCAGGACTTCAAGTGATCATGCTGCCTGCTATAATTTAATTACATTATCCCATGTGATCTGCTAAGAGACTTTCTAATAATTATGGCATCATCATGCTGTTCACAGCATGCCCTCATGTACATTTGCAGAGACTCATTAAGAAACATTTCAGTCTTTTCTTTAAATACATAGAAACATAGAATTTGATGGCAGATATAGACTGCCTGGCCCATCTAGTCTGCCCATTTTCCTACCTAATGGATAAGTTGCAGATCCTAGTTAACCAGCAGCCTACTTCCTGTTCCCCCCCCCACTAGAATTGCCTTAAGTCTGTCCCATGCATTCTTCAATTCCCCCACTGTTTTTGACTCCACTACTTCCTCAGGAAGGCCATTCCATGTATCCACAACCCTCTCCATGAAAAAATAGTTCCTCGTATTACCTCTGAGCCATTCCCCCTCTATCTTCAAACTGTGCCTCTTTGTTCTTGCACATCTCTTTTTCTGAAAGATGCTACCCTCGTAGACTTTGTTGATTCCATTGAGGTACTTGAAAGTTTCTATCATGTCCCTCCCACTCCCTCCTTTCCTTGAGGGTATACATATTAAGCACATTTAATCTCACTTCATATGTCTTCTGGTGCAGACCCTGCACCATTTTAGTTGCCCTCTTCTGGACAGCCTCCATCCTGTCTATGGCCTTGTGGAGATGGGGTCTCTAGAACTTCACGCAGTACTCCAGATGGGTTCTCTCCAACTGTCTGTTCAGAGGGATAACAACTTCATTTTCTACTGGTGATGCCTCTCCCTATGCATCCCAGTATCTCGCCAGCCTTCCTAACTGCCTTCTCACATTGCTTGCCCACCTTTAGGTCATCTGATATGACTACCCCCAGGTCCCTTTCCATTTTTGTTGTTGTTAGTATCTCACCCCCCATCGTGTCCTCTTCCCCTAGGTTTTTGTTTCCAAGGTGCATTACTTTGCACTTCTCTGCATTGAATCTTAGCTGCCATATATTTGACCATTCCTCCAACCTTGCCAGGTCCCTTATTATCCTTTCCACCCCACCTTGTGTATCAACCCTGTTGCAGTATTTATGTCATCTGCAAAGAGACATCCTTTTCCTTCCAGTCCCTCTAGAATGTCACTTATAAAGACATTAGAGAGGACCAGTCCCAGTACCAAACCTTGCGGTACTCTGCTAGTAAACCCCTTTCTTCAGAGTGGACTCCGTTTACTATTACCCTTTGCATCCTGTTGTCCAGCCAGTTTTTTTACCCAGCCTACCATCTTGGGACCTACTCCAAGGCTGGCTAACTTGTATATTAATCTTTTGTATAGGACTGTGTCAAATGCTCTGCTAAAGTCTAGGTAGACCATGTCCACAGCCCCTCCCTGGTCTACTACTTTGGTTACCCAGTCAAAGAAATCTATTAGATTCATCTGACATGATCTTCCCACTGTGAATCCATGCTGCTTTGGGTCCTTTGCCCCACAGGCCTCTATGAACTCAACAATTCTTTCCTTCAGAAGTGATTCCATCAATTTTCCTACCACTGAGGTCAAACTAACAGGTCTGTAGTTTCCTGCCTCTGTCTTGCTCCCACTTCTGTGAATGGGAATCACATCCACTCTCCTCCGGTACTCAGGTACCACATCATCTTCCCATGATTTGTTAAAAAGGTTAGTCAGTGGTGTCACTAGTTCTACACTTAGTTCTTTTAGAATTCTAGGGTGAATCCTGTCAGGCTCATTGCTTTGTCCACCTTCAGCTTTAAGAGTTCTTTCAGAACCCTTTCTTCAGTGAATGGACTGGTATCGACCCTCCTATCCAGAGTGCTTCTATTCTTTGATTTAGATACCTCCCCCTCCTCCTCTTTTGTGAATACTGAGCAGAAGTATTTGTTCAGTATCCTTACTTTATCACTGTCACCCTCTGCCCACCCTCCCTTCCCTTTATTAAGCCTCACTATCCCTCCCTTGGTCTTTCTTCACTCCCTGATGTACCTATAAAAGGTTTTATCCAACTTCTTAACTGAGTTGGCTATCTTTTTCTCAGTTTGGGCCTTTGCTGTTCTGACTACCTTCCCTGTTTCCTTCTGCTTTAACTGGCACAGTTCACTGTCCTGCTCCTTCTGTGTCTCCTTATACTTCCTGAATGCTACCTTTTTCTCATTAACCTTCCCTGCTACCTCTTGTGAGAACCATAGTGTTTTTTCCTTTGTCTTGTTTTGTTGATTTGCTTCACACAAAGGGTTGTTGCTTCTGTGATGGCTATTTTGATTTTTCCCCATTGTTAATCCACTCCACCTTCTTGCCCATTTGTTAGTGCTTTACTGAGGCACTCTCCCATTTTCCCAAAGTCAGCCCTCCTAAAATCCAATACTCTTGCTTTTGTATGGCTTGACTCTATGGCTGTGTTTTATTGTGAACCACACTGTTTGGTGGTCACTTGCTAACAGGTGGCTACCCACTTCTAAATCTGAGATCCTTTCTCCATCCCCATTTGACAGTACCAGGTCTAAGATTGCTCCCTCCTGAGTGGGTTCCAACATTAGTTATCTGAGGCATGCCCCCTGTAGGGCATCGAGAATAACCCTGCTTTTGGATGTGGCTGCAGCAAAGGTGCTCCAGTTAACATCTGGCATGTGCAGGTCCTCCATCAACAATATATCCCCTTTTTCTGCCATTCTAAGGATGCCTTCTGTCATCTCCTTGTCCATTGCCTCCCCCTGAGATGGGGGTCTGTATACAGTACAATCTCCTTGTGGAATGAGGTGCCATTTCCTGTCTCCTAGGTGACCCATAATGCCTCCTCTTCTCCCTGTTTACCCTTTAATTCCATTGCTTCGATCCCTTCCCTTACATAGAGAGCTACTCCTCCTCCTCTTTTGCCCTCCCTGTCCCTCCTGTAACTTGTGTACCCTGGTACATTGACATCCCAGTCATGTTTCTCTGAGTACCATGTTTCTGTGACTGCCACAATATCCAGGTGTCCCTCTTCCATCAAGGCTACTAGTTCAGGGAGTTTGTTACACAGACTATGGGCATTGGTACTCATCACCCTCCATTTTTTGATTGTCTTACATCTTTTGGCCTTATCCCTGTTCTTATCGCCTTTGCCTTTTTCTGCATTTCCCCTGTCCTGCTCCCTATTGACTTCTCTACCTTGGTGTTTACCTCGTTAACTACCGTGTTTTGTGGGGGGAGGCTGGGATTTCCCTGTTGCTTTTCAGTGCCCCCGCCTTGTCTAGTTTAAATGCTTGCCAATGAAGCATTTAAACCTTTCACCTATGATCCTCATTCCCCTCCTGGACAGATGCAGACCATCATGCCAGTATAGGCCTGTATCCCTCCAGGTGGACCCCCAGTCCCAAATGAAGCCAAAACCCTGAGCTCTGCACCAGTTTTTCAACCATTCATTGAATCTCATGGTGCAGAATACCCTAGCATCACCCTTGCCATAGACAGGCAGCACCTCATAGAAGGTTACCACTGCTTGCTACTTGTCTAAGGCTCCTCCCCAACTCTACAGACTCCTCTTGCACTGCTCTGATCCCATTCCCAGCCAGGCCATTTATCCATAGGTGGACAATGACATCCAGCTCCCTCCCTCATGCAGCTGCTCCTGCAATCCTGAGGATTCACTCCCTGTCAATACAAGGCATGGCACCAGGCAGGCACCTTACTTCACTTTCTTCTGACCCCCAGTTCTAGCCCCCTAATAATTGAGTCCCCCACCAGGAGCTGCTTCCTTTCCCTGTGGTGTCCTGTGCCACCTTCCTGTGGGCCTCCCTTGTGATGCTTGCTAGCTACTTCCTCAGTCTCCACTGTGAATGCCTTCATAGGGGAACTATGCTCCACCAGAATGATGTATGGATTGTAGAGCAGTACACCTGAAGGGCTGTGCCTCTGTTCCACCACTTTCACCCTCCCTGAGACCACTGTGGAACAATTGCTGCTCTTTCTTGGCAACCTCTGAGGCAGAGGTAGTGGCCCTGGTGTTCCCCGGGTGGGGGATGTTCCCCTATTCCTGTCCAGTTTGGCTTGGAGATGGGCAACCTCCTCCCTCAGAGCAGAGAGTTGGCTACAAATAGTGCAGCATCTCAGCCTCCAGAATGTCTCCTGGAAGACTGCTTCCCCACAACCAGTGCATTGCACTACTCCCCACATGTCTGTCTTCTTTCCTGTTTATCCTGCGTAATATTTTTTAGGTAGTGTGTGCTCTTTTACCGTCAATGCAGTGTGCTGTGCTGGTAAGGATATGACAGTTGTATGTCCCTTTCCGTCTTGAGGAAATTATGTCAGAACCCCTGGTATAAAGGAAATGACACCCGGGGAGGGTGGGGTGAAGGGAAGGGGAGGCTGGTCCTCAGCCATGCCCTCCGGAAACAATCAGCTACAATGAGTGCTGATCTTCCCTTCAGCAAGACAACCTGCACAACAAGTTAACAGAGAAAATACCCAGCAAAACCAACAATCAGAGAAAAATCAAGCAGTTCAGCCCTACACAGATAAGCCTCCCCTGACCAAATACAACCTGGTGTTGCGTGCTCTGAAAGCAATCAGGGGAACACTGCAATTTCTCTCACCTAAGGCTCTGTCTGGGTTCAAATACACAAACTGCAGGCTTTGCTAAGACAACTCCTCAGCCACCGGTAAATTATTTAAAAATAGTTTGATACAAACTGTCACAAAATACTAGTAGAAAATCCAGCTACCCACAAGGGAAAACCAAATATGCAGTATTTCAGTTCTTCTTAAGTAACTCACAAGATAAGCAGTTTTGCGTACCCCCTTCTTGATTAAAAACTAACTAAATAAATAAACACAAAGCATTACCGTGTGTACAAATTAAAGTAAGGTACACGTCTCTCAGATTTGATCAAGAATGAGATTTGTTGCAGATTTCTAGTCCAATATAGTGTCTCCCACACAGCTCTCAGTTGTTTCAAAGCAGCAACTTGTTCCAACTTCAAAAAGATGGGCCTTAAAGATACATCCAATCCATGATGTCACACATTTGGACAATGTTGTTTTTGCTTCATATTTTTTTGAACAATGCATCCTTCATGGTTGATATAGTGCAACATTCAGATACTGGCATTTATGAACTGACAATTAAAGACATATACAAAGGCAATCCAAATACTGTGTTACAATACTGTGGTGGTACAAAGCATCACTTTACAATGGACTGTTACATCCCTCAATGACACATCACCATCTGTGTGCCAAGTGTGCCTGTGGTGACTAAACATTCACTAATAGTGGAATGGGGCCCACACAGTGAACTTACTACCACTATTCCATGAAGATTAAATTAAATTAAATAAACATGTTGTATGAATGTGTGACTTTGGTATTATGATATGTGGACACAAATGTATTATTATTATTATTTCATATTTTCTTTGCTTTTAAATGTGATTGCCGTTTATCAGATGAAAGAAAATAATGTATTGTCCTACAACACTTTCTGCACACTTCTGTGATTTTTTGGAAAGTTTTCTCATTAGCACATGTCTAAACATAGTCATTCTTGTGCCTCTAATAATGTATGTTTAATACTGTATGATACAAATGTATAGATTTTTATAACTGTCTGTCAGGCAATAGCACAAAATCCTGTAGCCAGCTGAGGAATTTACCCACAGCATGGCATATTTTACTCTAGATGTCTACAAGAACTGGACAGAATTGTCAAGTCTGTGTTAGGTTTATTTAGGCAAGGGATATCAATTTGAAACAGGGCTATAAGCATCATATTAGGTACTTAGGGAGCCAAGCAAAAGGTACAAAGCCTGTGCCACATGGTCTTGATAGTTTAAAGTTTTTTTCCTTTTTTGTCATGTGACATTTCATATCATGCTAGAGTCCAAAATCCCATAGCTATGAGATACAGGAGACCCCAATATGGAATCTTCAACACTTCACAGGTTTAAGACCTGGAAAAATTTACTGGTACCATAGAAACATAGAAACATAGATTTTGATAGCAGATAAGGACTGCTTGGCCCACCCAGTTAGCCCATTTCCCTACCGATTGGATAAGCTGCACATTCTAGTTTACCAACAACCTACTTCCTCCTACCCCCCACTATAATTGCCATATGGCTCTCCCATGCATTCTTGAATTCCCCCACTGTTTTTGATCCCACAACCTCCTCAGGAAGGTGGTTCCATGCATCCATCACTCTCTCTCTCCATGAAAAAATATTTCCTCACATTGTCCCTGAGTCATTTCCCCTCAGTCTTTAAATTGTGCCCCCTTGCTCTTGCACATCTCTTTTTCTAAAAGATGCTACCCTCTTGGACTTTGTTAATTCCCTTGAAGTACTTGAAAGTTTCTATCATGTCCCCCCTCTCCCTCCTTTCCTCAAGGGTACACATATTAAGCTTTCTTAGTCTCTCTTCATATGGCTTCTGTTGCAGACCCTGCACCATTTTAGTTACCCTCCTCTGGATCACCTCATCCTGTCTAGGTCCTTGTGGAGATGGCGTCTCCAAAACTGCAGCAGTACTCCAGATGGGGTCTCACCAACTGTCTTCTCAGATGGATAACAAATTCCTGTTTTCTACTAGTGCTGCCTCTCTCTATGCATCCCAGTATCCTCCCAGCTCTCCTTACTGCCTTCTCACATTGCTTGCCTACCTTAAGGTCGTCTGATATGACTACCCCAGGTCCCTTTCCATTTTTGTTGTTGTTAGTACCCCTTCCCCCAGAGTGTATGCTTCCCCTGGGTTTTTATTTCCTAGGTGCATTACTTTGCACTTCTTTGTATTGAATCTAAGCTGCCATACTTTTGACCATTCTTCCAATCTTGCCAAGTCCCTTCTCATCCTTTCCACCCCCCCTTGTGTATCAACTCTGTTGCAGATCTTTGTGTAATCTACAAAGAGGCATACTTTTCCTTCCAGACCCTCTGCAATGACTCCTATAAGGACATTAAAGAGGACTGGTCCCACTACTGAACCCTGCGGTACCCCACTAGTAACCCCCCTTTCTTCGGAGTGAGTTCCAGTTACTATTATCCTTTGCATCCTGTTGTGCAGCCAATTTGTTACCCAGGCTACCACCCTGGGATCCACTCCAAGGCTGGCTAACTTGTTTATTAATCTTTTGTCTGGGACTGTGTCAAATGCCTTGGTAAAGTCTAGGTAGACCATGTCCACAGCCCCTCCCTGGTCTACTACTTTGGTCACCCAGTCAAAGAAATCAAAATCTCAGGCCTATCTGCATCTGGCTTGACCAGATGTAATAGGGCTGACATGGAGACCATAAAGAGACATATCCATCAATATTAAGTACCAAATATATATATATATGGGATTGCAGGCCTAGTGCAAAAGAAAAAGTATATATGATAAGTATACCATATTAATATTTATGTATTACATGTTGGTTTATTGAAACACAGTCTTTAGAAGTCTGACATTAACTTACAGGTAAAGGAGTAACATGCACAGCCTATGAGACCTGTGTTCTCACACTAATTTATAATTTACTCAGGAGATGCAGAACCAAGGGCACTTCCCATTTCTTATCTCTAATAACTAGTTGGCCTAGTGGCATTGCCCAGCTTGTGTAACTGGAATACAAGACATCCTTAGAGGATGCCTTGAAGCCTGTCTGAAGTTTCCATTCATGACAGCCAGGAACCTTGGTTATGTGACTCTGCATCCCAACCAAGGCAGTTTCTCTGCCTATATTTGACCCTGTTGTGGATCTATTTGACAAACTATGAGCAGTCCATTCTGTGGATCACTTAGAAGACATCTATAAGGAACAGGTTGAAGAACCTTCCTTGGTTGTGTATAATCCCACCAGGGCACATTGGCAGGTTTCACATACTGCTTTCTGTTCAGTAAGAAGACATTTCTATGTCTGCTGCTGCAATGTATTCGGTGTGGTTACATTTGTCTGTGGCCTTCGTGGTGGCTCCAAGCTCAACATCAGCTTTGCACAGAATGGCATGTGCCCTGTGAAGCTCACAAAATGGTGCCTTCCTATGGCTATAGTGGCATCCAATACATTTGGTCAGTACTGTCTCATTAAAAGTCTTCACATATGGGGCTCTTACATGCCAGTGACCACTGCAAGCATCTGTTTTATGCCTATTTGCACTATCCTGGAACAGTTATCCTGCCAGTTCCTGTTCACCATGAGGAATGCATCCTTAGTGAACCTGGCTTTCTAAATAATGTCATCAATTAAATGCCGCATTTTAATGTGCATATTTCTCTGCTCTCCCTAGCCTTACAACTGTTGCTACTCTGCAAAGGTTATCATCTTGCATTGCATGCTATTATTGTTTATGACACTATTTTGCATTTTTGCATACATAGGGCCAGATATTCAAAACTTTGTCCAGGGGCTAAATTAGCACTGTCCAGCATGCTAAATTAGCCTGGACCCAATAGCCCACTATATTCAAAAGGGATAGCCCTGGTGCTAAACCTACTGAATATAGCTGGCTAAGGAAGCCGGGCAATCTGGGCTGGGAGTGCATTGAAAACATAGCCCGGGAATAAGACAGCTCTGAATACGACAACCAGGAAGTGCACACGACAACAGCTGCCAAGTGCACAGTGATGTGAAAGAAGGTAGAGGTGAACTGTGTGGCCAATGTGTGTGCCAGCAAATGCATGTACTCAGTACAGTTGCACGCAGCAGTGCAGGTGAAATTACATTGTGCCAAACTGTACAATATTTCCGAAATGTTTGTGCAGAGCTAACACGTTTGCACAGGTTTAGTGTGGAGCTAAGCCATTTTCCCAGTGCAATCACGTTTGCCCAGGGCTAAACTTTGCTATATTCAAAAGTGGCATGCAAATGAGCCTTCTTAGGTAGTCTCTAGGCAAACATCTAGATTAGCATCTCATTATGATCTGATTTGCATGCAGTTTGCCCAGCATTACTGCAGGGTCCCACAGCTCCACCTGTAGGTCTGCCTGGAAGTACAGGGGCTGGCTGGGTCTTCCACAGCTCCACCTGTAGGTGTGTCTGGGAGTGCATGGTGGTAGCTGCAGTCTACATTTGAACAGTACAGCATAGCATATTGTGCCTCAGAGGACTACACAGCACAGGCACAGGTGGTGGTGCTGCATGCAACTGTCAAACTGTAGGTCATGTCACAGTGCCCAGTAGGCACTACAGTAACAAGGGAGCCAGTAGTGTGAGGAACACAGCAATGCCTATGGTGTGTAGGGCAGTGATGACCACTGCACTGTACAGAGTGACAGGCCCAACTTGCAGGTGTTTACTGACTGTGGACATTACTGTTCTGCTGTTGTGGGATCCACAGATGCTACACCACTGGCATGGGATGCTCACAGTGACATATACACCGTGGTTGTGTGTGCTGTGGCATCTGTACAGATGTGCGGTAGGTGGCTGGGGGGCACATACTATCAGACAGGCACACTGGTGTTGGAGTATTCCCAGCACTGGCCCATGTGCATAGTGTGGCTTGTCCCAACCTTGTGGCTGCATCCAGGCTGCAGTGCAGCCTGACCACTTGTACACCCTCCCCTCAACACCCTCCATGCCCATAGTGCTGCATGTGTGTGCTGGCATCTGTTGGTGTCCACTGAAGGGTGGTCTGCAGGTGTGTGCTGTATGGCTGCACTGCCATGGTGTCCACTGAGAACTGGGTCACCACTTAGTGCCTGGTATGGCTGTTGACTGGTGGCAGATGATGGCATCATTGTGATGCCATCAGTGGGAAGTGTTTCCTCTATGTATGGCCTTTTCTATGTGTCATACTTATTGGTTAGGGTCACGCAAAGCCACGCAAAAGTCTCACAAATGCCACGCAAAACCACAATGTTGTGCAAAGCTGGTTTGCCTATGGTTAAGACTATCTTTTCCTGGGGTTATTTTCACCACACAAAGTGTTGCACTAAGTTGCGCAAAATCACTTTGTGTGGCACTATTCGCTGAATGTAGAATTGCTCTGACATGCTCCCTCAGTTTGCCCCTTGCATATATTATGATCTTGCCCAGTGCTAATGCAGTTTGCATGCGCTATTTGTCCTTCTGAGTATAGCAGACCCACGCTGACCCAGTGCTAAGCCTGTGCAAGAGGTTTGCGCCCAGTGCAAAGTTTTGAACATCTGGCCCTTAGTGTCATAGTGGGGATTGTAGGGAGCGAAATGGATTATTAGTTATTATTATTATTACTGTTATTGTTTGTGCTTATGTAGCTTATTATAACTGTGGGACTATAGCTCATGCATTTATTACTGTTGCCATTATTAGCTATTGCATACTATTAGTGCTGCTGCTTATAAGAAATATTTGCCTTTTAGTAATGGGTAGGCAAGGTGCAAGGGGATATAGCAGCCATGCCACCACACTGATACCAGAATCACAAGAGCATGAGAACTTGGTTGTTTACCATTTCCAACTGTCTTTGGGAAAAGACGCAGTGTCTGACTGATAAGGGCTAGTGTGGATGCATGTGAAAATCACCTCACATGCAAGCAAGGCCGAATAACAGTTCTTGGAACTAAGGCACCTTAGTCATGCATCCTGTAACTATACACAAAGTTAGGTATAATAATGCCTTCCAGACAACAGGAGGTTGAGCCAGGAACCCATCTGGAAGAAGTCCTTGAAACTGTACCTGTGTATCCCAGAAGAGGAGTTAATTATGACAAGACTGCTTATCTTCTGTAGCTGTTTGCTAGACAGATTATATTTTATATAGAAATGCTGTGCTGAAACTGTGTTATGTTATCTGTGTGTAACTGTACTATAAGGAAGCTTACCAGTTATTTGTGTCCTGAGTCTTTATTATAATTGGTATCTCCACAGACACAACAACATCATTCCTCACAGGTTGTGGGTGGCATTGATGACCACCAAATCTGCTTGAGCCTGATAAGTGATGAAAGACCTTCCTACTGGAGCCTGGTATAATTTGTCTGCCATCCTATGAACAGTGGGTATCAAACTGGGCCAATACCAGGCAGCCATGGTGGCATCTTCAAAAGGCTCAATTAAGGGAAGGATGACCAGAGAAATGTCATCCAGGAGCCTCAAATAAGTGGCCAGCTGACGTTGAGTGGGATCTTGCTCCTCATTGTCAAAAGCCATGGCTGATTGCAACTGTTTCACAACCAACACAAAAGAAGGGTCATCTGGGGGAACCACAGGATATGCCTCAGTGACTCCTCACCGATGGATGAAACCATGGAGGAGGAGTTATAAGGAGTAGCTTCCCCATCATCTCTGTTGTTGCCCTCATTGGGAGGAATGAGGTCTGAATGGCAGGCATTCTCATCCCCAGAATCCTGAGGGGGAGTGAAGGTCCAGGGTTCTGGAGTATGGGCCATGGCCCTGCTGGAGAAGCAGAAGGTGTTGTGGGGATGAACCTTGCGGAGGAGCAAGCTTATCCTGCATAAAATCCCATAAGACAGTAAGCATAGAGGTGGCTAGGACTCGGGCCAGGGTGATGCAGAAGAGGGTCAGGGCTCTGGGCCCAAGACAACGTCCAAAGAAAAAGTCAATGGCAGTGCAGGGGTATTGGCTATGACCTGGCAACTGTCAATGCTCAGCCTGTCAATGACGAGCCACAGAGCTACTTGACTGAGTGCCCACAGAAAACAGGGGCCTGAACAGCAGGGGCTGTGAAGTAGGTGAGGCACCAGAGCCCCTAGAACTGACCCCTGCTACTGAAACATTGGTAGGGGGAGCTGCCAATGATAGCCCTGCAGGGGAATGGGCATGAGAGGCAGAGGTGGCTGCTTCTGACAATGAGGATGGCCCCACTGTGGTCGGCACACAAAGCTGTGACTGGGATAGAGACAAGGAGGACCAGAATTTGTCCTTGGAACTGTCCTTATCTCAATGCTTATGCATCCCCATAGAGTTGTTCCAGGCCTTGGAATGCTGTGAGCCTGAGGACATTGAGGGGGAAGCAGAAGAAGTTTGAGCCTGAAGCTCCTTCTCCATCTTGGTGACCTTCTGCTTCAGCAAAAAATGTTTGAGGGTCTGCTTTCAGCACTTCCTGGTGGCATGGTTGAAGCCACAGCAGATCACACAAGCCTGGGTGTCGTGTTCTGGGCCTAGGTAATAGATGTAGGCCTTGTTGCCATCCTTCTCGGGAATCTTCTTCCCGCCGGCACATTTTTTGAAGAGGTTCCCTGAGGTGGACCTCTGCATAAATGGAGAAATTTTGTGAAATGGCAGTTGACTGAAGCTGGTGGATCTCTGTGATGTCCAACATGCTATGTTCGATGGTGGGAAAGAACTGAGGAGGGGGCAGGGGCCACTTACTCTTATAGGCTAGGCTGACATTGGTGTATGATACTGGAGTGGGCAGCCCCTTGTTCGACTGCTGGCTAGAAAACTTTATGGGTGATCCTAGTGCCTGGCAGCTATAATTCCATTGGTGTGGCCTGCTGCAAGAGATACTCCTGAAGTCAGATCTGACTTTTTGCTGTGGTCTAACACCTGCTGCTGGTGTGTTTGTGGCAGTGGGACATGTTTGATCAATCCTCCCCACCCTCCATGAGTTGGTTAGCACAAGCCTCTCCAGTCACTACTTTGGATTTCTTTCTCTCTCTCCTTAACTTGAACTGCACTGAACTGAATCCTACACTTTCCCAACTCTGCTTCACAGTCTGATAGTTCAGCAAGTTCAGTAGGTCATGAAAGTACCTGTTGTTTCCCCCTTCATCTCATCTTCTGTGAGAGGTTGACTGCAGCACAAACTCTGTCTTAATTTGGACTTGAACCCAGTTGGCCAGCATAAGCCTCCCCAGCCACTACTTTGGATTTCTCTCTGCCCCGAACTTCAACTGCACTGAACTGAATCCTGAATTCTCCTGACTCTGCTTGACTGTCAAACAGTTTAGCAGGTAGTGAGAGTTGTGTTGTTTCCAATCCACCTTGTCATCTGGAACTGCTATACCCCTGCAGCAACTGTGAGAGGGCTAACTGCAGGGCAAACTCAGACTGTTTTATTTTGGACTTTCTCTGGTGAGAGCAGAGACATCAATTACTTCAGTTCTCTAGCTATTTTTAAGTACTGATCATTATCTACTGAGATCACTTTGTTCATTTTTATTTTGTTCTCTCCCAAAACTGTTTTTGTCAAATCTATACATACTTAGCTGGAGTGCACTGGAGTGTGATCATGTTTTGTATAGTTACAGTTAATGTGTGGGTAGGGTGTATGAATGATTGGCTTACTCTTTTAATTGTTGGATATTTTATGTGGGATTTTAGGGTGGTTAACCATTTGTTGGGGTGGGTGGCTTTTATTTTAACTGTTGTGTGATTTGTTTTATCAAGTGCTTAGGCAGGCCTTATTTAGTCTACTCCATGGAGTAGCTACAAGAGTGGCACCCCTATGAGAGGTTCCCTTGTATTCTGCCTACAGCCATACTCAACCACTGCAGGGGGTTGGGGATTCTTCAGGGGCACTGCTTAAAATTTAGACTTGCTCCGCAGGCAGACTGTGGTTGTAGGATTAGGAGTGTGGTATCAAGGAAGTGCCCAGGGAGTAGAAGTTATCTGGAAAGAGGCTGACCCTGACTGATTCCTGTTCACTGGACTTCTGGGCTTTCAACTCAGCAGGTGGCTAATGGACCATCAGACTTGACTCCACTTGGGGCAGTTCTTTGTAACACCAGGTCTCTTTGGGATAAAACGGCTATAGCCGAATCCTTTATTGTGGATTTCTTTGCAGACCTGGTCTGTAGTACAGAGACCTTACTGAGGGATGACTTGGGCCCTGTTCTTGAATCATCCATCCTCCTGGGTTTCTCCATGGTTCATTACCCTATGTGGGAGCAAGTAGCCATCTTTTTTAGATCTGTTCTTGGACTAACGGCATGCCCCTTGGGATTGACCAGATCATTTGAATGCATGGCCGTCAAAGGTATGACGGGTATGAGTTGCAGGATCTTACTCATATAGCATCCACCAGATGGTGGACATGCATTCCTGCAGGAACTATAGACCTTCATGACTGATCTGGAGTTGGGGTCACCCAGACTTTTGGTTTTGGATGACTTCAGTGCTTGGTTCGATGATGAAACTTCTCCTTTCAGAGTACAATTTCTCCAGGTGATGTCATCCCTGGGCTTTGTACAGGTGGTTGCCTCTGGTACTCACCAACATGGTCATCACGGAAACATGGGCCACCCAGTACCAGGATTGAGATTTGATAATTGCAGGGTATAGGATATTCAGAAAGGATAGGGTTAAGGATAAAGGAGGGGGCATGGCAATATATGTAAGGGAGGGCATAAGGTGCATAAGGGAGGAGGGGGAGGAAGACAGAACAGAGGCCCTATGGATGCAGCTTTAAGACTCAGAGAGTAGGACACTGAGGATGGGGGTGGTGTACTAGCTACCAGCCCAAGGGAATGATCTGGATAGGGAGTTAGCTGTGCAAATCAGGAGGGTCTGTAGGAAAGGGAACACTGTGGTGGTGAGGGACTTCAACCTACTGGGGGTGGAGTGGAACACCCCAACCACCAAGAGTGCAAGGGAACAGGTCCTTTTAGAGGCATTTCAGGACAGCTTCCTGGTGCTGTTGGTCAGTGAGCCAGCAAGACTGGATAGGACTCTGGACCTTGTTCTATCAAATGGGGAGGCTGTATGGGATCTGGTGGTAGAGGAGCCTCTGGCATAAACTGACCACCACATGATATGATTCACATTCAACATGGACAGGGAAGCAGGGAGTACGGGTACCAGAGTGATTGACTTTAAGGGGGTGGACTTTGAAAGGATGGGGGGAAATGTTGGGCAGATATCTGGCAGAAATTCAGTAGTGCATGGATGCTAGCCAAAAATGGGATGTTATTAAGAAAGGGCTGGTGAAGGCTACTGAGACATGTACAAGAACAAGGAGTAAGAAGAGAAGGGCAAAGAATACAGCTGGATTAAGCAGGAAGTCATGGAGAGGGTAAGGGCCAAAAAAAAAGGCATTTCAGAGACTCAAGAAAATGGGAGTATGAACAGGGAGGTGTATATGAAGAAGTCCAGGGAGGTTACCTGGCTGGACAGAGCAGCCAAGGCTTCCAGGAAGCTAAGAATGGCACAGGGCATTAAGAACAGAGAAAAGGACTTCTTCAGATACATCAGTGATAGACAAAAAAACAAGGATCTGATTGTGAGGATTAGGAAGGATGGGACTGGGTGGAGAAGGGGAAGGACAAGGTAGAGGCACTGAATGATTACTTCTGCTGTATGTTCATGAAGGAGAATGGGGTCAGACATCAACTGGGAGAGGAGGAGTGGGATGGGGAGGTGACTGACATAGGGATTACGGAGGATAGGGTGCTGAAAGGATTAAGGGCTCTGAGGGGGGATAAGGCACTGGGTCCAGACAGCATTTACCCAGGGTACTTAAAGAACTAGCAGAGATCCTGGCAGGACCACTGTCTGACCTGTTCACCTCCTTGGACACTGGATGTCTACCACAGGACTGGAGGATGGCCAATGTGGTACCCATTCACAAAAGTGGACCTAAGGATGAACCAGGCAGCTACAGACCAGTAAGCCTCTTGTCAATTGTTGGGAAACTTATGGAGACAATCCTAAAAGAGATTCTGGTGACTTTTTTGGAGATTAGTGGCCTCCAGGATGGTCAGCAGCATGGGGTTGTCTCAGGAAGATCCTGCCAGATAAACTTGATTGAGTATTATGATTGGGTGACAAGGGAACTGGACAAAAGCCATGCAGTGAATGTCCTGTATTTGGATTACAGCAAGGCCTTCGATTCCATGCCGCATGGGAGACTGGGGGGGGGAGCTGGAATATACAGGGGTGGGAACAAAGATGGTAACTTGGATCTCCAACTGGCTGAAGGGAAGGCAGCAAAGGGTGGTGGTGAGTGGGAAACTCTCATCTCAGAGGGATGTGATGAGTGGGGTGCTGCAAGGATCAGTTTTGGGACCAGTGTTGTTTGGGCTATTCATAGCTAATATCTCCCATGGGGTCTGGAGTAAGATTAGTTTCTTCACAGATGACACAAAAATAAGAGCTGCAGTAGATGACATTGAAAGGTGAAAGGGGCTGCAGGAGGACCTGATCAAACTACAGGAGTGGTCGGATGCATGGCAGTTGGGATTTAATGCCAAAAAGTGCAAGGTCTTGCACTTTGGGGCTAACAATCAGGGGAGGAGCTATCAGCTGGAGGGAGTACAGCTGGAATGTAGTGGGAGAAAAAGGATCTAGGATTGCTTATTATGGGAAGTATGAACAACTTGACTCAGTGCAGGTAGGCAGCAGCAAAAGCCAATAGGATGCTGGGGTGCATAGCGAGGGGAATCTCCTCCAGGAATAGGGAGGTGATTCTGCCCCTCTACAGGTCATTGGTCAGGCTCTACCTGGAATACTGCATGCAGTACTGGTGCTCTTACCTGAAGAAGGACATCAGATTGTTGGAGGGTGTACAGCAGAGGGTGACAAAGATGATCCAGGGATTAGAGTGATACTCCTATAAGTAGAGGCTGAGAGAGCTGAACATGTATTCCCTGGAGGAGAGGAGGGATGGGGGGACATGATCAAAACCTTTAAATACTTAAAGGGGATTAACAAGACTAGTACAGAAAGAATTTTTCAGATTATAAGTGGGAGGGTCTTGAGGGGGCACCAGATGAGATTTGAGGGGGAAAGTTTCAGTAGGGAGGTCAGGAACATCATTTCACAGAGAGTGTGGTGGATAAGTGGAATACTCTGCCAGAGGAGGTAGTAGCCTGTAGTATGGTAGATGGTTTTAAGAAAGAATGGGACAGAGTGTGTGGGTGTGGGGAGTAATATGAGGAGGGAGGGCTGGGAGGGGCAGCTGCAAGTTGAGGGCTAGCTGCACAATTGAACACACTTGGAAGACCATGAGGCCTGTATCTGGTGGTGTTTTCATATGTTCATAATTATAAAACAGAGATTGATACATATATCACTAAAGAGAAATGTTTAGCACATTGCTCTTTCATTTTCTTTGATCCTGCTGAAGATAATTCTGCTAGAGGACTATTAACTGTAAATACAAGTTTTGAACCAGTAATTCTAAACTAAATATATTTTGCTATTGCCACCCTTAAAAAACACAAGGCAGCTGGTCCAGAAGGGATACCTGCTGAGATATTTCTGTGTTCAGCTTCATCCTGGAGCAAATTTTTGGCTGTATTCTTTAACAAAAGTATAATGACAAATACTAGACCTCATTCCTGGAAAGGAGGTAATATCATACTCATTCATAAAAAAGAAAGTCTTGTTGAGGCTACCATGTATAGACCTATAAGTCTACTAGATGTGAATGTAAAGATATTATCCAGAATTATCCTGGAAAGATTAAAAAAAGAGGTGAATAAAACTGGGGATCAACAAATTTCCAGGCTGGATTTAGATTGAATTATCTGACTGTGGATAATATATTTGTCATGCAACATCTTATTGAGAAGTATGTAAAACTAAGACAACAAAAGCTTTATACAGTTTTTGTTGCTTACTCATAGACTTTTGATACATAAGATGTAGACTGTGGACAATTCTTGTGGATAGGGGAGTTGATAGTAATTTAGTAGCCCTTATATCACAGCTATATTCTCATAGCTGTGCAAAAGTCAGATTAGTTAGAATGAGAGGCCTTTCTGCCTCATTCACAATTAATAGAGGAGTCAGGCAAGGGTGTGTTATGGCACATTTATGATTGTCCCTGTACATTGAAAAAATGTTAGCTGACTGTGAATCTAGAAATTCATATTCCCTGAAAATTTAATCTCATCCTTGTCCTTTATTGGCTTATGTGGACAATATTGTTCTTCTTTCACTCACTAAGCCTGGACTACAGAAAAAAAATGATTATATCTATAGCAGACCAACTGACTTAAAATTGAAAATCAGTCTGAATAAAACCAAGGTTGTAATCATTAGCCAGGGAAGTGCGTATGCACGAAACCGGTCGGGGCTTGTGAGTCTGCCTTCATTGCCACTGCTTCTTTACAGGCATGTAATACAATAAATTTTGTTTTCTTCATAAACTGAGACGGATGCTGGTGCTGCCTTTTTTTGGATTTGACTGAGATTGATTTGAGCTTGCACAGCTCCAGCGTGGAGCTGCTTTTTTGGTTTTCCAGATATTTCTAAATAGTACCTGCATGCACTGAAGAAGAGGATTTCATTTCTTGAAACATTGGCTGTTAGTTTTATGCTGGCACCATTTCAAAATAAAGTACTTGAAAAAGTATTGGGTGGTGAGTGAGTCTTATCTTCAAATCAGCAGAATTACTTCAGTGTCCACACACTCTCTCTGTCAGTAGAACAAGAAGTGTTGTTGGCATTACTAATGGAGCCAACTGCACAGCTGCTGCTTCACTGACCAGAGCAAAGATGCAGCTTCAGTTATCCCATCACTGGCACTGAGACAATAACAAAGGAGAAAAGCTGGAGGAAAAAAACCCTAAAGTGAATTAGGCATACAGTCAAAGTGCATCAAAGCTTTACTTTACAACTAAGTTTTTGAAAGTCAGTCCTGATGTCTAATGGACTTTGGGGGTTGAATTTTAGAATGTACAGTAGCTGACCATTTAATTCCACAAATCCATGTATACTACAATGTTTATTTTAAATACATTTTATTCTTTCTATGGAAAGGTGTATTGTACTTACATCAGAACTTCTGTTTTGCACTGAGGATTTTTCATTGCTATACATAACAATTGTATCCCCATTTTTCCAATGTCAGCATTACATAGGCTACAAAAGAAATCAAACGGAAAATTAATATTGCATGTTTTTTAGAAGACATCAAATACTGAAAAAATAATCTAAGAAAGCCTTGAAATAGGAACCAGTGACATGAAGCAATCATGGAGGAAGTAAATACATTTTTTTAAAATTAAAGAGCTGGATTAAGCCACTAGTATTGCAGCTGACACATTAGTGTTACTGCCTATTATGCAAGTGACCTGGATTTGGAAACAAACTCAGGCTAATCAGGAGGCTTACCAGGAGAAGGAGGATCAAGCATCCCAAGGACAGCTCTATTCCCTCATGTCAGGGGCAGGTGCTGCATACTACTACTTGACTGCCACCTGACATAAGCCACATGGCAGCACAGTGGAAGCACATTGGAGGAGAGAGGGTCAGTTGCTGGAGACCACCAAAACATACATGCTGGCACCCTTGGGGAGAAAACTAGAAACTGGAGGAAAAAGCCCTGGTCTGCCTTTGTGGCAGCACCCCATGCAGGCCTCTGCGTGACCTACATGGCATGCCACTCACCCCTATACTATTCCTGGGGAAGGAGTGGACAACTAGTAAGAAGGCTGGTGACAGGGCTAGGGAAGTCAGTTACAACTCATGATTTTAGTTCTGATATCTTCTATTAAGCCAGCACATATCTGAAATATACTTTATTGACTCTGACTCACTGTACTTATCCTGAAGTATTGCATTCCAGAGGAGATTTTAATAATGCTAATAATGCTTCAAAGTTGTAATCCTTGCTACTGCACAGCTCTATGCATTAATGTGCCTTGTACATGCCAGTAGATATGCATAACAGGTTGTGCAACTGCACAGCACATAGCTGTCCACCACAGGATGCACGGGGTTGTGATGCATGATCCCCAGCTGGTGCAATGGGTGGCTGCATAGGTCCATGCATAGGATGGGGCCAGCTGGGAGACAGACCTATGCCAGACTGTGGGATTCAGATTGGAAGCCCTGACCAGCACCAGAGTGGATCATTTGCTCCCACGTATCATGGGATATGGCAGCCCATGTAAGGACTGCCATGTCCCCTGTTGACAACATGTAAACTTTCAATTTGCAAGAAACAGTGCCTTTCAGCTGATAATTACTGTTGCGGTATAGAGGGGGTGCTGGGGTCTGTAACTAGGGGGTGCCATGCAGCCTCATGGGCTCTGGTTGGGGGGCACACCCGCTATGACAGCTCTCTGGCTGGCATAATGGAAAGTCCCCCTGACACTGGCCCAATGGAAAATAAAGGACATTGTGCATGCCGCACTTTACTAGCCCTCTACAAGCCCTCCATGGGCACTTCCACTCCACACCCTCTGTCTGGACTGGCCACAAAGTGGTGCAGGAGCTGGTGCAAATGTCCCTAGGTGGGGTGCACAGTGGGTGCATGCATTGAGTACATTCACAGGTGTCCAATGTGCATATCCTGGCACTATGTGCCACATATTGTGGCACACAGATCTGGGATACCTTCTGTGTATATAGACTATTGTCTTTACTTTATCTAAAGAGTGAGATGTCCAAGACTGGTTCACTGATAAAAATGTACTACAATTAGGTGACTCAGAAATGAGGGGTATTGCATGTAAGTGATACTACACCATGCAGTACTATTCTATATGTTATGTTATACATATACTGTAGCTGATAGTTGTCACAAGAAGTACACATACATTTTAAAGAAAAGGGCTTTAAAAGGTAGATTTATCACTTTTTATGTTCATATTGATACAGGAAGTGATATTGCATTTAATGTTTTAAAGCAGCAATACTACTTAATCAGGAAGTGATTTATCAAAATTCTGCTTTTTGGATGGAAGCAAGCAGCCATAGTTCCAGTTTCCATATCTGTAAATATTGTTTTTGGTCATCTGTACTTTGTTAGATATTTGCAATTTATTTGAATTGTTGTGGTGCCACAATAAATATGGTGGCTGACTAATTTTCAGCCGTGCTTCCCCTTCATGCGGCATCCTGTCTATTGGTTACTGCAGTAGAACGCTGTGCTGAACTGTCCCGATGTCCCTGTGTAGTGCTACCAGTCATACACATCTGTAGTTGGCAGCAGAGGGGGATCCTGTTCAACATAGCCGGTGGCAGAAAAGTAAACAAAGACAAAGGATAATTAAGCAAATTATTGATCGATAGTACAATGCCAGTGGAAAAGGTACCAAGGAAATGCTCAACAGAGCACAGGGAATAAACTGTCAAAAAAGTGCAATTTCTTTAACATACAGTAGTACTGCTGCTTTAAGTTTCCTTCATATATTAGGAGTGAAAAAAAAAAGAATTGCAGTTTTCAGTGAATGTCAATGAACTAAAAACAGGTGTTTGTTAATAGGTTACATGTTGATGACATTCAGTGATGACTGTGATCACTATTTTTCTAAAGCATAAACTTTACTTTCAAAATAATTAGAATGTGATTGTACTTATAAACCATTATTAACATTCACAACTGCATATGGCAGCAATTTTGTGACACTTATCAGCTAGATGTAAACTCTAGTATAACATGGTGTAGCATAGAGCAGTATCAGTGTCATGTAAACTCCCTCACTGAGTAACTGACCACTTGCCTACAATGATGAAAAGATAAGTTTGGATAATCATGATAGCAACCGGAAATATTTGCGAGGTTACAGTATGTTCCCACAGAAATAAAAAAAAAAGTTCAAAACTGACATACCTGATTTCTTTGCAGTTATGTAGAGCAGGAAATACCTCCTTCATCATATTCTGATCAATTCCAAACCCTTTAAGACAGAGCTTTTCAGCAAGTCCTCCTTGGTTGATTAAATGATGTGTGGCAGCACAAAAGGGAATTTGTGACAGGGAGCAAATGTTCTGATATCCTAATAGGAAGCACACAGAGTCTGAGGTGGAATAATTTCCTATTATTTCATTTAATAAAAAAATAAATATAAGCTTAATATTTAAAACATTTTCAGAAGATGACTGCCATCTCAAGAGAAATATCTACTTTTTTTTACTGAAGTTTTACAGATCAGGATGTAACCTCGGTGAGATGTGGCACTATGGAGGACAATAGCAAGGAAACAAACAAGTATTTGTCAATGCTGAACGTTCGCTTGCAGGTATTTGCATTGGTGTTTGGCATTATTGCAGGCCCCCCCCCAACTTGTATCCATGTCCCTTCAGCATCAATATCCCAATAGAGTACCTCTCTGCAACTCCTCTTGCATCTGATCAACATTTCACACTCATACTTCTTAAGTGTCTGTCTTAGGAACCCCAATGCCCTGGCCGTGTGCAAGGGTATGAGCCTATGTGTAAACTGCGCAACACACGCTTGTAACACAGTCATTCAGTGGAATTATTTCACCAGATTTTCAACATGGGTATTTTGTCACCTCTGGTCATGAACACTGTCACTATGATTTTCTTACTTTGTACTGAACACTGATTTCCCACACAGCGACCATGGTATTCTGCACCAGAAGTGTGAAAACACGTTTTGGCCAGGATGTGAAAAATGACAGCTGTACTGTTCATAAGGAGGTGTGGGAAAATGTAAATGTTGAAAATCTGGAGTGAAAATATTACAAATTTGCGAAGTTATGAGCGCGCGTGGAAACTGCGCAATGCACACTCATAAAACAGTCATTTTTTGGAATTGTTTCACCAAATTTTCAACATAGGCATTTTAGGACCTCTGCTCATGTCACTGTATTGTCTTACTCTGTAGCGAACACTGCTTTCTGACAGCAACTGCGCTATTTTGCGCCGGAAGCATGAAAACACATTTTAGCCAGAATGTGAAAAATGACAGCTGCACTGTTCATAAGGAGGTGTGGAAATATGCCTGTGCTGAAAATCTGGAGTGAAAATATCACAAATTCGCAAACTTATGAGTGTGCGTGGAAACTGTGCAACACACGCTCGTAAAACAGTCATTTATTGGAATTTTTTTCATCAAATTTGCAATATAGGCTTTTTGAGAACCCACCTCATGAACACTGACGCTGTCATTTTATTAATCAGTCCTGAATGGTGATTCCATGCAGTGACCATTAAATCACCTTTTGCAACCATATAACACCATGACAGTGACTGAATTCATGAGAAGGCATGTCAAGAACCCCATATTGAAAATTTGGTGCCAAAAGTCAAGAAAATGTCTGAGATAGCCACCAAAATTGAAAAAAACCCTATTTATGCCATTATACAGCTTACCAGCATTTCTTCAGTTCACGGTCTGCTTTGAAGAGTGCAGACGTGTTCCCACTCCATCAAAGATCATCGCACAGGGCTACAGAGGTAAGTATGGGGTGAGGGGTATGAGGAGGTGGGTGTGCAGAGGGTGGGCGTGGGTTGGCGGGTGGGGTGAGGGACTCACCAAGGGACCATTTTCTTGTTTCACAGGAATTAAAAAAAAAAAAGGATACTTTTGGTATGCTGGGGTGGGCACCCAGAGTGCCAACCTACATGTTTGTTGAGGCGGTGGGGGGACTGGAGCTGGTGGGGATTAGGCACCCCCTTCAGCTATACAGTGCATGTGTGTGTGTGGGGGGAAGCATGAGCATGCTGGGGTGGGCACCCAGTGTGTCAACTGGTTGTTTGTTGGGGGAGCAGTAGCCGACAGGGGATTGGGCACCCCCATTGGCCACACAGTGTGCTGGGGGGCACATGAGCCAAGGGGGATCGTGCACCCCCCTCAGCACACAACGTGGGGGCTGGGGAAAACAGTAATGAGGGAGGGGGAGGACATTAGCAGAGGGAGGGATTTCATGCCAAACTGTGCATGACAGCAGTTCGGCTGATGTACATATGCTAATTGCATTCATGCTACCACCACTGATTGCAGCTAACCTTTTCTTAGAAGTGAAGACCAACACAGCCGAACTGCTGTCATACACAGCTCAGCATGTATTGGCCCAGTAGGGTCGCACCTGTAACACTGAGCACTGCATTCATGAGGAGGGTCACACACCTCCAAAAGTTGACCTGTTGCAAGACGTTTCTTGCACATGCCTGCAAGTGAATGTAAAAAGTCTATTTAGCTATGTTGCTCAGACTGTAGCCAGCATTTTGGATACCAGCCTGTATTACCTTGGCTTGTGGATTTTACTTTGATTAAGTCATTATACCACCCCACAGCATATTTTCGTGAATACCACTTTGGATAGAAACTGTCCCAAGTATTCAATATCTAAGGTATAGAACATTTTGATCATGGATGAAAAAGAAAGTAGCTGTCAGAATTTCTAACCTGTCTGCTCATGACACAGTTTTCATTACCTTGCATACTGCAGTTCATGCTATATTTTCTACAGGAGCAGAAGGCAAAGTGCCAATTTAATGCTTTCATTTACCCGTCATAAAAGAAGTTGACTCCCATCAGGATTAAATTATAAAGATTTTTTTAAAACATAGATTTGCTTTCACTGATAATTATTTCAGTCAGAAAAGAGTTCCAAGGATTTACTACCCTCTGTGAGGAAAAATAATTTATTTTTAAAATATCAAATTTTTGACACTTTAATAGAAAATAGTGGCCTCTTGTGCCTAAAGTGTCATGCTTGAATTCAAGCCCCATCTCGTTCATCTTATATGGGTCATTCACTACACACTACATTAGTAGTAGATCACTCCTAAGTTGTATTGTCTCCAGTGACATTAGATCCAGTTTTTTAATCTTTTCTGATATTTCAGTTCCTTATGGCCAAGGCCACTGATTTATGGTGATTAAAATAATGAAATTCCGTTTTCAAGACTTCAGATTCCGGAATTACACTGGTGATTGTTACTCTAATTTCCGGATTTTACTGGGATTCTGCTATCATTCTTTTAGTGTGTGCATAACTAATCAGAATTAAAGAAGGCTTAATATACAGAGCATTAAATAGAGCAAATTGAAAATAGTACAGGAGGGAATTAAAAGAAAAACACAAGTTTTGTAGATCTACTGATCTGATATAAAATGCCAGATTCCATGAAATCTTTGTTTTTACTGGTCTTCAGGCAGCCCTAATTCCGGAATTTTACCGGATTTTCCGGTAAAAACTGAAAAACAGTGGCCTTGCTTATGGCCATGAATTTATTTTGTCATTTTTCTTTATATTTTCTGTACCTGAAAGATATTTTCTGTTAGGATTTAGGAGCAGTAATCTAAGTAGGGATGAACAAATAATCTGTATAATGCTACAATAATGACTGGGTCTCTAGATTTAACATTCCATCATATAGCCCATGAGATTCTATTGGTTTTACACATAACTTTGTCCGGTTGATGCAACCCAAATTGTTTGAGATTATGGCACCTAGATCTCTTACATTAGTTGTACCACATAGATGAGTATGTTGTATACTTTTATCACCCAAATGCATAACCTTGCCTTTTTCATGCTTAAAGTGCATTTCCCACTCAGTTGCCTAGTTTAAAATGAGTTTTAGGTCCTCCTATATTCTGGAAATTTCATCTGCAGTAGCACAAGTGCCCCCTATTTTAGAGTCACCCTCATATTTAGTGGCCCAGCAACTCAATTTACTAGTTGGGGCAGAAATAAAAAATGTGAAAAATGAGTGGTCTGAGCACTGAGCATTGTGGAACATTGCTTGACATGGTTCCATTCTGTAAAACAGTGTCCTTTTATTACCACTTTTTGAGTTCTACCTTCCAGCCAATTAGAGATCCAATTAATAAATCTTGGATTTCTTCTAGTATTTTTTTACTTTTCTATTACTGCCTAATGCAGGACCAAGTCAAATACTTTACTAAAATCCAAGATCACACTGCATAGTGTTTTCTTGTCAAGCTGGCCACCAATTTTTTCATGAATGCACAAAAGATCTGTTGTACAGGACCTACCCTTGGCAAACCCATGTTGGTCAGGGTCAAGATCACATACACCAGCTGATACTTTGTCTTAATTACACCTTCCAATATTTTGCAGAGGACTAGAGTCAGACTAATGGGTCTGTAATTACATACATTGTGCTTTTCTCCTCTTTATGACGGCATGGCAGAGCTATGCTGATGTATTACAATTACGTCAGTAGAGAAAGGGGGCTGTAGAATGTCTGAAATGTTTGCAAACATGGCATAGCCTGTATCTTTCCATAGAATAGGCTTGAATCAAATCTCTCTGAGTCCTCTCCATTCAGTACTGTGTGGCCCCCCTATACTATTTTCCTGCTCCAGTACCCCTCAAGTTCAGAATATCTGAAACTAGTATTCTCAGTATAATCAACTTGTTAAAACATTTCATATTGTATATAATTGTCTACTATATATTCCTTCCCACATGCCTACATTTGTTCATGTTCATTGTTAGTCATGGCGCTGAATAGTTCTCTACAAATGATTGCTACACTGAACATGAACAAATGCAGGCACGTGGAGAGGTATATATAATAGATAATTACAAGATAATATGAAATGCTTTAACAAGATTATTATGTTGAAAATATTAGTTTTCAACTTGTCTGGCAACCAGTTTTAACAACATTGCTTATGGATCTTGTCAAATATTGCACTTTAACTATTAACACTTTTTCACAGAAATGAGCAGACATTGAATTCAGATGTTACTGATTGATTGTTTGGGGTATTTTATGATTCATGCTGTGAGATAGTCACATAACCCTGATGAAGCCACTTTGTGTGGTGATACATAGGGGCTGTTGTTCAATGTTCCTATGCACTGACAAACTTGTATTCTGCAGTGGTGATGTGTGCACTGTTTTACTTCAGTTTCTAGTTATTTGGCACAACAGTGCCTTAGGGAGACAGGTGTGCTCTCCCTCTACCTTCTTTAACAGTAGACTTATTATGATGCTGGTGAATGTAAAAATATGATTTTAGTTTTCTGCATGAGATTTTAACAGTTATTTGCAAATGACCCCTCAACCTCATAGGGTTACACAGTATGCATTATTGTTCTGGTAATTATCCTATGGATGAGACATTAAACCAAGGTCCCATCTGCCTGTTCTTATGGTTGTTAAGGTGGATGTTAAAGATCCCATGGCACTTCTTGAAAAGAGTAAGGGAACTTCCCCGGTATCCTGGCTAAATTTCCTCCATTCACTAAAAATACCACCAACAGCTTAATCAGGTTAATTTTTAGTTGGTTGCCATCTGTAGCCCACTCCCCGGGTCACCCATGAAAAAGGAACTTTCAGTCTCAGTGGGCCTACCTGGTCAACAAAATTCAGCAAATAAATAAACAAGATATTAGACGTGAAATAATGTTGATTTGAACTTTGATCATGTTGCTGGATATATTAAAAGAATGGACATGGCAAGAGACACATAAGCAATTTGTTGCCTGTCAATGAAGTTTACGAAAGTATCCCCCCCAAAAAAAGAAAATCTTTGACTTAGCCCACTGATGTACTTGATAAAAAATATGGAAGATAGACTTTTGAACTTGACTTTATCAAATTAATTTGTAAATCACGTAGAAGCAATCCACTACTTTCCATGTTTCAGAATCCTGCAGCTGCCACATTTTCTCTGCTATATAACTGAATTAATAAAAATCTGAATCAGCCAAGAGTTCTATGGGGTAATATGTCAAAACAGAGTTCTGAAACAAAATTTTGGGAAGCATAATTAATAGCACTTCTAGCTGTAAATGCTGTTGTTTTGAAGAAGGGCTATGATATGTTATAAATCAAACTGTATGAATGACACTGACAGTGTCTTGCAATATCACTGCAGCATTACATTGACCCTGCCCCCATAGGAACAGCCAATAAATCATAATTACAATAATCCTGGCTACAGAATCTGTACATCTACTTTGATATGGAAAAAGATGTGGGGTTTGATTCATGACTTGTCACAGCCCTTCTTCAAAGCAGCAAAAGCTAAGAAAAGTGTTTGTTCACCAGCTGTGCTTGAAATCCTCCCTATTTGGGAGTTGAACTTTGCACTGTATGTATGCGAATACCAGATTCATTCTGAGAAAAGAAAATACCACAAAGATTGCTGACTCATACCATGTTTACTCTTTTCTAACACTGAAGGATGCATTGGATGGGAGAACAAAGTCAGAAGTAACAGCGCTGTCAGACAAAGACATGACGATGCAGTAGTAAGTCTCTCTCTTTGTCTGTCTCTCTCTCTGTTTCAACTGAAGAAAGGTGTGTGCCTTTGTAAAAAATGTGTGCAAAAAGAAAAATGACATGTGGAGTCAGGTTCCATTTCATTGTAATGAAATCTAATGAAATTATTAAATTATGTGTTTATAGATGTCACTAAAGTTTTGCTTTTTTTTCACTCCATGGCTGTGTGTGTGTGTGTGTGGGGGGGGTGGCTGCAACTATCTGGGATTCCCTTTTACTTGTGTGTTCCATGTGTGTAGTTAAATGCATATAAACACAGAAGCAGTGTCATTGATTTTCCAAAAGAGATGTGAACAGAGTGTGCCCTGAAGGGAAAAGCAAGTCATATAAAAAACCATATGCTACAAATTAGAACAGCCAGTACAGACAAAACATATAAAGCCCCACTTGTTTAAAGGAAGATATGCAATATATATTAGTCAGTCAAAATTACGGAAACCAATGACAGTCTGAGTTTACATGCCTTTAGCTGCACAGATGAAAAGCTCAAGTAAAGGAGAAGCTCAGTTAGCCACAGCCCCCCAACTCCACCATGGAAATAAAAAAAGGAAATATTTAGTGACATCTATGCGCACATGATTTTAACAGTTTTGTTAGATTTCATTACTGTGAAATGTTGACTCCATATTTCATTTTTCTGTTTGCACACATTTTTAGGGCTACATAGTGAGAGCTATCCTGATGTAGTGCTATTACATAACATAGAGAAGGTGGCTCTGGAAGCATGTGATCAGATACAGATTGCACCACAGCTGTCTTCCTTAATGGAAGTGGAGCTGAAGCACATCTCTCTGCATCCTCTCCATTTACCACAGTGCTGTTCCTTTGTTTCTTCCCCTCCACCATACTATTTTCTTGCTCTTGACTTGACCTGAGTGCAGCAAACAGAAAAGAAATGCAAAAGAAATGCTGACCAGTGACAGTCAGTAACCCTGTATTTCTTCTTTTCTGTAGGTATCCACATCTTCTTGGTGTTGAAATCAGTTCCAGCTGCAATTCTGACCAACAGCTAATGGCATATCTCTGTCCTTATTGGTCCTAATACCATGCTTGGGCATTTCCCATTCCACATGAGACAAAGCTTAGCTGGCAGCAAAAGCTGATGTTGACATTTTAAGGCTTGCAGCCAGATTCTGGCTCTGTCAAAGCCTTTACGTTGGAGTCTCATGCTAAAAGAGAGATCAAGGAAAAACTGAACTAAAATAGCTGTTGGACTTCAGTGACTGTAGCACACAAAGTAAAAACAAATTATTCCAACTAAAAAAAAAAAATTATTCAGCCTGTCTTTGAAACAATCTCTGTTTTAATGCTGTTGACCCTGCATAAATGATACTGATCCAATAGTGACAGAAAGGGAACTAAACAGTTTTTCATACTTAAAAAAAATCTGGTGGCTGTTCTGATGGTGTCAGTGATTGTCAATAACAAGTCCTCTTGTCAGATTTTGTTGCAGGCTTTGTAAAACTATACAGTTACACTGCATAATTTATATTCTGTTGCTTCTATATTCATTTGTTGATCTGTGACACTTGTATATGTACATCATGAGTGTTTCCGGATCATTGAGTCAGTCTGACTGAACTGAGATTCTTTTTTATTTCACCTTCATGGTATTGCAGCTGTTTTACTGAACTGCTTGTTGAAATTGTCTTGCAACATTGTCAATGCTGATCAGATTAACTGTTATTATGTGCTGATTTGTTGATCTGTGACACTCATATATGTAGATCATAAGAGTCAAGATCCTTGATTCTGTCTGAACTGTGAATTTGTGCAGATTCGGCCACTGCTTGGGAAACACATTCCTTAAAAGTCTATTGCAACCCTTATAGATTAGTAAAAAAGCACTGACCACATATCTTTCACCACCATCAATAACATCATTTTGTAGCTGTATTGGCTCTGACCAGAGTTTGTTTAAAAAGGGGAGCCACATTAGCTGTCTTTGAGTCTCTGGGAACACCACCACTAATTCTGTTTTTTTTGTTGTTGCTGTGTTTTCAAACAGCAGTTTAAGAGGATACTGTAAGTAACTAGCCATGAAGTTAATCATATTCCCTGCTTTCAGGTCAGGACCATGGGAGGAGTTAATTTTAATACTTTTGAACATTTTGCTCATGTCTTCCAACAAGATCTCAATTTGCTGACTTAAGCTAATATTGATATAGGCTGCTGCCTTATCTTTTTTTGTATAGCCCTCACAAAACTGTTTATTGGAAATATTTGTCATTTCCTCAGGTATATTAACATTTGAGTTATTAAGACATGGTGAACATACCTTACATTTTGTTTTTTAAGAGTTTATATGTCTGAAGAATGCTTTACTCTTATGTTTTGTTGCATTTTTTGCTAAATTATGTTCCATATTACTTTTAGATTTATTAATTTCATATTTACTTTTATTGTGTGCTTTTTTTAAAAGACTCCTATCTCGCTGGAGGTTTTAATGACCTATACTCATAATAAAGTTTATGTTTATTTATTTATAAGTATGTTGCTCTTTTCAGAAAACCATTTTGGCCTAAATGTATTGCTCCTGAATTTCATGATTTTAGGCATATACATGTTACTTAAATGAATGATAGTATTATTGCTTTTTCTCCACGTACACTCAGTGTGTCACAGTTTTCAAGTAGTGTATCCCAATTTATTTTTGATAGCTCCTCATTAATTTTTGTGAAGTTCACCTTACTATATATGTAAAGTACACAGTTCCTCCACAATACTTGAAATGTGAAAAATCCATTTAAAATTTAATAAGATTGTGGTCACTCATTCCTAGTGGGGGTCCAGTATTACAATTTCTAATATTTATATTGTCTAGTCCAAGGATGATATCAAAGATATGTGTCCCTCTGGTAGGTTCCAAAACATACTGTTGCATCTGGAGCTGCGTACAGGCAGAGATAAATTGATTTCCTGCTACTGACAATGCTGTATGTGTTACCTAGTTTATATTCCTGAAATCTGAATCCTCCATGAGAATGACTTCTCCCAACTTGCATGCTGATTCAGTTCCTATGATAATGTCAGATGTAATATTTGATGTAGAATCTGGCAAACAATAACAAAGCCCAAGGAATGGGTAGTCACAAGAGTTAGAAAAAATGTTAACCCACAGGGTTTCAGTCAAAGATATTTTATTTATTTTCTTGGGATGTCAGCTGACCCATAATTTAAGTTTGTGTCTAGTGCAATACCTCCACTTTTTATATTTATCCTATTACAACAAAACAAATCATATCCCTGAATCTTGCATCCCCATTCATTGTTACTAGTCCACCAGGTCTCTATTACAGCAATTGCATCTGGTTCATCATGTGATGCAGATGAAAAGTTAATCTAATTTATTGTTTTGACTTCTAGCGTTCAGAAGCAGACATTTGATTTTGTTAGACCATGTGGTTTTGTCATATGTATTTGCCTTATGATGAAATGTTGAATTATGCTGCACATTTTCCCCCTTGTTTATTAGTTTAAACCCATGGAATCAAGTGCTGATTTGAAATTGTCTCCCAGGGCATGTACACCAGATTTGTTAAGGTAGAGTCCATCTCTTGAATACACAGATTTATTTGCTAAAACATGCCTTAATTATCTATGAAGGATACCTCTTCTTTCCTGCACCAGTTAGATAATCTAGCATTGATCCGAGAAACAGTGTGATTCTTTTCCATGCAACCACAAGGTATGGGTAGAATGCCCAAAATTGTAAACTTAATGCCTTTTATCTTTTACATTTTTACTGAAGCTCATAGTAAATTTCCATTTCATGATGCTTTCCCATGTCATTGGTGACAACATGTAAAATTACAGAAGAGTTTTTGTGAACAACAAGTTTGTCTATTCGTGTGCTAGTGTCTGATATTTTCATCCCAGGAAAACATGACTCTAGCAAATAATTTATCTGACCTACAGCTATGACTGTGTGTAATGTATGATGGAGTCACCAATAACCAGTGTGTCGGTAGTTTGCTGAATAGTAATAAGAACATGAGTGAGTTTAGTGTCATTATAATGAATTAACTTGTGACAAGTAGAGTTTGATGAAGATGTAGGTATTTCTGATCCTCAGTCAGGTGGGTGAATTTGTTAGAAAGAGCTATTTTGGCTTCAGAGCTGGATAATGCTCACCTCCCCTTTTTGTGTTTGGTTTGGGTAACAGTATACCATTTCTCATCCTCATCACACCAATATTTCCTGTCTGCATCTCTTTGGGGTGTGTTCAGATACACTTGAATTGGGGGTACCTTCAGATGTAGCTCTCAGTCTTTTCTTATTGCCAGTATTTCTTTTTTTGCATAAGCTGATTTTCTGCTGCAATCTTACTAATAAATCTTTCTATTTTATTAATTTCATTTATTTTGAATAGGTCACGCTTGATGTGTTAATTTTCTTTTATTGGCTTGCAGTGCTTGGCACATTTCTCACAAATGAAGATCTGTTTATTTGTGCGAGATGAAGCAAGGGCATACATTAAGCAACTGCAACATTTTACTACTATGCCCCCATTACAGAAGAGCTCCAAGATGTCTCCTGTAGGATCTAGGTTTAGTAGCATAGAAAGGATTCTATGTGAGTAGAAGGGACAATTTAATTTAACAGTAATCCAAGCAATCCAGTTAGCTTTTGTCTAAGCAAACAAAAAATGGGGCGGCCACCCTCCACACCTCCTTCAATGGATGGAGCCAGACATGCGTTCCTCTAAGTGTCACCTCTACCATGCGATCACCCATGCTCATGAGTCAGCAAGTTTAAATAATGGAAAACTGGAAGTCCTGTGGGGTGGCACATCCAGTCTGGTGAGACTCAAATTCTTACTTTTAAAATGTAATAAAAAGCTAATGTCACTAATAGAAAGACCTAGCTATTTTGGCCAATAATTGTGCTGCATTCAGCAACAGGGACCATATTCTTTCATAGGATATCTCGTATGTGACAGATCATTTAAGGATGCTATATATCTGTTGTATAAACAGCCAGTCAACAAAATAAATAACGTAATCTGGATATAGCACCATTAGTGCAATTGTAGTAAGTATTCTAGGTGGTACACATTAGTGTCAAGTGCACATACAAACAGAATTTGACACATAATATACTATTTATGCTGATAGCACTACAGCTATATTATAAGATGGGCAGGAGTATTCAAGATATATGATTAGTCCTTAGCTGTGATAAATCATGAGGCAAACCTACATCAAAAGAATCTGCCATTCTCATTGCCAATATTAAAATCTGTACGCCTACAGTACCTCATGAAGCTTTAAACCTGCAAAAAGCAACAATTTTCCTGACACTGAAACCCTTTAATTAGACTCTAAAATACAACTAAAACCTCCTCCAATATAAAAAATAAATAAATAATTAATGTCTTATCTTGTCATCCCACCCTTACACATACACTGCACAGATGGGGCATGAGAACATCCCAAAATAACTCACACCATGTCATGCCTTATTGTTTATTTATGTAACAGTTTATTTGTGAGCTATACTAGGTGACATTAAACAATATACATGGTTGGATATAGCAGTCTAATGCAACATTTATTTGGTAGCATGCTATCATGCAGTACATTATTTAATACAAATAAACACACTGGCCGATAATCAGAGAACATAATGAGCAAGTGTTGTGTACAGCACAATCAATAGAAACAAAGAAACAAAATTTGACAACAGGTAAGGACCACTTGGCCCACCCAGTCTGATCCATTTTCCCCTGCTTTCATTATTACTGTGGACCATACTTCATCTACAGCTCTTTTTCCCACCCACTTCCTTTCCACTATGATTCCCTTGTGCCTAGCCTATGCATTCATGAACACCACCACTGTTTTCACTCCTACAACCTCTACTGGAAAGTTGTTCCAGGAAGCCACCACTCTTTCTGTGAAGAAGTACTTCCTCACATCTGAACCTACCCCCACCTTCAGCTTCATAACATGTCCCCTTCTTCTTGACCACCTGTTTTGCTGAAAAATACTTCCTTTCTGTAGCTTATTTACCCCCATGAGGTTTTTAAAGGTCTCTATTATATCCCCTTTCCCTCCACTCTTCCAGGGTGTACATACTGAGGTCCTGTAGTTTCTCCACATAGGGCTTTTGATGAAGAAATTGTACCATTTTAATTGACCTCTTCTGAACCACCTCCACACTATCTCTGTCCTTCTGGAGATGTTTTCTAACAACAGTCCTCATTCAATAATTCATTGACTACCATGCTATGTCCCCATCAATACAATTATACTGTGATATCTGATGCAAAAGAAGGCTCTGAGAGAAAGAAAAACAGAAAGACAGTGGATAACGCATCAAACATATGGAAAGTGATCAAAGAATCATGTAGATCACAGTATAATACAATATTGGTGTGGCTATATACCATGCTGTTGAATGTATGAATGAATGAAGACTAATATTAGAAATGGATAAAATGAATAATATTAGAAATGGATAAAGAAAGAGGCAATCTCATAAATGTAGGGACCTGCCGTGATTAAGCTGTGATATAGTGAAACATCAGGAAATGGTTAGTTAACATATAAAAGTAAAATTGCTTGACTGCACTTGAGGTTGAATCCCATCCTATTTTGGCTGTACCTTGATTCCTTTCATGGGACAATGGACTTTCTTTAGTAAATATGTGTCATAGTTTCTACAGAAATGAGCAGGCTTGGAATACAGTGACTGTGTGAGCAAATGCCTGGACATGTGTTGTTTAACACCACCACCAAACATTCTGTGTAAACAACTGCCACACCACTGAACACATAGAACATAATAGCAGTGCTAGCTTGAATTTATTTAAATCACATTTAGCAATAAAATACAGTACACTGTACTTAGAATAGGCAAGCAGCAGCAACTCTCGAGTGAAATGTTTCATATCAATATTGCTTTGTTGGGGGGGGGGGGGGGGGGGCTATGAGCTCAAAAGCCCTTCTCTCTTCATCCAGCCAGCACTCCAAGTTCAAATCACACTCCACCATAACCGCCTTGCTAAGACTCACCAATGCCATCTTCACGGGGCATGGATAAAGGGCACACCACCTCTGCCATTTTCATCAACCTTGCTAAAGCTTTCAATACTGTCTCCCACTCCCTACTGCTATCCAAACTATCAAGTGCCGGACTCTCTGGAAAAGCCTCCAGTTGGTTTCGCTCCTACTAGGTAGGTAGAACTCAGTCAGTAAGAATCGGAACTGCCACCTCCTCCCCCCTCCTTGTTACTACTGGGGTTCCACAGGGCTCGGTCCTCGGCCCACTACTCTTCTCAATCTTTCTAAATGAACTTCCCTCAATCTGTACTCACACATCCATACACCTATATGCTGATGATACTGTACTATTCACCACAGGCCCCTCCACTGATGTAGTGGCATCTACTCTCCAAAAAGATTTTAATGCGGCACTGCATTGGTTTCAGTCAAACCAACTTTTTCTAACCCCCAAAAAAACAGTCCCACTAACTTTTGGGACAAGGTAAAGGCTCTCCAGACTCTCTTCTATTCCCACTTTTTACACCACTGAGAGGACCCCTCTTGAGATCTGCACCTCCTTCAATGACCTCGGGGTCTGGCTTGATCAGCACCTGGACTTTTCCACTCACATCGACTCAATCCACAAAAAGCTGTGCCCAAAACTAGTAGCCTTATACCAGAACAAGGGTAGCTTACCCCTGACAGCCCACATGGAAATAGTCCAAAAAATGATCCTCCCGATTCTGGACTATGGGGACACAGTATACTGTGCTGCTCCCAAGTCCACCCTAGCTAGCCTTCACCTTCTTTTCCACTCCTTCTGTTGCTTTGCCCTTGACTGCCCCACTTTGACTCATCACTGCGACCTCTACAGCTCCCTCAATCTAACATCGCTCCATGCTTGCAGACATATCCACAGCATCAGGACCACTGCGAAATTCTGGATACAGTCCTTTCCCCCCCACCTTGCATCTGCCCTCACAGTCCCATCACAGCCCGCCTACTCCCTTAGGAGTGGTAACTCCCAGCTCCTATATGTTCCACGCATGGCCACATCAAGAGGCCAATCGGCGTTCACTTATTTCATGCCTAAACTTTGGAATGCTCTCCCAGAAGACGTTCATAACTTCTCTAACCCGGCTCACCTAAACAACCTCCTCAAGGCCCACTTCTCCCCTACATGCGCCTGCACATAGGGCCATCCAAAGGGCTGGTACCTCAAGTCTACTATTCATACTTAAGCCTTCTTGATGTGCTCATAGTACACCATCCCTGCATAGTTTACACGTTTGTTGAGCAAATTGTTAGGGGTCGCAGGAGCAGTCCTTTCTTAGAACTGTGTATAAACTCTTTTGCTTCATACTTGTTTCACAGCTAATTATACCTATTTGTTAATTGTCACGTGCACTATTTCTCCTACTGTTTGTAATATGTAAGCTGCACACATGTGCTTCCACTTCATGGCTATTACTTGTATGCTCCTGCCCTTCCCTCTGAGTGCTCATAACAACTTCCTGCATAGTGCACTGTTCAAAATGTACAATCTTCCTCTACTGTATGTAAATGTAATTGCATTTCTTGTGCACTCTTCTTATGATGCATGTTCCACATGTCCTTAAGACTTTCAAATCTGTGACATTGTTTCTTCTAGTCAATATATTTGTTTTAAATAATGTGACCTATCTGGAAAGGATGAAATACAAAGGTTAATCAGGTGTTCATCTGATTACAGCATCATCAGGAACAGGGCTAAGAGTTTCAGAAGTCCCAGAAGGCTTAGAATGGCTCCTACAGGAGTGGTAGAGGTCTATTGTGGAAGTCTAGTGCAGGAGTTCTCAGCAAAAGACGCTGCAGAGGGTTTCACACTTTATCAGTCTATCATTCTGTTTTATAATGTATTCTGAATGTTTTAAAAGTTTCTAAGGGGTATAGGGTCTAACATACTGTAGCTACCACCTTAGGGGAGAGATAAACTATTTTAGCATATTGGATTCACTTGGTGCCTCTGTACTACCTGTATGTTATGCTGCCTTATGTAGTCAGACTTGGATATTATAGTAAGCATTTTAGATCTGAGTAATTCTCCCCTAAAACAGAAATCATTTCAACTGTTGGGTTTTTTGGGCTGTAGGTATGAAGAGAATTGATTTGTTAAACCCATGTAGCAACATGACATGAGCACTTTAATGTTCCCTATACTCTTCCAAACAATGTACCTAACATTCCAGTTGGACAATGGAGGAGACTCCTGCAGATTACTGTCTTAGTGTTGAGTTGGAGTAATTTATGCTTTTTCTCTGGTTGAAGCCAACCAAACCCATGTATGTTGATCCTTTGTATCAAGCAGTTGCTCTATGGGTATGTTTACCCTAACCTCAGACCGACTCTTATCGTCTTTGCTCCCCATATGTGGTATGAAGCCATGGAAGTGTTGAAAAGAAAAAGCATGATCTTTATACATTTGAATGCATACAAGCATAACCTATTTACATTTAAATACCCCCCTATTACCAGTTCTGTCTGTGGTAGTATTATCACAGGCGGAAACTGAAGGAGGAAAAATGGAGGATGCTAGCTGAGTCTGCAGAAACTACAATAAAGTGGACACATACCTGGATGATTCAAAGAACCTGAGTCTTGATGAGGAGTCAGTTTTGTATAAGGCCACCAATGTTCAGAAGTGACTTGCATTGCCATTTGCCGCAGTGTACTATTTGAGCTACCCACCATCCAGTGTCACTTCCCATGAAGTGTTCAGTTTATCAGGGGCCATCATTACTGACAAATGGACAACTATGTCACCCAAGAATGTCTCAGGACTCACATGCATAAAAATTTGTAGCCTCCTAACACCAAAAAAAAAAAATAACACATGTCTGCTGTCACAGTTTGTATAAGAACTCATTCCTGGATTTCTGTGGTAGCCCGTGACATGGGCGTTGACGATTGGGTGCCTACAATAATGGTGACCCAATACCTGATGCATGTCATTGGGACTATGGTAGGGTAGGTCATCTGGATGGGGGGGTTGGGGAATGTAGCGATGGGATGTTGCTATATGTACACCCGCGGGGGTGGGGAGTGAGCACACACAGCGGGGGCAGAAGGGGATGTGAGGGGTGGTGCCGCAGTCAGTTGCCAAGCTGACCCCATGGCATGGTGGGTGGGTTAGTGGCATTGGTGAGCAGGGTAAAGGGTTCAGGTCTAGGCACTGGTGTGTTTTTGTTGTGCCCTGACCAAACCTTTTTTTTAATGTTTTTCACACACCCCTGACATGCACCCCTCTGGAGCTGAGAATCCTTAAGTGGGGGGGGGGGTGAAAACTAAGTCCCCAGTGCCGTTTTGCTGTATGCCAGGGTGTCAGACTGCTGAAATAAATTTTTGGCACTCTGGCTTTGCGATAATGGTGATCGCCTTTAGGCTTTCGCCATTATCACATAGAACCATTCCTGTCATTTCCTTTCTTATACTGAAGATGGAGAGAAGTTGATTGAAGATAAGCAATTAGAAATGGATGATGATGACAATGCAATTGACAAGTGAGTCCATTAGCCTGACCATCTTTAAAACTACTTAAAAGCACTGCTTGTGAACTCCCTAGCACCTGAATGCTCCCAACCACCCCCTACAGGTCCTGCCTTTCAACCAGCTAGCTACCCACCCAGTCAGTTTCTTTCCTACTTCCAGATCCTCTAGCTTTTTTATCAGTCTCTTATGGGATACAGAATCAAAGGTTTTACCGAAGTCCAAGTACAGGATAGCTACTGCTTGGCCTTTCTCCACTATTTTAGTGACCCAGTCAAAGATATCAATCAAGTTTGCTGGCATGATCTCCCAGCCATAAATCTGTGTTGTGCTCATCCCAGAGGTCATTATCTTCCCGATATCCTATTAGCCTCTCCTTAAGTATGACCTCTATGAGCTTGCACATGATTGAGGTTAGGCTGACCGATCTATAGTTGCCCTGGTAATCTCTAGGTCTGCTGTTATAGTGTGGTACTACATGTGCCATTCTCCAGTTCCAAGGTACCATCCCAGACTCAAACAAACTGTTGAACAAGTCAGCCTGGGGGCCTGCAAGTTCCTCTGCCAACTCCCTCAGCACCCTTGGATAGATGCCATCTGGGTCCTGGGATGTGTATACCTTCAGGGCTAATAAACCTTTCCACACCATATCCACCTCTATAATTCCATGTGCCCCACTTCCCACTCCCTCCTCCCCTTCCCCCATTGTGGCCCTGGGCAATCCTTCCCCTTAATGAAGACCGAACAGAAGTACATATTCAGTACCTCTACCTGGTCCCTATCTGCTTTCATCTATCCCCCCAAAGCAATAATATTCCATCTTTTTTATTCCTTTTCTTACTAATATGCCTAAAATAGAACTTAGAATAAAATAGACTTTTTCTCCTTTTTTAATCTCTTCAGCTAGCTGCAGTTCTATCTGACCTTTAGCCCACTGGACTACCTTTCTTGCCTCACTAGCTGTCCTTGGATAGTCTTACCTGTCCTCCTCCCTCTGGGTCTTTCTGGACTTCCTATATGTAGTCCTCTTTTCTCTGACTGTGTGGGCAACACACACGACTAAATTAACTGGGTGCTTTGGCCCTCAGGTTTTTCCCCTTAAGCCTAACATACTCTTTTTCCTAACCCTTTTCCTACCAACCTGTCCCTTCTGTACAGGTTGTACCTAGGGATCCAAAGGTCCCAGTCATGGTTAGGAGTAGTCCGTGTTTCAGTGACCACTGCAAAGTCCACACTAGTCTTCCTCAACAATGCCTGTGGGCCTTCCATCTTGCTTCTGAGACTCCTTGAGTTAAGAAACACTACCCTCCACCTTCAGTCTGAGCCTCTCTCCCCCTAGCCTCTCTACCCCCCTTACTCTCCTGCCCAGATTGGGGGGGCTGCCATCCTCTTCCTCCTGGAGACTTAGGGCCTAAAAAACAATTCTGACCCCATCAGTCTAAACTAAGGTCCTTGGATATGTGCACCTAATTTTTCCTTACGACCCATGAACACTCTCAACTGAGGTGCAGCCTGTCTGTTGTGTAAAGGAATTTGATAGGCCACATCCCTCCCCAAGCAACCAATGCAACCACAACCTTATCTCTTACACCATTCCTGTTGCTAGCCATTAAACTCCTCTATCCTTTTCTTCCTGACCATACTGGCTATTGGAACTGGCAATGCCACAGAGAATGCTACTGATCTGGCTATGCCCTTCAGATCCTCCCCACTTCCCTGAATCTCTACTACTCCAACCCCACCTCTTCTTCAGCTAGGTCATTCATTCCTAGAGGGATAATCAAATGGGGTTCCCCTGACCCTCTGCACTGTCTGGGCAATCCTTGGGCACACCTTTTCTGCCATCATCTCAGGCATGCATATCATCTTCCTTCCCATATGTGGATCCCCCTTCCTCCCCAGTAAATACCCCTAATTGTCAAGTCTGCCAAGATTATGACCCTTGTTCCTTCTCGCTTTCCTGTTCTACTACCTCTCTAACTGTCCCTTGAGCTACTCCCCTGCCTGTCTGACCCCCAGCCTTGTACTCCACTCCCCCACCTGCTCCTCACCCCCTGTATGACTGTTCACCACCCACCATAGCCACCCCTCTTGCCTTTGTTCTCTCTATTTGACATGCCCTCTTGTACCACCTAAACTCCATGCATTGATCTCTCCCTTGCCTTCTCTCCTGTCTCCTTCCCTGCACCTGTTGCACTCTCTGTAGATAGTTGTCTCCTTCCCCACTACTGTCATGCACCCTTCCACTCCCCTCCTTCTGTCTAACCCTCCTGATCATCTTGACATGTACCTGACCACTTTACATTCTTCTTCACACACCCTCCTCAACCCAAGACAGTGGCAGGAATCTATTCCATATTGGCAGCCTGCTAGGTTTTCCCACTCCAGTCCCACCCCTCATGATCACACCTCTACCACCCACCACTTTCCATCCCTCCTCCCTTGGATCCCTCATCCTCTGAGGTAGGTGTGCCCATGGCTTCTGGATCCTCCCCTCCTTAGCCTTCCAATGCCTGCATGTCACGCACATCCAGATTCTGAAGATAATATAATTTATTTATTTTATTTAAAAGTTTGGTGACTGGAAAAGGCACACTGAGCCGATGCTCATTTCCAGGTGCAACCTGGGGGAAGGGGGGAAAAACAAGCAGTAGTTACAAACAACTGAAGTGCAAGAGCAATGGTATAAAGTACAGTACAATAGGCAACATAGTGGTATGAATACAATGAGGGTAGTATGGCAGCATTACCATACATAGGCGTCATTTACAGGTTTACAAAATTATGAAAGGAAGGTCAGGATGGTTAAATTAAAGTAAGGCAAGGCCATCATGGGAGGGAGAAGTAGAGTGAAGGGGAGCATGAGAGAACATTAGGAGTGAGGAAAGGAGGCAGGGGAAGAGTGGTGGGGGAGAGGAGGGATGGTTAGAAGGGAGAGACATAGGAACAAGTAGTGGGGGAGGTTGGCTTCAGCAGCCACTTTAGGAATAGTAGGGATGTGGCATGGTAAAGAAGAGGAGAGATTTGGTTCCATAAGGAGGGAAGTCGATAGGAGAAGGCAGCCATACCAGTACTAGAGTGAGGGTGTGGAATTGAGAAGGAACAGGAGTCTCTAGAATGAAGGGAGTGGGAGGAAGGAGCAGAGCAGGAGAGAAGAGAGGACAGATAGGAAGCTAGGGAGGCAAACTAGTATTTACTATAAGGGAGGAGCAGTGGGACAGGGGACATGAGGGTAAATGGTAATAGAGTGGAGTAAAAGGAACAATGATGTGTGCAAGGGGAGAATTAGTAGCAAAGTGACAGAAGGCATTACAGAAGGTGTCCAGTCTAGTGAGGCTGGAAGGAGGGGCTGCACTGTAGACCACATCCACATAGCCAAAAATGGGGAGGATCATTTTGACAAGCAGGTCCTTCCAGACTTCAGGGGAGAGGCAGTTCTTGTGGTAAAGGATGCCTAATTTGGAGCAAAGCTTTGAATATATAGCATCTATGCATGCTGAGAAGCCTAGGTTTCTATCAAGCCACACACTGAGGTATTCATAAGTGTGGACTACCTCCAGCTGGGTGCCATCAATGGTGGTGAAGACAGGGAAAGGATGGAGCCTTACTAGATTTGGCTGGTGCTAAAGGTCATGGACACCATTTGCTTGGTATTTTCTTTAATCTGGTTGATGCAACCAACATAGTACATTATGAAAATCATACAGGTAGTGGTAAGAGCAGAGCACTGGGATGGTGGTGCACTCCAGAATTAGTATAATCATAAGCATTCACCACTCACACAGAAAGCTTTCTGTGTGAATGGTGAGTGCTTCCATCCTGCCTTGAGTTTTATGAAAATCATGTTGGAGTGAGGATACTACCACTGATGTGGAGGGAGCAGATGCATAGATGACCATGTCATCAGTGTACATATGAATATGGGAGGAGACAAAATGGAAGAGAGATGATTTAGAAAGATAGAGACATGAATGGGGTGCAGAATAGACTCTTGGGGGATTCCTGTGAGAATGGGGATAGGGGATAATGCACCACCCACCTGCACAGACTGCTGGCTGTTAGACGGGTAAGAGTGAAACCACATTACTGCAGAATTGGAGAGACCAGCTGCAGCCAGCTTGTTTAAAAGGAGATGGTGGGATTCCAAAATGAATGCCTTTGCAAGATCAATAAAAACAGCTGCTATGATGAGGCCCCGGTCCATCCTTGTAAAGACTGAGTCAGTGGCATAGAGAAGGGAGGTGATAGTGGAGTTTTCATGCGGTGGGTGGTAATTGTCAGTTACCATTCAAATTCAAATAATTCAAAATGTTGCACATGTAAGTTTTGTAGCTATAAGGTAAAAGATAATAGTACTCAACAAGTTCAGTTAAAAAGCTCAAACATGCATAAAATGTAGTACCTAATAAGGCTATGGAATTGAGCAGATAAAGATGGTTGGACTGATTTTAGTTTTCTCCAGTGTAGTGGACACTATGAACAGTTTACAGAAATTGATATTTAAGATCAAATGATTTAAACCCTTCATGCAGAATCAGATGCCTCCCTGATTGGTTCCTTTAATTTAAACTTTAGTATTAATTCAACAGATTATGTTTTGAAACCATTTCCAAATGAGAATGATATTGCAAGGTGAGGGGGTCAGCATACAATCATTCCCCATACCTCTATTCTTAGTACATATCTTTTAAAATTAAACTTCATTAAAGACCCATACAAGGCCACTCTGTAAATCTTGAAAATATATGGATATATAAGGAAGAGATACAAATTATGTGTACAGATATACTGTAATTGAAAATCAATCATGATGAGGAATACTGAAAATAACCAGTCTTTTCACATTGAAAATCAGATATTGATTGTTGGTGTTTCTGTGCCAGCAACTTGTTCTAAACTGTTAGAAAAGACTAACAGATGTGTCCAGATAAATTTCTCTAATCCATTTGAGTTAGCTTCGGTAAATGATAGTCATAAAATTAAAATAATTGATTCATAAGATAATACTAAGTAAGAATCTACCAAAGCTAAAATAAAAAAAGGGTAACAGGTAAAATAGATGCAGTAAAAATAAAAAAGGAAAGCTAAAAATAATAAGAAACTCAAGAAATCAGTAGAGTTCAGGAGATAAAAATAAACATAATGTTACTCAGAAGGGAAACCAAGTAGAGGGCAATAGGGAGTCAAATTCTAAAAAAAAAGTGATTAAACAGAATTTCCAGACTGAACTGAAAGAAAAAATGGTGGTAGAAGAAAATGCTTTAGCTCAAAATCATCTCTTAGATAATCAGGATCAAGGTGCCTGCTTACCAAATGGAGGGCTAACTTTGGATAAAATTACTCCTCAGAATGAATTAGTAAAAGTTATTAGGTATATTTTCTATGTTAATGTCAAGGATAATGTAGATCTAATTGTAGACTGGAATTATGCAGAAAACAGGGAAAGGATTTTAACAATTTTCACAAATTCAGTTGGATTAAAAAGGTTTAAAATAACAAAAAATGCCACCACCCATTGGGGTTTGCATTAGACCACTCCATCTTTTGTCAAAACAGTTTTAGAAAACTAAATCTTGAGAAATCAAGTTTACTGGATAGAATGCATATTAGTAGAGTGTTATCTGCAATGAATATAGTAGAGTACTTCTCATAACAAAAGGGGGAACAAAATTATCTCAGACAAAACTATATCTCTATTTGGCTGGACAGTATCTGTCAGAGAAACAGTAGGTGTAACTAAAAGGAAGTTTGCTGTTTATCAGGAAAAAAAAATGTTGGGTATAGAGATTGGTAGGACAGGTATCACCTGGATATCCACTAACATAGACCATTTTGATAGTTCACAAATAGCACATTTTAAAATAGTGCCACTGCATAAATGTTATCAAACATTTATCAACTTTATCAATGTGCTCTCTTTAACTTACATGTGGTCGATACAGAAAATATTAACAAATTGCCCCCTCAGGATAGTCAGAATTTAAATATGGTTACCAGCTTGCAAAAACCTGTTGAAAATGTTGTTACCTCTTGTCACAGCTATCTATAAATTCTGTGAGAGAACAGTTTCATTGTTCTAGAAAATCTATCTAATCAATTACATATCATCAATAATCAGATGTCAATCAATATTATTGACATTAATTGGGAGACAATGTAAGAAGATAAAGGGTTATTTACTGATAATTCACGAATAACCAATGATATTAAAATTACTTCCTGAAACATAGGAGTCATTGCAAATAAGTTATCTGATCAAAAATGTTTTTAATTCCTCTGGGAATGTGGAATTATATATCTACAAGATAACTGGTGGAAGAAGAAAATATTTTATTTCCCTGGCTATAAAATCTTCTTGAAGAGTGGTGTAAAACATAAGGAAAAGAAAGGCATATTGGTGGCCTTCTAATTGCAGTTAAATTATCTTTAAATGTCTTGATACTAGAAATGTTCTACAAAATGACAGGAGAGGATAGGAATTATCATTAAAACGGAGCTCTCCAATAACATAATTTTGACCTGATATGTATACCTGCAGAAAACTCAGATACTGTTTAATACAGAAATTTGGCAAGGTCTAAATAATGAAAAAGAGAAACTTATCAATAAAAGTCATAGTGATACAATGTTTCTTATGAGAAATGTTAATTCAAATTAGTTGGGCAGATAAAGATCAGTCTAGATGAGTATCTGAGCAATATAATGGCATTGACAATCCTAACATGCAATAATAATTTAGAAGTGAATAATACAGCACTTGACTGAAAAGTAAATAAATAAGGCAAACATCTTTAAACACGTTATACAAATTTAGGTTTGTATTTGATTATTTGTAGGATGAAGGGTGATATCAGCAATTATACTTTTGTAGGTCCAGTAGGTATGTGCATAATAGATCTTTTCTGGACAAATTTTTGTTGCCTTAAACCAATTCAAAACTTAATTCTTGAACATCTGGAATCTGAACATCTTCCATTAGATATAAGAATAGGACATATAAAAACTGTCAGTCTGAAACAGAATTCTGACCGTAGCAGTTTACAGATAGTAAATGAGAAATTAATCAAATGGTCAAGTAATAATTTGAAACATCTCTTGTATATATTTTAAATGATGCTCAGTTCACACACTTTTAAAACACTATCTTAGAATCTGAAAATATAGAAGTTTTTTTGACCTTATACACTCAAGTAAAATTTTAAAAATATATCTCTTCTTAGTTTAATGTTCAATGCAAAAAGGGAAAAGTAAAGTACAGCAATTGCTCAGGAAAGTCAGACTATTTAAAATAAGCTGACAAATAAAGGTATTAAAGCTAGGAAACAATATAAACTGCTTTTAAATTGAGAACAATACAAATATCATCAGAAAAGTTAAAGGAATTATGATGTCATAGATAAGAAAGCCTGTAAGGCATTTGGGGCATTAGTCACAAAGGACATAGTAAATATTTCAATTATGTGGAATCCTGTATAACCGAAAATCAATGAGAAACTCCTTACTCTGATCTTGTTTATTGTTGAAATGAACACCAGATATCGGGTATTAATCAAATAATCAGTACTCATGTGAATATGCAAGCAATAACATAATGACGAGGTGTAAGTTATCGCCTGATAAGAGCACGCCCAGGGGTGTACTAAGGCACAAGGTGCTTGCCATGAGTGCCTTATGCACCTTATTAGGCGATAACCCACACCTCAGAGTGTGTTACTGTGCTTACAAAATGGGTCCCCTTGTAAATGAATGTAAATAAAAAATTAAAATAAAAAGTGTTAAAACATTATTAGAATGTTTTTATTCAGTACAAAATATAAAAAAGTAGTCCCTCAATATGGTGTGGTTTTCAATTATGTTGGTCAGCCCTTAGAGGTCAGTGTTATCTGTACCTGACCCCCACGATAAGCTGCAGTGAAGGTGCTAGTGTAAGTGTTGACTGCCTCTGTTCCCCCACACACATATACAGCACCTTGAGAAGTGAATTTTTTAACCCCCCTCCTGCAAGTTCACATTCTATAGAGCCACGTGAAGCAGTTACCTTTTTGATTTGGTGTTTGTTTTCAGTTGACCGGCAAGGAAGTAAGTTTGATTTATTTATTTTCTTTGAGGTTAGGTCTGAAGATCGCAGTGAGGAGAAGTAGTAGTTTGCAGCTGGCTGGCTTTACTGGGAGCGATTGTGTCCCTTGATGGCAGTCGTACATAGGCATTTCGTGATTCACAGTTTTAAAACTGAAACAGACCATCAGGGTACAGAAAAGCAAACTCCTTGAAGTTTGCTAGTGCAGTGAAACTTTGTAGGGATTCTTGTGATGGTCTTAAAGGGGGATGAGGAAGAGATGGGAGTCCAGAGATACAGAAACGAATGGATGGACAGACAGGTGGAGTTACGTGGAAAATGGGCTGAGTAAAAAAAAAAAAGATTGAACACTGTATATGGGTTATGGTATTTTTTTACTAATTTCAGCTGGGAAAATAAGGGAACTGTTGTGTAGCTTGATTGGAGTGTGTCGTCGGCAGTCTCCTGGTTCTGTGCGATGCTGGCTGAGGAGCTACAGCGGGAAAACACACTGCCTATGTGTGAAAGCAGTTTAAAGTTGTGGCAGTTAGTGAGGTCCTCCAAGGAAGAAAAGTGCTGGTTGGCATATATATGGGCTGATAAGGACATGGCTGAAACATCCTTTCAGCCAATCAGATTATGGCATTCTCTATACCCATTTTATAAAAATTATTCTATACCAGTTCCATGGGTTATTACAACAGAAGACACCATACAATTCAGGGACACCAGGGCAGATCATCTGAGGGCAGACTGAGGTTATTTAACATGTACTCCATGGAGGAGAGGTGGTAGAGTGGAGAAATGATTGGGACTTTCAAATACCTGAAAGGCGTAAACAAAGTGAATATCAGGGACCTTTTTTTTTGTCTCAGTGATAACAAAACAACCAGGGGCACCGTTATAAGCTGAGGGGGGAGGTTTAAAAATGAAGCCTGAATGCACTTCTTTACAAAGAGAGCAGTGTTGGGGTGGAATGAACTCTCAGCTGAGGTTGTCACTCAGAAAACAGTGGGGGGGGTCATGAGATGGTGGGGCATGGTGAAGGAGATGATTAGGATTGCAGGGAAGGGGGTAGGGCCCACTGTAATCTCTGGATTAAAGGCTTTGTAATTCTCAGTGGTGTTACTGTAGTCCTGCAGGGCCATGAGGGAGCGCAGACCACTTACTTCATATTAAGAGGGAGTGGCAACCCCACACTTCTGATAGTAGTATGCATTCTGCAGTACCAGGTTATACTGCTCAGGCTGGCAATCAAAACACAGTTCAACTGTTGCCTTTCTTCCCAGCTGTCTGCTAAGCTTTCAGTCTATCACCTCCGCACCCATTTGCCACTTAACCCATTACACTTAACAGCTCCCTTTGAAGTCTGAACCATTCATTGCTTAACCTGATACAAAAGGACCACACAGGGTACAATGAGTTAACTTACTTGTTGTAAATTAACTGTATCCCCTCCCACCACCCTTGCTCTCTCACTGAAGTATATGATGTCTCACTTTCAGGCATGGTTGCCCTCTACCCCCACCCAGTCTGTTCATGAACTCTCAAATCATTAGCATTAACAGAGAGAGAGAGTTATTATGCAATCAGGGGAACCCCTTTACATATAAAATGCCACAATGCTGAGGGCAGGCTGCAATTTCTGAGTGCGTCTTTGCAGTAGCGCTCCTACAGCACTCAGTCGGTGGCTTGCCGTGGAGGTGAGAGGTGGGCTGTGCCAGTCGCCAGCTAGGGATGGGTGGGGGAGTGCTGGGTGGACTGGCACGGCTGGGTGGGAGGGGCTCCTAGACTACCAGGGAATTGGAGATACTTATGTATTTTATGTTGATTGGGGGGGGGCACTAGACTACCAGTGCTTTGGAGATCTTTGTTCATTTTATGATGATCGGGGGGGTCCCTCGACTACCAGGGATTTGGGGATAGTTATTTATATTATAATGATCGGGGGTGACTAGACTGCCAGGGATTTGGAGACCTTTATTTATTCTATAATGATGGGGGGCACTGGACTAGCATGGGAATGGTGATATGTATTTTTGTTACATTGATGGGGGGCACTAGACTACCAGGGCTTCGCTGGGTATATGCCACATTTGCAGCTGGTGACTTGGGGTCGGGGCATGGGTGGGGAGGCTGTCTGCACCACCCTGTGGGGCATTTGGTAAAGGGCGACTCAGGGGATGGGGGTGTGGGCAGCCCTGAGGGGCACCTCTGGCTTACTGGGCACGAGGGTGCACTTGTGTCCTGTGGCAGCGGGTTATGACATGCTGGCCAGGTACGCCCTCTGTACAGTGTATCTAACTGCATGGCACAAGTAACAGGACTTTGCTGTGGAGACCCTGCCCCTTCTAGAATAGGGTGCAGGGTCAATGCCGCAGTTGCTGGTGGTGCAAGTTACATTAGACGGCAACTTGCACCACCCTTCTAGAATCAAGCCCAATGTATGTACTGTTGCAATTGAGGAAAGTTTTTATTGTTGCTTTGTAGTTCTAACCAACTAAATCAAATTCTTTCCCCTGACTGCAGTATGTATACAAGTAGTCAGAATTCCACTTGAAATCTTTCACCCTATCTAAAATGTCCATTGTATGCCTCAGATAGGACGCAACATCAGTTAAGCTGTTACTTTTACCCCAGTGAAGAAGAACTAAAAATGCTATGGGAGGACAGTCCCAAGGTACCCTCATTATATACATTACCTAAGATACACAAAAATATTGAAAACCCCAGAGGACACCCAATAATCTTGGGTATTGGGTCTATAACTGATAAACTGAATCAGTTTACCAATTTCTTTCTAAAAAAATGCTTAATTTATATTGCGTCCTATTTGAGGGATACAAGGGACATTCTAGATAGAGTGAAAGACTGAGTGGAATTCTGACTACTTGTGTTTCTGCACTGATGTAGAGTCATTGTATATGAGTATATTGCACACAGACGATATCAGAGCAAGTGTCCAGGCCAGGAGGGAAAATCCACAACATTCAAACTTCCCAATTGAATTCATAGAAGCAGCATTGGGTTTTGTCCTGACACATAATTTTTTTTTAACTTAATTGGGAAATTCTACTTACAACTTCAGGGGCTGCCCCCCAGCTATGCAAATCTTTTTTTAGGGGCATGGGAAAATAACTTGATATACTCAGAAACGAATAACCCTGTTTTCAAAAATATAAAGTGATGGAATCGCTTTATAGATGACATATTATGTGTGTGGGAGGGCCCTGAAGAAGAAATTGAAAACTACATGAAATGGTTAAATGACACAAACAATATCAACCTGAAGTTCACATATAGTAGGAGCGGAACTGAAATCAAGTTTCCTAGATCTTACATTGTTTGTAGATGAGAATAAAAAAGTTAAAACTAAAAATTATAGAAAAAAGACTGCAACCAATAATACACTGAGAGCTGACAGTGCTCATCCACATGCACTAATAAGATCTATCCCCTTTGGACAGTTCTTGAGGGTTAAAAGAAACTGTTTTAAAAATGAGGACTTTGAAAGGGAGGCATCTGAAATGATGCAAAGATCGGAATCCAGGGAATATGACACAAATATGCTCATAGGGGCACTGAAAAAAGCTAGGGAGGATGATGGATTGCAACTATTAAAGCTAAAAAAGTGAAAACTACAGACAAAAAAAGTACCTGTAACATTTGTTACACAGTATAGTAATTAGGCAGGTCAAATACTGTAGGTGCAATTGTACAAAGGTTTTGGCCCATACTGCTCAATGACTCACTGCTATCAGAAGAGATAGGCACAACCCCCAGAATAACTTTCTTGAAAGCAGATAGTTTAAGAGACAAACTTTTCCATAGTAGATATAACACAGAAAGAATTGAAACAAGGATATGGTTGCCACCCATACCCACTGGAATACACAAATCTGGTAAGTGCAACGTATGTGCATACTGCAATTGGGGGAAAGAATTTGATTTAGTTGGTTACAGCTACAAAGTAAAAATAAAAACATTCCTCAATTGCAACAGTACATATATTGTCTATGACATTTGGTGCCCATGTAATCTGCTGTATGTTGGGCACACAGTTAGACCTGTTAAATGGACAGTGCAGGAGCACATTAGAAACATAAAAGCAGGTTTGATCAATAAACCCCTAGCCAGACATTACATGGAGAGGCACAACCAAAAAGTGGATGGCACAAAATACATGCCACTAGAACAAATGGAAAGAAGTCCTAAGGGTGGTGACAGGCTGAACAAACTTTTACAGGAGGAAAGATTTTGGATATTTACTTTAAATAGCCTACAACCAAAGGGCATAAACATAGAATGGGATCTTAAACCTTTTTTTAAAGAAAAAATTGTCTTTGTTGCTAATGTTACTTTTTGCATTGTGCTTTCTTTGTAGTTCTTAGACCTTGCAAAGAAGGACAATGAGTTCCAGCTGGCTGAGACTGAATCCGGATAAGACTGAGGTGTTGGTAGTAGACCCAGGTCATCTGGGGGTGGGTTTGGGGGCTGGACAGCCATCAGGCTTATTGCTCAGTGGTATGTCGCTCGCTACCTCTGATCAGATACGTAACCTGGGCATTACTTTTGACCATGGTCTGACCTTAAAATCTCAGGTATCAGCTGTCGTCAAATCCTCTTTGTACCATCTGAGGAATATCGCCTGGGTGAAACACTTGGTTCCACAGGGTGATCTTCCAACATTGGTCCATGCCTTTATCACTACCCATCTTGATTACTGCAATTCCCTCTACCTAGGGCTGCCTGGGGTTGATGTCCGCTGCCTCCAGCTGGTGCAGAACGTGGTGGCCAGGCTTTTGACTGGGACTTCTAGAACCAGTCATATTACACCTATGCTCCATGAACTGCACTGGCTGCCTGTTAGGTGGTGGATAACCTACAAGGTTGGTTTATTAACCTTTAAAGTCCTACATGATCAGGGACCCAGCTACCTGAAAGATCTCTTGGTACCGTATTGCCCCCTCCGTCCTCTCCGCTCCGCCAATGAGGGATTGCTGGAGATTCCCAGGGTTCGATTAAAAACATCAGGATCTCATGCTTTGCTTTTTCAGCACCAACCCTGTGGAATTCTCTACCTCACTGGGTAAGAGAATGTCCAACTGTCGAGAGATTCAAAATGGAGCTAAAGACTTATTTATTTAGTTTAGCTTATCCTAGCTATGGTTGATTTATTTATGTTTGTTTTTAAAATTTATATGTATGTATGATCTCTTTGTACAGAGCCTTGGTTTTGAAAGGTGCTTTAAAAACAAAGATGATTTGATTTGATTTGATATGTGGATCCCCCAAAATTATGTCATGAAAAATAAAGGAGTGATCACTGTTTCAGACAAGAATTCGAAGTAAAGTGAAGTAAAAACAAATTAAGTTAATAATGTACTAAACTGGTCAAAATTTCAAACAGTCAAACTGTATGTGATGTTTAATGGTGCACTTTGCTGGAAAATATGATACTGAATAGTTAAAGAATGAGAAGAGACTTGGCAAGGTTGGAGGAATGGTCAAAAGTATGGAAGCTTAGATTCAATGCAAAGAAGTGCAAGGTAATGCACCTGGGAAACAAAAATCCAGAGGAAGAGTACACAGTGGCTGTGTGTGGGGGTACTAACAACAACAAAAATGTAAAGGGACCTAGGGGTAGTCATATCAGATGACCTAAAGGTAATCAAGCAATGTGAAAAGGCAGTAAGGAGGGCTGACAGGATACTGGGATGCATAGGGAGAGGCGTCACCAGTAGAAAACAGGAAGTTGTTATCCCTCTGTACAGGCAGTAGGTGAGACCCCATCTGGAGTACTGGTTGCAGTTCTGGAGATCCCATCTCTGCAAGGACCTAGATAGGATGGAGGCTGTCAAGAGGAGGGTAACTAAAATGGTGCAGGGTCTGCACCAGAAACCATACAAAGACAGACTAAAAGACCTTAATATGTATACCCTTGAGGACAGGAGGGAGAGGGAGAACATGTTAGAAACTTTCGTACCTCAAGGGAATCAACAAAGTCCAAGAGGGTAGTATCTTTCAGAAAAAGAGATGTGCAAGAACAAGGGGGCACAATTTGAAGATAGAGGGGGGACAGCTCAGGGGCAACGAGAGGAAGTATTTTTAACAGAGAGGGGTGGTGGAAACATGGAATGGCCTTCCTGAGGAGGCCATGGGGTCAAAAGCAGTGGGGGAATTCAAGAATGCATGTGACAGACGTAAGTCAATTCTGGTGGGGGGTAGAAAGAAGTAGGCTATTGGTTAACTAGAATCTGCAGCTTATCCAATAGGTAGGGAAATGGGCAGACTGGGTGGACCAAGTGGTCCTTATCGTTATGTTTCTCTTTCTAATAATGAAATTATATAACAGACACTTGAGTTCAATGAGTTAGCAACAAAGTGGCCTAAACAAACTCTACATCAAATAATGTATGCAATGTTATGATTTACAGTATGTTAAAATAAGATATATGTGAATCTGACTGGAACTTGAAAAATAAATGAATTTGTGATTGACATGGAATAACTTGCATATTTGGTGAATTTATATATAAAATTCAAAAAATGTTAAAAATACAAAAGTTAAAAAAGGTTTAAAATGACCCTTTATAACCTTTTCCTTTTGTATTATAAATTTAGATTTTGACATTGTAAGAAGGTATGGGCTGAGGTTTCACTGCTATGCTGTTGATACCCAGCTCTACCTTTCTTTTGCACCTGACCAGGCTGGAGCTCTCTCAGTATTTAATATCTACCTCACAGAAATCCAGGATTGGATGAATTCAAGCTGGTTGAGGTTGAACTCAGAAAAGACTGGTGGTGGACCTAGGGCGCCGGATAGGGTGGTTGGGGGTGGTTTTACACTCTGGGCTTTTTCTTGGGGGTTTGCCACTCCCTACCTCTGAACGGGTGCGAAACCTAGGGGTAATGTTTGATGAAGGGCTAACACTGCATTCTCAGGTGTCGGCTGTCATCAAATCCTCTTTTTACCATCTGAGGAATATCTCCAGAGTTAAGCATCTTGTTCCGTCTGGCGACCGTCCACGCCTTTGTGACCTCGCGCCTGGATTATTGCAGTTCCCTCTACCTAGGGCTACCTGGGTGGATATCCACCACTTGCAGCTGGTGCAGAACGCTGCAGCCCAGTTATTGATGGCAACCCCCCTGGTCCTGTCATATTTCTCTGGTGCTGTATGAACTGCACTGGGTGCTAGTACAGTGGCAGATCACCTTTAAGGTCAGACTTCTGACTTATAAAGCCCTACATGGACAGGACCCAGATTACTTGAAACTGCTTCTGGTTCCTTACTGCCCTGGGCGATCGCTCCGCTTGGCTGATGAGGGGTTCCTAGAGATTCTAAGTGTCTGTTTAAAATCTTCTGGGGCCCGGGCATTTATGCACGCAGCCCCTACCTTTTGGAATTCTCTACCCCATCAGCTATGGGAGTGTGTGACCGTGGAGGGATTTAAACAGGCTCTCAAAACTTTTTTATGGAAGCAAGCACTTAGTGAATGACTAAACTATTGTTTATTGGTTTTATCTGTATTTTATAATATTTATAATATATGAGACTGTATGATTTATGTGTTTTAATTGTTTTGTTAGGTGTCTTGGTGGTTGAAAGGCATCATATAAATGAAGAAATTATTATTATTATTATTATAAACATGCTCTCTAGAATAATTGGAAAGGCTTTGCCTGAAGTTCAGTGGCCAAGTAGCCAGCCACTCCCACTTCCTGAGCTATATAAGCAGTTCCTCTCAGCCTCATTGTGAAGCATTTTTTTCTTTGCATCCAAAGGCTGTTGGTTTGTCCTCTGAACTGGTTGGGCCTCCATGGCTGGCTGGCTGGGACCAGTGCCCCCCCCCATGCTCCTGCTTGTCTCTGGGCTTCTGTCTTTATTTTCCTGCTTCTGGTTTGTATTTTGCCTTTGGCTGTGTGTGCTTCCTTCTTTTGGGGGGAGCAGTTGTTTCTAAGCTCTTAGCATACTGCTGCTCCCGGGTCTCATACTGCTTGCTTTCAGTTTACTCACAACTCTCAAATTACTTGCATTGCACCTGCAAACCTGATCTGTGTGTTTCAGCTCAACTACAGCTGCTCCATGTTGCATACTCGATTACTTTCACCTGACCCAGATTTACTTGAACCTGGCTATATAGCTCACTCATGCTTGTTCTAATTACCTCATTGCAGCAGTCTCATTGCACTGCCTGGTGACAGTGCTTTCAGAGCATAATGCCTCCTTTTATTTTGTTTATTGCAGTTACAACTCCGTATACTTCATTGTTTTCACTACTTTTGCACAGGCCTAATTGCTTTCTGCTACTGCTTTGTTTACTCTCATTGCTATTGTACCTTGTTCTACTCTGAGGTTAGCTAAAGCTCCTGCTGAGGCTATTAAATTAGCTTTTATATCTGCACGTGGTTCTCAGTCCTTCCATTGCTTCCTTGTTTGTCCTACAGCAGGGACTGGGAGGTGTTTGGGGGGTCATGGCCAATGTGGCTAATTATTTCTGTTCTAAATCCTGTCTTCACTGCCAAAAATCCTCAGAGTTTGTCACTTTGATTTGGCTTTGAAATGCCTGGCTGGCTTGCCCCTGTATTCAGTGCTGTTTGGCCTATGTTATGCAGAACCATGTGCAGGTCCACTTATTACTACTCTGTTTACTGATCTATGTGCAGGTCCACACTTGCTTTCACAACCGTTGTTCCTTGCTTGTGCAAACCATTGCTTCATGCCTATTGCCACCCCCTTGGCTTCAGCCTCTGGGATTCTGCCGCACTCAATCTGCATTCAACCTTGCAAAGTCTCAGCACTCAATGCTCCTTACAATCTTAGTACACTGTGCTCATTCAGCTCACCAGCTTTTCAGTTCTCAATCATTCTGGGGCATGTCAGCCATTCTAGCTGATTCAGGGTTCCTGCAGCCGGAGGTCTCGCTCTGCATTTAGTTCACATCTCAAGCATGTCCAACTTGGAGTGGGATAATTCTCACCTGGCCCATAGCTGGGAATGTCCTTACCTGGGGCTTGGCTTTAGCTGCCTGCTATGCGACAGCAGCTCCTGGTGTAGAATTTGAGACTAGCGGTGAAGGGTGGTTACGATGATCTCCTTTGGCTCCAGTGTTCCACTATAACGGTTAGCCATTGACTTTAGTGGTTTCCCTAGCAAGGCACCTTCATCACATTCTCCCTACAACTGTCTCTGGTTCACCTGGTTTGAGTTTAGGGTGGGTAGGCCAGGTGAGTGCCTCAGCCGTCGTTGCTCTCCTCCTGTGCCTTGGTTGCGCGTATTGTTGCAGAGTTTTATCACAACCTTCCATGGCATTCTTGCTAGAGGGTTTCAGTGAGAGCCTTCATACAAACTGGAATATTTTCTACCTCCCTTTAATTGGGTTTTCCAAATTGCAGCTGCAGATCCATCGCTAAATAAACTATCCCAAGTCTGGAGGGAAGGCAACCTAGGCCTTGGATGCCCAGAGATTTCCTCCTCATAGGGTTTTTTTTTCTCTCCTCCATTGCCTCAGGTCATAGCACTTAGTTAGCATAGTTGTTTCCCCTAGTTTCTTTAGGTAGATTCCACTGTTGGATGGAGGTGGAGGATGTCCTGCTGTTCTCTCTCTCCTTCAGGGATCCCCTAATCTCAACACAAACCATCAGTATCATGCAACGCAAACCTGGGCAGTCATTGCATTATCTAACTGAGCATCTCATTGCATTATCAAACTGCCTATGCTTCTCTACTACTACATTACAGTTACTGCTCCTATGTCACAGTTACTGCTTGCTCATATGCTTCATGTTGCCTTCTTCCAGGTGAAGAGTACACAGTGGGGGGTGAGATACTGACAACAGCAAAAATGGAAAGGGACCTGGGGGTAGTTATATCAGATGACCTAAAGGTGGGCAAGCAATGTGAGATGGCAGTAAGGAGAGCTGGGGGATACTGGGATGCATAGGGAGACGCATCACCAGAAGAACACAGGAAGTTGTAATCCTTCTGTACAGACAGTTGGTGAAACCCAATCTGGAGTACTGCGTGCAGTTCTGGAGACGCCATCTCTGCAAAGACCTAGACAGGTTGGAGGCTGTCCAGAGGAGGGCAACCAAAGTGGTGCAGGGTCTGCAACAGAAGACATACAAACAGAGACTAAAGAAGCTTAATATGTATACCCTCGAGGAAAGGAGGGAGAAGGGGACATGACAGAAACTTCAAGTACCTCAAGGGAATCAACAAAGTCCAAGAGAGTAGCATCTTTCTGAAAAAAGAGATGTGCAAGAACAAGGGGGCACAATTTGAAGATAGAGGGGGACAGCTCAGAGGTAATGTGAGGAAGTATTTTTTCATGGAGAGGGTTGTGGATGTATGGAACAGCCTTTCTGAGGAGATTGTGGAGTCAAAAACAGTGGGGGAATTCAAGAATGCATAGGAGAGACATAAGGCAATTCTAGTGGGGGGTAGGAGGAAGTAGGCTGTTGGTTAACTAGGATCTGCAGCTTGTCCATTAGGTAGCGAAATTGTCAGACTAGGTGGGCCAAGACGTCCTTATCTGCCATCAAATTCTATGTGTCTATGTTTCAGTCCATGCCCCCTAGTTCTTGTAACTACCTTCCCTGTAAATAAGCTCTTCCCTACCCACTTTATTGATCCCCTTCACATACTTGAATGTTTCAATCATGTCCCCTCCTTTCCCTTCTTATCTCCAGAGGATACAGATCCAGTTCCCTCACCCTCTCCTCATATGCCATCCGTCTTAGCCCATACACAAATTTAGTGGCCCTTCTCTGCACCCTTTCCATGCCATCTGTGTCATTTCTTAGATGGGGCTCCAGAACCGTACCCCATACTCCAGGTGTGGCCTCACCATGGAGCTGTAAAGTGGCATCAGCACCTCCCTCTTTCTGCTGGTTATCCCTCTCCCTATGCAAGCCAGCATCCTGTTAACCTTGCCCACTGATTTGCTGTACTGGGTCCCCACCTTAAGGTCATTTGTGATTATAATCCCTACATCCTTCTCCTGCCTGGTTGCTGCAACCCCTCCACCCCCATTGTGTAAGTGGTATTTGGATTCCTCCTCCCAGAGTGCATCACTTTGCATTTCCTGGCATTAAATTTAAGCTGCCATGTTTTAGACCCCTCTTCCAGTAACCTTACATCATTCTTCATTGCCTCCACCCCCTCGGGTATTCACCCTCTTATTGAGTGTTGTGTCATATGCAAAAACGCAGCTCTTCCCTTGAAGACTCTCTGCTATGTTGCCGACGTAAATGTTAAACAGAATAGGCCCCAGCTCCAACCCCTGAGGGACCCCGCTTGACACCCCAGTCTCCCCAGAGTTTACTCCATTGACCACCACCCTCTGGCTTCTCCTCATCAGGCAGCTTTCCACTCATCTTACTGTTTTCACCACATGACTCCCCAACTTATTAATAAGCCTTCTGTGGGACACTGTGTCAAAGGCGTTCCCAAAGTCCAGGTAGGGCATGTCCATTGCCCCACCCTGATCAACCACCCTCATCACCTCATCGAAGAATTCGATCAAGTTTGTCTGACATTATCTTCCCCAAGTGAAGCCAAGCCACCGAATGTCTTGCAACCCCCTCTTCCAAATATCTAACCATCCTTTGTTTCAATATTGCCTCCATTACTTTACCCACCACCAATACGAGACTGACCAGATAATAATTGCCCACTTCCTTCCTGCTGCCACTTTCATGAATTGACACCACATCTGCCTTCTTTCAGTCCTCCGGTACCCACCCTGTATTCAGTGACAAGTTAAACATCCCTGCCAGTGGTTCCGCCAGTACCTCCCTTAATTCCCTGAACACCCTAGGGTGAAGACCATCTGGTCCTATGGCCTTGTCCACTCTCAATTTACCTAATTCCTCCTTTAGCTCTTCCACACTGATTGGGCTAGGATCCACACCCCTTCCCCCTTTCCCTTCTCACTTAGCTCTGGTCCCTTCCATCCCCCTCTGTTTTAGAAACCGAGCTGAAGTGACCTCCCCAGCACTTCAGGTTTCTCAAAATCCCCTTCCACCTGCAATCCCCCTTCTCCTTTAATCCTTTCTATCAACTGTCTTGCTTTTCTCCTTTCCTCAATGTACCAAAAGAATGTCTTGTTCCCCCTTTTGGCCTGCCTAGCAATTCTCTCCTCAGTTTCTGCTTTAGCCATCCTAATCCTTCGCTCAGCCACCCTCAGCTTCTCTTTGTAAGTCTTCCTATCCAACTTTCCCTGCATCCTCTTATATGCCCTGAATGTCTTTTTCTTCTCCCTCATTGCCTTCCTCACTTCCCTACTGAATCACAGTGGCCTCCTCCTTCTCTTGTTCTTCCTCGCCCTTCTTACACATCCCTCTGTTGCTTTAAGGAGCCCCCCTTGATTTTTTCCCCATAGATCCTCCACCTCTTCCTCATCAGCTCCCACCCTCCCACTACCTCCCAAAAAATCTCCCTCATCCTGGGAAAAGCTGCTTGCCTGAAGACTAGTACCTTTGTGGTGGTACAACTAGTCTCATATCCTACTCTGACCTTGAAGCCCACGGTACTGTGGTCACTATTTCCCAGACTGGACCCTGCCTCCATTCCCTCCACACTGTCTACATTGGTAAAGACCATGTCAAGTATGTTACCCTCCCTTGTGGGCTCCCTAACCAGCTGATGCAGGAAGGCACCTTGGAGTGTCCCTAGGATCTCCCCACTCCTAGTTGACCTAGCCGATGGGATATCCAGTCTATATCTGGGAGATTCAGGTCTCCCACCAGTAGAATCTCCCCCTTCTGGGCCATTCTTTGAACCTCCCGCAACATCTGTATGTCCTGTTCCTCACTCTGCATAGGGGGTCTGTGTATTACCCCTAGACTTAATGCTGTCCCAACCTTCCTCTCCAGCATGACCCACAAGCTTTCCACTTCACCCTGCTCCTCCTTCCCTTCCGTGATCTTAATTCTCTCCCTAATGCATAGCACCACTCCTCCCCTCTTCCTGCCTATCCTATCCCTCCTGAACAACTTGTACCTGGGACCCCTACCTCCCAGTCTTGGTGCTTGGACCACCAGGTCTCCAGTACTGCTAAAATATCCAAACCCTCTCCCTCCATTAATGCTTACAAATATACAATCTTATTTCCCATTCTTCTGGCATTTGTGGAAAGTCTCTTCCACCAATTACCATCCCCGCCCCCCTGACCTCTAGGCATGTTATTGCTTAACAATTCTGCATTTTACTGGGGGGGCTGTATACCCCCGACACTCCTGTCTTTTGGCATTTCAACTTGTGTGCCATTTTCCCTAGCCCTATTAAGTTTAAATCATATGTTTGCTCTATGAATTCCTTAAATTTGATACTCAGTACTACCTTTCCCTCCCCATTTAGATGTAGTCTGTCCTTGGCTTATAGGCTTTCATCATTCCATGTTGTCCCCCAGTCCCCCACTAACCCATAGCCCCTCTACCTGCACCAGCCTCTTAGCCATTGGTTGAACTCCATGATCCTATGTTTCCTTTCAGTGATCGCTTTAGGCGCAGGCAGCACCTCTGAATACACTGTAGATGTTGGTTGTCTTTTTTATTTCTTGTATCCACTGTATTATATCATTATAAGCAGGACTTCCTTGTAAATGAGCTTACTCAACAGAGCCTTCCTGGTGATATAAACTTGAACTTGAACATATTTCTTAAATATTTGAGTCAGCGACCAGCGGGGGGGGGGCACTTACACCAGGGAATCATTCATTTTTCAGTTTTTGGGCTGGTGATCGGTTAGGGAAGGATCCACTAGACTACCAGGAAATACTTATTTCAATATGGGATGGTGATCGGTGAATGGGAGAAGAGGGTGGGACCACTGGACTACCAGAAAAATATTTTTTCAATATGGGCTGGTGATTGGTGAATGGGGGAAGGACTGATGGACTACCAAGGAAAAACTTATTTCAATATGCGATGGTGATCAGCGAATGGGGGAATGGGGAGGGACCACTAGACTACTGGGGAATTCAGATTTTAAAATACAGGCCAGCAATCAGCAATCAGGGTAGAAAAGGAGACCACTATACCACCACAGTTCCTGGCTAGTATTTTGATGGGCAGGCGATCGGTGATCGGGTATGGGGAAGGACCACTAGACCATCAGGGAGATTTTTTCATTAATAAGGGGAAGGTGATCAGCTCTGGGAAGGGACCACTAGACCACAGGTAGATTATTCTCTTAATATGGGAATGACAGTCTGTGTTGGGGGGAAGGGTGCAAAACTCCCTTGCAGCCCATGTAAATGGACCCCTAATGAGCATGCAAATGGCCACATAGCACCTGGCATGCCCAATTGGCTCATTTATATGCTTTGGTGCTTTGGTGACTAGAACATAGTGCAGCTGAGCTATTCATTGCAGGACCAGTGTTCTGCATGGTTGTCTGGGCAGTGCTATTGGGGATAGCGGTGGGTTTTCTGGTTTAATGCTGCCTCATCACTGCCCTATACAGACATCACTGTACAGTTGGGCGGTCTGCTGTGTTAAAGTGCAGTATGAGGTCCCATTCAGCTGCTATATAACTGGTTCCTCCTTTATTATGTTTTATTAGGGCTGGCACTGTACCTACTGTATGGGGACAACTCACTGTATATTATAGTACAGTACCTGGACATACTGGCATTTATGATATGTATCATGCCATATTTGCACCCCGCTGGGTGCCATGTCACTTATAAGCAGTCACAGCTTTCCCCCTGATCAGCCTCTGCCACCCCCTATCCCTTATGCCCTATGCCCCCCTCTTGGTGAGCAGTTTAACCCCACACCACCATTACAGCCCTGCTACTGTTGGAATTTCCCCAGGTGTGCCAACTGTTTGGTGCTGCAAGTGATGCATGGCAGACACAGGGACTTTGGCACTGGGACCCTGATTCTTACAGAATCAGGCACAGGGTCCCTGGCACACCCTGCGTGCCATATCCCTGTAGTGATGCAGCTTCATTGTTCTAAGGGATCTTTTAGAACTGGGCCCTTAGTGTTTATCAATTGTCAATGTTCATATTTCTGTGTTTCTTTCTATAGTATTTGATAGTGAAAAAAGGATGCAAATCCAGTCATACAGGATGTGGGCAGGATTACAACACAATAAGTACTGGGGAACTTCATAGGAAGAATCTGGTGAAAGATTACTGGATGTTTGTGGCCTGAATGAATTGCTAAAAATATACTGATAAATAATTGTTTTGGAACTACTCATGTGGGTGAGTCTGTTTCATTTCTTGTTTGAGCTTTTACAGTATGATGATGTAGGCCGTTTACCAGGACTTTTTCTGAAGGGGGATCTTTTATTAGGAGGTAGAGATATGTTGTGCACAAGTGTGCAAAAACATTTACATAAAGTCCAGGGATATGAGGTCTCCTTGGCCCCAAAAGGTTCTGCAATTTAAGATGCTCTGCAGTGCAATTTGTGGCTTATATTGAAGATAGAACAAAGTTCTGTTAGGTCTCCCCACCCCTATTATTCTCTGACTGGCATTACGTATCTTGAGTATGCAGCTTGGACAGGTTGGGAACAAGTCAATTGCTATGATTTTTTCAGGAGGGTATGTTTTTAATTGTGGATCTGGAGTCTTGCCCCTGAAATTTTTAAATTCTGTGTGTTCAGATTTTCAATTTACTATATTTTGGAAGGGTTGACTAAATTCCAGTTGTATATGCAACCATTATTTTTAAAATAATGAGAAAAGCAGGAGGCAACCAATATTTTAAAATGAGCAAAGCAGGAGGCCACTCAGAGGGCAATGATGGTACACACAGCATGAGGAGCAACTGAGCAGGAAGCAAAGCCAGGTACACACTTTTGTGAATACGAACACACTTGATGCAGATTTGCTTAATTCAAAAGTGGTCTGTTTTATTTAAAGTGCAAAAAATTCATGCAGGGTAATCTCATCACTCAGCAAAGGAATAAAAAGTACAGCCACACCACCAACGTTTCATGCCTATTCAAGCATTTTTTTAAATCAATGCCAAGCAGTGTTTATTGTATTTCATTGTTTAATCTAACCCAAATTTATGCAGACTGGTAGGGTTACTAATCTTACTAGACAAGTGCCCAGTTCACATTGCTTTAGGATAGATAAACAGTGAGTAGTGTAAACACTGCCTGGGGCATGCTACTATAGTGATTATATGTTTCCACCACACCCATGCACTATCCAGTGTCCACATCCACTCCTGACTGGCCTATGTTCTGTATCCATAAGTACTTTAACATCAAGGCCATACACACAAATTCAGAGTTCCCCACTGACTACAAATTAACAGATTCCCCCTTTCCCACTGAGACACCAGCAGCAGTGATGCTTTCAAAGAATCAGCAATGAACTCTCTCCTTACCTCACCAAAGCCACATTTTCTTGTACACCAGCCCCAACCCCACACACACAAGATTAAGTTGACCTCTCTGCCATGAGTGAGGGCTCACACCACAGTCTGATTTTCTTGAATAACATCTGGTTGATGTCTGAAGGACCCCGTCAGGTTGGTGTCTCTCTTCGCTGGCTCAGTCTAGCTAGCCTCGCTCTCTGTGTCTCTACCTCTCACACAATGCAGCCACATGGACTGTGGTCTCATACATAATGCAGCACAGGCAGGATAGCCATGACAACATTAAATTTCCCACACTGCTGCTGTTGTATTGGGAGAACAAGAAAGTCAATGACAGTAATGGACTTGCCTGTTGGGCAGGGGCCATTGCCAGGCTGCCAGTGAGGTTTACTAGTGACAGCTGGCAGGGGCCCAGTGATCAAAGCACACTGCTGCTTGTGAGGAAGAGGATAGATGGTACAGCATTGATAAGGTGTGTAACTAGTACAGGGGCTAGATTGCAATGTTTTCCCAATTAGGATTGTTATTTTAGTTGCTATGAGCATGCAAAAAATCAATAAATGTGATTGTTAAAACCTTAAAGCAACAGTCTCATGACATTCCTGCTTATTTTAAGGAATTAGAGTGGCTTGGATTTGAACCTGTATACCTTTATTAATGTCAGTGGCTCAGTAGGTAGCACACTCGCCTCTGAGGCTGGGAGATCAGAGGGCTGTGGGTTCAGTTCCCACATTTGGCACTTGGGTTAATATCACAGTACTGACACTGTAGTGCAGCATGTGGGGGGTGCTGCACTTCTGAGGTGCCGTCTTTTGGATGAGACATTAAACTGAGGTCCCATCTGCCTGGATTTGTGGTAGTTCAGGTGGATGTTAAAGATCCCATGGCACTTATCAAAAAGAGTAGAGGAATTTCCCCGGTGTCCTGGCCAAATTTCCCTCATTCACTAAAAATACCACCAACAGCTTAATCTGGTTCAAGGTCAGTTGGCATTCATCTGTATCCCCCTCCCCCGGGTCGTGCCTGAAAATAGGCAGGATTTGTCTAATGCACCTACCTGGTCAACAAAAATTAAATAAATAAATAAAAGTTTATTTTCTTATGCCACAGTTCTACCAGTTGAGCTAAATCTATAATCCATATGTATACTCGGAAGAGTTGATAATATTTCATCTATCCAGTGTAGCTGTATTGTTTTGCAGTATGATATATTGCAAAATTAGTGCGCTAAAGATCTCATACAATCATTGCAAGTTTGCTATGACTGTCTGTCAGTTAAAACTTGTAGTTATACTGTAATTGAGTAAAACTGCAATGAATAACTGTGTGGCTTGTGGTTTGGATATGGTAACAAGGATTTTGCTGTTGTGCTAGTTATGGCTATGGGCAGAGCCTACAGCCATATCACTTTTGCTTGAAAAGGGGTTTCCGTGGAACACATTTTTTAGTAGTTTTTAGTGTATCCTTCCATAACACTGCAAATCCCTATGGCAGTTAAAAAATGCTCCCTTCTTTCTTTTTAGAATGATGGGCATTGAACTCCAAGCTGTTTTTCTCTGACAGCAAATGTGCACACCTTCCAAATACATCTAAATATCTTTTAAATTATTCAAGGCACACAAAAACAACCAGTGTGAAAGTTGTTCAGGGCAAAAATACCTTTCACATGAGGGTAGTCACTAATCTGAATTCTTTATATTTTGTAAAATATGGTCTTCCAAACAACTTCATTTTTTTCTCACTGAGTGAACACAGTAGGAGTCATGCCAAGCAAATGTAAATAGCTCCGAAAGTATACAAGTTACCAATATACAACCATGAAAGTTGTTCAGGACAAAATGTCCTTTCAAATGAGGGTAGTCACTAATCTGAATTCATTAGATTTTTTTAAATATGGCCACCTGAAAGGTGAACATTGTGAAGAAAAATGAAAATTCGGGTAATCAGATGGCCATAGTTTACAAAATATAATTAGTGTAGTTCATTTAATAGGCTCATTGGAAATGCACTTTTGCCCTGAGCAATTTTCATAAGATGATTTATGTGTAATGCATATACTTTTAGAGATATTTACATTTGTTTGGCATAACTTCTATGAAAAATGAAAACTGAGGTAATCAGATGGCCATGGTTTAAAATATATATTTAGTGCAGCTTAATGAATAAGCTCATTTGAAAGGTTGTTTTGTCCTGAATAATTTCCTTGTATGTTTTTATCTGTAACCTGTAAACTTTTAGAGATATTTACATTTGTTTAGCATAACCCCTATTGCACTTCTGAACAGCCTCAATTTTGCAAATAACTATGCTGTGAAATTCTAAACCAGGCCACTTTGTTCATCTCTTGTCATGCCTAATATAAAGTGTACAGTAATTGATTACTTAGGTGCAGCTGTTTGAAATGTCTCTATTTTCAGAAATTACATTTAAACCTGTAAAGAATCCCTATTTAACTGTGCCTGAATAAAAGCCAAAATTGTCAATTGTGTTTTGTATTGTTTTCTTTGTGTGGACAACATTCTGTACAGTTCCTTTCATGGAACCAAGAGTTTGGAGTTTTGACTATGTCACATCATTGTTTCAGAACCATGGGCACTGTACTGATAAGTTTCTGTTAACATTTCTGAAACCATAAAGCCACAGAAAAACAGGTTGCCATATTGGTCCTTGTAACACAAGATTCACAGAAATAGATGATTTGATACTTTTTATTAGCCCAAAAGAGTTGTTACAAAAGAACACAAGTGCTTTTAGCTTTTGGATTACACAGAATCCTTTGTCAGAAAACACTGGCAGTTGTTTTAGAATAACACACTTTCTCAAAACCCAGATCATACAAAAAAAAAAGATGACAAGTTGTTAAGGACTCCATTGGTTAAAACTGCATATAAAAAACAACATACCCATATAAAGACAGCAAATGTTCCATCAAAAGAAAGCTATCCCAAGGTCAAATGACACTGACTTGAAAGTTCACTCCCTGAGAAAAGCTACTGTATATACCTACTGAAGCTTCCTTTTAAAACCCTCTGTGTGTGTCTGTGCTAGCATTTGTAAATGACAATGATTAAAAACATTAAAAAAAACATAAGCTTAAAGAGCAGCTGACAACTTCATGGGAACTTTCACAAAACATAATATTTAGATAAAGTTCAGTTTGTATTTCACATTAGTTCTTTATTCCTCCTCCCCATTATTTATTGCTGAGGTCAATTGCTTGAAAATAGGATTTTTGCTCCTGAAGAGTTCATCTATTCCTATTTCTGTAATCCTACCTGAGATCATAATGCACTGCTTGTGACATCACAGTTACTCTCATGGCAACAGATTGTGATGTCACAACAGAGCATTATGACTTGAAGTAGAGAGTAAGCTATAGAGGCAGATTAACTTTAAAGTAACTGCAAGGGATAAAAGCCATGGCAATTCATGCACATTTCCTCAGTAATAAATAATGGGGAGGAGAAATCAAGAATATATATGGAATACAAGCAGAATTTTACCTACTTATTATGTTTTTCCAAGTTTTCTTTGAGGCATCAGTAGCTCTTTCAGTAATACATAGTAAATAATGTTAAAAGTCTTATTCATATGAAAATATCTATGTGTTAAGTAAAAAAAAAATTGATTAGAAGACAACCTTCCCTAGTATAAATTAAACATTTGCCAGTTGTTTCACACAGTGGTGTAAATCCAATTTTACACAGTGTACTGTTCAGATATATTTCTAAAACTCTGTGTAATATACTGTAAGTCCATATTACTCATGAATAGTTAAACATGTACTGTCTTAAACATGATATATATACAATTATGTGATAAGTCACTAGTGTATGTGTATATTCAAAATCCAAACCTAACAAATATCCCCTTGGAATTCAGATACTGTTATCCTAATATGTCCATGTATCAACATGTGTCCATATGTACCTAATCTGCTGTTGTATTAAGTAACAGTTCTATAAATTTCAAACCAAAACAAAACACAACTGACAGCTTCAGCTTTTATTCAAGCACAGTTAAATAGGGATGCTTTAGAGGTATGAATATAATTTATGAAAATAGAGACATTTCAAACACCTGCACATAAGTAATCAATTCCTGTCCCCTTTAACTCATTCAGACCCATTGTGTTTAGAACATTAGAGACTGAGCTCCAAACTGCTTTTCATTGAGAATTTTCCTAAGGCAGTGCAGAATTTTTAGTAAATATGCACACATTCCAAAGAAATCTAAATATCCTTAAAACTATTCCAGATGCACAAAAACAAACAGTCTGAAAATTGTTCAGGACAAAAAGGCCTTTCAAATGAGGGTGGTCAATAATCTGAATTCCTTAGATTTTGTAAAATATGTAAGCAGTAAGATACACAATGGAGTGTGCATTAGACAGTTCTAATGCACTGCTAGGTGGACATAGTGAGGCACGAGGCCACAGGCTGAGTTCGTCCAGTCCCCTAGTCATGCATTAAAACTGTCTAATGCACATCCCTGGAGTGACTTATTGCACTAATAAAATGGGCCTGTGAATTCTAAATGGGGGTTCTAGTTTTAGCTGTGCATTAGACACATCGAATGCACGGCTAACAACCAATCAGAATGCTTGAAATCCTTTGCCCATTTTATAAGGTCATCTTATTACTGGTATTTCAATTTTTGTATTTACACAATTCATATTTCATATGGCAATTAAAAAAATTATAAAGAATTTAGATTAGTGACTACCTCATTTCAAAAGCCCTTTTGTCCTGAACACAAAAAATGTAAAATAATGCACTTGGGGCACAGATATCCAGGGGCAGAGTACAAAAAGGGTGGAGTGGTACTGACAACATTAAGAAAGCACACATTAAAAAAAAACCTTTTACATACAGTTGATTACTGTTTAACAATAGTATGCATCTATGGCTGCCACTGTACATCTGATGCAAATGCATAATCATGTTCTTCACTTGAAGAAAATAGGGGTGGGGATAGAGGCCATAACTGACTACTTGTTTATGTGTTAAAGGGGTCAGTTTTGTTACAGCAAAAACAAGGAAAGGGGTCATTTCCATAATGTGCAGACAAGCATGGGGACCACTTTTTTTCAGAGCATGCCACCACCGACAGCTATCACTTCAAGACTGCTACTACCCCCACCTAATACAATCAGGGGAAAACAAAAAGTAGTCTATCAGCACTAAAATCAATATGGTTAAAGCACATTTACCAGAAATTACTACTTAGAAAAGAATGAGAAAGTGACTGTGATGATGAACAAATCCCAGATCAGATCTCTAGTTTGTTAATAGTCTCCGTCAAGCTCCACAGATGTTATGCCATCATCAGATTTGTATAACAGCACTGTGGAAGCATGTAACTGGACCACTGTCTGATGTTCTGCCACAGTGCTCCAGCATAGTTTCCAGTGTTTCTGTTTATGCAGCCCTTACCCTCTGTGGGCCACATAAACATACCCACTTCCTGGAGCACTACTTTTCCTTTCCGCAACTGTGAACGTGACGACCACTGTGTGCAACATGGTGGCACTGACTTAAAGTGTACATGTACGAGTATCATGGATATGTATGTAACCCCCATGCCACCTTTGGCTAGCTGGTACTCCCCTTAAAAGAACTACTGCCAACTACATGGCATACCATTTTCTTTTAGCAGAACTACACTCATGGTACCACCCCTAGCACTGGAGTGTATACCAGGCTCATTACCTAGAGGACGGGGGGGTGGGGGTACATACTAAAATAAACCTTTTTATTTACAACAAGGTCCAGGAGATAGGATGCTAGGGGTATCGTGTCAAAATAGCGAGTAAATAATAGCTAACCAATATTAGCGAGTCAATATCAGCAAGGCACATAGGAGTGAACAGCACTAAATAGCGACTGGCACACAAGAGCAACTTTCACATATGAGCGATTTACAAGATTTACAAATATGAGCAATTGGATGTTGCTGATACTCCCACCATTGACGAGCAGCATGAAATAGTAATCTAAAAGATTGGGGGTAGGGATTCAGGAAGTGGAGCCCCCCACGTATGCTACAATGCACAACACCTGTCATTTGGGGTTAAATTTAGGCATCCAGGAGGAGCAACGCTTGACTGAAGTGTGGATGGAGCAGCTTTTGTCTGCCTCTGAGACCCCAATGTCTGCTACAGGTACTGTGATTTAATTGAGCGATTACAGCATATCGTTCATGAATATGACATCCCTAGTCGCTATGACCATTTACACAGCCTTGCATACAACCTTCAATTCCAAGTTTGAGCTATGGTTTAGCTGATATGTGCTGTGCTATAATTGGCAGTAGCTAATATTGCATTTGCTATTATTGATGTGCTTAAATGACATAGAACTGATGCTAGGCATATGCTAGACCTAACTGCTGTGGGGTCCCAATAACATTCACACTAGAAGGAACAAGCAGAATGTCCAAAGCAGTAACTGGGATTTTGCAGTATGGCTTCATTTACAGATGTTACTTAAAGCAAGGGTGGTCCCCCAAAGGTCCATCATTGCAATACAGGCATACTTTCTTTTGTAGGACAGTTTGCTATGAAGTACTGTTTTCCACAAAAAAAAAACTTCTCTACCTCTCTTCCAAAGTGTATATCTGTGGGATGTGCCACACACTTTAAACATTTTCCACACATTTCCATTTCCAAAGTGTATATCTGTGGGATGTGCCACACATTTTAAATCCTCCTGATGCATGGTCTTTGCCCAGGGAACAGTGGTGCCCATGCACAAACCACTTAGCCCCCAAACTCCAGCTGTTGTTCCTCCCACCCTTTGCCCCAAACAGCCTCTGCCATTCCTTCAGGGTTACACCAAATGAGTCTCCAATCCCCAATGAATTGCTAAAGACTCCCAACTTTAACTTTAAGTTCAGTACAGTTGTGATGAAAGGGGTTCTGACCAGTGTGAAATAACCTTATCTAGGGCACACACACCTCAGACAACTCCCTCAGAGAACAGTTACAAATTCTGTACTCACAGATTAGTTGTTTCTTTCTCCCAGTCATGGCAAGAACAAAATGCACCCTTCTTTCTCTGGTAGCTGTTAGATTCTACTCATTGTTCTTCCTTATGGCAGTTGTAATCTTCAGGAACTTCAGGGGATTGCCCCTTGGAGCCACAAGAATTGCATTCCCTTTCACTCTCCCTGGAGTGAAACTAAAGAATCATGCAGGCAAATTGAAGATTTTACCAAACTAGGGTGAGAAATACCAGGGCTCCCGTTGACAGAGCCCCAGTGGCAGACCTTCTGCCACTCTGATTGCCCCACTTGAACTTACTGACGAACATTCTAAGCAACCCGAGTGCAGCTGACTCTAAAATGGTTATGCTGCTATGGCAGTTCTAAATGACATAATCACCCTTCTCTCACGCTAGCTGAGTAAACAATGATGTCATTATGTAGAAAGCCCCTAATGATCTCCCCACCAGCTGCCTTTTTTTATTTGCCTAAGACTAGTACTAATGGGATTCTGGTAACCCAAGGGGACTGAGTTGTTACATGTAGTTATGTCAGCACCACCATATTACGCAAAGCTGACTCCAGGACAAACTGCACATGTGCGAATATCATGCATGCGTAATACTGTAATTGCTGCAGTGTTACAGCTGACTCTGGCGCAGCAAGAGCACGGTATATTCTTTTCACCACTCTTGGTGCTCCTAAAAACTCTCCGCAGCTGCATTGAATCTGACCAGGGCTTGCTTTTAGTGTGCTACAAGTGTTCTGCAGCCTTTCCACAAATATGCATTTCTGTAAGGGGATGCAAGTCTGATAAATCAAGATTTTTTTTAGAGGTGCTAAAATTATTATTTGCTGTTATGCAGCTCTCTGATGGAGTAAGTAGAATGATTATTACATCAGATCCCCGCTGTTATTAAGTTGAATTAACCTGCCTTTGACTGTCTCTTAATTTTAAGCAAAATGAAACATGACATAAAAAGGGCAATGTTTAGCAAAACTAACATTGGATATTAATGGCTCAGTTTTAAATATCATATAACCCAAACTGGTAAGTCAACTATCCAGATTAGTTCTGACAATTTTTAATTTTTAATTTTTAACAGCTATTAGACTGGGGACATACATCCAGCTTGCTGGTACCCCCATTTGAACTGAATACCACATAGTACCTGCACAGGTTACCTGTACATGCTCTTATATTTCATGTGCTGTAAGGATCTTAGGTTAGACAGTTGTTCTTAAAGCTCTGCTTTGTAGAGCAGTAGAATGGTATTACAGGGACCTGTATTCAATGCCTAAGTACTGTAGGTAACATTTGTTGTTCTATTAGAATTGGTTTCAAAGGGCTTAGCAGTGGCTAAAATTGCAGGTGCAATGTCTTATTATTTAAACTGTTTCTAATTCCTGGATTCACAGTTTGTGAAACAAAGAAGTAACTGTCAAATCAAGATCACAGGGTTAAAGACTTGTTTAATAGTTCAGCTGGTAGAGCACTGGGGCAGTTTACTGATGACATGGGCTCAATTTCCATTTAGATCACATTATATTGTGCTCATTGCAATTTGTTGTTAAAATGCTAGGCAGTGGCTAATTAAGCAATAAGGCATGACCGAGGGGGGTTATGGTTGGATAACATCTGCTTTGGATGGATTAAAGCATGAAGCAAAGCCAAGTGCTTCCATCACCTGAGAAGGGTCATTAGCCCACCATAACAACTCCCCTGGAGTGCCTTATTGAGATTATGAAATGGGTCACTGTCAGTACTTTTAAAATAAATAAATAAATTACTAAAATCAATATTTTAGTTGCCAAAAAAGATACAAAATGTTAAAATAAATCATTAAGAAGAAAAAAAGTCCCATTTGGACATTGTGTTGTGATGACCTCAAGGCAGGGAAACAGTGTGACAAGGCAGCAGGTAAAGCAAATAGGATGCTGGGATGCATAGGCAGGGGCATCACCAGCAGGAAAAGGGAGGTCATAATTCCACTATACAAGACACTAGTGAGGCCATACCTGGAGTACACTGTGCAGTTCTGGAGACCTTACCTACGTAAGGACATAGACAGGGTAGAGAAGGTTCAGAGGAGGGCAACAAAGATGGTGCATGGATTGCATCACAAGTCCTATGAGGACAGGTTGAAGGCACTGAACATGTACTCCCTGGAGGAGAGGAGGGAGAGAGGGGATATGATAGAGACATACAAGTATCTTACAGGGAGGAACAGGGTGCAGGAATGCACTATTTTTAAGCGAAAAAGATGTTCCAGGACTAGAGGGCATGGGATGAAGTTGGAGGGAGGACGATTCAGAGGAAATGTGAGGAAGAATTTCTTCACAGAATGGGTGGTGGACAAGTGGAACACCCTGCTAGAGGAAGTGGTGGGGGCTGAAACAATCATGGGATTTAAGAATGCATGGGATTGACATAAAGGAATTCTAGAGGTCAGGGGTAAGGGGCAACAGACTTCTTGGAAAACATAAACTGAACTTACAGACTTAAATGGGCAGACTGGGTGGGCCATAGGCCCTTATCTGCTGACACTATCTATGTATCTATGTATCTATGTGTTGTGACCAGTTTGACATTAGGTGGCATCTTCATTTCTTTTTCTCAGTGTAAATAATGGAAATACTGAGCAGTGGCTAAACATTGCTATGTCGTGTCTGGGCAGAGTAGGCCAGGTAAGAAACCTCAGTGTGGAGCATGTCTCTTCAGGGCACAGTAGGCGTTTGCTGTTTAATTTAAAAAGAAAAAAGGAAATGGTTTATCCACAGCACCGGGGAAGAGAGAGTAGCTTAGCAGCAATGAGGTAAAAAGAGTTGAGCTTCCATGAGCAGTAGCTACAGAGGGCTGACTTTGTTAGAGCTGCTAGGTAATTTGTGTATATTTATTTATTTAATTTTTGTTGACCAGGGAAAGGAGGACTAGGCTATTCTGCTTATTGTGTAGTGTAGTTTCTGTCTGTTTGTTCCCCCAACCCCATGGTAAAAGAGTGGCATGTGATAATTTTAAAAAATGAAGCACAATCTGCTCACTGTGTGGTGGGCAGTGGGAGATGGTCAGTTGAGAGGTGGATCACTCCCAAGGTCAGCGGCCAGTGTGCTGGTCTGGAAGTATTTTCAGGCTGGCCATTGTGCTTGGACAACGGCCCAGCTGAAAGCAACTTTCGACTATTCAGGAGCTGAGATTCTTACTACCCATTTCATAATGCCACACAAGGTATTCCTTATCATCTAAATCATAAGCCTCATACTCCTTAACCAATCCAGGTACAGCATTAGCTCTCAGTAACAACACCATAAAAATAAAATTATAATTTGAAGTAATTCTTGTCTTTATTTCTTGGGTCCTGAGCCACAAATCAGAGTGGGACACACTTGATTTGAGCATATCCTTATTGTGGCACTCCACACCTCATTGCCTATCCTCACCAGCCCACAGCCCCTGCCTACCTTGCTCAGCTAATGCAGAGCTTCATGTAGGGTAGACAGTGGCAGGGGGATGGAGCTGAGCTGGATGCCAATCGTCCAATCTGAACTCTTGGTTGGTTTGATGGTGGACCCCTGATTCTGCATGGAGCAGTGGCTGTTGGGATATGGCCATCCTCCAATGATTGCTGTATCCCCTTTGGAACTGCACAGCATTTCTGTTTGTTGCCATCTGGAGCTGGTATGGCCCACAGTGGAGACTTTGAGGGCTGGTGGAGGTGTGGCAATGAGGACCTTTCTGAGGCTGCACAGAGGTGGGATGTAGCTGCTACTATTACTGCCTTAAGGCAGTATAGTTTACATCCCTCCACTGGCCCTGTACAACATGTAACTTTTTACAAGAATGGGGCATATTCCTGCCCCTGTCCCTGTGCTCACATTAGCCTGCTGCACATAAAGGAGCACCAGTTGGACAGGAGCAGGTGCACAAGAGGCCCACATCTCTTGTGGGGGCAGTACACCACATATGTAGAGTGGATGCAGAACAGCTGTGGACTGGGCCTTTAAACTGGATCTGGATCTAACAATTGATTTACAGCTAAGTATGAGTCTGGAGCCAAAGTCATAATTCCCTTCTTGTAAGGTCAATCTGTTATTTTGGCAAATGCAATCACTACATCACAAGCAAAACATTATGACTTCACCTCCATATACCTTAAGTAATCTCAGCTCTAGATGAATTCTGTAGTGAAAAACATCTACTTTCATCTACAATATAAATGTTTTCAATAATAAAGAATGGAATGGTCTGGGTGATGACCAAACTATTTTCTCATTGGATTGTCTGAATTCTTTTTTTGTTTAATCACAAGTTTACTCTCAGTGTAAGTGTGGGGGCCAGGATTTTGATATCAACAGGTTGTGTTAGTCAACTGTGGCAAGAAACTAAATTATTCCTGGAGATGTTCGCCTTTGAAGTTCGTTTACTGTATACTAGATGAGTCAGAGAAGAACCCCTAGATTTAGTTAGAGAAACTCCATTATGGCAGTATAGCCTAAAGGTTAGAATAATGAGCTGTGAATGAGCTTGGTACATCCAACATTCCTGGGTTTGATTCTCACAACCTCCACTTGCATACTATGTGACTCTGAACAAATCACCTAACCACCTCAGTGCTCCCATGTCACTCATGAAAACAGGCACTTCTGCCTAGTGGGCCTTACCTGGTTACCAAAAGTACAAAATAAATAAATGCTTAATCTGGACACAGATAATAGGGATGGCTGCTTTATTGGGATGTCTCTCCGGGAACTGGTTAAGTGGCCATTAACATATATGGCATCCCCATCCATTTTATAGGGACAGGAAAACCGGATTATTGGGATGATATAATACCACTGCCTGCTGTTAATGGGCTGTTTTACCCTACTTCTGCTGTGCCTGTCCTGACTAAAAACCTGCTGTTGAGCCACTGAGTGAGGTGTGAATGCGTGAATTTCACTGTTAGCCACACACACACATACCTCACACAGCTGCACATAATGGACTCACTGAAAAGTCTGCTTACATCCTCTGACTCCAACATTACCAGACCAGCTTTCAGAAAAAAATCCCTGTAATCCACTGAACCAAAAATGCCCAGTATGACCCTCTGACAGTCTGGCTAGATTTCAGATTCAACAAAAAAAAAAATTGACACCAACAGTTTGCACAAGAAACACACAGTAGACAGATCTCAGCTTCAAAAAAAAAAAAAACGTTAGACGGACCTCCTGCCCTATGTCTCTACACTGATGGGTGGGTGGGAGTGCACCTGTATGTGTACTAAGCTGTGCTTAGTGAAAAGGGGGGGTTGGGGGTTGGTTCACCCTCTGGTCTTGTTCTCGGGGGCTTATCACTCCCGACCTCTGAGTGGGTGTGAAACCTGGGGGTAATTTTTGATGAAGGGCTGACCCTGCATTCGCAGGTGTCTGCTGTCATCAAATCTTCCTTTTAGCATCTAAGGAATATCTCCAGGATTAAGCACCTGGTTCCATCTGGTGATCTTCCTACTCTGGTTCATGCCTTTGTGTCCTCGTGCTTAGATTATTGCAACTCCCTTTACCTAGGGCTACCAGGGGTGGAAATCTGTCGCCTGCAGCTGGTGCAGAATGAGGCGGCCCAGCTTTTGATGGGATCATCTCAGTCCTGTCATGTTTCACCGGTGCTGCACGGACTGCACTGATTGCCTGTACAGTGGTGGATCACCTTTAAAATTGGCCTTCTGACTTTTAAAGCCCTACATGAACTGGGCCTGGACTACCTGAAAGAACTTCTGGTCCCTTACTGCCCCGGGCTATCGCTCCGCTTAATCTATGAGGGGTTGCTAGAGATTCCAAGGGTGTTTGAAATCTTCTGGGGCCAGAGCATTTATGCATGTAGCCCCAACCCTCTGGAATTCTCTACCCCATTGGTTATGGGAGTGCATAACCATGGAGGGATTTAAGCAAGCCTTGAAAACCTTTTTATGGCACCAGGCATTTGGAGAATGATGGTATGATGATACTACTGATTTTATATGATGTATATTGTTGATGTTTGATTTGCGATCTTAAATTAGTTAGGCACCTTGGTATTTGAAAGGTACCCTAAAAATAAAGTTTATTATTATTATTTTTATTATTAACAATAAAAATCTGTATCTCTAACCATTTTCAAGATATAGGCGCTGAAAACCACTGCGCTGCCACAATGTTAACCTATGGGAAAACTTGCAACTTTGGAGTGCTGTAACTCTGGAACAAGTGTAATTTTTTTAACCAACTCAGGAAAAGGCATATTTGTGGGACAAGTCCTTTCTACCCTGTAAATTTCAGCCAATCATGACAGTACAAATGGGAAAAATGTGGAAAACACATCTCTGGGGATTATTTTCAAAATCTGATGCCAGGATCATGTTCCTAGGGCCCTGTTTAGGTAAACACAACAGTTGGTGTTTACCAAGGGCATGCTAATTTGAATTCAAATGTTTTTTCTCCACCACTAACTGAAAACAATATGGCCACTGCACTACAGTACTGAGGGAATTTGCGACAGAAAAACATGCTTTCACGACAGCACAACTTGTTGTCATGCGGAATATATATTTTTTCCCATGGGATATAATGGGATATTTTAAACTTTAATAACTTTTGAACAGATCATTTTTTTTCACCAAACCTTTAAAAGACACTTCCCTGACCCAGTGTCAATATCTCCTGAACATTTTAGACCAAATGGACAAACCACTCAGGCTGTGCAGACAAGCAAAGAATTCACAAAAGTTGAGGATTTTCCACACTTTTCAATGCTCTGTAGCTCCTCAACCTCAAATCCGACCAAAATTAAAATTTCCAGATCCAGAGATCTATGATATGACGCTGTGCATGCCAAATTGCAGGCAAATTGTACTAACAGTTGCAAAAATTATTTTGGGTTTAACATTGAAGTGCCAGTGGTTATGCATCCTAATCTATACTGGCCCTATTAGACAGTATAATATATATATATATATATATATATATATATATATATATATATATATATGCAGTGTGGTGGAAATAAAGAGTGTGATAAATCAGTTTATCTGAGTAACTGTGTACATAAATTTCATTTGCGTATACAGTGCTTATGTCATCAGCCATTTATCCACACAGTGCCTATGTTGTCAGCCATTTATCTATACAGTACTTATGTCATTTAGAATGTTCGGCCTCAGTAGCAGTATTAACCATATTCAAATGCGAAGAACTTTAAAATGAAAAACGATAGCATGGTACTGTGAGCACGAAAGTTGTTCAGCACGGAAATATCTACAAAATGTGTGGCATTTTATTTAATGATACCTGTTAGATTTTTTTGATAATTAGCAAAAACACAGCAGAAAATTAATATTTTTTTTCATTTTGTCCACAAACAAATGTAAATAACTTTAAAATGAAAAATGATAATATGGTACTGTGAGTACAAAGTTTATTCAGCACAGAAATATCTACAAAATGAGTGGTGTTTTATTTATAGATGCTTTTTAGTTTTTTTAGAATTAGCAAAAAACAGCAGAACACCCATTTTTGTGCACTTTTTCATCAAACAAATGCAAATAACTTAAAAACTAAAAATGATGGTATGGTACTTTGAGCACAAAAGTTTTTCCACAGAAAATTATCTACAAAATGAGAGGTGTTTCATTTCTGGATTCCTTTTACATTTTCTATAATCAGCAAAAATGGCAGAGAATTCAGTTTTTATTAACTTTTTTGATTAACAAATGCCCCCTACTAAAGCAAAAACAAAAGAACTGCATGAATGGAATATGAAGTGGAAAACTTGTGTAATAAATGATTTATCTGCTCTTGAGCAGTTTGACCTTGGATACCTCATTTGAGGCTTACACCACTCATGAGGTTATCCGAGGTCAAACTGCTCTTGTGCAGATAAATCATTTATTACACTTGCTTCCATTGCATATCCTATATATATATATATATATATATATACACACAATAGGTGTGTGTTGTATTCATTGACAATAAAATCATGTATTCTTACCCCAGTGAGATAAATGACTGATTACATAGCTACAGTGAACATATTTACATTTACACATACTGTAGATATGTCATCAGCCAATATGCTCACTCCAGCAGCATGTCCCCAGTGTAAGTTAGAACTTCTTTTAAATGTGAAACTGAAATGTTTGAGGTGCCTAATTAAGCAACTGGTCTGCATTCTTCATTCTTTGCTTGCAGTTTCACAAATGCCAGAAGTCTGCAGCAGTACAGTCCTCACTGCACCAAATGGCACACACCTAAAACAGCACATTTTTGTATTACAAGCTACTGAATGGTCATGCAGTTTCTCACACTGCATCCAAACTGTAAACCTATTGGGTCCCATTTATGATCTCTGCGATAACAAACATAAAGAAAATCTATCTACAGACTCTGACTCTGACTAACATACCAGTGAACTGCACAGCACACACATTTCCACACTGAAGCCTTCAGTTCTTAATTTCATTTCTTCACATGTTACAGCAACCTAAACACGACCACTTTAAACTGGTATTACTTACATGATGTATACTCAGAAACTCTATAATTCTTGCTGTCAGTCTCAGTAAAAAATAAAGCTGAGCATCTCAATGACAACTAAAGCACCTCGCACAATCGAAACTGCTCTCTTACCTATAGTTCCCATGGAGCTTCTCACAGACGTTCCAGAACAAATAACATATAAGCCAACCACAAATGAAAAAGTTACACACAGCAGCATACAACAAAAATTAAACACTACACATAATAAAATATAGGGAAAAAGGAAAATCACACACAGTATCTACAGGAAACCTCCCGGACATGTCCTGCCTACCAAAACACATCATCTAACCACGGATCACACTCACATACTCATCAGCCTATTACCACTCACTCACACACACAACGACCAATCGCACAACATATACAAACCCCTTTCATACCCATTCACTCACTCACAGCAGCAACTCACAGCAACAGAATGACATACGATAAAACAAAACACATGAAAGCTTCCACACCGATTGTATAAATCACACACATGATGTGCAGATCATGGGATATGGTAATTATTATCACTCCTACACCATGAGGCATGGATATCTCACTCTGCAGGAGTGAGAATATTTTATACACACACACACATATATATTCATTGCAAAAAATGTCATTAAAGCTTAAGTTAGGGTTCTTAATAAAGCGATGAAGGCAGGGAAATTTGGTGTTAGGGTTTCTAACCCTACCACCCTACCCTCCTACCCAACCCTACCATTGCAACACCACCCCCACCCTCCACATGCCAACAAGTGTTGGGGTGTGCCTTAGAGTCATGGGCCCTAACACTCACCCCATTTCCCTATATTGCATCATGTCACATTCCTTACAGATGGAATGGGGTGAATGTTAGGACCCATGACCCTAAGGCACACCCTGATGCTTGTTAGTGTGTGGAAGGTGGGGGTGGTGTTGTGATGGTGGGGTTGGTGGGGGTTGAGTAGGGTGGGGCCCACAACCTTAAGGCACACTGCAATGCATGTTGGTGTGTGGAGGGTGGGGTGGTGCTGCATTGATAGGGTTGGGTGACAGGGTAGGTTGTTAGGTTTGGAAGCCCTAATACTCAATTTCCTTGCATTTATTGCTTTAGTAAGAACCCTAACTGATGCTTTAATGGAGTTTTTTCCAATGAATGTCCATACTTTTTGAGATAGTATAATAGTATCCCAGTTTTTTGGGGGGGTTTGGTATTTTTGCTGCAAATGTTCAACATGGGCTTTTTCAGACACCGCCTCATGAACACTAGCACTGCAATTTCATAACTCAGTCCAAAAGGTGATTTTGTGCAGCAACAGCACCATTCAGTGCCACAGCTACAGAAACATATTTTGGGCAGGATGTGCAAAATGACAGCTATATTGTTCATGAGGTGGTGTGAAAATATAGCTATGTTGAAAATTTGGAGTGAAAATATAATTAAATGGAAAAGTTACGCACATGCATAGGAAAATTTCAATGATCACATGTAACTCGGGTGTTTTTTGGTATTTCTGCACCAAACTTTCAAAGTGGGCTTTTTGGGACCCCACCTCATGAACAGTGGCACTGTCATTTTGTTAATCAGCCCTGAAACACAATTTTGTGCAGCAATCATGTAATGGTGCGCCAGAGGTGAGAAAACACAATTCAGGCAGAATGCAAAAAACTGACAGCTGTTCTGTTCATGAGATGATGTAAAAAATTGCATTGTTGAAAATTTGGAGTGAAAATATTAAAAATATCTGACGTTATGAGCGTGCGTAGGGAAAGTTCAAAGAGCATACAGAACTCAGCCATTTCTTGGAATTTGTGCACCAAATTTTCAACATGGGCTTTTTGGGACCCCACCTCATGAACACTGGCACTGTCATTTTGTTAATCAGTCCCAAAAGGTGATTCCATGCAGCAAAATCACCTTCCAGGTCTGATTAATGAAACAACAGTGACAGTGTTCATAAGGTGGAGTCCCAAGAACCCCATGTTGAAAATTTGATGCAAAAATTCCTAATAATGGCTGCGATAACAACATAAGTTGAAAACACCATTGACAGCCATTATAGGGTGCTTACCTCAATTCTTCAGTTCACAGTTCAGTTTTAAAGAGTGCAGATGCGTCCCGGTCCAGAGAAGATGACAGCCACCAACCTCTAGAGGTAAGTATAGGGTGAGGGTGTGTGTGTGGAGGTGGGTGCTCAGTGGAAGAGTTGGGATGGGGGAGTGAGGACAGGGGAGATGATCAGGGATGGTTTTCTTATTAACAGGATTAAAAAAAGACAGTGGACAATTTTCTTTCTTTGGCAGGGCAAAAGGCTTACTTGCAAACACTAGGAGTGGGCTCCTCAGTATCTGATGCAGCTTGGAGGGTCATTATACTACTGTGGGATTGGGTTATAAGTGCTGACATGGGGTTGGGCACCCAGATGTTGGCAAGTATGTCAGGGGACCATTTTTTTTTTTTTGCCAGGGCAAACTATGTACTTGTGAACACTGAGTATTGGCTCCCCAGTGTCTGATATAGCTTTGGTGGTCATTATACCACTATGGGAGTGGTTTATAAATGCTGACATGGAGCTGGGTACCCCAATGTTGACAACTACATCAGGTGACCATTTTCTTATTTGGCAGGGAAAATATGTACTTACGGATGCTGGGAGTCAGCTCCCCAGTGTCCAATACAGCTTGACGGGGTCAGTATACCACTGTGGGAGTGGGTTATAAGTGCCGACACAGGGGTTGGGTACCCTGATGTTGGGAGGTACATTGGGGGACTCTTTTCTTTTTGCCAGGGCAAAATATGTATTTGTGGACACTGGGAGTGGGCTCCCCAGTGTCTGATACAGCTTGAGAGGGGGGCATTATACCAGTGTGGGAGTGGGGAAGAAATGCAGATATGGGGGTTGGGCACCCTAATGTTGGCAAGTACGTCCGGGGACCGTTTTCTTTTTTTAAGTAATAAAAAATATTTTATAGTACATTGATGCAGGATTCTGCATTGATATGGGAATTTTTCCCACTTGAAAATGTTTAGTTGGGGACACTGGGAGTGGCCTCCCCTGTGTTCCACACAGCTGGTGGGGGGGCATTACACTGCTGTGAGAAAGGGAACTAAAACCCTGATGTTGGCAAATATGTCACAGAATCCATTGGCATCAAATCCTATGCTAGACAACTGCTCTGACATAGAATTGCATGCCTATTACTAAACTTTTGCATAAAATCCTATGCTGGACTGCTGTTCCGGCCTAGAATCCTATGCTGCCGGGGACATCTATTTTTTTCCTATAGGAAATAACGGGAAGAAGAACTTTTAATAACTTTGGAATCGATTAATATTTTTTCAACAAACATTCAAAAGGCACATCTTTGAGGCCAGAGTTTTATGCCCTGAAAATGTCAGCCCTGTAGCTACAGCCGTTGCTGAGATACAGATAGAAAAAAATCAACAAAAAACATAAACAATCTGTTTTTTCAGCACTCTGTATCTCAGAAACCACATAAGGGATTCCAGCCAAATCTGGCATATCAATAGACCTGTCCCTTCTGATGATGCATGCATATTTCAAGTAGAATTTATCACCACCATCACCTCTCATTCTCAAGCAAGTGAGCTGTACATCATGGGTGATTTCAATTTAAACTGGCTATCACCCTCGCAAGTCAAGGCTTGAAACTACATAACCTCTCAAAACCTAATCCAGTTCATCAAAAAACCCACCCAGCTGAACAATAAAACACAAAAAACATTCCTTGTTGAACTGGGCCCTCACATCTCACCCACATTGAGTCATTGATACAGGCACTTTACCTGACGCTGTAAGCAATCATCACTTGATTTATCTTTATTTATTTATTTAAGAATCAGTTTACAACCTTTGAGCCAGAGGCTCGTTTCCAAAGGTACTTCATCACATAAAGACATACATTGCGTTTCGGTTACATAGCAAAGATTTGCAAAGAATCAATAGGCATTCACCAGAGGTGCCACGTTATATAGTGGTCAGACAAATACAATTGGGTACAGGGTACATGTAATTGATAACAGGTCAAGAAGATCCACAAGCCTAAATCTCCTCCCAAAATAATTCTTAACCGCTCCTATAAATCCCTTGACATTACCCCATCCTCCAAGACTTGACTAACTCTGACTGGTCTGCACTAACCATGGCACCCCACGTGGACACTGCCGTAGCATACCATTTGGAATCAGTATGTCCCTCTAAGATGTACCAGAGTATGAGGTAATCATGTACAATGGATCACCCCTGAACTTCTGGCCTGCCTACATGCATAAGACCAGGCATGGAGAAAGCACGAGGCAACCAAATTACTAAGTGATTTCACAATTAACTACAAACTTCGCAACTCTTGCACTAAAGCAGTTAAGCTAGCCATGGTGCAATATATCAGCACTGCTTTCCACACAAATCTTAATTCCCCGTCTAAATTTTGGGAAGTAGTTCATGCCCTTTCCTCTTCCCTCTCCCACTTCCTCTCTCCGCTCCTTAGCAGGGATGCCAGGAAATCTTTGAGGCCCAGTGCCAGAGGTGGGCTTCATTCCGAGCAGCCAGCAATTTTTAGTGCTTTTCTCATGGGGGTCAGGGACATGCAATTAAGACTTGCATCCACCCCACCCCCTGTAATTTATGGTGTCAGTATGGAGGAACCCCCGGCCTACAGCAGAGGTCCTTGTTATACCGATCACCCTACCCTCTCCCTTAGATAGGGAGAACAGTCCCAAAGACGCTCAATCCTTATCCCCCTGACGGCCCTCCAGCATTCTGGGTTGGTTCTGTGCCCCCATAATATAAATAAAATATTATTTGTAAAAAAACTGTGTTAATGTGGTTTTATCTATCTATCTATCTATCTATCTATCTATCTATCTATCTATCTATCTATCTATCTATCTATCATAGTAGTGCGGTAGCACCACTATAGTTATGATTGAGTGGGTACTTTAATGTTAAACCCCAATTTTTGCACTTTAATATCTTCACAACCATTCAATAAATTTGCACAAAATGTTGCATACTTGGTGTGGAGGAGCATATCTCTTGATGTGCCAAGTTTAGTTCTGGTCAGATGTGAGAATTTAGAGATGTGGATTGTGTAAAAACGTAAAAAAATTGCTGTTTTTTTTTAATTTTTTTGTCATTGTCTTGTGCCCAGACAGTTTGAAATTTTGGTCTGAAATTTTCAGGGTGTAAAGGGCTTGGCCCAGATGTATCTTTGGCTAGTGTGGTGAAAAAGTATGAATCCGTTCCAAAGTTATTGAATTTTGAAATGTGGGTTCACAGCAAGCTCAGTAAGCACTTAAAAATAGCTATATTAAACAATCATGTGTGGACAATCTGTTTTCATGAGGGAAAAATGATTTCATATTCTGCCATCTTGTTTTCCAGTTTTTCATAAAAAAAAATTAAAAACCCTCAAAAGTGACATCCTGTACAGAGATCAAGACATCTATCTTACTCATTGGGACCCCGTTGGGTGGATTTTGCACTTAACTATTGGAGACATTACTCAGAATTTTTTTAAAATGTTAAATCCTTTTAGTGACTTACTGATATTTGCGTTCATATGAAAATTTTCATAGTATAATTGTAAGTGGCAATATCATCAACAAATTTTCATATGAATCGCAGTCCCCATAAATTATTTTTCTTTGGTGTCTAGTAGCACACCCTCACTCCAATCAACATCCCTGTAGTTCTGTAATTTTACCCTGGTGTCTAGTGGCACCCTCACCCTCCTGATCACTCTGTTCCCATAGTTATTAAAGTTTTCCTGGTGTCTAGTGGCATCCCCCGATCCCTGCCGCATCTGAAAAAAAAAGGAAAATTTCCCTCAATGTCTTTTCTTTTTTTACCTGTAAAAAAGAAAATGGTCCCTTGCCACTCTGAACACCCACCTCAACCTCCCTCTAAGCACCCACCACTCTGCACCCCCTCACACACCCTCCACACTCTCTCAGTCATCTGAACAGGTACCATGGTGAAGATCCACTCTCCAGTCGAAGACACATCTTGCTGCTTGAACTGCTGACTGCAATATGAGAAACTAAGGTAAATGTGGTTCAGTGTGTTTCAATGGGATTTTCTTCTTTGATGTATAACTTTGCCATTTTGTATATTTTGAGCCCATATTTTCAACATGGCCTTTTTGGGACCCCACCTCATGATCAATGGCAGTGCATTTTTGCAAATCAAGTCTGAAAGGTAATGTCACTGTTGTTTGATGAAATCACCTTTTGGGTAGGATTTGAAAATGTTCTCCACCCTTGTTCATGAGGTAAGGTTGTAAGATAGCTATGTTGAAAACTTGGGCTTGAAATATGTAAAAATGGAAAAGTTATGCATATCCATCAAAATTTTGCTGTGCTTGCCCGTAATTTTAGTACTTTGAATATTTTTACCCCAAATTGTCAACATGTCCTAAAACAAATGAGGATACCAGTACACTATCTCAAAAAGTAAAGACATTCTTTGCAAAAAAACGTAGTTAATGCACTCGTTAAGGTTAAAGTGACAAAAGTGTGGAAATGTGGCATTAGGGTTTCCAACCCAAACACCACACCCCCACTCTGCATGCAGCAACGGGAAAAACATTATGGTTTCACATCTCTTGCATCTTTACAAATCAGGCATGGGGTTTACCTTGGGGTTGTCAGTCCTAATGCCCACCCCATTCTCATATACTGTACCAATCTCAGCTTATTTTCTTATGGATTGGGGTGAGCATTAAGGTTAACAACCCAAGGCATACCCCATGCCTGATTTATGAAGACACAAGATTGGTAAAACAATAGTGATTTTTTTCCCTGTTGTTGCCTGCAGAGTGGGGGTGTGGAGTTAAGGTTGGAAACCCTAATGCCACATTTCCCTACTTTTGCCATTTTAACCCTAATTAGTGCATTAACAAAGTTTTTTTGCAAAGAATATATTCCATGCCCCTAGAGTTAGTGTTGGGTCAGCACTTCTATGTTAAACCACAATTTATTTCACCTTAATTTAAATATGTTTGGCATACTTCAATGAAATAGCTCAATATCTGGCATGTGCAGTCAGGCTGCCTACGTCTCAAAACTTGAAAGGTTTTGTGATGGAATCTTGTATGGTTGTTGAGATATGGACTGGTTAAAAAAACACTTTTTTCCTATATTTGACATGGGATTTTTTGCCCTCATCTACAGCCCAGACGGTATGAAATTATTTCCTGAAATGTTCAGGGACGATGGTGGCTGTGCTAAGGGTGTGACTTTGGATGGTGTGGTGAAAAAGCATCATACCATATTTGAATTATAATGATTTTTCTCATAGCAGCTAGCCAGGCAGGTAAATAAAAGTGTGAACTGTTAACAGTCAAGGATTTACTCTTCATACTCAGATAAATAGTGTTCGTGATGTCAGCCATCTTGTTATTTTTTTCCTTTTAAAAATGGTTCTCTAAAGAAGTACTGCTAGTTAGTGAATGAACAAGACATGTATTTACGTCTCCCTCACACACTTATTTAATTTTTTGTCATAGGATTTAGAAATTTAAAGGGCAAATGGGTATTTTTGTTGTGAGAATAATTTCATCCGTCACTTGCTAATGTAAGGATAGTTTGATTGGAAAATAACCATTTGCAAGTTTTTACAGTTTGAACATTGCTGTTCAATCAGAAAAGACTGAAAACAGTAAAGGTCAATAAACAGCTCAGATTGTAATTGCTAACTGGCATCTAGTGCCAACCTACACCCGCTGATTGCCATCCTCATAATAAAATAATATGTCCCTGGTGTTTATTGGCACCCCCACCCACTATTCACCATCCCTAATATAAAATAATATATCTCAGGTGTCTAGTGGTGATCCCACCCCCCCGATTGCTGTTCCCACAATAAATGAATGTTTCCCTGGTGTCTAGTGGTGCCCCTAATCACAGTCCCCATAATATTTTCTTTGCTTGTTTCCCTAGTGTCTAGTGCCCCCCCAGCCTCTCATCCCTGTCCCCACTGTTTGTGTATCTTTCCCATGTGTCTAGTGGCATCCCCCACTCTCCAGCCACTGTCTCTGTTATTCATGTATCTTCCTGGTGTCTAGTGGCACCCCCCATCTTCTGATCACCATCCCCATAATGATTATACTTTCCCAGGTGTTTAGTGGCACCTCCTTCCTCCGATCAACATACCAATCTGAAAAAAAAAAGTCCTGTCCCTGGTAGTTTTTTTAAGTAACCCTGTAAAAAAGAAAACTATCCATCGATGTCTATTGCACTGCTGTTAGTTCCCCACACAGGACCGACCCACTCAGCACCCAGTCCCCTACCTCCCCCAAGCCCTTACCAACCCACTGCAGGTCCAAAGCCATAATCCTTTCTGGACTGCAGATATGATTACATTCTTCAAAGTTGGACTGCAAACTGAGGAAATTAGGTATGCAATTCAATATATTTCAGTGGGGTTTTTAACTTCATGGCATAACGTAGCCATTTCTGAATATTTTGACCCCAAATTTTCAACATGCTTCTTTTGGGACCACACCTCATGAACAATGGCAGTGAAATTAGGCTACTCTGCTCCAAAAGGGTATTTTGAGGTCACTGCACAAAATCACCTTTTAGGCAGGAGTTGAACATTTTCTCCATGCATCTTCATGAGGTGGGGTCATAAGAAGGCAATGTTGAAAATTTTAAATAAAAATATTAAAACACAATAAAGTTATGAGCCTACATTGAAATGTGTCAATGTAGTCTAGTAACATTGGTAATTTTCAATATTTTGACACAACATTTTCAACATAGGCATTTCTTCACATCACCTCATGATGTGATAGTGGTAATTTTTCAAATCCCGGCCAAAATGTGTTTTTGAGTCCCAAAAAGTTAATTTCATGGTCACTGCACAAAATCACCTTTCAGGCAAGAGTTGAAAATTTTCTCTGTACTTGTTCATGAGGTGGGATAATAATTAGGCTATGTTGAATATTTGTGATCAAAATATGAAAAAATTGCTAAGTTATGTGCATACATTGACATTTTACTATGCTTTCACGTAACTTTGCTAATTTTATATATTTCAACCTCAAATTTTCAACAAGGCCATTTTTTACACCACCTCATGAATGTGACAGCTGTCATTTTTCTAATCCTGGCCAAAATGTGTTTCAGCGGGAATTTGAAAATTCTTGGCACAGTGTTCATGAAGGGGGATAATAACAAGGCTATGCTGCCTGACAATATGGTTGATGTCTTGGCTGAAATACATGTGCAGGGCCCTCTGGGCACTGCGCTGTCATGTCAACATACTTGTCCTCATCACTCCCACAGGCATATGAGGATTATATTTTGCTATCTAAAAAAGTAAAGAAATTATTTGCAAAAAACTAGTTAGTTTAGTTTATTTGATTGCTCGTAGACCATGACAATAAAAAATACATACAATATTGCATAAATAAGTATAAACATAGCACACCTTCATATCATCACATCAATCTCACATGCTTAGAAAGATAAATAAATAGATAAGCGGCAAAAAACTAAGTTAATACACTAGTTAGTGTAACTTTATGCCACAAAAGTAGGGAAATGAGGCATTAGGGTTTCCAACCCTAATGCCTCCCACCTCCCTCCCAAGAAGCAAAAGGAAAAAAAATTAGGATTTTGGGTCTCAAGAGTCTTGGCGAATCCGTGGTGGAGTCTTCCTTGGGGTAGTCAACCCTAATACTCACCCCTCCTCCCATAGGCCCAGCATGAAGAATGGAGATCATGGCCCAGATATTCAAAAGAGTTGCGCCACGCGCAATAGGGTTGCTCCAGTGCAAGTCCAAAAATGCGCCATTCTGCGATATTCAGTGGGAGGCAGATGTGCCCCCCAAATCACGCTGAGCAAGAGCGCAATGATAATGAATGATTTCGCAACTGAAGGGGGAGGAACCATGCATAAATGGTGCAGTGTGATATTCAACAACATGCGTCATGCGCAATAAGGGAGCAAGTGGAAGTTGCACAGTAGCAGAAATGAGCCAAAATAAAAAGGAACAAGGGAGAGGCACAAGAACGCTACAGGGAAAGCACATGTGGCTGACCTCTAGGCAGACACATAGGGCAGGACAGAAACACAGGGCAGGACAGGGAAAGGGCACCCTGAACCCACAGGCACAGGGAAGGTGTGGGGAGACAAAGCCAAACACAGTGCAGAAGGGGGAAGTGTCACACAGCACTGAGGCCACCAGAGGAAGGTGTTCACAGTGCAGGGGAAGTAGCAGCCAGGACAGCAGGGGGAACACAGAAACAGCTGGTGGGGGGAACACAAGCCAGGGACATGGCCAGTGTCACCATCCAGATGGAGGCAGTAATGAGGGAGGTGAAAAGGCAGGCAGCAGGGGATGTTGCCGCAGAAGGGCCAGTCGGCGGTATGCCCTCAACAGGCAGTACCGAGCCTGCACCAGCTTTGAGCTGTACAGCGATACCAAGATCATGGGCTGGTACCACCTGAATTGGGCAATTCTGAGGCAGCTCTGTGAACTGTGCAGTGATGTGACGCAAGCACCCACACGACAGAGCCATGCTCTGTCAGTGGAGACTAAAGTAACAGCTTGCATGTGCCTGCTCACCATGGGTACCTTCCAGAGACCAACAGGGGACACCACAGGCATAACCCAGTCAGCTGCATCATGACACCTCACTCAGTTCCTCAGCGCACTGCTGCCACATGCTGCAGAGTACATTCATTTCCCCAGCACACCAGTGGAGCACACAGCAAACATACAGGAGTTCCACAGGGTAGCATGTATGCCTAGCATGCTAGGGGCAATAGACTGCAGCCATATGGCCATCTGCACACCACCTGGCCCTGAAGGGACCACATATATCAATCAGAAGGGCTATGCACGCATCAACTGCCAGGTGGTGTGCGATGCCAGGGGGTGCATAATCAACGTCTGTGCCACGCACCCTGGGGGAGCACATGATGCCTTCATCTGGCACCAGTCAGCACTGTGCCACAGATTTGAGAGTGGGGACATCCCCACTGGCCACTTAGTGGGTGAGTATGCAAACCACGTGGAAAAACATAAAGCTTGGGGGGGCATGGTCAGAGGTGACATGGGTATTGGCCTAGATGGCCCAAGGCAGGGCGATGCTGATCACCAAACTAACCTCCACCCTCTACACACAGGTGACAGTGGATACCCACTCCATCCCTGGCTGCTCACACCATACCGGTGGCCCGCGACCCCATCGCAGCAATGCTACAATGAGGCACATGCCACCACATGCAATGTCATTAAGCAGGTGTTCGGGATGCTGAAGGCATGTTTCCGTTGCCTGGACACGTCTGGTGGTGCCCTACAGTACTGCCCCTCAAAGGCCTGCAGGCTCTTCCTGGCCTGTTGCATCCTGCACAACATGGCCAATGACTGTGGGATAGCTGTACAGGTTGAAGAGGGGGACAGCAATGGGGACAATGAGGACACTGGTGAAGATGGTGATTGGCAGCCCCCCCTTGGGCAATGGGGACCCCCGACTGCTCCAGCTGGCACAGCTGCACCGGGACACCATCACACAGGAGCACTTCAGCCAACCCAGGTAAGTCATGGGGCCATGTGCAACCACCAGTGACAAAGGCACAACCCACAAACATGCATGTACACACACCAGGGGTGCATGCTGTCAAGGGAAGTGGCCGAGCATGGAACCGTACACATAGTCAGGGATGGGCGAGGTCTAACATGGCACGCAGTCACACACACACACACACACACACCTCACAAGACATGCACAAAGGGTAGGAGGCACTCCGACCCAGACTGCCACCCCTAGCCACACACACACGTCCACAGACCACCACGCCCACTGCCTGTCATTGTGCATGTGTCAGACGCTGGGCACCATTGCACAGTGACGTACAGCACAATGCAGGCATCATCATGCACACACCACAGCGGACAGCAGCTGGGAGGGTGTGCATATGGACCGTGTGTGTGTGTGTGTGCATGCAGGGCTGGGTGCCCCGCCCGTGTATTGCCCGATGAATGACACAATGCACACAGGGCTGCATCAGACAGTAGCTGTGCTGGGAGACAGGTCAGTCCCGTGCTACAGTGCCACAGCCACCACAGATGCATGGGCAGCCCCGCTGAGACCCGCCAGCAGTGACAGGCTGACCACTGGCCTCATGGGGTGGCACCGACAGTCCCCCAGGGGTTCCACTGCGTGAATGCGACCATGCTTGAGCAGGGGTCTGCAGCACACAGAACATGCCTGCGCCCGGCGTGCTCGGGATGCCCACAGCTGAACCCGGTGTCAACAAGGATAGTGTCGCACAATGCTGGAAATAGGGGGTTGACATTGCACTGCACGGTGTCTGCGACGCATGGGCAAATAACTGTGTGCCCATTGTGGCCATGACAGCTGTGAATGCCTGTGTCTGCCTGTCAATGGCAGCGGTCACATCCTCTTTCAACTGGTCCATCCCTGCCAGGAGCAGAGCGGTGTCTCTGCTGTGCCACTCCTCTGCCTGGTGCAGAGCTGCACTCAGTTCATCCACCACTGTCACAAGCCGCATCTGCTGATTGACTAATGTTTGCTGTATGTGGGTGTGCTCATCTAAGAGGTCATCTGCCTGATCAGCATGCTGTCCCTCATGGTGTTCATTCCCCTGATGGTCATCATCCCTTGAGGTGGGTGCTGCACACCAGGGCCAGGCCTGGGCATGTCCACAGATGGTGCACTGACGTTGCCCCCTGACACTGTACCCCCATGGCCATTGGCCGACAGCTCCGGCCGCCGCTCTCCAGGGCTCAATGGTGCCACCGCAGTGACTGCAACAGTCCCACTGTCCTAGACACACACCAGTGCTGCCCCACTGGTGCAGACAGGCACAGGCTGGGACTGTGATGTTGCGCAGGCCTCCATGGTGGCACCACCCACAGCCATGGCTGCGATGTCATCTGCTGTGTGGCCATCCTATGGCCTACACGTCTCACTGCCAATGACGTTAGCTCCATCATCTTTGGTGATGGATCTGGCACCAGTCCGAGTCTCAGCATGCTGGCATCCATGGACGCTGGCATGCTGGAACATGGGCAGGGCCTCCTCCACACCTGCTCCACCAACATCAGTCCGGATGTCCAGGCAGGCCCACTGTTTCCCTGACCCCCATATGCCTGTGGAGGTGGACAGGCCCTCCTCCATCTCCATGCTACTGCCCTCAGTGGAGAAGCCCACCACTGCTGACCCATGTAGATGCTCAGGAGCTATAAGGGAAAAACAGTAGCATTACTGCATGTGACCTACCCTGCCCCCCCCAATTGACAGACCATGACCTACCATGCAGTGATGGGCTACCACCTGTCTGGAATCCACCACCCAGAACATTCTCAATGGCACAATGCTGCATGCTGTCAGCAACCTGCTTTTCCTGTGGGGTCAGGCGTTCCACCTCCGGCTGTCCCCCACCGGTCGCAGACCATGCTGCCCTGATGGCAGCCACCTTCCCTTTAATTCTCCATCTGTCCATGCCCATCTTCTTTTTACACTCCTGCATGGAGTGCTGGTCGCTGCCATGCCGGTTTACAGCACACGCCACCTCCTTCCATGCAGCAGCATGGGCCTGTGGTGTTCCCTGGTGTCCGCTGAGAAGTGGCTCCTGGTCGAGGTAGGCCTCAAACAGGGCATCTGTCTCTGCCTTTGTGAAGTTTGGCCTCCTCTTCCTCCCACGACTCTGTTCCTCTTCCTCCACTACACGATCAGTCATGATTCATCCTGTGTGAATGACAGGTGTTACCTGTGACTGTGCAGTCCCATGCATGTCCCAAACACCACAGTCCACACTCCCAAACAGCATGCAACTCACCGCAATAGATTGCAGTAACTGACTATGGCCAGTGCAGCCCAATGTCACATTTTTATAGCGCAACACATGCAAATGAGGCAAGGCACATCTTTAAGTGGATGCAAATGCAGTGACTGCACCATTGAATGGCTGACTAGATTATTTGCATATGCCGGCTGAATACTGCGCTGTTGCGCTTTGTGCAATTGTGTTGAACGTGCTGAGCCAAGGGCGCAGTTCTGGGACATACACAGTACACACCTAACCGTGCATGCCCAGGTTGATGACGCAGGTGCCTGCTGCGCTACTGATGCTCTGTGCACAGGAAGCAATGCAGGGCATGGCCACCATTGTGCCAGTGGTGCTACAGTGCTGTTCACATATATGGTGCTGTGGGACTGGGGCGTCGTGGGCACACTGGGGCAACAGCGCCGTAGGCCACAACAGGAGGTGGCACACAGGCATCCAATTGTGCTACACTCATTGGGTTCCAATCGCACTGGGGCTGTCCGCGCACCAGAGACCCTTGACCCTGTGCCTGACCTTTCTCCCTAGGTGCCATGCATCAGGCATGGGTGCACCACTATCACACTGTTCGGTGACAGCGTGATAGGGAATGGCAACGCTGTACTGCGCAGCATCTGCACATGTCATTACCATGCTTCCCAGTGCCATTTTGATTCAACCACACTGAAGAGATGGCACGGAGGCATGCAGTTATTTGGAGCCAGGTTGAGCTAGCCAACCTGGTGGCAATAGTTGAGCCCCATGCTGGGGCTTTGTATGGAGAGGCACCCCTGGACAGGACCAGGAGTGCAGTGTGGCAGGAGGTGGCCGACATTCTGGAGGAGCAATGGAGCTGTGTCGCCATCATTATGGGGACCTGAGGTGCAGGGACCCAGACCTGCTTGCCTGCCTGCCTGTGGGCACATGCCAGGAGGGGCACGGTGCCACAGCCAGGTAGGTGCAACATCCATACACTATTATCGTCCATACAGGTATCACGGTTGCATGTGTCCGGCACATGGGGGGCTGTCCAGTGTTGGCCGTGGTGGTATCGGGGTGTGGGGTGGATGGGTATGGCTTTGTGGGATTGCACACACATGGGGATGGGGGGACTTTGCTACTGGATTGTACTGATGTTCCTCTCTCCATGTTTGCACCTTAGGGTCTGAAGAACGCTGGCAGAACAGAGACCGGAGGTGCCGCCTGGAGGGGCAGCAGGCCAGGAGGGATAATGGTGGTCAGCGGTGCGTGGACCAGCCTGATGATGGTGAGTGCCTTATATCCATGATTACTATTGCATGCTGTATAACTGGGCAAGCAGTGGGGCATGGCCACCATACATTGACACCACTGCCATGCACGCAACTTGTTACAGTCAGCACTGTCCAGTGGCACTGCATGTCTGGGAGTGCATCAATGGTGGTCCATGCATGCACTGGGCACATGGCTGTGGCACTGCCTTCACACTGCATAGCCAAGTCACTGTATGGCCATGGTGGTGCTGTGCAGGCCATGGGCGGTTGGTGTGTGCAGTGGTCCACATGGCTGTGGCTGCCTGGGTAGGCAGGTCTTGTGGACACGGTCACTGTGGGTGGTCACACACCATCACAGGGGTGTGGCACATGGCTGTATGCCATGCACAATGGGTGGGCTGCAGGGGGCTGGACAGTCACACTTATTGACTCTGCTCCCTCGTCCTAGGTGGACGCCCACTCCAGGTGATTGAGAGGGGTATTCGTGAGCTGCTCCAGGTGGCAATGAATACATTGGAGCTGCTTCACAGGATCCACCACCACAGGGTGAGGAGGAGGAGGAGCAGCAGATGTCGGTGCCATGTTGAGGAAGACTGGGGCACACATTAATGTCCCCATGCCCCTACTACCATCTTCCCCCCTTTGACCCACCCTCACACCCCTTCTTCCCTCTCCCATATGTTCACCCCTGCTCCTTACCCATCGCGAAGGCAGGAGACCCCACAGCCCCACACAGCCTCCTTGGCAAAGACGCCAACTCGACCCCCGGACCACGCCATCACAGACACGGAGGTCGGGTCATGAGGCAGGAGACCCCACAGCCCTCCCCACAGCCCTTTGGCAAAGACGAACTCGGACCCCCCCGACCACGCCGCTACAGGTAGCTGGAGTTATTTTCTTCCTGCAGCTGCTCCCAGTGCCTGGAGGAGCTCTAGCCCCGCTGCTTGTTTTTGCCTTTTGGCGCCTTTTTGTTTGAACCAGATCAATTTAAATATAAGCGGCTGGCGAGCACCGAGCGTTCTACAGCTCTCTGCCTCCAGTCCTTGAAACTACAGAACCTTTGGGATTAACTGTAATGGGAGTACTGTTAGTCAGGGAAAAAGAAATAAAACTTATAGGAACTGCTGAATTTCTTTTTGTGCTAACTCTGAATGGTAGAACAGTAGAACTGTATTCTGACTGAATTTAAAAATCATTAGCAAAGCATAGTCCTTATCCTGTAATGTGTTGCTGCCTATTTGCACAGCCTAGAGCCCAGGGGTAGCTGCACAAAAATTTCCTTCTCTTTCCAAATTCCCCAAGCTAAATTAGCATTTGAATTAAGCACGCTCCTCCTCCTCCATTGCCACTCACCTATATTTATTTCTGTCCCTTTCTTTCTGCAGACGTGGAGGTCAGGTCGCAGGGGCAGGAGACCCCACAGCACTCCCCACAGCCCTTTGGCAAAGATGAACTCGGACCCCCGGACCACACCGCTACAGGTAGCGGAGTTCTTTCTTCCTGCAGCTGCTCCCAGTGCCTGGAGGAGCTCTAGTCCCGCTGCTTGTTTTTGCCTTTTGCGCTTTTTGTTTGAACCAGATCAATTTAATATAAGCTGCTGGCGCAGCACCGAACCGCTTCTACAGCTCTCTGCCTCCAGTCCTTGAAACTACAGAACCTTTGGGATTAATCTGTAATGGGAGTACTGTTAGTCAGGGAAAAGAAATAAAACTTATAGGAACTGCTGAATTTCTTTTTTGTGCTAACTCTGAATGGTAGAACAGTAGAACTGTATTCTGACTGAATTTAAAAATCATTAGCAAAGCATAGTCCTTATCCTGTAATGTGTTGTTGCCTATTTGCACAGCCTAGAGCCCAGGGGTAGCTGCACAAAAATTTCCTTCTCTTTCCAAATTCCCCAAGCTAAATTAGCATTTGAATTAAGCACGCTCCTCCTCCTCCATTGCCACTCACCTATATTTATTTCTGTCCCTTTCTTTCTGCAGACGTGGAGGTCAGGTCGCAAGGGCAGGAGACCCCACAGCACTCCCCACAGCCCTTTGGCAAAGATGAACTCGGACCCCCCCGGACCACACCGCTACAGGTAGCCGGAGTTCTTTTCTTCCTGCAGCTGCTCCCAGTGCCTGGAGGAGCTCTAGCCCCGCCTGCGCTATGCGCAGGCTCCCCACCGCCTCCACCACCACCGTTGGTCAGCTTCTGTTTATATAGTGGTGCCCTAGAACTCATGAATCAATCAGCCCACTTTACCATTAGTCCCTTATACTGGTCCACCACTAGCGGCCACCGCTGAACAGTCTGTGTTTTTCCCTCCTGCACACTAGGAATCCACTTGGTAATTAGAAAGCAAAAAAATTGCAGTTCCTCACTGCTATTATTACCTTGCTTTGCATAGCCTCATCCTCCCTCCCTACCTCAGTCAACCCTACCCTACCAGACCCCTGTGCCACTGCCTGCCTCTCACTCAAGCCTACACCCCACCTCCTCTGCTCCACCTAAACACTACCTACACCTGGGACAACTGGACCCTAGGGCCCTCTATCCTCCCCCCCTTTCCTCGCTACAGCACCTGCCCTATATCCCTCAATCCTCTTAGCCCCAAAGACAAACTTAACCTCCGCATCTCAACCTTCCCGGAGGGGCGCACCATTAAAGATCATGCACCAGTTAAGGAACGCCCTGGTATTCCTGCTACTCATAGCAGGGGACATCGAATGGAACCCAGGGCCACAGGCACCCATGGCTGCCCCACCACCTGCTCAACCTACACCCCTCCCTAAAGGTCTCAAAATCATGCACTTAAATATATGCAGCATCCTAAACAAAATTGCTGCCCTACAAACAACTGTTCTTACCCTTCGCCCAGCCATCATAATCATCACAGAGTCATGGCTGAAGCCCCATCATCGTGATGAGGAATTCTCTATACCCGATTTCTCGCTAATCCGCCAAGACAGGCAGGGGAGAAAGAAGGGTGGCGGCATTGCCATGTACGTCGCCTCAAATCTCCAGTTTTCCGTAATCACCTCACCAACGCCCTCAATAAACATGAATTCCTTCTGATCAAAATCCCCTGCCCCATTCTATCCCAGTATATATTGCTGGGTCATACTGCCCACCGGACACACCACTAACCTGCATCCTTGAACACCTAGGCAACCTGAGGGCCCTCACAGAAGGTGAACTCCACATCCTCGGGGATTTCAATTTGAACTGGCTGGGATGTGCTGCATCCAAGGCATGCTGCCAGATAAGTGCTCTAAACTTACACCAGCAAATAGGGGAACCCACCCACCTAAACCACAAATCCAAGAAACACACACTACTGGACTGGGCACTCACTACCCACCCACACAGGATACTCAAAGCAGGCCTCCCACCGACTCTTTAGCGACCACCACATGATTTACTTAGTGCGTAAATCTTCCATCCCCTGCCCCCACCCCTGCCTGCTGCACTGCAGAGACTGCAAATCTTGGATCTGCCAGCACTTAAACGCCTTCCACCATTGACTGGTCTCCCATCCCTAGCGCCACCTCCTTGGACGAGGCCCTGGCTACTTTCTATAAATCTCTCGCTATCTGGGACATATGTGCCCCACTAAAGAGATCCAGAGTCAGGGCTCCACTTACCTTGGGTAACCTCAAAACTCATGGAACAACTCCAGCCAGAGACCGGGTCTGAAACTTTTCAAGACCACTGGTTCTCACTTGGCACAACAATACCGTCCCTTCAAATGCCTGCACACATCTCATACGCCAGTCCAAATCAAACCATTTCAAACTGACGCTACTAAAACCACACCCACCCATCTCAATTCTGGAAATCCATAAAATCCCTCCTCACTCGGCCAACCCAACCCCCACTCCCACTCAACCTAGCAGGCAGAATCATAAATGACCTCTTGCCAGGTTGCATCAGAGTTTAATGACCACTTCTCCACCACTATTGCCTCGCTTCTCCTCCCACCCCCACCCACCTCCACTCGATCTCCCTAAGGACCCCCTACTTTCCTAACACACCTCCCCAGGCCTCCTTCTCGCCTCCACCAGTCACCCTGACCAGGTGTTAAAAATCCCACTCTCTAAACACAACCAAAGGAAAATGCCCATCTGGATTAGACTCAAAAATGCTTCAACTCTCTGCCCCAGCCATAGCCTACCCCCAACCATGCTCTATAATCTGTCATTTAAACTTGGTGCTGTCCCTACAAAATGGAAACAGGCCACAGTCATTCCACTCCCTAAGGGAGGGGAACCCTCCTCCCCTTCAAACTATCGGCCAATATCTCTGCTCCCCATCCTTGCCAAAATTCAAGAGTGCCTTGTCCTATCCCAGCTACACAACTATCTTGATACAATCTCCTTTTTCACCCCCTTTCAAGCTGACTTCAGAAAAAATCACTCCACCACCACATCCCTCCTTCGTCTCACCAACTCCATCCTTACAGGCATTGACAACGGGGACATTACCGCAGCTATTTTTATAGACCTAGCAAAAGCCTTCGACACAGTCTCTCAACCCCTCTTGATATCTAAACTTGCCCAAACTGGTCTGACAACGACAGCACTCAGTCAGTTCCATTCATACCTGTCAGGCAGGTCACAAACAGTCCACATCGGTATGGCTCTATCCTCCCACCTCCCTGTCACCAGTGGCATACCTCAAGGGTCTGTACTTGACCCGCTGCTCTTCTCAATTTTCCTCAACGACCTGCCTACTGTCTGCACACAATCTGGTATCCATATGTATGGAGACGATACGGTGTTATTTGCCTCTGGCCCATCTGGAACCACTGTAGCATCTCACCTTCAGAAGGACTTCGACTCCATCCAGCACTGGTTCATTAAGAACCAACTATTCCTAAACTCAAAAAAACTGCCTCCCTCACCTTCGGCTCCTGAGCCAAGCTAACCCGGCTATAGGATGCGCCCACCTTCTTTACCTTGGATAGGACCCCACTTGAGGTCAGCTCCTCATATCGTTATCTCGGCGTCTGGCTGGATCAGCACCTTGATTTCTCAACTCATGTAGAGGTTCTGCAAAAAAAATTACATCCCATGCTGGGAGCTCTCTATCGGAACAAGTTCTGCATCCCTACACAAACCAGGCAAGAAATAATACAAAAAATGATCCTTCCAATTTTTTACTACAGCGATGTCATTTACGGTGCCGCCCCCCAAACATCCTTAGGCAGGCTCGACCCTATTTATAACTCCTTCTGCCGGTTCGCTCTGGATTGTCTGCCAAACACCCACCACTGTGACCTCTACAAATCCCTTGACCTCCCATCACTCCAAAATCGGCGATTGTTGCACTGCAATAGAATCACTGCTAAATTCTGGTCGCATACGCTGCCCTTCTACCTATCGACATCCCTAACCACCATCCCCCCACCTACCTACGATCTCAGAAACTCTGACTCCAGACTTCTTCACATCCCCCACAGATCCACCCGATCAGATCAGGTTGCTTTCAGCTTCAGACTCCCCAAATTATGGAACTCCCTAGCAGCCGACATCAGACACACCACAAGTATTCCACATCGAAATGCCCTCCTCAAAATGCATTTCGCCACCAACTGCTTATGCCTTCCCCATCGCTGAACTCCCTGCTCAATTTCTTATCAGCTATCCTGGGCTCCATTCTAAATCAGTACCATACGTCATTTTTGTTTGACCCTCCTCTGTTACTGTTTGAAATTCTCACCTACCCATCTAGTAGGTAAATCTAATCTCACTATGAAATTGCTGTTATTGCTACTGTATCACTGCCTGCAACTACTGCTACTGTATTCACTGCCTGTAAATACTGCCTGTAACTACTCCTCACTTTGTATAACTCTACATGCATCGCAGCTACTTCACCCATCCCATTGGGCCTTTGCTAGATATCTACAAATTATGTATGTCTATTGTGCTTTATGTATTTATGTACTACACCCTTGTAACCCCCTACCCCCAGGGCGGATCTGGAATCGAGCGGTGCTCTGCTCAGTATGCCTTCCTGTTAAACCTCTTAAATAAATAAATAAATAGATAATGTGGCCCTTCCCCCCCTTGAAAATAGTTGTATATAGGTTTTGTTACTTCTTTTAAATATAAGCGTTTTGTTATGACAACTGTGGTGGTCTCTGATTTGCAGCGGGCTACAGGTGCTCAGCTGCAGTGGTGTGCATGGCGTCAGGGGTGGTGCATGCATGGGCGTGTGTGTGTGTGCATAGGTGAACTGCCTATGATGTGGGCAGGGGGGGATCAGTCACTGTCTGTGGTTTGTGTGTTGTACTCTGTGCACCGGGTGCCTGTGTACAGTGGTCCATGGGGCCTGCACTGTGTGCATGACACCCCTGTCATACCGTCCATGGCCTGTGGAGCTGACACCCTTGCATATCTGTGATATGCATGGTCTGCTGGCGTGTCAGTGGTGGCTGACCATGCTGGATAACAACTGTACCCAACACAAAGCCAGGTTGCCTTTCATCACCAGTATGGTGCACTTCTGCCTCCGGTGGCACTGTGGCCTCCGCTGTTGTTGTCCCCCCACCATGCTGTCACCTGTGTCTGTTGCAGGGGATGTGCTCCAGTGTCTGTCACCTGTGCTCCGGCAGCATGCTGGTGGCATACAGCTTCATGGTAGCTGCACAGGGTGGCTGGCACACCTGTGCAATGTAGGGGTGCTGGCCGTGTGTACATGTCAGCAGTGGCCACATGCCAGTGGCTTGGTTGACCCGCTACTGTGTCCCTGTGTTGGTGTGCCCTTGGGTATGGGTGGGTGTTTGTCCATGCACTGTGTTGCATCCTGTGTGGTGCATGCTTCCATGCTACACTGTGCGTATCTTTGCTGGCTGTTGTGGCCAGTGCTGGGATGTGTCCTTGGGAGGGTGTGCAGGGTGCTGTACCACTGGAAGTGGGGTCTGGGGCATGCCCTGTCGCATGTGGAGTACCTTGTGTGGCAACGCATGGTTGGTCTCTCAGCTGTGCCTTGGGGGGGACATGCAGGGTGGCACTGTGTATGCTGTTGTTGCACTGCTGTCTGCTGCTGCCTGCAGTAGGGTGCACATGATGGGGATGCCTTGCATGGCTCCATGGTGCACAGGGTTGCATTGTCACGGTGGGGGTGGTGGCATGCATAGGGTGTCCTGCACTGTTGGGCGCTACTCCTGGGAAGGGTGTATGGTGATTGTGGTGCAGGGTGTGCTCTGAATTGGTGGGATGGGGTGCCACAGGGTGGTCAGCCCTCCTTGTGTGCTGGTCACAGCTTGCCAGTGGGTGTGCTGGGGCACCATGTCCCAGCTGTGGGTTGGTTGCTGGTATCCATGGGCCAGTGGTTATTCCAGCTATCCCTCAGCTGTGCAGTGCATGGGGTGTGGGAGACAATGTCTGTTCTGCTGTGTTCTCCTCTGCCCATCTGTGGCATGGGTGGTGGGCCCCTGCATCCCTGGTTGTGCTGTTGCATTGCTGCCCTGCTGCAGGGGGTGTCCCTGGTTGCGCTATGGCACATCTGGACTGCTCTGCTGATCATCCCTTGTTGCGCTATGGCGCATCAGATATGCTCAGCTTCACATCCTTAGTTGTGCTATGGCGCAGGTGGTGTGATATTCAGTCATCGGCCATAGGCGCATCTTGGCCTGCACAGTTTTTGAATATCGCCCTTCTTGCGCATGGGTGCAGTGGACTTGCACTTGCTCCTGCTATTGCACATTTTTTGGGTGCAGTTTGAATATCTGGGTCCATGTGTGACATTGCTTGCTGATGGAATTGGGTGAGTCTTGGAGGAACTAGGAAAAGCAAAAACAGACACGGCAATGGGGCCAGACAGAATTCACTCCAGAGTGTTGAAGGAACTCAGGGAAGTCCTTGCAGGTCCGCTGATAACTCTCTTCAACCATTCACTAGAGACGGGAGAGGTACCTGGTGACTGGAGGAGGGCAGAGGTGGTCCCCTTGCACAAGACTTGTAATAGGGAGGAGGCAGGCAATTGCAGACCTGTAAGCCTGATGTCAGTGGTGGGGAAGCTGATGGAGTCCCTGCTTAAGGAGAGGGTAGTGAAGTTCCTGGAGTCAAGTGGTGCAAAAGACCCAAGGCAGCATGGATTCACTGAGGGTAGGTCCTGTCAGACTAATTTTATCAATTTCTTTGACTGGGCGACCAGAGTGGTGGATAAGGGAAGGGTGGTGGATGTGGCCTACCTGGATTTCAGTAAGGCCTTCGACACCATTCCTAGTAGAAGGTTGCTAAGCCATTTGGGGAATCTGGGTGTGGGTTTAAAGTGGTAAAACGGGTTGGTAACTGGCTAAAAGGCAGGATCCAGAGGGTGGTAGCAAATGGCATAAAATCAGACGAGAGGGAGGTGACCAACAGGGTTCCTCAGGGATCGGTGCTGGGTCCAGTTCTATTCAATGTCTTCATAGGCGACATTACAAAGGGACTGGAGGGGAAAGTATGCCTGTTTGCAGATGACACCAAGATCTGTAACAGAGTCGACACACAGAAGGGGCTAGATAAAATGTGAAATGACCTAAGACTACTTGAGGAATGGTCAAGGGTTTGGCAGTTGGGTTTCAATGTTAAGAAGTGCAAGATAATGCAGCTGGGGAGCCAGGGGAGATCATGGGATGCAACCCGAAGTATAGCTGCTCAACTTCTGAGCTCCAGCTACTCCACTCGATTAACCATCAAAAATCCCCTTTTTTTAGAAATTTAAAGTGATGCAAAAAGTTACTTAGCTTTCCTGAAATGAATCTGTTTCCTTCTGTTCAACTCTCTGGGGTGATTTGTGAGTATGGAGGCTGAGATGAGTATGGCTTCTCCTCACCACACACCACCAGTTATGCCTGAGAAGCCCAGCAAGAAGTCGAGGGCCCAGCTGGGACCGGCTCTGCGACAGGCTGTAGGAGTACCAGAGCAAGTTCCACTGATCCTAGAGGGCTTCTTAGAGTTTCGCCCATTCAGGGAGGACCTGCACTCTCTGACGTCTGACGTTAAAGTTTTATCAGGGGCATTGGAAGACCTCTCCTGGCAAACAGGGGACAGTGAGGCCTATATAACTTCTCTGGAGCAGAGAGTGGAAGTGATTGACCCTGCTATAGCTGTGTCCTGACAGCATATCTCAAAGCTATAAGCTGAAGTCGAGACCCTAGAGGGTAGAAGTCGACACAACAATGTGGTCCCCATTGGATTGCCGGAGCGCGAGGAAGGAGCCGACCTGGTGCTGTTCGCACAAAGATTCATGGTGAAGCTAGCAGGGCCCTCGTCTTTCGGGCCTACATACACAATAGAAAGTGCTCATCACACATTAAGTCCCATCCCTCTCCTGGGGCCCCCCCGAGAACCTTCATCTTCAAGTTCCTTTATTGCCAGGAAAGGCAGCTTTTCATGACAAAACTTAAAGAGGTTAAGAAAATACAATGGGAGGGAGTTCCAATCCATGCAGCACAAGATCTACCCATCTCGTTCTGCCAGAGGCGATCCTCTTTTCATGGAATTGTTACCAAACTGATCGCTGTTAACATAAAGTTTTGTATGGGCTACCCAGCTAAGTTCCAAGTTTTAGTCGATGAGAATTGATTCACTTTTGAAGATCCTAAATCTGCTGAGGAATCGCTGAAGGCAGCCCTACCAGACCTATTCCACAATTGATGACTGCAATATCAGGGACTTTGTGGGTTTCAATCTTTACTTGTGGATTGGAATGCTGTTTTTGTTGGAACAGTCAGAAACTAGGCCATGTCGCAGCGGCCTTGTAATGGGCAGAGAACCAGGCTGGGAATTCTAATGCTTGGGGACTCATGAAGCATCTTTGAATTGAACACTTGCTTTGAACTGAGACTTTATTTCCCCAAGAAGTGTGGAGTATTTTCAGTGATTTCACCTTCAAGAATGCCATGTTGATGGACTTGAGAGGTTATGACTGCCTCAGTATAGGCCTTTTATTTTCCCTTTCTGTTTTACTGTTACCTACTCCACCTTTTTTTTATTAGTTTTTCCATTGCTATGTCTCTATTACTGGTGCCCCGTTGTTGTTAGTTAGTTGTTAGCAGAAGGCATCTCTGGGCACAGTATTTGTAGGGGTGGGAGGCTATGTATGAGGATCCTTTTGTCACTTTTTTTTTGTGGGCTGTGAAAGCAGACCCTCCCTCTTTTATAGAGGAGCATCCACCAAGGTTTGGAATCTGTTTGCTTGCTCACCTTTACTAACTCACTGGACATTTCTTGGCTTAGCCACTGAGCTTTGCCCCTGGACTCACATGCTTCACTGCATTTTTCAGAGGAGCCTTGTGGTCTGACTTTCAGTGGAGGCCCCTAGGATTGTTATGTACTGGTTAAGCATGGACAGGCAGGGGAGCTTCACCTTTGCTATCTCTAGTACTGGTCCTTTATATTAGGGATGAGCCCAGTGCCTCCGCCCTTTATGGGATGATTGGGGGAAGGGAGGGGTGTAGCTGTGTGGGAAGGTACATCATGTACCGTGAAGCCATGTTGTTGTGGTGGGGGGGGGAGTTACGCATATGTTTACCTGGGGTAATATTATGTTATTATGTGTTGGAGGATGGGAAGGCTGTTGTTGGGCTTGTATGGGTTCTTGTTGGGGATAAAGGAGGGGGAGAGGCTTGACTTGGTATCTAGGGGTTGTTATTATTGCCTCACTATGTTTTTCTCAATATTGACACTTCTCCTGATGTTTATAGTACTAGTGGATACCCATGGCAGCTTATAAAATGATCCTTTCATGGAACGTACAAGGGGTCCAGAATAAGATTAAGCACTACCAGGTTTTTAAATACATTCACCATCTTAAAGGGGATATCACTATGCTCCAGGAAACCCACCTCTTGGAGAAAGAAGGGAGTTTACTGCACCATCAATTCATTGGACAGGTGTTCACTGCGGGGGATAGTACCTAGAGCCATGGGGTGGCTATTCTGATGGCTCGGAGCACCTCCTTTGTGGGTGACCAGGTGGTACATGACCCATTAGGCAGGTACATATTTATTAAAGAACAACTGAACAGAACTGATATTGTATTGGGGTGTATTTGTGGCCCCAACGCTGACTTCCCCTGTTTTTTTCACTGGCCTTTTAAATGTGTTGGCTTCTTTTACAAATCTCCCCCTCATACTTGGAGGGGACTGGAACCTCCCTTTATCCCCAGATCTGGATAAGTTGGAAAGTAAGTTCAAGGGCTTGTCTCCAGAACAATGGGCTATCCGAGATATGGTTGACCACCTGGGGTTATGCGACCCTTGGTGGGTCCTCCACTCTTACTTGAAAGAATTCACTTTTAGATCTGAAGTCCACAAATCTTGCTCCAGTATTGACTATTTTTTTATAAGCCACTCGTTGTTGCCTGGGGTAATAGACAGTGGAATCAATCTGGGAGTAATTTCTGACCATGCGGTGGTTGGCTGCTCTTTGTCACTGGCCCCCAACCACTCCAAAGAAACAATTTGGAAGCTGAATAATCAGCTACTCAAGGAATCACAGGAAGTTGGTGCTATTACCCAGGAGATAGAATACTATACAGCCACTAATTTAAATTCTGCTAACAGAGTGGACTTAGAGTGGGAAGCTTTGAAATGCATGTTATGAGGGTGCTTTATTAAGCTGGCCTCCCAGAGAAAACATGCGAGGGACAAAAAGACCCCTCCCTCTTAGCAAACATTCATAAACTAGAGGCTTCAATGTCCCCTGCTTCTACAGAAGCTCTCTGGAGTAAGCTACTGGGACTTCAAGATCAATATGCTCGCCTCCTCCTGGAGAAGGCAGAGTATGTGATCTTGAAAACTGGAACCAAATATATTGACCAGAGAGAAAAAGCAGGCCAGTTGCTAGCCCTCTGACTTAAAGAATAGGAGTCCACCAGGTGCATTAAATGCATCCGCTCCCAATCTGATGACTCCCTGCACATTGCCCCCATGAGATTACCAAAGAATTTGCTGATTATTATAAAGCCTTATATAGTCCTATGCCACACCCCCCCAAATGTTGGCAGTTCCATGAGTACTTAGACAATTTCACTCTTCCCTCTCTGAACAGAGAGCAACAAGAGAGTCTAACTAAGTCCATCACGGTGGCAGAGATCCAACTGGCCATTGCTTCCCTAGAGTCAGATAAAGCCCCAGGCCCAAATGGATTTTCCCCTAAGTTTATTAAGAATTCAAGAAAAAGATAACCCCCTGGCTAGTTAAGCTATTTAATTGGATCTTAAACTCGAATCCCTTGGATAAATCGCTATTTCAAGCCCTCATAATTGTGTTGTATAAAGCTGATAAAGATGCACTTTTAAATTGTGACATTCAAATCCTAGTGAAACTCCTGGCTGGAAGGTTGAGTGCAGTGCTGTCCTCTCTCATCCACCCAGACCAGGTAGACTTCATGAAGGGGAGAGTTTCCTTGGATCACTTTCGTAAGTTGTCGCATGCCTTCTCCACATCCAGGAATTTCGGCATACCAGCAGGATTGCTCTCTCTGGATGCGGAGAAGGCATTCAATAGAGTTGACTGCAATTTTTGTTCTGTGCAATGCAGAGGATGGGTATCCCCACAGAATTTATCACATGGGTTTCCTCACTGTATAAGAACCCCACTGCAATTATTTACTGCAATGAGGTGTTCTCGGACACCTCTTCTCTCTCCATGCTGGCACTCGACAGGGGTGCCCATTGTCCCCCCTACTGTTCAATATCTACCTCGAACCCTTGTTACCCAGGTTGAGGGAAAACGTGGTGGTCCAGGGCATTCCAGTGGGTACCCAGGTATTGAAGCTGTCGGTGTACGCCGACAATATTCTTTTACACCTTTTACACCCTAGACAATCTTTCCCTGCTGCCTTATCCACTATTGCAGAATTCAGTGCCCTTTCCAATTATAAAGTTAATTGAGGGAAGACCCTGGTGTTCTCCTCAACCACTGCTTAATCAAGACAGATGTAAAACACCTCGGATTACAGTGGAGTCTGAAAACATTAAAATACCTAGGCCTCTACCTGGCCAGTAGTAAGGCCCTGTTGTGGCAACTTAACTTGTAGAATCTCTTAAGCATAATCCAGCAGGACCTCACTAGATGGAATCCTTCCCAATCTCACTTTGGGGATGTATTAGTCTAGTGAAAATGAATGTGCTGCCCAGGCTTTTTTACCTCCTCAGTATGCTCAACCTCTGGCTACCTCTGAGCTTTGATTAGATAAACCTCCCAGAAGAGCTTATAAAAAGTTAGCAGCCACACACAAATGTGAAGGATTGAGGCTCCCACACTTTACCATCTATTTTTGGGAGAGTCACGCTTCTAAGTACCTGAGGTGGCTCTCATCTCAGGAGGAACTGAATTCTCTCCCTTATATCCCTTCCTGGTTAACTTTAGAGAGAGTATTTAAAGGTCTCTATCATGTCCCCCTTTTCCCTTCTATCCTCCAGTGAGTACATGTTGCACTCCCTCAATCTTTCCTCATATGGCATCTCCCCTAGCCCCATGATCATTTTTGTTGCCCTCCACTGCACCCCCTCCAGCATTCCCACATCCTTCTTGAGGTATGGGCACCAGTACTGCACACAGTACTCCAAGTGCGGCCTCACCAGTGATCTATAGAAGAGCAGGATGGCCTTATCTTTTCTGGAGGTGATATCCCTGGTAATGGACCCCAGCATCCGATCTGCTCTTGCTGCTGCCCTTCTACACTGTGCCAAAACCTTCATGCCCCCATGACTAGTACCTCCAGGTCTACACTCACTGGTAACTTTAGTTATTGGAAATGTTTGACAAACAATTTTACTTTTTTGACACCACCTCATGAATATGACACCTGTCATTTTTCAAATCCTGGTCAAACTGTGTTTCTGCACCCATGGTATGGAAATACATTGTAGTGGCGTGAAATGACTTTTGAGCTGCGATTTGAATATTTTCAGTATTAAGTTCAGGAGGTCGCCTTAACACAGTTTTTGCAATGAATAGATAGACAGACAGGCAGACACACACACACACACACACACACACACACACACTAGAGACAGCTACAATGCAATGCAGTAACTTGCAGTAAGTGACATGTCACAAAATACTGCATGACAGAAACCTTAATTGTCATTAAATTTCACTGTTCCCCTGCAGTGTACTGCAGCATTTTGTAAAATGTGCTGAATCATTACAACATTGCATCCTGGCTGGCACCACTGAATATAGCCACCAGGGTGCCAAAGCTTATGTAACCCACCCATCTTCCTATCACCCATGCCACCCACTTCCCCACTCCCCAAAACAATGGCTCTGTAAAATAGAAAAACATTACACAGTTTTAATATAATATAAAAAATGGTAAAAAATGGTCCATGGTTGTTTGCCCTCAATTTACGAATTAAAAAGAAAATGGTCCATTGCCACTCTCCCCACAACTCTTTCCCATCCCCACCCTGCACCCTCCAACACCCTGATCTCAACCCCCAATGTACTATGGCTATTTTAAAAAGACAGGAACTTCATGGCAAAAAAACTATGTTAAAACAAAAATTAGGGCTTTTGAAACATGAAAAGTGGGAAATCTGATGTAAGAGATTTTTCAGACCCTAAGTTCCCTCATCCCATGCATCACCCCCAGGAATTCCATCAAATTAAATGCCAAAGCACAGTCCAGATATGTATTCCAATGGCCCAGTGTAATGCAAGTTAGAAGTCAGGATTTGTTTAATGCAGGGTTTAGAGGAACCTACTGTACACAAAGCAAGTTAGGAGGCATGGTGTGCTTTGTGTAGAGACCAAAGGGCTCTGCATGAAACAAGTTACAACTTTTCCAAATACTAAGGATATAAACTTGGTTCATGTAGTGCCATTCAGGAAGTTCTAGACTGTGCTTTGTCATACAATTCAGTGGCTTTCATGGGGGGTGGTGCACAGATGTGGGGGAGTTAGGACTCAAAAAAACATTGGATTTCCCTTCTTTTGATGGGTCAAAATCCCTAACTGATAGAAACATAGACAATAATGGCAGAAAAAGACAAGAGGTCCATCCAGTCCGCCCAAGTTCCTTACAGTCCCTGGAAACTACTATTCCTCCAGGGTACTAACCTTCCCTTTCCTCGCCCCCTTCTTTTCATTGATCCTGTCATCCCAGGCAACCACTATTCCCTTAATTCTATTCCAGCCCTGTTTGAATCCCCTGACTTTTTTTGCACCCATCACCTCAGACAACAGACTGTTCCAAGGTTCCACCACCCTTTCCATAAAGTAGCCCTTCCTCACTTCCCCCTGAACCTCCCTCCTATTTGTTTCCACTCATGTCCACATGGCCAGTTAGTATTCAGGCTAAATAGTTCCCTGCAGTTCATTTTGTTAATTCCTTTAAAGAGCTTGAAAGTCTCTATCTTACCTCCCCTCTCCCTTCTGGTCTCCAGTGAGTACATATTTAGTGCCTTGAGGCACTCCTCATAGGATTTGCCCTGCTGGCCCTGAATAATTTTTGATACTCTGCACTGCACTGTCTCCAACCTATCCTTACCCTTTCTGAGGTGGAGACTCCAGAACTGGATGCAGTACTTCAGGTGAGGCCTCACCAGGGATCTGTATCGGGGAAGTATTACCTCTTTTCTTCTGCTATCAGTAGTCCTCCTGATACATTCCAGCATCTTGTTAGTCTTGCTATCAGCCTTGTTACACTGACTCGATTGCTTAAGTCAGTTGCTGATGATAACTCCCAGATCTCGTTCCTTAGCTGTAGTGCTAAGTCTCCCCCTTACCATCCAGTAGTCTGTCTTGGGGTTCTTTTTCCCTAGATGCATTACCCTGCACATTTTGGTGTTGAATTTTAACTGCCAGACCTTTGACCACCCCTCTAGCTTTTATAGGCCTCTCTGCATTTCCCTTATTCCTTCATCACTCTCCACCCTCCCACATAGGTTTGTGTCTTCTGTGAAGAGACACAACCTGCCCTGGATTCCTTCTCCAATGTCACTAATGCACATGCTGAAGAGAACCAGACCAAGAACTGATCCTTGTGGAACCCCACTTTCTTCTGATTTAACACCATTGACTGCCACCTTCTGCTGCCTCTCCTCTAGTCAGTTACCCATCCAGTTCACTATGGATATAGCTGCACCCAGGTCTTCCATCTTCTTGAGCAATTGTTTGTGAGGTACCAAGTCAAAAGCCTTACTGAAGGCAAAGTGCAGTCAATGTAGCCCTTGTCTAATTCCTTTGTCACCCAGTCAAGGAAAACCATCAGGTTAGTCTGACAAGACCTTCCTGCCATGAAACCATATTGTTTACTATACTGGAGCCCATTTCTTTCTGGGTACTCTATGAGGTCTTCTTTGATCAGTGACTCCATCAGCTTCCCTATGATAGAGGTTAAACTGACAGGCCTGTAGTTCCCTAATTACTTTTTATTCCCCTTCCCCTTATGAAGCGGCACAATGTCTATCACCTTCCAGTCCCTTGGAGCTTCCCCAGGTCTGAGTGAGCTGTTGAATAGATCTTCCAGTGGTTCAGCTAGCTCCACTGCTAATTCCCCGCGTATCCTAGGATCCAACCCATCTTGTCCCGGGGCCTTATCTGTCTTAAGGTCAGCCAACCTGTTCAGGACCCTTTCACTACTAAGCAATGGTTGTCTTATGTCCCGGACTCCCTTAGTGGCTGGTTTGATGCCACTCTTTGGCATGGACCCACCATACTCCTTAGTGAAAACAGAGCAAAAGCACTCATTGAAGATGGTGGTCTTTTGCCCATCCTTCTCTATCACCCTACGCCCTTCAACTAGCCTTACGATTCCCCTACCTTTTTTTCCTTTTTCAGTAATACATCTGAAAAATTAATTTTCTCTGTTCCTGACCCCCTCCATGATACCCAGCTCTGTGTCTGCTTTAGTCTCCCTAATGGCCCTCTTTTCCTTCCTATTTTTCTGTAGATAATCCTCCCATTCTACATCCCCCTGCTTTTCCTTCTATTTATAGAAGGCCTTCTTTTTGGCCCTTACCAATTCCAAGACCCTTGCTGAGAACCATAGTGATCTATTAAACCTGTTTTTCTTTGTTGTTGTTCTTATGCATACCTTAGATGCCTTAAGGATGGCCCCCTTAATTGCCCTATCTCGCCTCCACTCGACCCATGTCCTCCATCCCTACTAACTTATTCCTGACTAGTTCCCTCATCCTATAGATGTCTGCTCTTATAAAGTCAAGGACTTCAGTTCTTGATTGTGACTTGCTGGCCCCGAGGGTCAATTCAAACCAGTTATGGTCATTGTTCCCCAGTGGCTTCCCTACTCCCACAGCTCCCACTATTTCTGAGCTGGTGAGCACCACATCAAGGATTGCAGTCTGCCTGGTGGACTCCTTAACTAGCTGCATCAGTAGACAGTCTTGGAAAGCATCCAGCAAGGCCTGACTTCTGGCACTTTTTTTTTGAATCTCTTCATAGCGCACCACCAGACTGGAACTCTTTTAAGTTGCTAGCTTGCCTACTGCTATACCACCCACTGAGACCCCAACCCCCTTAAAGTCCTTAGCTCTCTCCACAGGACTCCCAGCCCCTAGGTCCATGGGGAGTTCAAGGGGCAGAGAAGGAGGTCCAGTTACGGACATGTGGAGGCAGGCACTGTGGAGTCGTCGCGTATCCAGCCAGTGGAGGGTTTTTCTAGGACTTGAACTCCCCCCCAAGTGTGACGCATGCCCATTGCACTGGTGCATGGCAACCCTTCCTATGTCGGCCACTCTCGATACTTGCTGCCCAGCTTGCTGCAGTGCCCCCGGTCTCCACTGGGGGCTGCTGGCATGCCGAACCATCTCACCTCACCCTCCCAGGGAGGAGAGCACCACAAGGGCACTCAATCCTTAACCCTCCCCCGTGGACCCCCAGCACCTGAGCTCACTCCCAAACCAAGGTGGCTGACATAGCGTGAGGTGTGGCGTCCAGCACCTCAACTCTCAGCGCCACTGGGCCATCGACTTCTGGCACTCTTGGTCATTTGGACATTCCAATCAATGTCTGGCAGGTTCAGGTCTCCTACCACCACTAATTTCCTCTTTGCTACCCCTCTTTCAGGTTCCTTTATGAGTTCTCTGTCCCTTTCCTCTCCTAGCCATGGAGGCCTATAGATCACCCCAAATGTACTTTCCTGCATGAGACTGCAATGAGTTGCATCTACAATGATTCAGGTTCACCATTGCTACCCCTAATGCACCCATTTTCTACCACCATGATGTCCTCCTTGAAAAAAGGTCAACAGTAACACCTCCCCCTCTACCAGTTCCTCTATCCCTCCTGAACTGTGAATACTCAGAGACCATCACCTATCAGTCATTGTTATCTGTGGCCCACATTTCTATGATGGCCACAAGGTTTACCCAAGTGTCTGCCAACAGCACCTGCAGCTCACTGAGTTTGTTACCTAGGCTCCTGGCATTAAGGCATACCCCCTTCCATCTGATCCTTCTATAAATTTGCTACTGTCCTTCTGTTTTCCATGTTTTGTCCCACCCTTGTTGATGCTTTTTCCTTTTGTTTTCCTCCTCACTACTGCCCATTTCCTTGGTCCTGTAAACACTGCTGCTGTCTTTGTACCCACTTTGGTGCTACAGTCCCCCAAATGTGGGGGAGTATTATCTAGGATCCCCTTCTGCTCACCATCCATCATGGTTCCACTAGACTCAGACTCTTCCACAGTCAGTTTAAACATCTGATATAGACATCAAACTTCTGCCCCATCATGCTAGTCCCCTCTCTCAACAGGTGAAGTCCATCACCCTTGAGTCTCCTGTCCCAAAAGTCCCCCCAGTCCCCTACAAAGTGATATCCTATGTCTCGACCCCAAATCTTAAGCCAACTGTTAAACTCCTCTAGTTCACCACTCTTTTTTCCTATCCTGATGCAGTGATATTATTGTTTTGCCATTAGTATTGTATATAACTGAATAGTACTGCTGTATTTAGACAAGCAGTCCTTAGTAATAAATTAATTATTTTCCTAAAGTCTGGAGTAACTGGCTGTTTGTAACTTCATATCTGAGGGAAAGGTAACTGAATAAAGGAGCACATAGTCTGGATAAAGGGGTCAGAGAGAGAGTAGAGTGTGTCCTACAGAGCAGAGACTCCTAATACAGGGAATTTAAAGGGTAGGAGGTGGCAGAAAAGAGTTATTAGAGCACCAGGGTCTGCATTCTTGCTAAAGAGAGGGGGCCTTGATGGCAGTGACATTGTTTGACATGGTCGCAATGGCAAAGGCTTGCAAAACAGGCTCATTGGGGACATAGGCGTACTTTGGCCATCACAGTTTGAAAGTCAAGCTTTTTAAATTATGTCTGTGTTCTGATGATGTCAACTGTTACTTCTGTGCTGGTGGCAGGAATCCCTCTTTATAGTGATGGCATGATAAGTACATTAAGTTTACTCATTAGTTTTGTACTGTAGCTACCTTACTGGTACAGTAGGAAACAATTGGTTCAAACCTATAAGGTAAACTCAAATGAAAGTTGTATTCTGTGTGGCTTACCACAAGGCCATTGTTGTTCACCTTTTTCCTTAATGATCTAACACTTTACACTAAACTTCCTGTCTTTCATAAGCAGACAACACATTTATCCTGTAAAATACTCTTTGAATTAGGAAATTCCCTACTATCTGATTTTAGTGTACCTCAGAACTGCTTGCAAAACAACAAACTCACTTTAAATGAAAACAAAGACAAGGTCTGGATGCAAGTCCTGAAGGATTGGTCTATCATAGTAGGCACATAAATCACCCTTCAGCACTACCCCCTGTTACTGGGGGATGTCACCCTTTTGTCCACACCCTCCTATTACAGCAAAGCATGGGTATTGGCTGTAGTCATGGAGGCAAAAAGAGCTCTTTTGCTAAAATGGAGGAACCTCTCAACTACTACAATTTCACACTGGCGTATGGCTATAGCTAGACTGGCTGTCTTTGAGAGACTCACTGAAGTAGCTAAGGGTAAACTGGCTGGTTACCATCTTAAATGGGATGCAAATTTGGATTCTCATATCTGCATGGTTGCACTCCCCCCCCATTGCAAAATCTCCCTGTTGGCTAAATATGGGCTATGAAAACAGATAGGGTCCTCCCCTCTCCAAAGATAGCTCATGCTTTTATTTCCCACCACCGTGATCTGTGTTTTCTGATTGTCTGCCACCTTACCTGTTACTCCCTGGATATTTTTTGGCCTGGCTGCTATTTTAGTGGCCGACTCCACCTATAGTAGGCCTGTCTGGTCCATTCTAACTAGCTGTTTTTCACTTGCCATTCTAAAAGTACGTCTATGGCTGCTTACAGTATGATGTAGACAGATAATGTAAGGTATAGATGGTTTGGAATCTATTATGTAATTCCAGATGTATTAAGATAAGTTGTTTCTTTCCCAAGTCAGGTATATTGACACATGATGTATAGTCTGATGGAGAGCAAATGTCTGACTATAATTGGACCTGTTAATGTTGATATAGATGGCACTGTAATGTGTAACCTATCAATGTTGTGCTAAGCTTGGAAAATCAATAAAAATGTTACGTAACAAAAAAAAAAAAGAAAACAAAGACAAAGCCTATGGTATTTCCCTGTACCACAATAGGATATTCTTCATAAAATGATACCTTATCTACAGGTTATGGTTTAAAGAGAAGGTCCCCTCAGCCTTTTGTTACATTTACCTGTGTAGTTTGCAAGTATAAAGAAAGAGTACCTCTACTGCACACTCATAATTTCATCAGTATTTAAATGTAAATGGTAATAATTAAATCTGATGTGAAAATGTGCTTGACTCCATTGCAAAAGTCATCACCCGACTCATGCAAGACATCCTGGAATTTTATGATATTTTAGTGCTAAAGCCTATAGTAGTTATACTGTATCAGTCAGTGCTGTTGCTGTCCTCTGCAGTCACTGTGTCCTTGTCTTATGCTGATCATGAAACTTTTTCAAGGCATTGTAAGTGCCCTGCTGTTTTCTGTAGTTTAAAGTGTATCTGAGTTAGATAACAATACTTTTTACAGGGACTTCAGAAGACATGTAACAGAACTGAATGAGACTATAGCTTTTGCTGGCTAGTGCAGGTGTGCATCATTAACTTCCATGATGTCTTGTATGAGTGGGGTCATGACATTTGCAATGGAGACAAACAGATTTTCACATCAGGGCAAAGCACAGTGAAACTTCATTTATATTTAAATTAGGATGAAATTAGGGGGATGCAAGATAGGGGACTCACTGTTCATGCCTACAAACTACAGAAATATCCAGACAATGGGTTGAGTGAACTTTCCCTTTAATCCTAGAATAATGAAAGAATTTTCCTATTTGAGGTCTGGCTTGGTTCTGGCCTCATCTTCAGATTTTATTTGGATTCAGTCATTAACTCATTGGGTCCAGAAGACACCATATGGTATCAGAAACATCCATTGCTGAACCTGACCCAAAATGGCAATGGACTCAATGAGTGAAATCAGTCAATTGCAAGTTAGATTTTTTTTTATACAGAAACCAAAACTGTTTTCCTTTTGACACTGGAAAATGTCTTATTAAGCAGGTTTTTGTTATGTAGTATTGAATACACCAGTTAGAGGATTATAGGTTTGTCAGTATTTTATGCTTAACCTACAGTATCTGGACCTAACTTACAACACAATTTGCAGGTTGGCGCTCAAGGCAGTCCATTATACACATCACTGTAACTTGTATAAATCTCAATGGTCTCCTGTCTTCCAGGATAGATATGGTATGCACTAGGTTCTTCTGAGTTTTAAGTGTTTGACTGGACTAATTCTTGGGTATGTATGCACAAGGGGAGCAGCCATCACCAGCTAAGGCAATGCAGAACCACTGTAGGCATTCATAAGATTTGAAATAGACAATACCTTCATGTGAGATGTTTTACTTCATGTGCAAATCAATGGTTTATTATCACAAATTCTATAACGGTCTGTACTGTAGAAAATTAGGCAGGATTGTAGAGATTCCTCAGCATGGTGTAGTAAAAAATGACCATGCAGGCTCACCAGTCCCCCTTCAGCCATTACCTTTTCCTAACATTTCATACATGTGCGCTTTGTCCAAGACTTATGTAACAGGAATAAATGGTACCTCTTACAGTCTAAAATTTCTAAAAGTAGCCATTTAATTGCAAATGTGAATACCAAAGTGCAAATACATAATATAAAACAGTAAGACACCCATAACTGACAAAGTTTACAAAGTTAAAAATACGTTGATGAAAATCCAGGCTATTCACACACTTCTAAGCATACAGAAAATATGATCTTAAACTGAGTGCATGCGTGGAACAAGATTTAACACACTCCACATCTTATATATTTTTTCATACTGTTTGAGAGCTACAGCAGCAATCGGCATGTGCCACTAAAGGAAATTTGGGCTACTTGCTAAAGAACAGTCATTCTCAATGAGGTGTGCAGTTATGCTTCAAACAATGTAACAGTTTATAGCTCTGCACTCTAACCAGAAGGCCAAGCAGGCTAGACTGTTTGGTCATGAAGCCACTGCAAAATATACATATACAAATGAGGGAAGGAAAGGATTTTCATTCATCTTGTCTGTGCTGTACTGAATTTCTACCTAGTCTGACAAACTCTCTCACTGAAAGTGAGCACTCTTGGGGATGAGATTTGTTAATAAGAACCCTCTGTATCTGCCCCATTTGTTCCTGAAACTTGAGACGGAGTCCACTTCACAACCATCTCTGGTAGTGTGTTCCTTCTATTGATCACCCTCTTCATAAACAAGAGCTGACACACCCACTATTAACCCCCCAATCTTAAGCTATGACCCTTAGTGTTTGTCTGACCCCAATAATTGAATAACATACAGTACCCATATCCACCTTGTTTAATCCTCATCTTATTAGTTAATAGGTGTTAAAAAGGCATAATTTTTTGCTTTTTATAATTTAATTATTGTTGTTTTATAATTGTAACATTACTAATGTAACATATTACTGCACTCCTGACATCCCCTTCCCCCAGGACACATCTAGAAATAAGCTGTTAGTTCAGTTTGTTTTTTCTGGTGAAACTCATAGAGTAAATTCATATACTACTTAATTCAACAGTACTACTTCTGATTTCTATCTACTGAAATATCAGAACAATGCAGATCTTATCTACAGTCATTTTAATTCCACCAGAACTTACCAGTCACTTAATAATGCCAGTACAGAGCAATAAATAATGATTAAAGAGGTTGGTTAGGTCATTGGATCTTGATGTTATATTATGTAAATTATTCAAGAATGCTTAACTGAGGATTGAAGAATGACACTCCCTTAGGCTTGATTTTCTCTTACCATGCCCTTAAGCCTCATTTCTCTTCAGCATGCTTCTGTCTCTCCCCGCCCCGATACCTGATCCAGCCTCTCTCTCTCCTTTTCTGTCACCCCTGGTGCTTCTCCAGGATTGTTTGGTGCACTTTGTAAATTTCATATTTATTGCTCTCCCCTGTTTTAGATTTTGCTTTCTTTGTTTTCTGCCCACTGTTTTGTGGGATCATATTTTGTTGTATCTTTTTGCACTGTTTAGGTTGTTGTCCTACTACTATTAATAGCACTTCAGAAACAACGTCTGCACTCGAGGAAAATCATGGGACACATGCAATACTTCACTGGTTGTGCAAATGTATTTTTTAGGTTTTTTGTATCTTTATGTCACTCGAGTAGATTACATAGAATTCGTGGTAGCACAGACCAACAGCCCTATCTGTAAAAGGCTTCAGTTATTACTTTTGACTGATTGTATTAACATGTTGCTTTCATGCCAATTATTGTGTTACAGTTTTCCGCTGTTTCCCTTCCACCGGTCATGCCTGTAACAAGCCTTGGCCCAGTACACCTCTCCCAGGCACTGATTTTCAAATAAATACAAATTTAGAATATTGGAATTTTGTTTAATTTACCTTTGATGTATTCCTGTGCTTTTCTAGATCTGTAAACCACAACTGGGATGGCTACCAAAAGCACAACGATGACAAATATACATATAGGTTTCCACGCAGATGTTGGGTGCTCTGAAATGTAAATAAAGAATATACAGTAAATGTGAAGTTCAAAACATGTACAGTATATGAGGACAGCAAAATTGGGAACTGTGGCTGTGGACCCCTCCAGGCTTTGAATCTGGTTAGAGCTGTTAGACCCCAAAACTGCAAGATAATATCTGGCTAATTTTGCCTTTGGGAGAAAAAAGTGAATTAATTCAAACAGTTTGCATTGTTTCAATGTATTGGTTGTGATACCATCTACTACCAACAGGGAGGGTGACTATTGTATTATAACAACTGGTAACCCCTAGTATGGGATATGCAGTTGTGATAAAACATTGTAATAACCCGCTGAATTCCGTAATAACTTGATAGCGAGTTATTACAGTGTTTTCTCCCTCATGCTGTCACTTCAATGAAACTCAAAGAAAGCACACTGTATTTGTGTGACTATGGCGGCTGCTCAGAGACACACTTGCGCACACAAAACAGCTTACAGTTTTTGTCTCTATCCAAACCTTGCATCAGTTATTGTAAAAGATAATGGCTGTACAAGGTTTGTCTTATGAGAGTTTTTCACACACCTTCGGTGTGTAATAATCTCATATACCCCTCAAGCTTCACTCTAGGGGTTTATGGATTATCACACACCGTGGGTATGTAAAACAATCCTCATATCACACACCTGCGCAGACATTTTTCTCTATATAATAACTGGGATCCATTTTTCCTAGAGAGAAAGACAGTTATAAATTGCCGTTATAACCAGCTGGTTGTAATTGTAGACACTTGTTGGCTTTGTGTATGTGAAACCCTCATGCTGCAGATGTCTTTGAGCACAGAGACACTCTTTCATAGTACTGTAAAACACATTTCAATCTCCTCACAGACGGGGTTATCTTTGGCTTTTCAGGACTCAAGTGTATCTATCAAAATCTGCACTTTCTTCCAAGTCTGCTTCACACTGTGTTTCTCCATGTCTCTCCCTCCCTCTCTCTCTCTGTCTTGCTCACTCTCTGTCTCTCCCCAAGGCATCACAATCTTCATGCAAGTGACCTGGTTGCCATGAAAATTAGGTTTCATTTTCTTTTACCAAGAATGTCAAAACCTGCTTCATAAAATAGCAAAAGATTGTCAGAAAAGCATTTTCATTATTAAAATGTAGCTAACAGTTCTAGTGTGTACCTCTGAGCTTAAAACTTTTTGTTCTGCTGTTCATCTACTTCAATGCCACTCATGCTGTTTCTACTGACTCTTTTTTGTCTTTGTGGTGGAAAAATGGAGCACAACAATTATATTATACAGTACATGGGTACATGTGCAGAACTCAAATTTTGTACACACCCTCAGTGTAGGATGCTTTTATAAACCTCTCAAACTTCGCTCTCAGGATTTATGTAGCATTCCACACCTCAGGGGTGCATGAAATTGTCATTATGCACACCCACCCATGTATTATACTATATAAATAATTACTGGGTTGCATTTTTTCCCTATGCGGAAACCCAGTTATAATTTGGCGTTATAACCAGCTGATTATAACGGCAAATATGCATAGGGTTTCACTCACTCTGCACTTGGGACAGCTGGTCATCTCCCTGAAGTCATGCTGAGTACTGCACTGCCATTTACTCTCAATGGTATTTTTTTTTTAAATAAACAAAATGGACTGCCAACTTTCCTCCCAACAACTGTTTAGAAAGCCTGGGCAAAAGAGCCTGACAAATTTCAAAAAACAAACAGAAAAATGTCTCACCAGCTGCAGACTGCACTTGAGCCAGATGGGACCATGGCTGAACAGGAATATGGTTTTATTTTATACAATTGCTTTGGCTAAGAAAATGCTCCCCAGCAAATATATAAATTAAAGGCTGGGCAGATGTGTAAAACTCAAATTTTACACTCCACCCCCTTAGTGTGGGATGCTATTATAAACCCCTTGAGGTTCGCTCTCAGGGTTTATATGGCACCCCACACCTCAAGGGTGTGAGTGTGTGTGTGTGTGCGTGTGTGTGCAAAATTCTCTTTACAACCCCCTACGAGCCATTATTCTCTATATATTCACTGTTTTATTGTTGTTCTTGTTGATAATAATTGACAGATCACCACCCCTTGATGACTACAATGCTTTCAAGGGTTGTGAAAGAAAGTAAGCTCTGTAATTTATCAGTGTTGCCATAAACCTGAGTTTAACATTACCCTGATAATGATCATTTAGATATGTAACCACCCCTTCTACTACAGTATATGTACAACCACCCGAAAGTGGTGCTGACTAATAGATGTAGGTTGGTGGCTGGGTTTGTGGTTAGAAATAGATTTGCAAATGATGTGGTGCCACCACCTATTGGATCCTTATAGCACAGTACTGCCAGGGTGCTTCCCCACAGGAAATTAATATAGCCCCCTCCCTTTGTGACAGGTAGATTAGTAACACAATCCCCTTCCCACTTATCATGCTAAACAGCCAAATATCACACTAACACAATAATGACAAATACTTTAACAGTTACAAATAAATAATCAGATGGGTTTATTATGGGGGTTGGAAAATAAGGTGGGGAACAAGGGAAACAAATAAACTGAAAACATCAACCAGCCAGCTATAAATAAATACTGTAACACAACCACTGTATGGTATGATCTCTGTCTCAGTCCCTCTCTCCCCACTGGTGCATCAGTTAACCCCACAGTCTCTGTGGGAGCTACCAACAGTCTAAGTGGGCACACAACGAGGAGTTGCAGGCCTGTGATGAATGGACACTGGATGTGGTACCATTACAGTTGGGTGGAGGAGCAGCTGCTAAACACAAACTACACATGTGGATAGAAACACATGGTTGGTCCTGGCTTTAACTGTTGCTTTTGGCATAGGTTGAGGTTGTGCAGGAAGTCCAGATGATAAATTAACTAGGTAACTATCTGGACAGTTAAAATGTCAATCAGTTGAGTAAAACCCAGTATTTACAACCTTTAGATGATCAGATGGTGCAGGCATTGGGGAACATCTCCCCAGTCAGGCAGTCATGTAAAACTGTTCTGCTGGTGTAGATAATGATGACGGTGATCCTCTTTACCCCACAGAGGGACTTGTCTTCATCCACCTCAACCAGTGGTCGATCTTCACTCCACAAAGGGACTTGTCTTCACATAGAAACATAGAAGTTGATGGCAGATAAGGATTGCAAGAACCATCCATTCTGACCATTTTTCTGCCTTTTGAATGTACCATGGACCTGTACTCTGTCAATTGCCTATCTATTCATACTCATCTTTATTACTCCCTTATGCCTATTCCATGCTTGTTTGAAGCCCTGCACTGTATTCATATCCACCACTTCCTGAGTTTGGCTGTTCCATGCATCCACCACCCTTTCTGTGAAAAAGAACTTCCTCATATTCCCCCTTAATCAGCCTCCCTCTAATCTCATGCTGTGTCCTCTTGTCCTGCTATTTTTCTTATATTGAAACAGGTGGGCTGGCAGGCAGGCAGTCAGAACCACAGAGTATTGGCCCCTTGTCAGAAACACAGTTGTGTCAGGATCTGAGAGACAGTGGCTGTTTACTTCCTTAGAATAAGAGTAGCTTTCACAGCAGCCCCTGCTCTTTCTTGGTGCTAAAATCCTAGCTTTACACTTAAATTGAAGTAAATCCCCTTGTTTCTGGGATTTACAAGTCTGTTCTGCAACAAACGTTAAAGTTTTAGTCAGTAACAGCACTGAGAGCTGTCAAAAACAGTTGCTTTCTCCTCAAAAAACACTTTCAGAACTCCTCAGGGTATACAATCAAACCCTAGAATGTCATTTGAAAATCTTGACATCCCATTGGCTGGAAAAGAGGCTCGAGCTCCACTCCTGACTGGACTACTGCTGCTAACACTCAGGTCCTTGCTCAGGTAAAACCTCTTTCAGTATGGCTGCCCCCACATATTCCTGTCCAATTTAATTAAATATCAAATTAAAGTATATTGCCAGCTTGTGGCTGCAGGGTCAAGACCCTCCTGGTCCCATCTGAGGGTCACTAGGATCAGGGGCCATGTTGAGGGGACAGGAGCTACGTTGGAAGCTCTGTTTGGTGGGCTCCCTAGCAGATGCAAGTCTCGGAATAGCAGCTCCCATGACACAAAGGATCATGGGACATGTAGTCCCAGTGCCATTTTGTCCCCATTCTCTCTCCAACCCACTGGAGGCTTGTTTTGGGGTCAGGAGTGGTTTACATTTATTTATTTTACTTATTTCTGATTCCCCAGCCCCCCCCCCCCACTAGTGTCTGGTTGGGCTGGGGAGGTGAAAGTTCAGGTGATGCTTCTGCCATGGAAGCTGGGTGCTTGGGGTGCCAAACACACACTGTGGCCTTTCCCTTGCTCTCTGCCCCACTTTGCAACTGTTCTAGTGGGCAGAAGAGTGAAGATATGAGTGGCTTGCCAGCTGTACTGATTGGGCACATCGAGGTGCTGAAAACTGTTCAGGATGCTCCCTGGTTCTGGAATCAGGAGAGGGCTGAGGGAGTGAAGTTAAGAGTGGCTCACTGGCTGCCAGATGAAGGAAACATCTGCTTGGCTGCACGCCCCAGGTAAGCTTCTGACATCAGGAGTGGGGTTACAAATATATTACTGAAGAGTTATAATGGACTGCTAAAATTGCAGGGGAAAATACTGTACATTTTCATCACAGTATAATTCAGTTAGGTACTGTTTCAAATGGTCATGTATCACTTGTCTGGTTTTACTGAAATAATGTTTCCTCCTAAAAATTGTTGCCTTAATTTTCAAATAACTACTTATAATGTACTTTGCAACTCGTAGACTCACATTTCACTAATCTGGTACTGGAAAAAGAATGGGGTGTGTACTGTTTTAGAAATACTCCGGATAATAATAGAGCCATCTTATATACTGCAGTCTCTTCTGGATCAAGTCAACTTGTTCAGTTTGTAATAAGCCTTTAGATAAGGGTTATTTTTAAGCAGCTAGTAGCACCAACATTGCAGTCAGAACATCTGAATCATTTTAAAAGTAGTCAGTTGTTATTTTTATTTCTAAAGTATTTTTTTTTCTCCTTTGGCACATTGCGTTTTCTATTTTTTAGTTGTGATGTGAATAACTGTGCTTTACTCGAAGATGACAAAGCTAGTTCAAACCATGGAGGTTTGCCTTCCAATAGAAAGTCTCTGATGAGTGTGTCCAGTTTATGCAAACATTTGTGAGATATGTATACAGGCAGATATGACAAGGTGAATGTGAGGCAGAGGATGAGCATCATGTTGATGACCTCAGTGATGCTCACGATGGACAACATCAGCAATCTCCACCTGATCATTTTGGTTCTTGCAACTTCTAAGATGAGAGTTGAGTTGAACCTTCTTTGGGATCGATAGGTGTATGATTGTGCCCAGATAGAATATCCCTTATGGTGTCCATCTGAGGCGTCTCTCCAAAAATGGTCAGGGTGCTGTGGAGGGATGCAGCTAGAGTATTTCTGTTTTATTCTGGCTCAACTTCAACCCAGAGACCGAGATGAACTCCTTCAAGAGGTGTAGGAGGCGATGAAGAGTATCTTGACCTTTTTCCTGTAGGTTAAGGAGGTCATCTGCATTAAGCAGTGCCCTGCACTCCTGACCTCCTAACTGAATTTTCTTGAGTAAGGGGTGGTTTCAGATCAGTATGGCCAGCGGTCTGATGGCTATCACAAATAAGTGTGTGGATAGGGGGCATCCCTCCCTGGTCCCTATCTGAAGATTGAAAGCGGGGAACTGCAGCCCATTTATAAGGATGTTGGCACTGGGCATTTTATACAGTAACCTAACCCACTGGAGAAAAATTTTGTCAAGCCCCATTCATTCCAATGTCACGAGAAGGTACTCCCATTTGACTAAGTCAAACACCTTTTTCGCATGGCTATGGCTGGAGAGGGAGTGCTCCTTGAGACATACAGGAGGTTAAGGAGACTATGCAGGAGCTCTGAGCTCTGCCTACCTTTAATGAACCCTGTTTGTGCCAAATGGATAAGGCCCTGCAACACTGGTTCTAGGTGGGTGACCAAGATTTTAGCCAGTAACTTGGCATCTGTGTTAATGAGGGAGATTGGCCAACAGTTGCATAGAAGAATGGGATCTTTACCTTGTTTTGTGAGGACTGTAATAGCAGCTTTATTGAAGGTGGTAACTGCTTAGCTGAGAAGCTTGTTTGGCATGCTGTGAGCAAGGCAAGGCTTACCTCCTTGAACATGAGTTGGTAATAGTTGACTGGGAAGCCATCAGATCCTGGAGCCTTTCCCTTAATCAGGGATTGGATTGCTGTATGATGTGGGCTTATCCAGGGCTGTGGCTTCTGCTGGGTCAGTTCTAGGAATGGGCAGCTTGTCAAGAAAGGACATAATGGCCTCCCTGGGTGATGTGGTTGGAGAAGTATAAAGACGTTGGTAGAATGACTGCATCATTTTATTTATGGCAGCAACATTCATCTGGAATGTGCCCATGCTGTCCCTCAGGCTTGCAACATGTATCTCTGCTTGTCCCTTTTTAAGCTAATACACCAAGATATTTTCTGTTTTCTCCCACCTTCCCAGTAGATGTGGTGAAGGCAAGACATATCTAACTTGGACTTCTGCAATATTAATTCGTTGAGCTGTGCTCTCATGTTGGTCAGGTGGGCTTTGAGCTCTTTCATGGGAATTCTACCTCAATGGAGGCTAAAGAGGTTTCCAAAGTATGTAGGTCAACCTCTCTCTTCCTCCTTCTATGAAAATATAACTGATAATGTGTCCCTGCATGATAGCCTTGTATGCTTCCCACAGGGTGGATTTGGAGGTGTCACCAGTGTTATTAATTTGCAGAAATGCCTGGGTTTCCTCCATAGCCCACTGCACAAATTTGGAGTCCCATAATAGAAGAGGTCCAGTCTCCAGGACTTAGATTTGGGAGGGATAACGCCCCATAATATCAGCAGAGACGTTGGCACATGGTTAGAGATCACTGTGGGAAGAATCTTTGTAGAGATGGTTCCACCAGTGATTCAAGAGGACATAAACCACATGTCTATGTAACCCCCCTGCAAATGGGGGTTCCCAAAAGACTTCCAGGAGCTTGCTTGAATGCTCCAAGCCTGAATGGTGTTTGGCATTTAAGCCATTTATCAGTGAGTGTTTTTAGAGCCTCTGGTACTGTCTCTTTAAGAGCTGTCTGCTTGCAGACATAATTAGTTGTATGGGGGACTGTGTGCTTCTCTGAGTACCACTCGAGCTGCTGCCAATTCACTTCATTTTGCAGTCACTAGGGTGCAAAGGGAACCTATCTGAAAGATGTAACTGTTTGCCAGAAATTATTTAGAGTAATAATGAAATTACAGTTTGTCTAACCTGCTTTCTTTGCAGTCAGAACTGTGTCTGCTAGTTCCCCATTCTAGTTTTGAACTGCTGAACTGGACCAATCAGTGTGGGGTAAGCTAGCTCTAAAATGGTGCCTTGAACGAATCAGAACTTGGACTCATAATCTGAGCCAGCCACAAGAGGATTGTATGGGCAGTGACTCTGGGAGATGTAGTTTAGACTTCAGTGCCTTTTTGGACCAACAGCAGCAGTCTATTGTGAGTGACAGCCAATCCAGTCAAGAACTGGGAGGAACTCAAAGGAAGTGCCGGTTTCGTCAGTTGGAGTTCAGTTGAGCTTTGGCAGTGAAGAAGGAAGGAGCCCTGTGCTTTTCAGTGTGCAGTTTTAGTCAAAAACGTATGTAAGGCCCAAGTTCGTCTGCAACATGTAACAGCTTGTTAGGACTGAATCCGTCCTGTGAAAAGAATCAAAGGATCTCTGAAGAGTAGAAACCAGGCTCACCCTGTAGAAGACTGGAAGAATTGCTAAAATTGCACTCGGTCTGTCAGGAACTGAATCTGCTGTGTGTTCTCCGGGTATTGTGCAGTAATTGCGATCGGGATACAGATGCAGCCTGCCTGGTATAGTACTTTCTTTTATATGGATGTGTGAAGAGGTTTGTGTACCTCAAGTGAGCCCTGCTGACATTGAAGGACCCTATCTTATTTGGAGGTCGTGAGTACTAATTCAGGGTTGCTCCCTGTTGGTGCCACATTAAATCCAAATGGAATTACTGTACTGCTGACTGTTTAATTCTCCTTTTCTCTGTGTGAAAGGGCCCTACCAGCTGCCACGGTTTGGACTAGCCACTAGGGCTTGGGTACCCAGGGACAGTAACTGATAGGGATAGGCCTGTGCACAGAGCCATAGATAGATTATTAGAGTGATAAGCTAATTAACCTGATTTCCCCTGTCCTTGTTATATCCCCTAAATAAATCAGAGCTGCTTGTTTCAGCAAAGTTATACTGCCTGAGGTATTTGTCTATGTTAAAGTACTGTACTGTGATTGTTGCACTGTATCTCATTTCACAGGAGGTCCCAGTGCGGAACCAGACCTGGGGGTAAGTGTATACTGTGAAGGTAATTCTGATATTTGTGTGGGCCACTAGTGGGAAGAAAGGGGGTTGCAGTGTCCCAGAGGGCTGTGACCAAGTTAGTTTAACTATTGCAAACCCTGACCTCTGGGTGGAGGCACCCGCCATTGGATCCAGGCCCCTCAACCTGTTAGTGGCAAATCAGGCAGGGGTAGTAGCCCCTGGGATAGCGCCATCTAGGGGTTACATCTATATGACTTCATGTGGTGTTTGCTGCTGAGAAGCATGTGTAGTCTCTCTCTCATGGGGGTTTTCGACCCTTCATGAGTCAGCCAGAGTATGCTGTTGTAGTAGTTCGTCAAGCTGCTCAGGCTCTGGTGTAAGGTTTTGTATGTCCTATGCTCCAATCCAGTGCAGCATCCATAGTGAGATTAAAATGTCCAGCTAGCATAATTGGTACATCTGGAATAACGAAGTCAGTGATAGATTGGTTTAGTTTATGAAAAACTGGGGGTCATCTTGATTACGCCCATATGAATTGATTAGAGTGAGAGAGCTCTGTGGGGTAGGGACTTCTATAATCTACCAGAAGCCATCTTTGTCAGTGAGCAATCCCTCTATGGTCCATTGCAGTTTTCGATGTATGATCGAGACACTCCTTTTTTTCACTGAGGCCATGCTATTTACTTCTGCCCCTATCCAGTCTCTGCACAGTTTTCCAGCCTCTGCCTTCATAAGTCTAGTTTCCTGCAGAAAGACTATTTGTGCCTGCAGTCATCTGACATGGGCAATACTTTCTTCCTGTTAACAGAGAATTTAGACTCCTGTTGTTCCATGTAATAGCTTGTATGTCACCCATAATCAGAGTTTAGGGACTCTATGGTAGTGGTGGGATGCTCAGTCCCTTTTCTGCTCTGCTGAGGTGCCCTGTTTCCCATCATGTAAGTAACAGGATCACCTGCCTTAATGGTATATGTGACATGTGTATACAGAGCTGTCATATTTTTGCCATACTGGTCCCCTTTATAAGGGGATAAATTAATACAATACCTACAAAGTCTTCCTCTCTCATGACAGATTCTATTCTGCTCCAATATCTCCCATTTGAGTTACAGAAACCTCTAACCACATATTGCACAGGTAAAACAGTATACTACCTAAATATCTATAGCTTAAAGGTGGGACAGATCTATAACACCTCTCAAAGTAAAGAACAACACTGCACACAACAGGCACAGCTAAAGTGCTACCCTTAACAAGGAAACTGGACTTACATGTATTGATAAACAAAAAAGGGCACACACGATGCACCTTGGAAGGCAAACTTCATTTATTAAGAGATTTTCACCAGCACTCCAGACACCCCTACATATCACCCCCAGATGAAGCCATTTGGTGATATGTAGGGGTGTCTGGAGTGCTGGAGAAGACTTTTTAATAAATGAAGTTTGCCTTCTAACTTGTGTGGTGTGTGTGCCCCTTTTTGTTTTTCAATACCTATAACGCCTTTCACCCTCCATTTTTGTGAGTGCCAAAAACCCACCTCGGTGTGGTAATTTATGCAGACAGAGTGCTAAGGTGTGTGCAAGTTGTAAGTCACTCCCTAGATGGTTTTCTCCTTTTTAACATACTGTACATAGCAAAAAGCTGGCACAGTGAATCACTGTTGTTGTAAATTAAAGATTGTGGACAATGTTGGGGATGCAATCCCAGTAGTAGATGAGAGGGGCTCCCATGATATTGCTTGTACCAAGAGTGTGCCCACACATGGAGTGTGCCTCAAAGCCACCAAAATCTAAATACATCCATTCCATAATATGCTTCCAATGGGACTGCCAAATTAGATGTGGAGTTCTTTGGGCAGAGGGGTGTTGGGAGCATGGAGATTTGTGTCAGGATATTATGGAGGCCATTACATTGTTCATGTACTGTGTATAACAATGTTATGAGCTGTTATAACTTACAGGATGGCCTGTTGTTGCAGTGCCTGGGTTAGGTAGGTCATTCAGTTGGGCAGTGGGCTAGGACAGGCATTCATCCTTCCCATTGCCAGATCTACTGTGGGTATGTCGCTTTTATGGGTCTATCTCTTACTCTTACTAGTGATGCAAGTTTTTTTGTTTTAAACTCAGCTTTATTGGAGAAGACCTTTTTTTTTGATATACATTATTTCTTCAAATGTACAGTACAAAGAGCATTTATACAAGGTATAAGAATGATAAATTTATGTGAAGACTTGTACCCTCTATGATATGCAAGCATTTATACGTGTAGGGGTTATACCGCCCATTCTCAATCCAGGCTAACATCTTGTTTCTCATCCTTTATTCCTCCACCTTCTCCCCTCAAAATAGCTGTTGCAGAAATTCACTGGCCAACCGTGGCTCTTGGGTGCTTAAATTATAACCATAAAATGAAAACAACAACAATTAACATATCTTACTGCTGGTGCTTGAAAGGTATACATTTATCTTTACCCTAGATTCATTATCTCATGAGGGACTCAGAACATATCAATGCACTCCGATTTACTGCTTGAGATGGCCACCCCCTCTCAATGCTGGCCCTCTTAGTTCTTGCCATATTCCATTTGGCCCACAGATTGCTGTGCTGTGTCTACCCTTAGTCGGAGTTTGGCTGTTAGATTCTCCATGCGTTTTATGTTATCAACCCTCTGAACCCAGGAGGCACCGGAGGGAATGGCAGTCCCCAGCCAGGTTGCTGATATTTTCTTTCTGGGCCACCAGGCACATTACCCAGAGCAATGCCTGCTATGATGGCCCCCCAGCACCAGGAACCTCCATTTCTAGGTCCATGTGCTTAAAATCATGAGGATCTGGGGAGTCCCACAGCATGGAGAGTTCTCTGTGTACTGAGGACCAAAATTCCTTCAGTTTCAGGCAGGTCCAGAAAATATAGTAATGAGAACCAATGAGGCCACAACCCTTCCAGCACAGAGCCAAGTTTCTGGTTGTGAAGTATCTGGCAATGGCAATTGTGTTAAAGAATCTAGTCATACATTTCCTTTTAAATTCACACCACTCAGGTGAGGCAGTTATCCTCCAACCTTGCTCCCACATCTTTCTTCAGCTTTCTTCCAGGATGATTATACAGCGCCCACTTCCCCTTCCCATTTTATTCCTAAGTTGTGCAGAATCTGATCGCTTGGCCCTAATAACATTTTGTAGGCCTTGGAGATGGAGTCCTTAGTACCCTTGAGCATAGCCAACCATTAAAAAAGTTTTCTAGAAGAGATAACTCTCTACCTGTCTTTGATAACAACTGATTAGATTGCAGGTAATGCCTTATTTGAAGGAATCTATGGAAATCTGAACAGTCCAGGCCATACTTTGTCTGGAGGTCACTGAAGGACACTATTGTCTTGTTTTGAATTAGTGACCATCTAGTCAGGGCAGGTTGTTCCATCTATGGAACCCTGAGTCAGTTTTTGGTGGCAAGAAATTTGGGTCTCTGATTATAGATGTAAGGGGTCCCACATCGTTAGGTGCACATGTGAGTGTCTGAGAATGGACTATAATTTTTAGGGTGTGTCCGGTCCACGTATTCAACACTGCTTTCAAGATTTCTGGGGTGACAATGACATGCAGCAGGGTGAAGAGGGAGACTATGTCTAGCTGGTCAGACTCTATTTCACTTCAGCCCAACTCTACAATATTTAAGCCATGTCACTACTGGTGCTAATCGTGCCACATAGTAGTACAATTTCAGGTCTGGCATGGCCAGCCTTCCGTTCTACCTTGGGTAGGACAGTACCTTTACTGTGGTTCTGTGTTTTCCTATTTTCCAGATGTATTTCATTATGGCTTTATTAATTACGTTCCAAAATGTCTGTGGTATGTGGATGGTTAAGGCTTGAAAAAGAAAAAGGAACCTTGGGAGGATATTCATTTTGTAGGTCGCTATCCTGCCCACTAGTGTTAGTGGTAAATTCTCCCATCTAGCCAGATCTGCCTGCACCTTGGTCCATAGCTTGTTATAGTTCAGCCTGAAAAGAGGGAGTATGTGGATATATTTTGACCCCTAGATATCAGACTGTGTTGTTCAGTGCCCATTTAAAGGGGAAATTATTTAAGACATCTCTCGGGAAGGGTCCTCCCACCCTAATAACCTCTGACTTATTCAGGTTAACTTTGTATCCCGAGACCTGTCCAAACTCATCTAAATCTCTCAGTAGCAAAGGCACTGAAACCTCGGGGGAGGTGAGGAAGAAAAGGGTGTCATAAGCATATAAAGAACTCTTGTGGGTGGTCTCCCCAATTGTAATCCCCCAATCTCCTCATTATTATGGCAGCATGGGTGGAGCCATGCTGACGTATTGCCATGATGTAGGAGAGAAAAATGACTGTGGCAGCACATGACAGGAATGTGAGGTAGTTGTCTGACACTTGGTGTTTCTACTGGTGCTAAGGCACAAATCTCTGCCTCCTGCTTATTTATTTATTTTTTATTTATTTATTTATAGAGGATTCAGCAAGTACTTTTGAGTCAAAGATTCCTTTACAAAGGCTCCACGTCACAGAAAGTAGAACATTACAACAATACTTAGCAATTCAATGCAGGACACAGACAAACTTGTTACAAAAAATACAGTAAATCCTAACAGTCAGATCCTAAGGAGTAATTAGTACAAGTCTCAAGCAGGTAAGTATATAGGCTCAAAATACAGAGCTCATCCGGCAAATTCAGGTTGGAGGACCCATCGGGGGGAGGGAGGGGGTAAGCCAGCCAGAGGCCTTATTCAGGGAAGAGAGGGGGACAGGGCAGGGTTCAACAGCAGTCACAGGGGATAGAGGACTGGAGATGGTCCCTAAGATAAGTTTTGAAGGGGCCAATTCTGTTTTTGTTTGTGAGTGAGTTGGGCAGTCTATTCATCCAAGAAGGGGCTCTGTAGCTAAAGGGTCTTTGGAATTGGGAGGTTCAGCACTGGGGAACCGAGAGGAGCTGTTTGCCTGAGCTTCTGGTGTTCTTTTGTGATGGACCCGGATGGATTATTGGGGTGAGACCGGGGGGATGGCACACAGGGCGATCTTTTTAGCCATGAGGCATGTGTGGAACCTGATTCTGTTGTCGAGGTTAAGCCAGTTAGTAGCATTATAAAGTGAGCAGGTGTGGATGAGAGGTGACAGGCTTTGTTTAGGGAGTGATGAAGTCTGCTTAAAGCAGCAGTACTACATAAAAGAACATAAGTGCCACAGAGATGTCTTTCTTCTGATTTGTTGAGCACGTAGCTGTTTAAAATTCTGTTGTGCAGTGCAGCATTTGAGCCCAGTTTCTTCTTTGTTTTTGTTTACATTTGTACACCTGCCATGTTGTTCCCCAGACCTATGCTGCCTACTGCACACACACACATATTCTGCTTTGTTTACAACTGGTTACATCTCCTGTGTGTGTGTGGTGCATGCTTTCTTCTGTGCTGCCCTGTCAATTCCTTCAAGAATATATACTAAAGTCAGTGGTGAATGAGTTAATTTACAAAGGAATGTGTGTGTGTGGGGGTTGCTTACTTCAGTTCTCCCATGTCATAGTTATTCCCTCTCCTGGTATTTCCAGTCAGCAATTGTGGCTTAAGGAGCATTTGGAATGTAAAAAATACACTTTTTAAACTAAGTGATCTAGTGCTCCATTTCTCTAGCTGCTGAAAGGAGGATATGTGTGATCTGAGCAACAGAAGCATTCGGTCTACTCCTCCCAGGAGGTTACAACTGTCTTACAGTGTGATATCAGCATCACAAAGAAATACATATATATTTTTTGCTTGTGAATGAAATACTTTTAGATATATTACTTGCTTTTTATTTGCTTCACACAAATAAAGGCTACCAGTACTACACACTATGTGAGTGATGTGACAGGACTGTTTTAAGCCTTTGAAAACAACATAAAATGCAAATGGGAAGCATTGAAAACATTATAGACAAGAGGACATTGAAAACCTTATACTTTCAGAGCTTCTTAGTGACATCCAAGAATGAGAGGGGTTGTATTGCAAGTGCCACATTTGCATATACAACAATATTGGTTTGAAGAGTAACAAGTTTGTGTTACTGCCTCAGAATCTTGCTATGTGTTGCAACAGAAAAATGACTGATCACTTATTGACATACTTGAATCAACTTATGTAATATATGAAAAATATGTCAGAAATATTCAGTTCATAAAAAAACAGGAGTGTTCTTCAAAACATCTGCTGCCAGCTACAGACAGGAAAGTGATACACCAGGCTAAACATTAGTTTCATACATGTACTGTGTTAGGACTGAGAGACACAGTGTCTGTGTGTGTGTGTGTGTGTGTGTGTATAGACACACAACCACAAGAGGAGTTACAATTATGCTGAAAGTGTGCAGCTTAATGGGTAGTGATAGAAATAATTTTTTTAGTGACAGTGTGGTACTTGGACATCTGGTCAGACTTTGTTCGGGGGTGGGGTCTAACAGTATCATACTGCAATCTATAACATTTTAGGAAAAAATGTTTTTTATACCAATTAGATATTATTGTGAGGTATTGTGTTAGAGCATAAAATAATCTATGGGATCTAAATGTTCAAAGCTGGGAGTTCTATTCTAGGTTACTGTGCCAAGTGGATGTGACAAAAGTGGCTCATTGTCAGGGACCCTATGTTCAAGTGCATTCTTCATCACATTTGCAGTGCTGTGCACCACTGCCTCCCTGCATAATGCTTGCTACATCAGGTAACAAGTGAGCCAGCGCTATTTCAGAGATGTACCCTCACCATGGGCTCTTTTGTACAAAGGTGGAAGCAGAGAGGGGGCTGGCAGCAGGCAGTAAGCTGGCAACTACAGGCCCATCAACCTGAATTTGGTGGAGGTGAAAGCTATGGAGACACTGTTGAATAAAAGGATTGTGGAATATTTTGAATCCTGTGGTTTATAGTATCTGTGTCTGCATGGATTCTCTTGGGGGATGGGGGGAGCTGATATCAAAGAAATCTATTAGTTTCCTTTGAGGGGGTGTTGAGGGATATTAATCAGGGTGGAGTGGTGGATGATGTGGCTTACCTGAATTTCAGTAAGGCCCGTAATACTTTTCTGCACAGCAGAATAGTAAAGAAGCTGGGCAGCCTGGGAGTGTGTACTAAAATGTTAAATTGGGTAGAGAACTTGTTGGGGAGTTGGCATCAGTGGGTGGTTGCAAATGGTGTTTATCTGATGTTGGGGGGAGTGACCAGTGGTGCACCACAGAGATCAGTACTTTGGCCTGTTCTGTTTATTGACATCACTGTTGATAATAAAGAGGGGTTAGAAGGCAAGCTATTCTTTTTTTACTGTTGAGACAAAGATCTATCACAGGGTAGACACTACCGAGGGGGGATGGAAAACTGAATGGAACAATGAAGACAGAACTACTTAAGCTTGAGGAGTTGTCCAGTGTGTGTCATTAAATAGAGAATGATGGATGGGCAACTATGCACAACCAGTGTGTTCTGCCATAGATGGGTTCTGCTTCCCTCTAGCCTCCGAAAGTGAAGCTTGAGATATCAGTGGCAATCAGAACCCTGAGCTTGCAGAACACACTGGTTGTGAATACAGTTGCTCATCCTGAATTTTATTTAATGTATATAGTACTGAGTTAAATGTGTATGTGGCAGTTATGTTGCTTTCAGAACGAAATTGAGGTTTGCAATCTCTTTAGCTTCCAGAATGATGTTGTAACACAAAAGGATTCAATTACATTCCATGACCTTTGAACTGTAGTACAACAGCATGTTAAAAGGCATGGAATTCTACACAGAACAACACTATACAATACACCATACATTCATTGTGAATAAATGAAAAATCAAGTACTTGGTGCATAGAAACCAAGGGATGGAATACATGAAGGGGGTCCTGCAGTGGTGAGCACAAAAGAGAAAAGAAAACCGGGGACTGTCATTTCTGATGATTTAAAAGAAGCCAAGCAGTGTGACAAAGCAGATGGGAGTGCCAGTGGGATGTTGCTGTGCATAGGTATCACCTGCAAGAAGTATGAGGTGTTTATACCACTGTAAAAGTAAGTAACTGATGAATCCTCAACTAGTGTACTGTGTCCAGTTCTGGACACCATATCTCCAAATAGACATGTACAGGTTACAGGTGGTCTAGAGGAGGGCAACTAAAATTGTGCAGTGGCATGCTGTCACCACTAAACTTGCCCTGCAAGAGGAAATGCCTACAGATTATATATATTTGGGGATAAACATCACCACACTACAGAGGAACTTGGTTCAGGCAAACTATACACCCATCATAGCCTCCATCAGAGTGGAAATACAAAGATGGACTAAGCTTCACCTATCCTTGAAAGGCAGGGTAGATGTGGTACACATGTTCATGTTGCCTAAGATAGTATACCTCTTGTACAACCTACCAATCCCTATGCAACCAAACACACATCTGAAAATCAGCACACTGATAGCAGGGTTCATCTGGTAAAGCAAAGCCCCAAGATTTGGAAAAACTAGCTTATGGGCACACTGGTCTGGGGGAATGGGTCTCCCTTGAGTGCAGGGATACTTACTAGCATATAGGGCACGAGTAATCAGATGGTTTCTCCCTAATACCCCAAATACTTCTGTGTGGGTGAATCTGGAAATGGACCTATCAGAATCCAAATGGCTGGGGAACCTACTGAGCAAAGGGGGGCACCCAAAGGGCCACCTTCCTCCTGTTATCCAAGAGACAAGAGAAGCCTGGTACAGGTGCAAACATCTCACTCAATTTCCAGCCCCCTTGTGGGCACCACCTGCACAGTACAGCCCCTTATGGGGCAACCCAGATGTGCTAGTGGGGGGACAAACCATCAACTGTCACTCTTGGCAGCAGACGAGCATCTGTACAATAGCAGATCTTTATGCACTGGACTCTGGAGCTATGATTTCCTTCCTGAATATGCAGGCACAGTATCTACTATCCAAAACAGACTTCTGGAGATTTCTCCAGATCCGGGATGCATCCAAGACCCTCAGAACCACAGTACCTATGGGATATGGGTGGAAATAGCTGACCACAACACATAAACAAAGCAAAGTAAAGGGCACTGCAGGCAAGATGTATGGTATGCTTAGGGACTCCCTACCTGATACCATGATTAAATGTAAGGTGCAATGGGAGCAGGACCTACAAATAAAGATAACAAACATCAAAGGGGGGCAACACCTAATGGATGCCCATCTGGTGTACAGGGACTCTAGGAGTCAGCTTATACACCTTAAGGTACTGCTGAGATGGTACCATACCCTAGACACACTCCAAAAGATGGGACTTATCCCCCATTCCGCATGCTGGAGGTGCCAGGCCTCACAGGCCAATCTGCTGCACATACTGTGGCAGTGTCCCATATTGGCGCCCTTCAGGACAGAAGTAATTCAGAAGTGCTCCCAGATCCTACAAACACAGGTCCCTGCTACCCCAACCCTTAGCCTCTTAGGCAATTCCTCGAAGGTGTCAAACTGTTCCAACCAATCCAAAAAAATGGCTCCTGGTGGTACTACTCGAAGCTAAAAGGGCTATCCTAATGAGGTGGTGCCAGAATCTGCCTCTCTCTCTTCTTACATGGCATACGACAGTGGCTTAGTTAGCACTTTTTGAATGGTTAACATACACCACCGCCAACCACACACAGGTTTACAACAAGGAATGAGGCCTTTATCTCAAATCACACCTATGCTCTACCCCACCCCACCCCACCACCTGGCAACCCACCTTTTTGACCCAGACAATGCTCTTATTCAACCTTAAGCTTCCACCTGAACTGGTTCACTTCAGTCCTTATAGGCTGAAAGGTCCTAGAAAAGGGTCACTCTTAATAATACAGGTTCAGCCCCCCTTCCCTGGATGGGTGAGCAATGCCTGGTAATATTCAGGATTTTGCTCAGTTCCCTTTTGTAAAGGTTAAACAAGATGAGCCCACACCACTTCCAGACTGAGGCATACCCTGGTTGTATATGCATACTCCTTTATTGACTCAGGGCTAGAGGGTATGGTCCACCATGATTTCTTTAACTGGGTAACCAGAGTGGTGGACCAAGGGGGAACATTTGATGTCACCTACCTTGACTTCAGCAAAGCTTTCTACACTGTTCCACATAGAAGATTGATAAATAAGCTGGGTAGGCTCTGGGTGGGTCAGAAGTTGGTCAACTGGGTGGCAAACTGGTTGACGGGCAGAAAACAGAGAGTGGTGGTAAATGGTATACAGTCAGAAGAGATGTAAGTCACAAGTGGGTTACATCAGGGATCAGTCCTGGGGCCAGCCCTCTTCAATATCTTCATTAGTGACATTGCAGATGGACTAGAGGGTAAGGCTTGTCTGTTTGCAGATGACACCAAGATCTGCAACAGAGTAGATGATGCAGATGGAGTGGGCAAAATGAGAAGAGATCTGCATAAACTGGCAAAATGGTCAGAAGAGTGGCAACTGGGATTTAATGCAAAGAAGTGCAAGATCATGCACATAGTGAAGAGAAACCCTGAAGCCACCTATAGGCTGGGAGGGGAGTTGCTGGCAGTCACAAAGGAAGAAAAAGACTTGGGCATCATCATCACTGATGACCTGAAATCATCCAAGCAGACCTCTAAAGTAGTAGGTAAGGCTAGGGGGATGTTAGGATGAATTAGTAGGGTATCACAAGTCGTAAGAGGGAGGTAATAATCCCTCTTTACAAGACACTGGTTAGGCCCCATCTGGAGTACTGCATGCTGTACTGGAAGCCACACCTTCACAAGGTCATTAACCAAATTGAGGCAGTCCAGAGAAGGGCAACCAAAATGGTGCAGGGACTGCATCAGAAGAAGTATGAGGACAGATTAACGGAGCTCAATATGTATACCCTTGAGCAAAGCAGGGAGACATTCAAACACCTTAAGGGCATTAACAAGGTGAAAGAGTCCAACATGTTTAAATATAAGAAAAACAGCAGGACAAGAGGACACAGCATGAGATTAGAGGGAGGCAGATTAAGGGGGAATGTGAGAAAATTATTTTCCACAGAAAGGGTGGTGGATGCATGGAACAGCCTACCTCAGGAAGTGGTGGCTATGAATACAGTGCAGGGCTTCAAACAGGCGTGGGATAGGCATAAGGGAGCAATACAGATGAGTATGAATAGATAGGCCACTGACAGAGCAAAGGCCAATGGCACATTTATAAGGTAGAAAAAGAAATGGGCAGACTGGATGGGCCTTGCGGTCCTTATCTGCCATCAACATCTATGTTTCTATGCAATGGTTGATGTTCTTACTTATTATGGTTAATATACTAAGAGGCTAATCATCCCAATGTAGAGTTCTAGTTAGTGTTAAATTCCTTCAGTGCACGCCTATATTTGCAAACAGTGTACCTATAAACAAAAGTTAAGTATACAACTGTTACCTACTGCTTTGATGCCAAGTTATCTCTGCTTCATGTATGTTTCATTGTTGAAAATCATTATAAAATATTTAATGATTAATAAAATGGTGCAGTGACTGTAACATATAGAATAATGGATGGGGAAGTGTGCGTTACAAGAATTTAATGGTCGTTCAAGATGTGGAATGCTACATAAATCACGAGGGTGAAGCCCAAAGGGTTATTAAAGCATCCAACACTGTGTGTGACCATTGCATTCAATAGGACACTTCTCCATCTTTTATTTTTTGTAATTGCTGATTAGCAATTTTTTTTTGCCAAAGTTCATTTGGTATTGCTGTGTCTCACTCATGTGTTAGTCACACACACGCACACACACACACACACAAACACACACACAGTCTATCTTTGTCTTTTTTTTTTTGCAAAGCTTTTTTATTTAATCTGGCATTTATTTTTTCACTTGCGGACTTGCGAAGCTGGATGGATCTATGTGAGAACAGCGATCGCGGAAAGGCGATCCCCTTTAGGGCTAATGCACATTGGAGAAAATCCATTCCGCCGATGTACACTCCCTGCACATGGCAAAAAGGAGCTGGGAACTTGAATTTGTTTGTTTATGCAGGGGGGCTGTGCCCCCCACACCCCCTACTAAAGATTCTCAACTCTAGGGGGGGTGCATGTTGGGGGTGAAAAATAAAAAAAATTAAAAATCTTAGGCCGGTGCAAAAATCCCAACGAGCCCAACACTGAACCCAGCACCCTCCCAACCATAGCCTGCCATGAACCCACCATGCCAGCTCAGCAACCCACCATCATGCTGGGGAGATCACATGATGTGCTCGACCTGCTAGCTGCTCTACCTAGAAGCTCCTGCTCACCTCCATAGCAAGCCACCTTAATCTGTGTCAATTTAGAATTTTACTGCCGGCCACAGCATTATCCACTCTCTACACTGCCTACCCGAGAAGTTCCTGAACTTTTTGCATCATAATCAACTTTCTCTACACCGCGATGGAGGCAGAAATGTGACCTGGTCTCGCCTGAAAAGCAGCCCAAGAAGCCAAAAAAGCATCAACACACCATGGCCAAGTCTCCGAATCCTCCTCCAACTCCAGTACCCCTAACAGAGAAGTTTCTCTTAGAACTACTGCCATTTAAGGAAACCTTACAAGATATCGTCTCTGATCTGAAGGCTGTGAAAAGTGAGCTGGGGGAATTAAAAACCAGAATTTCAGATGCAGAGGCCCTCACTTGCCCCCAGGAGGCTTGGAGGGACAGATCTGAGCCTGAGATTGTCAGACTCAAACAACAAATCACTAAGCTGCAATTAAAAACAGAAGACCTCAAGGGGAAAAGCAGGGAAATAATATTTTAATTTTCGGCCTGCCTGAAGGTGAGGAGGGCCCCTCTATGATCCCCTTTATTCAAAAATTACTCATCAAGATCACTGGTCCATCTCCACATAATCCCACCTATCTGATTGAGCAGGCACACCGGTCCTTTCAACCCAGACCCCCAGATTCCTCTCCCCCTAGACCTGTGATTGTACATTTTCTCAATTATCTTGAACAGCAGCATGTCTTGTAAAAGTCCAGAGAGCTGCAAACAATTCTTTGGGAAAATAAGAAGCTGACATTACTCAAGACCTACCCCTTGACACCAGGCAGAAGAGAGCCACTTTCCGCACTATTGTGTGCAAGCTAATTGCTACGAGTATTAAATTCCGCATGGCATATCCTGCTCGCTTGCAAGTTCTGGTGGACGGGGTCTGATTATCCTTTGACTCACTTCCCCAAGCTCAGACAGAGCTCAGCATGAAAATGCCATCCTTATTTAAAGTTTCCTGAACCAGCTCTGGAGCGCCTGGTTCTGAACTTTTGCTTTGTCTATGATAATATTAAGTGCTTACCTGCGTTTGATGTTCTGTGGCCTGTTGCCATTTGAATCCTGCTGATCTGCCTGCCACAAAGCAGAGAAGAATGCCCTCGGAAGCTCTGGATCCCTTAACTGATGCCTAAGCCTTATCATCTAATTCGAGGAAGATCTGGCCGCTATGCCTTACCAACGAGCGGACCTAATCATACTGACTTTGGTTTCCAGGGGACTGTTTTTCTATACTGTACCTGTCCATCTGCTTTTGGACTCCCCAGGGGAATAATACACTTGTAACCTAGTATAAGGGGGTTGGGGGTCTGATACCATTGTATCATGTTTATTGTTGTTCATCATCACTTTTACCCTGACCTGCTGCCGTTGTTTCTACTGCATTACTGTTCCTACAGCTCCCTTCCTAAGTTTTGCCCACCCGGGGGGTATTGTGCTCAGGTCCCACCTTTCCTATTATTTCCTATTCCCTGTTTACTTTCACTGACACCCCTCTGGCTTTCTCCATCTCCCTGCCTTCTGAACTTTTTGCTTTCCTGATGGTCTTAAACTGCTCGGATTTAAATACCAGCAATTTGGCACAGTGCTCCATATATCTTCCCTTCTTTTCTAATGAGACCTGATAGGACTCTTCCCATTCCCGTTTTCCCAGGCACAGGTAGGGCTGACTCCTTTATTGTTGTATTGCCGTGGTACATCATATTTGAGTTCCTCAGATAATCTACAGATCCAGGATTGTGGGGTGGGGGGGGAAGGTTTTATGCAGCCGCTATAGCTCATCAGCCACATGTACTGGCTTGTTGGGGGGTTGACCCTGACAGTCCGAAGGCTCTCGATATGTCATTACTTACTTTGCACTTTGATATGTGCTATAACTCAGGCCTTCTATCACTTCTCAACCTATTATGAGGAGTGGAGGACCCTCAGGGTCTTAGGGAATTCGATCCCCATTGTTTCTGTCACTCCAACTTACAGAGTATCATTATTGAATATGGGGATGCTTGTACATAGTTTTGTTGGGATGGGGGAAGGAATTTGTATATTGTTGAAATTGAGTGTGTTTGCAGTATTCATTGTATTCCTCAGCAGCCTTTTACCTATGCATGTCTAACTATGTTTGTGCTCCATGTCATATATTTTATTACATGGCTCTCTATAATTGCACAACCTGTTGGGAATGAGCTGCTTTTGTGGACTGAGGGGAGAGGTCAGGGGTGGGGGGCACGTTGTACCCTGTAGAATTGACTCACTGTTTTTTTCTTTATATACAATATGTTGTGCGCTGGTGGAAGGGCGGGGGTGGGATGCGAGGTGTATATTGAAAGACATATTTACTTGCTTCTTCCTTTTGTTATACTTTTCTCTTCTGCGAATATGGCTGGCACATTAACAAAGTTTCTTACATGGAATGATAGGGGCTCCCGGGATTGTCCCAAAAGATATCAAATTTTTAAACACATTTCGCTTCTGCATGCCAACATCTCATTTATACAAGAGACCCATCTCTTCCCTTCTGAAGCCACTAATCTCCAAAGGTAGGATATTGGCCAAGTTTTTGCCTCCAGGATATCAATTGCCAGTAGAGGGGCTGCCATTTTAGTAAATTACTTAGTACCCTTTCTGGCGGATCAGTCTATTGTGGATCCACAGGGGAGATACATCTTGGTAAAAGGAATGATTGGCCATAAGGAACTGGTGTTAGGAAGTATTTATGGCCCAGTGGGCGGTGACCCTTTTTTCTTTATGGACCTAATTGATAAACTGTCCCCCTACTTGACACTTCCAACGATTCTGGGTGGAGACTGGAATCTCCCTCCTACCCAGGACCTAGATCGGTCCAACTGCCCTCTTAGACTTCCATCAGCAGCCCAAAGAGCCCTGCAAGAATTCTTAGATTCATTAGGGTTATGTGACCCTTGGAGGATACTGAGCCAACTGTTCTGTGCATTCTTTTTTTATTCTACAGTCCATCACTCCTCATCCTGATTAGACTATGTCTTGATCAGTCGTTCTCTACTTCACGGTCTCTGTGACGTAGGGGTAGAGCCTATTGTATTATCTGATCATGCAACGGCATGGGTGTCCCTGGCACTGGACACTAGTTTTCAGCGGAATACATCTTGGAGGTCGAACACCTAGCTTCTCAAGGACGACTACATAATATCCAGGATTCCTGCCCTCATACAGACTTTTGTAGATAACAATCGTAACTCTGTCCAGAGAGTAGACCATGAATGGTGTGCTGTGAAGTGCTTTCTCAGAGGGGAATTCATACAACCTGCCTCTACACTTAAACGATGCAGAGAAGCTGAGGCTCTCTCTCTACTAGCCTAGAACCGAACACTAGAGCAGTCCCTCTCTTCATCCTCTCCCTCTGACTCCCTGCAGTCCCTTCTCTCTCTGCGAAACAAATACTCTTCCCTTCTGCAGGAAAAAGCAGAGTTTGCTATACTCAGAACTAAGACAAGGTATATAGAGCATGGGAGAAAAGGCAGGTGATTTACTTGTGCCGCTCCTTAGGAAATTAGAAACCTCCAGGAATACTCCTGCGATTTACACCCCTTACGGCATCGTTAAAACCCATCCTAGGGAGATAGTTACTGTTTTTGAGCAATTTTATTCTTCTCTATATGGCCGCCACACATGTCTTCCGACGAAGGAGGACCTGATAACATATATAGACTCCTCAACGTTACCATCTCTGCCAGCCCAACACCAAGATTTCCTATCTACTCCACTCTCCCAACAAGAAGTGGAATCTGCTATCAACACCTTAGTATTGGACAAGGCTCCAGGCCCTGATGGTCTTCCAGCTAACTTTTACAAACTCTTTGCTAAAGACCTGGCCCCCATTCTTCTTTGGCTCGATCAATACATGCTCTCTGGTGCAGCCCTGGAGATCACCCTATTGGAAGCCACCATCATCCTCCTCCTCCAACCAGATAAACCCCCCTCTTGCCCAGCTAGTTACTGGCTCATATCACTATTAAACTGCAATATTAAAATTCTCACAAAAACTCTGGCCACTAAAATTGAAAAAGTCTGGTCCTGTCTTCTTAGTCCAGAGCAAATGGGCTTCATCTCTGGCAGATCTTCACTTGATCATATGCATAAACATTCTCATATTTTTCAGGCAGCAGAATCCTCTCTCCTGTCAATGGCGCTGATCTCACTTGATGCAGAGAAAGCCTTTGACAGAGTGGACTGGGATTTTCTGTGGGCTACCCTACATAAAATGGGCTTCCCTTCAGAATTAATTCACTGGATCTGGATACTATATACCCTCTTATCTGTGAGAATTCACTGCAATGGAGTTTACTCTTCTCTTTTCACTCTTCATACTGGTAAACGCCAAGGATGTCCATTGTCCCCTTTCCTATTTAATCTTTATCTAGAACCATTAATTAGGTGTTTAAAATCTTCCCCAATGTCACCGGAGCTCCTGTCGGTAACATCGCACCACAGATCTCAGTTTATGCCGATGATATTCTCTTGCACTTGTCAAATCCCATCCCATTTCTAACGGAAGTTTTGAAGATAATTGATACCTTCAGTAAGTACTCAAATTACAAGCTGAATTTAAATAAGACCAAAATCTATCCCTTTAATCATTTCACCTATAGCCACTCCTTCACTCAATTCGGCATGAAATGGTCCCCCAGAGGCATTAAATACCTGGGCATCTTTATCACCTCAGACCCCTCCCTTATGCGCAAGCTTAACTTTGATGATCTATGGAGTTCTATCCAGCAGGACCTCTCTCGTTGGAGGACCCTCCCGCTTTCACTTTGGGGCAAGGTTAACATTATTATAATGAATGTCCTACCCAGACTTTTTTATCCCATTAATATGCTTAATGTTTGACTACCCTTATCCTTTTTTAAACAAATTCATGCTGACATCACTTCCTTTATCTGGTTGGATAAAGCCGCTAGAAGATCCTACCTAAAATTGAGCATGCCTAAAGAATCTGGGGGACTCTGCCTACCCAATTTTTTGCTCTACTATTGGGTGAGTCACCTTTACAAATGCGGGAAACGGCTATCTATACCTCAACTCCAACAGCAGTTAGATTATATTCCTATCTGGTTGCAGATTGAAGCCAAATTACTATCTGCCCAAGAACTGAATCCCCTCAGGATCCTCTTCTCCCTTGTGAAACTCCTGCCAAAACCCTTGAATCTGTCCCCAGTCGGTATCTCACTGAAAGTTTTGTCGCAACTATGTGGATACTTTAAAATGTCTCCTATCACAGATGTTTCCCCGTTCCTACAGCCTGTCTCCCGATATCCCAAGAACTTACAGTCTCAGACTTCTACTCTCAGTTTTCTATTTTAACTACTCTGGAAATACAAACCAAACTCTGGCTGACATCGGCATCTATTTTCCAAGATATACCAACTCTGGCATCTACTACTGAATTTGTTTGGGCCTCAACCACAGCCCCCTATTTTCAGAGACTTCCTAGAGCAGATATGTGATCTAGCCTGCAGGCCTCACAGAGTCTCTGCAATATATAAGTACTTACTTATTAGCCCCCACCCCCACCCCATCAAAAGGCTCGAAGGTATGAAATACTCTCCTACCTGACCTGGAACTTAATTGGGCCCAACTCTGGAAAGATCTGTATACTTATATCATGCAAGACAGATACAGGCTAACTCAGTACCAGATCCTAAATAATATGTATTATACCCAGACTAAATTAGCAAAAATGGGGTGCCTCTCTTCAGCTTTATGCTCTAGATGTGGTAAAGAGGAAGGTTCCCTCTTACACCTCTTCTGGTCCTGTGAGAAGGTATCTCCCCTGTGGACACAAATAGAACAAAAACTGGACCCACTCCTAGGTCTTCAAGGTCTACTTTCTCTGGCTATCTGCATCATTGGGGATTTTTCCCAGATTCAAGTATGAGAAAGAAGGTACCACATGGGTCTCATCTCAATGGCAGTTAAGAGGCTTGTGCTTAGACACTGGATAGACCAGGCATCCATTACTTATTCGGAATGGCTGCATGAATTATCCTTTGCCCTCAGAGTGGAACAGTTAATCGCCAGCGTCCACCATCATAAATCCTTATTTACCAAAAAATGTGGGAAACTGTGCGCTCTTTACCTGTCCTGAATTTTCTTTGTTGACAATCCCGGGCACCTCCATGACTATCTTAATGGACAGTACTCAGGTTGAATCTCTCTTATTTCTCTTGGCTACGTATACCTACATATACCTATAATATTACACCTGCACAGGGCGGGTGGAGGGTAGAGTAGGGACAGTAGGGATTGGGGGGCTTACTTTATCCAGCTCAGCATATTGCTACACATTGTTAATGACTCGTTGTTTATGGTGTTATTGGTTATAAAATCAATAAAATTTCTTTGATTTAAAAAAAAAACACCATCGTGCTACACCTCACAAACCCTCCTTCCCCTTTCACCCATCGCATGGCGTGCTCGCTCCCCCCTGCACAAATATACTTATAGTGACAGGATGTTGCTATACCCACATTCACCCCCCCCATCCACTAGCCCTGAGAAAAGGCACCACTATTGTGTCACCCTTCTTGTAAGCACTCAATAGAGGTCGCTCTTCTCATGGGATACCGAGCCGGACGTTTGGATCGCAATTACAATTGGGCTTATCTCAGGCACTTCAGCCTCTGAGCCATTCCTTGTTCCCGCTGGTAGTTGTTGTCCATTGCGGGTTCTGAATGACAGGATCAATCACATAGATTTTTTTTTATTTGTAGATGTTGAGCTGATTGAAAAAAGAGAAACTGATGATGACTCTCAGTCTGGCGGCTCCTTGGTACATGGGATAAGGAGCCACATTTTTCTGAAACTGTTTGCCCTGCCCAGTAGTAGAGCAACAGCCAATCAGGGATTGCCTGTTTTTTGAGTGACTCAGCATGTGCTGGCCATGGCTAATTATAACTCGGTCAGCCTATGTAAAAAATTGCTGACCAGAGACTAAAGTATCTCATTATGTACACTTTGGAGGTAACTAGGGATATGGTATGATATGATATGATATGATATGATATGATATGATATGATATGTTATGATGTGATATGATATAACGACTTTCAAATACCTCACATGTATAAATAAGGTTCAAGAGGGAAGCATACTCAGATTAAAAGGTGTCCAAGAACAAGAGGTCATGATATGAAGCTGGGGGAGGGCAGACCTAGGCAAAATGTGTGAAAGTCCTCCTTCTCCAATAGGGCGGAGAATGCACTGATCTTCCGCAAAGCAGAGGTGGTAGAATCAGAAATGACACTGGCATTCACAAATGCATGCGATATATATAATGGAACATTGAAGCAATGGAAGTGGCAATGAAGTCGGCAAATAAGTAGGGTCTGTTGCATTATAGTAGGTAGGGGAAACAGGCTGTCTTGTTGGGGAAAGGCATCCTTATCTGCCAAGAACTGATATATAGCATATAGTAGAACATTGCTCTCCATAGAATTTCATCCCTTTCAAAATGTTGCTGTACCACACTTCAAAGGTCATGAAATGAGATTTTAACCTTCTGTGGTACAACAGCATTATGGAACATCTAGAGACTGCATACAATAGTTTCATTCTGAAAGCCAAACAACTGCTGTGTGCACATTTCCCATAACTGTAATGCTGCACATTTCACATAACTGTAACATGACCTATTGTTACAGGACATTAATACCTTGCCTATATTTATGTATTTATATATCTTGTATAATGGCCACCTCGTTTGTTGTATCTTGCACTGTGTGCTTGTATTATTTTTTGTCCACCTCTGTATGTTGCCTGACTGCACTGGATTCTGTGCTTGCTTATGTATGATTCACTGCTGTTGTTCACTGTATTTTACCATTGAGTGTGCAGGTCTCTGGCCCAGGCAATGCCTGAAAAAAGTCTTTGGACCAGTGCACCAACCCGGTTAACAAATGAATAAAAAAATAATACTATACACTATAAAATACAGTGTGAACAACTTTATTCACAAACAGTGTATTATGCCACCTCATGATTCTGATTGCCATAGATCTCTTGAGTCAATGTGGATAAACAAACTCCAGTGGACATCTTGGACATGGCATACTTCTCTGCCGTGAGCTCCATTTTCAAGGAGAATGTCATTGCAGGAACTGGGTTAGGAAATGGCTGGGGGATAGGAAGCAGAGAGGGGTGGTGGTTAACAATATCCAATCTGAGGAAAGGGAGATGACCATTGGGTACCTCAGTGATCAGTCCTGTGGCAGGCCTTTTTCAATGTCTTCATTAGTTACATGGCAGAAGGGCTGGAAGGAAAGGGTAGCCTCTTAGTAGATAACACCAAGATCCGCAATAGGGTAGACACTCCAGATGGAGTGAAGAAAATGAGGAGGTACCTAGAAAAGCTGGAAAAATGGTCCAAAGTGTGGAAACTGAGATTCAATGTGAAGAAGTGCAAAGTCATGCACCTGGAGTGCAGAAACCCTTCAGAGAGCTACAGTATGGGGGTTGCTGACAGTCACTAGGAAAGAAAGATACTTGAGGATTATCATCTTGGATGACCTAATAGTGGACAAACAATGCACAAAAGCTGTAGGGAGAATCAGTGGCACTGAGGAGTATCACAAGCAGAAGAAGGGAGGTGGTGATACCACTGTACAGAGTGCTGGTGAGGTGTCATCTGGAATACCTTGTGCAGTTCTGGAGTCACATCTTCGTAAAGATGTAGACAGGGTGGATGTGGTTCAGAGAAGGGTAACTAAGATGGTACAGGGCTTGCACCACAAGACACATGAGGAGAGATTGAGGGTGAAGATATGATACAGACCTTCAAGTATCTTAAAAGCATAAATAAGGTGTAAGTGGGTGACATCTTTCAGTATAGAATGAGTACAAGAACAAAGGGGCACAATATGAGATTGGAGGGGGGAAGGATAATGGAAATATGAGGAAGCTATTTTCCTTCACTGAAAGGGTATTGAATACATGGAATGTCCTGCTCCAAGAGGTGGTGGGAGCAAGTACAGTAGAGGGATTCAAGCATGCTTGGGATAGACACAAAGGAACCCTAGAAGTGGGAAGGAGAGGCTAAACTGATGCCCAAATAGGGTCACCAGCCACTGTTACAGGTAAAGAAAAAGAGAAGACTAGATGGGGCTAGTAGTCCTTATCTGCCATCAATTTTCTGTTTTTATGTTTCTAACTTCCCCAATGAGCTCCATGCTCTCCATGAGCAGTGTGAATTGCTTTATGCTGCCGTGTTGGCTTTGACCAGAACTTGTTTCTAGTGGCTACTGCTAATGGTTCTATGCCTAATTCAAACAGTAATGGGGATGAGGATAACCCTGTCTGATTCCTTTCTGTAAGTAAAATCTGGGTGTTATGACTCTGTTCACTCTTATAGTGGCTTGGGAGGAGGCATACAGTGCTGCTATGCTGTCCCTGAACTTTGGATCTAATCCTATCACTTCTAGTGTTTTATGTTGGGAACCCCAGTCCACTCAATCAATTGCTTTTTCTGCATCCATAAATATGGCTTGGGCAGGGTTCTTCATTTTATGTTGGCAGGTGATTAAATGTAATAGTCTGCGGATGTTGTCGTGTATCAATCTTTTTTTAATAAAACCGGTTTGGCACGGGTGGACCAGGGAACCCACACATTTCTGCAGCTTCCTCACCAGTACTGATGTGAAGATTTTCTGGTCAACATTTAATAAGGAAATGGGGTAATAGGACCCACATAATGTTGGGTCTTTGCCTGGTTAATAGGCAATGGATATTTGGGCATATTGCCAAGCCTGAGGTGATCATGCACATAGGGAAGAGAAACCCTGAAGCCCACCTATAGTTTGGGAGGGGAGTTGCTGGCAATTACAATGGTAGAAAGAGACTTCAGCATCATCATCACAGATAACCTGAAATCATCCAAGCAGACAACTAAAGCAGTAGGTAAGGCTAGAGGGATGTTGGGGTGTATTAGTAGGGGTATCACAAGTCATAAGAGGGAGGTAATAATCCCTCCTTACAAGACACTGGTTAAGACCCATCTGGAGTACTGTGTGCAGTACTGGAAGCTGCACCTGCACAAGGACATTAACAGAATGAAGGCAGTCCAGGGATGGGAAAACAAAATGGTGCAGGGGCTGCATCAGAAAACATATGAGAACAGATTAATGGAGCTCAATATGTATACCCTAGAGCAAAGGAGGGAGAGAGGTGACATGATCAAAATATTCAAATATCTTAAGGGCATTAACAAGGTGAAAGAGTCTAACATGATTCAATATAAGAAAAATAGCAGGACAAGAGGACACAACATGAGATTAGAGGGAGATCAATTAAGGGGTAATGTGAGGAAGTTCTTTTTTGCAGAAAGGATGGTGGATGCATGGAATGGCCTACCTCAGGACGTGGTGGCTCTGAATACAGTGCAGGGCTTCAAACAGGCATGGGATAGGCATGAGGGAGCAATACAGATGAGTATGAATAAACAGGCCATTGACAAAGTAAATGTCTATGGCACATTCATAAGGTAGAAAAAAATGGGTAGCCTGGATGGGCCTTGCAGTCCTTATCTGCCATCAACTTCTATGTTTCTATGCCTATTGTCCCTCTTGAACTGCTCAGACTAAGTTGCCTAGGTGAGGGATGAGCTTCTCACCTAAAGTTTATTCCTGTGTTATCTGTGCATCTAGTCTATCCATTTGTGTCTGAGACAATTTTGGAAGCCTCACATTGTTAAAAAAGATTCCCAATTTTTCAGTGTAGTTGTTAATTTGGTCACTGGCATAAAGTTTTTTATAGAATGCCAGGAGATGTTGTGATATCTTAAGTGGATCAGCGTCATAATTTGTTGCCCTGTGGTCTTTCCTAATTCTCAAGACTAGGCTCTTTTCAGAGCTGCCATGCTAGCAATTGCCCAGCCTGATTACCTGCCTCATAGAATCTTTGTCTGGAGTACCTGAGTGCTCCCTCTATCTTCTCATCTAACAGCCTTTTTAACTTATCTCTTCTCTCTACCAGTTGTTTCTTCACCTCTTTACTAAGGAAAATTTTGTGTTCTGCTTCCAAGTTAAATATTTCCCCTTCTAATGCTTGCTGTTCCCTCAACCTAACCTTATTAAGTCCTGCTGCTTGGCTAATAGTCTTGCCTGTCACCACTGCTTTAAAGCCATCCCACCAGACTGCTTCTGTTGTGTCTTGAACTGTGTTTTCAGCCAAGTACTCTCTAAGGCACTCTTTCACCATTCCTTTGTAATCCTCCCTGTCTAGAAGAGATACATTTAATTACCAAGTGGAGTTTTTAGCTGTAGGGGTCAGATATAGGTTCAATTTAGCTACCCTGTGGTCTAAGATTGTTCTTTGGAGAATCTGTGAGGAGTCTAGAGTATGGGCCCATTCCATAGCGATAAAGAACATGTCTAGTCTAGAGTATGCCTGATGGGGTGCTGACCAACAGGTGTAGTCACTTACCTTAGGATATAAGAATTGCCAGGCCTTGAGTAGTCCTATCTCTTTGGATAAACCCCCTAGACACCTAGCAGTGTGACCCCATGGAAATTGGCCTGTTCCTGACTTGTCCAGACTGGGATTCAGAACTGTATTAAAGTCCCCACCCACAACAAACAACTGTGCTGGGTGCAGAGCAAATCTCAACAAGACTTGCTTCAGAAACTGAACATTCTCCTGGTCTTGGTTTGGGGCATGTACATTAAGTAAGGTACACGGGATGGTGTGATAAATCCCTTTAAGCATGAGGAATCTACCCAAGGGATCCAAGAGAGTTTCTATTATTTCTAGTGGGTGCTGTTTATGAATAAGAACTGCCACTTCCCTCCTTTGAGGATGGGCCTGGTATGAGGCATGAAAGACCTGGCTCATCCATGTTCTTTTTAATTTCAAGGCTTCCTCCTGGGTCAGGTGGGTTTCTTGTAAGAACACCACTTCAGCTGTCTGCCGTTCTAGTTCAGGGAGTACTCTAGTTCATTTTATGGGGTAGTTTAAACCTCTCACATTATAAGTTATAATGGTGCTTCCCGCCATCTTTGGGATTGTATTTCATACCCTGACTTTGTAGCTTAACCAACATTAAACAACAAAACATACATGAACAACTATAATAATAATAATAATAGGTTTATTTGTATAGCGCCTTTCAGCATACCAAGGCGCTGAACATATTAAAACCACGACATCAAATATAAATCAGTAATACATATAAATAAAATCATATCATAGTAATATCAGATATTAAAATCAATTGATAAATACAAATTAAGATCTCAGCAGAATAAATTAACTTAAGCATCCAAAAAGGCCATTTGCCACAAATAGGTTTTCAAGTTCTTCTTGACTTCCTCCACGGAGATGCACTCCCGTAACCAGTGTAGTAGAGAATTCCAGAGAGTGGGGGCAGCAAGAGAAAATGCTCTGCTGCCAGAAAATGTTAAACTCACTCTCAGAATCTCTAGCAACCCCTTGTCGGCCGAGTGGAGCGATCGGCCGGGGTAGTAAGGCACCAGAAGTTCTTTCAGATAGGCCGGTCCCTGATCGTGAAGGGCTTTAAAAGTCAATAAAATGACTTTAAAGGTGATCCGCTACCTTATAGGCAGCCAGTGCAGTTCGTGCAGCACTGGGGTAATATGGCAGGACCTACATGTCCCAGTCAGAACCCGGGCTACAGCGTTCTGCACCAGCTGTAGGCAGTGGATTTCAACTCCAGAAAGCCCAAAGTAAAGGGAGTTGCAATAGTCCAAATGTGAGGACACAAAGGCGTGGCCCAACATTGGCAAAGAGTCAGATGGAACAAGGTGCCTAACCCTGGCGATATTCCTAAGATGGTAAAAGGAAGTCCTGACAACGGCCGACACTTGAGACTGTAATGTCTGCCTGTGGTCTAGGACAATCCCAAGGCTACGCACCCGTTCAGAGGTCGGTAGTGACACGCCAACAAGAAATATTCCAGAAGGTGTGCCCCCACAAGACCTCTCTATCTGACCTCCTGGGTCCACAACCAGAACCTCTGTCTTCTCTGACTTATAAATATAGTAACACAAACTATTAACATTCAACCTTTTGCACTTTGCCATACTATTTAGGCACTCAGACTGCCTTACTGATGTTTCATGGTGGACTGGATGAGGCCTCCATTCTCGTGGCCTTGCACCAGACATGCACTTTTGAGCTACCTTCTCCTTCCATACCATAGCCTGATAGCTCTGTACCTTGCATCTCATCATTATTGAGGGCTAGGTACAAGTGAGGTCTTTCCCGCTCTCCCTATAACCTTTCCTTCCCCTCCACCTTCATGTGTACCATATAAGGGTGGCTTCCTGGGCCCCAAAATCCTAATGCAGTCCAATTCCTCCCCATTTTTCTCCCTTCAGTCCCCCTTTCACTTTGTCACATTCCCCCTCACCAGTTTGCTCAGCCGCACATATACTTATCACGTCCTCTAAATCATTGTTTGCTTGGTATGTCCGCTGAGCATAGTTTATCACCATGCCCCAAGTGGGCTGAGCAAGCTCTGACATTTCCTAAGAGGGGGTGCTAAGCATTTGAGCTATCCGCAAGCTGTCTACTGCCAGCCTCCCAAAAAGCCACTTCAACCAGTGTCGAGTGTTTAGGAATACCATGAGGGTCCTTTTTCTTTTCCTCCTCCTCTCCCCCCTCCTCCCCCTTTTTTTGACAGACTTGCCTTCAGGACTGACTATATGGACAGTGGCCTTATAGGAGCATAGGCCTGCAGGTCTCGGTTGTGTGTTTCCTTAAGTAGCCCTGCATGCCCTAGAGAAACCAAAGTTCCTAGCTTTACTTCTTGTGAAAAGAAAATGTCAAACTCTGAGGTTTTTAGTGTACTTATAGGAGTATGAGCCTTTAAGTCTCAATTTCACACTTCCCCAAGTAGCCCTGCATGCCCTAGAGAAACCAAAGTTCCTGGCTTGCTTTCTGTGAGAAGAAAATGTCATCATCCAATATTTTTAGCTTGATTTTCAGTAAAAATACCCATCTGTGGGGCCTTGCCGGTTCACCCCCCCTGCAAGGGAATACCCCAGGCTGTACTACACAGTTTATTTAGGGTTGGACTGGGGTACAGAAGACCCACCTGGAAAATTGATGCAGGGGCCCACTTCGATAACCAGTAGGGGGACACAGGGTGAAACATTCTTATCAGTATTCTTCTTATATTTGATACATTAGCTCTATGTTTGCATCTTAAATTTACTTGCAGTGCCCAAACAACTTCATTTAATTAGAAAATAGATGACAAATGCAAATATTTCCATAGTTCAGAAGGTGGCCAAGTAACCAACAGAGGTGCCCACCCTGGACATTTCCAGGTATTTGGGAGGGCCAATCCAACTCTGAGTTTATTCCATTACAGGATAGTACCAATGAGACTTTGTATCAGGGCATACCAACTCTGACCACATCTAGGTATCCCTATGTGGTTTTGCTTATCTTTACCAACCTTTCACCAGGTATGACATTTATCCTACTCCCACACATCTCTGCTCAGGAACTCCTCCACTGATCATCTCCTTCCAGCTACAACTGCGTAGTACCTGAACTGTATCAATCATATGTGTGAGGAAGCCAAGGCTGCCAGGGCTCACCCTCTTCATTTAGATTCACACCCAGGGGCCACTAGTCTTGAAGGTCACTACTAGAAAGGATGCTCTGTCAATGGCAATCACCCTCGACATGGTCTGTGGAGGCGGGGGGGAGGGGAACAGGTCTTCCCCCCATCCCCCTCCACCAGCAGCATCACGTCTCATCACCCCCCTTTCCAGCCTGTGTCTTCTTATGTTTATTGGTATGTAGTACTCTATACCCCAGCTTTTGCTCTCTGGTCAATCAAGTGAATCCGGAAGGCCACCCTGATCAGTATTTACTCAAACCTTTTCGGAGGGGTGGGGACAAGTGGAAGCAAGCCCCCCCCCTTAACCAGTGATGCAAGTTTAGGGCAGTATCCTTGTGCTGCCTCTTAGGAGATTCACAGGCAGTCTATATCAGCTAATCATTTCAGTCAGCTGAGAGGGCTTGATATGTGCAGAGTGGTCACTGCATTCGTGCCCCTCATCCCAGTTGAGGACCCCAGTTGTTTGATTTAGTTATTTAATGGCTGACCAGGATGCTCTTTCTACATGTGGCTATATGACCAGCACCCTTGTATTCGTGCTGTGTGGATGGAGCTAATATGAAAAATCATAGATCCCCCCATCTGCACTGATCTCAGCTGCATACTTTCCATATAAGTACTTGAGTGTGGCTATCAGGGGTTGGGATTGGCTTTCATGGACTCCAGTCATGCTGAGCAGCAATGACTGAGAGAGGGCACCTACCAGAGAGCAGTTTTCAATTCACCCTCCTCAAGGTCACACAGCTACACAACATTAGGGGATACCCTTGTATGCAGGGTGAAGTAGTGTGCAATGGCTGCTTCATCAGGGGTGTCCATGACCACACTGTTGAGGACACAAAGTTCTGAGGCACTGGGATGTCACTTATGTAGGTAAGGCTGACTGACACAGCATGGGAAATTCCTGTATTGGTTATCACCATTGCTATGCTTTGGCCATCCCTCAAAATGTCCTTTTCTGACCAAACTGTGAGTCTGGGGCAGGGGGCATCATGCCTATAGGCAGGAGAAAGCACATTGAGGACAATATCTTATAAGCAGTACATATACACTTCCCAAGGAGACAAAGGGCCCTATTGTCACAGTGATAAGGAGGGGGATGACATCTCCCACGGTCACCTCAGGGACTTAGTGTGTTTAAACAGCCATGGATGATGACTTAGTTTTCATGATAACTGAGGGCTGCATGCCCCTTCCTCCCATGTTCTCCCTGAGATTCCATGCTGCATGAAATGCATCACTGTATCTTCGATGCTGCCCCCACCCACAGTTCCCAGCATATTACACATTAAATAGGCAATGGTAAGTCCAAATAAAGAGTCCAACCTGTTGGGGGGCTAAGAAATGATTAGTGAGCTCCCTATGCACTAGAGTGTAAAAGGATACAAATAGGCCATGACCCATTTAAGAGAATCCTCTCACTTAATTACTGCAGAATCCAGATAGGTTTGATGGTGAAGCACATCAGTGTCCTAGCAGTTAATCAAATAAGAAGTCAGTGAGAGCAATCGGTTTAGGGTAGTGCTCCAGTGGTAGCTAAAGGAGAGACAGTCCCATGCATGTTAGATTTCACAGATGATTTTGACTCTTTGGGGCCAGAGGATTCACTGGTGGGGAGGTTAGTGACAGCAGCCACCAAGCTAACTTCATCAGCACAGGACTGAGGCCTGTTTGTTGACTCCAGACGAGAAACTCCTAAAGCTGAGGACTGTGAATCCTCGGTGCAGGGCTGGTGCAGTGAAATGGGAGGCTAGCTCAGATATCACAAATCCAGAAGAAAATCTGCACCCTTGAGCCTCAATATAAACATACTTCACAATATTATCATTCAAAGTGCTTTAATGCTGCTTTCTGTGACGTGTGCATACAGACTAACACCACACACCACTGACTGCCCTGGCACTTCGAGTTGGAACTCTTCATCAGGGAGCATGGTTACGGGAGATAATGAACACTAATATATACAGACAGCTCATGAATAAATATTAGCACCATTAATATAATTTCTAAAGAAATACACCATACAAAAAGAGATTATATGCACATATTATTCCAGACCAACAAAGGAGTATTGAGGAGGTGGTGGTGGGAGAAGGTCTTCTGACAGAGTGCTGAAAACAGGGGCGAATTTCTTGGATCCCAGCAGAGGAAGCAGAGGACCCTTTGCTGCGGCTCCTGCTCTTGCTTCATTGTCTGACAACTGAGACTTTTTTGGATGTCTTTTGTTTGTTGTGCCATTTGTGACATACTGTACTACCTGAAGCCATGGGTCTGCAGGCTCAGGTACTGGCTGCAAAGGAGGGCCAGAGGCTGGGACGAGGTGATCACTAAACCTATAAGCTGGGGTAGTGTCCATTTTCTGCACCCTATGGCCAGTTTGCTCTTGTCAAGGGCTAGGCCTGTACTTGTTACAGTAAATTTGTGACCAGGTCTTCTGAATAAAAGATTCAGCAGTTTCTGGGCCATCAAGCTGATGTGGGGTCCTGTTTATGGTGATTCAAAGTGCGCAGGGTACTGCATGGCATAGGGTATCCCTAGCACCTTCAAGGCTAATCTAGCTTTTGTCTAAGCTCTGATGTGGTTAGATAGCTCAAAGAAGAAATCAGGAAATATTTTTATGCTGTGCCCCTTCCAGTTTAGTGAACCTTTTTGCTGGGACCATTGTGTGACTTCTTCTCTGTCCCCATACCGAAGGAAGCGTGCTTAGAGAGAATGGTGTTGTTCCTTTGGATTTGGGGGGCATGAGAGAACGATGCACTTAATCTATGTCAATGTTTGGGGAGTAGTCTAGGTCAAAGATGTCAGTCATTGCCTTGTGTAAGAAGAAGATTGCATTCCACCCTTGCATCCTTCGGGAAAACCCATGAACTGGATATTTTTCCTTAGGTTGTGGTTTTCAAGGTCCTCAATCCTGTCCTACAGGAGGCGCATATCTTGCTCCTGTTCCCTGATGTGAGCAGTCACCCACTCGATAGTGTCTTCGGTGAGCCCTATTCCCTGTTCTGCCACATTAAGTCTGTCCTCCAGCTGTATTATATCTCTATTATTCCTTTATGCTGAAATTTCTAAGTTGTTTATCTCTGATAAAAGTTGCTTGAACATCCCCTTTATCTCCCGTAGGAATGCTGAAGAAGAACTGCTATCACTTGTTGCCATTTTTTCTTGCCTGATGAGATGAAAAATGTAGACAGTTGTAATGAATGATTTCTTGGGCCAGTTCTTCACTGATCTGCGAGATGATGGCAACAAAGGAATCGAGAGAAGCTGCCCAATTGGATTATGATATTATTGTTGCAGTTAAGGTGGGTTTAAGTGAGGATTTATGCAGATTGTTATTTGGAGGTTAAGAGAGCAAAAGACTTAGGCAGCCATCTTGTGGATGACAAGCCACGCCTCCTCACAGAGTTCTCACAGAGATCTTTCACAGATTTATGAACAATACATCAAAACAGTTTGGGATAAGATAACTGAAGACCTGGATAGCTGAAAGTTGCTACCTTTAGATCTGATTGGGAGATTCACACTTGGAAACTGAATATATTTCCACAGTTATTATGTTTAATGTATTCCTATTATCCTTGAAACATCTTTCTTTAATAATTTAGAAAACATGATAGAAAGTTTTACTGGCAGAATAAACACCCAAAGGTCTTGTTGGAAAAATGATATTTGGGAAGAAACAAGAAGGGCATGGCCTTTCCCAATTTCTGGTGGTATTTGGTGGCTCAGTTAGCATCATAGAAACATAGAATGTGAAGGCAAATAGAAACATAGAAACATAGAAGTTGATGGCAGATAAGGACCGCAAGGCCCATCCAGTCTGCCCATTTCTTTTTCTACCTTATAAATGTGCCATCGGCCTTTGCTCTGTCAGTGGCCTATCTATTCATAGTCATTTGTATTGCTCCCTTATGCCTATCACATGCCTGTTTGAAGCCCTGCACTGTATTCATAGCCACCACTTCCTGTGGTAAGCCATCCATGCATCCACCACCCTTTCTGTGAAAATAATTTCCTCACATTCCCCCTTAATCGGCCTCCCTCTAATCTCATGCTGTGTCCTCTTGTCCTGCTATTTTTCTTATATTTAAACATGTTAGACTCTTTCACCTTGTTTATGCCCTTAAGGTGTTTGAATGCCTCGATCATATCACCTCTCTCCCTCCTTTGCTCAAGGGTATACATATTGAGCTCTGTTAATCTGTCCTCATATGTCTTCTGATGCAGTCCCTGCATAAGGACCACTTTGCCACCCAGTTCACCCATTTCCCCCTGCCTATCCTATCCTGTCACTGCAGACCCTACTCAGTCTTCATCTTCCTCCCCCTTTGCTTCCCAACTAAGATTTCCTCATGCCTGTCCTATGCATGCTTGAAGCCCACCACTGATTTTGCTGCACCACCTCTGCTGGAAGACTGTTCTTAGTATCTGCCACTCTTTCAGAGAAGACATACTTCCTCACATCTCTCTCCTAAATTTTCCCCCTTCTGCCTTCACTGCATGTCCCCTCGTTCTCATGCATCTTTTCCTCTGGAAAATACTCTCCTCCTTACCTTATTTAACCCTGTAAGGTATTTGTAGGTCTCTATCATGTTCCCTTCCCTTCTTTCTTCCAGGCTGTTCATATTCAGGTCCTTTAGTCTCTCTTCAAAGAGCTTCTGATGCAGCCCTGCACTATTTTAGTTGCCCTCCTCTGGGAAAGCCTCCACCCTGTCTATGTCCTGCCACCTGAGATATGGTCTTCAGACCTGGACACAGTACTCCAGGTAAGATCTTAGCAGCTGTCAATACAGTAGCAACACCTCCTCCATCTTTCTGCTGGCAATACCCCGTTCTATGCACCCCCAGCATCTTACTGACAATATTCACTGCCTTGTAACACTGTCTACTTATCCTGAAGTCATCAGATATGATTAATCCCAGGTCCCTTTCCTGTTTGGTGATCATCAATACCTCTTCTCCCATTTTGTACTCTGCCTCTGGTTTTCTGTGCCCTATGTGCATGATTTTATATTTTTTGCAACAAAACTCAGCTGCCAGACCCTTGACCATTCCTCGAGTTTTCTCAGGTCTCTGTACATTCTTTCCACCTCTACTGGGGTGACTACCCTAGTGCAGATTTTAGTGTCATCTTCAGAGAGGCATATCTTCCCTTTCTGTTCATTTGCAATGTAATTTATAAAGATATTAAATCGGACTGGTCTCAGTACTCAGACCTGAGGCACCCCACTGGTCACCCTCCCTTCCCTAGAGCGCACATATACATAAGGAAAATAAAAATCTTCTCCTGATTCCATTGTCAAAATTAAAAGAATTGTTTATTCAATTAAACACAGGTAAGAAATTAATTTCAAAAATATGTTCTCTGTTAAGAGAAGCCAAAGAAGGACAGCTTAATGTTTTAATTAAAACTTGAAGAAAGGTACTGGGCAACAAATTACATGGACAAAAAAAAATTGATTTGCCAGAAATACACCTAAAAAGGAACTGGCGTAAACAAATACAAATAAATATGATTCATAGGATACACCTCACAGGTTAAATCTGACCCTGTAATTTTCAATATGTGCCAGACATGAAAGTTTCATGATGGCACCCTAACACACCTGCTGGCATCCTGCCAATGTATCAAAGTTCTATGAACTAGAGTTTTCTGTATATTTGAAAACATACTAGGGTAATGATTATCTTTTGCTCCTGGGATTGGACTGTTTGGCTTTCAACAGAAACTACAGCTAACAGAATAACAAGTTATCCTGATTAGAAAATGGGCTTAGAAATCTAATCATTCTGACTGGCTGCCAGTGATGCCAGGGGGTTACACTAATTTACAGTTAGAGACCTCTAATAAACAGGTACCTACTTTGCCAACCCCATCACTGATATCATGGTGCCAGTTATAACTTTGAAACTGGATGTGCCACCAATTTTTCTGTCACTTATCTAGCTAGTTGGCAACTGTCCAAGCCCCCACCTCCAGTGTTTCTTACTTTAAGTTGAATAACATTACTGAAAAGTAGCCACATATAAAAAAATGAAAAGGAAGGAATCAGTGCGATCGGCTTCATGTAACTGGTGATCACCAGCATGCTTTTGAAAAGGGCAGTGTGTGCCTTCCACATGTAAACTTACAACTGCTTATTTCCCTTGGTGCTTGCCATGCACTGGCTACCTCCCACAAACACAGAAAGGTACTCACAAAGGTCATCTCTCGAAACTGCCTCACTATTCCTACCTTCACTAAAAGCTTGCACTACTTTAAACAACACAATGGGAGTTGAGCACCCTGCATTTCTTACCGTGACCAGCATCTCCACTTCCTGGTTTTATCTACCAGGGTCATACAAGGTTGCATGCCAAACACTCGTATCTTCGGACTGGAAAAAAAAGTGTTGCAGGAAAGGCAGACAACTGCATTTGTAAACACAAAAACAATGCCAAAGAGACTTGGGGGACTTTACAAGATACTCCATCTCTTCTTGTGGAGGTGCTGGTGGGGATAAGTAGAAGAGATGGCTCTGTGGGCCGGGGGTGGGGGTGGGAGGCAGCAGAAGATGGAACAGCACAGAACCATGGAGGAACTACTTTACCAAAATAATGTTTTTTTTTCTAGTTTTTTTTTTGAATTCATTTTAAAAATCATTTCCTCTGTTATTTTACTACCTAATTAAAATTTACACAGAAGCCTATTTTCTTAGTGTAATAATACCCTCCAGGGTGGGCTGTATGGGCAATACCAGATCTTCCAGGATCTATAAGGCCCTCTACCAGTACAGTAAGTCCTCATTATGACCTTGGGCAGTCTGGTATTGCCCAATACCACTCAGCCTGGAGAGTATCATTGCTTGCTTAATACAGGTTTGGTTGTATGGCAAAAGGACTTTTTCGACACTGAACAGATGAAGATCCTTCAATTTTCATCGACTGGATAAACATGATGCTTGATCTGAGTAGGGAAGAAAAAGCACTATACAAAACAGAAAATAAAGTTGCTATCTAATGAGATCTGACTACCTTTCTTAAATCAGATTAACAACCAAGAAGCAAAGCAGTCTTCAGAGGATAACTTCTGAAAAATTCCTTTGGAAAGGGAAAAGAAGATATGAAGAACACATAAGAGAGGGAAACAGAAGCATAAGTAGGAAGAAAGAGGTACAGGAGTAAATTATCAGGGAAGAAAGATTAAAAAAGGAGTACTAGATATGTCAGATAAAATATGGTCGTGTTAAATGTTAAGTGATGGGATTCTCAAAATGAATGAGTCACCCATGCTTCTGAAGAAAAAAGAGCCACTATTCAAAATAAGAGTGCTCCATTTCTAGAGCTGATTTAAAATGACCAATATCAACCCAAGTGGGAAGGGATTGACACTAGAGTTGCACTGAATTTTCAAAGTTTGCTTTTGCTAGAATTATATGGAATTTCAGACATTTCCATCTAATTCCATGGAATTCCATTGGAAGCAGAATTCTGAAATTTTGAAGGCAGAATAACTGCTGAATCATATTCCGCAGTGTATGTAAACTTCAGATTAATTTTCCATGAACTGCGGAATATGATTCGGTGGATTACATGAACCATGCAATATTATTCTGCAGTGCACATAGAAATGCTTTTAGAACTCAGTCAAATTAAAAAAGAAATATCAAAAAGTATTTCCAAAGTGGAATTGCCATTCCACAAGAATTCTAACAGGAAAATCTCACATTCTGCACAAGTCTAGTGGACAATGTCCCTTTCAAGAATCACACAATTTTCTCTCCTTGCTAACTGGAAAAACATTCAGACTTATAGGTTCATAAGTTCATAGGTTATTTCAGAGCATAGAAGACATGTGTCCATATAGCTCGCTGATTTATTAACAATACCCACGAATACCTTTACTAATTAAGTAAGTGTCCAACCTATTCTTAAAGATATTCATGGTAGGACTGGATACTACTTCACTTGGTAGTGTATTCCAAATACCTGTTATTCTTATGCTAAACCAGTTTCCCCATTTTTTGGTGTTATATTTATCTTTATACAGTTGAAAAGAATGTGTCCTGGTATCGTAAATTTGTTTCTTGATATTGATATCCAGTTGTTCCCGTAATTTTTCATCACTGAGTGCCCTGTATATTTGACACATGTCCCCGCGTAGTCTACAGTACTCCAATGAAAACAATCCAAGTTTTTCTAATCTTTGATCATATTCCAAAACCTGAACCTCCTTCATGCCTTTTGTTGCCCTTCTCTGCACCATCTCGAGTGCAGCTACATCCTTCCTATAACCTGGTGCCCAAAACTGGGCACAATACTCCAGATGGGGGCGCACCAATGAGATGTACAGTGGTAGCAGCACTGCGCTTTCATGGCTTGTAATATGCCTACTTATACAGCGTCTAATACCGCTTGCCTTCCTTATCGTATGGATGTATTGCTGTCCAAATTTTAATTTGTTATCTACCATTACTCCCAGATCCTTTTCATCCTGTACAATCCTTAATTCCTTGTTGGCTAGTTTATATTTAAAACGCATGTTATTCCTGCCAAAATGCATAACCACACACTTATCTATATTGAATGATGAGCCCTTATTATTCGCCCATTCCTCTAATTCAATAAGTGCTGACTATAACTTAGTGGCTTCATTTATGTTGTTGACTGGGTATCCCAGCCATGTGTTGTCTGCAAATTTTGCTAGACATACTTCATTACTTACTCTCATATTAGATATGTATATATTAAAAAGGCACGGTCCCAACACCGAACCCTGCGGCACTCCGCTTGACACCTCAGCCCATTCAGAGCATGCTCCCCTCACACATACCCTCTGCTTTCTATTAACCAACCATGACTCCACCCAAGTACAGAGTTTTTCATGTACTCCTATTTCTCTAAGAGCTCTGATCAGTTCAACATGTGGCACCTTGTCAAATGCCTTTGCAAAGTCGAGGTAAACAACATCCACTGAGTTGCCTAAATCCACAGCCTTGCTGACCCTACCATAAAACTCTAAAAGGTTTGTCTGGCATGATCTGCCCCTGGTAAACCCATGTTGTGACTTGTCTGAAATACCATTTGTACTCAAAAAATCAAGGATATATTCCTTGATGAGGGATTCCAAGATTTTCCCCAAGACCGAAGTCAGGCTAATTGGGTGGTAATTTTCAACTTGTTGTTGAGATCCCTTTTTAAAAATAGGTATGACAAGGGCCTGTCTCCAGTCATTGGGCACAACAGATGTATCCAGGGAATTTTGGAAGATATAGGTTACAGGCCGTGCTAATTCTTGTGCCAGCTCCCTAATTACTCTTGGGTGTATCCCATCTGGACCTTGTGCTTTGTTAGGGTTTATCTCCTTAAGTCATTTTAATACATCAAGAATATTTAGTGTAAAGGTGGAAGCCTGAGTCAAATTTTATTGTTTCGTTTGTATAGGCAATCCTTTATTAAAGACAGATGAAAAATAAAGATTACACTTTTCAGCCATTTCCTGATTATCTGAGGTTGCACATCCATCTGGGTTCTTCAATGATGAAATACCACTGTTAGTGCCTTTTTTGGATCTAATGTATGAGTATAAGGATTTATAGTTGTTTTGAACCTTATTTGCTAATTTGTGTTCGTATGTTTTTTTTGCAAGGGTTATTGCTGATTTAGTTCTTTTTACTATAAGTACTTTTTGTATATCTCCCAACATGTCTTATTTTTACTTGTTTTAGCCCTTAAATGTGCTTTATTTTTATGCTTTATCAATTTCCTAACTGAGGGGGTCATCCATAAAGGAAGTGCTTTTTTAAATCCATTATATTTCCTTTTAGATAGTACATGCTCATGGACCAATGCACTAATCATGATACTCAGCTTACTCCACATTTCTGATGCTGATATATTAGCAAATTCTTCCTGCCAATTCCAGGCTGCCATCACTTTTCTCATTAACCCAAAGTGTGCTTTATCATACATTTGGATTATTGTGCTACCTGTGCAATTACCCAAATCTCCCAAATACTCAAAACTGACCATAGCGTGATCGCTGGAGCCCAATGGAGGTAGTGTTTTACAGTCATGAATATTATTTCTTGAATTACTTAACACCAAGTCCAATATGTTATGCCCCCTAGTGCTATCAGTTACATATTGTTTTAGTCCAGCTAGTGTAAAAATCTCTAGGTAGCTGGTTTCCATAAGTGATGAGGCTTCTAGTGCATTCCATTTGATTCCTGGTAAGTTAAAATCTCGCTTATAAAAAGGTAGGCTGATAAATTGATCCAATCTGAGCTTAAAGTAAACAATTTCCCCTTCACTTCCTTAAATGCTTTAACACTCTTCACTTCCATTACTTCTTCTGACTGCTCATTCCATAGGGTGACCACTTTCTAGGTGAAGAAATTATATCTCTCATTACTTTTTATTTTATACCCTCTAGTTCCCTCTAGTTATATTGCCTGGAACAAGCAGAAATGTTTCCTCAGATCTACCTTATTCTATCCTTTTTAAATTTTAATGACTACAGTAAAATCAAATCTCCCCATAGCCATCTGGGGCAGGATTCACAAAATGTCAGAAATTCCTGCAGCTATGGGAAAAATCCAACTCAAGTGGGTTGCCATTTGCAGATATGCAGGTTGCCACAGTTTCCCCGCAGCTGCAGGTACTCACCAAGCTGAAGCTGGATTATGACTGGCTCCACGATAAAAGGTAGCTTATGGGTAGCGTTGCCAGGGAAATCCCTGCAGCTGTGCAGAACTGTTATGGCAGGTGGGACCAGCCATAACATCTTATGCAAGTGCTGCACTGTGCATAGTAATCTCCACAGCTGCAGGGATTTTGCTCTGCAACTGGAGTTGCAGTGTTGGATTTAGTCCCAAAACCATTCATAAGTCCAGCCCCTGATTTGTAAGAAAATAATACACCCATCTTGTTTAAACATTCTCCATATCTATCCTCTCCATTCTAAATTATTTCAGTTGCTCTCTGGTGTACCTCCTCAAAAGTCACAATATACTTTCGATACTGCAACAACCAGAACTGCATATAATACATCAAATGTACCTTTATCATCATTCGTAAGTAGTGTTGGGTGAAAGCAATAAATTCTGCTTCAATGAAATTTCCCAGAAAATTAATGACTTTTTTCTATTGACATCAGTGTCAGTGGCTCGGTAAGTAGCACACTCATTTCTGGAGCCAGACTCTTAGGAGGTTGTGGATACTAGCACCATACCAGGTACTGGGGGAATACCCATAACTGACATTGTAGTTCAGTATGATGTGGGTTCTGTGATATTGAGGTGCCATCCTTTTCTGAGACATCAAAGCAGCATACTAGATTTAAAAAAAATTGGATGTTTTACAGAAGTTTTTTTCCTGTGCTCTGTCGAGTACTTACCTGGTAATCTTTCTTTGTTTTGATGTACTATCACTCTGTAATTTGCTCTGCTTTTTTTTGTTTTTGTTTACATTTCTCCCACCCGTTATGTTGAATTGGGACCCGCTGCTACCAACTGCACATGTGCATGACTCACAGTACTACACTGGGACAGAAGAAATGTGCAGCACAGTGTCACTTGGATGTAAACAAAAGACACAATGAGACATGAGGGGGGAACTTGGCTACAAATTAGGCACCAGCTATATTTACTGTGGATCCACGACAATGGAAATACATTTTAAATATCTAAAAACTAAAGATTGCTTGAAACAATTATTTACAGATATAGAAACTGGAACTATGGCTGCATGTTTGCAGCCTAAAAGCAGAATTTTTTATAATCACTTCCTGATTATTTAATACTGTTGCTTTAAACCAAGGTCCCTTCTGCTAATCTGTTCATTGTCCAGGTGGACATAAAAGATCTCATAAAATGTAGAGGAGTTTCCTTGGTGCCATGACCTGTATTTCCCCATCAGTAAAACAGGCCCATGTAACACACCCTCCAGTACACACATGGAAACAAGCCATCACAACTTAGTGTGCATTTCATGGTCATAGATTATAAAACAAACACAAAAACTTTGCAGAAAAGATTGCCTATATTTTTATAAAGTTATAACTCAGCCATCCTTTAACCTAGAGACTTGCAAACACTGTAATACATTTACTCAAAGATTAAGGATCATTGGGGTACGATGGACATAAACGTGTCCATCATAACCAATCCACACCAGACTGCTATTGCCAGTTAATTTCTTCATGCACTCCCCTTATTGGGTGTCACTAAAAAGATTCATTTGGCCTGTGTATATAATCCTCAAAAAGGTGGCGTGCAAGGGCTTACCTATGTTCTTGACACCATAAGCCCCAAGGTATGTTCAAATGAACTGCTGGTGTTTGATAACTTTAACCTAAACTGGTCAGGAAGCAATGTCGAACTATATGAACCTTTGTTGGCTGGTTCCACTCTTACTCAGCTCATTACTGAACCAACCAGGCTTTCAACGTCAGGGGGTCAAAGCACCCTCCTTGACTGGATATAGTCAAACAGGCCTGAGAGGATTGCCATATCCGGAACCTTCCCTGATTCAGTATCTGATCATACTCCTGCTTACTGTGTCTGGAAAGTCTCCCTCCCCACAAAATACCCTCCAAGATTATCCAAATGAGAAACTTCTCCAAATTTAACCTTGAATCCTTTCATGCAGATCAGGCTGTCATGGATTGGTCCACTCTACTATCTACCAATGACTTCTGTGTTGTCTTAGATAATTTTCTTTGCATCTTCTCCTCCCTGCAAGACAAACATGCTCCTCTTATAAAAAGAAGAGTAAGGGGTACTGTCACAAAATGGCTTCACAGTGACCTGTTTTCACTCCTGAAGTCTAGGAATAAAAGCTGAGCTAGGTTTAAGACGTCCTATGACATGTCTGTTTTCCAGGAATATAGACATCTCAGGAATGCTTGTAAAAAAGTACTACTCACTGCCAAGAGTGAATTCTGTAAGTCTGCTCTGTTAACATCTTCTAGAGATCCTAGGAGTTTTTGGCGTAACATTAAAAATGTTGTCAGTGGCTCCTCAAAAGGTGTTATTACTGATATGCTCATTGATGATATAAATTGCAACAATGTCCTAACAATTGCAGATTCATTTAACACCCAGTTCTCTAACCTGTCTGTTTATACCTTCCTATTTACTGCCCCCCATGGGCAGGATTCACCTGACAGCTCCCGACCTGGATCTGCCTCTTGCCGTCCCCTGTATTTCAAGACAGTGTCTACTAGGGAGATACAGAGACTCTTTTCAAGTCTCTCCCCCTACTCCAGTGCTGGGCACAACAATATGGATCCTAAACTCATCCTCCTTGGAGCATCTTTCCTTGTCCTACCTATTATTCATATCTTATCTGGTATCTGTGCCCAGGGCAATAACAAGTGGGGTCCCACAGGGTTCGGTGCTGGGACCAGTGCTGTTTAACATTTTCATTGCCAACATCACAGAAGGGATAAAGAGTAAGATCAGTCTCTTCGCTGATGACACCAAGATCTGTGTGGAGGTTGATGGAGGAGAAGATGGTACAGTACTCCAGGAGGATTTGGCAAAACTTGAGGAATGATCTAGCACATGGCAACTTTGGTTCAATGCCAAGAAGTGCAAATTCATGCATTTGGGAGCCATGAACCCCAGAAATAGTTACTGGTTGGGGGGGGAGTGTAGTTATCCAAGTCAAAGAAGGAGAAGGATCTGGGTGTACTAGTGACAGGGGAAATGAACCACTCAGCCCAGTGCAGGAAGGCAGCAGCAAAATCCAACAGAATGCTGAGGTGCATCACAAGGGGAATTGCCTCTAGGAGAGGGGAAGTCATCCTGCCCCTGTATAGGTCCCTGATGAGGCTGCACTTGGAGAACTATGTGCAGTATTGGCACCCCTACTTGAAAAAGGACATCAAGCTATTGGAGGGGGTACAACACTGGGCAATGAAAATGATTCTGGGATTGAGAGATAAACCTTATGAGGAGAGACTGAGAGAGCTCAATATGTATTCCCTGGAGGATAGAAGGGAGTCAGGGGCTATGATTGAAATTTTCAAATACCTGAAGGGTATGAACAGAGTAAGCACTGGAATTATTTTCAAATTAAATAGATGGAAAGGAAACCAGGGGGCACAGTCTGAAGGTGGAAGGAGGCAGATTCAGGAGGGAAATTAGGAGGCATTATTTCACCAAAAGGGTGGTGGCAGGTTAGACCACGCTGCTGGAGGAGGTGATATCACTGCAGAGAGTGGGCAGCTTCAAAAGGGGGTGGTGGCAGGTTCAGAGGGAGGGTCCAAACTGTGGGGAGAGGGGCAGGGGGTTGGAGTGAAGGATACATGGGCAAAATCAATAGGGGGAGGCAAGGGAGGGGGGCAGCTGCAGTCTGAAAGATTGAAGTGCTGCACACTCAAACAGACTAGATAGACTGATAGGCCTGTATCTGCTGACCATTTCTTATGTTCATACCTTTAATACATCCCTTATCCGTGGTTCAATTCCTCACCTATGGAAGGTAGCTAGGGTTGTACCAGTGTTTAAACAACGTGACCAAAAAAGCATCAAGAAATACCGACAAATAGCTATCCTATCAGCTATTAGCAAGCTATTAGAAAAAGAGGTAGCGTTCCAGATCTCAGCCTATATCCAGTCACAAACTTCTATCCCCTGCACAACATGGCTTTAACAAGGGCTATAGTACCTCCGCTGCCCTAGCCCAGGTTACATCAGAGGTTAGGGTAGTCTCAGACCAAGGCAAACTGACTGGAGCAATCTTCATAGATCTCTCCAAGGTCTTTGACTTGGTTGACCATACTCTCCTGTACTCTAAACTCTGGTGTTTTGTCCTGCCAGCTCCTGCTCTAGCATGGATCACAAGCTACTTATAAGGGAGGCAGCAACTAGTCAAGTTCAATAGGGTTTTCTCTGTGCCCACTTTTGTCAATACTGGGTCCCCTTCTCATTTCATTAACAATTTACCCCTGGTGTTGGCCTATGGTAGTGCAACCTTATATGCAGATGACCTAGTGCTCCTTACTAATTCACTTGACATTAGTATCATTAACTCTCTCCTAAAGGCTGATTTTGGTAACACACAATCTTGGCTACTGGCCAACAAGTTAACTCTAAACCTCAAAAAAAACACAGACTATGCTCTTTGGATCCCTGGCCAAACTCAGACCCTGCCCTGTTCCCCTGAGAGTCACTGGTGGTGATGGGTCCCTTGTGAGGGTCACTGACTCCTTTAAATACTTGGGAGTCACCCTCGACCCTCAGCTTGACTTCTCTCTTCATATTTGAAACATGTTCAGGGCTGCTAATAGTAAGCTGGGCCTGGCATACAGAGTTAAAAGCAGTCTTACATTAGCAGCGCATCTTGCCCTGGCTAAAGGTGTTCTCCTCCCTACATTCTGTTGTGGGCTCATAGCCTTCACCCATGTTACAAAATTAAATGGGATGTTGTCTATCATAACATATGTCTCTTTGCCCTCTCTGCTCCGCCAGACTCACCCATCATTGTGAGCTATATAACAAACTTGAATGGCTCTCTCCAGGAAATCATCAGACCTTTGTGTTGGGCTGTTTCCCTGGCAAAGTAGTTAGAACAGCTATTCCTCAAGTCCTAGCTGAGCTTTTTAAGCCTGCAAGCTCTATATACCTACTAAGGTCAAATGTCTCATCTGTGTTCCATGTTTCAAAAACTTGTATGTTGATGGTGATCGGGCATCTGCTGTCTGTGCACCTAGGCTTTGAAACTCCCTTCCTGGTCCTGTTTGTTGTGCCACCTCTCACACTAGTTTCTGAAACTCCCTCTGTGATCATCTGAGGCTCACCTTGGCCTGCAACTGTACCTAAGCATTAGTGCCTCTTTCTACAAGTTGTTGCACTTTATTTTTCTTTCTGGTCTGTACCTGGAGTCTAGCTTGACCATAGCTTTAATTTTGACTGTTAAACTGACTATTTTGTCAAGCAATGATAAGACTGCCTCTCTGTTAATACCCTGTACTGTCTGTATATCCTTTGAATATCATGTCAACCTGGCTCTGTCAGTATATTCCCTGTAACCTCCCGGGTTGCACCGGAAAATAGGCATATGTTTGTCTAGTGTGCTTACCTGGTCAACAAAAGCTAAATAAATAAATAATCCCACAGAACTACATGATAGTCAGATATGCAGTTCTAAATTTGCAGGTGCTCACAATCTGGCAGTTTATTTCTTTGTAAAAGTTTGTACATGTTGAGAACAGTTTCAGCTGGTTATAACTCAACCATCCTTTAAGCTAGAGACCTGAAAATTGGCATGCCAATTCATAAGGAAATGATCTAAGCAGCAAATAAAATGTAGACATTTGGTTAATTTGGCAAACATAGGGGCTTACAATCTAGCAGCTTATTTCTTTGTAAAATTTCAGGAAATGCTGCTGATATATTTACCTGATTATAACTCAGTTGTCCTTCAGGTTAGAGACCTGACAAGTAAAATGCTACAAAAGAACCCCAGAGCAAATGCCCTGAGGCATGGGTCATCCCAGGGGATATTGGCCATACAGCCAAATTTTAAAGAAAACACAATTGCACATACCCCAATAATGCAAAGCATTATGGGAAATATATGCAAATCCCCATGAAAGAATTTGGACTGACTCAGCTTTAAGCAGAATTACATGGTGCCGGAAGGCCTCACAGTGTAATCAGCAAAAGCTAAGAACAGCAGACACAGACACGTGTTTTGTCCTCATTTGGACTCATCAGTGTGCCATATCTGTGTCATAGCCCAGGGAGAGGGAGCTAGCCACCCCTTAAGATGGATGTTATTTGTTTGGGCCATGGGGAGTCCAATATAGAGAAGGAAAATAACCACAAAAGAACCCCAAAGCAAATGCCCTGAGGCATGGGTTATCCCAGAGGATATTGGCCATACAGCCAATTTTAAAGAAAACACAATTGTTCATATTCCAATAATGCAAAGTATCATGGGAAACATGTGCAAATTCCCATGAGAGAATTTGGAATGGCTGATAAAATCTTATCCACAGATTAACAATTGACATACCTGTCACATTTACAGATGTATGATTATGTATTTTAAACTCAAAGGGGCTCAAAATCTGTAGGTTGTATTGAAACTGACCAAAATATTTTACTGATTATAAGTCAACCAACTATGCAGCTAGATAGCTAAGAAAAATGCACAACATTTCTAAAAAAAGATCTTAAAAACTGCTCATTTATTTATTTGTTTTTGATAACTGGGTAAGTGCACTAGACATTAGATATGCCTATTTTTAGGCATGACCCTGGAGAGTACAAAACAATAGACCAAAAAAAAAAACCATGGTGTACAAAGAGACATAATAAAAATATACAGTGCAAAAAGCAGTGGTACAAAGTAGTTGAAAATGCAAAGAAATACAAAGTAACGGAAAAATGAAACAGTTCCAGAAGCAAATGATTTGATACCTTTTATTGGACCAACATAGATGTTACAACAAAAGAACAAAGTGCTCTAGCTTTCAAACTAACAAGGTCCTTCTTCAGAAGCTTTATGACAGTTATTTAGAAAATCCCATACTATTAACACCCAGATAATGCATAAAAACAGAAATTCTTCTGTTGTGACATCTACAGTATATTGGTCCAATAAAAGGTATCAAATCATTTGCTTCTGGATCTGTTCTTACAAGGATCAATACCGCAACTCCACTATTTGTTTGTCATCAAGGAAAAAATAAAAGAAATTAACAAAAATGTAGAACAATAGTGGAGAATGTACAGTAAATACAAAGTACAAAATGCAGGGTAACAAGCAGAAAACTAATAAAAGCATATATCAAAACTGTGAAAAGTACAATAAATGCAAGGTAACAAGGAGAAATAATACTTAAACAATAACTTAATGCAAGGCAAAAGACTATAAGACTGTGCTGTGAAGGAAATAAAATAGCAGAGGAAATTCATCTAAACCATATAGAAGTCAATCAATCAATCAATCAATCAAATCTTTATTTATCCAGGCGATCACCGCTAAGCAAGCTCATTTACAAGGTGGACCTGCTGTTTGTCAAGGATAGATATACATACATAGATTAGCTGTGCACTACACAAAATGTTTAAGTAAGAAAACAGACTTACAATTGAAAGGTACAGTATATACATTCCAGTACACTTGTGGGAACAAATAAACAACACAAGACATTATTGTGGCATGTTCAATCCTTCATGTACATGTAAGTTAAGTATCACATTTATACAGGTCTCAGACGAAGGGTGCAAATTATGACCATTTCATCCCTCAGAAACTAATTCTAGCTTGGAGGGTGGCCATTGCTTCAATAGGGCCCATGTTTACAACTGAACAACTATTAGGGTGGCATGTAGGAGTAGGTAAAGAAAAAGTGCCATGGGTTCCGAGGGCCAACAAGGCAGCTGGCTACTGAACGGGTTAGGGAGGGAATAGAGGGATTAAATTCATGGCTGTGTGTGGTAGAATTAGAAATGAAGCCACTAACAGGACCACTAGGAGCTATGGTAACATTTACAAATTTCGGCAAATGCTTTGTCATAAAGATTCCTAAACATCGCAATACTGACAGGAGAGCTAAGTTTCAGTGAGCTTTGAATCCTTTTCCATAGTGAGGGCAGAGCGTTATGGCTGCCCTACCAAAGTGGTTACTGATCCTGGGAATTTTAGGGAAATTAGTGAGGGCTTCTTATGTCATAGCTACTAGGTGGACTTAGCGGAAGGCAGGCAGCAATGTAATCCGAGAGTTTGTTGGTGAGAGCTCAAATGTCCAAATAGCTGCATTTCTATGCCGCCTGTATTGTAGAGAAGGCCACCCTACTGTAGTGTATAGAAGAGCAGTGGTGTGTGGAGGATGGAAGGCCAGTTATAAATCTTAAGGCTCTGTGGTACAGTACATCCAGCTTAGCAAGTTGCTAGACAGAGCATTGGGCTATATATAATGTCAGCGTAATCAATTAATGAGGAGGAATGTAGAATGAACAAGCTGTCTTTTCGGTCTCAGTAAGGGATGTTTAATTCTGTAAAGAGGCCAAGCCTCTGCCTAAGCTTTTCAACAATTCTTCAGTATGCTCCTTAAAGGAGAGTTTGTTATCCAGCCATATATCCAGGTATTTGAATTTGGCACAAACTCAAGTTTTTCACCAAGTAGAGTGGTTATAGGAGGAGCAGTACCAGCGGCTGCAGTGTTGGCCCCAGAGCTAGATGGTGCAAACAGCATTGCCTTGGTTTTTTTGGCATTTAGCAATAACTTTTTGTTGATGAGCTGGTTTTGCAGCTTATTGAATTCGGCTTGCAATGCAGAGCATGCAGCTCCAGGGGAGTCTCGACTTAGGTAAAGCACTGTATCATCGGCGAATAAGTGGATACTGGATAAGTGGATAGAAGTAGATACAGTCCAAACAGGATAAAAAGCAGAAGCAAGAGCAATAGGCCAAGGCAGTAGCAAAGCAAAGAGATTGGTATAGAGACAAAAAGCAACAAGTATAAGTGTAGCAAGTTACACAGTAAAAGAACAAATGTAGTTGGGAAGTGGTTGGAGACTCATGTGGGATGAAAGCAGGTGCAAGGATGAGGGATGGAGAGGAGTGGAGCGGTTCCCTTTTGAAGCAGTCATGAGAATGGGAGAGTCAGACAGACACAGGCAAAGAGTTCCAAAATTTGGGGCACTGTGGGAAAAGGCCTGGGAGCCCATGGTCATAAGTTGTCTGGGGACAAATAGTAGGGACTGTTCCACAGATCGAAGAGGGTAGGAGAGGTTGGAAGGAGACAGCAATGAGACAAGGGAGGAGGGTACACCAGTCCTAACAATTTTATCTGTTATGCTACCAAGGGCATATGAATGATAAGCTTCAGGGGATAGCCAGTTTAATCCATTATAAAGCCAACAGCAGTGGGTAAGACAGTGAGATGACAGAGAGAAGCAACAAATATTATTATAGGTGGTGTCCCATCTGTGAAGATGAGCTTTTGCTGCTCTAACCTATATAGCAGTGCTGTAGGTAAGTGTATGAAGAAGTACACCCTAAGCAATGGCAATTCTTGCAGATGGTGTGAGACATAACTAGGTTTAAAGGTGAGGCCAAGTTTGAAGCTAACAGCTCTGCTCATGTTAGTAATGTGTTGGGCAAAGTCCAGTGAGGTGCCCAGGGTGATACCAAGATATTTAAAGTTGGTAACATTTTCAAGAAAAGTGCCATGGTGGTTGAAGATGAATAGTTGTCCAGAGCACATTCTTAGCCTAGGAGCAGAGCCAAACAGCATGGAAAATGTTTTGCTGGAGCCGAGTAGTAGTTTATTATATGATAGCCAGGAATAAATTCTGCAGAATTCAAAGGTGAGAGTGGAGTTAAGGTCTACAAGGTTATCTGAGCTACAGTATAGTACTAAGTCATCAGCATAGAGCAGTGAGGAGCACGATGAGGAGTTTAGGGATAAGTCATTAATAAAGATGCTTTATGTGATGTAGGGGCTCATCATTTCACAATTTATTAATTAATGAAATGCTATTAAGAGTTTCTAAAATTTAGATATTTATAACTTTGCTGCCCTTAGATGCAAATAAAAGACATTTAGCATGGTTACCTAATTCTGATAGCTCCTAAGAATTAAAAACTGGAAGAGAGTCAGTTGGAAAGTTTTAAAGTTATAGGAGAAATGACACAGATTACTTACTGGCAAAATTTCATGGACATTTTTTAACTTTTCTCAAGATGTTATAGAAACAGAATAGATAATGCTGCCTCAATTCCACTAATAGATTTTTAATTTTACAAAGCAGTAATCACCACTGTATTTGATTTGGCTGCTGTCCTAATTTCACCAACCAGCTGGACATAAAGCTCTGCTGAGCTGTTTGAAGTCCTATAGCACACCCCTGAGTGACTACCTATCCCCTTTCCCTTTGATAAACCCAGATAGATGCTGTAGAACTATTTACTGTCTCAGAAATCCTCCCTGTGCTGCACCATGACACCCTTCATTAGTTAGAGAGCCTACCACTCATTTTCCTGTCTGGCCAATTACTTCAGAATAGTCTCTGTGAGGACCATTTAGTCCCATTCTTCTAAATGCATCAGGTTATTCAGCTTGCCAGTTTTGATAGTTGTGATTCACATACTGGCCTGAATTCAAGTGAACATTGCTGCCCCTCTAGGCTTCCTTACTTGATTTTTATCTTCTGGTACTACCCAGCACAGTTGTCCTTTCCTTTGGTGCCACTTGCATCTGACTCCTGCACTAGCCCCTCTTCCCATCCTCTGCTTTAAAACCCACATGACTGCCTTCTATATTTTTTTGGTGATTACTATGTCCCAGTGCAGGTGTAGTTCATGAGGCTTATCCAAACAGCCCTTGTCCTTGCCCAAGAATGCCCTTCAGTAGGCAGAAAAAGTTCCTTTCTCTTGCAACAGAGCCTTAGTAAGAATTAACCTGACTAACCTGAGCAATGGAACACAGAGCAATGAGCTTGTCATGGCCACTAAGTTTAATGATTACATTCTTAGTGTTTTCACACTGAAAGAAAGTCATGCTTACAGTATCCCAAACTTACAGGTAACATCTCCATTCCCCATTACTAAAGAGGAAGTGCAGAACATACTTCTAAATCTTAAAACCCATTCGTCCTCAGGGCCTGATGAGATCTATCCCAGGTTCCTTAAAGAAAAAACTAATGTCATATGTGGTCCTTTAACTATTTTGTTCAGTGCCTCTCTAAATAAAGGAGAAACTATTTAATCATGGAAAGAGGCACTTGTGACCCCGATCCATAAGTCAGGTAATAAAAAAGATGTATCTAACTATAGACCAATTAGTTTCACATCAGTTGTGGGTAAACTCCTAGAGAGACTACTGCTAATTCGAATAGATGCTCATATTTCTCAAAACAATTTACAGGATATATCATCACATGTTTTTTTCCCAGGTAGATCTTGCATAACTAATCTCCTAAACTTTTTTGAAAATGTTAGTGCATCCCTTGACTCAGGCCTACCAGTGGACATTTATCTTCCTTGATTTCTCCAAGGCTTTTGATAAGGTCTCCCACCAAGTTCTAATAAACCATGGCCTGGATATTCAGACTGTGCCAGGCTGTGGCGCAAGCCTGGGCACAGCACAACCAACTGCGCGGGGCGTTGACTGGGCGAGCTCAACAGAGCTAAAGCATGGCACAGCATCATTGAATTTGCACCTTGGCCACCTGCAGTGCAAATGGTGCAGTGGCACTGTGCCAGCCAAGCGGCCAGAGTGGAGCAGGGGGATGTGCTAGCTCAAGTTCTGTTGTGCTATGCGTAACAACCGCGCTATTCAAAAGTGCACATGCAAATGGGGCCACAATGTATGAAGATGCAAATGGGGCCATTTGCATGTCCATTTGCATGCAGGTGTGCCAATCCCCAGTGACTTGCACCTAGCGCCCTGCCAGGCAGCAGCTGTCGGGGACCGACACCCCCTGCACAGTGTGGCAATGCACCCCTCTGCCCGATCGCGGGCATATGTAGGTTTAAAAAATCATCCAATATCCCTGGTGGTCCAGTGGACTGCTCTCAGCCTGATCACGTATATGTAATAATAAGGAGAGCTCCACAGTACCCCCCCCCACCCTCCCACTAAGCCCCACAGCCCCACCCTCCCCCAGTCAGCGGTGGGTGGCAGCTACCTGCCTTCCCACCACCCACTGACTGACAGTGCAGTAGGTCTATTCACATATCTGGACTGTGTGGTATGGTACTGGCTGCATGCCCATTGGCTCATGCTGTGGACCAATGGGAGTACAGCCTACCGTCACTGTCAGTCAGCAGGCGGCGGGGCAACAGGTGGAGTGGTGCTACCGCTGACTGGGGAGACTTCCGGGGGGGTGGGGCTCAGTGGGCAGGTGGGAAGGGGGGGTACCGTGTAGCTCTGCTTTTATTACATATGTCCGTGATCAGGCTGCAAGCGGTCCACTGGACCACCAGGGACATTGGACGTATTATTTCATACTGAAGCCCGCGATCAGGCTGCAAGCAGTCCACTGGACCACCAGGGATATTGCAAACTGGGATGTATAGTTAATAACTCACAGGCTGCTATAATCTTCCAGGATCAATTAAACCAGCTAGGAAGATGGGCCACCTATAATAAGATGTTTTTTAATGAGCAAAAGTGTAGGGTCATGTACTTAGGCCACAATAACTTGAAGTTTACTTACAAACTCAATAATATCCAATTACCAGTCACCACCAATGAAAAAGACTTTGGTGTTGTAGTGAACAACAAACTCACCTTTGATATCCACACACTAGCTAAGGTTAAAAAATGCCAATGGATTGTTGACTGTATTTTCAAACATATAAAGAGCAGGGAATCCAGTATTATAACTCCACTATATACCAGTCTGGTTAGACACCATTTAGACTACTGATCTCCATGTTGTGCACCTGCTACAATTCAGGGGAAAAATTAATAGAAGGAGTTCAAAGGAAACTGAATAAATGAATTAAAGATATGAATATCTTAGAATATGGAAACAGGCTCAAAAAACTCAGTCTTTATTCAATGGAATACAGACAACTACGTGGAGATCTTTGTTTAACATATAAAACAATGCACTATCCGCCCCTCTTGGAAACATTAGGGTTAATTAAGAATTGTTCAATAGTTCATACTAGAACACATAATGTTAAACTAAAGGGAGATACCTGTAAAACTCATAAGAGAAGCCAGTGTTTCACTCAACATGTCGTATCCCAGTGGAACACATTACCAATGACAGTTGTTGAAAGTAATACTATGGATCACTTTAAAAAAACAATTAGACAATTATATGGGTAACAGGAACATATCTTACCCCTAACATGTTTTTTTGTAATTCACCAATTGGTGGTGATCTCTCAAAAGGCATTGCCTCCTGAGCCCATAAAATCCTATGAACCTATGGCCTGCAGTCATTCCACAAGGACCCAGAGGGCCATAAGTATCTCACTAAAAGATATCCTGTATACCTTTACAAACATTCTTACAGTAGTTCTGTGAATAACCTCATCATATGTTCAGGACTTGAGCTTGCTATATCATTGAAGCCAGTGTGGACAAAAATAGTCTGTTCCTCCCTCCAGTTGTATTCTCTGACTGTGTAAAACACTCAATCTGTGATGCAGGCAGGCATATCACCTCACCTGTACTGCTATCCTGGTTATGCAATGCCCCTCCATCTCACCCACTTTCCTAACTATGAAGTTCCTAAAGGATATTAGCTTTTTGTCACTCCTCCCGGCCTTTCCCTTTTCCTCCATGGTAAATCAGGTATATGACTAGACTAAATTCATGGTATGGCATCTGCAAATGATCACAAAATGCCATGATTTTTGCAAAAACCTGCGAAAGTCACTGTAAATACTTCTGTTAATTTTGGAATATCTGACTGCTTATAGCTCATCTCTCAATTAAGTAAACAATTTTAAGGTTGAAACCTGCACATACAACTTTCTGAGTCTATGTACCTGCCAAATGTGGTGACACTGTGTTTTCTATCACTGTGTATTTATTTGCAAAATGTTTATATTTTAAGAAAATGCTTGAAATTCAGCTACCCCAAGGACCAGACATCTACAACATAGCATACTTTCTCTTTAGGTACTGTCCTTACTAAATTCCAAATGTGGTGATGGTTTGTCAAGTAATTTTAAAAGTTGATGAAAAACACTGAAAATTTAATTTTGGTAATCTTACATAAAGATTTCATGGAAATTTTGTGTAATTTCACAGATGAGGAATCATTAATTATACATAAGTTCTGTTGATAAAGTTTAAATTTTGCACAGCACTATTCATAATTTTATGGTAAGAGAAGCAGGAGATGTATATATAGGCCACAAAGCCAGAGGTTATTTACAATTGTATGCTGTAAGTGTTCACTAAACCATAAATACGTTACTTATATAAATTTAAAAGTGTTGCAAGTACAGCAAATGTTATAAATATTGTTGATTCAGATGTTAACTAATCATTTATTTGCTGTACAAAAAATAGGCCAATAAGCTTGGGCTAATACAAAGCACCAGGTTTCAAATAGTTCAGATAGTAGCACTAAATATTCAAATGCATATCCTTCAATATTTTTGGATCTACTCCAAAGCTATCCATTGTTGATCAAATCAAATCAAATCATCTTTATTTCTAAAGCGCCTTTCAGAACCAAGGCGCTGTACAAAAGGATCACACATACATTTAAATTAAAACAATCATAAATTAATCAACCATAACTAGGATATGCTAAACTAAATAAATATGTCTTTAACTCCATTTTAAATCTCTCGACGGTTGGACATTCTCTTAACCAATGAGGTAGAGAATTCCACAGGGTTGGTGCTGAAAAGGCAAAAGCACGGGATCCTGATGTTTTTAATCAAACCTTTGGAATCTCCAGCAATCCCTCGTTGGTGGAGCGGAGAGGATGGAAGGGGCAGTAGGGTACCAAGAGATCTTTTAGGTAGCCAGGTACCTGATCATGTAGGGCTTTAAAGGTTAGTAAACCAACCTTATAGGTGCTCCGCCACCTAACAGGCAGCCAGTGCAGTTCGCGGAGCACAGGTGTAATATGGCTGGATCTAGAGATCCAGTCAAAAACCTTGCCGCCGCGTTCTGTACCAGCTGCAGGTATCAACCCCAGATAGCCCTAGGTAGAGGGAATTACAGTAATCAAGATGGGTAGTGATAAAGGCATGGACCAATGTTGGTAGATCACACAGTGGGATCAGGTGTTTCACCTGTGCGATATTCCTCAGATGATAAAAAGAGGATCTGACTACGGCTGATACCTGAGATTTTAAGGTCAAGCCATTGTCAAAAATAACGCCCAGGTTCCATACCCGATCAGAGGTAGTGAGCGACATACCACCGAGCAATAAGCCCGGTGGTTGTCCAGCCCCCAAACCCACCACCGGATGACCTGGGTCCACTACCAACACCTCAGTCTTATCAGGATTCAGTCTCAGCCAGCTAGAACTCATCCATAATCTGATTTCAGCAAGGCAGCTGTCTAGCATGGAGAGAGCATCATCTTGCCCGGGCGGAAAGGACAAATACAGCTGATTATCATCTGCATAGCAGTGAAAACCCAGACTGTATCGCCTGATGATATCTCCCAATGGCAGCATATACACTGCAAACAACATGGGTGCTAAAATGGAACCCTGCGGTACCCCACAAGGCAGGGAGTGAGTGCCAGAGGAATAAATTCCAGTGGCAACTCCCTGAAACCTGTCTGTGAGGCAAGACTGAAACCATTTGAGGACTGTTCCAGACAGCCCACAATAAGTCCGCAGGCGCTCCAACAGCACACCATGGTCTACAGTGTCAAATGCTGCAGAGAGATCGAGAAGGACCAGAATGGTACGTGCCTTTTGATCTCTAGCCATTAGGAGGTCATTCAACACCCAGACAAGGGCAATCTCCATGCTATGCTTCTTCCTAAAACCAGACTGGAGAGTATCATAGACATTGTGAGTTGCAAGATGATCATCCAGTTGTAACGCAACGCCTTTTTCAATAACCTTACCAGCAAATGGCAGGTTAGTGATAGGCCGTGATTAGCTAGACAATCTGGGTCCAAGGAGGGTTTTTAAGGAGTGAACAACTATCAGCCTCTCATTGAGGGATCAGAAAGACCCTCTCCAAGGATTTCCAGACAATGTCAGCAAGGACTGGGCAAATAACCTCTGCACATCCTACTAAAAGGGGTGTAGGATCCGGATCCAAACTACAACTGGTTGGTCGCAATGTTTGATGAGTTGGCTACCATGTATCTAGTCCTTGTGGTGCCAATCCTTCTCCTTTAAAAAAAATACCCCTAACATATTTTACCTTTTGCCCCACTCTTGGGACTTAACAGGATATAATGGGCTCATTACTTGGACTTCAGGAAGACTATAGTAGTCTTAGTCCAGTCACCTAATAAAATCCACCCCACACCTGTGTTACCCTACTGTGTGCCAACACTGTTTTCAATTCAACTATCCCACTCCCAACTACCATTGCTAATATTTCCCATCAATGGTTCTTCTGACATACTAACCCTTCTACACACCCCCATGGATTCAGCATGTGTGTGAGGGGTCCTTGTACCAGACCCAATCCTGGTGATCATAAACAGGCAGTGCAGAGCTGAATTTACCCATGGGATGCTATTGTGGTCATTTATGCCTCCATGGTGCTGGGTTTCTTTGAGTAGGGACAGAGCTGTGGTAAATGCAAACAATGAGAACACATTTGCAACAGCAGTACCTAGCTGAGAGTAGCCCAAAACTACTGAAGGCATTAAGGGACATAACAAGCAGCATGAAGGAATAGTCATCCCTGTGCAGCTTGACTAAACGTTATGGAACTGGAACTGTCATGTCCCCTCCCCACACACACACACGCGCATAATGGGTTCAGGTTAGGGGATGAAAGAGACAATATGATAAATAATGGTATGGGGTGATATTAGGAAGAGAAACTGGTTTGGAGACTTAGAAGGGAAGGGTTAATTTAAGTCACTCACGAAGGCACATGTGTAGAGACTTTGCAGGCTGCTAGCGTAAGGAGTCATCCATCTAGTTTTTCAATAGTTGGGCTGTAATATTTTTACAAGTCCCTCTGATCGGTCCAAGGGAACAAAATATGTATATTTTTGTAGTAGATGGGTGTACAGAGAGAGATACCTAACTACAACATAATTTGTAAAAAAAAAGTAAAAGAATGATCCTCAGGTGTTCAGGAAATGGCCTAAGTAGTCTGTTTTAGCAGATTATGGACTATTCACCCACGTTTACATACCACTATCCTATAAAGCAATAGAAACATGTCACTTTAAGAATGTTATGTCATTTTAATGATGACCAGTATTCAATAGCGAGAAGACCTCTGCTGGGAGAAGTTGCAAAACAGATAAAAAGGTATTTAACATATTACATAAGCTACAACCCACGACAGGCCGTGGCTGTATGGGGGCATTAATGCATGCACCGAGTGCATTGTGAGGCATGGGGCCAAAGTCTGAGTGCCCTTCAATCACCTGTGGTGTGCATTAATGCTCCCATACACCCATGGCCTGGAGTGGGTATTGCACTTATAAAATGACACCTTTGTTAAGTAGAAAAAATGCTCAGAAGCTTCATTAACAGATTAAAATTTCCTATTTTGACTGTGCACGTCCAGTTAAGAAAGTAGTTCCATTGAACAAAACTGAATGTTCAAATTTTTTACTTACTATAAATGTTTGTGTTTTTAAGTTAAACTTTGTTTTGTTTTTGGTTTTAATAAACATACATGAAATGCCAAAATCTTGTTTTTTTGTGTAACAGTGACGTCGCGTGTCACTGTAAACGGAAATGTAAAGTTTTTTTTTAAACTAATACTGCAGCTGCAACCGCAAGCCATCAAACTGAATCAAGTCCTGCATCCAATACACATCACTGAAAGTGGTGAAACTTCCAAATAACATTCCTTACTCTGTAAGTAATGTGGAATAGCTGTAAACTGTTTTACAAACATTAACAGTGAGCAGATATTAACTTCAATATCAACACTGCTGTGGGAAATGGTACAGTGGCAAGCTGCTGAAGAAAAGAAAATCCTGCATTAAACTGACTTGCTCAAATACCTGTTAATTTTAAACAACATGGGCCAGACCATGTGATGCAGGCAGCCTGGTACTAGCTCCTTCTGCTCGATCCAGCCACCCGACTACTTTCTCCATCAATTTTCTGAGTTAAAATAAATATAACAACTGGGAACATTGCTCAGAAGATGCCTTAAGTGGCTATCTCCTGTCACTGCAATTTCCTTTATGGAGATAGAAATGAGGAGATCTTTGAAAAAACGCACTCTGTCTGCAACGCCTGAGAAGGGCCCGAAAAAGCCTAGGGCCGCCAGTGCTACCCACACAGAGGGAGTGGCAACTGTTTCATCGGATCAAGAGTCCCTCACCTTGGCCAGATTTCTGGCAGAATTTAGACCATTTAGTCCAGCACTTTCTCACTCAGGTCTGAGAGCTACAGGAGGTCTGTTGGGAGGGATCCAAGGTGAGGATTGTGCAGGATCTACCTGCTTCTGTCCGACAGCGTCGGATGGCCTTTCATCCACTTTTATCCAAGCTTATTGTGGCGGGGGTTCATTTTCGCATGAATTAACCAGCAAGATTGCAAGTCCTCATAGCGGGCACAAGGCACAGCTATGAAGAGCCCAAAACAGCCTGTACAGGTCTTAAATCTATGCTACCCAATCTTTTCCAGAATACATGACTCTGCCTGTCTGCTGTGCATTCAGCCTTTAAGTCAAGGAAGGAGAGATTTGGATGCCCTGAAGAATACGTTGGATGCAGAAGATATACTGGGTGAAGATTGCTGGATAATGTGATATTGTTTGCTCAGTTTCCCTCATAGACCAATCCTTTTCTAACTCTCTAAGTGGATTAATATCTGTTCCTGAGTTAATGTACTTAATAGTTCAGTGGCTATGGGTCACACTCAGTTATTTTTCTAGGGGGAACATTATGATCATTTTTGAGCTTTATTTCTCATTTTGAACTATCAGACTCACTGCGTATACTTTGGCTCGGACAGTACTTTATTTTGTCCACTAGAGGGCTCTGGTCATCTATTTTCTCAATAAGCATAAATAGATGTTTACTCCTGGTATTAATATTTTTTTTAATTTGGTCTTTCATTTTAGGTATAGTCTTGACTGATTAATATTACATAACTCTTGGTTTTGGTGTTTTAAGACAAGAATTGTGTTAGACAGAAAAGGAAGTGCAAAAGAAGAAAGAAACCACTTTGGTTCTCAAATACAGTAGCAGAAAAGGTCAGAGCCAAAAGGCTGGCCTTCAGGAAATATAAGGGAACACAGCGGGATGAAGATAGGGAGGCATACCAAACTGCCCTAAGGGAAGCAGGTAAGGCAGTAAAGCAGGCAAAGTCCCAAACTGAGGAAACACTAGCACGAACAGTAAAAGAAGGTGACAAGACTTTCTATAGATACATTAGTGAAAGGAGAAAGTCCAGAGGGGGTATTGCTAAGCTTAATGGAGAAAAGGGAGCATGTGAGGAGGAGGACCCTGTAAAGGCATCTATCCTAAATAGATACTTTTGCTCAGTATTTACTGAAGAGAAGGTAGGGCAGGGCCCACAGCTCAGCATCATGGACACAGGGGGGAGGGAGGTGAGCACTACTTCCTTCACAAAAGAAAGGGTCCTACAAGAGCTTGCTAAGCTCAGGGTGGATAAGGCAATGGGACCTGATGGCATACATCCCAGGGTACTTAAGGAGCTAAAGGAGGAACTAGCAGAGCCATTAGCAGAATTGTTTAGTGAGTCTCTGAGCACAGGAGGTCCCAGAAGACTGGAGAAGGGCTCATGTGGATCCTGCCCACAAGAGTGGTAGCAGGGAGGAGAAGGAGAACTACAGACTGGTCAGTCTTACCCTCAGTAGTGGGCAAGATTATGGAGGCACTCCTTAAGGAAAGGATAGTGCAACACCTGGAATCCATAGGGCACAGGATCCAAGACAGCATGGGTTTACAAAGGAAGGTCCTGTCAAACTAATCTCATAGATTTCTTTGACTGGGTAACCAGAGTGGTGGACCAAGGGGAGCAGTTGATGTCGCCTACCTTGACTTCAGCAAAGCTTTTGACACTGTTCCACATAGAAGATTGATAAATAAGCTGGGTAGGCTCGGGGTGGGTCAGAAGTTGGTCAACTGGGTGGCAAACTGGTTGACGGGCAGAAAACAGAGAGTGGTGGTAAATGGAATACAGTCAGAAGAGATGCAAGTCACAAGTGGGGTACCTCAGGGATCAGTCCTGGGGCCAGTCCTCTTCAACATCTTCATTAGTGACCTTGCAGATGGACTAGAGGGTAAGGCTTGTCTGTTTGCAGATGACACCAAGATCTGCAACAGAGTAGATGATCCAGATGGGGTGGGCAGAATGAGAAGAGATCTGGATAAACTAGCACAATGGTCAGAAGAGTGGCAACTGGGATTTAATGCAAAGAAGTGCAAAATCATGCACATAGGGAAGAGAAACCCTGAAGCCACCTATAGGCTGGGAGGGGAGTTGCTAGCAGTCACAAAGGAAGAAAGAGACTTGGGCATCATCATCACTGATGACCTAAAATCATCCAAGCAGACCTCTAAAGCAATAGGTAAGGCTAGGGGGGGAGGTGTTAGTGTATTAGTAGGGTATCACAAGTCGTAAGAGGGAGGTAATAATCCTCTGTACAAGACACTGGTTAGGCCCCATCTGGAGTACTGTGTGCAGTATTGGAGGCCACACCTTCACAAGGACATTAACCAAATTGAGGCAGTCAGAGAAGGGCAACCAAAATGGTGCAGGGACTGCATCAGAAGACATATGAGGACAGATTAATGGAGCTCAATATGTATACCCTTGAGCAAAGAAGGGAGAGGTGATATGATCAAGGCATTCAAACACCTTAAGGGCATAAACAAGGTGAAAGAGTCTAACATGTTTAAATATAAGAAAAATAGCAGGACAAGAGGACACAGCATGAGATTAGAGGAGGTCGATTAAGGGGAATGTGAGGAAATTCTTTTCACAGAAAGGGTGGTGGATGCATGGAATGGCTTACCACAAGAAGTGGTGGCTATGAATACAGTGCAGGGCTTCAAACAGGCATGGGATAGGCATAAGGGAGCAATACAAATGACTATGAATAGATAGGCCACTGACAGAGCAAAGGCCGATGGCACATTTATAAGGTAGAAAAAGAAATGGGCAGACTGGATGGGCCTTGAGGTCCTTATCTGCCGTCAACTTCTATGTTTCTATGTTTCTATGTTTCTAAGAATGTAGCACAGGTAGTAAGTTGGGCTTAATAATGGCGAATTGTATGGGTCATTATGCTGTTTAATCTGCAACTGCTCCCTTTATTACTCATTTACCTTGATTTCTTCTGACTAGGTTTGTACCATTTAGTACTTGGTTGTTATAATTAGTGTTATTTCAAAACGCAAACACAAATAGATCTGCCTAAGGGTGGCTGGAGGGAGGGAGGGAGCTTTAGTGAAGGTAAACTGTGGGACCCAGTCCACAATAGATTGGGGAGTTGGGGGGCTGGGGTATCTGTTCAACACCTGACCACTTGGTAGATGTAGGATTCTGGGATTTATGGGGGTTAACAGGGGCAAGAGGAGGGGGTGGGCCTTAAACACAGTCTCATGGATGGTTAGGTTTTTGGTTTATTTCAGGGACATTTTGAAAGTTCTGTCCATTTATATCTTTATTAATGTACATGGCTAATTGTCTCAAGGTTGCTACCTGGGATGTTAAAGGTCTCCAACAAAAACTGAAACAGTATAAAGTCCTCAAACATTTAGCTCTGTTATCATTAGATATTATATTTATACAGGAATCACACTGGTTGGACTCTGAGGCGATGCGTATGAGGAGACTACAAATTGGCTACGTAGTTGCTGCAAAGGGTTCTTCCCAAAGCCGCGGTGTTTTCATATTAATTAATAGAAGAATTCCTTTCTCACTCATTCAGATACTCAGAGATCCACAGGGTAGATTTGTTCTTATTCACTGTGTTTTACATACAATGGAGATGTTGTTGGGCAGTCTATATGGGCCTAATGTAGACACTCCGTTTTTTTTTCGCACAGCTGGTAGGAGTTTTATTACCCTTTTTATCCTTATCTATTATTCTCGGAGGTGACATGAACACCATTTTTGATTCCACTTTAGACCGTTCTATTGGTCGGTATAAAGAGCCTTCACCTGCCCAACGGGCTTTTCGGGAGCTGGTTGACCAATATGGCTTATGTGATGTTTAGCGAATAATACATCCCAACGAGAGGGAATACACCTTCTTCTCCCCAGTACACGCCACAGCCTCTCGCATTGATTATCTCCTTTTATCCCACACTTTGTTGCCAGGTGTCTTGGATGCCTCCATCTAATCGGGCCCACCCAATGACCATTCTTTGGTAATTTGTCACCTCACCCTCTCGTCCTGCCCCAAAAGAAATACACAATGGAAAATTAACAACCAGCTGTTGAAGGACCCCACAGTGATTTCTGCTCTCATTAAACATATTGAGCAATTTATTGACACCAATACTGACTCCACCTCTAGACCTGACTTTCTGTATTGTGTTTTCAAGGCCTATATTAGAGGGATATTAATCAGTTTATCTTCTCAAAGAAAGAAGAAAAAAGACCAAATAATGAATAACCTCCTCTCTCAAATCCCTTCTCTTGAAATTAGTATGACCCCCAATTCATCTGACATCCACCGACAAAACTTGGCTAAATTAAAAAAGATGCTTATTTAGAAACTCTGAGAGAGAGAAGGCGGAATTCGCTATATTAAGATCAAAGACATCCTATACCGACCAGGGGGAAATAGTGGGTCACCTATTAGCACTCAGAATCAAACAGCAGGAATCTTCTAGGTATATCCCATCCATCCGTTCTCAAGTAGATGGTACTTTAAAAACATCTCCCTTGGACATAGTGCTAGAATTTTGTAGATATTACGCAGAACTATATCGTGCTATGCCTGATCCACCCTCAGAAGAAATGCTGAATGTGTACCTGACCACATCCAAACTGCCTTCACTTTCTGAAGTGCAGCAAATTTTACTTATAACTCTGATCTCTGCTATGGAGGTATCTAGAATAATCCAAAGTTTACCTTCTGATAAATCCTCAGACCAGATGGCTTCTCGGCTAACTTTTACAAAAAGTTTCAAAAGCAATTAATCCCTCTTTTAATCCCCTTATTTCAATATATGTTATCAGACGGAACGGTAGACCCTACATTGCCTGAAGCCCTAATAGTCCTTTTACTCAAACCTGATAAGAATCCAGAACTAACTGCAAGTTATCGCCCAATATCTTTATTGAATCGAGATGTTTAAATACTAACCAAGTTGTTAGCGGACCAAATTAATCTTATCCTACTGGACCTCATTGGTCCCGAACAAGTGGGATTCATGAAAGGGCGCTCGTTGTTTGATCACCTTTGAACACTCTCGCATGTTCTCTCGGTTTCCAGAGATGTCCCTTATCCTGCAGCTTTGGTCTCTCTGGATGCCGAGAAAGCTTTCGATAGAGTTAACCGGAACTTTTTGTTTCATGCTCTTAATGCCTATAACTTTCTGTTAGAATTTCAAGGCTGGATAAAAGCTCTCTATCGTGCACCTTCGGCCCGGATTACTGCTAATGGAGTGGTATCTATTTTTTTTTGCTACACTCTGGTACCAGACAGGGCTGTCCTTTGTCTCCTTTACTTTTCAATTTATATTTGGAACTCCTTATCTGCTGCCTAGTGTCCTGAGAGAACATTCAGGGCATTTTCATTTCAGACTATGAAATCAAGGTTTCAGCTTATGCAGATGACCTTCTCTTGCAGCTATCTTATCCAACCGCATCCATCCTTCCCATGTTATCCATCATTGAAAAGATCTCTCAATTATCTAACTACAAATTGAATATAGATAAAACTGTGATATTTCCTTAAATCATAAGGTAATTAAAAGCTCTGTTACTGAGTTGGGTCTCTCTTGGAAGCAGGACTCACTATGATACCTGGGGATTGTAATTTCTAGAAACCCGGCCCTTAACCAGAAATTAAACTTGGATTCTCTGATGAGAATCATTGGCTTGAATTTAGATAGATGGTCCAAGTTACCCATTTCCCTGTGGCGTAGAGTGAATTTGATTAAAATGAATGTCTTCCCTAGACATTTTTAACCTCTTCATTTACTCAATATTTGGCTACCCTTAATTTGGTTCAGTAAAGTGCATGGTCTTATTACAAAATGTATTTGGGCCAACAAACAACCTAGGATTGCTTATTATAAGCTGGCCACTCCCAAAGATAAGATAAAGGGGGTTTACAACTCCCCCACTTAACTTTTTATCACTGATTGAATCAGGCAGCCAAATATATCCACTGGATGTCTCCCATGGAAGAGGTGTCCTCTTCTCCTTCCACTCCTTCGTGGCTCAAAATAGAAATGTCTCTTATCCAAGTCAATGGTTTAACTCCATTTGTACATTTCCATATCAAATCCAGTGCTTTGTCTACTAATTTAAAATCAACCCCATTGCAACTTCCATTAGAATCCACTCCCAATTGTGTACTTTCCTTAAGAACAACCATATTCAGGACTTAACAGGACCCCTTTGGGGTAACCCAAATTTAAAACTAGACAAATTAATTACGGTTAGATGGCTACCCCCTCTAGCCAATGTATGTCCTGCCCATCTATTGACAAAAGAGAACATATGGTTCTCCTCTACTGAGATCCTTAAAAACTTCAATATCTCCGCAAACTATGTCTTTAAAATTTTTCAACTGCAACATTTAGTTTTGAAAGTTTTTGGAATAACCCCAGCAGGGTCTTAAATCTTTTTTTCGTGAATTGGGCCCTCTGGTTAACTCACAACAATCCATATCCAATCTCTATAAAAATCTATATAACTGGGCCTACCCAGTCTGCTTTGCTCCAGCATCCTATTGGACCTCCTTTTTCACCATCTGTGAATTAGATTGGAATTCCTCATGGCAAAACTGTCATATATATATTATCCAAGACAGGCTCCGCCTTACCCAATTCCATATATTGCACAATCTAAATTATACACCCCAGAAGTTATTTAAGTTTGGTCTTCTCCCATCACCCGTTTGTAGTCGCTGTGAGCAAATAGAGGATTCTCTGTACCACATCTTTTGGGCCTGTCCCAAAATTACATCGCTCTGGTCCACCATTCAACAGAAAATAGATCCCTTATTGGGTCTCGATGACTATTTACCCCAGAAATTTGTCTTTTAGGTGATTATAGTGAAATTCCAGTGCTCATAAGAAGATATCACATGGCTCTCATCTCCATGTCTGTCAAAAAAGTAGTTTTACACCACTGGAAGGACAGTAATGATATTTCCTACTCTGAATGGCTCACTGAGTTCCTTGCAAATCTCAGGACAGGGAAAGCTATAGCAAGCCTCAATAACAGACTGGAGAAATATAGAAAATATGGGATCCCTTGCATACCTTGTATTCTCTTTAGTGTAATATCTTTAGCAGGTGTTCCACTTCCTAGTCTCCATTGGTTGTATTAATTGACTGTGTTGAAAAAGGGAGGAGAGGGATGGGATGCTTTGGGAGTGTGGTGATGGGGAGGGTTGGGGGAGGGGTGGTGGATGGGAGGGGAACAGTTCCAGTGCATTTTGTATGTCATGATAATTGTCTGATATAGATTTTTCCCTGGGATTTGTTCTCCGTATTGTTAAAAATTAATAAACTTTGAATTGGAAAAAAAATAAACAACATGGGCCAGATATTCAAAACTTTGCACCGGGTGCAAACCGATTGTGCTGCAATTGCACCACATTTGCACTGGGGCTACAATATTCCAAAGGTCAAATAGTGCCCGGCGCAATGTGTTAATGTATGCATCTGGGAAAACAAGAGGTGGGAACATGCATACAGATGCAACGGTATATTCAAAACCATAGTGCTGCACACCGTGCTTTAGCATGACATGTATCATGGTTCAAAATACCACCTATGAAAAGGTAGTCTTAACTGTGGGTAAACCAAGGATGGTGGGCGTGGACACAGCAGCAGCAGGCAACAAAGCTGTCAGCTACAAAAGCAGCATGGTGCACCTGATGACTTTAGCCAATGAAGAAACAGAGAGGGCAGATGGCCACCCTGGGCCACTCCATATGCCATGGCAGAGACATGCTGCACTCAGAAGGCACCACCCATGTTGCCATCTACTGGAACTGGTCCCAACTCTGCCAGGCATTTGTCCCAGCACCCAGTGGGTACCATGGCAGTGCTTCAAGGCAGCACACACCCCCAGTCCCCCCACTGTGGCACACTTACACAATCCAGCATGCACATGCTGCACTGGAGGAATGGAGGGTGCTGAGGGGAGGGTGTACAGGTGGCCAGGCTGCACCACACAGTAGATGCTGCCACACAGCTTGGGCCATCCACACAATGCACATGTTCCAGTGATAGGAATGCCCCTGACTTCAGTGTGCCTATCTGATGGTATGTGTCTGCCCCCCACCTCCTGCAGGGCACATATAGCACACCTGTACAGACACCACATCACACACGGCCAGCCATGTGTATGGTACTGTGGGAATACCATGTCATTGGCGCAGTGTATGTGGGTCACAGATCAGCATGACAGTGGTGTCCACTATCAGAACACACCTGCTAGCTGGGCCTGTCACTGTGTGGCAAGCAGCAGTCATTGATGTCTGACACACTATAGGCATTGCTGTGTCCCTATTGTAGTAAATTCAAAGAATCAGCACTGATAAATGATCCAAGATCAAGACAAGATTTATTCTTGTAACAAATCCTTGTAAATGCAAGTTCAGCACAGCACACCATGCCTGTTACAGTAACAGTGAATCCCACCGACTAATTGCCCCAACCAGTTTCACCCTTTCGATCTTCCTCAGGGAGTTTCCTGTGTACCTCACAATACCAGCCACCAGGGCATTGTAGCATCTGCTACACACTGTAGCAGTTATAACAATATGTCTATGGCATGCAACACCACCACACATGTCTGTGGTGCTAATCCCCTGAGGCACAATAGTCTCTGCTGTTGTGTACAACTTTAGCATGCAGCTACTGACCTGTTAATCTGGTCTGACATATAGGTGGAGCCATGTACACCCTGCAATTGCACCGGGCAATCTTCAAGCTAATGCAAATCAGGCCATAATAACAGGCTGATGTGGCTGTTTGCCTTCCGATTGCCTAAGTAGGCTTATTTGCATATCAATTGTGAATATGGCAACATTTTGCCCCGGGCTAGTGTGTTTGCAATGTGCAAATGTGTTAGCACTGGGCAAGCAAGCTTGGCCCGGGCAAACCAGTCAAAACCATAGCAGAGTTCTGCACTGTTTGGCCTGCAATGTTGTTTGCAGTTGTTGTGCACTACTTCTCTGCTAGCACCCACATTGGCCATGTAGTTCCACTCTGCCTTACTCAACCTCTGTGTGCCCTGAGCTGTTGTTGTAGCTTGCACTGCCTGGTTGGTATATTCAGTGCTGTCTTCATTGCTGGGCAATTTTTTCACTGCACTCTCTGTCTTGTTTGCCTTCCTTCATTTGCTCGCTATATTCAAAAGGTTTTGCCCCTGGGCTATTTCTTTGAATAAAGCGTGCAACTGGATGTGGGCTAATTTTGCACACCGGGCAGTGCAAATTTTGGCCCTAGGCAAAGTTTTGAATATTGGGCCCCATGTTTAATACTTTCATTATACTTAGAAAAGCAAAAACCTATTTTCTAAAACTTGAATACTGAGCACATATTGACTTCCCTATGAACTGTGTTGTTGGGAACGTGACAGCTCCCAGTCAGGAACCTCTTCATTTTTAATATGTACTAAATATTACAGGGCCATGAATGTTAAATGTTTTTATGTTAAACTGTCCCGGCATACCGAGAAACATGTTCCATGATGTTTCATTAGTTTGTGTTTTTCATCTGTTTCTGTTGTTCCTGCAGCTTCTTCATTGGCACATTGGACATCTGTGAAAATGGGCCACTGGCCCACAGGCCTTTCAGTATAAAATAAAATGAAACTGAAACATTCAACAGTGTTTCTGCTAACCTTGGCCATGCTTGTAGGTGGGGTGTTCTGAGCATTTGAGTTACTTAAGATGTAGCTCCACTTCTTGCTATCTTCTTTGGATGTCACCAGTAGTTTCTTAGACTGGACTCACACCTGTGGCCATTTACAGCCATTATTTCCCTGGTAGCTAGTCTGGCTTCAGAAAGCAGATGAACTGCTGTGCTACTTCAGCAGTGATTGGTATAAATCATTGACAGCCCTGATTGTTTGGAGGCAGTAGACACGAGGTTACCTAAATAGTTAATATCCATGGGCTTTTTGCTGTACCAAGCTGGCTGGTTACCCAGGGTTCATTGTGGAATTTATTTTGGGTGCAGGTACAGTGATTCAGCATCAGGTGGACATTTGGAGAGAGATATTTTTTTATTGAATTTCACAGGGCAGTTCACATTTGTGGGGTCGGTGTATAGAAATCCTCAGAGAATTTCTTGATTGGGCTCCAGCATTTTGGAACATTTTTTTATTTGTTCGTTGAATGACTTTGTGAGGTATTCCATTCCATTCTCATCAGTTTTAATTATCAGTGAGTTCTGGTTTAGTTCTCGGATGCCTTCTTGTCCTCGTCGTGCTAGTCTGAGCTAAAGCTCAAACCACACATGGCACACAATTCCTGCTGCAGTGTCTGGGGATAACACAGATCAGTTACATAGGATTTTTAAGTCACAGTCACTTATTCTGGGGTGATGGGCAGCTCGGCCTTTCCCATCTCGCCTGAACTGCTTGTATACAGAAGTAAATACATTATTAGCAGACTTGAAGATGAGCTCCATTATATTTATCACTCTGCCTACCTCAACATTAATGAAGTGTCTACTGATGCCAGCCTGCAGTCCTGTGAAACTAATTATGATGTAGTTTTCTTTTTTGCAGTTCCTGAGAGAGCCATAGAACTCTTTTAAAAGTGTGGAGAGGTTTTTTACCCAGTTTATAGTTTTCAAGTCTAGGGATTTCTGCTTTGTTGCTAGCCAATCATCAAATACTTTCATGGCCCATCTAGTGCTTTTTTTCTGTATCTTTTCATTTATTCCTTTTTATGTTGCTTGCACGCATGTGCAAGAAACATAGTGCCATCATCGGAGATTTCGGAGGTGTGTCACTTCCTCCTCCAATTCAGTCAGTGAGCTGGCAGGTGCGGCCCCTGTAAGCCAATGCATTTTGGAGCTGTCTATGACACGCTCCAAAATGCAATGGCATACAGTTGAAAGGGGGAGCTATGCTTCAGTGAGCAACAATAAAGCGTAGCTCCCCCCACACTGCAATTGTACACCCCGCATGTACTGTGTAGCCGGCCAGGGTGCCCAATCCCGTCGGCTGAGCTGCGCCTCTTCCCCAGTAGTTGGTGCCACGCTGGGCCCACCCCAGCGTGGCAATCAGTCCTTGGCCGGAGGGGTGCCCAATCCCTCATCGGCTGAATGGCCCCGTCCTTGTGCCACACTGGGAGCCCACCCAAGCGTGGCAAAGCGTCCTGACGTCTTTTTTAAACCTATAAAACAAAAAGCGGTCCCAGCATGGCACTCGACCCCTCTCCCACAGCCGCACCCACCCTCTTTTCAGCCTCCCACACCCCCTCACCCCATACTTACCTCGGACTCCGGTGAGATGATCTTGGTGGACCAGGAACACGTCTGCACTCTTCAAAGCCGACCGTGAACTGAGGAAATGCCGGTAAGCTGTATAATGGGCTAGATAGAGGGGTTCAACTTTATTGCATATCTCAGGAATTTTTGGAATTTTGCACCAAATTTTTCAACATGGGGTTTTAGGACCCCTTCTCATGAATGATGTCATTGTCATGGCGTTATTCGGGCCGAAGGGTGATTCGCGCAGTAACGTGCGGTGACTTCAAAATCGCGAACAGATACCATGATGATCACGTGAAAGTCCGTCCATGTTGGTGATCCAAGCATCAAAAACTGACTGTTTTCTGGCGTCGTTGCGCGGTTCCCTCACATGAGGCTCGTGAGTTCGCAATTTCAATATTTTCACTCCAGATTTTCAACATTGCCATTTTATAACACCTTCTTGTAGGTAGTACAGCTGTCATTTTCTCATCTCAGCCAAAATGTGTTTCACCCTTGTAGCGCAGAATGGCGCGGTCGTATGTGCGAAATCAATGTACGGGACAAATTAAGAAAATCACTGTGACACTGTTCATGAGCAGAGGTCTTAAAATGGCTATGTTGAAAATTTGGTGAAAAAATTCCTAAAATGACTGTTTTCTGATACTGCGTTGCACAGTTCTCATGAGCTGTAAGTTCACAAATTTTCAATATTTTCACTCCAGATTTTAAACATTGCCATTTTACCACACTTCCTCATGAGCAGTACAGCTGTCATTTTTCACATCCTGCCCAAAACATGTTTCCGCCCATGTAGCGCACAATGGCGCAGTCGGTGTACAAACTCAATGCATGGGACACATTAACAAAATCACAGTGACACTGTTCATGAGCAGATGTCTTAAAATGTCTATGTTGAAAATTTCATGAAAAATTTCCTAACAATGACTGTTTTACGAGCGTGCATTGCGCAGTTCCTACGCACTCTCGTAAGTTCGCAAATTTTCAATATTTGCACTCCAATGACTTCCAAATACCTAAACAGCACATAGAAGCAAGCAACATTCGGCATTGACAAATGCTTGTTTAGTTAGAGTTAGTTCCTCAGCAGTAAGTTGCATGTGCTGGCTTTCTGATAGCATTTCTACACTTTTTTTTGTCATGTTTAAGACTTCTGCTGTCGTTTCTGATTTTATTTCTTCACACTTTCTTTTTTTTTATGTTTAGGACTTCTGTTGTGGTTACTAATTTTATTTCTTCATTGGCTAAGGTGTCGTTTCTTTCTGTACTGTTTAAACTGACACTCTCATGTTTCCTGGTATGTTTCATTTACGGTAGTTTTATTTCCTGCTACTATGATGCCTGTGCTTGTGTTTGCCTTTCCTTCTATAACCATCATTCCTATGTCTGCTATTTGACTTGTGTTGATGGATTTATTATTAGACAGAAAGTCATCAGTACTGTCACTAGTGTTCTCACTCTTTAGTTTTATGTCGGCTGTCGTGGTCTCAATTTTATTTTCTGCTGATGGCTGCACCTTCAGTTCGTATTTTAGCTTCTTTGGTGAAGGCTCAGTTGAGAGCTGTGTCTCAGTCCAGATTTCTGGAGTTAGCCCTTCAAACAGATCAAAATCATATATGTCATTTTGTTTCTTTCAGTTTAACACACTTTGCTCATTTTATAAATGACACCTTTTTCAGTGGGAAAATGTAAATGAAGTGATTTCACTTTTTGACAGATTAGGCTGTGCGTGACAGGAGATGTAGGTCAGTAAGTTAAGTGCTGGAGTGTGCTAGGCATTAATCAGTGGTCAAGTGACAGTTTTTAACCAATAAATGTATCTAATTTCAGGGTTGTTTTTAAGAACATTTTATAAAGTATCAATATGGGTAGGCAAAAGTATGTTTCTGAATGCTTTGGAGATACTTTTTTAAATGTTATTATACAGTAGGGGATATCAAACTATTTATAATATGTGGGCTGAGAGAATACTACCTGTAAAGGAGATTTCTAACTGAGGAATAGCTGAACAGGTGTAATGAATTCTAGCAGAAGCTACAGTACTGTATATACAGTAACTCAGACACTGTATGACCTAGAGGTGAATGTTCATGAGGTAGAGTTGGATTAGTGAGAGTTATGTTGAGTTATACTAGGCCAGAGGGCTAACAATTGTTTCTAACAATGGAGGTTATCAGGGAGGAAGGAAGCAGCAGACTCACTTGTACTGTTAGAACTGTATGATGTCTGCTCTCCTGCCTGCTGAGGGGGTACATCTATTGAGGCTGTGAGCTAGCTGTTGCTCCGGAGATGCATATTGTCAGTCTGGAATGGCAACTGTGAATACATGAGGAATGCATCTGAGTACTGAAGGAAGGTAACAGACATGGGGCAGGATTTTCAAAGAACTAGACACTGCACTTGCATCTGTATTTTGGACGCATACTGTGTCTATGCAAATACGTCCCAATGTCTGTGCTCAGGTCACAGGCATTTGGATGCATTTGCATCTATTCCCACAGTTTACAGCAATTTCTGCCACAACTGTGGGAGTTGTGTGCATTTTTCAGATGTAGCTTTTTAATTCCATCCTGGGAGTCAGACCAATATCTCATGGTCTGACTCCCAGGATGTATATTGGCAGCCATGTCCGAAAAACAGACATGGCATATTGAAAATCACCCCCCATGGGCTTTATGGACCATCATCACACGTGGACATCAGCAACAGGTATCAGCATCTGACTGATCAAGATTAAGTGTGGGGGGAAGGGTAGATCAACCAGTTACTGGAGCCTGTGGACGAAGTCTCAGCTTTAGGACTTGTAACCTACTATGGAGGAGAAAGAAAAACCTGTGAGAAGAAAGAAAGAAAGGTACAATATTATTCATTAAAAATGCTTTAGTTAAGGCAGTTGCTGAGCTGGGGGTGGCATTGCCAAACCAGAGTGAAAGTTTGGCAAGGTGGTTTGCTTGCCTGGAACACAGTTTGAACAAGTGTTATCAGGGGTAAGAAACACACCTTGGGAGGAGAAGCACACTATCTTCATTCATGTTGACATGAGTGACATAGAGATTAATGCATTAGCCCTGAAGAGATCCAAAGGTAATTTATGGAACCAGGGATGCTCCTGAAAGGAAAGTTACCAAGGGTAATCTTTTCTGAGATCCTCCTGGTCCTGGGGGCTAGTGAGGAGTGGCAGTGGACCATTAACATGCTAGGACTTGGCTAAGAGTCTGATATAAAAGGGAAGTCTATCATTTTCTGGTCAGCTGGAGGACCCTCTGAGACAAGAGATTCTTTTATTTTCAGGGCAGTCTGCACCTGTGCAGAGGGGAGTGGGGGTACTAACTAGAAGAACAAAAAGTGCTATTGCGGGTGTTAAACTAGAGGACTGGTGAGGCAGCTGGTGCAGGGATGACCAAAGGTAGGAGGCAGCTGCAAGGAATCATCAAGACAAGGACAGTAGAGCAGGGGGTGTCTGCACAGGAAACCCCAGGGTGGCTGAAAAGAAGAGAGGGGCTACTATCTTCCAGTGAAAACATGCCAAGACAAGGAGGAAATCAGAATAGAAGATTACATAGAAGCCACCTGGGTGAAGCTAATTGAGAAGGGGAAAAAAAATCACCATGGAGGTGTGCTGCAGGACACCAGCAGCTCAGCAAAACAAAACACACATCTAGTAGGGGAAATTAAGACAGCAGCTAGATTAGCTGCAGTGCTGATTTGTGACATTTCAAAGCATAGGTTGTTGTCCTGAAATGGTTAGTGGCAGGGCTGAGACAGAGTTCCTGTCAACCATCAAGGACTGCTTTCTAGAGATGTATGTCCAGCAATGTACTAAGTCTGAGGCCACCTTTGACCTAAGAGACATAGAAACATAGAAGTTGACCTCAGATAAGGACCGCAAGGCCCATCCAGTCTCCAAATTTGTTTTTCTACCTTGTAAATGTGCCATCTGCCTTTTACTCTGTCAATGGCCTATCTATTCATACTTATCTGTATTATTCCCATATGCCTATCCCATGCCTGTTTGAAGCCCTGCACTGTATTCATATCCACCACTTCCTGATGTAGGCCATTCCATGCATCCACCACCCTTTCTGAGAAAAAGAACTTCCTCATATTACCCCTTAATCAGCCTCCCTCTAATCTCATGCTGTGTCCTCTTGTCCTGCTATTTTTCTTATAGTGAAACATGTTAGACTCTTTCACCTTGTTAATGCCCTTAAGGTGTTTGAATGTTTTGATTATATCACCTCTCTCCCTCCTTTGCTCTAGGGTATACATATTGAGCTCCATTAATCTATCCTCATATATTTTCTGATGCAGTCCTTCCACCATTTTGGTTGCCCTTCTCTGGACTGCCTCAATTTGGTTAATGTCCTTGTGAAGGTGTGGCCTCCAGTACTGCACACAGTACTCCAGATGGGGCCTAACCAGTGTCTTGTAAAGAGGGATTATTACCTCCCTCTTCCGACTTGTGATACCTCTACTAATACACCCCAACATCACCCTAGCCTTACCAACTGCTTTAGTTGTCTGCTTGAATGACCTTATTCTCATCAGTAGGGATAGTCATCTCTGATGTGAATGTCAAGCAATTCTTGAGGCACAGCAACCACAACAAGTAAGTTTTTTTCCTGGTAACAGGTAAGACAAGCCATCCTTTAGTTACCAGGACCCAGAACTTCAAAAACAGAGACTTGGCCAGCATAGAGCATCTGGCACTGGTAATGCTGAGCACATGTAGTATTTGGTGAAGAAGGTGCTGGATGGGGTAGCAGATGGCCCAGAGGTAGAGTGATGGGCTACTATACAAGTGACCCAGGATCATGCCATGAGCCTAGGTCACTGCAATATGGCAGCTGAGAGGGATGTGTTGCCTTAGCCTTGGCATGGAGATGGGTTCTGTGTCGTCTGTCTGCAGTGATCCCTGTGGGATAGGCCATGAGTAGCCAGAGTCATTACGTATCAGCATTCTTTCCACAGGAGAAATCAGATGTGAAATGTGCAGGAAAACTGGGAGGAGAGTGATGCTGAGGACAACATGTGTATGTGACCAAGCACACATGTGCTAGCATTAATAGGCTAGTGGAAAGGGAGAAAATGGCTTTGGGTCAGGCCTTCAGTCCCAATGCTATCTTCCTTCATCTCAAACTCTGTGCAGACCACAGATGTAAAGTTAACTCCTCCTGCCTATCTGAGATTCCAGGTAGGTGGCACTGAAATGGTGGGTAAGCCAGGAGTGTCACAAGTCAAGGATGGGGCAGGGATGCACTAGAAGTGGGGAATTGTGGGCCTGGAGGCTTGCACTGGGAGTGGTAAACAGTGTTAAAAAAGAAGGTACTGGAAGCAGACATAGTGGTCTGCATCTCTGTAAGCAATAAGGAAAAGAAAGCTAAGGCACCCCTTGGCTATACAGGGACCTAAGGTAACTGATCCTGAACAAAAAGATCTATGACCAGTGGAGAGAGTCAGACTGCCTTCAGGCCAGAGATGGGTGTAGAGCAGCAGAACAAAGAAGGAGCATGCAGTTCTGCAGAGCCATGGGCAGCTCTGATATAACCCAAGAGTAAAACACAAATTAAACACAGTAAACTAAATCTGTTTTAAAGATTCTGAAAAAGAGAAAAAAATTAAATGAGCTACATGTTAATGCATGTAATCACCTTGTTAGTTCCACCTGCAGCAGAATTCAAGCAGGCTATCTTGGAGCACTAGTGGGACAACTGCAATGATCCTGCTAGTGCTGCCAGATGAACTGATTGTGTTATGCTGCAGAAACAATCAGCAAGACTATTATATAGTGTATGGTGGAACGCTGTTCCGCATGGAAATCCATGCCTGGAACAGCGTTGTTGTCCTTCACTCGGTGCATCACGATCTTGTTGTGCTGCACCGTGCATCACCGGTTGCAGCACAACAGATCGAACACATTCGGCGCATGCGCAAGAAATGCGTGCAGGCAACACGGAAGAAGCCTTTGGCGGCAGACACAGAAAGTAAGCTTTTTTTTCCCCAGTGTTCCACCAGTACTATTATGGTTGCCCATACACTATAAAAGATGTATATGAGCAACCACACACAAACAAGCAGTTATGCGATCTTGAGTTTCCATAGTAACGGACCTCTCGAGCTACGCTCTCGAGGTCTCAGGTTACCACAAAACCTCTCGATTGCAACTACCTTGTTGTGTATGCTTGTGCATACACAATCCTCTATGTTAGCTCTGAAGAACATATTGAGGCTAACATTCTTGCCTCCTCTCATCAGGACTTAATGAGGGACAGATCATGCCATACCACCCCAATCAACTCCTCCAAGGGGCTTACTGGAGAGGTGTACAATGGCAGGTCTATAGATGTAGTCTATCTGGACATCTGCAAGGTCTTTGGCACTATGAAACATGACAAGTTTCTGGGCAAAGTCCACCAGTGCAGGATACAGGAGGCATACACAAGATGGCTGACTAGCAGGCTTGGGGCAGGATGTGGAGTAGAACAAGGTACTTTTGTAGTGGCTCTCCAGGACCAATGCTGAGGCCACTGCTGTTTAAAACTTTCATCAACAAAATAGAAGCTGTGATCTCCAGCAGGCAGCTTACATTTGCTGATTACACTAAGCTGTTCAGGGTAGAGGGCACCGCTGAGCATGGTGAAAGAAATCAGGAGGACTTGGGTGAGTGGATAATTTGCAGACTCCTGAAATCTCAAATTCAATGTAGCAAAATGTAAACTGCAAGACATGGGATGAAACAGAGGTAGGACCATAGAGGGCCTCCTCTTGCTGTTTTGGAGGAGGAAAATGGCTTGGGTGGGTCACAACAAACATTAGGCTAAAGCATGCCAAGCACTATGTAGCCACAGCTAAGTATGCTTGGGAGAGAGGGGTGACCAGCAAGGCAGAGGAAATAATCCTGCGCTTTACAAAGCTCTAGTCAGACACCATCTGGATTATTACATTTCATTCTGGGCTCCTCAATGCAACCAGCCCTGATGAGAGCCAGAATGCCTGCTGTGCATTAACCTGATATGAGGAACAAAACAAAAGTTGGACTGGACTGGACCTACATACTTGTTTCTGTATGTTTGGGGTTAGTGAAAAGAAAAGCTGGACTTGGCCCTCAAAACTTGTTTCTGTATGTTTGAGGTTAGTGAAAAAACTGGACTGGGCCTATGAACTTGTTTCTGTACGTTTGGGGTTAGTGAAAACAAAAGCTGTACTGGGCCTACAAATTTATATCTGTATGTTAGGGGATTGTGAAAACAAAAGCTGTACTGGGCCTACAGACTTGTTTCTGTATGTTTGGGGTTAGTGCAACTGCTCTCTGATTTTCTAATAAATAACTTTTTGTCAACCATACTGTTCCATGTAATGGTAATTTTCTGCTTTAATAGTTAACTTCTACTTCCAGAGCGCGCTGCCTGGTGCTGTTTCTGTATGTTCACTGGCCTGAAGCATCCATGTGGGCTGTGAGCCCCCTTAGGGACAGCAGCATGAACATTTCTGTGGAAGAATTAAGACCTGGGAAGTTGATTTTTACAAGTGTGTAGGTCTAGTCTAGCTTTTGTTTTTTTCAAGTTACTGCATAGCAAACGCTTTGGCTCTGACTAGAGGTTGTTTATTGCTGAAGACATTTTCATTGAACCATGATATATTTCCCTGAGACATTAAATTGTTTACAGCTACCAAAAACTTGGCAAGGGAGTCACATCAACCCTTCTCTCGGCCTCACTGAACAGAAAGAAAAGTTGTGGTTGACAGCTTACTGACCTATCATTGCTGATAAGTAGGGCTCTCCTACCTGCACCCTGAAGAGCCTAGGGTACCTGAACCAAGGGCAGGCAGCTGGGTTGGGTGATAAGAGCCGCCAAGGGTGTCAGACACTGTAGTTGGTCCTGACCATAAGGCAGGTAGCTGAGTCAGGAGATAGAGCTGTTGAGGGTGGCAAACACATCAGTTGCTCCAGACCCCAGGACAGGCAGTTGTTGTCAGAGATAAGAGCCACCGAGTGCAGCATACAGTGCATTTTCTCCTGACCCCAGGTCAGGCAGCAGGGTCAGGAGTGAAGAGCAGGGGCCATGAAGACTACCAGAAGTTGACTGGGGGAGAGAAACAACAGGGAAGGGGAGCACCTAGACACTGCACTTGTTACTGGTTAGACTGGTTAGGACTATCTAGGAGATCAGTATCACCGGGGTGTGGGGGTAGTTGAAGAAGACCAGCAGGCTTGGGGGGAAGAGGTGATCAGCTCAGTCAGAAAAAGGGACTTTATTTTACATAAAGTGGGGGGGGATAGAAGAAGATCTGTCAACGGAAGGGGGCAGGGGATAGAGAGAGAAAAAGAGAGGTAGAGAAGCAATCTACTTAACAACAAATATGTAATAAAACTCTACTGCAGAGGGAAAGCATAATTTGTGTTGTCCATCCTCTTTCTCCTCCTCTGTTGGCAATACATCAGCATATTGTGCTATGCAACTGTAAAAATAAGTTGGGGTTGATTTGTTTTAATTTTCTAATAACTTAAAAGTGTGACTAGCCAGGGAAGGGACATTTTTTTTAGATGTAGTAGTGGGCAAGAGACGGAACTAGATCTGGTAAGGGATGGGAGGAAAAAAGGGAAGAGGGGTGATTTTTTACACGAGAGAGGACATAATGGCCACAGAATGGCCACAGAAATACAAGGGGGACAGAGTAAAACGGAGGTACTGTGGGTCAAACTGGAGATGGGGGGAGGGGCCGCTATTAGGATAGGAGTGATCTGCAGACCTCCAGCACAGGGAGAGGAAGGAGATAAGATATGATAGATGAAATACAAGGGATGGCTAACAATGGTGAGATAATGCTAGTGGAGGACTTCATTCTACCAGATGTGGATTGGAGCCTACCTGCTGCAGCATCAGTTAGAAGTTAGAAGTAGGGAAATCCTAGACTTCCTGCAGGGGGCATTCCTCAGGCAACTAGTTAAAGAATCCACATATGGGGAGGCAATACTGGACCTGGTACTGTCAAACAGGGACAGTGCCACTGACATCACAGTGGGAGCCACCAGGGGACCAGTGATCATTGTATGTTGTGGTTCAGCATAAGGACATGGAAAGAATCAAGCCACACTAAAACAAGGGTCCTGGACTTCAAGAGGGCCAATTTCAAGAAAATGGGAGAGTGCCTCATGAAGCTCTAGCAGGAATAGGGAATAAGGGTGGGGTAGTGGAAAAGTGGGCAAGAATAAAGCAGGCCATTGAGAAGGCAACAAACCTCTGTGTCAAGCAAGTTACTAAAAGCAAGAGATGAAAGACACTGCTATGGCTCTCCAGGGAAGTAGCAGAGAAGGTAAAGCAAAAGAAGCAGGCATTCAAAAGGTACAAGATGAGACAGAAGGAAGAGGATAGGGAGCATTATCAGGAGAAACAAAGGGAGGCAGGGAAGGCAGTTAGGAGAGCTAAAGCACGAAAGGAGGAAAACATTGTCAAATCAACAAAATAAGGTGGATTAAACTTTCTTCAGGTACATACTGTAAGTGAAAAGAAGAAAAGCAAGGCAGGGATAGAAAGACTAAAAGGGGAAGGGGAGTGTGAAAGAGGACCAGAAGAAAGCTGACATATTGAATAAGTACTTTTGTTCAGTATTCACAAAGGAAGAGATAGGTGACAGGCCACAGACAGTGGAGAAGGGAATTAAAGGAAGGGAGGTGGACACTAGCCCTTTTATGGAGGTGAGTGTTCTCAGGGAACTAACAAAACTAAAATTAGACATGGCTATGGGGCCGGACGGGGTTCACCTTAGGATACTCAAGGAACTAAAGGAAGAATTGTCTGCACCTCTGATGGCCCTGTTCAATCTATCACTGGATACGAGGGAAGTTCCAGGAGACTGGAGGAGTGCAAATGTGGTCCCACTACTCAAAAGTGGGAATAGGGAGGACACAGGAAACTACTGACCTGTAAGCCCGACTTTGGTGGTGGGCAAGGTTATGGAAACTCTACTTAAAGAAAGGATTGCAGAATAGCTTAACACCAGTGGATTGCAGGATCCAAGGCAGCATGGGTTCACGGGGGTAGATCTTGCCAAACAAACCTGATAAAGTTTTCTGACTGGGTTACCAGGGAGCTGCATCGGGGGGGGAGTGGTGGATGTGGCCTATTTGGATTTCAGTAAGGCCTTCAATACCATTCCACACAGAAGACTGGTAAACAAGCTAGGCAGCATGGGTTTGGGTCCAAAGATAGTAAAATGGGTACAAAGTTGGCTAAGTAACAGAACTCAAAGGGTGGTTGTAAATGGAGTTTACTCAGAGGAAGGTAAGGTAACCAGTTGGGTGCAATAGGGTCAGTACTGGGACCAGTCCTCTTCAGTGTATTTATTAGCGGCATCCCAGAGGGGTTGAAAGGAAAGGTATGCCTGTTTGTGATTGTCACAAAAACCTGCAACAGAGTGGAGACACTGGGGAGGGGGGTAGAAAATGAAGGAAGATCTAAAAAAAACTGGAATACTAATCTATGGTTTGGCAATGGGCTTCAACATCAAAAATGTAAAATGATGCATATGGGGCACAAAAACCCAAGGAAAATGTATCATTTGGAGGGAGGTGTTAACAACAACAAAACAGCAAAGGGATCTGGGGGGTCATCATATCTGATGACCTGAATGTAGCAAAGCAGTATGATAAGGCAGTAGGGAAGGCTAGTAGGATGCTGGGATGCATAGGGAGGGGTATCACCAGCAGAAAAAGGTAAGTAGTGTTACCCCATATAGATTAATAGTGAGGCCACACCTGGAGTACTGTTTCCAGTTCTGGAGGCCCCATCTCAGGAAGGACATAGACCGGGTGGAGGCGTTATAGAGAAGGGCAACCAAAATGGTGCATGGCCTGCGTCAAAAGCCCTATGAGGAAAGACTCAGGGTATTAAATATGTACTCACTGGAGGTAAGGTGAGCAAAGGGAGACTTTATAGAAACAATCAAATATCTCAAGGGTATCAATAAGGTACAGGAGGGTGGCATATTGCACAGAAAGAGCTGCTCAAGGATGAGGGGGCATGATATGAAGCTGGAAGGGGGAGACTTAGGTTCATAGGAAAAATGCAAAGTCGAGGGAACGAGCCCATATTGACTTCGCCATCCATTAGCTAGGATGGAAGTAGCATTTTTTATCTCCCACAAAATTATCCAAGTTAATTTTGAAAACATTAAGACTGGGGCTATTTACTACTTTTAACGGAAGAGAATTCCAAATTGGGACAGCTCTCTGGGTTATAAAATTCTTCCTTTTGGTAGTCTGTATGTTAAATGTCTTAATTTCGACATTATGAGACCTGGTAGTACTTAAACTATTTCCTTTAACTAAACAAAGAGTTTCAAATAAGAAAACATCTTTTGATGCCCTAAAAATTAGACACAGATCCCCTCTTACAGATCTGTATTCCAATGAATAGAGTTTAAGTTTTTTTAATCTTTCAAGATATGGAGTATGTTTAAAACCCTTAATATTTTTAGTGAATCTATGTTGTACCCTTTCTCTTTTAATTTTATCCTTAACAAACGTAGGTGCACAAAATGATGAACAGTAGTCAAACTTAGATCTAATCAGACAACTGTATAGGCGAATTAATACCTCAGGGTCTCTACTTTTAAGATTTTTGAATATACAATTAAGTAGGAAATGACATTTTTTAACCATTAAATTATTATGATCAGTAAATTTTAAATTATCCATAATCATTACTCCTAGATCATTTTCGGATGAAACTACAGTCAAGGGTACAGTATTCAACATATATTGTGCCTTTAAATTATTTCTTCCAAAGTGCATAACCTTGCATTTATTTATATTTAAGGATAAATTCTTTTCACCAGCCCAAATTAATATATTATTTAGGTTTGACTGAAGATTATAAACTGAGGCGCATCATTAACAATGCAGCCCAGTTTAACATCATCAGCATACTTATTTATCCACACACCATTTGATGTGGACATGCTGGCGACTACTAAATTAAACAAAAGGTCCCAGCACTGAGCCCTGGGGTAACTCCACTGTCACATTACTCCAATCAGAAACATAACCTCTGATGGAAACTTGCTGTTTTCTTACTAGTAACCATGATACAACCCATTTTATTATATTTATGCATATGTCTTGGTTATATAGGCATTCTATTATTGTTTTATGTGAATCAGAATCAAAAGCCTTTTCAAAGTCCAGGAAAACCACATCAACTGGAAACTCAGCATCCAAAGCCTGGCTTACTGGTTCAAAAAAATTCACTAAATTTTCCTGACATGATCGTCCCTTGCAAAAAACATACTGAAAAATATCTATGTTTATAGAGCTTTGAAAATGATTTTCAAGTTTATGCAAAATGAGTTTTTCCATAATTTTTCCAATGCTAGGAGTAAGACTAATAGGTCTATACTGTTTGGCAAGAAACTTTGACCCGTTTTTGTGAATGGGTATAACCGTAGCTGATTTCCAGTCCATAGGTACGATACCTTGTTGTAAAGAATTATTAAAAAGAAAGGTAAGGATATCAACCAACTCAGCTGCCAAACTCTTTATAAAGATAAGGGGAATGTTGTCAATGCCAACTGAAGTAGAAATTTTAAAACTTTTTATCGTAGCTAGAACTTCTGAAGATGAAAATATAATATCTGAGTTTTTAACAGCGGTAAGTGATAGATCTAGATTTTCCTGGATCCTGAAAACTCTTGAGAATTGTTTATTAAAGGCATTAGCCATTTCTGATTCATTGGATATCAATATGTCATCAACAATAAGGGGTCCAACATTGGTTTGTGAATTTTTTAATGAACCAATGTAATTGAAAAAGGACTTTTTGTTATCTTTTTAACAAGGTTTTTTTCTAGATTCTTCTTTGCAGTCAGTATCATTAGCTTAGTTTTTTTTATTTTATTTTAAACCTTTGCCAATTTTCTGCAGTTTTATTTTTATTATATTTATTAAAGGCCCTTTTCTTTCTCAGTATGGATTTCCTTATGGAGTTGTTAAACCAAACAGGATTGAGTTTATTATTTATATATTTAATTCAATCAGGTACCCAAGTATTAATACAGAATTGCAACTTAGTTTTTATATTATTCCAGATTTCCTCAACGGAAAGATGTTCTAATTCTTTTTTCCAGTTCCAATTTAGTAAAAAGTTTTGGATTTCAGCATAATTTGCTTTATTATAATTTTTCATTTTAGTAATTCCTTTATTTTCATGAACAGTAACAGATAGTTCCCAATAAAGTGTATTATGATCAGATAAACCAATAGGTTCCAAAATAATTGGGTCTTTATAGTATTGTATTGTGTTTGTAAATATTAAATCTAGAATATTATTATTTCTAGTAGGAAGAGTTACAATTTGATCCAACCCTAAAACAAAAATAATTTCCAAAAAATCTCTCTCATTCTGTGATGTGCCACTAAAGGAACTCCAATCTATTCCCGGGAAGTTAAAATCACCCAATAAGAGGGGATATGAGGAAATATTTCTTCATGGAAAGGGTGGTGGATATCTGGAACATCCTTCCAGCAGAGGTGGTGGGTACTGAAATGGTAGCAGGTTTCAAACAAGCAATGGATAGACACAGGGGGACCTTAGTAACAGGGCTGGGGGGGTGGTAAGGCCAGAGATCAATCAGAGTCTACAGTACTACAGTAGGTAGGGACATTAGGGCAGACTAGGTGGGAAAAGAGGTCCTTTTCTGCCAACAGCTTCTATGTTTCTCTGTTCTGTGTTTCTATGGGTGCAGGGAGACAGAGTGAAGAAAAGTGGTAGAGCAGTGATCTGTTGAAAACCAATGATAAAACTCCATTGCAGAGGGAAAACATGTTTTTTGGCAGTCTTCCCCTCTTTCCTCCTCTGTTGGCAAAAACTCAACATAGCTCTGCTATACAGCTGTAACAGTCCAGGTCCTGCCTCCCGACTGTTTTCATCACCAACTGAAATTCTCTGTTTTAAACAGGGCCACATTTTTACTTGATTGACAGCTCTTCTAAGTTAATGATTTTGGAACTGCTGAGCCAGTATTTGAGACGGGCTCTTCTTTAATTGGAGGGACTGGAACCGTAGTCTACAGTGACTGCCAGTCTATAGTTAATTATCAATTCAGTTGTCAAGCATCTGGGCTTGTGGAGGTGTTTGAGGCAGTTGTCCAGCTGTCTTGAAATCCTTTATAATACTGTAGACCCATAAATATGCATGTAACGTTTAAAGAGCCACTCTGCACTTTAGCATGTGCTTTCATAAACAAGATGTTTTAGCTGTACAATTTACTAGAGAACACATTTTTAAATGCTCAATGTTCCTTTTCAAGATTTACAGCACATCTTGGCAGTCCATCTAAAAAGTCTGTATAGAAAACATTTGCCTCTCCCGTTAACCTCACAGCGCCTTTGTTTATGACATCACACTGCTTACCATGACAACAGACTATGATATCACAAAGACCACTTGTGTGATTAGCAGGGGAAAGTCAGCTACAGTTTGAAAGACTCAGTGAAATAATTTGTACATTACCTACAATATTTAGTAGACCAACAGCAGGGGAAAATAAAGAAAATAAATAACGACAGGCTATTAACATTAAAACATAACTGGTGTAAATCTAGTGTTTTCAACCTTTTTATTATAATAGAGAGTTGCTCTTTAATTTGCGGTCACCTTGTCCCGCTCCCATTAGCGCCAATCAATTATAGCGGCTGTTATTGGCCACTAAGTTACCATCAGCTGACAGCTAGCACTGTCATATTCATTCCTTCTTTTGCATCTCTGTTTGATGTGCTATAATAGAGAATGTCACTGGTATGTTGGCTCGGTAGTGCCCCTAAAAATGCAGAGAAGCGTTATTTTGCAGCACTGCAGACCTCTGATATGGATGTCAAAATTTTAGCTGTCACAGCTGGGGTTTCTAGATTAATGGAAGAAAATATAACTGACAAGCTATGGACTGCTTCATCACCCCCCAAGAGAAAAATAATACATTACAGTGTGTATTCCCCAGAGGTTCGATTCGAGATAGGTGAGTATGCCTGTCAAAGAGGAGTCGTGAATGCTATTCATTGCTATGAATCAAAATACAAATCAAAAATGAATGAGACCACAATACAGACCTTTAAGAGGGATTACTTGTTGTAATTGAAAGAAACCCCTGACCCTGGGAATGTGGCAAGCACACTACCTATTAAACTCCTAGGCCATCCCCCCACCTTGATGGTGGAAGTTGAAAATGAATTTAACAATATTGTCCATGCCCTGAGAGCAAAAGGGACAGTGGTAAACAGCTAGGTTCTTGCAATGATAGCCAAAGGTATTGTCAAAACCACCCACCAGCAAATGCTTGCCAAGAATGGCGGATCGCTGGCATTTTCATGCTAGTTACCCTGGTTATTTTTGAGTAAAATGGGCTACATCAAGTGAAAGGGTACAAAAGCTGCAAGAACCACCCCCCCCCCATTCATTTTAATTCTTTAAGGTGCCAGTTTCTAAAGTGAAGTGCCAATGCTGCTAGCCAGAAGCTGATTCCAACAAAGTTGGTAATCGATCTGGATGAGACTGGTGTGAATTTTATCCCTTGTTTGAAGTGGGCAATGAAGTGCACTGGAAAAAAACAAATTGAGGTTTCAGGGCGGGTGGTAAAAGGCAGGTCACTGTGGTTCTTGCATGCACCCTGTCTGACCACTACCCCCCCCCCCAGGTAATCTACCAGGGAAGGAATGCTCAGTGTCATCCTGCATTCAAGTTCTCTGACAACTAGAACATAACCCACACAGAAAATCATTCGGATAATACTGAGACAATGAATCATGTACAAGGATGCTGTCCTTGTACCCTATATTTCCCATTTAAAGAAAACAGACAACATTCCAAATGAACAAAGATCAATACTTATTCTTCATTTATTCAGGGGTCATACTACAGAGGAGGTCATTGCAAACTTTGACATCACATAATTCCAGTGCTTTTTCCAGTATCCAGCAGTGATTTACTGCAGCCCTTGGACAGTACAGCTAACAAGCTTTTCAAGGATGAACTGAAACACCAGTTCACTGATTGGTATTCTTCTGTTATAGCAGACCAGCTAAAAACTGGGACAAGGAGTTCGGACATATCAATGGATCTCAGAACAGCTGCTCTTAAAAGCCGACATGCACAGTGGCTAGTTATCAGCTTATTGAAATTGTCAATTAGAAAGGAGGACTATGTATGTGGCTTTGAGCTGGAATTCTGAAGGCTCACACTGACTGCTTGAACAGCAGTGGGCACCGTACCTGCAGGCTAGTTGTTAAATAGTATTTTATGTCTTGTACTCAGCTTTGTTTTTATTTTTCAGACCCTGTGAGTGATGTACCTTGATCAGATGCCTGGCATCCGATGCCCAATACTGTTTTTTCAGGAAAATACACCTAAAAGGCTATTTTGCCAGTCAACAGACTCATCACAAGGAACAGACTTATACTCTTGGCGAACAAGAACCCAACACAATGGTACTGACACCAGAAATATGAGAGCTTTCAAGTTTGGATGAGAAAATAATGCCTTCACATAACTCACTAAATATGCTATGTTAAACACTGAGGCACTTGAATACCTATTCACAGTCAAAGTGCTATCTAATATGTCTAGTGAAATAGAAAGCATTTACTATAATAGAACTGACATAATGAATGTGTTGGGTGATTGAGAGAATAGCATTAAACTGGATTTACAAGAAATAAAAAAAAAATAGCTACATACGTTTCAAACCAGTGTCAACCTTTTGCGCTAAATTTAATAATGTCAGTGGGGTCTGGTATTGAATGTGAACATAAAAGTATAAAAAGAAAAAGATAAAAATCAGAATTTTAATTGCCAAGGAAAGGCATGCCTTGTGGGAGTTACAACAGATGAAAGGTCTTGTAATTAAGGCAGCCAATAAAGGTGGCAATGTAGTTATATATGACTGAAGGGCCTATGTTAAGATGGTAAAGGACTTAGTCTCATACGAGAATGGATATTGCCCTTTACAAGGCAACCCTACTAACACCTTCAAAAATAAACTCTGGCTAGAGCCAGTAGGACTGTAGATGAGGAATTTGGGCCAGATTGGTTCCATTGTAGGAGGGTGGTCCCTTGTGAAGCACCACAACAAGCAAGTTGCCAAATCCGAGCGATAGGAAAGAGAACAATGCTAAAGATCAAGTAGGGTCTGTCATTTCTACAGCAGGTAGAGAAAATGGGCAGACTGGGTTGGCCTAGTGATCCTTATCTACTGTAAATTTCTATGCTTAAAGTGTGGCTCTTGTGATATGCATAATGCAAGGATCCTGATAAAAAAGTGAAATGCAATCATATGGTTAAGTTTACTTGTGTGACTATAATTGAAAGCAAACTTAATGCATAAAAACCCGATTAAACAGTACTATCCAATAACCTCCTTAGTAAAGCAAAGCAAAAAAATAATAAAGAACTTATTCTCAGAATGATCCTTTACTCGCAGCATTGTGGCTATGTTTTAAGGGTCTTAATGGAGCCTCTTTTGTGCAATCCTCAGGATGGATGGATTGTTTACAGTTTAAACTCCCTTCTACAAGGAAAGTGTGAGGTGGGAATGCAGCAGTTGGTGTTCATCTTCAAATATTTTCTATGGCAAACACAGTGCCAAGCATCTCTTATACTAACCAGGAGGTAGCAACCGAAATCATGGTTGGACAATTGTAAGTCTTAATTAGGTAGCTTTATTAAGCGAGAGGAATTGCTAATAATGGAGACTGAAGCTTTCCATAACTAATGGGGAAAACCTTTCGATACCCCCATAATGTCAATAGAAATACTGTATAGCAGAAACTGTGTAAAAGAAGTGCATATAATAAGGAGGCGGGTCCTAGGTGTAGGGAATAATGACATGATATTTTTGTGAATATTGTATTATAATTTGCAAACTGATTTTAAAATAAAAAATTCTTTGACTTTTGCATTAAGTTCAATGGGATCTTTAACTTCCACCTGGACAACCAGACATGTGGACAGAAGGAACCTTGGTTTATCATCTCATGCAAAGGCTAGCACCTCAACATCAGTGTAGTACATCCCATACCCAGGTGCTACACTACAGTATCAATACTGGGTAGTAGCCCAATTTCCTGGTGTGGAGCACCAACCTATATCCTTCTGGGCCAAGAGGCATGCATGCAACCTGTTGAGTCAATAACATCAAATATCTAATATGCTCACAACAACAAAGAACTGGATATTGATGAGGATTGGATGGCCCCTCAAGGCCCACCTCTTTCACTTATCCAAAGCCAGTGTTCATTATCTCTGCATAAGTGAGAGTAATGACTATTAACCATTCACTCCAGAGCAAGAAACAAATTCAAGTTACAAAAGAGCAGTTTCATTGTTCCTCCATTAAGAGTCTTAATCACAGCCATGAAAGAAAATAGAGCAGCGGAGGCACCGAGGTTTGGCACTAGGTTTCAGAGCTATGATTTGAATCTGCCTCAAATAAGTAAGTGTCTAAAATGTGTATTTTCTTGATTTTGATTATGAATATAATGTCTATGAAAGAGATCAGATTGACAGCACCACATCATTGAATGGTCATTGACTAGAAGTGGTATCTCCCATAAAGGATGCTGGCACCAGACTCTGTGCTGCTGGAGGTATCTGAATGGATGGCAACTAGTGGTGACTACAGGCTGGTGGATGGTGGCTACTTATTGCAGGCTTCTTGTACATGGATCTTCGATCCTCCCTCACCCTGCCAGCCCTTGAGAAACCTGAGTCCATTCCCAACTAGGGTCACCAGTGTGGCAGGAGGAAGATGCCCAGTGCCTCAGCCCTTCATGCCACTAGGCTAGCATGCTAGGTGCACCTTGAAGATCGTTGACCTTAGGCTTGATTGAGAGTTGGACTACAAGTAATCCAGGATGCTGGCCACAGGGCAAGAGAGGGTGTCAAGCTCCCTGCCCTGGCACCAAATGGAAAAAGCACTACCATTTGAACGCATAACACTGACAAGTTGACTCCTTCAGAGAGACCTTTACAACATGGAGGACCTTGTCAGAGGGACCCAAAGACTGGAACTCTAGCCACTCAGGAATCAATACAAATGGCAATAATGGCAGACTGCAGGTAATTGCAAAATATGCAAATCATGTGATATACTCATATTATCACTGTTGTGTTCCTTTGTTGTCAATAACAAGAAAAACTAATGATATTTGGTGTGTATGTTTCCTTTAACTAAATTAGCTCTGTTTTAATATGGCTCTGTAATTTGCAAGCTGTAGTAAATCATAGCGCTCACTATCAGAACAAAAGGGTTACAAACGCTTACATCTTCTGTTATTGCAAATCCCAGAATCTCCTGCAGCTGGCCATAGAACAGTGTGCACCAGTGAGAGGTTCAGTAGCCTGCTTTGCATGCTAGAGTTTATATAAATTCATGGAGTGGGTCCAACCCAGCCAACCTCAGTATAAAGAAAGAAAATGTAGTTTAAATGGGAGAAGCCCAGTACCAATCACGGCATCCTGGAGGTGGATCCAGAATTAAAGAGGTACGCACTAATGGTGGGTCAGGTGGACCTCATAGGAGTGGGGTGCGTGTGAAAGTTACACTGCTGTTCATATATGAAAACAAGGCTAACCAATGATACTTAGTAAAATAAAATGTATAAGAATTGCAGGCATGGGTGTTACCAGGGTTTATGTTCTGTAACAGGTACATTTGGGCTTCTGCCTAGGGAAAGTGCATGATCCTATATGAGATGAGTTGCCTATCTATTCCTCCTCATCTGTTGCTTGTGCTGTACTGTATGATAGCTGGTGTATATGTTCCTTTTAACTGAATTAGCTGTTTTAATGTGACTCTGTAATTTGCAAGCTGTAGTAAATTGTAGCAATCACCATCAGAACCAAAGGGGTTATTAATACTTTTTACATCTTCTGCTACAACAAATCCTAGAATCTTCTGCAGCTGGCCTTAGAACAGTATGCAGCAGTAAGAGACTCAGTAGTCTGCATTGTATGTTAGAGTTTATGTAAGTTCTGATATTTTATTTGCTCGCCCTGTCATCCTCCCTGGGTCATGTACAGTTACACAGGGATGATCTAACTGGAGATTAAACGAAAGCTCTATCATGCACTGTGGGCTATTGAATCTCCCACTACTGTCTACTGTTGTGATGTAGCTAATAATACCCCCACCCACACACACAAACATCACAATGGCATTCACAGCAGTTGTTTTAAGATCAGTATACTTGTTGGAGTTCCTCTATTGCTTGCACTGTACTGTAGGATAGTTGGTGTGTATGTTTCCTTCAACTGAATTAGCTGTTTTAATGTGGCTCTGTAATTTGCAAGATGTAATAAAGCGTAACAATCACCATCAGAACAAAAGGGATTATTAAAACATTTTACATCTTCTGTTACTACAAATCCCAGAGTCTCCTGCAGCTAGCCTTAGAACAGTATGCAGCAGTGAGAGATTCAGTAGCCTGCATTATATGTTAGAGTTTATGTAAGTTATGATATTTTGTTTGCTGGTCCTGTCATCCTCCCTGGGCTATGTTGACTCACACAGGGATGATCTAACTGGAGATTAAGCAGCAGCTCTATCACGCACTATGGGCTATTGAATCTCCCACTGCTGCCTACAGCTCTGATTTAGCTGATAATGCAATCCCCCCACAACACACACACATATCACAAAGCCATTCACAGCAGTTGTTTTATGATCAGTATACTTGCTGGAGTTACTTCAAAGAAACAGGACTTGATTCTGTGTTTTTGTTTCTTTTTTTCCCCACTTTCTACTTAAAATGAATGGGAAAAAAGTCACAATTTAAGCAAGGCAGTCAGACACAATGGGCAGAACAGTGGGTGGAAACTTAGGAAGGATTGTGGAGTCCCTTTACTCATCCTAAAAGGCAGTCAGCACAGTGAGAGGGACAGTGGGTGGGAAATTTTGCTCATCCCAAAATGAGTACAGGGTTATGCCCACTGCAGCCCTAATGAACTTAAATTTCTCCTGTAAGCAGCCCTAAGTTCTTGCGAAATCACACACAATGAGTGTGGTTTCATTTGGACAGAAAATCTTGTAGCTCCAGAATTACAAGCACTACAGAATGTGCATACAGATTTAGCAAGAGCACTGAATGTATTTGGAGTTATTCCATTGACAGACACATTTTCCCAATTTCTTCTTAAAACAGGAGGTTGCCAAACTGAAGTCATATTTGAGGGATGCAGGAGACCTCATTGCTAAATTCAGTGAGCTGTCTGAGAAAATGATTATATATGGATTTCCACAGATGTAGGCACTCCCTCTACATTACGCTAGCATCTGGCAAGAAGACAGAATCATGGCAGTAGCATGTGCTAAGGAATAGTACCATGAGAAGCTCTAAAATGTTTTTTTAGTGGAAGTCATTTTCTTTATTTTGACACACAATTGTTTTGAGTTTAATGAAATACTTTTTTTAAAAACCAGTGTGTGACATGTTTGAATAAGGCCTTGTTCCAGTTATTATGCAGAAAGTGTTTAAATGCAAGCATCTGTTCTAGTCTCTCCTTTCCTGTCTCTTGTCTGTCTGGTTGCACAACCAGAATTTCTTGTGAGACCTAAGACTTGATCACCACGATGGTCTTGCAATTCTCTGCCTCTCGCTATCTCTCTGCCTTCTCTTGCTGTTGTCTTTTATCCTCCCTTGCATATCTGTGGTTATAAAAATATGTGTGAACCTTTGTGTAAAAATGTAACTGATACTGAGATCCCTTTGTGTAAAAATGGATATAGTTATACTGTTGAAATGATTACAAAAACTGAAATTCAAGGGATTAACCTGAAATTCTGGTTTGAAAAGTATTTCCAGAGCTGTGAACAAGAAGCTAGTTCTGGGTCACAATGTTCTTTTTGAGGCACCTGCTGAAACTGTCAAGAACACTGAGAAGCAGAATGTTCCCTTAACAAGCTCCCTGCAAGGGCTTGATATGAAAAGAGATGCAGTGTTTTGCAAGATGGAGCGACAGAGACTGAGAAACTACGATTTGAAACTAAGAAGAAACAATCAAAAAGACCGGTTTTCTCTGTTTGAACTGCCATTGTAAATAGATATGCTGAGCAATTTTTAATTTTTATTTTTACTGTTATTAACAATAATAAAATGCTATTTGCAAATTGTGAAACTGCTCCTGGTTTTCCTATGCTTCATGATCTGTGCCTCGATGACACAGTGAAAACACGGTGAGGACCAGTATGACCCCATCATATGTCTATTCATGGGGTTTTGGGAGCAGGAGTAGGTATTGGCAGAGGACTTTCATATGCAGATGATGTCATCCAGTGGCTTCAGTACACTGAATACATCATCTACACTTTGAAAGGAAGTGAAGAGATAGCAGATGAATTCATCTCATGGTTTAAATATTATCTTCATGAATCTCAGATTCACTGCAACTGTGAAAAGAAAGGAACTGATTTTTTGGATATTACACTTGTCGGGAACATGAGAAGTTAGTATAGACTAGGGGTTATTGGAAATCAGCATGTACAAACTCTTTGTCCAAAAGTGAACACCCCCTGAAATTGAAAAATTCTGTTCCATTTGGCCTATATTTATGAATAAGGCATAATGGTAGTGAGGAAGAGGATTTTCATAACTGACAGGAGAGCGCAGAGATTTCTAAATAGGGGGTATGAAAGAGAGTTACTGGAAAATACCTTACAAAAGTAGTGGGCAAGCAAGCTGTATGGTGCTGAGCAATGGGGATCACTCTGGCATGCTGGTGACCCTTGTTAGTGCCCCACACTTGGGACATCAGGAGTGGAGGCCAGCAGGGAGGAAAAGAGAGCATCCTTTGGACACTTTCCTCCTGGGGGCGAGGGAACTTGTACTGCCACTCTGTAGCTACTCCTGGTGTTGGGTTGTGGAGGTGCTGTTGATGGTGTGAGTGACCACAGGCCATCTGACACCCCCTTCCAGGTCAGCTGTGTGTGCTTGTGAGCAACTGGGGTGGGAGTGGGCGGAACACAGAAAAAGGGAAAAATGCCACAATGGAATGCCTAATGATGGCTGCTCTGCCCCTTCCCATGCCTGGACCCTCTTCCTTGATATGCCCAATGTTCACACCTCCTCTGGACACCACATATACGCTCCCCCAGTAGGCCATGATATGGCCCTAGGAAGGGGCAAGCTGGCCAATGGAGAGCAAAGAACAGGAGCTCTCAGATGCATTCACTGTGACGAAGGCTAGGGACAAGCCAGTCTTGAACATGTCTGAAGGTCTGGATTACATGTGTGACCCACCGGGGTGCTAAGAGGAGGACTGAATCTGGTGGGAGACAGAGGTGGTGATGTGGAGACCTGAAGGGGAGTAGTACTGGGAGGCATGGTAGGAACAAAAACAAAAAAAAGTAGTGGACATGGACAGAAAACAACTGTTGAGGAAGAAAAAACAATATAAAAAGGAACATAGAAACAGACATAGAAGGAGACTGCCAGGTCCATCTAGTGTGCCTGATGTATTTGTCTTTTCCTACCCCCTCTTAGCTGCCCTTTGGTGAGAGAGATCCCTTGTGTCTATCCCATGCATTCTTGAATCCCACAACTGTGTCTGCCCCCCCACCTCTGGGGGCATGCTATTCCAGGTCTCCACAACCCTTTCTGTGAAGAAAAACCTCCTGACATTGGTAGAAAATCTCCCTCCCTTTAGCCTTAGATCATGTCCCTGGTTCTGCTGCTCTCCTTGAAGTTAAAAAGTTCCTGCATCTGCACCTTGTTAATGCCTGTATGTATTTGAATGTTTCGAACATGTTATCCCCCCTCTTTTCTCTGCTTCAGGGAATACATGCTCAGTTCTCTCAGTCTTTCTCCATAGGACATCTCATGCAATCTGGGAATCATTTTTGTCACCTTTCTCTGCATTGTTTCCATCTGGTCAATGTCCTTTTTGAGGTGAGGCCACCAAAACTGGACACCGTACTCGAGGTGTGGCCTGACCAGTGATCTGTACATGGATAGGACCACCTCCCTCCTTCTGCTTGTGATTCCCCTCTCAATGCATCCCAGCATTCTACTGGCCTTCAGTGATGCCTTCTCGCACTGTTTTCCCATTTTCAACTTGTCTGAGATCATGATTCCCAGATGACACTCCTGGTTTGAGGTAGCTAGTCTTTTCCCTCCCAAGTAATATGCCTTCCTTGGATTCCTTTTGCTTATGTGCATGACTTTGTACTTTATGGCATTGAATCTCAGTTACATAAAGATAGAAACATAGACTTTGATGGCAGATAAGGATCACTTGGCCCACCTAGTCTGCCCATTTCCCTACCTACTGGATAAGCTGCAGATCCTAGTTAACCAACAGCCTATTTCTTCCTACCCACCACAAGAATTGCCTTATGTCTGTCCCATGCATTCTTGAATTCTCCCACAGTTTTAGACCCCACAACCTCCTCAGGATGGCAGTTCCATGCATCCACCACCCTCTCTGTGAAAACATACTTCCTCACATTGCCCCTGAGCTGTGCCCCCTCTATCTTCAAATTGTGTCCCCTTGTTCTTGCACATTTCTTTTTATGAAAGATGCTACCCTCTTGGACTTTGTTGATTCCACTGAGGTACTTAAAAGTTACTGTCATGTCCCTCCTCTTTGTGTCATCTGCAAAGTGGCATACCTTTCCTTCGAGTCCCTCTTCAATGTCACTTATAAAGACATTAAAATGGATTGTACCCAGTACTGAACCCTGCGGTGCCCCACCAGTAACCCCTCTTTTTTCAGAGTGGACTCCATTTACTATTACCTTCTGTGTCCCGTTGTCCAGCCAATGTTTTACCCAGGCTACCACCCTGGGACCCACTCCTAGGCTGGCTAATTTATTAATCTTTTGTGTGGGACTGTGTCAAATGCCTTGCTAAAGTTTAGGTAGGCCATGTTCACAGCCCCTCTCTGGTCTACTACTTTGGTCACCCAGTCAAAGAAATTGATTAGATTCGTCTGACATGACCTTCCCACTGTGAATCCATGCTGCCTTTTGTCCTGCGCCCCACTGGCCTCTAGGTACTCAACAATTCTTTCCTTCAGAAGTGAGTAAATCATTCTCCCTAACACAGAGGTCAAACTGACAGGTCTGTAGTTTCCTGCTTCTGTCTTGCTCCCACTTTGGTGAAGGGGAATCACATCCACATAGTAAGGATTAGGAAGGAGGGGGGTTGGGTGGAAGCAGGGTATGATAAGGCGGAAGCACTAAATGAGTACTTCTGCTCAGTATTTACTAAAGAGAAGAGGGGGGTGACACCCAAGATGGGTGAAATGGCAGACGCAGGGGGGGAAGTGGTGACAGATGGGGAAATCATGGAGGACAGAGTTCGAGAGGGTTTGAAGGCACTGAGGGTGGACAAGGCACCAGGCCCAGATGGCATCCACCCCAGGGTACTGAAGGAGCTGGCAGAGGTCCTTGCAGGACCTTTGGCAGACCTATTTAATGCCTCACTACATTCTGGGGTGTGTACCTCAGGACTGGAGGATGGCTCATGTGGTGCCCCTCCACAAGAGTGGCCCCAAGGATGAACCGGGAAACTACAGACCAGTGAGCCTCACATCCATCGTGGGTAAGCTAATGGAGACTATCCTGAAGGAGAGGCTGGTGGCCTCTTAGAGTCCAAAGGACTACAGGACAGCAGACAGCATGGCTTCATCGTGGCCGATCCTGCCAAACCAACCTGGTCAGGTTCTATGACTGGTAACTAGGCACTGGACGGGGACATGCAGTGGATGTCCTGTATCTGGACTTCAGTAAGGCATTCGACTCAGTGCACATGGAAGGCTGGGAAGGAAGTTAGTAGGCACAGGGGCAGGTGCAATGCTGGTGAGATGGGTAGGAAACTGGCTGCAGGGAAGGCAACAGAGGGTGGTGGTGGGTGGGGAGCTCATACCCAAGGGCAGTGACTAGGTGGTGTCCCACAGGGCTCAGTGTTGGGACCAGTGTTGTTTGGGATATTCATTGCAGACATATCATGGGACATCAAGAGCAAGATCAGTCTGTTTGCTGATGATACCAAGGTTGGCGCGGTGGTGGATGACCTAGGGGATGGCAGGGGTTGCAGGATGATCTGGCAAAGCTTGAAAACCTGGTCAGACACCTGGCAACTGGCTTTAATGCCAAAAAGTGCAAGGTGATGCATTTGGGATGAAGAACCCAAGGAGGACTTACCAGCTAGGGGGAGTGCAGCCCAGGCAGAGGAGGAGAAGGATCTGGGTGTGCTCATCACAGGGTCAATGAACAACTCAGCACAGTGTAGGAAGGCAGCTGCAAAGGCCAACAAAATGCTGGGTTGTATTGCAGAGGTATATCCTCAAGGAGGAGGAGGTGATTCTGCCACTGTATAGGTCATTAGTTAGACCACACCTGGAGTACTGCGTGCAGTTCTGAGTCCGTATCTGAAAAGGGACATTAAGTTACTGGAGGAGTGCAGCGGAGGCACAAAGATGATCAAGGGTCTGGGGACTTATCATATGAGAGGAGGTTGAAGGAGTTGAACATGTACTCACTGGAGGAGAGGAGAGACAGGGGACATGATTGAAACCTTTAAATACATGAAAGGAATAAACAAGACAGGTACAGAGGGGCTGTTCAAAGTAGGGAGGGAGGCCACCAGGGGCCATGATATGAGACTGGAGCGAGGAAGGTTCAGGAGGGAGATGAGGAGACACTTTTTTACAGAGAGGGTGGTGGCTGGGTGGAATGCGTTACCTGCAGAAGTGGTATGCAGTAGAACAGTGGACTGCTTCAAACTAGGATGGGACAGGACAAGGGGGAGGGTTAATGAAGGGGAAGGGTGGAAGGGAGGGGCAGCTGCAGAATAAGGGGTGCTAGCTGCACATTCGAGCAGACTTGATAGACCTCTAGGCCTTTATCTGCTGGCAAATTTCGTATGTTCGTATGTTCGTATCCACCCTCCTCCAGTCCTCAGGTACCACACCATCTTCCCATGATTTGCTTAAAAGGGTAGTCAGTGGTGTCACTAGTTCTCCCCTTAATACTTTTAGAATTCTGGGGTGAATCCCATCAGGCCCCATTGCTTTGTTTACCTTCAGTTTTAGGAGTTGTTTCAGAACCCTTTCTTCTGTGAAAGGACTGGGATCGACCTCCCTCTCCAGAGTGCTTCTATTGACTGGATTAGGTACCTCCCTCTCCTTTGTGAATACTGAGCAGAAATATTCATTCAGTATCCCTGTTTTTTCACTGTCCCTCTCTGCCCACCCACCATCCATTCTATTCAGCCTCACTATCCCTCCCTTTGTTTTTCTTTCGCTCCCTAATGTACCTATAAAAGGTTTTATCCCCCTCCTTAACTGAGTTGGCTATCTTTTCCTCAGTTTGAGCCTTTGCTATTCTGACTGCTTTCCCTGTTTCCTTCTGCTATAACTGGTACAGTTCTCTGTCCTGCTCCTTCTGTGTTTCCTTATACTTCCTAAATGCTATCTTTTTCTCCCTAACCTTCCCTGCCACCTCTTTTGAGAACCATAGTGGCTTTTAATTTCATTTTGATTTGTTTATTTGCTTCACACAAAGGCTTGTTGCCTCTGTGATGGCAGTTTTGATGTTTCCCCATTGTAGCTCCACATCTCCTTCTTGCCTGTTTGCTAGTGCTTTTCTAAGGCACTCTCCCATTTTGACAAAGTCATCCCTCCTGAAGTCCAGTACCCTCACTTTTGTATGGCTTGACTCTGCACCTGAATTTATCACGAACCACATTGTTTGGCGGTCACTTGTTCCCAGATGGCTACCCACTTCTAGATCCGAAATCCTCTCACTGTCCCTATTTGAGAGTATGAGGTCTAAGATTGCTCCTTCCTGAATGGGTTCCAATACTAGGTGTCTGAGGCATGACCCCTGTAGGGCACCAAGAATGGCCCTGCTCTTGGATGTGGCTGCAGCAAAGGTGTTCCAGTTAACAGCTGGCATAGTCAGGTCCCCCATCAACAATATGTCCCCTTTCTCTGCCATCCTAAGGATGCCTTCTATCGTATCCTTGTCAATTCCCTCCCCCTGAGATGGGGGTCTGTATACAACCCCTGTGAGGACTGAGGTGCCATTTCCAGTCTCTAAGGTGACCCACAGTGCCTCCTCTCCTCCCTGTTTACTCTCTTGTTCTGTTGCTTTAATCCCTTCCCTTACATAGAGAGCTACTCCTCCCCCTCTTCTTCCCTCCCTGTCTCTCCTGTAGGTTGTGTACCCTGGTATGTTAACATCCCAGTCATGGTTCTCTGTGTACCATGTTTCTGTCACTGCCACAATATCCAGGCATCCCTCTTTCATCAAGGTCACCAGTTCAGTGAGCTTGTTACCCAGACTATGGGCATTGGTACTTATTACCCTCCATTTCTTGATGGACTTACACTTTTTTGCCCCATCTCTGTCCTTACTGCCTTTGTCATTTTCTCCATTTACCCCTGCCCTTTTCCCTATTGACATCTCTATCTTGGCACGATTCCACTCAACAAGGATTTGGTGAATAGGTTTGCCAGTGGTGTTGCCATGCTCCAGACCATTCTTCACATTTCTTGTAGTCTGATTCCTTCTTGCCTACTCCTTCTATATTGTCAAGCCTGTTACATATCTTGGTGTTAGCCACGAACAGACAAACATTTCCCTCTAGTCCATTAGTGATGTCCACTATGAATACATCGAAGAACAGAGGCACCAGTACTGAGCCTGGGGCACTTCACTGGTCATCATACCCTCTGATGATAGTGCTCTATTTACCTGTACCCTCTGGGTTCTGCCCTGTGGCCAATTTTGTACCCATTTAAGCCCTTTTGGGCCAACCCCTGATTAGTCTAACGTCTTACCAGTCTTCTGTGAGGAACTAAGTTGAAGGCCTTGTTAAAGTGTAGGTAGACCACATCTACTGCCCCACCATCATCCACAAATGTTGTAATGCAGTTGAAGAACTTGACCAGATTTGTCTGGAATGGTCTTCCCACAATGAATCTGAGCTTGAAATGAGTTTTGGATCCTGCTGGCTGCTAGCTTCAAGGATTGCTGTAATCCTCTGTTTGAGTAGCATCTCCATCAATTTCTCCACTATAGACATGAGGCTTACTGGTCTATAATTTCCAGACTCTTCCCTGCTGCCTGATTTGTGTAGTGGGACTACTGTTGCTCTTTTCCAGTCTTCAGGCACCACTCCACTCAACAAGGATTTGGTAAATAGGCTTTCCAGTGGTGCTGCCAGTTCTAACCCCAGTTCTTTTAAGATTCTGGGATGCATCGTGTCCGATCCCATGGCCTTGTCCACTGTCAGTTTATTCAGTGCCTCCACTACTTTGACCTATGTGAAGGGGCTAATATTGACCCCTGGACCAGAGGTGCTGTGTTTTGAGATTGCTGGGCCATTTACTGTGTCCTCCTAGGTAAACACTGAGCAGAAGTACTTGTTTAGGATTTTTGCTTTTTCCGGGTCATCTTCTGTTGTTTTCCCTTCCCCTGTAGCAATCTTCATTATACTCCCTTCTGCCTTCCTTCTTTCTCTGATATATCTAAAGAAGGATTTGTCACCCCTCTTTGTCCCCTCTGGTAGCTTTGCTTCCATCTGGTCTTTAGCCTGTCTTATCCTTTTGTTGGCTTCTCTCATTTTTACCTTGTATTAATTCCAGTCTTTTTCCATCTTAGATTCTTGGTATATCTTGTGCTGCTTTTTTTTCTTTTACTATGGTTGCCACTTCGTTGGAAAACTATAGAGGATTTGTTTCTTCTTTTCACCTTGCTAAAATTCCTAGCACATTGGTCAGTGGCTTTCTTGATCGCTTGCTTATGTCTCCCCCACATGACCTCAATCTCCTCCTCTTGCGTTTTAATCAAGTAATGTCTTATAGTGGTTCTTATTTTTTGGAAGTCAGCTTTCCTAAAATTTAGCACCTTTATTTTTGAGTGTCAGGTGTCCTCTGTTATGATTACTTTGAAGCTAATCATACGATGGTTGCTGTTTCCCATATGGCACCCCACATTTATTTCCTTAACCCTCTCAGTGTTTGTGAGAACCAGGTCAAGAATGGCATCTCCCCTTGTTGTGGTTTTGATAAGAAGACCCAGTCCTGCACCCTGTAGAGACAATAAGAATTCCATGTTTCTTGTTGTTGCAACATTTGTATGCTCCAGTTTATATCTGAAAGGTTGAAGTCCCCCCACCAGAATCACTTCACTTCTAGCAGTCATTTTGTAAATATATTTTATTAAGTCTTTTGTTCCCTTTTTCTCCCTAGTTTGGAGGTCTGTAAACAACTCCAGTTTTGAAGGTTTTTCCCATCCCTATATCTGCTGTTAGCCACAGTGACTCGGTGACCCCAGGGTGTTCCTGCACTTCAATGGCTTTTATTTCCTCCCAAATGTAAATGGCTACTCCCCCTCTTTTTTTACCTTTTCTGCCTTTCCTGAACAGGTTGTATGCAGGTATAGCTGTGTTCCAGCTGTGGTTTTCTGTAAACCATGTTTCTGTTATGGCCACCCAGTCTAACCTTTCCACTTCCATGATGGCCATGAGTTCAGGTAGTTTGTTTGCTAGGCTCCTGGTGTTTGCAACCATCACTTTCCAGGAACATGTCTTCCCTTTTGTATGTGGTTGCATCCTCTTCCTGGACTGATCCAAATTGCTGCATTCATCTGAGAGGTAGTGCAAGTTGCTAGTGCCTTGGGGAATGGGAATGGCATGTAAGACATTGTAAGTTGCGAGTATCATGGGGAATGGTAATTGGTACTTTGGCAGATGAGGTGTGTGTTGTCTGCATTTCCCTTTCTGGAGATGTATGTGTATCTATGGATTTTTAGGGAGTGGTGACAAGCCCATCAACAGTGGTGGTGTGAGTTGTTACCATCTCCCCTTTTTAGTTTAAATAAGCTGGATGAACATCACATTTTTGTCCAAGTGCGCACACATCTTCCCTGTTTAGGTGCAGGCCATCATATTTAAAATATGGTCTTTCCCAGAAGTTCAATCAGGTACCTACATGGTGGTATCCTCTGTCCTGGCACCATTCACACAGCCATGAGTTGAACTCTCCAGCTTCAACCTCTCTGACTCACTTGATGCCTTCTCCTTTTTTTCATACTGGCAGAACTTCTGAGAAGGCTAGATTGGACAGAAGGAAAGACAGTTCACCGGTTAGTTCCTCAAAGTGTTTTTTTGGCCTCCTGTCCCATGTGATTGGCCAAGTCATTTGTTCCCGGGTGTATTGTGAGTTGCATTATAAACCCAGGTTCCTGTACTATTCTTTTTATGTGGTTAGTGTCTCTTTTTGCAGAGGCTTCTGGGAGACACTGAACCATGAATTCACTTTTCTCGTTTTGAGTTAGGTGGTTTTCCACTGTGTGGATCATTGAATCCCAAATTATGAGAAGTTTCTTTTTCTGCCCTTTATTTGTACTGTTTTAATTTTTATTGTTAGCATTATTGTTTGTATTAGTTTGTTGTTATTTTTATTATCATTGTTGTTTTTTTTGTCTTAATTTTATTTTGATTATTGGCATTTGCAGGATGTTTGTTTGTTAGTCCTAGTTTTGCATTCTCTGAGGTTGACTCCAATGGCATAAACCTGTTTTTTGGTTGGAATGGCTGATAGTTGCTCCTTGTTAGAGACTTCCTTCCTGGATCTTTTATGATGCCTCTTACTCATTACCACCTGCTAGTCCCTGGACCACACATCAGATCTTGGCCCATGACTGATACTCTGGCCCTGGTGGTATGTTGATTGAGGAGGCTTGTTGCAGAGTACCTTGTATTGAAGGTCATAGATTATGGTCCAGGCATCCTGCAACTGAGCTGTGAGATCTGTGATGACCAAGCATGCATGGTAGGGTCCTGGTTGCCTGTGATAGAGCCTATAGTACTGGGCCCCACAGTTTTTGTAGCTGGCTATGTCCATTTTGGAGTATAAGCTTATTTGCGTTTTTGCGTAGTGACTTCTCCTGCTTTTAGGCAGGGATTGTGGATGAGAAAAAAAAATAAGAGGGAATAGTAGCAGGAAGTGTGGATGAAAGAAAAAGTCCTGTAGAGGGAATATTAGCCTCTTTCTGTTGCTTGGCAGGAAGTGTGAATATAAAAGAAAGTCCTAAATAGAGGATTGAAAGATATATTTGGTTGTATAATATAAAGCTTCCCACAGTTCTTGGGGAAGAAGTGTGGGTGAAAGAAGATGAAGATCCTGTGTATGAGGAATATAAGAGAAAGGAAATAAAATGAAATACATTTTTTTTTATTTCCCCTATCAGGTGGAGGGTGGCCCTGCATGCTTATAAATGGTGATGACCCTGGGTGGTGGGGTTTGGGTAAAGGGAGGTTGAGTGTGTCAGAAGGCATGCCCCTGCAAGTGAAAGAAACAACCAGGCAAGTTCTTAAATAATGTGACAGTGAGGAATGCAAAAAACAAACAAACAGATAAGCAACCTCTAACCCTCTTTATAGAGAAGAACAGAACTGAAAGAAAAAAATATTCCATAGTGCATCAGAACTGATTTATTTTTACCAGTGATACCACTCTTTCTGTGTGGGACAGAAACCCTTTATTAGTTTTGGAATGGCTCCAGATCTGCAGGATAGTTTGGTCTGGAGTCACTATCAGACACATCATGTAATGGAAAGTGATGGATGGAATTTAGGTTCATAGGTAGAGTACGTGATCGAAGGACAAGCCTATTTTGATCATGCCACCTACACTAGGTGGAATTCATATTTTAGTTCATCCATGTATGAATCAAGCTTCAATTTAAATTGTGTTAAATTATTACTATGCACAACTTCATATGGGAGGAAGTTCCATATTGGGATTATCCTCTATGTAAAGAAGTTATGTCTCTTTGAGGTCCTATTTGTATTGGCCTTTAATTTCAGATTATGTGATCTAGTTAAACAAACTGAAGGATGCCAATCCAGATAAATAGCTTGAAACAAAAATTCATCCTTCATTGCTCTAAAGAGCAAACAAAGGTCTCCCGTCAAGGAACGATATTCCATAGTGTAAAGTTTTAATTTTTTTAATCTTTCATTATAAGATAGGGGGCACATACCAATGATGTGCTTAGTAAATCTTCTTTGAACTCTTTCCCTCTATCGTCTGTCTTGAATTAGAGTGGGAGCACAAAATGAGGAACAGTAATCAAAATTTGATCTCACAATGCTAGTGTATAATGGAATTAATATAGCTGGCTCCCTACTTTTTATGTTTTTCAATATACAACTAGTCAAACGAGTACCACCCACCACTGACTGGGGGGTTGCTGGGTGGTGGGGGACCTCAGTGGGTGGGTGGGAGGGGGTACCACTGGACCACCATGATAACTGTCGCTATCTCTGTCCACGATTGGGCACAGGGGGGTGTCCACTGGACCACCAGGGATTTAAATCACACAAGCCCATGATTGGGCAATGGAGAGCAGTTCACTGGACCATCAGGGAGTTTATTCACATATTCCCATGATCAGGCAATGGACAGCGGTCCACTGGACCACCAGAGAGTTTATTCACATATGCCCATGAAACGGCTGGGGGGGCACAATGCTCCCAAGATGGGGAGCTCATGGACAGTGTTCTGGGTAGGTGGGTGACCACCCATGGCTGGCAGCTGCCATATAGCACCCTGCAATATGTCAGCTCAACTATGGGTGGCCTGGACTTATTTCTGGTTTTACCAGACACATCTTTGTCCCCCTGAGCAGCGCAATGCAGGTATGTACCAGCATATGCACTGCACATCTCTGGCTTAATATCGGGATGTGCCACATATGCATGTGCACGCCCCTGCACTTGTGCTGCACACATTACTGTTGCACCCCAGTGCAGTGGGAGTTGCACAGTGCAACTTGCCCCATTGAATATCGCACCACGGTGCACTGGTGGGTTGCACATGGTGCAACCCTTTTGAATATGCTACCCCATGTGTTTAGCCTTTTGCAGGTAGCAGTAAATGTGACACATACTGAAACAATTGCTTAAACTGAGAATTTTAAAAAAGCTATATTGTCCAATTCTAAACATTATTTTGAATGGATTTATGGGTCTTATAAAATATGCACCTGCAATTGTGAGCCATTTTATGATCTCTCATAAAGACTGCTATTGTATATGATATAGGGCACATGTGATTCTGAAATTTCCATTATCTGAGACTAGGTCTAGGATATCTGATAAATACTATATTGTACTTTGTGATGTGTTTCACCTTTGCAAGTAGTATTAGACTTGATGGGTATGGAAATAATTTCTCAAGCTGATAAACCCGTCATGAACAATATTGACTGAATTTATAGATGTTATATGTACAGTATGATGCACCAGCAATAGTGAGGGAAAACAGGGTGTCTGATGAAGATTTCTACTGTACATTGCATAGAGCATGTGCGGCACTGGAAATTAAGTAATGCAATGGCTGCAATACTTACATCTTTGTACTGTAAAGGTAAATAATATGATTTTTAGTATAGATTACAATCATGCACCACACTGACTACCGTGCAAGTTGAATTGATACTGAATGTACAGAACTGATACTTTGTTTTGTTCCCCCCAAGGTGTAAAGATGAGTGCTATATGGCAACAATGATTGTTGATGGTGCAACCCATGTAAGAAAAGAAACAAAGCTTTTAAATGGTAATTGTTGACCATCAAGAAGATGTCTAAAAGACTCAAAAATAACAATAACACTGTTGGCCATTTGTATGGAAAACTGATCTTCTTATTATGATTTGCTACTGTATAGGACATTGAATTCACGATGGCTAGAATTCGAGGCCTAACTCCTGCTGACGTGTTTGTGTCAGTGTCAGTTAGTGTGGTACTCACATATCACCTGCTGCATTTTATCTACAAGTTAAAATCACTGTACTGCCCCAGTTTCTTTCAGAGTTTCTGCAGTTTGTTCCACATACAACACTCATCGCTATAATGCCCTTGATTTCCTGGTTGAAATCGAAGGCTGTTAACAGTAAGTACCCACTTGATGTTGCTGATGCTAACCCCGAATGACTCATGCAGACCTCAGGGGTTGAAACACAGGTCACTGCAGCTGTTGTGAAGGAACTGTCTAATCCTTCTCCTGCCAAAAATAAAGGGCCAAACAGTTATGCTCATTATACCCCTCAGCTGAGGTTTGAGCTCAGACATTATGCACCCAGCCAAGGGTTATGTCTGTCATCTGATACTATTGGCAGAAAACTAAAAATAAAATCAATGAGAGCAGTGTGTGTAAATTTAAGAAAGATTACATGGAGCAGTTAAAAACAAACCCCAACCCCTCACAGTTTACACCAGCACTACTGCAAAAACCCAGAGGCAGACCAACATTGTTAATGTCAGACGTCACTCACCAGCTTAAAATGATAGTGGTCACCCTGTGATGTGAGGCTGCTGTAGTAAACAGCCATGTTGTGCTTTCAGTTGCCTAAGGTATAGTGAAATCCTATGCCCCACACCTGCTTAAGGAGAATGGAGGAACTGTCGCACTTAGCATGAAATGGGCATGGCAGTTCCTAAACAGAATGGGCTTTAGCAAAAGAAAGGGCATTAAAACGGCCTAAAAAAACACCTCGGATTTTGTTCAGCTGAAGGTATCCTTTCTCACTCGCATAGCAAAATGTGTTGCCCAAGAACTCATTCCTGCAGAACTAGTCATAAATTTGGATGAAACCGGTGTCAGCATGGTCCCAGTATCAGAATGGACGATGGCTGCTACCAGGTCTAAACAGGTGTCCATTGCTGGCTTGGGAGATAAGTGTCAATTTTCCATGGTTTTAGTCTGCACATTTTTGGGTGTTTTTCTCCCACCACAAGTGATTTACATGGGGAAATCCCATGCCTATAACCCAGCACACCGAATTGGGATATCACTTAGTCCCCAAATCATTGAACTAATGAGGTGACAATGCTCAGGTACATTACAAATGTCACAATCCCCTACTTTGAAACAGTAAAAGAAAAACTAGAACTATGAATGGAGTAAAAAAGTGCTGCTGCTGCTAGATCTTTTTCCAGTACACGCCACAACAGCTGTTTTGAATTCATTGGAGGAAAACAACATTGTGCCCATATTCATCCCTGCTTCAGCCACTTGAAATTTCAATAAATAAACTTTTCAAAGACAACCCCAGTAAACAGCTCACTGGTCTTATTGCAGATACACTGGCAAAGGGCAGTCAGGAGTTCAATATTGATTTCAAGCAGCATCATCTAAAAGAGCGACATGTTGCATGGCTTGAGGCTAGCTTTACTGAACTGTCAGTTCAAAAGGATGACTGCATTCATGGATTTTCAGAGGCCAGAATATTAAATGTCCACACTAATTGCCTGCATTAGGTAAATACAGTACTCACAGGGTAGTAAGTGAGGTAAACACCAAGATAGAGATGTTGATAGGGAGAAGGGCAGGGGTAAATGGAGAAAGTGACAAAGGCAGAAAGGACAGGGATGGGGCAAAAAGGAGTAAGGCCATCAGGAAATGGAGGGTAATGAGTACCAATGCCCATAGTTTGGGCAACAAGCCCCTTGAACTGGTGGCCTTGATGGAAGAGGGATGCCTTGATATTGTAGCAGTCACAGAAACATGGTACACAAAGAACCACGACTGGGATGTTAACATACCAGGGTACATAAACTACAGGAGAGACAGGGAGGGGAGAAGAGTTGGAGGGGTAGATCTCTATGTAAAGGAAGGGATAAAAGCAACTGAACAAAAGAGTAAACAGGGAGGAGAGGAAGCACTGTGGGTCACCTAAGAGACTGGAAATGGCACCACAATCCACACAGGGGTTGTATACAGACCCCCATGTCAGGGGAAGGAATTGACAAAGATATGATAGAAGGCATTCTTAGGATGGCAGAGAAAGGGGAGATACTGTTGATGGGAGAACTGAATATGCCAGATGTTAACTGGAACACATTTGCTGCAGCCACATCCAAGAGCAGAGCCATTATCTATGCCCTACAGGTGGCATGCCTCAGACAGCTAGTTTCGGAACCAACTCGTGAAGGAGCAATCTTAGACCTCATACTCTCAAATAGGGACAGTAAGAGGATCTCAGATCTAGAAGTGGGTTGCCATCTGGGAGCAAGTGACCATCAAACAGTGTGGTTCATGATAAACTCAGCTACAGAGTCAAGCCATACAAAAGTGAGGGTGCTGGACTTCAGGAGGGCTGACTTTGGCAAGATGGGAGAGTGCCTTAGAAAAGCACTAGCAAACAAGCTAGAAGGAGGGGTGGAGCAACAATAGGGAAACATCAAAACTGCCATCACAGAGGCAACAAGCCTTTTATGAAGCAAATAAACAAATCAAGATGAAAGAAAAAGCCACTATGGTTCTCAAAAGAGGTGGCAGGGAAAGTCAGGGAGAAAAAGATAGCATTCAGGAAGTATAAGGAAACACAGAAGGAGCAGGATGGAGAGCTGTACCAGTTAAGGCAGAAGGAAGCAGGGAGGGAAGTCAGAATAGCAAAGGCCCAAACTGAGAAAAAGATGGCCAACTCAGTTAAGAAGGGGATAAAACCTTTTATAGGTACATCAGGGAGCACAGAAAGACAAAGGGAGGGATAGTGGGGCTAAATAGAATGGATGGTGGGTGAGCAGAGAAAGGCAGTGAAAAAGCAGGGATACTGAACGAATATTTCTGCTCAGTATTCACAAAAGAGGAGGAGGGGGAGGTGCCTAATCCAATTAACAGAAGCACTCTTGATGGGGGTCGATCCCAGTCCTTTCACAGGAGAAAGGGTTCTGAAAGAACTCCTAAAACTGAAGGTGGACAAAGCAGTGGGACCTGATGGAATTCACCCAGAATTCTAAAAGAATTAAGGGGAGAACTAGTGAAACCACTGACTACCCTTATTAACAAATCGTGGGAGGATGGTGTGGTACCTGGGGACTGGAGGAAGGTGAATGTGATTTCCCTTCACAAAAGTGGGACCAAGACAGAGGCAGGAAACTACAGCCCTGTCAGTTTGACCTTTGTGGTAGGGAAATGATGGAATCACTTCTGAAGGAAAGAATTGTTGAGTACCTAGAGGCCAGTGGGGCACAGGACCCAAGGCAGTATGGGTTCACAGTGGAAAGGTCATGTCAGATGAATCTAATTGATTTCTTTGACTGGGTGACCAAAGTAGTAGACTATGGAGGGGCTGTGGACATAGCCTATTTAGACTTTAGCAAGGCATTTGACACAGTCCCACACAAAAATAGTCAGATTAACCAGCCTGGGAGTGGGTCCCAGGGTGGTAACCTGGGTAAAACATTGATGGACAACAGGACACAGAAGGCAATTGTAAATGGAGTCCACTCTGAAGATGGACTGGAAGGAAAAGTATGCCTCTTTGCAGATGACACAAAAATCTGCAACAGAGTTGATACACAAGGAGGCATGGAAAGGATGAGAAGGGACTTGGCAAGGTTGGAGGAATGTTCAGAAGTATGGCAGCTTGGATTCAAAGCAAAGAAGTGCAAAATAATGCAAATGGGAAACAAAACCCAGGGAAGATTACACAGTGGGGAGGGAGGTAGAAACAACAAAATGGAAAGGGACCTGGGGTTAATCATATCAGATGACCTTAGGTTAGCAAGCAATGTGAGAAGGCAGTAGAGAGGGCTGGGGGTATACTGGGATGTATATGGAGAGGCATCACCAGCAGAAAACAAGAAGTTGTTATGCCTCTGTACAGACAGTTGGTGAGACCCCATCTGGAGTATTGCGTCCAGTTCTGGAGACCCCATCTCTGTAAGGACATAGACAGGATAGAGGCAGTCCACAGGAGGGCAAATAAAATGGTGTAGAGTCTGCAAGAGAAGCCATATGAGGAGAGATTAAAGGAGCTTAATATGTATACCCTTGGGGAAAGGAGGGATAGAGGGGACAATATAGAAACCTTTAAGTACTTCAGTGGAATCAACAAAGTCCAAGTGGATAGCATCTTTCAGAAAAAGAGATGTGCAAGTACAAGGGGACACAATTTAAAGATGGGGGGGGGTTTGGGACAATGTGAGGAAGTATTTTTTTCACAGCGAGGGTAGTGGATGCATGGAACAGCCTTCCTGAGGAGGTTGTGTGGTCTAAAACTGTGGGAGAATTCAAGAATACATGGGACACACATAAGGCAGTTCTTGTGGTGGGTAAGAAGAAATAGGCTGTTGGTTAACTAGGATCTGCAGCTTATCCTGTAGGTAGGGAAATGGGCAGACTTGGTGGGCCAAGCGGTCCTTATCTGCTGTCAAAGTCTATGTTTCTATCTCAAATATTTCATTATTTCAAGAAATTCAGTTACAGAATCCCCTTTTCTTTTTTTGTAGGTGCCCAATGCACCTCTTGACCGCAAGATGACAATTGCTACCATGGAGATGGATAATGATGACCATATGTCCAGAAACTGAATGCCAAGAATGCGTAGAAACTTTGGCAATGCATTCATTTTTTCCTTTTATTTTATTTTATTTTATTTCAATGTAAAATAAAGTTTCCCATCAAAAAATACTGTGTCTCCATGGTGTCTCCATGAAGGGAGGGTGACAGGACAAAAGGACAAAAAGACGGACTTTGCATGCTGGTAGGAGACTGCACAATGAAGACTGCTGAATGTTTGAATGCTAAAATGCTGATAGCTTGCTAGTCAGATACCAGATGCTGTAAAGGCTCTCAGATGTTCTACTATGCTGAGTGAGTGACTGACTGCTGACTATGGCACACTTTACATTGCAGTATAAAGTATAAGGTATTATATAAATGTCACTGGCATCTTATTTTTGCTTACTTTTTGAAATAGTAAACGTAGCAAAAATAAGCTGCTAGCGAAATTTGTCTTATACAGTATATTGTTAAAAATGAAATAATTTGATGTAGTCAGTATATCATTTTGATTTTCTAATTTAATTTTGGTGATGGGTTATGTCATTCACTATTAACAATACACTGTGGATCTTTGCTTTGAAAATTATTGTTTGTTACTTTAAATTTTCTTGAATCCCCAGAATTGGATGATTACATGGTATAATGTCTTAGCATAAATAGCAAGTACTTTAACCTTATAGCCACACCCCTTGATGAAGCCCTCAGGAAGTGAAGTGCCAAGATTTATGGTTACTTGCCAGCCTACTGATATCTTCTAAAGTGGGATGAGTTTTGTTTGGTAATTTTGCTATTTTTGCACTGCTTTTATATTGTTACAGATGCCTCTCTTTTGATACATTTTGCACATACTAAGCACTTAATTAGCAACACTGTTGAGTCATTGTATTGTGCATTACTGACTTTGAAGTATTTAATGCAATATAGCTGCGAAATGAAGAAATATAAATACACAGAAGCTATAAACCACTATGGTTCTCAAAGGAAGTGGCCGGGAATGTAAGGGTGAAAAGGTTGGAATTCAGGAAGTATAAGGAAATACAGAGGGAGGAAGACAGGGAACTATATCTGGAAAAGCAGAGGTAAGTGGGGAAAGTAGGCAGGAGTGCAAAGGTGCAAACAGTAGAAAAAATAGCCCAGGCAATAACAATATGGGGTAAGAACTTTTCAGGTACGTCAGTGAGAGAAAAAAGACTCAGAGTCGGATTGTGAGGCTAAAAAAGGAAGGAGGAGAGTGTGCAGAGGGAGATCAGGAAAAAGAAATCCTGAATAAAGATTTTTATTCAGTATTCACAGACGTAGAAGAGGAAGGGGAGGGTCCACAGCTAGGTGACAGAGGCCCCAGTGGAAGGGAGATGGACACCAGTTGAGAGTCCTAAAGGAACTTGCAAATCTGAAAGTGAACAAGGCAATAGGGCCAGATGGGATACATCCCAGAATATTAAAAGAACTTAGGGAGATGCTGGCAGCACCACTGACAGCTCTGTTCATAAATTGATGGAAACGGGTGGTACCGAAGGACTGGAGAGGGGTGAATGTAGTCCCTTTACACAAACGTGGGAAGAGGGAGGAGGCTGGAAATTACAAGTCAGTCAGTCAGTCTGACCTTGGTGGTAGGGAAATGAATGGAATCACTACTAAAAGGAAGAATTCAGATTTATCTGAAATCCAGCAGAACACAGGACCCAAGTTAGCATGAATTTACAGCACGAAGGTCTTGTCAAACTAATCTGATAGATTTCGTTGACTGGGTGACTAGGGATGTAGATCAGAGAGGGACAGTGGATGTGACTTACCTGGATTTCAGCAAGGCTTTTGACACTGTCCCACATAGGAGGCTTGTAAATTAGTTAAGCAGCCAGGAAGTGGGTCCTAGGGTGGTAGATTGGGTCAGAAATTGGCTGAGCGATAGAACACAGAGGTTGTTCAATCGGAAGGGGGGCTGAAAATCTGGGTGCCACAGAGATAGGTGCTGGGACCAGTCCTCTGTAATGTCTTCATAAGCAACATTGCAGAAGGGCTGGAAGGGAAGGTATGTCTCTTTGCAGACTACACAAAGATCTGCAACAGGGGTAACACTCCAAGAGGGGTGGAAAAAGTAAGAAGGACCCAAGCAAGCTTGAGGAGTGGTCAAGGGAGTGGCAGCTAAGATTCAATGCAGATATGCAAGATCATGCACTTGGTGCACAGACATGCAAGGAAGAGGTACATGATGGGGGGGGGGAGGTACTGACAGCCACCTAACAGGAAAGGTACCTTGGAGTAATCATATATGATGACCTAAAGGCTACCAAACAGTGTCAGAAGGCTGTGGGGAGAGCCAGTAGGATGCTAGGATGCATAGGGAGCGGTATCACCAAAAGAAGGAAGGAGGTGGTGATGCCACTGTACAGAACAATGGTGAGGCCTCATCTCGAGTACTTTGTCCAGTTCTGGAGTCCTCATCTCCAGAAGGACATAGACAGGGTAGAAGCAGTTCAGAGAAGGGCACCAAAAATGATACAAGTTTAGTTCAGCTAGTTTTTCTTGACTGGGTAAGTACACTAGTTAAATTCTGCCTGTTTACAGGTGGTTCCACCACTGGAACCCATCTGTCCAAGTGTGCCTGTCATTACGGTACCAGGCACTTTATTTCGCCTCTCACTTTTCATGCAGGAGGCTGTGTCCTCCCCAACCCCCTAACTAATTATTCTAACTCTGTGGGGGGCAGACCTTGGGGAAGAGTGGCAAATTTTGAAATGTGGTCACCTACTGACAGGTGCACTTGGACTGGTACACAGATGGCTGGAAAGGATTTCAGGCATGACCCGGGGCAGAGGAATACAGATGAATGCCAACTGACCTTGAACCAGATTAAGCTGTTGGTGGTATTTCTAGTGAATGGGGGAAATTTAGCCAGGGTACTGGGGAAATTCCCCTACTGAGCTGTAGGAAGACCCCCTGGCTGTCTGTTTCAGGGTGACTAGTCCAACTGAGAGTCAAGAAGGGATGGATGTGGATGGTGCAGGAGAGCAGGCCTCCTCTCCTGCACTGGAAGTACAAGAGGCTGTGGAAGAAATAATCACTGTAGCTGGAATTGTGGAAGAAAGTATAATCGAAATGGATGACAGTGAGCCTAAAGACATATGCTCACAAATGGCAGTATCTGGTGAGAAAGATGTGGGAAATAACAAGATTCGATTGTTGGCCGAGAAACAAGAATTGTTGGAAAAAGCTTTTTTCCTAGAAAAATAACTTGTGCCGATCTCTGAAAGTTCAGTGCTTGTCATTCAGCCAGTTGCGGCTGTCAGAATGGCAGTGAATTTGCCTAATGCTGATGTGGCAGGTAATCAGGCCCAGATCCTGTCACACAGTGAAGCTTTATTGCAGAGATTGGTTAAAGATATGAATGGAGAAAAAGAGAGGGCTGGCAGTAAAGTCGGGATCAATCCCAAGTGTCAAAAGTCCGCATAAGAAAAAAAAGGTAAACGCCTCGGTATGAAGAGGCAAAACAATAAACAACATGATGTGACATCCCAGGAGAAAGTACAGAATAAATCTGTAAGAGAAGTCTTCTTTTTTCCACATGAACAAAAGCCTGGTTGGAGCAAAGATCAGGGCCAGGCAGATGGAATGCTTGCCAGATACAAAAACAGGCATTCAAGGAGCATCATGAAGCTGGACTGGACATGGAAGTAGGAGGCCCTAAATGATCCCCTGAAAACACCTTAAAGAATGCTGGATGGGAACAAGCGATGGATAGCTCTTGGTCCCTGGATTCTCAGGACTCGGCATATATTTATATGCTGAAGGAAAGCACAGATTCCGTGCCAGCCAACGATGCTCTGATTCAGAGCTCCAACAAACCCTGGGGTAATGATACTGAACTTAATATGAGCACTGTTGTAAATAACAATGATGATATTGTTAATGACGCTAGTACAGGTTTGAAGGAGGGAAGGTTTACAGGTTAGAGAAGGGTGCAGGAGAATGAAGGAATATCTCTCCCCAGGGCAAATACAGTAGCAGGTGTGCAAGCAGGAGAGGAGGCCTTAGGCAATGGTGTTCCGACTGGGTTAAATCCAGCCCCTGTAACTAGGCTAGAAGGGAGCTTGGAGCAAGAAAATCAGGGGCTGGTGCCTCGAGTGTTGATCAAGGGGAGGGGGCATATGAATCAGGACGTGATGCAGGGGATTAATGCATTGGCTGGACCTTGTATCAGGTCTGTGGTGATTGAACAAGGGAACAAAAATGGGCTACAGAATGAGGAACAAGTTAGGCTTGGCCCTACTCCTGGGTTAGTTCAGGAGGTGGGTAAGGAACAGGGAAGGCAGGGGGCTGGTTTTAAGCTAACAGATCTGTTTGTGAACAAAGGGGAACCAGCTCCAAGATGCAATGCTATTAGAATCTTATATAAAAGGGGATTAGAAAGCCCCCTGGATAGGGTTTATGTTGCAAAAATTCTACTAAAAGGCTTGATGCGATTCTTCTCATCTGAAATTGTTGCATTAATTGGGTTGAGCAATTCAAATTACAATGTGAGTTTTAAGAATGAGTCCAGCCTGGATAGATTCTGGGCCCAATATGCTACTAGTAAAAACTCTCCGGTTTGGTCTCCATTTCATGTAATTCACCTAACAAAACCAGCTATTCAGAACATTACTATCATGTTCAAAAATGAGGGGGTTAACAATGAAGATATTCTTTTCTGGTTAAGTCAACGATGTGAAGTTTTGAACAGGCCAACCCCCATGCTTGATAGTGAAAAATTTGGGATGGTGAGTAGAAGATTAAAATAAAACTGTACACCACTAACTCGGTGCCTAGTCACCTACCCAGTTTCTTCTATTTAGGGAAAGATAAAGGGATGATTTTTTATGCCGGTCAGCCCAAATCATGTTTTAAATGTGGCTCAAGGGCACATCTGAGCTCTGCTTGCAATGCAATCAAATGCAGCCACTGTCTAGTTTTGGACATAATTCAGGGTCATGTCTAAACTTGTTCAAATGTAATTTATGTGAGCACACTGGTCATGCTTATGGGCATTGTCCATGGGCTTCGCATGATAGAGAGGACTGCCCCTCACACGAAGGCCTGATTAATCAGGCCCAACAACAACACTGCCCCTCACACGAAGGCCTGATTAATCAGGCCCAACTACAACACTGCCCCTCACACGAAGGCCTGATTAATCAGGCCCAACAACAACTAGCTAAAAGAGTAGCAGAACAAAGTTTGAGAGCAGAATTGGCTAAAGCAAAGTGGAATGTCCCTAAAGAAAAAGAGAATCAGGGGGACACAGATTTGATAATTCCCAGTGAGGTGGTGAGCACTATAGAAGCAGAACAGGAAGGGGGTCAGAGTATTATGTGTGCACAGAGAGACATGTCCGAGATGCACCCCCCAACCCGTGGTTCACCCCCATCAGGATACGGATACATTTAAAACAGTACAGCAAAAGAGAAACAGACATGCGGTGGTGGTTCCAAAACAAGACAATAGAAAGGCTGAATCAAGATCTTGAAATCCGGTAATAGATATGCTTTCTTTCCTCTGATGCTACTGATAGAGAATCAGAAGGAGGAAACTGATTCTCCTCAGTTATATTAAATACCACAGATGGGGGGGGGGGGTTATCCCAATTGCTAAATGTACCAGACAGTGCATAAGAAGTAAAAATAATTAATATTCTACAGACACGATGGAATGCTTATCCATAACCTCACTCAATAATAATAGTATCAAAGGGGAAAGGAAATTAGGTGGGGTTATGTTGTCCCTAAAGAATTATCACAGTGACATAATCTGCCTGGTGGACACAAGTATAAAATCTAATAAAGAGTTACAACAGGCCTCTAGGGCTTGGCAACTGGGTCCCTCATTTTGGTCCATGGGAAGTGACCGATGTGATGGGATAGGGATACTTTTTTCTAAACCAAACGTTAAAGTATCTAGACTTCTGGATATGTGTCCAGGCAGGGCTATGTTACTTGATTTTTCCCATTTGAATGAGCGGTTTAGGCTAATTATGATTTACGCACCACAAACTAAAGCTCAGCAGTCAGTTCTGTTTAAACAGATACAACCGTACCTTCACACTTCTCACTTAACTGTATGGGCAGGGGATTTTAACTGTGGGACACAACAGGCAGATGGGGTTTAAGGACATCCAAAATGTTTAGTGATTCGTTATGTCTTAACCAAATTTTTGTTACAGCGAACCTTAAGGATGCATACAGATATTTACATCCTTCAAGTGGGTTTACATATTTTCGAGGCACAATTAAAACCAGAATTGATTTTATTTTTGTGTCCAAAATTCTGTAGGTGTTAGAGTGCAAAACCATGGCTCAGGAGTTCTCAGATCATGTAGTAGTTCAGGCCAGGATAACTTGGAAAGAGAGCGGGTGGCAAGGTTATCAGTAGCAGACTGTTATAACGACATATCCGAATGGTGGGAGGATACTAAAATAGGCTGGAAGCAGATATTTCAGAAACATGCAACAATGTGATGTAATAACAGGTATATTCAGTATTTAACCATAAGGCATCAGTTACGGTATCTTATTTCACTAGCAGACAGTACTTCGGGGATTACAGAACTCAAATTAAGAATGTCAGTGATAAAATGAGGTAGGGAAACAGTGTGACAAGGCAGCAGTTAAAGCAAATAGGATGCTGGGATGCATAGGCAGGGGCATCACCAGCAGGAAAAGGGAGGTCATAATTCCACTATACAAGACACTAGTGAGGCCCCACCTGGAGTACAGTGTACAGTTCTGGAGACCTTACCTACGAAAGGACATAGACAGGGTAGGGAAGGTTCAGAGGAGGGCAACAAAGATGGTACATGGATTGCATCACAAGTCCTTTGAGGACAGGTTGAAGGAACTGAACATGTACTCCCTGGAGGAGAGGAGGGAGAGAGGGGATATGATAGAGACATACAAGTATCTTACAGGGAGGAACAGGGTGCAGGAATACACTATTTTTAAGTGAAAAAGATGTTCCAGGACTAGAGGGCATGGGATGAAGTTGGAGGGAGGACGATTCAGAGGAAACATGAGGAAGAATTTCTTCACAGAACAGGTGGTGGACAAGTAGAACACCCTGCCAGAGGAAGTGGTGGGGGCTGAAACAATCACGGGATTTAAGAATGCATGGGATAGTCATAAAGGAATTCTGGAGGTCAGGGGAAAGGGACAACAGACTTCTAGGAAAACATAAACTGAACTTACAAGCTCAAATGGGTAGACTGGGTGGGTCACAGGCCCTTATCTGCCAACACTGTTTATGTATTTATGTAGTTACAATACGACATAGCACAGTCATTAGGTCAAGAGGCCAGATTTGGGACACAACTAACTAAAGGAGGGTTTGACACATATAAGGAGTGTAAAGGAAGGACAGAATCCAGAATAATGTATGAATTAATATCCCCATAGGGGGACAGGGTAAGCTCCCCTAAGGTGCTGGTGGAAATAGTGGAACAGCAGATGCTTGCCCAGTTTGGGAAAGAAGCTACATGCCCAGATGGTGAAGGTTTCTTAAAAACATTAAACCTACCTCATATCACAGAGGAAGAGAGAGAGAGAGTCAACTTAATTAAAGGCATTACTGAACCTGAGGTGGCTCAAGCCATAAAGGGTTTACAATCTAATGCAGTTCCTGGGTCTGATCGCCTGACTGTTTGGTTATATAAAGTTTTTCAGGAGGAGTTAGTCCCTGCCTTAACAATATTATTTAATGACATGTCATCCAAAGCTAAATTTTCCAAATCCATTCAAGAAGCAGTTTTATTGCTAATCCATAAGAAAAGTCCTACAAATTAATTAAGTAATTGGAAACTGCTCAGTCTACTTAATATTGACAAGACTTATCATAGTGGCCTAAGTAATCAGCCCTGTCCAAACCTGTGTGATTCCTTATAGAAATCAAAATGATAACCTTATCATGTTAAGAGAACTATTTTCTCAGGCAGACAGGAATGCTGTGCAAGGGTGGGTTTTAGGGATAGACCAGGAGAAAGCTTTTGATGGGATAGCCCATACAGTCTTGTTTTCGGTGCTTGCAGCATTTGGTATCCCCCAAGATTTAATAGGGTGGGTAAAAACATTATAAACAAACACAGTAATAATTCCTAAAGTAAATGCTTGGATGGGGAGAAAAGTATCGCTAAGGAGAGGGGCACGACAGGGCTGTTCCTTAAGTCCTTTATTGTACATCTTTGGGATATATATATTTTTAAAGGCTCTGGAACAATGCCCAGAGATTGTAGGGATACAGGTAAACAGGAACTCATCCCCCCCCCAGTCAAAGCATTAGCATATGCAGATGATGTGGTCCTAACATTAGGAAGTGAATCAGAGGAGGAAGCCTTGTGCAATGTTATAGCCCAGTATTCATGGATATCAGGATCCCAGATAAATAAAAACGAAAGTCAGAATGTACCAGTATGAAGCATGCAGATCCCTGAGACTGGAGCTGTAGCAGGAATAAAATTTACTTTGGAGCCCCTGAAGATTTTAGGAATTCTCTTTGGTCCTGGGGATATGCAGACAGAAAACTGGGAGATTGCACTAGCTAAAGGAGACAGATTGACTGCAGGATGGAGACAGCATCAGACTGGGAAAAAAAGAGAGAGTCTACTTGATTAAGTCAATACTGGTGCCAGTTTTTCTGTATTTGTGCTGTGTTTTTCCTCCTCCTATGAAAATATTTACACGATTATTTAGTATTTTTTTTCCAGGGTTTTTGGAGATTGCGTTTAAACCCCATTAAAAGGGAGATAACTTATAGGCCGATCACTGAGGGTGGGGTGGGGATGATAAACCCTGTGGCCTTTTTTCCAACCATGTTTTTAAGTTATAATATAGGTTGGGCCTTAAAACCAGGTTATAAAATATGGAAATCTCTAGTGACTTCCTGGTTAGTCCCCCGTATTACAGTATGGGAACAGAAACAGAGCAGATTAATGAAAAAGTTATATGAGTCCCATCCTTTGGAATTGAGGTTATAAAACAAGCAATATTATGGGGTCTGGTGCCCAGTGATGGTTTGAGATTCAAGTCTCCTTACAAGCCCACCGGGGCTTTGGAGCCTGAGCCTGCTTCTGGCACAGCTCTAGCAGGACCTGCCATTTCTTCCGCCGCTCCCCCAAGCCTTCCCCTTCATGGGGCTGGACTGCAGCACCCAAAGGATGCCCCCAGGACTCAGGATCGCGAGCCTGGCTGCATTTTGGAGCAGCGGGCGGCAAAGCCGTAACAGGCATTCAAGGTCTCCATACAAGACCACCAGAACTTTGGACCATGAGCCCGCTCCACCGTGGCACTAGCAGGACCTGCCGTTTCTTCTGCCACTCCCCTGAGGCTTCCCCTTCATGGGGCTGGACTGCAACACCCAAAGGATGCCCCCAGGACTCAGGACCATGATCCCAGCTGCATTTTGGAGCAGCGGGCGGTAAAGCCATAACAGGCATTCAAGGTACATTTTCTAGGCTCCTAGCACTCTGTTGGGACTTTTTGGAAAAAGGCGCCAGGTGTCCGATTGGCTGTCCCTGTACTGGTCTGGCATTTCTCATTGGTGCACCTTTCCACACTGCTTCTTGACTGGTGAGCCCTTCAAACCCTGTTTGTCTTTGGGAATCCAGGGCTGCTTAGGCAGTTGCCTGGGTCTGTGAGCTGAAATTGGCTGAAAGCACGCCTTTTAATATTCTGGACTGACTCATGCATAAAATAGCTGTTTTCACTTAATTATTGTGAGCGCTCCCTCTGAGGCATAGTCTACTATTGTTAGAGCTTACTGGAGTAAGTGATTGCGCACCCTTGTGACTTTTTCCATGTCTTTTTTACAGCTCTAGTTTAGTAGACTGTTTGTTAAAGCACGTACTGAATTGTTTGTTTCTGGAATTTCACTCTCTCTCTCTCTCTTCTCTCTCTCTCTCTCTCCACCTGGCTGAAGATGCTACCTGGCAACGCCTTCCTACTCTGCTACATGCCCAGTTCTTTTGTCATCACTGTGCTACCCCCTGTTCTTTTCTTTCTACTGTGCTTCCTCCCACTTCCTGCCCCTACTTAGACTCTCTCCGTTGTTCTATCCTCCAGGTCTCCATATAAGCCCACAAGGGCTTCGGACCCTGAGCCCACTCCTGGCGCGGCTCTAGCAGGACCTGCCATTTCTTCTGCCACTCCCCCGAGGCTTCTCCCTCATGGGGCTGGACTGCAACACCCAAAGGATGCCCCAGGACTCAGGACTACAAGCCTGGCTGCATTTTGGAGCAGCAGACGGCATAGCTGCAACAGGCATTCAAGGTACATTTTTTCGGCTCCTAGCGTTCCATTGGGAATTTGGGAAAAAGGTGCCGGATGTCCGATTGGCTGTCCCTGTACTGCTCTGACATTTCTCATTTATTTGTTTATTCATTACAAATCTGGTTTACAACCTTTGAGTCAGAGACTCATTTACAAAGGCACCTGGTGGGGGGGCAGACATCAAGACAGTTATTACAGTGCAGATTAAACAGAGGATAACATTACAAGTGCAGTAAAAGGAACATTTAACATAGATACACTTAGGTTACATAATGTCATTGGTGCACCTTTCCACACTGCTTCCTGATTGGTGCCCCTTTCAAACACTGCTTTTCTTCGGGAAGCCAGGGCCACTTAGGTGGTAGCCTGGGTCTGTGAGACGAAATTGGCTGGAAGCGTGCCTTTTACTATTCTGGACTGACTTATGCATAAAATAGCTGTTTTCACTTAATTATTGTGAGTGCTCCCTCTGAGGCATAGTCTACTGTTGTTAGAGCTTACTGGAGTAAGTGATTACAGCAGCTTTGTTCCTGCTGGTGCTTTGCGCCGCTCCCCACCCACCCCACTCACCCACCCTGGGTGGACACTTGATTATATAGAATTTCTCTGGTCTGTCATATGACTAAGGATCCAAACTCCCACTGGCTCCTTATACTTTAGTGCCACTTAGGGGCAATTAGCTGGAATTCCAGTGCTCGGGCTGTTTACAGATCTTGTTCTGACCATTTAGCCTTGATAACTTTGTGTGTTCTGGATCAGTGGTATTACTATTCCACCGTGACTACTCCGCTTTTGCCTGCTAGGTGTAATCCTCTCTGGCAGTTTTGTCTGGTGCTCTGGCAGCATTTCGTCTTTCCACTACCTAATGCTAGTCTTAGCTTCTACGTACCGCTGCCATAGGGACTCTCTCCACTAATCACTTGATCCTTGCGAGACTCTTGCTTTTAAATGCTGTCTTGCTGCCCATCTGTCATGCCATATGATGTTTTATGAACTATGTCTCTCCCTTGTCCCATAATGTACCCTGAACCAAAATATGTGTCTAGGTACCATCTGGGAGGCATAGCTCTCATCCTTCTAGCTCTACTCAGTATGGATATACCATCACTCCTGCTCCCCTGCAACCACCTTAGCATGGTGTATGATACCTGGGACTTTTGTTTCTCCAACCTAATAGTCACCAAACACTGGCCTGTATGCTCTTGGCAATTTATCCTGTATCTGAAGGGCTGTACTTATTATATGCTTCTTGGCCTTGATAAGTGGAGTAGAAGGGTTGTCCATATACAAATCTTTCACTCAGACAGGCTCTGCTTCTTAGCCTTTCTTATACTCCTTCTGGCAGGTGATGTTGAGATCAATCCAGGCCCCCTACTCACTTTTCTGTGGACGGCTTGTCAGGACTATCTAGAAAAGTGTTCTTTATTGCTCACTTGAATACAAGAAGTCTAAAATGACACACGGATGAGTTTGTGGCGTGGATGAAAGAATATAACCCAGACATTCTTTGCCTCACTGAAACATGGCTAAAACCCAGTATACCTGACACTCTCTGCTCAATAGCTAACTATTCCCTGATCCGCAAGGATAGGCCAACTAAGAAATGTGGTGGTGCTGTGGCCATCTATCACAAAGATCACCTCAACCTAACAGCTATCTGTGACCAGACCTCTACCACACTATGTGAACGCTTACATGTCACTGTCACATTAGGTGCAAAGAAACTCCATATCGCCTGTGCCTATAACCCCCGTACTGATGACTTGGCTGGATTTCAGGACCTACGTGACACAACATTTACACATGTCAATCAAAATGAGGTTATAATCCTGGGGGACATTAACCTAAATTGGCTGGGTCCTACTCACAGCTCCTTGGTATCGGTGGCTAGCAGCTATAAACTGCATCAGCTGATAACTTAGCTGACTAGGACTCCAAGTCCAACTAGAACTGGTACCCTTTTAGACTGGCTACTTACAAACTGGCCTGCACATGTGACCTCAACTGGGATCCTTGCAGATGCTATAACTGACCATGCTCCAATCTTCTGCCTGCGGGCCTCTGCCACCCCACCATCTCCTCCATCTCGCTACGTTACCTTCACGAATTTCGGACATTTGGATAAAAATGCGTTCCTTCAGGATATGTCATGCATAGATTGGACTGAAATCTATCATACTAATGATGTACAAGAGGCTCTACAGATCTTTCTTAACAAATATATTGCTATTCAGTCTAGGCATGCCCCTAAAATCACCAGGAGAGTCAGAGGCAAACCAACTAGATGGCTACACAACAACCTCCTAACTCAGCTACATGAGAGGGACAAGCTCTGTAAACACTTTAAACAAACTGGGCAGCTGGCTGACTTTAATACCTATAGGACTTGCAGAAATCTCTGCAAAAGGAAAATAAGATTAGCCAAACGTAAATACTGCCAGGACCTGCTTGTGAGCTCAGCGTCGGACTCCAGGAAATTCTGGACATTTCTAGGATCCTCCCAGTCTTACACCCCAATGGATATGATACTAAATGGGGCTCACTGTAATGACCCTAAGACTACAGCTAATGCTTTCAACCAAATGTTCTCAGATCTGTCCCTATATACCTCTACTTTCCAACTACAGGCTTCTCACCCTCAGTCACATGGGTTACACAGGTCACCTGGCTCCTCTACATTCTCCTAAATATCACTACATACCCCGCCTTTCTACTTTAAGGCTATAACTGTGCAGGAGATCTTTTAACTCCTTGTATCTATATCTGATAATACTAGTGCAGGGTCAGACTACCTTGAACCTCGCCTTCTCAGACTTGCGGCCCCTATATAGCCTCTCCATTGGCGAAAATACATACATTATCCCTGTCTTGTGGCACAGTTCTGGCCCTGTGAAGAGCGGCTCGAATAACTCCGGTCTCAAAAAAACAGGAGAAAAAAGATATCAATAATTACCATTCCATAACTATTCTCTTGATCTTGTCCCAATTACTTGAGAAGGTGGTTGCCACTCAAACATTGGACTTCCTTTCAAAATATGGTATTCTCTCTGATGCTTGGCATGGCTTCAGAAAAAATCTTAGCACATCCACTGCTCTGTTAAAACTTACCTCTGATATTCTCTTTAACATGGATTCAGGTGGACTTACTGGGGCTGTTTTCATCAACCTTACAAAGGCCTTTGACCTTGTGGACCACTCCCTACTTCTATCTTGCCTTCACAGCCTGGGTTTCTCTACTCTGGTTGTACACTGGTTTAGAAGCTATTTATCCAACAGGTCACAAGCTGTGAAATTCAACTCAGCTATGTCTGAGGTTGTGTGAATAAGTGTGGGTGTGCCTCAGGGCTCCATCCTGGGGCCACTCCTCTTCTTCCTCTTTGTAAATAATGTCCCTAGTGCATTGCAAAGCTGCTCATCTCTCCTGTATGCAGATGATCTTGTTATTTATACCAGAGATAACAAAGTGGAGCAGTGGAAACTCTGTCCTCTCAACTGATTTCAAAAACGTCCAGAACTGACTCTGCGAACATAAACTTGTGGTCAATGGGAAGAAAACAAAGGTTGTGCTCCTAGGCTCAGCCCCTAAACTTCGAAACTATCCTTCCTCCCTTACGGTATATGACCTAGAAGATACTAAACTCGAAACAGTCACGTCTTTTAATTATCTTGGGGTCTTGCTCGACCAATCCCTGGATCTTAACCTTCACATTCAATCCCCCTGCAAGACAGTAAACTGCAAACTGGGTGCTTCGTACAAGTCTGGTTACATGCTAACGCCATCTGCAAAACAAGCCATTGCCAGAGGAATACTGCTACCTTCCCTAACCTATTGTGCCCCCATCCTTGCTGGTGCCCAGAAAACCACCCTCCAGAAATTGGATGTCATATACAATAACATATGTCAATATGTGTCCTCCTCCTCTCGACTAAAACACCACTGTCAGCTTTATGATGAGCTGGGATGGCTCTCCCCTTCCGCATCAAGACAATATTATCTTGGCTCCCTTACTGACTCCATTGTTAGGCTCAGAAACCCTTTGGCGGAGCTGTTAACTCCTCATATAGACCCTCTCGGTCTAAGGTCTGTTGACAAATCTCTATTAAATGTTCTCCGATGCTACACCACAAAAGGCACTGGTGCTTTAAAGTACGTGGCTCCTCAGTTTTGGAATACACTTCCCCTTGAAATCAGATTGACTGGTTCACATCAGAGCTTCAAAAATGAATTTCATCATTATCTATTGCATGATTAGCCCTGCACTTGTTTTGACCCTACCTGATAGTTTGGTAAACTTGTCTGCCCCATGCCCTTTTATCCTTTTCCTATCTCTGCACGTGTCCTGTCCTCTTTTCTCTGGTCTTGTAGGCTTCCTGCCTGATAAGACCTATCCTTCTCCCCCTAACCTTTCTCTTCCTGTATGTCCACTCTAGCTCCCTTCAGCCACTCTCCCTCTATCCTGCTTTCTCGTGACTGGCCTCCTACCTTTTTCACCTTTCCTCCTGTATATATCCTCCCCTACTTCTTTTCATTATATTGCTACTCCACCTTCCTTACCTTCTTCTCCATATGCTACCTTACTATTCTTCTACCTGCCCACCTCCTCCTCTTCCTTTATCTTTCAATTTCATTGCAGTGTTAGTTCTGACAGCTGTGTTTCTCCAAATACTGTATTTTGCTTGTATTATCTTATGTTTTATCCTTACAACATTTGCTACCTGTTTCGCTTGTTTGTTTATTGTTGTCGACTGTTATGCTCCAGTTTCTTACATTTTTACCATTTGTAAAATTGTTTCTCTACTAGGGAATTGTTATTACTGCCCTCTCCTTTTTGTTACATTTTCACTCCAACACTGTCTTGCATCTATGTACTTTGCTCTCTATCTTAAAAAGTGTATTGTTTGCTCCTTACCTTTTTGAAATGTACTTGTACTTGTTCAATATGTTCTGTACTCTCCTGGGTCATGCTTGAAAATAGTCATCATGTTGGCTAATGCACTTACCCGGTAAACAAAAACTAAATAATAAAAAAGTAGGAAAGCTTTATATGGTCAGGTATTGAAGTCTGGGAACCAAGATAGAGTGGTATTCCTTAATTGCCCACATGGGCATGATACACATGGGCATGATACATGGATTCTGAAACAATTAGTAAATCAGGGAATTCCTGTATATGTGTGGGACTGCATATGGATGAGTAATTATGATAGATTAAGTGTAAGGGGCAATAATAAACATAAGATATTAACAGAAAGATATTGTCCTAGAAAGTCTTGTTTTCAAATAGTGGAAACATGAAAGCATTTATTTTCTGAATGTCAGTTCACCCAGTTGTTTGTGGAATTACTAGCAGATGAATGGGAGGAACCTCTCTTTGCTAGACTCACATATGTAAAGATACTGTTTGGCAGCAATGCAGTATTGAATAATAAGTATAATAGGGAAACCATATACTTAGTTCTTTCCATTATAAGACATTATACATGGCAGGCCAGATGCTTATTTGTGCTACAACATTTTAAGGTGTCAATTCAAGAGATTATGAATAATATTAGAAAGGCAGTGTAATATGTTCTGCAAATATATATTAAATATGTGTCTCGGGCACTATACAGAAACATGGAAACACAGAAATTCTCAGCCGGTAATGACTACTAGGCCCATCCAGCGTGCCCTTAGGCCCTATAAATTGTATGTGGCCACTGATCCAATGTGATCAATGGCTTGTCATCACTCCCTCCATCCTCAGGCTTCCCTTTTGCCTGTCCCAAGCATGCTTAAACTCCTCTACTGTGTGTGCCCCCACTGCTTCCTGTGGCAGACTACTCCATGTGTCGACTACCCTTTCTGTGTATAAAAACTTCCACACATTACCTCTTAATCTACCCCACTCCAATTTCATATTGTGTCTCCTTGTTCTAGTATTTTTCTACATTGGAAAAGCTCCCCTGCCTGCACCTTATTTATGCCCTTAAGGTACTTGAAAGTTTCAATCATGTCCTCCCGCTGTCTCCTCTCTTCCAGTGAGTACATATTGAGGTCCCTTAGTCTCTCCTCATATGTTTTGTGGTGTAAGTCCTGCACTCTCTTTGTTGCCCTTCTCTGCATAGTCTCCACCTTATCTGTGTCCTTGCGTAGCTGTGGTCTCCAGAACTGCATGCAGTACTCCAGGTGAGGCCTTACCAATGTTTTATATAATGGCATCGCTACCTCCTGCTTCCTGCTAGTAATACCTCTGCCTATGCACCCCAGCATATCACTGGCCCTCCCTGCTGCCTTTGTACACTGATTTGATACCTTAAGGTCATCAGTGGTGATAACCCTTAGGTCCCTTTTCTCTTTGGTGATGATCAACTCCTCTCCCCCCAACCTGTAGCTCTCCACAGGGTTCCCTCTACCCAGGTACATTATTTTGTGCTTCTTTACATTAAACATCAGTTGCCACATCTCTAACCATCTTTCAAGCTTCTCCAGGTCCTCTTCATTTTCTGCAACCCTTCTGGAGTATCCACCCTGTTGCAGATCTTGGTGTCATTTGTAAACAGGCAGCCCTTTCCTTCCAGCCCCTCTGCAATGTCACAAATGAAGACATTGAACAGGACTGGTCCTACTACTGATCCCTGAGGTTCCCCACTGGTCACCCCCCTCTCCCCAGATTGTACCCCATTTATCACCACCCTCTGTCTCCTGTCTGTTAACCAGCTCCTAACCCAGTTCAACACCTTATCTCCCATGACCAGACTACTCATCTTGTTAATCAGCCTTCTATGTGGGACAGTGTCAAAGGCTTTGCTGAAATCCAGGTAGGTGATGACTACTGCCCCTCCCTGATTAAGCTCCCTTGTCACCCAATCAAAAAAAAACTATTTGATTTGTTTGACATGACCTTTTTGCTGTGAATCTATGTTGCCTCAGATTCTGCACACCACTGGATTCCAAATGTGTCATGATCCTTTCTTTCAGCAGTGTCTCCATGATCTTTCCCACCACTGAGGTGACGCTGACTGGCCTGTAGTTCCCTGCCTCCTAACTACTGCCACTTTTGTGCAGTGGGACTACATGTGCCCTCCTCCAATCCTCTGGAATGACACCCGTGTTGAGTGACTCTGTGAACAGGGTCACCAGAGGCGTTGATAGTTCCTTTCGCAGCTCCTTTAATATCCTTGGGTGGATGCCATCTGGTCCCATGGCCTTATCCACCTTCAGCTTTTGTGAATTTTTCCAGAACTCTCTCCACTGTGAATAGACTGGTGTCCACTTCTCTCCCCCCATTGCCTCTGCACTCAACTGTGGTCCTTAATCTGCCCCCTCCTTAGTGAATACTATGCAGAAGTATTTGTTCAGTATTTCTGTCTTGTCCAAATTTCCCTCCTTACACTCTCCCTCCTCCCCTTAGAGTCTCACAATGCCCCTCCATTTTTTCCTTCTTTCGTTAATGTACCTAGGAAATGCCTTATCCCCTTTGTTTACAGACTGTGCTAAGGTCTCTTCTCTCTGCGCCTCCACCCTCCTAACAGCCTTCCCTGCTTCCCTTAGACATTCAAGGTACACCTCCCTGTCTTCCTCCCTTTGTCTCCCCTTATATTGCCTGAAACTCAGCTTTTTAGTCCTGACTTTGTCCCTCACCTCTTTGGAGAACCATAGTGGTTTCCTTCTTCTTTTCCCTTTGGTCACTATCCTATTGCATTGGTTTGTTATATCCACTATGGCTCCTTGTGTGACAACCCTTGCATTGGTGGGTAGAAACTAAAAACGAAACCAAAAAACACTATAAAAAAGTGGCTAAAGTAGTATCCCATTCTAAATATATAAAATATCTAGAAAACAGAAAGCAACTACAGAAATTAACCTCCCTGACTACAGAATTAATGTATGATTACTCCACACAAATAAAAAACATTCAAGTTGAAATTGTAAAAGTACAGTACAACAGGGCAAGTTCCCTCCTTTTGAAGCAAAAATATGGCACACAGGGCAGGGCTTAAATAGTTAATCTATATGATAATTGCAGAAGTAGGGTGGAAAAGAAATATATGCCACTAATTACCTCTGACACAGGGAGACTAGTCAGTAATAATTTAGGGATTTTAAAGGTAGTCACCACGCACACTGAAAAATTATTTGGACAGGATCAAGCACAAACTAAGAGTGGAGCTACCCAGAAACTGAAAAAAAAGACCTTACTATTAGGTCACAATAAAATATGTTTATTCTCCATAAAAACCAGCAGCACCCCCAGTTGCCAATGTTTCACGTCATAACTGATGCTTTTTCAAGGCATTTGGACAGGATGTACAACCAAAAGGATCATTAGATAGCATTTTAGATGGAATTGATGTGCCTATTTTAGATCAGGGAATTATAACATTTTTTATAAAACCCATTACAAGAGATGACATCTCGTATGTGGTATCTCATCTAAAAAATAATACAGCAACAGTGCCAGATGGAATTCTCTGTGAATTGTATAAAAAAGCAATAGAAATACTAATAAAACATGTAGAGACAATTTTTAACAAGGTAGTTCAAGGGCAACAACTCCTACCGCCATACCTTAAGGATAGCTTATTAATATATTTACATAAAAAAGTCATTAAAGAAAATATTAATAACTGGCATCCAACTAGTTTAATAAATTGTGACTGGAAAATCCGATGTAAAATTTTATGTAATAGGCTTGTACAGGCAGCAGTCTATGTTATCTTTCCTACTTAGACCTGTACAATACCACAGAGGTCAATGATAGACAGCCCAAAGCTTATCAGAGAGCTTTATGATAGTCCAACAGCAGGAGGGTATGTACTACATCTAGACCAATCCAAGGCCTTCAACTTGGTCTCCCATAAGTACCTCTTTACAGTATTACAGTACTGTGGAATACCTCCACAGTTTATCGAATGGTTAAAGACCTTATTTAATTCTGCTTCCACGAGCCCTCTGGTAAATGGGCTGGTAGGTTCGTACATCCCCATCCAAAGGGGAGTCAGGCAGGGTGCCCCTTGAGCCCTCTTCTGTATGTATTCTCAATAGACCCTCTACTTAAAAAAATTAATGCAGACTCCAAAATAAAACATATGTTAAGCCTAGCAGATATTTGCTATCCAAGTATAATAGCATAAGCAGATTATCTATGCTTCCTCATGGCAGACCATAAGTCTGGGGGCATTCAAACCTTCTCCAGTAAATCAGGCTCTGTCATAAATAAACACACACGTAAAGGAGTGGCAATTGTGATACAGCCAGGCCTCCAAGTAATGGAGATTAATGGAATTAAAATCCAGCCACACCCTTACAGATACTAGGTATTTCATTTGGGGGACAGACCCTGCCAACAAAGATTGGTTAAATGCCTCAGGGAAAGCAAAGAAAAAAGTTTATAGATGGAAGGGGTATCCCATGACTAGGTGTAACAGAATGTACTTATTAAAAACATTTATATTTCCTTTACAGTTGAATAGTAGTCACATGTTTCCACTACCACTAAAATTAGAAGCTAGGTTGTACAATATGTTCTTTCACCTACCATGGTGCAGTAGGTTGAATCCAGTAAAGAGGACAGTTACCAATTGGCCAGTAAAAATAAGAGGGGGCTTAAATATGGGTAACCCTGTTCTGGTTTGCTTTTTAATATTTCTGTATACAAATGTGGTCCCCATATTATTAGGTCAGCAACATGCTTGGGCCCTAAGTTTCAGAGCTAGATGTACATATTTCTTCCAGAAATGAGAATCTCCCAAATGGTGGGCATTTAGGGATATGCCTCATGGCACATCAGATTATCTCATTAACTTCTTCAAGAAAGTAAAATCCTGGGAGGTTCTACAACAGGATTGTCTCAGGCTATCCAGGAGAAAAAGTATGACCAGATAATAAATTCTGTGTTCCTAACAACCCCTTGCTTTACTTGTCCCTCTAATATAGAGGAAAAAAGTGTTAATTAACAGGCTAGTAGAAGCATGAGTCCTGCAGGAAATATGGGACACCTTATGGATGTGCTGTCATGAGAAATTAAATGAGAGAGGGGACCATTTCCATTAGATAGTAGAAGAAAGGACATGCCTAAGGGGGAATTGTAGGGTACAAATAGAAACAATGCAGCACTTACTTTTCAAATGCAATTATATCAAAGATATGTGGAAAATGTTAGTACATGTCTGGGGTTGTCCTCAGATACCCTTAATGACATACACTGTGTTGCTATATGGGGTATATGATCCAAGTTGGAAAATATTTTATCTAGGTACTCTTAGGGTGGTGATTGCCATAATAAAAAGGTGCATATGGAAAAATAGGTGCCTTTTTGTATTACAGCAGAAGGATACCCCCCTTGCAGGATTGATAGGAAATATTACAAAAGAGGTTTCTATATTATTTTTGAAAGAAAAAATAGTGCTGCCCCCACCTCTGGTAAGTAACTGGTGGAGAGCTCTACCAATACTACTATTTGAAGGTGTAACCTGAGCAACTGGAATTAAGTCCATGATTGTAGAAAGTGAACATAATAAGAAAATATGGGATCACATGGGAAAGTAATTTGAATAATGAGGGAGAGGGTTAAATCTTAGGTAAATATAGAATATTGTAATTCTATTTTATATAGGGAGATTGAATATAAATATAGAATAGGAATATGTACAGTATATTTGTAACACTCTATAGAGTAATGCCTTGATTTATTAATAAGGAGCCAGACAGTGTTATATTTATATACGTAAAACGCTATAAGATATGCATATTTAAACCAAAGAGATGCTTATGCTTTGGGGCTAAGGGCTTATCGGGGAGGTTCAATGTCTAACTTAGATATTATACAGTGGGAAGAAGTTGCTTTGAAAATATGCATTCTATATAGGCTGTGGAAATATGACCTCTCTGTTGTAATGAAACTAAATGTTTATTTGCTCATTATTAATCAAATAAAAAATTCCCCTACTCTTTTCAAGAAGTGTCATGGGATCTTTAACATGCACCTGAACTACCACCAGAAAAGGCAGATGGGACCTTGGTTTAATGTCTCCTCCAAGAGACAGCACCTCAGGAGTGCAGCACCCCCCTCATGCTGCACTACAGTGTCATTACTGGGATTTAACCCACGTGCCTAGTGTGGGGATAAAACCCACAAACCTCTGATCTCCTGGCCTCAGAGGTGAGTGTGCTACATGCTGAGCCACTGACACTGATAGGGTTGCACCAAAAGTCATATGAGGACAGACTGAAGGATCTAAATATGTATTCCCTGGAGGAGAGGAGGGAGAGGGGAGATATGATAGAGACTTTCAAATACCTCAAGAGTATAAATAGGGTGCAAGACAGTAGCATATTTCAGAAAAGAAGATGTTAAAAAGAGGTCATGATATGAGAATAGAGGAGGGTAGACTGAGGGATAAAGTGAGGAAGTATTTTTTCATGGAAAGGGTGGTGGATGCTTGGAATGGCCTCCATGCAGAGGTTGTGTGGGAAAAATGATAGGGGAATTCAAGAATGCATGGGATAGACATAAGGGAACCCTAGCAAAAAGAAAACAACGGTAAGCCACAGATCATGTAGGATCTGAGGTATATGACATAGGCAGGGAAAATGGGCTAACTAGGTGACCAAGCAGTCTTATCTTCCATCAAATTCTATGTTTCTATACACCATGTGTTTCTTTAAGCAAGATCTCTTCCAATTGAGTGCTACTGTCACAAAGTATTGTAAGATTTGACCAGGGCTAGCCAGTCCACCAGTGAGCCTTCCTGCATCTTCTGCACTTACCTGCACATGATTCAGAATATAGAGAATACTGGATGGGCAACTATACACAACCAGTGTGTTCTGCCACAGAGGGGTTCTGATTCCCTCTGACCTTGACAGCGAAGCTCGAGAGGTCCATGGGAATCAGAACCCAGAGGTGATAGGACACACAGGTAGTGTATAAAGTTACCCATCCTGTTTTTTTTTATAGTGCCTAGTAGTACTATGTGAAATGTGTGCATCATGTTTTTTATCTCTGTTTTTCATAATGAAACTGATTTGTGAAGTCTCTAGAGGTTCTAGAATACTGTCACCACAGAAGTAAATAGAGGAAAGCAACAATGTGCTAGCATTCCAAGTGGTTCTGCTGCAGTAGTGACATCACTACTGCAGCAGAACAACATAGTGACATCACTACTGCAGCAGAATAAGCATATTCCAGGCATGGAATTTCATGCATAACAGCATTCCACTATACACTATAGTGTCTTTAAGACTAAGGACAGCTTGATTATGGTATCAGGATATCTTCAGTTACAAGAGAACTCATCACTGAATACCACTGTAAGTGAAGGACTGTTTACATTGAATTAATTTGCCAGTTGTTGGTTGATTCCCCGAGTCCACTTAAGTCCCTTTGCAGGAAAATTAGTGGATACATTACAGCAGGGCATGCAAAAAAGGTTTTAAACTCTGTTAACGACTATACTGATATTCTGATGTTACATCTTTTCTCTGTGATATTACCTTCATTGCTGAAAACACGGAAGACACTCTTCCCAGAATAATTTGATATGATGATATTGCTTTCAATATTAAAGAGGCCCTCCTGAGTTTCCTTTGTGATTGTCTTCGGTGTTAATTTATGTTGCTTTCCATTCTCATCTTCCCATAGGACTATTGGTTTTGTGTACCACCCATCAGATCCACATACAAGTTGAAATCCATCACCATGGAAACCATCCAGTCGAATCCAGAGTTTGTTGAAAGCTGGAATGCAATAATGAAAAAATGCCTAGTGTTCTAATTATGAAAAAAAAGCTAATAAAGCTAACTGCATAAGTAATTTAAACTGAGCAGCAAGTGAGTAAAAAGCCTGTGTTCTGAGTAGGGGTGTGTGGATTGGGTTTCCTGCTCTGATGGATCTGGTTAGGTTGCACCATGCAAACTAGAACCAGAATCCAAGCCAGAAAATGTGTTATAGATCAAAAATAAAATGTGGCTTCATTTTCTCCATCTTTTCCATCTCACTAGAGGTGTGCAAAAAAACTTTAGATGGTGGAATTGAAGTGAAAGTCAAACTCTCGCTTCCACAAATGTTCAGAAATCCATTTCCGAACTTTTGCAGACATTCTGTCTGCTCTGCATCACTGCCCAATATACAATTAAATGAATGTCCTGGTGTCTAGTGGTTCCTTCACAACCCAATCACCCAATCACCCACCCCATATTTTGTGTTATTTGTTTATCTCCCCTGCACCTACAACTGCCACTACTTCAGGCCAGTTGCTAAGAACACTCTCCCCCGTGGCTCCAATGCCAATCCCCGACCCCACATCACAGCCACCTCAGGGTAACTAGGTGTAACCCTTCATCAGGTGGGTCCTCCTCTTCCAAGAAGGAAGGGCCTGGTGGCCAACGGCATTGGCCCTGTGTGCTGCTGAGGTCGGATCAGCTTCTTGGAGTTACAAGAAGGCACTGGTCTGGGTGGCCATCATTTGGCAGCTTGGAGGTGCCATTTCCTGTGTTTTCTTCCTCTGATTCCCTGTGTGTCGCATCTGTACTTCCCCTGGTCTCCACCAGGGGGCTGCTACAGAGTGATGCCTCTCTCTAACCCACCTCAGGAGAGGAGAGCAGTCCTCCAGATGCTCCTTCCCCTGCCGACCCCCTGGTGCCCAAGCCCATTCCTGAACCAGGTTGCCGGTATGGTTTGAGGTAAGGCATCAGTGCCTCAGCCCTCTGCACCACCAGGCCAGCTCACCCACCCCTTATCTAAAAAAAATCTTGGAATCCTTGATAGCTAGCTGTCCCTCCTCCCACCCAATCACCCACCCCATATTTTAAAAAAAAATTCCTGTAATCCCAGGTGACTAATGGTCCCACTTCCCCCAGATCATCAACCCAACCAGTCCAGGGCATCTTGTCCTGGTGTCTGACTCCAGTGTAACCCTCCTCCCATCCCACTCTCATGCCATATAGTAAAAAAAAATCTCCTTGGTTGTCTAGTGACCCCCCATCCCCAATCCATGAATTAAAAGTTTATTCCAGGGTGGTCTAGTGCAGCCCCTTCCCCCACCCCTGCAGGGAATGTTCCACCATCCCCTCCCCAATCCCAAACCTGAGCAGATGACCAGCAGAGCCTTCTCTCTCCTCCATGGCTAGGCAGCCCACTGAGCTATGACGAATGAGCACATGCTTGTGCTGGGCATGCTCATTCATTGATAGCCTGCGGGCTGCCAGCTGTGGTGGAGAGAAGGCCTGTGCTGGTCACCCACTCAGGATTAGGATGATGGGGAGTGGGGTGGTTGGACATTGCCTGCAGGGGTGGGGGGTGCACTGGACTACCATGGAATAAAATTTTAATTCAAGGATTGGGGATAGGAGTGGGGTCACTACTACAGACCACCAGATAGAATTGTTTTTTTCACTATACAGTGGGGGATCAGAATGGGGGGGTAGGGTTTACACTGCTGGGCTGTTCAGGTTGATGATCAGGTGGGGGGAGGGAAGGCTAGTCACCAGGAATTTATTATTTTAATTTCTGGCAGGGCTGGGTGTGGGGTGGCACTGGACATCAGATACTTATTTTTTTTTGCTTTCTTCCACCTCTAGGTGAGCAGAACAGGGAGAAATTTTGCCTAAAACCTTTGTACTTTTTCCAGTCTGCTGCAGGCAGAAGTTTGGAAACTTCCATAAAGGCTGCAAAATTTCATGGACATTCTGCTATGGTGGAAAAAATGACTTTCGCACACATCTCACTCTGTGCACTGTTACATTCACAAAATATAATATTTTGGTATTATCAGTCCACCGTACTGCAGATTTGTAAGGTAAAATGACAAACTCTGCAGTGGCACCAACAGATTGATGAGGAAGAAGACAAATCTTCTATGCCATACCAGTGGCTCCACAGGTTGCACACTCACCTCTGAGGCTGGAAGGTTTGAAGGCTGTGGGTGCCATCCCCAAACCAGGAACTTGTGTTCCCATCTGCCTGTTCTGGTGGTTGATCAGGTGGACATTAAGGAAGTTCCCTGGTATTTCAGCAACCCCATGTCATAATGTTTTGCGCAGTGCATGATAGTCCTCTAAACATTTAAAATTCACAACAAAAAACATAGGTTGCCATGCTTGCTTTTGAGTTACATGGTGAGACATAATCCCTCTTTATGCCAAAAAATTTTTAGATGTCAATATGAGCGTGAAAGAAAAAGTGAAACAAGGACCCATCATTTGTTATGGTGCTTGCGTCATTTTATTTCCACAAATGCAAAAATAAAGAGTAAATTACCAATACTATGATACCCTCTTGAACTGATAGTCCCCCCAAAAAGGGAAACATATTTGTATATTTTTATAAATAAAACCGTTTCAAACCCATGTCATTTTCATAATTTTTTTTGATAGATGTAGAATATGGTTATGAATATGGAAAAAGAAAGAAATATAGAGTTTGCTATGCTTCATTTGGTTATATCTGCTTTCAAAGTCGCAGTTTTAGAGGTTCAGGACAAAAATAATTGAAACATCCCAACAAAAAATAAAACTTGCAAGAAAGCTATTCATGCAACTCAAAAGTACATGCAGAATGGCAAGTACTTTAATATAAAATAAACAGTATAACAAAAGACAGACAGATATGTAGGTAAAATACATTGAATGATACCAACTGCTGTAATTGTGGGAGCTAATTTACTTGCTGCCATCCTGTACGTATTCTTAGCTGGACATGACATAATAGGATAAATCATTATTCTAATAATGCTTCCATATATTTAGGAATGTACTGGTACTAGAAAACAACCTTGAAAACTTTTTTTGAGTGCATCAGAAAAATGGGAATTTAAAACAGCAATGTCTTTAAAGATCCCATGGCACGTCTCAGAAAGAGCAGGGTAATTTCCCTGTCATCCTGGTCAAACTTTCCCAATACACTAAAAATACCACCAACAGATTAATCTGGTTTGGTGTCACTTGCTACTGAGACAGATAAGTCATCATAAATGCAATATGACAATTGTTTTCACTGTTGTGACTAACCATTTACAACACATGAGGAATAAACAATATACAGCATCAGCATGAAAATATTAAGGCACAGTCTGAAAGAATATATGCTCAATAGGGTATGTGTTAAAATAAGAAAACAATAACTAAAAAGCTGCTTTTTATATCTATTGTCCATTGCTGCATAATATTTATGTTATTAATTTTAAATTAAATTCATGGAGTTACTCTGGGTAACTGTAAACCTAGACTGCATTTCATTAGTATGAATGTGATCTGAGTCTTGAGCTGCAGCATGTGCGGCTACTCATCTGTACAGTAACTGAAGTAGAGCTAGTGGTACTGTTGTTACTAGCTAGTGGCTGTGGGAGCTGGGTGAAGGGGAGACAGTTTGAGAACACCTGTGCAACCAATTAGGTAATTTACTGCTTGCTGACACAGTGGTTGTGGCATTGAATGAAGCGATAGTGAAAGGAATTGGCTTTTATTTGGTCTCTGCTGTATAATAATGCTGCTACTTTAAAAGATGCAGTGATGTATTTTAATAATTTAATGATAATTTATAATGTCACTGTATAATACTGCATGATAGAGACAAAAAAAAAACCACTACAGCTGAGCTTTAACAGCAATTAGACCTCAGGATAACTGTAACTAGCAGAGCACAGCAATGTACTGTGAATGGCAATTGGACTGGAAACATAACTGGCAGGTTAAAGACATCCTTTACTGAAAAGTGTTCTGTCTGTATACATGTCTAATAAAGAGAAAAAAAAAATACAGTACAAGTATTTAAACAGCAACTAGCTCTTAAAGACATCTACTTTAGTCACTGTAGCCAGAAGGGCATTGACCTATTAATACTACTGGCTGACAACTGTAATGATATTGCAACTAATAACTGCCAGGCTAAAACCATTCTTCAGTAGATTCATGTTATTATAATACATATTGAATCTGGCTCTGGTTGACCCCAAAACTGGCCTGAGATGGTTGTTAAACATTTCATATGCTTCTGAAAAACACTAGCTCTGACAACAGTTTAATTTTGATCTTGTTTCCTCAAAGACCTAGCCCTGAAAAAGGCTTCACAATTTCAAGTTGAGTGCCCTGACAATTAGCCCTAAAAGTGTTGTTATTTTTCTGCCCCCCCAAAAAAAATAGCTCTGAGAGAAAAAATGTGTATATATTCAATTTATCCTTTCTCCTCAAAAGATAGGGCTTCTTAATTTTAATTTGTTGCCCCCAAAATAACCCTGGAAGGGCTGCTAAACATTTTATCCAGTTCCGCAAATAGTTATTCCTTAAAGCAGCAGATTTCTAGCCGGCCCGTTGGCGCAGTGGTGGGATTTCCACTTACGACACTGGCGACCCGGGTTTGGGAACGGACCCGAGTCGTCGGAGGGCCGGCCAGGGGAGAGAGGGAGCATCCTATGGACTGCTCTCCTTCTCCGGGGGGAGGTTGGGGGCAGCATCCGGAGCGCTGAGGACTCCTGGTGGAGGCTGGGAGCTCTCGCACTGCCGCGCTAGTCTCTGGGGGAGGCGGGTCATTGCACGTCCCCGCCTCTGGGAGGTAAATACAAGAAAAAGAGGGAGGGGAGATCCTCCGTCTAGGTGAAGCCTCCCCGGGCTTCAATTCACCTTTGCCGCCACACTCCCAACTAGTTACTGGTTCCACGGCACTGGAATTAGAGGAACCAGTGCCACAGCCCCACCCTCTGGGGGGCAAGCCGGGGGTGACCGGGAGGGGCGGCAAATAGGCAGGTGGTGGAAGCTCCGGGGGCCGTGACTAGGCAGATGAGCGAAGGAGGATCTCCCAGGCAAAAAAAAAAGCAGCATATTTCTGGGAAAAGTTACGTATTGCTACATGCTTTGAGAGCAATCATTTCCCATTAATTTTAATTAGTAATAAGAATACTGTTAAAAAACAGAAAGATGGGTAAGTAGTCCCTTTATCTGAAATAAGGGCCTGTAAAAAAATACTCTGGTACCAGAATTCTGATCTACAAAAAACTCAGATAATGTCTTCTTTTCTGAATGATGAACTCAATGTTTTATTCCGATATAGCTTTGAACATCTTATGTTGGTATTTAATAATATTTTGGGGCAAATAAGAAATCAGCTGGAAATTACCCAAAAACCCCCAAATGTAGGTGATGAACCAGTCGGGTGGTATGATGGGGAATGCAGAAAGGCAAAATGTACAGTTAACAAACTGCATACATTTTTTAAAAAGCACCAAACTAGAGACATCTTGAAGGATCTGAAAGAGGAGAAAGGTAAATATAAAACCATTTTAAAAGGAAAAAAAGACATACCATTTAAGACAGTGGAAAATTATGCTGGTAGCCATCAACTTCAAGGATAGTAAAATATTTTGGACACTGGTAGCAAAGGTCACAGGGAATGACAAAACATCTATAGACCCCTATATTGCAGAGGACAAATGGATACAGCACTTCAGTAAGATCTTTTGGGATCAGGAGGCTGATGGAACATTTCCCAGTGGGGGCATCAATAATACTCAAATATGTCCAATAACTACTGAGGAAGTCTATGCTGCTATTAGCTCATTAAAAGCACGCAAAGCACTGGAGCCTGAGGGTATCCCAGCGGAAGTATATTTGTGCAATACAAGACTGTGGTGAAGGGGTTTGACTATTTTTTTATAATAAATGCATTGAGGAAAGTAGCTTCCTCACATCATGGAATGAAGCCAATATTATTGCCATACACAAAAAGGGCTCTACTACAGATCCCTCAATGTATCGCCACATGAGTCTGCTAGATGTCAACTTAAAGTTATTTTCAAAAATACTATTGTTGAGACTTGAAGAACAAGTGAAATCAGTGATATCTCAGCTCTCCAAGCAGGATTTAGGTCAAATTTCTCTATGCTAGATAATATATTTACATTGAGACATTTAATACAGAAATATGTCTTACTGAACAAACAAAAGTTAGACACAATTTTTGTTGACTATTCTGCAGCTTTTGACTCTATCTCAAGGAAAATCCTCTGGGAACAACTCTTAGAAAGAGTAATAAATAAAAATGTAGTACACATTGGCCTGGATATTCAGACTGCACCCGGCAATGGTGCGAGCATAGGTACAGCGCAACTGGGATGTGCTGGGGCCAGGACCAGGTGATATTCAATGGTGAAGTGCCATGGCAGAGCACTGTTGAATATGGCATGAACTGCGCATGGTGCAGTGGCACTGCACTGGTGTAGACCACAGATAGGGAGCACAGGGATGCGCCAGCGTAAGCGCAGTTGCACTGGGAGCAGCACCAGTGTTATTCAGAAGAGAGCATGTAAATGAGGCCATAAAATATGCAAGGCACAAATGGGGCCATTTGCATGTCATTATGGCCTCATTTGCATGCCTTGCACAGGGCAGCCAACAAGAAATGTGCCTGGTGCCCGCTGGGAATGGCGTGTGCACTGTGGGGGTCTGGACATCCCGACCCCAGGCCTCAATTACAGAAATTGGTTGTGGTAAAAAAGGCCTGGTAATCTAGTGGTTCCCCCCTCCCCCCACAGCCATGATCGCTGGTAAACTGTATGGACTACAGTCCCTTGTAGTCCAGTGGTCCCCCCTTCTGCCCATAGCTGTGATTGCTGGTAACATGGCAGAAATATAATCCCTGGTAGTCCAGTGGTCCCCCTCCCTCATAGCCACGATTGCCAGTAAAATGACATTAAGACATTCCCTGGTGGTCTAGTGGTCGCTCCTCCCACCCCTAGCCCAAATTTCCAGTTAAATGCCATTGATCCATGCCCTTGTGGTCCAGTGGCACCCACACCCCTTCCACACATACAGGACCCTTTGCCCACCCGTCTCCCCCCCCCATCATCGGCAGGTGGCTGCAACCTGCCTGCATACCGCCTGTCCGCCTGCCGAATGACAGCATACAGTATGGGCTTGCAGGGCATACTGTACTAGACAATCACAAATATGTAAATGAAGTCATTCACATGTTTGTGACTGTCTAGTAGAGTATGCCCTGCAAGCCCATACTGTACGCTCTCAGTTGGCAGACAGCCTGGTGGTACGTCGGTGGATTGCAGCCGCCACACTGATGATGGGGGGAGCGGGATAGGCAAGGGGTCCTGTGTGGGTGGAGGGGTGGGGTGCCACTGGACCATCAGGGCATGAATTGATGTCATTTTACCAGTGATCGGGGCTATGGTCAGGAAGGGGGACCACTAAACTACCAGGGAATGTCTTAATATTATTTTACTGGTGATCACGGCTATGGGGGAGGGGGGCCACTAGACTACCAGAAATTGTATTTCTGCCATGTTACTGGTGATGGCAGCTACAGGTGGGGGGGACCACTGGACTACTAGGGATTGTAGTCCATACAGATTACCAGCAATCATGGCTATGGGGGGGAGGGGGGAACCACTAGACTACCAGGGACCATATGGGTGCATGTAGATGGTGTTCTGGGTGGGCGGGTGGCCACCCATGGCTGGCGGCTGCTGTGTTGCACCCTATAATACAGCAGTCCACCTGTGGGTGGCTGGCAGTTGTTCCTGGTTTTTCCTGGAACAACTTTGCGCCCAGGTTTGTGGCGCATCTGGGGGTTGTGCCAGCATATGTGCCGCACATCCTGGGCTGAATATTGGGATGTGCTGGATATGCATGGCCATGCCCCCTTCAGCTGAGCTGCATACAATTTCAGTGCACCCTGGCACATCAGGATTTGTGCTGCACAAATGCCCCTTTTGAATATCACACCAGGGTACATTGCGGGGTCGCGACAGGCATAACCGAGTTGTGCTAGGTGCATCCCTTTGAATATCTGGCCCATTATAAATAAGATGTACTGTGAGACAAAGGCCAGAGTGAGGTTGGGAGCCGGAGGGCAGCTGTCCTCTCCTTCTCTACAAATAGGGGAGTTTGACAGTGTTGCATGCTGGCTCCCACTCTCTTCTCAATATATATTGATGGAATCCTGAAAGAGCTTAATACTCTTCCATCTGATTCTCCAAAGATATCACAAATAACATGTGCTAGACTTACATATGCAGATGACTTTGTGTTGTTTGTGCTATCCAAAAAGGACTTCAAAAGAAAATAGATATGTTATATAAAAGATCCACTGAACTAAAATTAAAAATTAATCTCAACAAAACTAAAATCGTAATTTTATTTAGAGATCAGTTGGTTAAGGAAAATGATTTCTTGAAAATCAAACACCAGAGATAGTCTCTAGTTATGTTTATTTGGGTATTCGATTTAATGCCAATTGTTTGTGAAACTCCCATTTAGATGTGATACTAGACACATTGAAGTAAACTGCTACCGGTTTAGTGAAATTTAATAGCAGATATGCTGGCTTCACTATTCAAACTTTGGTAGCTGGAATTAAAGCAAAATTTCAAGCACAATTGTTATACCGTGCAGAGATATTGGAAAACAAGGCTAAAGATAAGTTAATGTTTCCAATATTTAAAGTATTAAGAAATGTTTTGGGTCTCGGTCCTTCATACTTGGCTGCATATGTTAGATCTGAAGCAGGATTAACAAACTTAAATCCCTTAACAGACACCAGAAAAGTCAATTTCTTGCTGATATCCTTCAACGTTCTTGTAATATTAATCTATTTGTCTTATCTTGATTTATGATTGTATGTTTGTATGACTGTTTTTATACTGTAATCTGGATTTTAAAATTGTTGATGGCTTTTAAGCCAAACAATAAACTGAAATTGATTGATAAAGCAGCAGTATTTATTAGTCAGGAAAAATGTATTTCTGATATGTTTAGATTCATTACCATTATATTTTTAATCCCTCACATATTTTTAAAACAGCTTTTCAAACTCATTCTTTTAACTAATGCCTCAGAAAATAAAATAAATGTAGACTTGACTGAGTCTAGATCTGAGGTGCTAAAAATAATGAATAAAACAAGCAGCAATAAATATTCATCATGCAAACAGCAAGAACTGGCCACAATAATGGTTAAAAAAATTGTTTTCGTACCATTTACTTGTAGTGCAGTGTGTGCAGAAACATTGAGAACTTAAAATGAGGCCATGCACATTTAACATTTCAGTTGTGGCATGATGACAGTAGAGATAGAATAAAATGCATGATGTTTCACCAAATGGCTAATAGATCTCAGCAGAGTAAGTGTTCAGTGCTCAAGTGTGCCCTTTTAAATATAACAATTAAAGACACAGTAACACAAAATGAAAATGTTAACATTAAAATCATTATTATAATTTCATAACATGATCACTAAAATGTTGGTCAGGCACACATATTGTAGGGGTATGTTAAACCCCCTAACTTTTTTCCTTAATAGTCTTGCACCCGTTCAACAGAACTACGTGAATATTTGCATGCATAGTCTGAGTGGCGGGGGGGGGGGAGCAAGGTCTCTTGATTGTGCAAGTTTTGTGTTGCTTGGAAATCCAGATTGTTAAATCTAGATAGTCAGTTTTTGTTCTCACCTACAGCTCAGATGGATTGGAATTTTGTTCTGAAATTTTCAGGGTGGAAAGGGTTGGCCCTAGAATGGTGCCATTCATTGGTTTAGTGAACAAATATGAATCCATTCCCAAGTTATAAGAGTGTGAAATTTCAGTTCTGAGCATGCTCACTAGAATATTTCAGATAGATGTTTGATATAAAAGAAGAATTTCCTGTTTATGATAGAAGAATCTTCTTTTGTGAGTTGAAATTCTATTTGGTGATGAAAAAATCCTTTTTATATGGCAGCCATCTTGTTTCTGTTTTAAAATTTGAAAAACAGAAAATAATGCCCTTGAGAAAAATAAAACACATGAATCTTGCTAAACTGGACCCATTTAGCTCAATTCTGGAGTTTGTTTTCCCAAACAACAGAGCTTCTTTTGTGAGACGAATTTCTAGGGTTGTGAGTGTCATGAAAGAAGACTGCAGTCTCACAAAAGAAGAATCTAATGCAAGAAGATGGTGGGACATAGGTTTTTTCATAGTTCTTTTGTGAGATGGCCTTTCTCTTTTGTGATAATGAAAGAACTCTTGAAAGAAGAACCTCAGCTCACAAAAGAAAGTGGTGGGACTTAGGTTTTTTTCATAGTTCATTCATGATCTGACCTTCTTCTTTCATGAGTCATGAAAGAAATCATGAAACAGGAAGGTGAGATTCCTCTTTCATGAGTTCTTTCATGATCACAAAAGCAGAAGGTTGGCTCACAAAAGAACTATGAAAAAACTATGAAAATAGTTACATCCCACCATCTTCTTTCATGAATTGAAATTCTTCTTTTGTAAGTTCTTTCCTGACTCATGAAAGAAGAAGGTTGGGTCACAAAAGAAAAGGGTGGGACTTGTTTTTTCACAGTTCTTTTGTGTGATCTCATGAAAGAAGTGTCATGACCATGACCTTTTATTTATCTATTTATCTGTCTGTATAGCTATGCACGTCTTCTCCAAAAGACGGTGTGTTCACTGTTTCTGAATGTAGTGCAGCTGGTAATTCAGCAAAACCAGGACATTTAAAAAGACCTAGTGCAAAACATGGGATAGATGAATATAAATTACTTTTATTAGTAACACACATGCATTCGCAGAACAAATGCTTCTACAGCCTCGAGGTACACTGCCTCTTCAAAAAGGAGCTACTAATGAACATGCAGTCATGGCTGATTAAATACCTATCACCAAGGCACATGTATGACACCATAAAGATGTGTCTACCAATTATTTAAAACTTTTTCTAAAGCATATTTAAAAACTCAAGCATTGCCCTAGCCCTGTCAGTCTGCTGTTAAAATTAATAATAACATGAGATGACTTTTTAAGTTTTTTAAATGTATTAACATCTTATCTATATCTGTTTAAACATCATAAATCATACCTAGTGCCTTCTATGAACATATTATAAGTATTATAAACCACTGTGAATTAAAATTTATTAGATGAAAAAAATTGGCTAAGTCTTTACAGCAGTGTGTATACATCATCTGCATATTTTTGTCTAGATCAATACGAAGGCATTTGTTCAGCTAATTATAAGTATTATAAAACACTGTGAATTAAAATTCATTAGATGAAAAAGTTGGTTAAGTCTTTATAGCAGTGTGTATACAGTATCTGCTTATTTCTGTCCAGATCAATACAAAAGCTTATGTTCAGCTAATTATATCTCATACATGTTCTTGTAGGCATTTTTTTCCTCCCTTACTGTTCTGTCCATATAGTTTTTATTACAAGTGTATACCAATGCATAAATACCAATGGTGGACACACAAGATATAAATTGTCTGATGTCATACATTTTTTTGAAATAGGGTTTGATTTTAAAATGATGGCACAGTGTGTGGCACACCTCTGCCTGCAGCAAACTTGAATGCACCAAGGACCCTTCACCCTATTTTAAAAGAGCATGGGTCCCGGTGCCAAAGTCCCTGAGTTTGCCACAAGCCAACCCATGTGCTGCCCAAATAGCGAATGAAAGGGGGCTGCCGCAAGCTGAGACACAGGTGTCTGGCATCAGTGGTCATAGATGATGACACACTGGCCCGTCCTCTAGTGGCTGGTGGGTCATCCAGAAGATGCCCTGGCTTGTGGGGAGGATGGGTCTGGCCTGGTGGATGGGGCTAACAACTGCCCACAATGGGCAGATGGCAGGGACAGTGCTGGTCAGTGGACGGTGGATACACCAGCACCACCATGAGGGGGGTTGTGAGGTCTCACCTGCTACGGACCACCAACTCCTTCAATGATGGTCTGGCAGGTGTCAGAACTGTCTGGGCACCTTCTCCAGGGGGGATACAGAGTCACACCCCCACCCAGCAAGGGCTGCAGCAATGACACATGGCAAATTAGACCAGCAGTGGGCTGGTCTAATTGTAGGGTCTGTGCACCCCTTGTGGGGGCCTGCAAAATCCCAGTGTAGGGGATATTGCAGCCCTGCCTTGTGCAAGCCCTCTTCCACCATGGGACACTGGTTTGGTCATTGCAAGTATGATGCAAGCCCAGTTAGTGCAGACAGTCCCCCCAATGGTGCACAGTCCCTTATAAAATTCGGACTGGTACAAGGTGTGGCGCAAAATGCCCTTTTTGCCATTTCTCTTTGCCAGAAGCCCCTTGGGCCATTTCTGCCCTTTTTAAAATCACACAGAGGGTGTTTAAAGATTTTGCTTGCACTAAAAATTTACAGTTGTAATTTCACATCTGTAATTGCCCACAGGATTTCGTGGAAGTCAACTTATGCCTTTAGTATGGACCATTTGGGTGCTAAAATGACTTGGAGAATGTAAGTATTTAAGATTCTTCATCCAGCTATGTGTAATTTTGGGTTCTCCTTTAAACTCCTCTGATGTTTCTGAATTCTGCAAAATTGTCTATTGTTTGCCAACCCTAATGCTCACCCCCATCTCCAAGAAAACAAGGTCAGATGCAATCTCTTTTCTTCATGCAGAACCTGCAGGGCTTTGCATGAAGAAAGCTACTACAGATTTTGTTGGCAATATGTCATGAGATCTACTTCTCTGCCTTTGAAGACTGTATCAATATGAGACACTGGCTTGGAGCGGTATGTTGTGCTTCAGACAGGAGACTATGGTCTTGGAAGAGGGGTGAGCCTTAGGGTTGATAATCCCAAGGAAGGCCCCACCACTGATTCACCAAGACTTAGGCGACACAAAACCCTAATATTTTTTTTTTCCTTTTTACTGCTTGGGGGTGGAAGTGGGGAGTTAGTGTTGAAAATCCTAATGTCACATTCCACTGCTTTTGTTGCTTTAAGTAAAAGCCTAACTGGTACATCAACACAGTTTGTTGCAAAAAATATATATATATTACATTGTAGGACCATCAATATCTATGAGCTGCTCCAGTCTGGATTTAGATCTAGGCATTGTATGGAGATTGCATTGGTCATAGATACATAGATGCAGAGATGTAGACAGCAGATAAGGACCTATGGCCCACCTAGTCTACCCATGTACCCATGTGCTTTGCTTCTTCAAGCTTCTCTAGAACTAGGTTGTCCCCTTCCCCTGACTACTGGGATCCCCGATGCTGATCCCATGCATTCTTAATCCTGTAATCAGTTTAGCCCCCACTGCCTCTGCAAGCAGGGTGTTCCATTTGTCCACCACCCTCTCCATAAAGAAATTCTTATTCATGTCCCCCTGAACCTCCATCCCTCTAGTTTTATCCCATGTACCCTAGTCCTGGAACATCTTTTCCTGTGAAAAAAATCACATTTTTCCTGCACCTTGTTCCTCCCTGTGAGGACTTATATGTCTCAAGCATATCCCCCCTCCTCTCCTCCAGGGAGCACATATTTAAGTCTTTCAGCCTGTCCTCATAGGTTTGTGATGTAATCCTTGCATGATCTTGGTTGCCCTCCTCTGAACTGCATCCACCTGGTCTATGTCCTTACATAGGTAAGGTCTCCAGAACTGGACACTGTACTCAAGGTATGGTCTCACTAGTGTCTTGTATAGTGGAATTATGACCTCCTTTTTCTACTGGTGATGCCACTGCCTATGCAATCCAGCATCTTGTTTGCTTTTCTTGCCACCTTGTTGCGCTGACTCCCTACCTTGAGGTCATCAGAGATGATAATCCCTAGGTCCCTTTCCTGCTTGGAGCATTCTATAGCCCCCCTTCCCCCAACAGCTAATATGTTGTTCCTGGATTTTTGTGCCCCATGTGCATTATTTTGCATTTATTTGCTCTAAATCTCAACTGCCACTCCCTTGACCAGTCCTCATAAGCATCTGCAGATCTCTCCTCATTCTATCCACATACTCCAGTGTGCCCACCCTGTTGCAGAGCTTTGTGTCATCAGTGAACAGGCATATTCTCCCTTCTAGATCTTCTGTAATGTCACTGATAAAGATGTTGAAGAGGACTGAACCCAGCACTGATCCCTGTGGCACCCCACTGGTCATCCTTCCCTCTGCGGAGTGACAGCCATTTACCACTGCCCTGTCTTCTGCAAGGCTGCCAGTTCCCTACACACTGCACCACCGTCCTACCCACTCCCATGTTCCCCAGCTTGTTTAACAGCCTTCTATGTGGCACAATGTCAAAGGCCTTGCTGAAGTCAAAGTAGGCCATGTCCACTGCCCCACTGATCCACCTCCCTTGTCATCCAGTCGAAAAATTCAATGAGGTTAGTCTGGCATGACCTCCCCCCAGTAAAACCATGTTGCCTTGGGTCCTGTAGACCATTGGCAACAAGGAGTTCCGCTATTATTTCCTTCGATGGAAGCCTTTAAGAGGGGCCTAAAGACCTATTTGTTCACACAGGCGTTTGACCTGAGCTATTCCCCACTGTTCCTTTTTAGCTATTTATGCTGTCTGATATATATATATATATATATATATATATATATATATATATATTAAGTTATATGTATTTATTTGGGACCCCTGTTATTTTCCATATTCATAAATGAGCTAGTTAGTAACTGTGGTGGTGTGACAGTACAGCTGTATGCGGACGATGCCATTCTTTATAGATCAGACAAATCTATCTCCACGAAGTCTGCCCTTGAAAATGATTTCTGACTCCTTGAAGCCTGGTTTAAACAAAACCTGTTGGTTCTCAATACCAAAAAAACAAAGACTATGCTATTTTGACACACTTCATTTGACATATTCATCCAACAACCATTTGCAATCAATATCTCCATGGGCACGGCCCTCAAAAGAGTGGACGTGTTCAAATATTTAGGAATAACCCTAGACATAAATCTATCCTTCGAAGCACACACTCTAACAATGATCAAGTCCACACACCAAAAACTTGGCCTACTATATTGAATTGAACCTTACCTGACCCATAACTCCCAGAGGATAATTGCATCTGCAACTTTACTTCCGGGTTTCTTCTATGGAACCCCTTTACTTCACTTGGCTAAGACATCTATACTGTCCAAATTGAAACAAACCTACCACAGAATCATTCACTTCTCCACTATGGCACCTGCTCACGCACACCACTGTGACAACCTCAAAGCCCTAGGATGGCTGTCTTTTGAGGCTAAGTTGCACTTCCCTCTACTCTGCACTACCTTTAAGCTCATTTACCTTCCCTTCCCACCAATTCTTAAAAATCTTCTCAACCTGAAACCTACCGCCAGGACCCTTTGCCCCTGCCACTTCCCACCTCTCTTTGTTAAGCCTCCAAACACTAGACTATCTATAGGCAGGAAATACTTCACCTTTCTTGCACTCCAAAAATGGAACAGCCTCCCACACAGACTACATTCCTGCACATCCCTTCCCCAATTCAAAAATGCTTTAAATAATTATTCTTTCCCCCACCAAACTGCACCTGTTTCTAACCTGTCGTTCCCCGCTTCCTAATCTATACCCTCTACTTGACCCCCTTATGTCCCCCTCTCTCAGCTTTCTACCACCCTTCTCATACTTCCTTCCATTACTCTACTTCTGGCATTGATCATATCCTTCTCCTGCTGCTCCTTCCCTCCGTGCCTTAGTATGGCACATACCAAATTCTGTTATACTCATGCTAGATTCGTAATTGACTATGTAGTTCCTTAATCCTTGTTTTGTCACCAATGAACTGCATTTATGGATTGTGTGTGAATTAGCATTGTAACACCTGTAATTAACTGTGACCATGGCACTTATGGATTGATTAGCAACCAGTTTTATCTAGTTTTCTCTCTAAAACTGCTTCTCTGTATTTATTACCGACTGTTTGCAAACACTACTCTGCTGATTATTCTCTATAACTTGTTTCCCCTTGTATGCTTGTTTTCAATCCTACTGGAATTGTACTTCCCCAGGTTGCCCCTGAAAAGGGATTGTCTACCTCAGTGGGCCTACCTGGTCATCAGAATTCAAATAAATAAATATTTATCTGCGTTTTATCTTTTGATTCTTGACTTATTTTTCAATATACATTGCTCGGTGCTTAACAAATAAACTACTAATACTTTTTCCCCATTATAAAAAACACAAGATGTTTTCCCATATCCAATAGTAATTAACACCACTTATGAAACAACACAGCTTATTGCAAAATAATGAACAACCTAAGCATTAACTATTACATGTGTGGACAAAATATGTACACATTATTACAACAGTACTAACATTTGTAACTCCCACCTGAATAACACATGTAACAAGAACCTACTATCCACCTAAATTGCAGCACTAAAAGCCTCTCCAACTACAGCACCTGCAAAAAAAGGAACACCCTCCCCAAATCACTACCAACTACTTTTGGAGGTGTATGAAAGAGGGTCCTTGGAAGAATCAATGTTACAAGCTTTTATTTTAGTTTTACAAAAAATGAGAAAGGATGATAGCTTGGTAATGAACTATCGTTCAATTTCATTGTTAAATACTGATATTGAGATTCTGGCCAAGGCCCTCGCCTTTCATCTCCAGAAGGTCTGGGACTTGCTGGTACATGCCTCCAAGGTAGTCTTTATTGCGGGCCGTGACTCCTTCGATCATCTTCATAAACTCATTCATGTTCTCTCTGCATCCAGGTAGTTGGACGCCCTGGTGAAGCCTCCCCAGATGTGCAGAAAGCAATTTACCAGGTTTCATAGCCTTTCTTCTTTTTAGTACTAGAGCATTATAGGATCTCTTCAGAATTTATTGCTTGGACATGGCTTCTTTAATTGAATCCCATGGCAAAAGTAAGGTGCAATAAGGTTTTATCCTCTGATTTCTCCTTACAAAATGGTACTTGCCAAGGTTGCCCAGCACTATTTTTATTTAATTTATACATTGAACCATTAGCCCAACACCTTTTACATGTCCTAATATTAAAGACATTGAACTTGGCAGAAAATCCAATAAGATATCTCTATGCCGATAATATTTAGCTAAACCTTAAAAACCCAGCCACTTCCTTACCGTGTGTGTTGGAGAAGATGCAGATTTTTGGTTCTTTATCTTGCTACAAACTAAATTTAAGCAAAACAGCAGTTATGTATTGAAATCATTATGCAAGGAAATGGGACTTGGAGCAGCACCTGGGGCTGTCTTGGTCAGCTCACCACCTCCAGTATTTGGGGCAGATTACACCATCACCCTCTCAAATGGGCAAGGATGATTTTACAGTTTTGTTACAACATATCCAATGAGGCTCAGACAGATGACAGAATCTCCCTTTATCTTTATGGGAGCGTATCAATATGATTAAAATGAATATTCATCTTTCGTATCCCTTAAATATGTTTACACCTTGTTTGCCACTGACTTGGGTTCGACACATTCAGATGATTCCCATTTTGTTCATCTGGAGAGGAAAAAGGCCTACTGTAAGTGAACTTAATTAAAATTGGCCACTGCTAAATCTTCTGGGGCTCTTAATTTTCCAAATGTTCTTTTCTAGTATTATGCAGCCCAAGTTGCTCAGTATTTTAGCTGGAATGTACAGCTCAAGGGAGAGAGTACTATTTATATCCTGCAATTGGTTATGATTCAGTGCGATATCTGTTCAGCCCATGGTGTAGATCCAATGACTTTATTGTACACAGAAAGTGCTATATTGGCCAGGACGTTGATTCATTGTCCTACAGGTGTTTCAATATCCATTTATAGAGAGTTGTGCCATGTACTGAGGTTTTCTCAAAGCTGCCCAAGGGATCAACCAATGTGAAGAAAATCCTAATTTTTTTTCTATTATGTTTTTATCCAGTGTTTTCTCCTTTTTTTTGTCCCCCCCCTTCCCGGTAAGCACGCATCCATATGGAGGCATGCACATGCCACGTTCTGAGGTGCCCCCTGACTTGCCACCACCTCCCACCTGTGCTGCCACTAGACCTCCATCTGGTGGCAGTGGAACTATGGGGGGGTGCGACAGCCACCCCTGGAGAGGAGAACAGCCATTGAGCTGCTCAATCCTGCTCCATCCCTCCCCCTGTGCCAGCACCCCGACGATCCAAGGTCATTCCCAAACCCGAGTCGTCAGCATGGCGTGAGGTGTGACATCCAGCACCTCAACCCTCAGTACCACCAAGCTGGCCAGACAATCCTAATTTTAAAATCAGGGTAAAACTGGTTACAAACTGGATGTGGCTGAGAAAGAGGTTACTTTGGTTTCTCAGTTTTTGACAGGTGATACTTGATTAAATTTTTGTCAATTTCAGAAACTGTTTGTGTTTCCCTGGCAGGACACCTTTCCTTTTTACAGGTGCATGTTATGTTAATTAAGGCACTGGTGAGACAGGTGACCTCTTCAGAACTCCCTTTCACTATACAAGACTTAGAAAAGATAGCTATAAAACAGCATGCTATTTCCAATCTTTACCATTCACTTCATTCTCCTATTCACTTCATGTACAGTATGTTTTTTCTTCTGTGTTTTCCTTCTAATTACTGGCCTTCAGCCTTGGACAAAGAATGTACTGTGAATTAATGGGAGGAAATCTGGAAGAACATACATAAACATATTACAGTAGGTGATTATCGCTTAATGCAATTTAAGATTGTACAAAATCTCTATCATACTCCCAAGAAATTGGATGCCTGGGATCTTCTGGATTCACTTCTATGCACTAGGTGTGGAACAGAGGAGAGTACCCTGCTTCATACAGGGACAGAGTTACAATGGTAATGGTGGGTAGCCACTTGGGGTCCTGTGATCACCGTACAGTATGGTTCAATGTGTGAACTGTGAAGGAGTCAAACCACAAGAAAGTGAAGGTTCTGGATTTCAGACAGGTCGACTTTGTAAAGTTGGAAGATTGTATCAAGAAAGCCCTGGCAGGGGAGGAGGCAGTGGGGGGTGTTGAGGCACAGTGGGCCAATCTAAAGGAAGCCATAGCAGAGGCAACAAGCCTTTGCATGAAGCAACTAAGCAAAACAAAGAGGAAGAAAAAAACAATATGATTATCAGAGGAAGTGGCTGAGAAGGTAAAAGCAAAAAGGTTGGCATTCAGGATGTACAAGGAACACAGAGGGAGGAGTACAGGGAAATGTACCTGGAAAAGTAGAGGGAGGTGGGGAAGGTAGTCACGTGTGCAAAGGCACAAACAGAGGGGAAAAAATAGCCCAGGCAATAAAGAAAGGGAATAAAACATTTTTCAGATATGTTAGTGAAAGGAAAAAGTCCAGGGATGGGCTTGTGAGGCTAAAAAGGGAAGATGAGGAGTGTCTGGAGGAGGACCTGGAAAAAGCAGATATCCTGAACAAATATTTTTGCTCAGTAGTCACAGAAGAAGGGGAAGGGGAGGGACCATGGTTAGGCATTAGAAGCACCAATGGAAGGGAGGTGGACACCAGTCCTTTAACGAAGGAGAAAATCCTAAAGGAGCTCACAAATCTGAAAGTAGACAAGGCAATGAGGCCAGAAGGGATACACCCTAAAATATTAAAAAAACTTAGAGAGGTGCTGGCAGCACCACTTACAGCCCTGTTGAACAAATTGCTGGAAACAGGTGGTTCTGGAGGACTGGAGGAGGGCACATATAATCCCTCTCCACAAAAAGGACACAAGAAGGCTGGCAATTACAGCCCAGTCAGCCTGACCTCGGTGGTGGAGAAAGTAATGGAAACACTGCTAAAGGAGAGGATTGTGTTATATCATGAATCCAGTGGAGTGCAGGATCCTAGCCAGTATGGATTCACAGTGGGAAGATCTTGTCTAACAAATCTGATAGATTTTTTTGACTGGGTGAACAGGGAAGTAGGTCAGGGAGGGATGGTGGATGTGGCCTACCTGGATTTCAGCAAGGCCTTTGACACTGTCCCTCACAGGAGGCTGATAAACAAATTGGGAGTGGGTCCATGGGTGGTAATCTGGTTCAGAAATTGGTTGAAGAATAGGACGCAGGTGGTAATGGTGAATGGAGTTCAATCCGATGAGAGGGGGTGTCCAGTGGGGTGCCACAGGGATCGTGGCTGGGGCTAGTCCTCTTTAATGTCTTCCTAAACAACATTGTATACGGGCTGTAAGGGAAGGTTTGTCTTTTTTCAGATTACATGAAGATCTACAACAGAGTCAACTCTTGGGGGGGGGGGATGAGAAGGGACCTAAGCAAGCTTGAGGAGTGGTCAAGAGTGTAGCAGCTAAGATTCAATGCAAAGAAGTGTAAAATCATGCATTTGGGGCACAAAAACAAAGGGGAGGAGTATATAGTGGGGGGGGGTACTGATGGCCACCAAACAGGAAATTGACCTGGGGGTAATCATATCTGATGACCTAAAGGTAAGCAAACAATATGAGAAGGCTGTGGGGAGAGCCAGTGGGATGCTAAGGTGCATAGGGAAAGATATCACCAGCAGGAAAAAGGAGGTAGTGAATCCACTGTGCAGATCATTGGTGAGACCTCATCTGGAGTACTGTGTCCAGTTCTGGAGGCTGCATCTCCAAAGGACATAGACAGAGTACAGGCAGTTCAGAGAACTACAACAAAAATGGTGCAAGGACTGCTCCAGAAGTCATATGAGGAGAGACTAAGGGATCTCAATGTGTATTCTCTGGAAGTGAGGAGAGAGGGGGGAGACATGATATAGACTTTCAAATACCTCAAGGGTATAAATAATGTAGAAGAAGGTAGCATCTTCCTGAAAAAAGATGTTCAAGAACAAGAGGTCATGATATGAGGCTGGGGGGGTAGACTCAGGGGTAATATAAGAAAGTATTTTTTCACAGAAAGGATAGTGGAAGCATGGAACAGCCTCTCTGCAGAAATGGTAGGGATGAAAACAGTGAGGAAATTTAAGAATGTATTGGTTAGACATAAGGGAATTCTGGCAATAGGAAAGAGAGGGCAAGATGCAGCTCACTTAGGGTCTGTAGTATATACAGTAGAGAGGGGGCATGGGCAGAATGGGTGGGCCAGGTGGTCCTTGTTTGCCGTTGGCTTCTATGTTTCTATATTTTATGGGATTGTCCCAAATCTCAGTGTTTATGGCAAGTAGTTCAAGTAGTCCTAGACCCCATGTTAGGCCTGGATGTCACCTTTACACGGGAAAGATGCCTGCCTGCTAGGTTTTGAATTGTACTCTTTACAGGGGAATCATAAAAAAAACATTTTCTTTTAATGGTTTTGGTGATTAAGAAACTTTTCTTGCACCTTTGTATAGACCAGATGACCCCTACACTCTTAGAATGGCAGAAAGAATTTTGGCTGTCTTACAGATTGAGAAAATGATGGCATCTCTCACTCACAAAATGTTAACCTATCATTGTTGCTGGGATATGTACTTATTGTGCCCTTGTATTTATGTTGTAAATATTGCTCAGTATTTGGATAAATCAGATGCAATGTATTTGGTTGCTGTGTATACTGCTCATTTATTACTGTTCTCTATGTATTCATATGTCTATTGCTTGTACTACTCCTCTCCCTCTGCCCTCCAGGACACATCTGGAAATGAGCTATACTGCTCAGCATGCCTTCCTGGTGAAACACTTGAATAAATTAATAAAATATGTTGGAGACACTCTTCCTCACATGAACTGTACCAGTTTATTAAGGTTCTGATTATTTTATCTCACTTTGAGTACATGGCTGCATTTCCTTCTTTTTTTGCAGATTTGGGGCTTTGTATCTATGGGTGGGGGGTACTTTTTTTTCTTATTTTGTTTAAATGGTTTTTGGGGTGTGTTAATTTGTATAACTGTTTGCTTGTTGTTGTTCTTTTGATAAATTTTTTTTTTTTTTTCTATTTTCTATTTTGGCTTCCATGCCTCTCGTCGACCATTGACTCTGGTCACGGACCCCTTGAGCCCCAACCACTGGATATCACCGTATCCCCCGGTCATCCCTGGCTTACCCCCCAGAGAGTGGGGCCGCAGCTCTGACCCCAGATATCGGACCGCGGGACTGTGACTGGTTGGGGGAACGGCTCCGGTGGTCAATTCGGGCTTCCAGGGGCAGAGCATCACCGAGACGCAAGGTGTGGGATTTTGTTGCCCCTTTAAACAGGATGGGGACGTGCAATGACGTCCAGCATCCGCCCCATCCTGAGAGCTCTGTTATGCCTCGATGTGGAGCGTGCACAGCCTCCACTCAGGTGCCGCCAGACGGCTGCAGCCCTGTCCTCCCCCAGAGAAGGAGAGCGCCCATGGCATGCTCAATCCTTCCCAACTCAAATGTCTCCTCCGACGCACCCAGGTCCGTTTCCTGAACTCCGGGTCGTCAATACGCAAGTGGAAATCCAACCGCCTTTTGATAAAATTTAATAAAGCGTACTTTCTAACAAAAAAAATCGTTTTTCATATCTTCCCACCATAAAGACCAGGAAACATAGGCTTCCTAGACCAAGAAACTTGCTTGCCATAACTGAAGCTATCCAGACTGCATCTTAGAATTTGACAATAGGGACAGATTCATTCTTCATACCCCTTTCTCAGGTAGGGCTGTAGCTGAGTGAAAGATCCTATTAGTGCCAAATGGTCTGATGTTTCAACTGCCATTGTTGCTGCACCCACTACCACCAAAGAAACCAAAACAAAAACATAATCAATCCTAGATAAGACAGTTCCCTTAAAAAAGGTATGACATACGTACTATGAGGGGTGTATACTGAGGGGTGTATGAATTAGAGTTTGATTGAAGTGAATCAAATTCGTGAGTCCAGATTTTCAGAAGGGGTGGTGCAAGAGGCAACCCTTTGAAAAAGTCTGTGTGTGGGGGGTTAGTAGAGTGAATCTGTGTGAGTTGCAGAATTTTGGGGGTTTTATTTGTTTTTGCTGTTAAGTTAAAATGTGTTGGGTGGGGTTAAAGATGGTCAGGTAGTATTCTCCCATCAGGATTGGGGTCTACACCCCTTTGACTATCCCCTGTTATCATTAGAGACATATAAGAGGTGTCGATCTCTAGGGACAGTCAGGAGCCGAGTGAAAAAAGGGAGAGTTGGGCCTGGTGGGGAAAAGGAGAGGGGTAGATGGATAGAGATCATGGGGACTAGGAGATGCCCTGGGGTGAAATGGAGCTGGGAGAGGGGTGTTCCCTATCTGGTTCCCATATCCAAGTGCTTCACAATAAGTGGCCAGGTCTCAGGATCTTCCTCAATAACCCATCCAACCCGAGCGATGTTGTGCAACACCAGATCTATTAGGAACAAGACAGCTATTATAGCTGATCTTGTTGGGGCATCAGATCTGGCATGCATCACCGAAATCTGGCTGGATAAGAATGCAGGTCCTATATGGCATCTGCTGTTCCAGTTGGGTTCTCGGTGATACACTGCCCGAGATTGGATCATAGTGGTGGGGTGTAGCCATTATGTTTAAGATGGAACTGGGCCTTGTGGATGTGCCAGTGGGGTGCACCAGATCCTTTAAGTGTATCCTGGGAGCAGGAGTAGGGTTCAGGATACTCCTCATCTACCATCCACCTGGTGATGGTGGAGAATTCCTGAAGGAGTTTACAGACTTCATTGTCGATGTGGCACTGTAGTCCCCCAGATGGTTAATCCTGGGGGACTTCAATGCCTGGGTCAATGATGAACTCTCACAATTTGGAAATAATCTCCTCCAGCTTATGACTATGCTGGGCCTTACATAGGTAGTTACCTCCGCTAACCATATAGGGGGTAACTCACTGGATCTTGTTTTTTTCCTGGGGATGGAGATCATGGATCTGGGGTGGAACCAGTCAGATGGGTCAGACCATCACACCATAAGGTTCAGTTTTGGAGCCCCCCCCAATAGGCCTGCCCCTACAGAGATGGTCCAATACCACCCTTTAAGGGGAGTTATCCCAGAGGGTCTATCAGCAGTACTGGACCTATTGGGTTTATCGAGTGAATGCATGAGTCCAGGGGGGCTGGTATTCACCTATAATAAGGTGGTGGGGGGCGTGCTGGACTCAATTGCTCCTAAACGGGTTCACCCACTCACCCTTCACCCAAGAACCCCTTGGTTTGATGGGTCCTTGGAGGAGTTGAGGAGAATGGGTCGAAGGCTAGAGAGAGTTTGCTGGAAATCCAGCCTGGAAGTTGACAGGCTTAGATTGATGGAACATTATAAGGGCTATCAATCAGCAATCACCCGTAAGAAGGCAAAATCGACCTAATCAGCTCTTCTAGACTGTAGACAGATTGTGCAATCCCCTGTCTCCAGTCTGGAAGAGATTTTTCACAAATGAAGTGTGATGAGCTTGCTCAATTCTTCTCAGATAAGGTTGCCAGCATCAAGTTGGGTATCAGTCCAACTCTTCCTATGAGGGATTGTGGAGGTTGGCGGGAGGTGACGAGCATCCGTTCTGTCTGGACTGACTTTAGACAGCTGAAATTCGTGGATATTGTGAGGATTGCCTAAACTTTGTGACCAACCAGCTGTAGTTTGGATCCGGTCCCTTCACCCCTTTTGATAGGTTGCATAGATGTCATCTGCTTGATCCTTGCTGAATTTGTTTGGAGTTTCTTGGAGGAGGGGGGTCTTCCCTGACCCCCTTAAGGAAGCAGTCATATGACCACTTCTTAAAAAAACCTCCTTGGATCCAGACTGTCTAGCTAAGTACAGGCCTGTCTCTAAGCTACCCTTTGTGGGTAAGGTTATTGAGAAGGTGGCTGCGTTGCAGCTGGATGACCACCTCATAACCCACAATGTCTACAATGCTTTCCAGTCTGAGTTTAGGAAGAGACATAGCACTGAGACTGCCCTTGTCTGGGTTTTAAATGACCTCCTATTTGTGAGAGATTGAAAGGCTTGTACTATCGCAGTCCTTCTTGATCTCTTGGAGGCATTTGACACTGTGGACCATGGTGTGCTTCTGGAGTGCCTGCTGCTTCTCCAGAGCTGGCTTCAGGTTTTTGTGGGCCCTGGGCAGTAGACCTCCAGTAGACCCCCCTCACCTCGACCCCCAACCAAAAAGTTTTTATCTGAAACCTCAAACAAATAACAACAGTGAAATGAGAATTCAGTTAGATACTGTGTGTAATTTAAATAATAAACATATACATTTTCAAGCACTGCAGCAAAATAATTCAGTTGCTTTTTTGTGCAGAAAGTCAGCAACCAGGACAATCATCAGCATTCCGCAATGCATATGCATTATATGAAAAGATGTGTGCTTACCATTACTAATAGGGAGCAGGAGGGCTTAATTGCCCTATCTAAATTGTCCATATCAATAAATAGTTTTTGACTGTAATTTTGCATTACTGATAATAGTGGTGATATATGTGCATAAGTACTTTTAAACAGTTTTCTCCACGTTTAGTCCCAATACGGACTGAGAGTTACAGTATGTGTTTTGATGTGTACACATACAAAAACAGACCATGTGAAAACAAAACTAACAAGCACAACATTGCTTGCTTGCTGTCTGTCAATCACCCACTCAATCTACGCTGTCAAGAAATAAAGCATAAAACCAAGAAGCTAGCAATTCAGATACAGTTGATTGCTTTATATTTGTTGGAACAGGAGTGATAGCTTAGCTGAGCAACTGCAACATCGATCTGTGACACCACTACAAATGGAGCTTGCAAGATTTGTACTGGAACAGAATTATTTTTGGTACAACAGCTCTTTTTACATTCAAATAAAAGGAACTGCAATGGGAACCACCTTCGCACCCAGTTTAGCGAATTTATATATGGGTGAATGGGAAGAGACCAATATCTACGATGTATCAAATAATATCTTTTTGAAATATATAAAATTATGGAAGCGATACATAGACGATTGTTTAATAGTTTGGACTGCATCAGAAGTGGAGTTAGTATGATTCATTGAGTACATAAGTCATACAAGTTCTCATTTAAAATTTACATATGTAAAGAGTATGGACAGTATTTCATATTTGGACATTTTAATAGAGAAGAAAAATGATGGACTTTCGATGAAGTTGTATAGAAAACCCCTGTCTAGAAATACTCTATTGAGATTTGACAGCTGTCATCCTCGATCAGTCATCTCTAATATTCCTAAGGGACAATATATTAGAGCCAAACGTATTTGTTATGAAGAAGCCAAGAAAGAAATAACAGATAGATTCATAGCTAGAGGCTATGAACCAGAGATTTTACTTAATAGCATACACTTGGTCAACAATATTGAGAGGGAACAACTATTAGATTCCAACCTACAAAATAAAGGTGAAGTGGACAAATTGATTTTCATTACAGAGTTTAATCCTTTGGCTCCTGAAATAAGTAAAATCATCTATAAACATTGGAATATTAATAACACAGATCTCAGATTGAAGGACATAGGTCGAAATTGTCCTTTGATTTCGTATACCAAGGGACAGAATTTGAAAAATTTGTTGGTCAGATCGTATATTCCACAAAAAAATACAAATGTACAGTGAGATTGGCTGCCTTCATTTCCTAAAGGAAACTATCGTTGTGGAAGGTGTGTACACTGTTCTAATACATCTGATGTTAAATCCTTCCATCACCCAAGATCAGGGAAAAGTTATGAAATCAAATCTTTCATTAACTGTAATACCCAGGGAGTTATGTATATGCTAACCTGTCCCTGTGGGTTGTCCTATGTCTGTCAGACAAAAAGAAATTTAAAGTTAAGAATTGGAGAACATAAAGGAGCCAATAGAAATATGAATGTGGATTATGCAATGGCACGACACTATCATGAATCACAACATGGGTCCCCAGCCACTTTAAGATTCACTGGTCTTGAAAGAGTAGAAGTGGGATTTCGAGGTGGAGATTTGAATTCTAAACTTTTACAAAGGGAAGCTTTCTGGATTTTTGAGTTGAACACTATGGTTCCCTTTGGCTTGAGTGATGAATTTCCTGTATATAGTTATTCATGATTCTGATGTAATATTTAGTATTTGTGGATATAACCTGTTCGTGCTCTGTCCACAATAGGGTGATAAGACTTTTTGGCTCTGTCCCCCTTTGGTGTTTTTTGATACCATACATTTTTATTTGGTGTAGTTTATTTATATTATTTACATCACTTTTTTGTCTATGGTTATTGGTGGCACTTTTATAGTATTCGTGGCCATGACTTTTTGTGCTCTAGTCACGATGTTTTTGGGAACATGACTTGACCGGCTCTGTTCTCATTAGTAAGGCTGGAAGCTATATTGTAATTTTTATAAACCTTTTTGTGTATATTCTGTTTTTTAATTTGTAGATTTTTGGTAATAATGAGTTGTAAAGTTCAATTATTTTTTCTCTGCTTCTTTAAGAGCTGGAGCATATTTAAGAAGATGCGATGTATCAACGTCATGCTCTGATGAAGACTGGTTAGTCGATACGTAAGCGCGTCATTGCTTGATGGTTTGTTGTCTCTTCCAGTTGTCGGCCAGCTGCTCGAGATTGCGGCGGGCATGGCGTGTACGGCTTGCAAGGCGGATTAAAGTGCTTGGGCATTCAGACAAGGTGTTTAGACAAGGAGAGTGGTATGATTATTATATCTGTGTGTTTTTCCATTATGCTACTGAAGTTGCGTTATTCGATATACACCTTTTGAATTGCTGTGGTCTATACAAGCTTTTCCACCAGCTGAATGCCATGCTTTGTTTTTCGGTCACACAGTGCTGTTACAACGGCGTTTTCCAGTAAACCTTTATGCGATATTTGCACTTTTTAGTTCTCTCTCTTGAATATCTTTAAGCTTTGAAAAGCAATTATCATGAGAGAACGTATTATGTGCTGTTTTTCGGCAATGTTTCTTTGCATACAATAAAAAGCCTGAGTGGTTTAATATTTTCTAATAGCCTATTTTTGTGCTGACCCCACTTCTAACTGTTTTACATTATTCCATTTCATCTCCTGGGTTATGAAGTGCACTTCTCTGTTTTGAGACTCCATTGGTCCATAGGTTTTTCATGGACCTTGTGTTTTTCTATATAACTAATATAGTAGGGACACATTAGATTGTTCTGGCCTAGGTGTAGCACAGTACATTTGTCTAAATTCAGGTACATTTTGTTTGTCTTTGTCCAGTCCAAAATCCATTCTAGATCTCTTACCATTGATTTGTGTTTATCTTCTGTGTGTACTTCCCCTGTTAATTTTGTATGATCAAAAAATTGTATTGATATATTCTCCAATCCGAGGTGCCAAAGGAGCTGGAGTCGGGGGGGGGGCCAGGGCTAGCCATGCCGTCCACCTTCAAAAATGGGGGGCATTGCCCCCTCACGTTTATGAAACTCAGGATTTAAATAATTTTGTTCCACTACTCCCCAGCAGCCTGAAATTATCCCACCACCATTCCTGCCATATACCTGCCTGTGGTCTTTTAAATTAACCACAAATGGCAGGCGAGAGGACCGGATAAAAGGTCACAGCTCAGATGCTCTTGTCTCAGTCCAATCAAATTGGAACCACAGAAGTTAGTGCCGCTTTACAGCTGGCCAGGGATTGGATGGCTGGAAACTGCCAGCTGGAATGGAGCATACCATCGCCGTGTGTTACTGGAGAGACACTCCCACATCACTCTCCAGGTCTGGCTATCTTCTCTGCTCTCTGGTCTCCACCTGCAGCCTGTTGGATTTTTTTTTTTTGTGTGCATTAAAAAAAAGGTTTGTTGCCCATTTTGCAGACAGGTGTGCTGGGATGTGCTGCGAGAATGATAGCGGCTGCAGCGCGTACCCACAGCAATGGCCTTTGTCCTGAGCATGCTTTGAACATCGGCCTATTGAATGAGCCTGCATGCTGAGCCTAGAAGCAAACATGAGACTGTCAGTCCAAGTCCAAAAAGTTTTATTTTTGTATCCAAAATGACATGATCTGATGACGTCTCTGGTCCATCCCTAGAATTTACATGGATTCTTACAGATCTGTGTAGAACCACTTAGGGTACAAAAAGAGTAGAATGGAACAGCATTTATTTGTATACAATACCTTTTAGAGCTCAAGTAACTAAAAGCATTTTACAAAGCAAGGTGTTAGATATTTAGAGTGCAGTGCTTTCTGCAAGCAAGTGTGGCAGCAACTGTGCACTTAACAAAATGTTATCCATATCATAGCAATCAACGCTTGCATTAAAACTCAGTTTACTGATAGGGAGAATGATGGTCAGAATGCTGGGGCAACTTCTTGGTCAGTGTGATTACTGTCATCATTAGACTGTTTACTTGTATCTAGACAACTAACAGAGGTGAGCAGAAGGGATATTGGTTTAACCTCTCTCTCTAACCATAGGTCCTCTGGCAGATCACTGCAAACTATACTACTATACAGTGTTAAAACTTATCATGGGCCTAAGTACTGGCACAGAACTTAAATCCATAGCTTTCTGGACTCGAGGCAAGAAAATGCCACCTTTTGGGCCACACTTATACCATCACGATTAAAAATATATGTTAAAGCATAAAAGAATGCTCTGAAAGGAGGTGAAGGAAACAATATATTCAAGTTCAACCTTTAAGATGTGATCTGTGTCCTTATTTTAAAATGTACCAAGCACTTGGGTTTCCCATACTTGAAAATCCTTGCAGCATGATATTCTATTTAAATGAAATATAATATGGAATTACAGGTCTTAAGGTCAGGTCTCAAAAGGAAAACTCAAATCAGTCTGGGGGTTCAAGTCAAGTGGCAGTGGTACTAACTTTGCTGGTTGCTATCTTGATCTACCCACTCATCTGACTCTTCTTGCCGAATGTCAGTCTGACTTCACTGCACCCCAGTTTAAGCATATGCATCATCCCCCTAATTATGCTCTGTGTAACCTTCCTCAGTTCTGTCCTTTATCACAGTTGTGAACACCAGAAAAGACACATTTTGAATACTTATTTTTCCAAAGGGTCCCATGGAGGCCTGTTACAGCAGGCTGTTTCCATTAAAAATAGTATTTGCTATAGGTAGTAGCTTACTACAGTAATTACCGTAGATGCACATTTACAGGATTAATATTTAGGGGAAAAGTTGCCAGGGACAGCATTGTGGAACTTGAACTAAGCAGTTGGAACACCAAGGATCTGGGAACAGATGCAGTTGCAGGGGGTGTGGAGGTAGGCACATACATGATGTTTTTAAACTTAAAGGTGTTGACACTGCAGCTTGTAGATTCATTTGGACTGGGAGGGAGGTTATTCCAAATAGTATGTACTGTGAAAGATTTTTATATAAACATTATTTAAGAGTTTTACTTATTTAAAAGTTTTATCAGGAGGGCACACTGAGCAGAGTACTGCTCGATTCCAGCTGGGGGCATGGGGACAGCAAGGGCTTAGCAGCCCCAGGACTCCCAGCCTTTATATAAAAATCTTTCACAGTATATTACACTAATGTCTATGTGGTGAGTTTTCGATGGCATTGGTCAGGCAGTTGCGGATGCAGACTTTAAGGTCAGCCAGAGCCTCCCACACACCTGACTCCAGGGAAAAATATTTCCATTGAGTCAGGGGTAGGGAAGATGTGACAAAAATGTTTTATCTTCAATAAAAGCCCCCAAACTCACCACAGAATACTTAAACCCTCAGAGCTTCTGGGGGCATAGCATCCCCTTAGACCCCTGTCTTTTTACAAATATTTTTCACATGTATTCCCTCACCCCTGGACCTTGATCTCCACAGTTTTAGAAAGGTTCTGGCACCCCTGCAAGGTGCAGATCATGAATAAAGTTACTGAATAGGAGGGCACCCAGAACAGAATCCTGGGGGACTCCACTTGTAATAGTTTTTTTCGATGAGATTTTCCCCTTGATTCTGACACTTTGAGTCCTGTTATCTAACAATGATTTTACCCATTTAATGAGGTACGAACTACAGTATATGCCATCTTAGTTTTTGTAATAATTCTCTTTGGGGAACCTTGTCAAAGGCTTTCTTAAAGTCTAAGTACTGTAGATTACATCACACAGTTTCCCTTCATCCAAACTGGCACTTATAGATTCTTAGAATGTTATCAGATTTGTGTTCAAAATCTCCCCTTTTTAAAGCCATGCTGTGTTGTGTCCTCCAGGCCTAAATATTTTGCCTCATTCTCAGATCTGGATTTCACAAATTTTCCCATTACCTTGTGTGGTACTGCTGTTAGACTAATGGGCCTATAATGTTTTGTGGGTGATCTATTATCTTTTTTATGAATGGGTATTATGATGGCATGTTTCCAGTCTGAAAGGACTTGATCTGTATTTATTAAATAAGATTTGAAATGTATTTTCAAAGTGGTTGCCTGATTTTTTAAGTATTGAGGACTTAACCCATCAGGTCGTACTGCTAAGTTTGATTTAAGGGACTGTAGCTCAAAAAGTACTTCCTCCATAGTGAATTCTGACATGGGAGTGGTATTACTGCACTTGGTCATTACAAAATCTTCTTTGTTATTAAACAAAGTTATAAAATAGGAGTTAAATATATTAGCTATTCTGGTGGGTCGCTAATATTTTTACTGTTACCTTTAAGAGCCCTATGGTGTTATTGTGTTTTTTCATATTGTTGACATAAGAGAAAAATGTTTTTTGATTTCCCTTTGTGACAGCAATTTTGTACTCAAGGTTACATTTTTCTTTTTTAATAAGTTGCTTTGTTTTCCTTATTTCTTCCTTATAATATGTATAAGCTGATTTAGTTTTTCTTTTTTTTTTATATAAGCTTTAAGCTTTTTCCTTTCATTTTATTTGTCTTTTGACTCTATTTGTCATCTACAGGGGTTTTCAGCCTTTGTTATTTGTTATGTTTTTATTTAGAACATACCTGTCCTCTGTGGTTTTGGTTATGTTTAAAATCACCCACAATAATAACCTCTGAAGATTTGGGTGCAATCTGAATTTCTTTGATAAGTTGATTGCTATAATCTGAAGCACTGTTTGGGGCCCTATCACAAGTTTCTATTATTAGTGTTTTTTGTTATGAATTGCTAGTTGAATCTAAATTGATTCAGTGTTGATTGTTGTCTCCTTGTTTATTCCCAGTTCCACCACTTATAGTGTTTGTTTTGTGTATATACTCACCCCACCCCCCATTTTGCCTATTCTATTTTTGTAATGAAGTTTATAGCCCTCAATCTCACATAACCATGCACTCAATTCAACCCACCAGGTTTCTGATATCACTATAACATCCAGGTTGTCCCATATAATTATCGTCTCCAGTTCAGACTTTTTAACTAAGTTAAGGCTACAGGCATTAGTGACTAAGAATTTAACCTGAGTTGTTTACTGAGATGTTGGCCATGTCAATGTTAATTCCCTGCCCCTCCCTTATCAGTTTAAAGTCTTTTCTACAAAATGTTCTGTTTTACCCAGCATGTAGCAACCCTGTTTATTTAAATGCAGACCATCCCAACAGTAAAGTCCATAATTACCCTCAAATATTTCCCAGTTTGTAATACATTTGATTCCATTTTCCAAAGTCCTTTTCCTAAGCCACTCATTTATAGCTTTGGTTTTGTTGTTTTTAAATGGCCTGACCTTGGGATTGGTAATATCTCTGAGTAGCACATTTCTGCTCCCCATCCTTCCAATTTGTTTTCCAAGGTAATACATTCTTGTTCTATTTCTTTGACACATGATTTATTTAAATTATTTGTCTCTGCATGGATGTGTACCAGTGGGTTGGAGCCTGCTGATTTTAGCACCTTGTCTACCTGATTTTTTATGTCAGAAATTTTAGCACCTCTGTAACTGCTACAGGTCTGATTTAGTTTGTCCCTTTTACAAATGTATTTGTTGCAATATTTAATTATAGAGTCACCAAGTATAAGTGTCTGTCATGACTTTGTTGTAGAGTCTGGGTCATTTTCTACTTCCTCATTACCTACTAGCCTTTCACTCGAACTGGCACTTAAGTCAATTAATGTATCCAAAATCACTGAGCCTATATTTATACTTAATGAGTGTTCTAACCCTGCCTGGTTACTAGGGCAAGGTCATTTGCAAGTAGCAAACCCATTTGCAATGTGGTTCTCCCAATTTTCTTGTACTGCAGATAGGTGGTCATGTTCATTGTAGTCATCTGGGGTGTCTAGTACTATAAACCTATTTGATAAGGTCAATTCAGGGTAAGTTGGACTTAGTGTTTCAAAATTTACTCTCCTCTTTCTAGTTTTTGGAGGAACTATGGACCACTCATTATCAATAAAATCATACATATTTTGGTTTGCCTCCTCTGAATATTTTCTTTTATTTGGTTCTGTATTATTAATCTCTTGTGTAATTTGTTTACTGGGCTGCCTACCCTGTAGTTTACATTATGTTACATTTTGGGAAACCTCTAGTTTGTCTAAACTGGTGCATAGGTTCTCTAATTCCTCCATAAGCTTGGAGTTTGAAATACATTCATCACATATAAATTTTCTGTTAATAATCAAATATTTGATAAGCAGATACAGTAGACATTTTGTGCATTTGTAACCCACTTCTCCATCTAAGGTTATAATAGCGTCTGCCATTTTTACTGGAACAATGTCTGCCAAAAGTATATAACACTAAGTCCCGGAGGTTACTAATGAAATAGGCAAAGAGAAAGAAGGTAAAGAAGTATTTTTTTATTATTGTTATCATTATCATTATTATAATGTATGGTAGAACGTTGTTATAGATAGAAATCTACCTTTTTATAACAACGTTTTACCATCCATGTGACGTCACGATGTTGTTAACCCATCAATGGTATGTCACATCGATGGGTTAACAACCGGGAACAATCAGGCCATGCACGCAGCTGGATTGGACGGCCTTGTAACGGCCGCAGCGGTGAGGGCAGAGCAGTGGGGACATTAAAAAACAGCAGTAAGGAACTGCTTTCTTTTCTAAAAACGAACTGGTACCATACACTATAAAGTTAATGTGGAGACGATGGTTAACCGTTTGTTAACCAATTTCGAGGTAGCCACGGCGATGTAAACCTCTTGAGCTTTGCTTTTGAGGTTTACATGGTCACCCTGGTAACCTCTCGATGGTTAACAAACTGGTTAACCATCGACGACCATACATTATCCTCTATATTACTATAAGGCAAGGTTACTATAAAATATCTGATTGGCTGAGACAAGTCTAATAGGCTTACATTATTCCACTTTACCTTACTATCTGCAGCCTAATAACAGATGCCCTTGGATTCATAATGGGAATCAAACAAGTGCCAACAAGTTTCAAAAGACCAACAAAAAAATGTCTGTCACCCTGTCAGATGACGTAGTAGTCTGTAGCTGATAGCATAACACATAACTGTGAGATAACTGAAATCACATAGTCAGCAACAGTAGCCAGAAGAAACAGTAGGATAAACAAACAGAAAAAAAATATCCATAACATGGCATGTCTTGTGTATGCAACATGTCGCAGTGCATACCCACTAACTACTGACATCAGATGTGACAGTTCACAATGTCATGTCAGAAATCTAACCCTAAATTGCACATACAATTCACACAGCATTATGGACTTCAATAGACTGTCACTTGGCAAGTTGAGGTAAGCATGTTAAAAAAGAATGCTATATATTGTAAGTGAGGTATCCTCCACACACACCTATCAGGCCAACTGTCACAGTGCTAGGTTCCTCTATTGTATGGCATGGCTACAAACTTTCACTTTACAATTGTTATCAATTACCTGTCCCATTCCCCGATCCTTTCAGCTTTGACACAGTGCATATGTTTTTTTGAGGGGTGGCAGGAGGCTCCTGTTTGAGTCCCTCTCTCCCGTGTTTGTGTTCCGACCATTTCTGTTGGAGTTCCACTAAAGAGCTGGAGTGGAGGGGGGTGATGAGTTCTAATTTAATCATTCACTTACTGTACATATGAGGGTCTAAAATGACATCCTTTAGAATCCAAATACGTTTACTCAAACCAGCAAAAGAACTAGCGGAATTGTATTACTGTAACATTTTAAAAGTTGAAACGCTGCTTCTGAGCATGTGCAGTACATACATCATTACTGCATATGCTCAGAAGCAAAGTTTCAACTTTTTATGTTGGCTTGCACTTGTGCGCCAGCCAACATATTACATTAGAAGCAGATTTGGAGGTGCAGTCACTGTGGGCGAATGCAGGGCATGCATCTTTAGGTGTGTCCCTCATTCCCCATTAAGACAGCATGCAGGTGCCACACCAGCAAGATATAATGTGGTGACCACATCTAAGAAAAGCTTCTTATTGCAGCGGCACAGCCTCCCCATGTAAACATGGTGACAGGGGTGCCCCATCCCCTTGTTGCATTCCTCTGAACCACTTCATTTTCCGATGGGGAGCCCACCCCCCCGTTGGCATAATGACCCCCTCATGTTTGTACCTGGGGTGCCCAATCCCCCTTGGGATCATGTGCTCCCCCAACAGTCTTCCTTTGCTGATGGGGGGCCCAATCCCCATTGGCTACAGACCCCCTGTCCCTGTTTATTTAGCCAATGGGGGAGCCCATTCCATGTTGGCATAATGTCTCCTTCTTCTGTTGTGCACCGAGGGGGGGTGCCCAATCCCCTGTCAGTTACAGACCCCCCAAAACAATCAGGTAACATACTGGGAGCCCACCCCAGTGTGCCAAATGTGCCTGAAAAAACAAAAACCATCCAGCAATGTTTTCTTTTGTTTTTTTCACCCTGTAAAAAAGAAAACGGTCCCTCACGGTCTCCCTGCCCCCTCCCACAACCCGCTCCCACCCACTACACACCCTGCCGCCCCACATCCCTTCGCCCCATACTTACCTCCAGATGATCTTCGGTGGACCGGAAACACGTCTGCACTCTTCAAGGATGACAGCGAACTGAAGAAATGCCGGTAAGCTGTATAATGGCATAAATAGGGTTTTTTCAACTTTGGTACATATCTCAGGCATTTTTGGGAATTTTGACACCATATTTTCAACATGGGGTTATTGGGATCCCTCCTCATGAATTCAGTCACTGTCATGGCATTATTCAGTCCTGAAAGGTGATTTCACAGTCACTGTGCAGAATCACCTTTGGGACTGACTAAGAAATGACAGTGTCACTGTTCATGAGGGGGGCTCTCAAATGCCTATGTTGCAAATTTAGTGGAAAAATCAAAAAATGGTTGTTTTATGAGTGTGCGTTGCACAGTTTCCATGCACGTTCATAACTTTGTGAATTTGTAATACTTTCACTCCAGATTTTCAAAATTGGCATTTTTCCACACCTCCTCATGAACAGTACAGCTGTCATTTTACATATCCTGGCCGAAATATATTTCCACATGTCTGGCGCAGAATAGCACGGTCGCTGTGCGAAATCAGTTTTCGGGACAGTTTGAGGAAACAACGGTGACACTATTCATGAGCAGAGATCCTAAAATGCCTATGTTGAAAATCTGGTGATGAAAGTCCATAATATTACTGTGTTACAAGCATGCATTGCGCAGTTTCCACACACCCTTGTAACTTTGCAAATTTGCAATATTTTCATGCCACATTTCCAACACTGGCATTTTTTCACACCTCCTTATGAACAGTACAGCTGTCATTTTTGACATCCCACCCAAAATGTGTTTTTGCACCTGTGGCACACAAAGGCGTGGTCGCTGTGGGAAATCAACTTTTGGGACAAATTAACAAAATCACAATGCCACTGTTCTTGAGGGGAGGTCCCAAAATGCCTATGTTGAAAATGTGGTTAAAAATCCTCAAAATAATTGGGTTATGGAGGTATGTTGCACACTTTCTATGCATGCTCATGACTTCACCAATTTTTAACATTTTCCCTCCAGATTTTCAACGTTGCCATTTTTTACACCTCCTCATGAACAATACAGTTGTCATTTTTCACATATTGCCCAAAATGTATTTTCATCTGTGTCACCAAATGGCTTAGCTGCTGTACAAAACCACCTTTCAGCTAACAAACTGATAGTGCCGCTCTTCATGAGGTGGGGTCACAAAAAGCCCATGTTGAAAATTTAGAGTGAAAATACCAACACACGCCTATGGCATTAGGGTTTCCAACTGTAACACCCCACCCTGTACAGACTGACAGGTGTCAAGGGTGTGACTTGGGATCATCGGCTGTAATGCTCATGCCATTCCACCTCCAACCCCACCCTGCAGCCAGTGACAGGCATTGTGGTGTGCCTTGGAGTGTTCGGCCACAAAGTTCACTCCATTCGCCTATACCGCACCCACCTCAGCATATTTCCTTATGGAATGGGGTAAATATAATGCCCAAACACCCCAAAGCACACCACAACACTTGTCAGTGTCTACAGGGTAGGGTGAGGTAAAATGGCATGAGTGTTATAGCTGATGACCCAAAGGAACACCTCAACACCTGTCGGTCTCTGCAGGGTGGGGGTGGGGTTTGCGTCACTTCACTGCTGCCATTCCCATTATGCATCTCTAACTCCTGCACTACCAACGCCAATGCCAGTGAGGCAACATTCAGCATTGACAAATGCTTGTTAAATGTTGTAATAATACTGTTAGGCTTCTTGTTTTGCAAAAGTAATTACATGCAATGGTAGAGCTGATGATGCACCTCAAAAAGCAATCATTGACACTTACCGAGTCAGAGCTCATCCATAATGCAGTTTACCACTGATTTCCACAGCAGCGTCTAATACATTCCCAAAGACAAACAAATGTCATCTTAGAAACCATAACAACTCTGTGTCTTGCTTTGTTATGATGGCTCTGCATTCCAAGTTTTGAAACTTGCAGATGGATTATTTTAGTAAAAAAAACACAAATTTCTACAACTATTTAATTTCAGCAAATGAGACATTTATTAAACAAAAAATGTACTTATAATAATAATAGCAGTAAAGTACTACTAGGGTTAGAGTAACAGTTAGTTAAACACCCCCTTAGGGCAATATGGCACTCAGCTGCACCTCGTGCCATATTATACCCCAAGGGGGTGATTAACAGACTGTTAATCTAACCTCTAGTAGTACATTATTCCTTAATTATATCTCACTTATCGGCACACTTATTAATAAGCACTCTTGTTGCTAGGCAAATGGATTATATGTTGTACGTATTAAGAGGTACCACTTGTAGTTGATGCTTTTTCTATTCCCTGTTGGGTAAGGTTGGTCATCAGAAACGTTATTTTAGTCTACATTTCCTGTGCTGCCTATATGTAACTACCTATTTCATTTTCTTGGTGGTAATGGTATTGCAACTATACCTTAATATTAAATAAAAAACAAATATAATAAAAAAATCACAAAGTGCATCTCCCCTAAGCTGCTTTTTTGTACCATCCATTTTTTTAGTTGCTCCCCCTTTTCAGCACTTTTGCTCACTGAAATCCCACAATGATACCAAATAGATATTTATGCATTATAATGAAGTTAATACCATTAATCACATTAGAATATTAGTTTGTTTGCTATAAATAAAAAAGCACCTTATTTTTTTTCTAATCCTGTTACAGCAAGTAACTGTTATATACTCTTCCCCCTCCCCATTTCAAGACATATACAAAAAAAAAAACATTTTATTTATGCAAGGTTACTTCAACAGTAATGTGGCCTCATCTATATTCCTGAATACTTGTTAAAATCATAGCATATAAAAACGTTATAATAATTGGTGCGTTACTGTCAAATGAATTAACTCTTGTTTCTTTTTCTTCTAAATCAAGCTGCTCATACAATATTTGCATTCATTGTGTGTTTGCCCCCCTCCTGTAACGTTTTCATTCAAGGCTAAGACTAGCTATTGTCTGTTTGCTTCCCCCTCCTTCCCCATTACAAATATTCATTCATGTTAGATACTTGCTGTTATCTGATTATCTCTAAAAATGATAGCCTTCCTCAAAAATCTGAGTGATACTGATTACAGAACTGATGTTAAACATTCTGCTTTCAGTCATTTTAAAGCTTTTGAATGAAAAAGTGAAAAGAAAGTGCAGTCTTATTGCATGTTTAACACTTAACTAGAAAAAGATAATAGGCTAGATTTTCAAAAGGGCACACAGGACTTGCATCAAGCACAGAGTCAACTCCATTGTTTGGTACAGCTCCACCAAACTCTTTTGACACAACTGTGCCCGATCTTAGTACATTGGGCACAGTTGTGACATTTTCCACATTTTACTGCAGCTTGTGCCTAATTTCTAGTGCAAGGTCTGTAAAAAGGGTCCAAAAATAGCACATTATATGAGGGGAAAAGGTGGTCTAACTTGCGGCAATTGGCCCTCAGGGTCGAAAACTGCAATCGCTGGCCAGGAGAATGCCACAAGCCCCATGTGCCAAACTAGTGGTGCACCAGGGGCTTACGGCATTCTCAGGGATCTAAAAACTGAGCCCTATAACTTCTCTGTACTAGTCCTAAAACACTTCAAACCTCTAACTAAACTTACAGCAAAGCAAATTGTTTCTAGATACTTGTTCAAATTATATTATAATATATATCTTTATATTTAATATTTCAGACAAAACCTTTGAGCTAATAGCTGTCTACATAGGTTCCATGCCAAGATTTGAAAACAACGTAGTTTCCAGACTTGGTAGGCAGTCAGGTATCACAAAGCAGGTGAATAGGCAGGTGCAAGTGATTTGAGCAATACAGTGGTGAGGAATACATATGTGACAATTTTAAGCAAATTAACATGCGCTGATACTGGTTACATTTGAAAATAGGAGACAAAGGTTTCCAAACAATTTATAATGTAAGTTAGCAACATCAACAACAACAGTTAGTATCAACCCAAGAGGCCTCATCATGTTACCAAACTCAAACTCATATTAATTACTATGTAACTCTTTAGACTTAAGAAAACCATGCAAAAATGTTTACATACCAAAGAAATCAAAATCCTATATTTTCTTTCCCTCTTGAACAGGTTGCTCTTGCATTAATGTACGTATATCCCCCCTTAGAAAAACGTTCCTTTGAAGTTTACAGTTACTGTTATCAAATTGTTTCCTACTACTTCTTAGTCATTTCAGATTATGTATTACTAAATACAGAAAAAAACAACTTATTAAACTGTTGATTTTGAAATCTTCTAAGGCTTCTTAGAAAAAATAATGGCTAGAAAAGAGTAGTTTGACTCTCTACTCATTATTAATTAAGCTGAAAAAAAAAATTCTCGTAAAAAGTCATAGCTACTAAATCATAAATTCCTACATGGATTTAATTAATTTTGTGGCAGTTTTCAAAGAAAAACTTGAGGAAGTTATGTCTTCAAATCATTTAGGGCTCCCAAAGGATTGTCATACACATGTCATTCTCCTGGTATCTTTTTTTATTTATTTTTTATTTTTTATTTTATCTCTCACAGATAAGCAGGAAAAACAACTTTGACATAGTTTCATTTTTAGAAAGTCCTGTTTCTTCCTTTTCTGCATTAAATCCGTGGGAGGTTGGTTAAAAACTGAAACTGCTGCACCATAATCTTTAGCTTTTTCTTTTTACATACTTCAGTCATGAGGCTTCTTTTTCACCTGATTTCAAGAATTTAAATATTATAGGTCTGGGTAGCATATTTTTGTCAGGTCTGGTACAAAGTCCCCTATGGATTCTGTCAGTTTCAAAATTTATTTGTGTTGGGTCTTTCTCCGAGTAGGCCACAGCTACTTGTAGCCCTTGGCCCAGATATTCAAAAAAGTTGATCCATGCGCAATAGGGTTGTGCCTGCGCAAGTTCAAAATTGCGCCATTCTGCGATATTCAGCAGGAGGCAGTTGCACCCCCAAAATCATGCTGAGCAACAGCACAATGATAATGAAGGCATGCACAACTGAAGGGGGAAGAACCATGCATAAATGGCGCAGTGTGATATTCAACGACTTGCGCCATGCGCAATAGGGGAGCAAGCGGAAGTTGCGCCATAGCAGAAATGAGCCAAAATAAAAAGAAGCAAGGGAGAGGTGCAAGAACGCTACAGGGAGGCCACGTGTGTCAGAAGCAGAGGCAGACAGACAGGGCAGGAGGCACAAACAGGGCAGGCCAGGGAAAGGGCAGTCTGAATAGCCAGGGACAGGGAAGGTGTGAGGAGCCACACAGCACAGAGGCCAGCACAGGCAGGTGTACCCGATGCAGTGGAGGTAGCAGCCAGGACAGCGGGGGGGGAATACAGCAACAGCTGCCAGGGGGATGAACACAAGCCAGGGACATGGCCAGTGCCACCTTCCACATGGAGGCTGTAATGAGGGGGGTGAGAAGGCGGGCAGCAGTGGGGCATGGCCGTGGAAGGGCCTGTCGGCGGTATGCCCCCAACAGGCAGTACCGAGCCCGCACCAGCTTTGAGCTGTACACTGATACTGAGATTGTGGGCCGGTACTGCCTGAATAGGGCAATTCTGAGGAGGCTCTGTGAGCTGTGCAGTGATGTGATGCAGGCACCCATATGACGGAGCCATGCCCTGTCAGTGGAGGCTAAGGTAACAGCCTGCATGTGCTTGCTCACCATGGGTACCTTCCAGAGACCAACTGGGGACAACACAGGCATAACCCAGTCGGTCGTGTCACGCCACCTCACCCAATTCCTCAGCGCACTGCTGCCACATGCTGCGGAGTACATCCATTTCCCCAGCACAGTGGCGGAGTGCACAGCAAACATACAGGAGTTCCACAGGGTAGCACATATGCCTGGCATGCTAGGGGCAATAGACTGCACCCATGTGGCCATACGCACACCACCTGGCCCTGAGGAGGCCACATACATAAATCACAAGGGCTATGCCAGCATCAACTGCCAGGTGGTGTGCGATGCCAGGGGGAGCATCATCAATGTCTGTGCCACACACCCTGGGGGAACACACGATTCTTTCATCTGGCACCAATCAGCACCATGCCACAGATTCAAGAATGGGGACATCCCCACTGGACACCAAGTGGGTGAGTATGCAAACCACAAGGACAATCATAGGGCCTGGGGGGGCATGGCCAGAGGTGGCATGGGTAGTGGCCTACATGGCCTGGGGCAGGGCGATGTTGATCACAAAACTAACCTCTGCCTTCTACACACAGGTGACAGTGGATACCCACTCTGCCCCTGGCTGCTCACACCCTATTGGTGGCCCGTGACCCCATCACAGCAATGCTACAATGAGGCACACGCCACCACATGTAATGCCATCGAGCGGGTGTTTGGGATGCTGAAGGCACATTTCTGTTGCCTGGACACCTCTGGCAGTGCTCTACAGTACAGCCCCTCAAAGGCCTGTGGGCTATTCCTGGCCTGTTGCATCCTGCACAACATGGCCAACAAATGTGGGATAGCCGTACAGGTCAAAGAGGGAGACAGCGATGGGGACGATGGGGACTCCAGTGACAATGGTGATGGGCAGCCCCCTCTTGGCCCGACGGGACCCCTGACTGCTCTGGCTGGCACAGCTGCACCGGGACACCATCACGGAGGAACACTTCAGCCAACCCTGGTAAGTCATGGGACCATGCACAACCACCAGTGGCCAAGGCACAACCCACAAACATGCATGGACACACACCAGGGGTGCATGCCATCAAGGGAAGTGGCAGGGCACAGAAGCACACACACAACCAGGGATGGGTGAGGATTAACATGCCATGCTGAAGGACACACACACACATGCTCACACACAATGCAACAAATGTGCACAGAAGGCAGAAGGCACACCGACCCAGAATGCACACCCTAGCAACACACATGTCCACAGGCCACCACGCCCACTGCCGGTCCATGTGCATGTGTCAGATGCTGAGCACCATTGCACATTGGTGTATAGCGCAATGCAGGCATCATCATGCACACACAACTGTGGACAGCAGCCAGGAGGGTGTGCAGGTGGACTGTGTGTCCATGTGCAGTGCCGGGTACCCACCCTTGCACTGCCCACTGAAACACACAATGCACACAGGGCAGCACCAGACAGTAGCCATGCTGGGAGACAGGTCAGTCACACAACACAGTGCCACGGCTGCCACGGATGTGTGGGCGGCCCCACCAAGACCCGCCAGCACTGGCAGGCTGACCACTGGCCTCATGGGGTGGCACCGATGGTCCCCCAGGGGTTCCACTGCATGAACGTGACCGTGCTCGCACAGGGGTCTGCAGTACACCAAACATACCTGCACCAGGAGTGCTTGGGATGCCCACAGCTGAAACTGGTGTCGACAGGGTGGGAGTCTCATGACGCCGGGAACGGGGGGTGGATAGTGCATTGCATGGTGTCCACGATGAATGGGCACCTGACTGTGTGCCCATTGTGGCCAGGACAGCAATGAATGCCTGTGCATGCCTGTCAATGGCAGCGGTCACATCCTCCCGCAAACAGTCCATCCCTGCCAGGATCAGGGCAGTGTCCCTGCTGCAACGCTCCTCTGCCTACTCCAGAGCCACACGCAGTGCATCCACAGACGTCGCAAGCCACATCTGCTGCTGGACTGATGCAGGCAGGTGTGCTTGTCCAAGTGGTCATCAGCAAGGCCACTGTTTTTCGTTTTTTACCGGAAAATCCGGTAAAATTCCGGAATTAGGGCTGCCTGAAGACCGGTAAAAGCAAAGATTTCATGGAATCTGGCATTTTATATCAGATCAGTAAATCTACAAAACTTGTGTTTTTCCTTTAATTCCTTCCTGTACTATTTTCAATTTGCTCTATTTAATGCTCTGTATATTAAGCCTTCTTTAATTCTGATTACTTATGCACATACTAAAAGAAAGATAGCAGAATCCCGGTAAAATCTGGAAATTAGAGTAACAATCACCGGTGTAATTCCGGAATCTGAAGTCTTGAAAATGGAATTTCATTATTTTTATCACCGTAAATCAGTGGCCTTGGTCATCAGCCTCCTCGGCATCCTGTTCCTCAGGGTGTGCAAAGCCCCGATGTTCAGCACCCCTTGAGGGTGGGTGCTGAGCACCAGAACCAGGTCTGGACATGTCCACAGGTGGTGCACAGATGCCGCCACTGAAGCCTGTACCCCTAATCCCACTGGGTGACTGCTGATGTGGCCCATCCGGGTGCCGCTCCCCAGGGCTCAGTGGTGCCACCGCAGTGGCCGCAACAGTCCCACTGTCCTGAACAGACACCAGTGCTGCCCCACTGGTGCTGACATGCAGGCCTCCATGGCGGCACCACCCACAGCCATGGGTGTGAATTGCCCTGCTGTGTGGCCACCCCAAGGCACACACGTGTCACTGCCCATGACTGTCGTGTCATCATCACTGGTGCCAGACTCTGCCTGGCCACAGCCACAGCCACAGCCACAGCCACAGCCACAGCGCTGGCATCCGTGGATGCCAGCATGCTGGGACACAGGCAGGGCTTCCTCCACACCTGTTACAATGACATCAGTGTGGACAGCCAGGTGGCCCCACTGTCACAATGATCCACATATACCTATGGAGGAGGATGGTCCCTCCTCCAACTCCATCCGACTGTCCACAGTGGACAGGCCCACCACCACTGACCCATGCAGATGCTCAGGATCTGTAAGGGAAAGTAAAGTCATGTTACTGCGTGTGACCTACCCTGCCCCCCATAGACAGACCATGTGACTTACCATGCAGTGATGGGCCACCACCTGTCTGGAAGCCACCACCCGGAACACCCTCAATGGCACTGTGCTGCATGCTTCCAGCAAGCATCTCCTCCACTGGGGTCAGTTGTACCACCTCCGGCTGTCCCCCACCTGTTGCAGCACATGCTGCCCTGATGGCAGCCACTTTCTCCTTTACCCTCCTCCTGTCTGTGCCCATCTTCTTCTTACACTCCTGCATGGAGCGCTGGTGGCTGCCATGCAGGTTCACAGCACATGCTGCCTCCTCCCATGCAGCAACACGGGCTTGAGGTGTTCCCGCCATCCACTGAGCAGTGGCTCCTGATCCAGGTAGGCCTCGAACAGGGCCTCGGTTTCAGCCTTTGTAAAGTTCGGCCTCCTCCTCCTCCCACCACTGTTTTCCTCCTCTCCAACAACCTGCTCGGTCATTATGTAGCCTGTAAGAATGGCAGTTGTTACCTGTGACTGTGCAGTCCCATGCATGTCCCTGAATCCACAGTCCACACTCCCAAACAGCATGCAACTCACCAATAAATTGCAGTAACCGACTATGGCCACTGCAGCACATTGTCGCACTTTTATAGTGTAAGCCATGCAAATGAGGTGAGGAGCAACTTTAAGTAGATGCAAATTGCAGTGCTGCACCATTGAATGACTGATGAGATGATTTGCATATGACAGCTGAATATCTCGCTGTTGCGTTTTGCGCAATAGTGTTGAAAGTGCTGAGCCAATGGCGCAGTTCTGTGACATGCGTAGTACACCTCACTGCGCATGCTCAGGTTACTGATGCAGGCATCTGCCATGCTGATGATGTGCTGTGCATGGTAGGCAATGAAGGGCATGGCCACCATTGTGCCAGTGGCGCTATAGCGATGGTCGCTACATGGCGCTGTGGCACTGGGCCATCATAGGCGTAATGGCCCTACTGCTCGGTAGTCCGCTATGGAACTGGCACACAGGCAGCCAATCGCGCTACATGCATTGTCTTCCAATGGCGCTGTGCATGGCCATGCACCAGAGACCCTTGACCCTGTTTCTGACCTTTGCCCCCTAGGCGCCATGCATCTGGCATGGGTGCACCTCTATCATGCTGTTCGGTAACAGCGCGATAGGGAATGGCAGTGCTGTAATGCTCAGCATCTGCATGTGGGGAGCCACGCTGCAGAGCGCCATATTGCCTACTATAGCTGCAAGGATGGCACGCAGATGGGCAGTACAGTGGACAGCCATTGAGCCTGCCAATCTAGTGGAAATTGTTGAGCCACACCATGGGCCTCTCTTCAGGGAGGCTCCCCTGGACAGGGCCAGGACCCAGGTGTGGCAGGAGGTGGCCACTGCCCTGGAAGAGGCCACCAGATGGGGGAGGAGCATGGAGCAGTGCAGGCACCACTATGGTGACCTGTGGAGGAGGGAGCCAGAGCTACTGGCATGACTGTGGGCACTTGCCAGGAGGGGCATGGTGCCACGTCCAGGTAGGGGTTCCGTCAACACACATTAATCATCCATATGGGTCACAGTGTTGTATGTGTCCAGCATATAGGGGAGCGACTGTCTGGGGTTGGCTGTGGTGGTGTTCACAGGGTGTGGGGTGGGTGGGTCTGGCTGGGTGGGAGGGCACACAGCTTGGGGCAGGGGGACTTTGCTTTGGGATTGTACTGATGTTCTTCTCCTTGTTTTCCCACAGGCCAGGATGAACGCCACTGGATGCAGTAAGAGCGGTGGAGGGAGGAGGACAGTGCAACCAGGTGGGGTGAGGGCCATCACCGCCCACCTGACCGGACCGATGAGGGTGAGTGCCATACATCCACGATTACTATTGCATACTGTGTGACAGGGTGGGCAGCGGGGCATGGCCACCATTCATCGACACCACAGCCATGCACACAACTTGTTACAGTCAACACTGTCCAGGGGCAATGCATGTCTGGGAGTGCATCAATGATGGTCCATGTGTGCACCAGGTGCATGGCTGTGCCACTGCCTTTGCACCACATAGCCATGTCACTAAACGGTCACGGTGGTGCTGTGCGTGACTTGGCCAGTGGGTGTGTGCAGTGTTCCGCATGGCTGTATGCACCTGGGTGGGCAGGTCCTGTGGACGTGATCACTGCGGGTTGTCACACACCATCACAGTGGTATGTCACTTGGCCGTATGCCATGCACAGTGGGCGGGCTGTATGGGGTTGTGCATTCACACCTATTGACTGTGCTCCCTTGTCCTAGGTACCCACCATCTAAGGGACATACAGGATGCTGTGAGGGAGATTCTGCAGCTGGCCCGGGAATCCCTGGACATACTCCGGAGACTGGACACCACCGGGCTACTGAGGAGGCACAGAGGCCGGAGGTCAGAGTGCTGAACGGTGGTCCCGCTAGAGATCCCTCGGTCCCTGACTTCTCCTATCCCCCTGGACCCACCCTCACACCCCTCCTATCCCATCCCATTTGTCCACCCCTGCTCCCTACCCACCCCCACCTTGTTTGTGGCCCCCCCAAGCTTGTATATAGTTTTTATTCTTGTACATAGTCGACTATTATATTTTTTCAATACATTTGATTTTGACATGAATACTGTGGTGGTCTCTGATTTGCAGTGGGCTATAGGTGCTCAGCTGCAGTGGTGTGCATGGTGTCGGGGTGGTACAGTCATGGGTATGTGTGTGTGTCCATGTGGAGGTGACTATGGTGTGGGGGTATCTATCAGTCAGTGTCTGTGGTGTGTGTGTTGTTCCCTGTGCACTGGATGACTGTGTGCAGTGGTCCATGATGCGTGCTCTGTGTCCAAGGTGCACCCATTGGCCCATCCATGGCCTGTGCAGCTGACACACATGCATGTCTGTGACCTGCACAGTCCTCTGGCATGTCAGTGGTGGCAGTCCCTGCAGGGCGGCCACTGTGCCCATCACTTTGCTGGATTGCCCCTGTCACTGGTGTGGTGCATACCTGGCTCGGGTGGCACTGTTGGCACCACAGTCATTGTCCCACCTCCATGCTGTGCCTTGTGTGTGTTGCAGAGGCTGTGCCCCACTGTCTGTGACTTGTGCTCCGGGTGACTACTGGTAGTGTACAGGTCCACAGTGCCTGTGCAGGGTGGCTGGCACTCCAGTGCCATGGAGGACTGCGGGTTGTGTGTACACAGCTTACATGGGCCCACAATGGGGGCTTGGTTGCCTCACCACTGCGTCCCTGTGTTGGTGTGCCATTGGGTATGGGTGGGTGTCTGTCCATACACTGTGTGGCATCCAGTGTGGTGCATGCTTCCACACACCACTGTGGGTGTCTGTGCTGGCTGTTGTGGCCAGTGGTGGGTCGGGGTGTGTCACTGGAATACTGTGCAGGGTGCTGTACCACTGGTGGTGGTGTCAAGGGCATGCCCTGTCCCGTGTGGGGTACCTCTTGTGCCGACGCATGGTCGGTCTCTCAGCAGTACCTTGGGGGGACTGTGCATAGTGGCAACGTGTCTGCCATTGTTGCATTGCCATGTGCTGCAACCCACTGATGGGTGCTCATGGTGGGGCTGGCTTGCATTGTTCTGTGGTGCACAGGATTGCATTGACACAGTGGGGGTGGTGGCATGCATGGGGTTTTCTGCAGTGGTGATCACTGCTCAAGGGAGGTTTCTGGGGGTCATGGTGCAGGGTGTGCTCTGCACTGGAGGGGATGGTGTGGCATGGGGTGGTCTGCCCTCCTTGTGTGCCAGTCACAGCTTGCGGGTAGGTGTGATGGGGCACCATGGCCAGGCTATGGGTTGGTTGCTGGTCTCCATGGGCAGTGGTTATTCCAGCCCTCCCCCAGTTGTGCTGTGCTTGGGGTGTGGGGGGATGATGTCTGTTCTGCTGTGTGTTCCTGTGCCCATCTGTGGCATGGGTGGTGGGCCCCTACCTCCCTGATTGTGCTGTTACATTGCTCTGCAGCTGGGAGGCTCCCTGGTTGTGCTATGGCACCTCTGGACTGCTCAGCTGAACATCCCTTGTTGCGCTATGGCACATCAGATCTGCTCAGCTTCCCCTCCCTAGCTGTGCTATGGCGCAGGTGGTGCAATATTCAGTCGTCGGCTGTAGGCGCAATTTGGCCTGCTCCGTTTTTGAATATTGCGTCCCTTGTGCTTGCTCCTGCTATTGCTCACTTTTTGGGCACAGTTTGAATATCTGGGCCGTTGACTCAAAGTCAGTTATCTTCTTTCGTAGGTCTTTATTACATTTTCCTGAATGATCTGGCATATTGATGAGCAGGTGAACAATGATCACTTAGCTGAGTAGTCACCTTTTTTCCCCCAACTGTTCTTTCTTTAACACTTTATTTTCCTCTGTTATTGCTTCTGTCAGTCATTGGAAGTTATTAATTTTTCCTTCAAAGTATTTACTTTTTTCGTTTTCTTTTTCAGGCTATTCATTTAACCTAGTAGTAACACCACCCATCTAGGCATTTCTTTCTTAAAATCAATGTAATAGTTATACCCACTGCTTTCAGATTCATAAAGTTTGTCTTTTTTTTTTTCTAATAGGAAACTTCCATCTTCCTGCTCCCCCTTTTTCTATAGTTTTCACTAGTCTTAGAATTATTTTCATTTTATTCTATTTCTTTATGCAAATTAGGTTTTTTTTGTAAGGTTTTATTCAACAGAATCTCTTGAGCAAGTTAATTGTGTAAACTTATTTCTACCCTTCCTACATCTCCCTTTAAATCCATCATATATTCACTTTACTATAATTACTTTGATCTTGGAAGTGGTGGTTTGGGGGATTTATAACTTTTCTCAAGTGAAAAGTAATAAAATGTTATTACTTACAGATACTACTGTATTATGCCAAAGATTACCTTTTGACTTGTTAATAGTCTCTGTTGTGCCCAATGTGGTTGGCAGTAGTTAGTTTAGTATTTGTTCAGATTCTTGACTGGGTCTCTTCGGTATCTCCTTTTTAGTTTTTGGTGATAGATTCATTTTCAGTGGCCAAATGCTCATAAGTGGATGAAAAATCAGATCATATTGATTCTGGTCATGTTGACTTAAGCTCTGGTGCCATAGTTTTCTTTATCATTTTATTTTTTGTTTGTTTGTTTGAGGTTTTACTTTTACCACCTAGTTTGTTTGGAAGTTTTCTGTTTCCTCTTCTATGTAATAATAACTTGCTTTCTGTCATTATGGCTCTTTTTTTTGTGATAGCTGGTATTATATGAATAGTCTTCCAGCTTCTTGTTGTATTATCAGTTTTCAGATCTCTGTATACTCTAGTTCAATAGAGCTGGCTCGAGCAACTGATTTGGGTGAGTTTGAAACCAGCAGCAGAGGCTGATTGAATGTTTCTTACTGGGCTTCATAACATTTGATAGTTTATCTAGCTCAGCATCTTTATGTGTAGTTGGGAGGTCCAGTTCTTCCTGTTCTGATGTAGAAATTGCTGCTTCATCAGTTTCTGAGGAATTTGAACTTTCTAGCATAACAGGGGTAAGCCAAGCAAAGTTGTTTAGTTTGAATAGCATTTTTGGCGATACTGGGCTGATAATTGGATTCATGTTCTGTCCCTTCCCAAACTCCAAAGTAGCTACATTTGCTTTAAATTGGAGTGCTGACATCCTCTTTGTACTCACAGCAGGATTAATTGCTTTAACATGGTGTTTCACTGCACCTGTGGATTTACTTGTTTTTTCTTCTTTTTTTGGGTGTCATCTTTCCATATAATGCAAAAAGTTTGAAATGCTTTTTCCATACACATTTTTCTTAATAGCACTATAATCATTCACTTCAGTTCTTATTCTGTACTTAGAGCTTTTGGTTTATTGTTCATAACAGCTGGATTTCTGTGTGCTGATGTGTGAAATTTCCATGTCAGGGGGAGGACTGTGAGCACAGCAACCCACTGCCTTCTCAGATCTGCCATGTAGGATTGCCCACCCTGCTCACCCCTCCCGAATAATAAATATGAAATTGGTATAAAGTTATATTTTAAAATTCAGCATTCTCATATGCTTGTTTACATCACGTATAGTTTTTGTACTAATGATCTGTGCATAGTAGACACTGTTTAATAGTTGCCAGATATTGCCACTATTTTATAGATAGCCATATTTATTGTATATTGCCTTTATTTGAAACATTACAGACCAGGAACAGCTATTCTCTTTCATATCTGATTAACTGTAGCCATCCGTCACATGTATATACAGTATATACACACATACACACATGTACACCTTAGGGAGAACTTCAGTTTAAAATGCAATATTACACAACAGATGACCTTTTCACTCTATCATCTTCACCATCTTCTGACCCTTTCTGAGATAATTAACTTAAAATCACATAAAGTGGTTTCAATCAAAATGATATTGAGGAGTCTATTAAAATTGCCCAAAAATATTTTCCCTTTTGTCTACTGCTCGTAGGACATTGTAGGACATCTAAAAATCCAGATAGCTAAATTAGACAGTAATTGCACAGCAAAACTAGCTACTGTATTGGGAAAATGGATACTGGTGCACAGACTAGCGAAGAAAGATCAGTATTGGGATTATCCCATCAGATTAAAACAAGCATTTGTCAATGCTGAATGTTCACCGCGTGCATTGGTGTTGTACTGAGTATTGCTTGTACACATTTTTACCATAAATTTACCCAGAACAGACCAACTGAGACGCAGTATCTCATTTTTAATGATGTCTTTCTTTTACACATTTTTAGATTATATTTATCCAGGATAGACCAGCTGAGAGACAATATTTAATTTTCAATGGGCTCCATATTTTGACCCAAATTTTCCGACAGTCTTTTTATGACCTGATGTTATGATCATGACAGGTGGCATTAAATATTTAAAAATGACCAAGTTATGATAATAAGTTCAAAACCTATTGAAATATATTAAACCAGGTACCTGATTTCCTCAGTCCCCAGGCTGTCATTGAAGAGTGAAGATGTGTCTCTGGTCCAGAGCAGATTATGACATTGGACCCCCAGTAGGTAAGTAAGCAGTGGGGAGGGAGGGTGTTGTTATGGCTGCTGAGTGAGAGGGTCAGGTGAGGGAGGGTAATGGCGGTGGTGTGCCGGCAGTAGCAAAAGACATCAATGGATGGTTTTCTTTTTTACAGGGTGTATAAAAATAAAATATAGAATAAAGTATGGGGTGGTGTGTGTAACGAGAATATTACACCCCCTCCAGATGCTACATAAACCCTGAGAGCGAAGCTTGAAGAGTTTATACAAGCATACAACATCGAAGGTGTGTGTAAAATTTGAGTTTTAAACACTAACCCATATTTTATTTTATATAATTGCTAGGTTTTATTTTGCTGCCACAGCAATTATATAAAATACAAAAATGACGCTATGCAGCCATGGTCTGGTTGGGTTTCATCATGGTCCATGGTAATATCTGAGTGCATCTTTTCAGTATGCGCTGATACTGGACTCAGTCAGCAGCTGGTCGTGGTGGTGAGAGATGGGCTGTGCCAGTCGCTGGCTGGGGATGGGTGGGGAGGGTGCTGGGTGGGCTGGCATGGCTGGGTGGGGGGCCACTTGACTACCAGAGAATGGGTTTACTGTATATATTTTATGTTGATGGGGGCTGCTAGACTACCAGGGATACGGGGATCACTATTATTATTATTATATAGTTCGAGGGGCCACTAGACTACAAGGGATATGGGGATCACTATTATTATTATTATTATTATTATACAGTTCGGGGGGCCGCTAGACTACCAGGGCTGACTTTTTACTGCATATGCAGGTGGTGACTCACACTTCAGGGAACGGGTGGGGGGATGGCAACATGTAGGAATGTCTGCAGGTGGGTCTACAGGCCCCCTGGTGGGCGGCCGTAGGTTACACCAGGTAAATGCTGGTGTAACTTATGATGCCGGTTCTCCTCTGGGGGTTCTTGTAGAATCCCGATGTGGGGACTTTGTGGCTGCTCTTCTAGAATGGGGTGCAACTGCTGCTGTAAACCCCCTAGCGCTATGTCACAGGGGGTTTATGCAGCGTAACTGCTGTTCAGCGCAAGTGGCCTGTGCCATGACGCAGGCCACTTTGTAGAATCACGCATGTCACAACTGCTGGCGTAAGTTGCTACATGCACCATTCTACTTGGTGCAACTGCTGTTACACCAGGCGTAACCCTTCTAGAATCTGGTCCCTTGTCTTCATTTTCCTTTTTTCCCTTTCTGTCTCTCTCTCACTGCCTCAGGAAAGCACAGAAGGCTATTGCCAGGTTTGCCTGCATTCAGCTGGCTGTCATGCTAGTAATGTACAAAAATAGAATAAAAGTTAAAATAGCAGAGCTGCAGACACACACCCACTTTGTGAGCCAAGCTTTTATGTTCAGTAGCACTATGTTACCCTCCTGCACGAAGATGCTCAGGATCGCAGCGCCATGAAGCTGCATACTGTAAATCGCAGCTCTCTGGAAAGCTTTGTAAAAAGCAGCTCCCCTAGACATAGTTCCCTATTACAGGTTCCTTTGTGTATGCTGTGAAGATATTGTAAAAAGATAGACAGATTGAAAATTCTGTTTCCTGGTATCGGGACTAAAACATAAGCAAAACCTCCCCCTTATTAAAACCCTGTAATGAGAGAGGGAGCTGAATCTGTTTAAATTGTCCTTGCTCCATGTTATTAGTGATAGCCTTAGTATTTAAATTCCTTTTGAGTTTTCCTTGCCATAAGTTATTTCCTGCATGCCTTCCTTAGAAAAGAGGACCTTTACAAAGCAGACTTGCTGCTGTTGTGTCAGTGCTGCCCTGCGAGTTGTTTCAAGAAATCTCCTTGGCAGACACTGACACTCGCTATTTCCCTTCAAAAGTAACTGAAGTGCCTAAAACAATGCCAAAATATGTAAGAAATAAATAAAAATAGCTGAATGGTAGATTTAGCCTTTTTTAGTCAGCTTCTGTCAGTTTTTCTTTAGGCAGAGTTCTCTTTGGTGCCAAAATCACTCACAGAGTCACAAAGCCGAACTGTGGGAGTGTAAATAATAACGAGCAGCGCAATGGAGGATTTTTCATGCCAAATTTGATGAAAGCATGTAAAAACTCCTCTGTGACTGCTCAGTTTGCTCACCTTGTTCTGAATGTTCCTCCTCTACAAAGCAAGAGCTCTGCATACAAATACAATGAACATACTAGCAACAGAGATGCCCAGTTTAAGCTCTGAATTCCTGCAGTTGTTTTTTCAAGCAGTAACAGAGACTATAGACATTTGAAATATTTCCTGAAAACTCCTGACATAAATAAATGTTTTCTTTAACCTGTATCCAATAGCTTACCTGGGTATATTTTCTACAGGTCTTTTCCTTAGGGGCCAGAACCCCTTTGTGCTACTGCTTTTATCCTAGGTGAACTGTCACTCACAATAGGTGAGTGGGACTATAGTAATGACATGTCTATAAAACTGGTTTGTTTGCTTTATTTTTTCTATAGAATGCCAAAATCCTAGAGAATTATGTAAATTGTTAATGGTATTATGCTTTATATTTATTTTTATTAGATTAGAAATGAATTGTATTAGACTAGGAGGCAGAGCCTCAGATCATGTGACATTTCTGTATATAAGGTCCACTCTCCAGTCTAGAGGCAGGTCAGTTCAACCTTGGTACAGGTTGAGGAAGCACAGATGGTTGGACTGAAGCTAAGTCCTAGCTGTGTTATGTTTATTTGACTTTTTTTTTTTATATATAAATAAATTCACACATTGGTGTGTTTTGGTACCTACTTCTGTTGTTGGTGCTTTTCTTCTCCCACACACCCATTACGACATAGGGTGGAAGTGAACCAAATCCATAATTTGTCTGATTCACTGCCTACTTTTATTTATTTTTTTTTATTTAACCAGGTATAGCACACTAAGCTGAAAGCTTTTTTACAGGAGCAACCTGGGAGCACAAGGAGGTTAAGTGACTTGCTCAGGGTCACACAGTATGCAAGTGGAAGTTATGGGATTCAAACCCAGGTCTGGTCTGCTGGATGTCACCAGATTTGCAGCTCAGAGCCTTAGACCACTGCACTATACTGCCTCCTTCTTATTCTGCATATTCTTCATATTCTCTTATTATATCTCCTTCTGCCTACTTATTTCAACATTTCATGATTATGCTTATCACTTCATCAGGGCAGATTAGTATTGGTTTAAGCTTTATCCTGTTGCAGTGACCTTAGAATTCTTTAACTTTTCCAGGTGCTGTGGCATTTTCAAGCTTGCAAAATTTGAATACTAGGATCACAGCAATACAGACAGGCAGTCAATCAGGACCATTGTGGATTTAGTTCATTCCCACCCTAAACTATTTTCCTTCAGAGAGGGTCATTATTCCAAAGTCTAGCTGTGTTGCTAGTCATGTTTTGGAATAGATCCCTCCTGGAGTATGTTTTATGTTATAGGAGTGGCATGGAGGGTCGTCCTAACTCTCTGAAATTGTTAGTATTGTTGTTCAAATACTGGATCCTCCTTGCTTCCTCATGAGCCAGTGGTTGTGCTAGGATTTGAGCCTGAGATCTCCTGAATCACATGTACTCTAACCACTGGACTCCCTGCTTTCTTGTACTAAAACATAACCCTTACTCTACTCTAAGTACATCAGCATTTTATATCAATTGGATTCTGTTTCAGGTTTTAGTGTGAGGTTTCATCTTCTGCATTTAGAAACATAGAAATTATTGGCAGATAAGGACAACTAGGACCATACTGTCTGCCCATAAGCCCTATACCTTTTATGGCCTCTGACCCTATCAATTTAGTGGCTTCTCTCCCCTCCACCATACCTCTAAGGTTCCCTTAAGCCTGTCCCAGGTATGCTTAAATACCTCTACAGTGCTCACTCCCACCGCATCATGTGGCAGACTATTCCATGTGTCCACCACCCTCTCCATGAAGAAAAACTTTCTCACATTCCCTCTTAACCTGCCACCTTCTAATTTCATATCATACCCCCTCATTCTTGTGCTCCTATATTGGAAGATGTATCCCCCTGAACCTTGTTAATGCCCTTAGGGTGCTTGAATGTTTCTATGATATCCCCCTTTCCCTCCTCTCCTCCAGTGAGTACATATTCAGGTCCTTTAATCTCTCCTCATAAGTTTTGTGGTTCAAGCACTGTACCATCTAAGTCACCCTTCTCTGGACTGCCTCCACCCTGTCAATGTCCTTACAAAGGTACGACCTCCAGAACTGCACACAGTAGTCCAGATGAGGCCTGATTAGTGTTTTATACAATGGCAACACCACCTCCCGCCTTCTGCTAGTGATGCCTCTGCCTATGCATTTCAGAGTGACTCCTAAAAATATAGCCATCAAATACAGAGTCACAGATTTTGTTAACACATTAACAGCTGAATTCTCCAAACTGTGTGTGCACTGAAATGTGAGAATTCAGATTTTTTGCCACACATGTCTGCTCCACAGTGAGATTACTGTTTTCTGGCAAGTGCAAAAATATTTAATAGCATTGTAACCCACCTGTTGCCATAGGGGTTACTAGTAAGCCTGAATTTATGTGTTACACAAGCTAATTTTCTAGCATGTATTCACTGATATAAAATAATGGTATTTACTCACCTGGTAAAGGTGATTATTTGAGGACCCTTTATAGTACTCGCAGTCAAAACCTGTGGTATTCACCATCCACCCTATAGGTTGATGAATGATCCAATCATTTTGAGCTAGCCAAGGCCAGTCCCTCTGTCCCATCTCAGAATCTCCAGTAGAATCTTCCTTAGCTGTGAGAAGACCTGTCTCAAAAAGGAAACTGGAAACCAAAATATCTGGACACGGTAGTGGGGAACCATGTGTGAGAAAACACCATGGAGTGGTGCTTCTCTATGTGATCCCCCCCCCACCTGGTAGCTTGATGTGGCAATGTGCACTTAGTATGACTGATAGAAATAACAACCCGAGGTGAGTTGTGACAAGAATATACTCTTCTAATCAGTGCAAGCAGAATACATACACTTCTTATATCTGATTGCTTTGAATGGTGCAAGTAAATCTCGTGTTCCTGTCATATTCAGCCTGGTGGGAGCAGAATCTAGTTCTTGAATCCTCTGCCAGTCTGGGTGGGGCTGTGGAGTACTATAAAGGGTACTCAAATAATCACCTTCTTTTGAGTTGCTCCTCAGTCTTTTTGTCCATTGGGTCTTTGAGGGCTGCAGTGCTCTAGATGGGCATGGTGGTTTGCTTAGATAGTTCAGAGACTGGCTGATATCTACCCTTGGTGCCTTGTCCAATGCTTCTTTTCTGGTGCCAGGCAGTAGGTACCAGTGTGCTACCATGCTCTTTTCTGGGAGCCTGTTGGTTTGGTGGCTTCATATTCCTTGTATATAATGGTTTCTATTGTTTTACAAGTTGGGAAATGTATTTTCCCTTCTTTTTGGCCCATGGAGAGAAGGGGGTCCTCTGACATGGAGGGCTGCTCTGGGACTTTGGCAATGCGCATGGGCCACCTAGATCATTCTGATCAGCTCTTCAGTGTTCTCCCCATGGCACATTCTTTGTGATTTGTCCTGGGTCTCCACATCTGGCTCTATGCATGCATCCATGGTAATGCTGTCCGCATCATCTCTTGGTCTTTTGGACAGGGGTTCTCTCCCATCTGTTGTCAAAGTTGGTGCCCTTGGTGGTGGAGGCGGGTTTGTTTTTAATGTTTCCATGAGTTGGAAGAGGAGTTGACCTGCTCTGCATTGAGGGTGATTGGGGCTGTGGGTGGCAGTGGGTTTCCCCTGTGGGAGTCAAGTTTCTCATGGCCCCTGAGGCTCCATGTTCCACCAGAATGCATACTGTGCAGGTGTAGTCAGCCTCGTCAATTTTTCTGAATGATGTGCCGCATTCCTTGCAGTTCCTCATGTTAAAATCTTTCTGCGCCACTCTTTGGGAGGGAGACAGAAAGAACTGATTGAGGTATGGTCCCATTGGTAGCGTTCCACATTAGAAATAAGAATGTGCTTTCCAGTTGTTGATGTTCATATGAACACACTGTGTGCTGCCCCTTTTAAAAAACCCTTTGTTATGGATGGTAGTCTTAATGCAGCCCCACACAAGGTAGCTGCTCCAAATCTCATGAGATCTGGCAAGATTTGGGATTGCTCTATGCTGGGCTTAGTATGTGAGGATCCCAGTCCCAGTCCCAGCCAAGATGGCTGCAGAGAACTTGTGCAAGTTCCCATGAGACTGCAAGTGCTGTATGAACTACTACTGAATTAAGTCTTGTGGGAGCCGTGCTGCATTGTGGAAGTCAGCGAGGAGCAGGGGGACAGTATGGCTGCTGCTGCAGGTCTTGGTGGGTGGAGAACATGTTATTTTATGGCCCGAGACCAGGAATGCAGAATAGGCTGGAGGAAGGGCAATCCATTCAAGGGACTTGCGGGCCATTTCCTGTCATCCCTGGACTGTTTCTGGGTTCCCCAGTATTGCAGAAAGTGGGAAAAGCAGGAGCCATAGAGCTATTTATTTGTTCTCTTTTAGGGGGCTTTGGTTTCTCTGTGGGTGTGTGGGGCCAGTGGAGCCTGCTGGAGGAATCCTCAGCCCATGAGTTTGCCAGGGCTATGCAGAGGCAGGGTTTGGAGGTTGCCTGGTTTGGTGGAGGATGCTACATGAGGGTCCTCTCCTCTTGGTCATCAGGCAAGTACAGCTGTGTGGTTTCTGCTCTGAGGGCACTCAGGAGGGACCTCAGATTTTTTGGCTTGCTGCTGGGGCAGTGAGTGGGTTTAAGTGCCCCCACTGGGGCTCTCTGGCCACCCTGTGAAGTGCTTATGGGTGGAAGACAGATTGTGCTGCTGGAGGGAGATCTATTTCCAGCTAATTAGTCCCCCCATGGACTAGCTGTAGCTAAATTCAGTGCATCAATCTTCACTATGTTTCATAGATGCAACAATCTATTGCTAACATTGTAAACAATAGTACTATGCTGAGAAACAAGGGGGTTAGTGACCCTTGGCTACCAGGCTGTGAGTAGTGCTTTTTATAGAAGAAACAAAATCTGTACCTTATTTGAGTAAATTGTTGTGTGTTGGGAGTAGAGCTGGATCATGACCAACCTCTCTTGATATAGGAAGTAAACTGGAGATTCTGAGATGGGACAGAGGGGCTGGCTTTGCCCAGCTCAAAATTGATTGGATCGTGCATCAACCTAGAGGATGGATGGAGAATATCACAGATTTTGACTGCGGAGTACTATAAAGGGTATGAAACATAATGCGTTTGCTGTGTATACACTTTTCCTGCAAGACAAGGTGTCTCCTTGTGCTATACATGGCCTGTGTACTCATATGTTAAGCCATTTCCTGAGAGTTTTTCCTGTCTGTCCAAGGTTTATAAAAGGGACCATAGTTCCAACAAAGGAATTCTAGTTTGACATCTCCTGAAAATGCACTAGTGTTCCAGTATTGGAGCTCCTGGCCTAAGGCACTTTGACGGTGCCTTTCTGTGGCTAGAACTGGCCAGAGGGGACTTGCAGGTCCAGGATGGTGGAAGGTCTTCATCTGGAATGGCACTGGCTCCCTCCAGTGCAGGTCTGTGGAGACTCAGATCTCACCTATGGTCCAGATAAGGAACAGTTGTGGACTGTTGGTGACCCACCCTCAAGGAGGGCCACCTTACAGTGTCTGCACTATGTCCCTTTCCAGCAAAACAAGAAGTGTAGTTATTCCTGGCTGAGTAACCAAGTCATATAGTTTGAGAATAAAAGTTCACGAAACATCAGAGTAGAAGGGGGTGCCATGACATCTGTATCTGTACACTTCCTGCAAAGAATACTCAGAGTTCTCATGCACCTCCATTAATGTGGTATATTGTATTCTTTGCAGGAAGTGTACAGCTATTTACATCGGAGAAACTGGTAGGCGCCTTGCTGACCATTTCAGGGAACATTACAGAGCAGTCAGGAATGGTGACACTGCTAAACCCATTGTATCCCACTTTATCTCCAGGGAACACAGTGTCAGTGACCTTTCTGTTTGTGTCCTTCAGCAGGGCTTCTGGGATTCTGACCATAGAAAAAACATGGAAGCCAAGCTGATCATCCGCCTTGGCTCCCAGTAGCCCTCTGGTTTAAACAATAGACTTATTTTCTACTAACAGCTTTCAGCCACCCCCTATTTTCCCTTAAGTCTGTTTGTATCCGTACACATTTAATTTCTTTTTCATTTTCACCATAAGTCTCCATCTCTGTCTCCTTCCCACACATTTATCACCTTTCAGCCTTCTTACTAGGCCCCGTTAGTTAGTCCCCACCTGGGGATTTCGCTAGCTCTTTCACTTCTGTTATGCCTTATCTTTCCCATCATCACCTTTTTGTTTCACAGGTTCTCTCTTAATTTTGCCATTTATCACTTCTTCTCCCTGAGTCTCCTCTTTTTTCTTTCCCCACATATACAGTATATATATATATATATATATATATATATATATATAATATATAATTTTACCTCCCCTCTACACTAACTTTTTCTCTTTTAGATATTTCCTGAAGAAGACCTAAGGTCGAAACGTAGATTTTTAACTCTATTTTCAGCGTGCATTTAATATAACCATTTTGTTTTTCTTTTAGACCACATGCTGACGCAGGATCTTGTTTTTTGTTTTTTACATGGAAAAGGATTTTGTGAGTGTGGTAAGCCTCAAAGTGTAACCACATGGCACTGTGCCACTGAGCCCCATGGGCAAGGGGGTAGGTCCAACTGCCAGTGTTTTCTACGTTAGTATTGCTGTATCCATTCCCAGGTACCATGACCCATCTTAGCAGTGTATAATTCTCTAGTGTGACCTCTGCTGAAGGTGTTCAGTAAAGTGCTATGGCTTGAGGAGGTGTTTTGGTCAGGATCTGGCTATGTAACCCTAGATTGCCCATTTGCTGTGTTTCTATACCTTGTAAATAAATGTTTGGTGTTTTGCAAGCAGCATTAAAGACTCAAGTGTCATGGTCTGAGTCCTGCAATGTTGTTGAAAAGGGAAAAGAGGTAAACTGCATAAAGTGACAGATTGCAAATCAAATAATGATGTTTTTGATTTGAAGTTAAAACTAAATATCCTCATCCTATGTTGAATTGCCAAGATCAGAGTATACAGTGTGGTGCAACACTGAAATCTAATTTTTGGTCAACTAAGGATGGTTCTGTTTATCCCCAAAGCCAAGGGCTGGAAGAAGAGGCCAAGGTCTGGAGTCTGTTTTAAAGCTGTAAAAACAACTAGCATGTCTCCATTTGCACTGTACAAATGAATGGCACAGAATAGCAGAGAATGATGAAGCCGGTGCGTGGTCTCCCCCAAAGGGACACAGTGCAACGTGGCCAGAGCAGATCTAATAGTGTGGCACATAGACTGATATAGCTGGTGTCCTGGTGACCCAGCCTACATGGTGTGGAGAAAACCCAGACAGGGAAAATACCACAGGGGGTGACTTATGTCTACAAAGTTTCATCTGTATACCCTTATACATTGGAGTCTGCTCCTGAGTTATTGCCTGCCCCCATCTCTTCCCTGGATATAAAGGTAGAGGTAGCTTGAAGGGTGTTGTGTACATATAGAATAATATATGGGGGTGAGTGTGTAATGAGAATTTTGCACATACCCAAGTTGATGGATGCCACATAAATCCCAAGAGCAAAGCTCGAGGGGTTTATCATGGCATCCAACAATGAGGGTATGAGTAAAATTCAAGTTTACACATTCACTCCCATTTCTTATTTTATATAATTGCTGGATCACATTTTTTAGCCACAGCAATTACATAAAATAAGGCTCCATCAACTGTCACTACAAACAAATGTTAGGAACCATTTTCTGTATCAACAAGGGGTTTATTACCAAACAACACTAAAACATTTGGTAAGTTATGCCCAAGAGGTGAAAACAACATTTTAGCACTGTTTCTCTACGACACTTTTACCGTGAGAAAGTTAAGAAAAAATACATTAGCATGTCAGCTGTGATGTCTGCAGAGTGCGTTAGTGTATGACCAGCAGTGGGAACGGGAAGAAAATAAAAAAAAATGAACTGTGGAAAAAAATCTATGCATGCTTTAGTATGACATACTGGAACTAAAGAACAGCTTATGGAAATGTAATTAATATTTAAAGAAAAGTCCATTTTCTTGTACAAGGTGGTTACTTATTCATTTTTGCTTACTTTCTGGTGAAGTGGAGTAATTGTTGATTGACTGTATGTTCCTATGTCTGGAAATTTGTTGCACTTCAGTGGGTGGGATGTTTGAATCAATTAAATGCTGGATACTGGTCTTTCTCATTGAGTGGTTTGTTATACGCTTTGACTCTGGCAGGCTAGAGTCCAACTTTATTTGGATTATAATTTTTCTTAACTTATTTAGCCCTATATGCTGATGTTGAAATGGGTTGCAATTTTAATTTTAATCAGCTTTTTTTTGCACTTAAGATGCAGTGCTATGAATTTAAATTTGTTTTGTTATGCTTATTTATTATTGTATGTTTTTTAATGTATGTACAAGCACTTTGGTTTTGAGAAAGGCACTTTTTATAAATAAAATATGATTTGATTTGATTCCTGTACCAAAGGGAGTCATCCTTTCTGTTGGTATTTGGGGCAATATAGAAAGGCGCATCAGGGTGCAGCATTTGAGGAGGCATTTGTGGCTTGTAAACGTGGTAGCCTGTGATAGTGTCTCTGTGAGGGTCTTCCCTATTTCGATATATTCTGGGCTTGACAGGCCTAATATCTCTGGGATTGTTGCCAGTCCTGGTCTTCATTTGGCATTCACTGTACTCCAGGAAAGTGTTTCCTTCAGAGTCTACGCCTGTTATTATGCCTTTCCACTGCAGATCATAGTGTTGCTTTGTCCTTAATGCAAACTGTACACCTATGGTGAAGAAAAGGAAATTCAGTAATCCAATTGGTGTCCCCATGTTTAGTGTGCCTGAAGTGTAGAGCAGGTCAATGTCTTGCTCTGATAAGGGCTGAGCTTTTTGTGGGCAGTTACCATTGCCTAGCTTTTTTAAATGTTCTTGCTTAGCAGCTAGTGTGCACTTTGGTTTCTACAAAATCCATTTGTAGCCCTTTAAATATTGAATTGGGATACTTGCTCTGACCAGGAAACATTCTTTCCTGCCCATGATACCATGGATAGTACCTGGCTCATACTTTGTTTCATCAAGGCATTTTAGTGAGAACACAAAATCTGCTATCTTGCTGTCTAGCTCAGGTAAAGGTAAATGCTGGACGTTTCTGTCATTTTCTGACTCCATGAGGAAAGCTGAAATAATCAGAGGTCACTTTCAGTTTTGCTGTGTGTGTTCCTGTTCTCCTGGTCTTCAACAAATGATTCCCTGTCACCAATGCTGATGATGTTGAAACAGGTTGCAATTGTAATTTTAATCAGCTTTTTTTTTCACTTTAGATGCAGTGCTATGATTGTGATGTATGTCTTGAGGTGATTCTTGGTCAAGCGGCTTTGTGTTTTAAGGAAGGCACTGTTTAAACTGTGGAGGAGCTACCAAACATTACAGAGTGAGGGGAGAGTGTGCATCCTGAGCTTTCAGCTCACTGATAGCAGCATGTGTTTGCTGTTATAACTTGCTGGTTATAATGGCAAATTAAAACCTGCTTTTCCTTAGGAAAAAAATGCAAGTCAGTAATTATAGCAATTTAATAATCATATATTGGTAATGGCAAAACAACTCACATTTGACTTTCTTGCTAGAATAAGTATAAGATCCATGGTTGAGGAATAGATACTTTATGTGCAGAAAAAACCTGTCTAGATATAACATAATTTATTTATTTGCAAATGCTGCCATCCAGAATAAAATATGCTCAGCTGCAAGCATCTCATTTCATGGTGTGTCCTAGGGGAAAGATACAGGAAAAAAAGGTAAATCAGGATAGAGTATAAACATACAAAAGTTATAGATTTTGTACAGATACATGTGCAGATGATAAAGGAAGCAATGATCATATCACTATGGAGGACAAAATGCTTAATTTAAATGGTTGGAGCATTAAATCCATTTTTATAAACAGCCAAGCAAGGCATCTAGCTCAACTGGGCAGATATACCAAAGCAAACCACAATGCAATGCAATGCAATAACCTACAGTAAGTGACTGTCTCAAAATACTGCATGAGAAAAGGGCTTAATTGCCATTGAATTACACTGTTCCTGAAGTATACTGCAGCCTTTTGTGGTACACTGCTGCATTACAGTATTGCATCTTGGCTGGCACTGCTTTAAATGGGAACTAAAGTGGCAAACCTAAATAGCTACCCAGGTTCAAATTAGCTGTTGCCATGAGATGCAACCTAATCAAGTCAATCGTCAGTTGTCAGCAAAGATGGAGAAACATACACAGGCTGGACAATACAGCTCCCAGGCCTTTCCCTTGAGAGACAGCCAAAAGCAGGAGGAATGGAAGACAGAAGAGAGGGAATTCCAGATATAGAACTGACTTAGTGAAAACTCTTAAAAACAGCTATGGAGACTCCCACCAAAACCCAGAAGAATGAATTGAATTGTTTGTTATCTTGAAATATAGAAGGTCACTCAAAAAGTATTCTTGACCCTTATTTCAAACAATATTTGACTGAATTCACTATATTATGTTTACTGGAAACCTGGGTGCTAGAGGATCTATATCTGGAAGGCTATACTTCTGTGTCCTCCAAAGCAAAATAAAAAATTGTCAAACAAGGTAGACCCACAGGGGGACCTGTAGCGTTTGTTAAGAAAAAGGAAACTATAGTAGTAAAATCATTCACAGTGACTATGCCAAATATAATTATCACTCTAGTGAAATGGAATGATGACCGTTTGTATATCTGTAACTGCCATATGCATCCACAAAACACCAAATATTATGCCACTAGATTTGGGTGAACTTAGAAGTTCTATTGCAGGAAACCATACAATTACAACCTGAAGCAGGGCTGGTGGTGGTGGGTGATTTTAATGCCAGAACAGGTAATATGGTCCCAGGTGTAGATGCAGATATAGGTGACTCTTTGTTAGCAAGAGTATCTCAAGACCAGATTGTAAATGGAAGTGGCAGAAGACTCCTACATTTATTGAAAAGATTGGGTTTAATTATATTAAATGGTACATTACAAGAGTATAATACATCTTATTATACTTATATGACCTCTACAGGGACTAGTGTAGTGGATTACATGTTTGCAGTGCACTGGTAAATACATGATTATGCAAAATTTCAAATTGTGCTAAGACCTGAGAGTGAGCACTGTCCTATTGCACTTACACTGATTGCTCGTGAATTTATTGGCAGACATAATCCAATTTACAGTGGCCCCAAACTGAGATTAAGAATCATAGAAGAGTCAGGTTTTCACCTTGTATTGAGATAGACATATTGGATGCCATGTCCAAAGTAGAAAACTATAAGGAGGTAGATAATATAATCTCTAGAACTCTGGCAAGTGAGATTTATTTATTTATTTAAGATATATGTGGAACCCTTCAGCCACTCCTATATCGCCCTGTAAAAACCAAAACCTTTGATTCATGGTTCAATGCTAATTGCAAAGATTTCAAATCAAGATTATCATGATTCATAAGACATGTAATATATAATCCTTCAAGTGAGAACTATTCCCTCTTGAACAAAACTAGAATAAAATATAAGAAATTATTAGCAGTACGAAAACTGACATTTCAAACTAAACAGTGGTCACACATGTTGGAAGTTATAAGAATAGGCAATGACAAGAGGTTTTGGCTGATGGTTGCCAAAGGAAACATAAATTATGCTAATAATATTCTGGCTCATCTCTTTCCCTAAAACTGGATTCAGTATTACCAAAAGATTTTTTACAATGGAGAAACTGAAACTACATGTACACATATTCTTGATAAATTAAATAAGTATGCATGCCCATTAAATATAATCCCAGAAGAAATAGCTATTGCTATTAAATCAACAGAATCAAACAAGGCTCCAAGCCCTGATAAAGTGCATCCTTTGTTGTATAAGGTCAAGATCAAATGGTGAAGCAGTCTGTTAGCAATGCTATTCAATAAACTGACCAACAAAAATTATATACCGCATGAGTGCAAAGGTAATCTTATAGTTTCAGTTCATAAAAATGGGGACTCTAATTAACCAGAGAATGACAGATCTATTAGTCTTATCAGTAGCCCGTGGAAAATATTTGCTAAAGTTTTATTAGCTGGACTAAGTTCATGGGTTGATAACCAGAACATTATGAATATTTATCAAGCAGGCTTTAGGAAATCCCATTCAACAACTGAAAAATGTTTTATACTATAACATATTCTGGAGAAGTATTACATTAAAAAATGTCTGCCTATATACTTGGCATCTGTAGACTTTAAATGTGCATTTGATAGTATAAATAGGGCTTTACTGTGGGGAAAAACTATTCAAATGAAAGATAAATCATACTATACTGAAAATTATAATATATTTGGTCTACAGTATGATACAACTTAGAAGGCAACATTTCCAGCCCCTTTAGATCTAACAAAGGGGATAAGCAAGGTTATATTCTTGCATCTCTCTTGTTTAATCTTTTTATAAATAACCTTCCAATCTTGTTCCTGGCTGGAACTACTCATTCTCCATCAGTCAAAGGTACCAGCATTAATGTTTGCAGATGATCTAGTTTTAATTACAGTTTCATCTGTGGGTTTAAGAAAGCAATTTAACTTTATTACATCAATATTGCACTAATAATAATTTAACCATAAATATGCAGCTTAAAATCTTATTGGTTTTACAATGACATACCTCTTGAGGTAGTAAAAAATTATCATCATTTGAGGTGTAATTTTTCAATTAAGTATAAACTAACTTATCATATGAATGAGCTGAATAAGCTTATGCAGTCCAAAAATGCCCTGTTGAGGTTCAATGGAAAACATGGTGGACATTCAGTGACTTATATTTTAAAACAACAGAAATGAAACTGAACCCAGTTGCTCTTTATGCCACAGAAACTTAGAAAAAAACATTCATCCAGTTATATAGAACCTTGCTACAAGTTCCCAAGTCGACATCTACAGCTATAGAAAGAGCTGAATTGGGATGTGTCAAAATAAGTTATTTGTCCTTTTCTTCAAAAATTGCATATTGAATCAAATGCACTGGGGCAGACTCTAACAGACTAATTAAAACTATGTGATGGATGAAAAAATAATTTGGTTACAGAATAATTTCTCCTGTATTTGGCTGAAAGATATTTTGAATACCTTAGAAATCCTAAAACTAGAACACTTTATTTATTTATTTGTATTTAGTTTTTGTTAACCGGGTAGTTGTACTAGCCAACAAGACTATTTTCAGGCATGACCCGGGAGGGTACAGAGACAAACTTACTGAATACATTTATCACAATACTACAAATGACAAGTAAAAAATTTGAGTGCAATAACAGTGGAAAACATTGACAAGAACAATTCATCATTTAGGTTAAGCATGTATCAAAAGTACAAACAGGTCAATTTTAGAGTGACTGAACAGTGTGCAAGGGATGAGGAGTAGAACGCAAAGACAGCAGGTAGTAATAATGTAGGAGACAGGTTGGTAGTGGGACAGAGGAAGAAAAAGGAAAGGAAAAAAGTGCTGCCTGTTGGAGTGGAACCAAGGGTCAAAGGACAAACAAAGGAGAGGGGCCAGGAGAGGGAAAGTGAGGGCTAGGTTGGTTTAAAGCAGGAGCAGACATATGAGGAGAAGAGATAGTGGTGTAGTTCTTTTTGAATGAGATATGGGAAGCAGATTGACATAGGGTTAGTGGGAGTGTATTCCAGAACTGGGGAGCATGGCAGGCAAAGGCGTGATCACCTTTGGAAGTGTGATGTCTAGGGATTAGAACAGGGGCCTGGTCAGCAGAGCGCAAGGCATAGTTTGGTTTTCTGGTGTAGAAAGAGGCTAGCAAGGGGTTTAGGAGTACTGGATCTGATTATGTTATCGGTAATGGATCCGACAGCATAATACCTAAGCTCTTGGGGGGGAAGCCAGCCCAGATCTGAGTAGAGGAGACAGTGATGTTTCAGCCAGGGGGAGGAGGAAGCAAAGCGACAGATACTATTGTAGGTAACATCCCACTTTTGTAGACTTGAGTTGCTGGCAGAGACGTAAGCGGCAACCCCATAGGTAAGTGAGGGGAGTAATATCCCACGGGCAATAGCCAGTCTGGCTGCGGGGGTGAGTGCATAGCTCATATGGTAGGTGATGCCTAGTCTAGAGTTGACCAGCTTACAGATAGATGGACTATGGAGGTCAAAACTTAGAGACGAGTCAAGGGTGACCTTTAAATATTTGAAGGAGTTTACCACCCCAACAGAAGAGCCATCCAGAGAGGAGACATTGAAGTGATCTTGGGAGTGTTTGAGTTTGGGCTTGGACCCAAATAGCATAGCTTGGGTCTTGGTGTTATTTAGGATAAGTTTGTGATTAGCAAGATACTGTTGGATAAGCTGAAAAATCAGTGGAGAATCGAGAGTTTATGTCCTCAATATTGTGTGAACTGGTATACAGTACAATGTCATCTGCATACAGTAGAGAGGAGGTCTTTAGGAGATTGGTGGTGATATTGTTTATAAAAATTGAGAAAAGTAGTGGACCCAAGATGGACCCTTGAGGTACACCAATATTGATGGTGACCTTGTCAGAGAGGGATGAGTTGAATTTAACATATTGAGACCTATTCATCAGGTAGCAAATAAACCAGTTTACAACATTAGTTGAGAAACCTAGAAAGACAAGAGTAGCAAGGAGAATAGAGTGGTCTACAAGATCAAATGCCTTTGTCATGTCTATGAGAATGGCACCCGTGAGCCAGCCCGAGTCCATGGCTGCTAGGGTGTCAGACATGAGTTTGAGCAGGGCAGTAGTAGTACTGTGTCCCTTCACGAAGCTATGTTGAGCATCAGTTAGGAGGTCATTTTTCAGAAGAAAGTCGGTAGTTTGGAGGGCAACCAGTTTCTCTAGAATTTTGCTGAGTGTGGATAGTATGGCAATAGGTCTGTAGTTAGAGAGGTTAAGCGGATCACCCTTTTTGAGTACAGGGGTAACTCTGGCTATTTTCCAGATGTCAGGGATGGAGCCCTGACACAGAGAGAGAGTAAAGATCCTAGCAAGGGGTACTGCTATGTTTGAGGCAGCTAATTTTAGGAGCTTTGGCTCCAAGTTATCAGACCCCACAGCTGCATACTCAGAGATGTACGAAGAAGTCTAAGGACCTCATGCCTGTGTACTGATTTGAAGTGGAAAGTGGGCAGACTGGCTTAAAAACATAGTCATATCATATTTTAAACTTATTAAAAATAAACTTAAGTTGCTCTCCTATGAATCAGACATGGAGAAAATTAGATCTCTAACACTACATAAATGGTATTTGCAAAACAAATAAATCATATTTTAGAGCCATATTTGTGCTTCTCAACTGAGAAAAAAGATCAATCAACTTTCACAAAATTCAGATTGAAAATGTATTCATCAAAGATTTTGCAATATAATTATACCAAGGATAAAACAATAGTTCACAACCTTCATTGCGATTTTGGCCAAGATACATTTGAAATGCTCCCACATACAGTATATTTCTCTATTGCCCAAAATTCAGTAAAATAAGAAACATCTTCCTGGGACAATAGCTTTCAAATACTGTATTACTAAAAGAGGATAGTCTTAGAATGCTTATGAATCCACCAATAGATTCAGTTGTAATGGACATGATGAAGTACATAAATATAATAAATAAATCCCTACTGAATCAACAATGAGACATTTGTGATGTTTCCAATAGGTGGGATAGATTGGTGACCTTTTTTTGAAATCTTTGTGATGTATATGACCTCTAGGTGCCCCAGAGACTGCAAGCTTAACCGTGATGGCCTTGCAGAAAGACATCTCTATCACTGTCTCCTACAATACAGAATGCAATAATTTGCAATTGACACAGTTAAATTGTGTGCTTGGTAGTAGGTGCAATGCACTGTATATAGATATCTTAAAAGAAGTGCTTATAAAATGAATTGCAGAGGTTCTATAGAGTGGAATCTGGTGGGAGGACATTATGGAGGAAACTCCTGTTTCCATCTCATATCTATTGAATGTATGTTCTCTCTTCCAATAATGCATAGTTGATTTATAAGGTCTCATTCTTCTTGCTTTTAATGAATGCTGTAAAATCATAGTAATACAGCTTCCTGTGACAAACTGCATAATTTATGGATGGTTAAGAAATAATATAAGGGAAATCTTTTTCTGGCCCTTTAATGGACTTTTTTTCCAAAACTGGAAAAGTGATTACAGATGACATTACATCTACTGGGGGTGTAGTATCCAGACACAAACCCATGGGTGTCCTATTTAAATTTGTGCATTCACAGAATTAGCTAAAGAACCCCCTTGGATTCTTCCTTCCCTCAGTCATACACACAAGGAGAATATATATATAAGGGATACATGATGGGCACGAGTGTGATATGGCAAATATTGTCACTCCTGCAGAGTGAGATATCCAAGCTTACGATGCAGGAGTGACAGTATTTGCCATAGCACACGATCTGCCCATCATGTATTCAATATATACAATGGGGCCAAGAGTTTCAGAAGTTTTGTTATGCTGTCTTGTGTTCTGTTCCTGTTAATGTGTTTGCTCATTCTGTGTGTGAGCTTTTCTGAATGGGCTGGCAGTGTTATAAACTCTGAGAGACACATGAGTGTGTTTTGCAATGCTAAATGAGTTAGTTTTAGATAGGAATGAGAAACATACTTTTGTGAAGCTGTATTGTTTAGCAGTCTGGCTGCAGTGAAGTTAAACACATCACAGTAATTGTAATGAACTGAGAGGCAGTGTCAGAACAGCTGATACTGTTTTCAGTGGTAATTAAGTTTGCTGCAGGCAGAGTGCAGAGTGTTCTGTGAAATTGTGCTCTTTAGGATTCTGGCTGCAGTGAAGTTGAAATTGTCACAGTGATTGTAATGGGTGAGAATCAGAGTTTGAGGAACAAGTGAGAGTGTGTTCCAGTGGTAGTTGAGTTAGCTGCAGGCAGTAGTTTAGACTGTTCTGTGAAGCTGTGCTGTTTGGAATTCTGGCTGCATCAAGTTAAGAACATCACAGTATTGAGCTGGAATTTGAGGGGGGGGATAGGTGTGTTTTGTAATGCTCACTGAGTTAGCTGTAGGCAGCAGTGAGACCTCCCAGGTAGTTCTGCATTTGTGTCTATGGTAACAGCACAGGTGTTTCTTTCATGCTGAGGGGAAAGCTGCCTAGGGTGATGATATCAGTGACCTTTTGTGACCTGTGTGTGTAAATGGCTGATATCATCACAGTAGAGCAGAAGGTAAAATATCACACTGCAGTGGATGATACACTGTTTTATCTCACTCATTTACCACTCACCCTATTGTATATGTATATATATATATATATATATATATATATATATATATATATATATATATAATATATAAAATTTTCTCAAAGCCAAATGGTATGCAGAATCAGAGTGTACATACTACACAATTATGAATGTATTTATATATATTATAAACTTTATAACTATTTTTAAATATTGTAATGACTTTGTGAGTCAATCTAATACAATGTTTAACTTGAAACTTGAGTTCCAGATAAAGGGGAGTCTTCTGTAGAATACAGCTTGCCCAGCTGACAGGTAATGTCAGGTGGTAAGCAAAGGGTGAAGGGTGGAATAACAAAGGGAGAAGGCAGTGGGAGGCATATGTATGAGGAGGGAGAAAAAGTAGCTGATGACAGTATTGGTCCAAACCATGGAGGTTAGAAGGGTACCATCCATGAACTACCAAGTAAACAAGGGAATGCCCCCCAAACCTAGTGTACAGCTGAAAATAGTGATCAAGTGTAGTGAAGACAGTTTAAGGCAAAATGGTAGAAATAGGTCCAGACTTTTTAGTGAGGACAATAGGTAATATCACCATTGTCAAAAACTGGAAGAATCTTTTTTTGTTAACAGTTCCATCTACTAGTACTGGTATGGTATGATTTTCCATGGTGGAATGATGAAGCTTAGCCAGAGGTTAGTAGAAATGGAACTGATATTGAGTGAGAAGTCCATTGACTGATGCAGCCAAATCCCAGGATACCTAACCGATGTGATGATGTCAAGAACTGATCTGTTGCTGGTGATAAAGGTGGGATGGGTTGTGTATTTTTTTTTCAGTTTTGTTTTGGAACCTAAAGCCATGGCCACTGTCCTTTTTGCATTCAGGGTCAGCTGGTTTTCTCAGAAACATCAATGAATGGAATCTGGATCAGGTTGTAGTTGGCATTTTAGTGAACCAATGTCAGGGCCACTGGGATAAAGTATAGTATTATTTGCCTACATGTACTGTAGCTAAGTGAGGAAGTAGAGGAACTGGCAGGTCATTTAGGAAAGCAGAGATTACACCAGCACTGAAGACCTAGGGAAACTCCAATATTTATTTGGATGATGGGGGGCTGCCTTCATGAACAGGTTATTCATGATTGTTTTCACAGCTTGAAATGTAAGAACTGAACCAGTAGTAGCTTGTTTCAGCTTTCTTGTACTGGCCAGTTTGTTCAATGGGAAGGGTGGGAAACTGTGTGGAAAATGTTAAAGAAATCAGTGAACACAGTCAATGCAAGGAGACTCTAATAATCCTAGTAAGGAAAAGGTCACTGAGCCTTTCCCAGAAAAAAAATTAAGTTAATCAACTCATGAACTTTTCTAAAACTTCATGAATGGTTCAGAAACATTCATCAACTATTCTCCATCTCAGTTCACGAACTGTTCTTCAACATAAAGTTGCTTAAAGAGCAACTGACATCACTCTGGCCAAAAGTGCTACATTGCTATATTGCAGAATTAGAATAAGCATACCCCAATAAATCTCATACCAAAAACTAGATTTCTGTGTTACTTCATTTTAAAGTTATGAGCTATTTTGTAACCCTGATTTCACTACCTGTTCAAAAAAGCCTGTTTCAGTGAAGAGCTGCTTCTGATGCCCTCTCAGGAGCTCACAGTCTAGTACTCTCTGTCAGCAAGCTTATATGACCTGTTTCTCCAAAGTTTTAAAGATCATGTGCAGTGGTTTCCACAAGTAAAACAGGCAGCACCATTCAATAAACATTGCTTTAAAAATGATGTGTTTTTCAGGTTTTGTAACAAAGCTGACAATTTATTGTGGGGTACCTTTTTGTTGGGCATACCGTCACTGCAGCGACTCCAGCACTGTGAAGACCATCACAGCCACAGAAATCGGGCAAAACCCACACATCACTGTGATGGTCTGTGTGGTGACCAGGACTGCCTCGCTGGGTGATTCCCCGTCCAGCTCCGACTCGGAGTAGCAATCCTAGAGACCGGGGGGTGTGGGGGCAGAGCCCCCCGATTGTATGCACTGACATCCACAAGACTACAATGCCAATAGTCGGCACGGTAGCTGTCACTGTAGGGGATGTCGGTGCTAGCATTGTTGAAGCGCTATGGTAAAACCTTTTTGTTGTGGACTTTTTTTCCAGGATAGCAGCATGCTGGGTCATAGCACACTGTTGTGAGGTTTGCAGACTAAATAAGTTCCTGATGTGGTGAAAGGCCGAGATCATTCACAACTATCATTTAATTGAGGTGATTTCTAAGGATGGCACTTTAAAACAATTATTCCATCTCCTTGTCAATGGGGGTGGGAGAGGCAATGCCGAAACATTTCTAGGAGTTTCTAGTTTAGCCAGCCCAATGTTTTCTCCCTGCCATGCTGTTTTTGACCTACATTCAGTAGCTCCAGGGTTGCTGGATGCTGAGTTAACATTCCTCCAGGCTGCTGATACCATTTGGAGTGCTAGTCTATGGTGCCTGTTAGGGAGTTGTATTGCTGCTAATATTGTAATGTTGGTAATTTCACTGAAGTTTGTCAGTGTCTGCTTTACGATAAATTTTAATAGGGGCCTTATATGTGTTAATTCCTACTAGGGGTGGTAGTGTTAGCTCTGGAAAATGATTATTTTAATTTAGAGTAGAACATAGTTGATCCTGAATGTAGGTCAAAGCAGCCTGACAGGAAGAAAACATTGGGTTGGCTAAATTAGAAACTCCTAGTAATGTTCCAAAAAAGGATTACCTCTCCCACCCCCATTAGCAAGGAGATGGAATAATTGTTTTAAAGTGACATCCTTAGAAATTGCCTCAATTGAATGATAGGTGTGAATGATCTCAGCCTTTCACCATATCAGAAACTTATTCAGTCTGCAAATCTCACAGCAGTGTACTATGACCCAGCATCCAGCAACCCTGGAAAAAAGGACCCCAACAAAAAGGCACCCCCAAACAAATTGTCTACTTTGTTACAAAACCTCAAACACACATGGTTTTTGAAGCAATGTTTATTGAATTGTGCTGCCTGTTTTACTTGTGAAAACTATTGCATGTTATCTTTAAAATTTTAGAGAAACAGGTGCTATAAGCTTGCTGACAGGGAATACTAGACTGTGAGTTCCTGAGATGACGTCAGCAGCAGCTCTTCACTGAAACATGTTTTTTTTTTTTGAACAGGTAGTGAAATCAGGGTTACAAAGTAGCTCATAACATTAAAATGAAATAGTGTAGAAATCTAGTGTTGGTATGAGACATACTGGGGTATGTTTATTCTAATTCCACAATATAGAAGAAATGGTGCCAGTTGCTTTTTAAGCTTTAAAGAACCATGATGAACTGAAAAAAATAATTTGCATATCTATGATGTCATAATACACAGTTTCCCACTGAACAAGTTATGAAGCATTACAAAATCAGAACTTTTTCAGTTAGGTGTGGAAAATATATGTTCTACATGACAATTAACTATCTGAACACGCAAAAGGATTAACATTTAAACTCACCACTTTTTAAAAGAGTTGCACATTCTACTCATATAAATAACAACTAGGATATTTGATTTACAAAAGGAAAGTGAGCAGCAGTGATATCATTTGATTGAAGAATAAGAATAAACAAAATATAAAGTAAGTTACAAAGCCAGTCCAGTGGTGCTGAGGGTTGAGTCTGCCACACCTCGCACCATTCCAGCGATCTGGTTTTGGGAGCAGAATTGGGGCACCAGGAGTCAGCAGGGGAAGGAGATGATCAAGCACCAGAGGACTCCTCTTCTGGGGTGGGTTGTAGGAGATTCCCTGCTTTGTAGTGGCTCCCAGTGGAGACCGGAAATACTACACCTAAGCGGGGACATTTATTTATTTAAATTTTGATAACCGGGTAAGCCCACTGAGACCAAAGGTCCCTTTTCAGGGGTGACCCGGAATTAGTTACATAAAGCAATGTTTACATACAATGGACAATAATACAGTGGTTAAAATTGTTACATACATTGGAGTGACAGACATTACAGTTGACAATACAGTGTTTACATTTGGCATAATACATTGGAGAAACAGTAGTCACAGTTGACACATTCATAGGAATGGGCATGGAATACAATAGTCACAGTTGAGACCTACATAGGAAGGGGGAGGAGTAGGGGGCTAACATATTACAGCCGCAGAGGCTGAATTCCAGAGGTACACTTTGAGGCCCAACTTGAATCCTTGGAGAGAAGGTCTATCAACCAGATTTGCTGGGAGTGTGTTCTATAAGTGTGGGGCAGCGTATTTGAAAGAACACTTCCCGAGTTGGTGTGTACCCATGGGATGTCAAGGGGATGGCCAGCTGCGGATCTCATGTCATGGAAATGTACTCTAGGGTTGAGCAGGCCATGCAGGTGAGGAGGAGGGCCAATGGTGGTGAATTTGTAGGTCAGGCAAATAAAGGAGTAGGCCAACTTGTGCCATATGGTGGGCCAGTGGAGGTCTGCTAGGACCTCACTGTGGTGCCTCCTGGGGAGCATTAGTGGCAAAGCATGCCACTCTATGGTAGAGCACAGTGAGTTTATGTAGTTCCTCTTCTCTAAGGAACTGTAGGTGGGGGGCCCCATACAGGAGGATGGGGAGCAGGGTGCAATTGGCGATAGCTCACCAAGCCTCATCAGAAAGAGAGTGTCCCAGGTGGTAGAGGAATCCAATCCTTTAGTGGATGTATTTAGTTAGGGAGTCAATGTGAGGTTTATAGGACAGCTCTTGGTCAAGGAGGATCCCAAGGTATTTGATACTATCAAGGACCTCAACTCTCTTCCCCTTGGCTGTATGGAGCTGGAGCAGGTCACATCTGATGGTACCAAGACATCTGGTTCCAAACAGAACAGCCTTGGTCTTCTCCTCATTCAGTACTAGGGAGTTGGTGGAGAACCAGACTTCAAGTGCTGAGAGGCTAGCTTGCAACTTGGCAGTGATAACGCTAGGTAGCGGGTCACTGCAGTAGACAGCAGTGTCATCCACATAAAGGATAAGTCTGCTCGGCCCACTAACCTTCTCAATGTCATTGACAAAGAGGGTGAAGAGCAGGGGGCCCAGGATTGAGCCCTGAGGTATCCCAGAGACCACCGGTCGGACACTGGACTGGATTCCTCTCCATAGAACTTTTTAGTGCTGATTGAGTAGGTAGCTCTTAAACCAGGAAAGGGAGAGCCCATCCAATCCAAGGAGGTGGAGTTTGGAGAGAAGAAGATTGTGGCTGACCAAGTCAAAAGCCTTGGACAGGTCGATAAATAGAGCTCCCTTCTGAGAGCCCCGGTCCATAGTGTCGAGGACATCAGACATGAGCCGGATAAAGACCATGTCTGTGCCATGGCTTTTCCTAAAGCCATGTTGTATGTCAGCTAGGAGAAAGTGCATCTCATGGTAGTCTTGCAATTGGTTGTAGACCAATTTCTTCTGCACCTTCCTGAGAGGGCAGAGAATGGAGATAGGCCTATAGTTCCCCACTTTGTCCCAGGGCCCCTTTTTTATAGACTGGGACTATGGTCACTACTTTCCATTTACTTGTTACTGCTCCCTCATGGAGGGACCTGTTGATGAGCCAAGTGACAGGGAGGGAGATGGCAGGAGCAGCAGCCCTCATTAGCCTAGATTCATGCAGGTCATGTCCCGGGAAGGTATCAGGGTTAATTTTGAGTTGGAGTGGGAGCACTTCTGAAGGTTTGACAAGTTTCAGGTGAAACTGTGGCCAAGCATGCTCCCAGTTGCTACTGTTGTAGAAGGGAACACCAGATGGGATGGGGAGTGAGAGTCCATCTGGGTTTGAAAAGGAGGCATTGAATGCATCAGCTACTATGCAGGGGTCATTGGTCAGGGTGTTCACAACCAGTAAGGCTCCATCCTGGGCATTGGGGATACCCTTGAATAGCAGATTTATTTGGCCCCAAAATTTCTTGGGATCCCATAGGTGACTAGTCTAGAGGTAGTGCAGGTATGTGAACTTAGCGTGTTTGGAGGTTTTCTTACAGTGGTTCCTCAGTTCCCTGTATTTTTCCCAGTCAGCACTGCAGCCTGAGGATTTGTATAGTCCCCAGGCACTGTCCCAGAGCAGCATACTCCATTTGAGACCAGGGCCAAGCCTTTTGTGGCACTTCCCCTGTACTCTTACAAGTTGGTAAAATAGTCCAGCACTTCATCCAGGGTGGGGAGAGTGATGATGAGATCCCAGTCTACTGCATAAAGGTCTGAGTAGAAGTCAGCTGTTATGAGTCTGCTGAAGTTCCTGGATTCTATCACTCTGGCAGCCAATTTTGGAGGCTTGTTGGACCAGGTGCAGAAGATTGGTGAGTGGTCACTCAATAAATCTGCCATGATCCCGGCTGTCATAATACGGTCCAGGCAAGAGACAAGGGCCCAGTCGAGTAAGGAGTGATTGCCCGACTTGGAATTTATGAGGGGAGGCAGTGGCGGATGTCTGCAGGAGGGGGCAGATGCATGCCTTCCATGCACTAACATCATTGCACATCTGTGCCTCGGGGGAAACCTAAAGGAGGAAAAACCCCGACTGCCAGGGTGGCGACAGCGGTCCAAGGTGACCAGCCCATATGCCAATCACAGGTCCCAACCTGACTTGACTCTCCTTGATCCCCTGCCCTGTATGGGTCTATGGTTGGGAAGGGATCCAGTACCTGGTTCCTTGGTTGGTAAGGGATTCAGGCTAGGCAGTAAAAGACCCCTTGAGTGGATCTCACCCGAAAGACTCCCTAGCAACCAGCAACCAGATTGAAAAAAAAGGAATTGACAAAAACAAAAAGTAAGTTATTAATTCTAAAATGCATGGTAAGAAAAGCCATTCATTTGAAAATGGTGAGATTGTTGGTTGTGTAAAATAAACAATTAGCAAAACGCAACTAAGTGTTGAATGGGTCTGTGTCTTGTTTGTACAGACAGCAAAACTCTTTTGAGAATAGGGCTGGACCAGTGTTGCCTGATACATTAACCAATATTATAAAAGCAGGGTATTACTGGTCACTAGAAATACTGATGGACTATCTGTCACACTCAGTCTACATTGTTACCAGTTTTCACAACCCTTCAGATGCCTTAACTGTTATTTTGGTATGCTGCCACCACCCAGCTGTAATCTCACTCAGGGTAACTCTATGCCCAAATCCCACTAGATCCACTGCTCACATAGTACATGTCTTTTTCCCAAAGGGCAAATGATCTACTCTTTTTGTCACAGCTGAGAACACTTTGCTTTAATTATGATAACTTTGTATCCTCTTTGGAAATGGATTAGACTTGTCAATTTATCCCAGTTAACCTATCCAAAAAAGACTATGTCGCAGAAAGCATGAACTATATAAAACAACCATGGCATAACTCCACAATATTTACATATGTTAAATGATAATACACACAAAAGACTATGGGGAATACAGTGTTTCTACAGGGATAAAAATAAGCACATTTGAAAAAGATGGAGATCACATGGAAAAGCCTAACTCGGCTCTATCTTAATGTCTAAGTAGAGTAGAAGAAGCTTACCCCTAACAGGGAAGTGGTGAGTTAAGGCAAACTCAAACCTGTGATGTTACTAGTTCAATGTCCCAAAGCATAAATGACTTTACATTGCAAACACCCAACAGAAAGACCTTCAGCTGGCCAGCACACTATATGTGCATCACTGGACTGGCCTCTGACATCACACCCTGTCTCTGCTGTTAATCTCTGGAGGCAACCTTTTTTCCAGACTGGTCCAAAGTGGCATTGTAATTTAGAACTTGGCCCTTTTGTTAGCATCACTGCTTGCCCAGCTGGAAATATCTGGCCTTATCTAGGCCACTGTTTGTATTCAAAATATGTTTTTTTTTTTTTATAAAGGAAACTCAGCCATTTGAAAGTTTAATCAAAACAAAAACCTTTTAGATCAAATGACTTCTTCTATACTCACCCATTTGTTCTCCCAGGACAGCAGATTTGAAAGAAACTCTAATCTCATTTCCCACATGATTTAAGAATATTTTACAACGAAAACTATAAAACTTAAAAACAAATGTTCTGACTGATACATCTACCACAATTTCCAAGTAAAGACAGTGGAGGAATTTCACGAACTTTCATACACCTTTATAAGCCTCGGTGTTCATGAACGTTCATGAATACAGTTTGCCCATTTGTTGTTCTTGCACAATTCATTAACATGATTGCCAATTTTGATGTGTGTGTTCATGGACTCAGTTCATGAACTGTTTATGAATGATGCATGGATGTTCGAGAACAGTTCATGATCACTTTGCCTGTGTAGTAAGGAGGTGACAGTGACTAAACCAGAAGTCAGACTGAAAAGAGCTGAAAAAAGAGGAACTAGGTAGGTAGGAAGTTGGGAGAGTGAATCTTAACAACAGGAAGGAGGGAGATTGGCCTGTAATTTCCTGGATAGAGGTTTCACCACTCTTTTGTAGGGGATGACATGTACTATTTCCCAGGCATACATAACGGTGGATGTGAGGAAACAGAGGTTCAGGATAAAGAAAATAAGTGTAGTAATGGCAGAGTTGGCCAATACTAGGAGTGTTCAGGTCAAGGCCATCAGGGCTGATCCTTTCAAAGGAGTCCAAATCTTTAGGTCCTTGCTGATATTGACAGTAGAGACTGGAGAGGCAACAAAGATGGGTATTAAGGAAGAGGAAGTGAAAAAGGGGTGGGTTGTAAGAAGGGACTTGGTGTACCTGGCAAAATATCTATAGGAAGTGTCAGCCATTATGGGGAAGATGAAAATGGCAACACACAGTCCTGGAGTTGCTAAAAGTCAAGGTCAAAAGGTTGTGGCTCACTTTACAGAATTTGGAAGAGTTGCTTAATCCAGCTTCAAAGCTGGTTTTAAAGTACATTCCCTTGACAGCCTGTAGCTGTTAAAGGAGCACTGCATTTAACATCAAGCATGTATTTTCTGTTGAAGCTGTTTTTTCATGTAGTAGTTTAAATTCTATTACTTTTCTGTCTACACTGCTCTTCGAGTAAATTCTGTGTGTGTTTCTGACTTGTGCTTTGGTGCTAAAGACTATTTTAGAACTGCATAATGTAGTTTATATCCTTGGTAATTATTTATGTTGATGGCACAATGCATCTGTATTTTTCTATGGAATTCTGTGGTTAAAAGTGACACGACCTACATATAGAGGATTGTGTATGAGCTATCATACACAACAAGGGTATGTTTCAACCAAGAGGTTTGCATGGTAACAAGAGACCTTGAGATCGCAGCTGGAGAGGTCTCATTACCATGGAACACTCAAGATTAGAATAGAGCCTTGTTTGTGTATGATAGGTCATACACAGTCTTTTATAATGTGTGGGTACCCTTAGTGACAAGATTGTCCTTACTGTGCTGCTTTTTGCATGGGTACTTATTCCCAGGATCAGCTCAAACCGCTATGACTGCTTCTTGAATTTCAGAAGGTTAAACATCATGCACGCGCAGCAAAGACATTCTATGATGTTGTGTTGCAGTAGTGACGTAGCTAGTGCAGCACATCAATATCGTGACATAGCGAGTGCAGCACAACAGGCTGATTCCACTAACCAAATACTATTGGCAATATATAGAAACATAGAAATTGTCAGAAGATAAGGACTGCTAGGACCATCTAGTCTGCCTGTAGGCTGTACACATTGTATGCGGCCACTGACCCTATTTGATCAATGGCTTTTCATCACTTCCTTCCTCAGGCTTCACTTGTGCCTGTCCTAGGCATGCTTAAACCCCTCCACTGTGCTTGCCCCCACTACCTCCTGTGGCAGACAATTCCAAGTATCGACTACCCTTTCTGTGTAGAAAAACATCCTCACATTACCTGTTAATCTACCCCCTTCCTATTTCATATTGTGGCCCCTTGTTCTAGTACTTTTTCTATATTGGAAAAGGTCCCCCACCTACACTTTGTTTATGCCCTTGAGGTACTTGAAAGTTTCAATCCTGTCCCCCTGCTCTCTCCTCTCCTCCAGTGAGTACATATAGAGGTCCCTTGGTCTCTCCTCTTATGTTTTGTGGTGCAAGTCCTGCACCATTTTTGTTGCCCTTCTCTGGATAGTCTCCACCTTATCTATGACCTTGCGCAGGTGTGACCTCCAGAACCACATGCAGTACTCCAGGTGAGGCCTTACCAATGTTTTATACAATGGCATCACCACCTCCCGCCTCCTGCTAGTGATACCCCTACCTATGCACCCCAGCATGCCACTGGCCCTCTCTGCTGCCTTTGTACACTGCTTTGATACCTTAAGATGATCAGAGATGATAACCCCTAGGCCCCTTTCCTCTTTGGTGACAATCAGTTCCCCCACCCCAACCTGTTGCTTTCCCCAGGGTTCCCTCTACCCAGGTGCATTATTTTGCACTTCTTTGCATTGAACCTCAGTTACCACATCTCCAACCATCTTTCAAGCTTCTCCAGGTCCTTTTTCATTTTCTGCACCCCTTCTGGAGTATCCACCCTGTTGCAGATCTTGGTGTTATCTGAAAACAGGCAGCCCTTTCCTTCCAGCTCCTCTGCAATGTCATTAATGAAGACATTGAACAGGACTGGTCCTAGTACTGATCCATGTGGTACCCCACTGGTCACCCCCTCTCCCCAGATTGTACCTCATTTACTACCACCCTCTGTCTCCTGTCTGTTAACCAGTTCTTAATCCAGTTCACCACCTTGTCCTCATTGCCCAGATTACACATCTTGTTAATCAGCCTTCTATGTGGGATGCTGTTGAAGGCTTTGCTGAAATCTAGTTAGGAGATGTCTACCGCACCCCCCGATTTAGTTCCTTAGTCACCCAATCGAAAACATCTATTAGATCCATTTGACATGACCTTCTTGCTGTGAATCTGTGTTGCCTCAGGTCCTGAGCACTGCTGGATTCCAAATGTGCCACTATCCTTTCTTTCAGCAATGTCTCCATGATCTTTCCCACTACTGAGGTAAGGCTGACTGGCCTGTAGTTCCCCACCTCCTCTCTACTGCTGCTTTTGTGCAGTGGGACTACATGTGCCCTAATCCCATCTTCTGGAATGACACCCATGTTGAGTGACTCTGTGAACAGGGCTGCCAGAGGCATTGCTAGTTCCCTTCGCAGTTCCTTTAATATCCTCAGGCAGATGCCATCTGGCCCCATGGCCTTATCCACCTTCAGCTTTGTGAGTTCTTCCAGAACTCTGTCCACTGTGAATGGACTGGTGTCCACCTCTCCCCCCATTGCCTCTGCATCCCAGCTGTGGTCTTTGACCCTCCCCCTCCTTAGAGAATATTGAGCAGAAGTATTTGTTTAGTATTTCTGCCTTGTCCAGATCTCCTTCCTTCTGTTCTCCCTTCTCCCCTTTGAGCCTCACAATCCCCACCCCCAGTTTTTCTTCTTTCACTGATGTACCTATAAAATGCCTTATCCCCTTTGTTTACAGACTGTGCTAAGCCCTCTTCTGTTTGTGCCTTGACCCTCCTAACAGCCTTCCCTTCTTCCCTTAGACATTCAAGGTACACCACCCTGTCCTCCCCTCTTTGACTCCACTCATATTTCCTGAAACTCAGGCTTTCAGCCCTTTGTCCCACATCTCTTGGGAGACCATAGTGGTTTCCTTCTTCTTCTTTTCTCTTTGGCCACTAACCTAACACATTGGTTTGTTATCTCCACTGTGGCTCCTTTCAGTTTCTCCCATTGTTCAGTTGAAGTCTCCATTCTGAATGAGTAGAAGACACTGGTTGCTGGAAGGTGAGTGTTTAATATTGGCTGAGGTTTTGTACCTTAACAGCAGGTATCACATTTCGACAGGGGATTAGTGAAGGTTGAAATTCAAGTTTGTGCCTAATGGACCTTCAGTTGGAGTCCCCATTTTGAGTGAGCAGGAGTAGGAGAAACTGTTTGCTGGTAGGGTGAACTAGAGCTGTGTTTTCGCCCTGTAGTTTATGGAAGTATGTCTTTTTTTATCTGATTTTTTTTTTGTAGACAACGTGAACCAGAGGAGCTGCCCCCCCCCCACCTACCCCCATTCCCTAACCACCCCCAGGTGCACTGCCTTTATAGTGGAAGGCCGGTCTACACCTACTTAAAAAGGCAGGAACAGTTGGGCGGCACTAGCATTAGCCTAGCAGATATGTAGGCTGAATTACAAAGGGAGTAGCCAGGGCCCCATGTTTACTGCAGCAAAGTGGACCTACATTCTGCACAGGACCTCATACTTTCTGTGGCAGAACAACTGCTGATTCTGTGGCTATTCTGTGGCAGATAAATTGTGGCTAAACAGCATACTTCCAAAGGGAGTAAGTCTTAGTTAACCCTTTGACTGCCTTCATGCATCTACTCTGCTACGCTAAAAGTGGAACAGTAGGCCATTTAACAATATGTAGTCTTTTTATCACAAATATTAAACAGCAATAACCCAAACCTGGCACAGCCATGGGCATCAGTGTTCTCTTAATAAATTTTCCCTCCTACCCGAATTTGAAGGCTCATCTGTTCTTCTGGAAATTGGTGGCCTTTGCTGTTCTCCTTGGTTATAATCAGAGGAGGACATACACACTTAGCTAAAACTACACAGATTTATTCTGGTTTATATTTACAGTTAGCAGATATAAAGAGAGACTCCAACTTGAAGGCCATTTGTTTTCTGATTTTGATCAATGTTCTTTTAAATTATTATTTTTGTAAACTAGGAATACTCCAACTGCCTTGCAACAAACATGTTGAGTGCACTGTACAAATCTATGTTTTTTTTGGGGGATTGTCTTCCTATGATAGTGAAGGAGGGTGTAACTTGCAGTGTCTGTAGGATTTGTTGACTCATGATTTTTCTTTTGGGGACACACTAAAAAATGCAAGCAAGTCAGTCTTATTAAGCTGGAGTAACCTTGGTTACCATGTTCCCTTCTCCTTGCAACTCAGGGGGTGGTGGTGGTGGTGTTCTTTAGGCAGTGACCCTCATTTCACTTATGTATAGCAGCAATCAAACTGTCCATTCCAATTTTTTCCATACCTGCTTGCTTCAGTTCTAGTATACCCTGGTCCCCAACTCTGCTGGAGCAGGGCAACTTGACCGTCCTTAAGAATTGAGCTTGATGCTGCCACTTAGGTTGCAGATTCAGATTTGCCAAGAAATTACTCTCACACTTGCAGGTACAGAACTGCAGCCCACAAATCAAAACTGTGATAGATGTCCACCAGTGGAGATCGAGTCCTCTGCTCAGTCTGCTGCCAGCCCTATGTTTCTGCAATCAGCTCCTCCTCCAATACTTGTTACCACACTGAGATCAGTTCCACCTCCACGGGCACCACTGAATCTTCTCACTTCTTGACTACAGCTTGCCTTCCAGTTCTTCCTTCTAAATTCATCTTGCAAGGATTCAGCATGCACCACGAGCAGCCTCATAATGAAAAATTAACATGGCTGAGCTACCCACACAGCAGCAAATCATAACTGCCGTGGACCTAATCAAGCTCTGCTACTATTGTGTCAGTCACCCCCCCCCACACATACAATACTGGCTGGAAGAAGTTATGCAACAAGAGCCAGCACGAGCCAAGATGCCATGCAGCCACTAGCTTTTTGGCTTTGTAGTGGACAGCATCAGTTTGCTGCCCCTTCTAGTGAGTATGTGTGCCATGGCATACTTAACACATCAATAGCTATACCCTTGCCTTGTGTGATTGCATAGCATAGCTAGCATTTCTGTGGTTGTGTGGCTGGTTTTCCTGATTTCTGTGGCAAGCACTGATTTCTGCGGTCAGCCCTGATTTCTGCGTCCACTGCTGCAACTACAGAATTGCAGAAACACAGAGCCTTGGGTGTAGCCAGTAACTAGGTCCAAAGAGCTCATACAAAAGGAGGAGAGAGAAGCTGTAAGTCCCTATAGAAGGAGAGAGAGAGAGTAAGAGGTTTGGGGCAGTGCTGCTGGCTTACAGCCCTTATAGACATACGGAATCAATTGTAAAGAACTGAGGAATATTTGGAGACTTAGATAGGGGGTATGTGGAGGCTAGGGTAAGGAGGCAGGCTGGGGAATGGAGGGGTGGAGTGGTGAGGTTGGGATGATTGGGGTTGGGGCACAGGGAGGTGGGGAGAATTTTGAGCTTCAATGAGTGTGGGGCAGCACTGTTTCTGGGAACTTGGTGGAAGGTGGGGGGTTGTCCAGTATGCAGGATATTCAGACAACTTACACTGGAGCTAGAGAGCTTGAGACAGGAACTGGGAGGAGGGGACAGGTACAAGGGGTTGAGGAGCAGAAGGGGCACAGGGGCAGGGAGGGTTCCATTTCAAGAGAGACCAGGCTTCCATGGGCTGGAAGGGGGTGCTTGGCCAGGGGGGCCAAGTCCACAGGGTTCTGGGAGCACCAAAAGGGGTTGTTGGTAAGTGGAAGGGAACATGGGTAGAGAGAGACAAAGTAGAAAAGAGGTTCAGGGTAAGCAGAGGCAGGAAGGGATTTCAGGGGAGGGCAGGGGCAGCAGGTTGGAGACAACAAACAGGTACGCAATACTGGTTGATGAAACAGAGCAGGATGTGGGGGAAACCACAACAGAACAAGAGTCAGAAGACCATGAGGGAAGGGGAGAATATACAGTTAAATAAGAGAGGGAAGACAGTGGTGTAAAAGTGGGGAGGGGCAGGGAAGTAGGTAAAGTTGGCATGAACATACTAAACAAAGGGGAAGGAAGGCCAAATCATGTTGGGGGGAGAAGGTGGCACAATGCAGGGGGCAGTGGGAGGATGAAAAAGTAGTGGAGGGAGAGTGGTTGGGGAAGAGAGTAAGCACAGAAAGGATGGAGGAGGAGGAGGAGGAGAGCAAGTGGAGGTGCAATTGGAGGAGAAAAGGGGAAATGGGCAGGGCATGACAGAAGAAGACACTGAGGAAAAGGGGTTTATAGGAGGTAAACCATGAGGGTAGTGCAAGGGATGGGGGACCGGGTACTTGTATTAGGGGATTCTGTGCTCAGGGGGGTGAGATGGGGAGGTAAGGGAGCAAGGAAGAGATGAACCTGGGTTCAGTATATGCCAGGTATGTCAGCAGGGAAAGTAGGGCAGTGCATTCAGAAATGTGTGGAGAAGGTGGGAGGGAAACCTCATATCATTGTACACCTAGGAACAAATGCCATCTCAGAGACCTGGGCCACCCAATACCAAGACTGGGAGCTCACAATCCCAGGATACAATCCCAGGATGCATGTGTTCTGTAGGGACTGGGAGGGGGGAAGGGGAGGAGGGGTGGCAATTTATGTCAGAGAGGGAATACTGTGTACCAGGGAGGAAGGGGATGAGAAGAGGTCATAAGCCATATCGGTATTGCTCCAAAGCCCTAAAGGTAAGAAACTCAGAATCGGGGTAGTGCACAGGCCACCCTCACAGAACATGGAGGTGGATAGGGAGCTGGGGTAACAAATCTGGAAAGTCAGTGGCAAAGGGAATACAGTTATAGTGTGAGACTTCAATCTACCTGAGGTTGACTGGCAGACAGTAACTACAGTACACACCGGGGAACAGGTGCTGCTGGAGGCTATCCAAGACAGTTACCTAGTGCAAGGGGTGATGGATCCTACTAGGGAAGAGAACATACTGGACTCACTGCTAACAAATGGAAACCAAGTAGAGGATGTGGTAGTACAGGATCCTCTAGCAGGAGGTGACCACTGCTCAGTGTGGTTCCTCCTCAACACAGGGAAGGAGTCTGCTAAGACCAGGACAAGAGTGTTGGATTTCAGGAAGGCAAATTTTGCTAGAATGGGCAGCATCCTAGTGGGGTATTTAGCTGAAATTAACCCAGGGATGGATGCTGAACAGAAGTGGGCAATCATTAGGAAGGGGCTAAATGAGGCCACAAATGTGTGTGCCAATCTCAGATTAAGCAGTCCAGGTCAAAAACCCTAGCTGGCTCAGCAAGGAGGTGGAGGGGAAGGTGAAGGAAAAAAGATTGGCCTTCATTAAGTTCAAAAGATCTGGGCATGAGGAGGATAGAGAAGTGTTCTCAAAGGCATCTAGGGAGGTGACCAGGTCAGTCAGGGCAGCAAAGGAGGCAAAGGAGCTGAAGTTGGCTCAGTGGATCAGAGAGGAGGAAAAGGGGTTCTTTAAATACATAAGGGAGAAGAGCAGTTGTAGGGATAACATTGTTAGAATCAAGAAAGAGGGAGGATGGGTGGTACAAGGGGAAGATCATGCAGAGGCACTCAATGAATATTTCTGCTCGGTGTTCACAAAAGAAAGGGATGGCCAAATAGCGCAAGGGAAAGGGGCAAAGGTGGAGGGGGGCAGAGATAACAGACAAGGTCATCCAAGAGGATTGAGTTCTGAAGGGCCTTAAAGGCTTGTGGGTGGACAAGGCACCAGGATCAGATGGTGTACACCCAAGGGTCCTGAAGGAACTGGCAGAGTTATTGGCAGGACCTCTGACAGACCTGTTCAACACCTCCTTTGAGATGGGGAATGTACCCAAGGAATGGAGGATGGCTCACATTATGCCCCTTCACAAGAGTGGACCCAAGGACCAACCGGGTAACTACAGACTGATGAACTTGACTTCCATAGTGGGGAAGTTGATGGAAACCATTCTGAAGGAGAGGCTGATAAACTTTCTTGATAGCAATGGCCTGCAGGATGAGAGACAGCATGGGTTTGTCACAGGAAGATCTTGCCAAACTAACCTGATCGACTTCTTTGATTGGGTCACTAGGGCGGTTGACGAAGGTCATGCTGTGGATGTCCTGTATCTGGACTTCAGCAAGGCTTTTGATTCTGTGCCACACAGGAGGTTAATGAGCAAGCTGAGGGACATGGGAGCAGGGGAAAAACTGGTGGGGTGGGTTGAGAGCTGGCTGCAGGGCAGACAACAGAGGGTAGTTGTAAGGAGGAAGACATCCAAACCACAGCCAGTAATGAGTGAAGTACTGCAGGGTTCAGTGCTGGGCCCCATTTTGTTCAATGTCTTCAATGGAGACATTGCAGAGGGGGTCAAGAGTAAGATCTGCCTGTTCCCAGATGACCCTAAGATTTGTGCAAAAGTGGACAATGAGAAAGAGAGGCAGGCACTCAGAGAGGATCTATCTAAACTCGAACACTGGTCTAGGGAGTGTCAGCTGGGGTTTAATGCTAAGAAGTGCAAGGTCATGCACCTTGGAGCCAGAAATCCCAAGAACAGCTACTGGCTGGGGGGAGTGAAGGTAATGGCTTCAGAGGAGGAAAGGGACCTGGGGGTAATAGTCTCAGGGGACATGAAGGTATCTGCACAGTGTGGGAGAGATGCAGCAAGGGCAAATAGGATGCTGGGCTGCATTGTGAGATGGATCACCTCTTGAAAGGGAGAGGTCATCCTGCTATTGTATAGATCACTGGTGAGGCCACACTTGGACTACTGTGTACAGTACTGGTGTCCATACCTCAAAAAGGATGTTAGATTACTGTAGGGGGTGCAGCGTAGGGCTACAAAAATGATCATGGGACTAGGGGAGTTGCCATATGAGGAAAGGTTGGAAGAGCTCAATATGTACTCACTGGAAGACAGAAGGGTAAGAGGAGCATGATAGAGACCTTTAAGTACTTGAAAGGCATAAACAAAGTCAGGGAGGGAGGATTGTTCCACTTAAAGAGGGAAGGGTCACTAGGGGCACAGTCTGAAGTTGGAAGGGGAATGTTTAGGAGGGAGATGAGGAGGCACTACTTCACAGAGAGTGGTGTCAGGTTGGAACGCATTGCTGGAGGAGTTAATCGCTCAAAGGACAGAGGATAGCTTTAAGCGAGGATGGGATAGAGTCAAGGGCAGGGTGAGTACAGACAAAAACACAAATGAGGGAAGGACTGGAAAAGAGGAGGAAGAGAGTGGTTTGGGTGGTGGTGGTGCAGAGGTAGTAATCTGAAACTAAGAGCTGCACAATCAGGCAGACTTGATAGACCTGTGGGCCTTTTTCTGCCAGCAATTTCGTATGTTCGTATTGTTCTTCTACCCCCTCTATTAACTCTCCCTTCCCCAGGACTGCTTGTTTACCTCTACACTGCTTGTATACCTCTACCCATTTCAGTGAAATCCACCCTTCTGAAATCTAATACTCTTGCCCTTGTGTGACTTGAGTCCATGTCTTCATGCTGAACTACACCATGTGGTGGTCACTGGACCCCAGCTGCCCTTCCATCTGTATTTCTTTGACTCTGTTCCCATTGGTCCATACCAGGTCCAGAATTGACTTATCCATGGTTGGCTCATGCACCAGCTGTCTGAATCCAACCCGCTACATGGATTCAAGGATGGCTGTGCTTCTGGCTGAAGCAGCCATCTGGGTGGTCCAATGCACATCCGGCATATTGAAATCCCCCAGTAGCAGGATTTCGCCTTTAGCTACCATGTCATGTATGTTCTCCACTAGTTCCCTATCTACTTCTTCCCTCTGTGCCAGAGACCTGTCAATCACCCCTGTGCATATTGCTGTTCCATTCCCTGGCTCCAGGGCGACCAACATTACCTTGGCCTCCCCCTGTCTTCCCTGAACTTCTGCAGCCTTTATACCATCTCTGATGTACAGGGCCATTCCTCCACCCTTTTTACCCTCCTGGTCCCTCCTGAACAGTGTATGGTCTGGTACATTGACTTCCCAGCCATGGTTAGCAGAGTACAGTCTGCTCCAGTTAACACAGGCACTGATTACTCAGACAATCGGCAAAGGCGGACACATTTTCAAAATCTAACCCGTTTCCCTGTCTGCATTAATTAATTGGCCCATTGAATGGGGACATTGTGTGGCAGCAATCATGGACAGCTGATGCAGCTTCACACTATAGTAGTCAATAATTAACACCTCATTCCAACAGCCGTTACGTGCCGAGGCATTAATTGCTAATCACTTAAGTAGTGTTGTGGCTTGCCATTCAATAGATTCTTCTGTTGTCTGTGTGCTGCTAGGTGTGAGTAAAATGTCTATGCACCCTGGAATACCTTTGGCACAGAAAATTGAGCTCCTTAAGCAGATTGATGCCTTACCCAAGATGAACGTCACAGACCTGGCTGCCTGAGGAGGATGCTGAAACCGAAGACAAGACCGACGAGCCAGAACCGTCATTGGTAACTGCAGCCAATGTCAGACAAACTCTACTAATGCTCAGATGAGCCATGGAGCAGTGTTCAGAAATCCAGCCTATCTGGGGTCTAATGGACAGCACTGAGTGTAGCTTCAGACCGTACACTGTGAGAACTACTCATCAGACCACAATAGATAGCTTCTTTAAATGAAGCAATGTGAAGTAAAGTTCTGAGCACACTTGATTAAATAAAGTTTACATTTTTATCCCATACCACCCCTCCCATTGTCACAGTATAGTACAGTATGCAGAAGCACAGCAAACAAACAATGAACTAAACAAGACACAGTAAAATAAAAGCACGTACTGTATGGATAAAACAGAAAAAAAAAATACCAGAACCACACACCCTTTCCATTGTCACAGAATAGTACTGTATGCAGAAGCACAGCAATCAGCATTATATTAGCATATAATGCTTTATTGACTACAGCTACAGTAGCCAGATGTCTATTGATGGCATCGATCATTCATGTAGCATATGTCTTGACACTAGTTGTGTTGAGGCCTCATCTATCAGCAAAACCAGACATCGCCTTAGGCGGACAAAATATCAAAGCACAGAGGTGTCTGTATAAAACAGCTTACACTGTACCATGTCTCTGTTATTGCTGCTATGTCAAGGTCTGCATCTGCCAATGAGGCCCTAGGTCTGGAACCTTATTTCCTAGGCTATGGGCATTTGTTAGTATGACCTTCCATGTTTTACAGTCTGCCCTCCCTCTGCTCTTGTTCTACCTCTCCAGCATCTTTCCCCCACACCGGTTTCCTTTCCTATGTGCTCTTGCCCCCCCCGTATCACTCATTATACTTTCTTTACCTGCCCACCCCTCCCTGCCTGCTTTAGCTGTTCCTGTAGTCAACTTATGTTCCTGAATGTTCCCATGGGAGGGTGTTCCTAAGCCTCCTGACCCTCCTGGCTCTCCCCCTTGGCCAATTTAAATGCTCACAGCTGAAGCATTTAAACTTCTCACAAAGGACCAAGGTCCCCTTCTCAGACAGATGCAGGTCATCCTCCTTATATAAGCTGTCATCTGACCAGATCAGACCCCAGGCCCCTATGAAGCCAAAACCCTCCCTTCTACACCAATTCTTCAACCAGGAGTCGAAGGTGTGGATGTGGAGTGCCCTAGCTTTCCCATGCCCTGTACAGGTAGCACCTCTGAGAATGAGACAGAGCATACTATCTGTTTCAGGTTTCCCCAGCTTCCTGAAATCTTGCTGGACTCTGGCTAACTCCACCCTTCTTCTGGCCAGGTCATTGGTCCCCAGGTGGACAATGACATCCAGCTGCTCCCTCCTAGATATTTCCACAGTGATCCTATGGATCTGCTTCCCATCCCTCCATGCAGCACTTCCTGGGAGGCACTTACCTCCTTCTCTCCCCTGCTAGGTGACCCTAATTCCACTCCCTGGACAATAGAGTCCCCCACTAGGAGAAGCTTCCTCCTACTCTGGGGTTCCCAGCCTCCCTTCCTTGGGGCTCCATCCTGGAGGACCCTCCCACCCTCCCTGGTCCCAGTCTCAGGTTCCTGAGTGGCACTTCTGCTCCTCCAAAACAGTGTAGGAGTTACTAAGTGGGACCAGTTGGGGGATGTGCTTTCAACCTCCCTCCCTCCCTCACCTTCCCTGAGCCCATCATAGTCCAATCACTCCTCTTCCTTGGCATCCTTTGATGTATAGGTTGTGAACCCGATGGTCTCTGGGTGCGGGTGGATACCGCCTTCAGCTCGGCCAACTCTGCTCAGAGACAGGCAACCTCCTCCCTCAGCCCAGAGAGGTGTCTGCAGATAGGGCAGCATTGCAGACTCCAGAATGTCTCCCTAAAGACAACTGCTCCACAACTGCTGCACTGCACCACTCCCATCATGTCTGTTCCCTTCCAGAATAAACTGTCTGCTTAAGATATCTATTTGTTATCTCTGAAATATTTGTTTTATTTCTGTTGTTTTTTGTTATGCCTTCTCTCTTCCCTACTTCCTGTATGGATGCAGGATGTTGCAAGGCCCTATGGGACCCATCCAATAAATGTAGGGTGAGCCCTGGGGTTGGTGGGCAGTGGGGTGGGTGAGTGACTACACCACAGGCTATGTCCAAAACAATCAGTCAAGGAGTCATCTGGCAGTGACTCCTTACTCCACTCTCCGTGGTTCAGACACAGCCACTTTCAAACACACAGTCACAAACTTGTCAGCTAGAATCCCTCAATCCTGCCCTAACTAAATTGAAAAGCACACAGAAATGGCAGTTAAGAAAAGATATCAAATACAATTACAAACAGAGTCAAAAACTCACCAGCTAGAGTCCCTTCCTCCTGCTCCAAGTAAATGAAGAATCAAACTGAGATGGCAGTTAAAACCTGTATATACTTGTAACATTCTGTAATTTTTTGTCTCTGCATGTAAATGCTCCAAATAGTGTCTCTCCTGGTCACCCCTGAAAAAGAGACCTCCGGGGCTCTGTGGGCCTACCTGGTAATCAAAATTTAATAAATAAATAAAATAAATAAAACCTCACATTCAAATTACACTAATTCCTGTAATATGATGCCTGCACTTAAAGTTCAGAAACAACTACTTTCAAACACACAGTCACAAACGTATCAGCTAGAATCCCTCAATCCTGCCCAAACTAAACTGAACAACACAGAGAAATGGCAGTTAAGAAAATACCTCAAATACAATTACAAACACAGTCACAAACTCACTAGCTAGAGTCCTTCCCCACTGTTCCAACTAAATAGTGTATGGGACAGCAATAATGCTCTCCCATACACTATCATCACGTTCTACAGTGGTATTTACAACTGGGGTGCAAATCAAAATCCCCCCACAGGGCAGGATTTTCAAAAAGCCAGTTCTGGCACAAATGTGTACTGTATCTGCATCTGTGTCTGAGCAGCCTTACTGCTATTTTTTAAAAATGGGTTAATTGAGACAAACAGTCATGAATCATGGTACATAATTAATGTTTTGCATTAGTTTTTGCCACAATTGTCTGTTTTTTTGAGGGGGACTCAAAATTCCATGCAGTTATATCACCTGATAGATGGCCCAGTAGTCTAGATGGACTCCCATTTTAAAAATAGCAGCAGGTGAATATCAGACAGATCCTTTAGAAAATCCTGCCCATTGAATTTAGTAAAAGACCAGCAATGATGAAGCAAAATAATTGGGCCTCATATTTAAAAACAACTTAAAAAGGGAAAGCACTGCACTGTTGCACATAACTAGTTACTAGCTTCAAGTTTTATTGAAATATGTTCACTTTGGATGTTGCTCAGTATTGAAGTAAGATATTGATACTGCATAGCATTGTTAATACATCAAAGGCAGTTACCTGATGTAAGGCAGGGAATCATCAATGTGAGAAGAACAGCAATGCTGGTCCATTCCTTTTGTTTGGAACTCATTCTTCTAAAGAGTATTTTAATCTACTAGAAGGAAAACAACAGTTTGGTTTTCTTCGAAAGATGTGAAACACAAGCTGAATACAGGAAAAATAAGGACCAGATATTTATATTATATATCCTATTTCATGTTCCTAATGAAGCACCATTCAAACTAATTTTGTCAAGCACAAAATGACGCATCCAATCACAGATGGATTACTCCTCCATTTGCAAATCAACCTAATTGATTAACAAGTTGTCAGTCTTGAATTCCATCAGGCAAAAAAGATGAAATATAAAAATTATAAATGACCTCAGAAAATGACTGTTGCAGCTAGATGGAACTGATACGAGGTTGATCACAGGGTTATATTCTAAGAAATTCCTTACAAAACAGTGCCCATCTTTTACTGGCCAATAGTCATCCATCATTAGGTCATCTAGCTACCTTGCAGTCTGTACCCTGCAATGAAGTTCATCCAGATGGAGCAAACATGGTCAGAAATACAAGTCCAGCAACTGGGCTGTGGGGGCTTTTTGTTCATTTTTTAGTGTTTAAAGATCAACGACAACCATTTTACACATTATTTCAAAAATCCTGAATTCAAGTACCTGTGTCATGAGTAGTGTTTCTTAAAAATGTTGTGCTATTTGGTTTTGTGGTTTTCTTTATATCTGCATTTGTTAACTTGTTCTGCACCAACTGGAAACAGGCTGTTTCTGTCCTTCTGACTGAGCTTTGAATAGTAATGACATCATATTGGACTAAGCTACAGCTGCAGCAGTGCAAGTCCCTCATTGACTGAAGGGCTGTAAACATCCTAATTAGAGCAGTCTGTAGAATTCATTATTTGCTGTCCAGGGTTTGTATTAACTTTTACTAACTGGTATGTGTTCAGATGAATTAGCTGAAAATCTATCATTTTGTTCTTCTAAAAAGCAGATCAATTGAGTTTCAGTGCTGAATTGAAGTGGTATGAATTTGAGAAATCAGCTAGTCTGTATCACATCTGTGAGTTCTGTCCATACCTCTCAACCTCCTGCCTCATAAATCAGGGACAAGGCTTAAAAAAATCAGGGACAAAGGACCAAAATCAGGGACACTTCTTTAAAATTGGAGATATCCACTCAGGAAGCTGGTAGAATAAAGGGCTTAGTGTAAAATGCATTTTCTAAAGAAGAACAAGCCTTTAACTTTAATGTTTGACATTAGTTTATGCTTATAACCCCCGCTGTTTGGCCACAGAAACACAATTTTTAGGAGGTCAAATTTTGAGGCAAAATCAGGGACATCCCTGAAAATCAGGGACAGTTGAGAGGTGTGGTTCTGTCCCATCAAAACTCTATGTTTTTTTCTAGCTATATAACACTGGGTGGTTTATTTAGTAGATATAAAATAAATCTAACTTCATACTTGTAGTTTGTCATTGATGTAGACTCAATAAATTGATTCATGTACGAGCAATTGTTTTCCTCTCAGATTGAAAAACAGGTGCCTGCCACACACTGCTATATCAGGCACATGTACTATATGGACTCACAAATTTCAGTTCTTTGAAGGTTTCTGTGTGAAAATACATCATGCAAAGAAACACTGTATGGCATCATGATGCCCCCATCTCCTGCTTACAATTGAAGCAGCTGAACTTTGCTGCCCCTGTCACCTGCCCCAGAAGCACCCTGTCTCCTGCCCCACATTCGAGGATGCTGCACCCTGCTGCCCCCTCTCTTCTCCCATAGAGTTGGGGCTGCTTTATCCTGTTGCCCCCATCTTCTGCCTGAACAATCAGGGCCACTGCACACTACTGCACGCTGCTGCCCCTGCCTGAACAGTTTTGGTTGCAGCACCCTGATGAACTTTGTCTCCCACCCCTTGTCCCCAGTCAGAGCTGCTGCAGCATGTTGTCCCATGTTTCTGTCACCACATTTAGGGTTGCTGTGCTCTGCTGTGCTCTAGAGTCCCATGTCCCCTGCCTCCACATTTTTATTGCACCCTACTGCCTACTTCCATTTTCCCAAATGGGCAGGGCTGCTGCACCATGCACATCCTGTCCTACAGGCAGGGCTGCTGTACCCTGGCCTCCATGTTCTGCCCCACAATCAAGGCATTTGCATCATGCTTTAGTCTGACCCCTGCCACCATAGCCAGAGCTGCTGCACCCTGTTCTTGTCTACACAGTCAGTGCTGCTGTGCCCTGCTGCACTCCACAGCCCCATGCCTCCACTGCCCCATGACTCCACAGGTAGTGTTACTGCACCATGCTGCCCCCTGCCACCAATGTCAGATTTTTTTTGCTGCACTACCCAAAAGAAAGAACAGAAAAATACTTTCATCTTGTGTTATGGGGGTGAAGGGCAGAAGACAGTAAGGTGCAGATGTCCCAACTGTTTGGCCAGGAGACAAGAGAGGCATTATGGTACAGCAGCCCAAACTGTGGGACAGGGTGCAGCAGCAGCCACACCTGGGTGGAACTGACACAACTTTGGGGGCAGAGGACAGGGTGTAGCAAATGCCATAACTCTTGTGCAAGTGGCAGCATGGTGCAGCAGCTCTAACTGTGGAGGCAAGGGGCTCTTGGCCACAGCAGGCCACAGCAGCCCTATCTAGGTAGGCAGGAGCAGGGTGCAGCATCCCTGGCTGTGGTGGCAGGGGACTGTGGACAGGATGGTGCAGAAGACTTGACTGTGGGGCAGGACACAAGGGGCATCAGGGTACAGCAGTCCTGACTGTGGGATGGGGTGTACATGGTGCAGCAGCCCTGACTGTTCGGACAGATGATGGGTGCAACAGGGTGCAGCAACCCCAACTGTGTGGGAGAAGACAGTGGGCAGCAGGGTGTAGCAACCTTGAGTGTGGGGCAAGAGACAGGGGGCTTGTGGGGCAGGGGATGGGGCAGCAGAATGCAGCTACCACAGCTATGGCACAGGAGACAGTGGGCATCAGGATGCGCTATACTGTTTCTAGCTATACATTATGTATTTTCACACTGAAACCTTCAAAGAAATGACATTTGTGAGTTCATATAGTACATGTGTCTGAAATAGCAGAGTGTGGCCTATTTGTCAGTCTGAGAGGAAAATAATTGTTCTTACATGGACCTATTTGTTGAGGCTACATCAAAGACAAACTACTTGTATGAATTAACACACTTCAGATTTATTTTATATCCACTAAATAAACAACCCAGTGTTGTATAGCTAGAAAACAAAACATAAAGTTTTGATGGGACAGAACTCACATCTGTGATGCAGTCAAGCTGATTTCCTAAATGCATACCACTTCAGTTCAGCACTGAAACTCAAATGACCAGCTTTTTAGAAGACTAAAATAATAGATTTTCAGCTAATTCATCTGAACACATGCCAGAGACTATTAGTAAAAACTCTGGACAGCAAACAATTAAAGGTGACAGGAAACTTGTGCTAATTGGCAGGTGTTTAAAAAGTTTTTATTCTCAGAAACCATATACATGCTCCTAAAGTATCCATACTTAACTGTACCTGAATAAAAAGGGATCAGTAAAACTGCAGTTTGCATTGTTGTGTTTTTATGGGCTGCATTCTGTTGCAGTTCACTTCATGGAATCACTTACTGTATGTGGAGTTTTTACTGTGTCATGATTTGTTTACAGAATGCCAATTATGAGCTGCTGACCTATCAGAACCCTGTTTAGAGTTCTGTGCACAAACTATGACATAGTTAAAACTCCAGATTATTGGTTCCATGAAGAGAGCTGTAACAGAATGCTGCCCATAAAAATAAGATGATGCAAAATAAAGCTTTTTACATCACTTTCTACCCAATTACAGTTACATATTGAAAATGTAAGTGAATGTATATCATTTCTGAGAATAACAACTTTATAAACAGCTGCCAGTTAGAAATGATTTCCTGTCCTCTTTAATTCTACAGACTGCTCTAATCAGGAAGTTTCAGTCAAGCAGGGACTTCCACTTCTGCAGCTGTAGCTTAGTCCAATATGATGTTATTACTCTCCAAGGCTCAGTCAGAAGAACAGAAACAGCCTGACTGTTTCCAGATAATGCAGAACAAGTTAAATGCAGATATAAAGAAAACCAAAAAAAAAATAGCATGACATTTTCAGAAAACACTAATCATGACACAGGTGCTTGAATTCAAGCTTTTTTTAACAATGTGTAAAATGGTTGCCATTGATCTTTAAATAATTGCAAATGGTGCAAAAAACATAGATTTAATGATCTATTGGGCTAATAAACATAGCTGGTCCACTTTTGTGGGTGGCTCGTGATGTTGGCAAGCACAAAACGGTGAGATCAAAATTCAGCAAGGGAATTACAGCAAGGATGAAATGGTGACAATTGTTTTACCCTCTCCATAAGGAGCTACAACCTCAGAGTTGGTTAATTAAGTAAGGGAAACTCAGGGGGCAAAGCCCCCCCCCCATGAAAAAGTTGCTGTCTGTGTCCCCGTCAAAATTCAGTAGTGACTCTGGGCTCACCATTTTGGAGTCACCCTTATCTCAAAGAACCCTTTTGTGTATAGCCAGTGAAATTGCAAAACTTTGCCTAATTTGTTCCTCAGATATTTTGCTACATTTGTACCACAGTTACACTGTTTCAGTGTGGTTTACTTGTGCATCGTATTGAAAGTGTGCATTTTTTGGCATACTGCATCTTGTTATAACTGTGCCTATGTAATAAAAGATGTACAGCAATTTGCCAAAGCTCACAATATTTTAGCTTTTAAATTCTGCAATTTAAAAAAAGCATGCTTTATTATTGAAAGGGACCATTATTGCCCAGTGGCACCAGCTTGTGATGCCCTTCACCATCACATGGGAATCCTGAGATGGACCCTCAATCCTGATTGCCCTTATCCCGAGCCAGTGCATTCTGGAGTGTGATGTGGAGGCATTGTGCTCAGACACTGGGGAAGAATCAGCGGAGTGTTCTGCTGCTGCAACAGGTCCTAAGATGGGAGTTGAGGTGGCAGTGTAATAGTTGGTACATATGCTATGTTGACCACCCAAGAGTACAGAACAGCACATTAGACACTCATTAGCAAATGTCAGGGAAGATAGGTAGTCTGGAAAACATGGGGAAAAACAACAGATGCTTGCAGAAGTGACAGCATCAGTACCTTCCTTATCAGACAATGCAAAAAGCCTGGTGCCCTCTGTGCCACCTCTGTAACTATGGCTGCAACCTGATTCTACACAGGCTGGTCACTAGGATCCTATGATGTGGGGTATGCCATGGAGGGACAGGATTGGAGCACCCAGGGGTGTACACATGTGTAAAGGGTACAACAGACTGATGCCACAAATATACAGCATACAGCAAAGTTGTCTGATTAGATACTAACATACTAAAATGCAAGCAGAATAGGCCTAACGGTCTTTCACGTCTGCTCATTTGGTCAGCCCCCACCCTGGGAGCTGACCTTGCTGCCCCTTTCTCCTTCTCTGGCTTCTCCCTTCCCAGTTCCGGATATTCTCTCTGCATTGGATTTTGCTTCCAAAACCCTTCCACTGTACCTGTCCCACCCCTCTTGAACCCCTCCACTGTCTCTGCCTCCACCAGCCCCCTGGGCAGTGCATTCCATGGCTCCACCACCCTCTCATTGAACTAGAACCTTCTTCTTTCTCCCCTGAATCTTCCCCCCTCCAGCTTCCACCCATGCCCTCTAGTTGCCCCTCCTCCTTCCTTCGAAGCACCCTGACTGCTCCTCCTGTATTTACCCCCTTCATGTACCTGAAGACCTCTATCATGTCCCCCCGTTCCCTTCTCTCTTCCAATGTGTACATATTTAGATCTTCAAGCCTTTTCATAGGTCCTGTCCCCAGGCCCCAAATCATTTTGTTGCCCTCCTCTGACCTTCTCCAGGAGTTTAATGTCCCTCTTATGTGGCCTAAAAACTGCATGCAGTACTTGAGGTGGCCTCACCAAGCAGTTATACAGAGGGAGTATCACTTCCTTCCTTCTGGAGGTGATCCCCCTAGTGATGCATCCCAGCATCCTGTTGGCCTTGGCTGCTGCCCTCCTACAAGTCTCCGAGTTGTTCATCTTGACATCCACCACCACCCCCAGGTCCATCTCAGCCATCGAGGCTTGTAGCATTCCCCCCCGATGGTGTACACTTGGCCCGGGTTTCTGGCTCCCAGGTGCAGTACCTTGCATTTCCCTGCATTGAACCTCAGCTTCCACTTAATAGACCATCTTTCCAGGGCCTCCAGGTCCCCCTGTAGGGTCACCCTCCCTTCCTCCCCATCCACCACTGCCTCCAGTTTTGAGTCATCCGCAAAGAGACTCATCTCACTCCTGATACCTGTCATTATGTCAGAGACATAGGCGTTGAACAGGAGGGGTCCAAGGACTGATCCCTGTGGGACCCCACTAATGACCCTCCTTGGGGATGAGACTATCCCGCCAACTATGACCCTCTGGGTCCAGTCCTGGAGCCAATTGCCTATCCATCTGATCATCTGGTTCCCCACCCCCATTTCTCCCAGCTTATCCAACAGGCCCTTGTGAGGAACAGAGTCAAATGCCTTGCTGAATTCTAGAAAGAGGATATCCACTGGTCTATCCAGGTCCAAGGCACTCATCACCCAGTCATAGAACTCCACATAGTGCACAGCAATGTGCAGGTAGCTAGAGGTGAACTATGTGGCCAATGCATGTGCCAGCAAATGCGTGGACCCAGTACAGCTGCAGGCAGCAGCGTATGTGAAAGTACAGCGTGCAAAACTGTAAAATATTTCCCGAACTGTTTGCGCGCAGTGCTAACTCATTTGCGTGGGTTTAGCGCAGGGCTAAACCGTTAGCCCAGTGCAAACACATTTGCCCAGTGCTAAACTTTGCCATATTCAAAAGTGACATGCAAATGAATCTACTTAGGTAGTCTCTAGTTAATAAAACATACATTTTAAAAAGTGATTCCTCTTGAAAACTTTTGCAAACATAATGATTGGAACCCATCTAAGAGCCAGGAACACCGAAAGAACTACCTTACTTCAAACACGAAAAAAAGATATGGACATAGAATGCCGTTTTAACTATGTGACTGAATATTCAGCACATGCCAGAGAGATGGAAAATTTGATCAAGAAACACTGGCATGTGCTGGGAGTAGAACTAGGGTTAAATGATTTAACACAGGCACCAGCTAAGCTTTGTTTAAAAAAGCACCAACACTGGGAGATTTATTGACACAGAGTCATTTTAAGACAGAACAACCAGAAGTATGGTTAAACAAGACCAAATGAAATTTTAAATGTAAAAAGTGTGTTTACTGTGATTTTATTATTCAAGATAAATATTTTTCCAGTGTTAGTAATGTAAAAATATTTGAAGTGAGACAATGCATTGCATGTAATACCCAGGGTGTCATTTATTTAGCAACCTGTAAATGTTAAACTTTCTATGTAGGCAAAACCATTAGAAATTTTAAAATCAGGGTGGGGGAACACATTAGAGCAATTCAGAAGAAAGATGTTACATATGCCACAGCAGCTCATATTGTTAAAACAAATTACTCCCTTTTACATTCTTTCAAATTCATGGCAATAGATAAAATATGCCATAGTCCGGGGAGATTATGACAATTTTGTTTTATGCAGAGAGAATTTTTGGTTTTTAACTTTGAGGGCTAAATCTAGCCCAGGATTGAATGGGCCTTTAGAACAATACCCCTATCTTAAAAAATGTTAAAGGAATAATTTTATGTACTACCTTGTATTTGAGGTGTCAGCACTCATAGTGTTTAGGATTTTTTAATTTTCAATTGTTATGAATGTTATAATAACAGTACTATAGCAGGATAATATCATAATTGTATTGACATGAAGCCTAATGAGTAGTGATTGGTTAAAAATCAAATTGATGTATTTATTCTGTGCCTTTTGTTCTGGATCAATAATTAGTGACTGAGGGCCACATATTCAAAACTTTGCCCCGAGGCTAAATTAGCACTGCCCGATGGGCAGACTTAGCCCGGAGCACAAATCAAGTCATATTCAAAAGGAATAGCTCAGGGCAAACAGCTTCTGAATATAATATGGGAATGAGGCCTGGCAAACTGGGCTGGGAGTGCAGGGCAAACTTAGCCCTGGAATAAGTCAGCTCTGAATATGGCAACCAGGAAGTGCAAACCACAACAGCAACACAGTGCACAGCAATGTGCAGGTAGGTAAAGGTGAACTATGTGGCCAATGTGTGTGTCAGCAAATGCGTGGACCCAGTACAGCTGCAGGCAGCAGCGTATGTGAAAGTACAGTGTGCAAAACTGTAAAATATTCCCTGAACTGTTTGCACAGTGCTAACTCATTTGCATAGGTTTAGCGCAGGGCTAAACCTTTAGCCCAGTGCAAACATGTTTGCCCGGTGCTAAACTTTGCCATATTCAAAAGTGACATGCAAATGAGCCTACTTAGGTAGTCTCTGGGCAAACATCCAGATTAGCATCTCATTATGCCCTGATTTGCATGCAGTTTGCACCAGACTAACAGTTTAGCCCTGTGCTAAAACCACGCAAACGTGTTAGCGCTGCACAAACAGTTTGTTAGGGTCGCGCAAAGCCGTGCAAAGCCGCGCAAACACCGTGCAAAGCTGATTGTCCAGGGTTAAGACTACCTTTTCCTAGGCGGTAGTGTGCACTGCGCTGAGTGTCACGCTAAGTTGCACAAAACCACTTTGCGTGGTGCTAGTCACTGAATATAGTATTGTACCTGTATTCATGTCATTTTGTCCCTTGCACACATTATGATTTTGCCCGGCGCTAATGCAGTTAGCCCGCACTATTTGGCCTTTTGAATATAGCAGACCCATGTTAATCCCGGACTAAACCTGTGAAAATGGTTTCTGCCCGACGCAAAGTTTTGAATATCTGGCCCTCAATCTATTAAGCGTATCACCTGTGTTTGCGTATGTATTTAAATTAGGTGTTCTGAGTGTCTTTAAGCCTTTGAGAAAGGATTGCGTTCAGTCCGAAACATGTCAGGCTGATGATTTAATTTGTCATGGTTTAATATTAAATATCTTATTTTATTTATGCATCCCTCTCTTGAGTTTTTGTGTGTGCCAGAACCTTTTTGCTGGACATAATGATTGGATGCAACTCTACATACATTTAATATATTTTTTTGTTTTTCTCTCTCCTTTGTTATTGGCGACTGGGTACTAGGGATATTTATGTATGCACAGGAGTTTTGTCTGTGAGACTCTATCTATTGTGGCTGCATATTCACCACCTGAAATTATACTCCTTTGTTTGTGACATCACAGATGCTTCCTTTGCAGCAGATTGTGAATTTATGATGTCACAAAGAGAGGATTATGACTGACACTGATGATGTGGCTTGAGCAAGTTGCTTCTTGGATCAAATATGAGCACACCAAGGAGCTACTTTATTTCCTTCAATGTATCAGCCCATGCAAGCAGCTGCCTCACTGTCTGAAGCCACAGACTGATCTATCTGATGCTGTCACTGGTTAGATACATTCAATTGTGCAATCACAATTTATAATCCAGCTATTGTAAGTCTTTTAGGTATACCGTGTTGTTTGTATATTGTGGTGTTTGTATTTATATGTATTTAACATGGAACTTATTTGTATGTAACTAGTTAGGAATTTACACAGGTCTGTCTTGTAAACTGGATTATGTCCAAATGACATGTATTACCTGTATAAAAATAAATTTTACTTACCTACCTACCAATCAGATAGCTACATACTGTACCAAGTTGGTTTTAAAGACCAGGTGCAGAAAAAAGTGAGATACTGTATGTACAGAAAGAGAACCTGAGGTTCGTAGATATTAATAGCAAACACCACAATGCCTTCTTTCCCCTTTCAGAAGACTTTAAATTATAGCTGTTTGCCATCAGTCTAAAGGTATTTGAAGAAGGTGACTTTTCCATAGTAAGGTTCTAAAAAAAAACTTTCTAGTAATAATATCACAACCAATACTAATACAATTCTGTTGCAAACAATATGCTGTTTTAACCCTTTGCTTTGCAAAAAATGGGTTGCCGGTCTGGGCAGCAACCTTTTTTGTCAGGTGTCACCTGACCTTGGAAGTAGACAGGCAGTGAGCAGGTGGGGGAGAGGGAAGAGGAGAAAGAGTTGAGGGTGAGTTAGGGGAATGCTGGGAGGAAGGTCAGCACAGAAAGGGGGGAGGAAAAAAGAAAAGTGGTGATTGGAGGGGGAGGGAGCCCATGAAAAGCAAGGGATTTAAAAGGGGAAATGAGAGTAGGCTCCCCCTTCTTTACTGGTGGAGGTGCCCTCCCACCCATCCAGTAGATAGGTGGAGGATGAGGAGAAAAGTGAATTAGGTGGCCACAGTGGGCTGCTGAAGGTGGACAGCAGTAAGTGTCCAGGAATGACAGAAATATCAGTGTGGAAGAAGAAAAAAAGGTGGGTGGAAGGGGGAGGGGGAAAATTAACAGAATAAAGAATTAAGAGGCGAGGGGACTGGGCTGGGATAAAATAAAGAACATGGACTGGGTGCACCTAGCCATGTTGCTGAGAGTTTTTGCTAGACCCAGAGGGCTGACAGGTAGCTTGGGTGTGCATCCGAGTACAATGGATAAGAAGTGATGTGATAACTTTAGGCATGTTTATGTAAATACAATGCATATATGTGGTGAAAAAAAAAGATGTAAGTTTGGTTAATTAATAAATACGCTGACTGAACACCCAATAAAGTTGTGTGTGTATTATTTCAAGGGAAGGGATCCCATGGCAAAAGTATTGCTAAATGAGGAAACCAAACTGCAGACCCAAGAATGACTGAATTTCTTAAAATAAAAGAAATTCTTCCGTATTTTGTTCACAAACATAGGGACTTTCCTTACTGTTTTGTATTTGAACATGGTGAGTTCCTATAAACTAGAGGTTTTATTTTCTTTTTATCTTGTACTGTGCTTATTTCCTTCTCCCTCAGTCCAGCTCTCAGTTTACTGGCAATGACCTCCCTTGCCCAACTCAGCTCACCTCCTTCCCATACTGTACTTAATGTTTGCCTCCCATGGTGGTTGGGGGTGCCCACCTCAATTACTGAATTGGGCCAGATAGTGTCAGCATCAGACTGTCATCTTGATGGTGCAGGAAGGTATTCTTCTCTGCTTTAATTTCATGCCTGATAAACTTGTGTTGTTGTGTGCCGTCCGTTCTGAGTCACACCCACCTCATCTGGTGCTGCACAGAATTTTTTGACAAACATTGAGTGCAGCAATGGACACATCATAAGGCCTGACACCATGATGCCCTGTGTGGGACAGTTTTAGCACTGGACTGTGGCACAAACCCTCAGCAGGATGGAACCAGTCCTCACTACCCAGCTGTGAACTTCACAGCTCACTGCTGAACCTGGGTCATATACACACAAATGCAACAAACTTTCTCCAGGTAATGTACCAAATCTCTTCAGGCAGCCATACCTTTTCACTTATTTTCTAAACTGAAATATACCCACCTATTATTTGAAATACAGCTTTGTTTTCCTGTTACTGTACTGCAGTTGGGGGGTGGGGGGTGCAGAGTATTTAATTTGGACAAGATTCTGTTTGCAATAAAAACAATTATTTAATTAGTACTGGACCTGGCATTACATGGAGCATAAATGTTTTAGCCCACATTTGGTAGTCCTTTGCTATGGGTAAACCCAGAAATGAAACAACAATATGTCTAAGAATGAATGCTGCTACGTGTTTCTTATTTTTAGAATACCCATGTTCCAAAATAAAGGCTAAAGAAATGTAATCTGTTTTCCATAAATGCTCCTGTATTTAACAACTGAAGCTGTATTTCAAATTCATGGGTTATTAATGGAAAATTCCTGCTCACTTCCTTGTATGAGAAAAAAAAATAAACTCCCAATTTTCTGAGATGAGTCAGCAATGAAAAATGCTTCCAGGAAAACAAGTTTTAACTACCATTAATAAAAATATTAGCATATCAGTCAAATCTATTGTTTTCTAGGTACCTCCTATGCTGTGCATAATAAATTAGTTTTTTATTTTCTTGATACTATCCCTTATCAGGTTTACAATGGTATTTCTAAGCCAAATGTGGTGCCCATCTTTTTTCTTGAGAAAAAAATAAATTAAGACATTTATAAAATACTCAAATTTTGGTGAAACTAGGAAATGTTACCACCAAATAAAACTGTAAGGTGTCTGGATGCTTTTATTGTGAAAAAATGGTAGGGTCACTTTTTTGTCCAATTTCATTGCACTCCTGCTTAAAAAAACATAATAATTGTGTTCACCTTTTACAAAATTATAAATGCCTCCCAGCAGAAACTTTACATAACTTTTACCTGACCTCTTCCCTCTTAGAACCTTCTACACCAACAAGTTACAGATATTCCTGCTCACATTAGGACAACAGGTGCTTGATGAAAGCTTACTTTGATGAATAGGGGCCTTATTTTCATGTATGGATATGTAAAGGGCAAGTACGATGTTGATAGATAGGGCTTCTAAAACGAGAGAATGCAACCCTAATACCTTGCTGGCCACAAAGTGCAGTCACCTGAATGTAAGAGAAACTGAAGTATTTTCTAACAGTTTAAAAGGGATGGTTTCATTGTCTTTTGAATAGGGCCATAAAAGACCTTGGTGGCTGTCTCCAGTTTTGCTTATGACTGCATGAAGACACAGTGATCTTATTAGAAACCCCCCACATTCTAAATGTACTATTGCACCAGATCAATAGCCCATCCTTTTCTAATACTCTAACTAAATTCCCATTTACAGCATCTGTCTCCCTTTTACAGAAAATGCATCTAATAAGATAGATTGTACGTACCTAGGTAGAATAATATCCTTTTCTGTTCTGCCCTTGAATGGGGTAGAAATAAAATTCTACTGCCTTTTTTAGCACTCCCAAGGAATCTCGAACTTGAAAGATCCAAAGACTGAAAACAAAACTGGAAATGGTTCTCTTTCAAAATAATCTAACCATGCCTTTTGCAAAAGCTGACTAATCATTGTGCTAATGTTAAATGCAGAACTAACTTACACCATTCTGAAGAATTAGTCACTTTTTCAGCTTCCTTCTAATGTGTGTTCTGTTATGTTTACTAATTTTATGGTCTCTATTTTAATGGCCAGTTGTCATCTTCTGCCCACTTTTTTATAGCAATTAATGATGTTGTGCTGATTAAATTCCACAAGAACAAATAATATATTTTATACTAAGTATAGAGAGTCAAATTGATAAATAGTAGGGTTCTTACAAGCAAATTTAAAACGTCTGAGAGAAAGTTTTTGAAATTCAGCCACCCTACTGGTCCAGCCCTGCTACATGATCACTTGAAAAAGGTCCCTGTGTAGGCTTGAGAGTTTGTGTGCCGGAAAACAAATGTCTTTTGTCCAATAGAAGTCATCCATATCTTGGTGTCTGGCTTGACCCCTCCCACAATTTCTCCTCCCACTTCAAAGTTCTCCACATCAAACTGCACCCTAAACTAGGGTTACTCTATTGCCACAAATCCAGTCTCTCCCACCCTGTTAGACGTGACCTCCTGGTTAAATGGAACCTTCCAGCCTTTGATTATGCAGACATTGCTTATGGTGCTGCTCCAACTAGGCTCTACCTTGCTCGCTACCTCTATGGCAACCTCTTGACAATGCCTCTGTTTGCTGCTCGCAAATGTTACCTGCGCTAATTCTCCACTTCACTGTATGTTCAAAGTAGTAACTGTCCTAGCAAGACAGCGCCAAATGTATTAAAATAAGCCATTGCTAAATTTATTAAAATAACTACTGAATCTTGTTTAACAATACAAACTGTTTATTGTAACATACCTGTATATAACTGTAATCCTGTATTCCTGTTGAAACTGTAATTCTGTGTCTGTAACCTTATAATTCCACTATGCTGTTACTATGTATACTGTATGTTTGTTGCTGTACTTTGACGCAGAGCCTTTGTAAATGAGCCTCTGACTCAAATGTTGTAATTCCTAAAGTATGCGAAATAAATAAACAAATAAATAAATAAATAAATAAATAAATAGATAAAATAAACTGCCTCCCTCGCCAAACTGGATGTGTTGTTTCATATCTTCTGTAGGTTTGCTTCAAACTCCCCCCCAACTTACCACTGCAACCTTTACTCTTCCCTTTCCCTTCAGACCCTCTCACAGTGGTGCTCCTCTCACTGCTCTACTTTCACTTTTAAATACTGGTTTGGGTCCCTCCCATCCTATCTCACCTCGCTCCTTACTTCTGCTGCTCCCTTGCCCTATAACTCATGCTCTAACAGTTGCCACATTTTCTCCCTGCCACATGTCTGCACCTCCATGGGCAAACTCTCCTTTTCCTACATATTTCCCTTCCTCTGGAATAGCCTTCCCTCTCACTTACACCTTTCTCCTTCCTTCCCTTCTCTCAGGCACCTATTCAGAGACCACCCACTTTACCTCCTGCACCTGTTCTTCCACCTAAGCCCTCATCAGACACATCCAACTTCTCTCTGCACCTGAGTTGTACATATCTTTGTAAATATAGCTTTTGAATTGTACTTCTACTTGTTTATGCTGCCACGCTGTAATTATCTCTTGTGTATATTTCAATATTAAGTACTCTGCATAGTACTCTGTATGTCAATTGTATTTACTTCTACTACGTACCCCTCTTCCCCTTGGTCACACCTGGAAACCAGCTTTGGTTCATAATGCCTTTCCCCGGTTATCAACTTTTAAATAAAATAAATCCAATCACCGAGTTTATCTACTTGCTTGTACAAGGACCAATATGGTTAAAAACCTTTCTGTACCACATGACTGTGACTAAACTCCCAGTATCTTGCCCAGAGTCATCTCAAAAAGATTAGTAAAGGACAGGTAGCAAGGAGGACTGAGGCATTTAATGCCTTACCTCCTGACACACCAGCGACCTGTGTTCAGAAACAAACATGGGTTTCTGAGGGTCAAGCGGGCGGGAGAGGATTGAGCATATTTTGACATTTACAAATAAGGGCAAGCTCCTCCCAAGACTAGCATATCCACTGGTGATTTCCCTTGGAACTTATTCTCTTTGCATCAAGAGGATCAAACACCCCAGTGACTGCTCTCCTCTCCTGGGGTAGAATGGTCAGCCGACTCGGCCTTTGACTGACAACAGGGGACCGGTGATAGTGCAGGCAAATGAGTGGCTCAAAGAGGGGGGCTGTAGTTCTGCAGTGTCTGTGTGCATCTCCACATGCACATTATGATATATCGCTGCAGCTGGGGCACTCAAGAGAAAATGGAAAATGAGACAGATGGCAGACCACTGTTTCCACATCACCACCCAGATGCCTGGAGTGACTCTGGATTGGGACTTGGGGGAGGATGGCTCTCCCCCTCTAACTCTGCCACACAGGGCAATCTGTGTGGACTGGCTGCAGCTAGGTTCAGGGAAGGTATGTGCTTTTTGGGGGTGGGGGTGGGATGGAAATGGGGTCACCAGAGGGGTAAAATGTTTGATAAAAAAGAAAAGAAAAAAGTTTAATAAGTCTGCCAAGCATTGCAGCAGATGTAATCTTGACTGTGTTCCCTTCCCTGTAACCTGGCTTTTGAGAGACAGGTAGGGTTCCACCCCTGGGCTGGGAGCAGCCCTGGCCCCATCCCAAGGGAAGGAACCACTGGGGCTGCCCACAGGGCAGAAGCCATCAGGAGGGGGTGAAATCAGAGAGGCTAAAAGGAACTGTAGCCAGCAGCTCCCTCAGACTTTCTTCACCCTCTTCAGATTTCCCAGAGGATGCTAGGACATCAGTGAATGCCAGCAGCTTATTTTGTATTGCTTGATAAAGGTTTTTTTCTGGCTTTTGTGGCTTAGAGCCATCTTTATTTGTTGTGACCCTGCTATGTTTGTTTGTGGCAGTTGCCTGCTTTCTAAGCTGCGAAAGACTTTTGTCCTGAGAAATTGCGTTCTAGTTGCTTTTTAAAGCTGTTTTAACCCTTCTTTTAGCCCTGCTTTGGCCTGGTTTACAGCATCCTCTGCTCTGTCCTCCACTTGATAAGGGGTTTCCCTTCCTAAATATCAGCTGGGGAACATTTGAGTCTTGAGGTTTAAGATCCATTTAGGGAGGTTAAGGGGAAATGATGTGAGAGTGTTAAGGCAGAGGCAGTTTGTTGGGGCTGCATGGCGGTGGTTCTCCCCCACACACACACCACAGTTGAGATGCACAGAAAACTTATTTTCAGACAGGAGTTTTCCTAGCTTGGCACGTGGGCTGAGAACAGAGAGGGAAACTTGAGCATGCCAACACAAGCCATGTGACCATGCTGTAGCATAGAAAGATGTCCTAGACTACAGTCTCTGTGTAGAATACAGAAAGAAACAGCTGGAAAAGGGAGACTTACAGAGATCATAATTTCATTGTGTGAAGGGGTTATAATATGCCAGAATGTCACTTGTGGCAATATGTTTGAGGGCAAGCTCAGAGCATTTCAGTCAGTTATTGTAGCATGTGTTGGCTTACTCAGGATTATTGAGTTATGAAGCATTTAATCTGGCATGCAAGTTCTTCCTGGATGTAAATTCTTGTGCCGTAAAATTAACAAGTGGTGCTTTGGCCATTATGCTGACTGCCACATGGGGGTGCACTGCTCGGCTGTGTCATACTGAGTCTAGCCCAAAGGAAAATGGATTACATTTGGTCACAGTGCCTAGGTGCTTTGGGTAACAGTGGCAGGCCAGTGGGCCATAAAGGTGCTAGTCAATTAAAAAAAAAAGTTCTGTTTTGGTTGCACAGCGAGGACGCCAGCAGTCGTGGTCTGGGTTACACATCTGTGTATGGTTATGATCACAGCCCAGCCCCGCCCCCTATACTTATTATGCTATTTATAGCACATTGCGGCATTAGTTAATTAGTAGTGAGCCATGCGATGAAATGGCTTCGCTTGTGGCAGAACTACAACTGGTCTTTTTGAATTGCAGTGTGCTGTGAGAACACCTTAGAAATGTTATAGCCACACAACTGTGCATGCTTTATGGTTAGAACCTATTCATAGAGTATTTTCAAAGAGACACAAAGCCTTTGAGCACTGCCACTTTGCAGTCAGTTAACTGAATGCATGCTCATCACAGACTAGTTGCTTTATTGAGATGATTAGCATCTAATGAGATGAATTAATAAATCAGATCAGAATATTTTCACCACACCTGGAATATTGTGTACAGCTGTGGAAGCCCCATCTCAGAAAGGACATAGACAAGGTAGAAGAAGTTCGGAGGAAGACAACTAAAATGGCAAATTGGTTGCATGAGAAACCATACTAGGAGAGACTTGGGAACTCAACATGTACACGGGGGGCAGGATCGAGACCTACAAATAACTCACAGGGTGAAAGAAGGTGTAGGTGAGAATCTGTTTCAGATGAAGAAGTACAACAGAACAAGCAGGCATGTAACAAAGCAGGAAGGGGGAATTTAGGAGAGACATAAGGAAATACTACTTCACTGAAAGAGTGGTGGATAGAAACATAGAAACATAGAATTTGACAGCAGATAAGGACCGCTTGGCCCACCTGGTCTGCCCATTTCCCTATCTGATGAATAAGCTGCAGATCCTAGTTAACCAACAGTCTACTTCCTCCTACTCCCACTAGAATTGCCTTATGTCTGTCCCATGCATTCTTGAATTTCCCCACTGTTCTTGACTCCACGACCTCCTCAGGAAGGCTGTTCCATGTAACCACAACCCTCTTTGTGAAAAAATACTTATTAACATTACCTCTGAGCTGACCCCCTCTATCTTCAAATTGTGCCCCCTTGTTCTTGCATATCTCTTTTTCTGAAAGATGCTACCCTCTTGGACTTTGTTGATTACTTTGAGGTACTTGCAAGTTTCTGTCATGTTGCCCCTCTCCCTCCTTTCCTCAAGGGTATACATATTAAGCACCTTTAGTCTCTCTTCATATGTCTTCTGGTGCAGACTCTGCACCATTTTGGTTGCCCTTCTCTGGACGACGACTCTGTCTATGTCTTTGCGGAGATGGGGTCTCCAGAACAGCACACGGTACTCCAGATGGGGTCTCACTGACTGTCTGTACAGAGGGATAACAACTTCCTGTCTTCTACTGTTAATACCTCTCCCTATGCATCCCAGAATCCCCCCATCCCTCCTTTTGCCTTCTCACATAGCTTGCCCACCTTTAGGTCATCTGATATAATTACTTCCAGGTCCCTTTCCATTTTTGTTGTTGTTAGTATCTCACCCCCCATTGTGTATTCTTCCTCTGGGTTTTTGTTTCCCAAGTGCAGTACCCTGCACTTCTTTGCATTGAATCCGAGCTGCCATACATTTGACCATTCCTCCAGCCTAGCCAAGTCCCTTCTCATCCTTTCCACCTCACCCTGTGTATCAACCCTGTTGCAGATCTTTGTGCCGTCTGCAAAGAGACATACTTTTCCTTAGAGGTACTCTGCAATGTCACTTATAAAGATATTAATGCAGGCAGTTGCCCTCCCCACCCCCTGAAACATCCTCACAGATAATTGCTCTACAGAGTCCATGGAGGTTGTGAGGTCTGCAGACAGTCGCCCTACCCCCCCCAAAACATCCTCAGGGTCCATGGAGATCGTGAGGGCTGCAGGCAGTTGCCCTTCCCCACCCCCAAAACATCCGCACAGATACCTGCTCTACAGGGTCTACAGACGTTGTAAGGGCTGCAGGCAGTAGCCCTCCCCCACTTCCGAAACATCCTCACAGATAGATACCTGCTCTACAGGGTCCACAAAGGTTGTGAGGGCTGCAGGCAGTTGCCCTTCCTCACCCCCAGAAACATCCTCACAGATGCCTGCTTTACAGGGTCCATGGAGGTCATGAGGGCTGCAGGCAGTTGCCCTCCCCCACACATGAAACATCCTCACAGATACCTGCTCTAAAGAGTCCACGGAGGTCGTGAGGGCTGCAGGCAGTTGCCCTCCCCCACACCTGAAACATCCTCACAGATACCTGCTCTAAAGGGTTCACGGAGGTTATGAGGGCTGCATGCAGTCACCCTCCCCCCCCCAAAACATCCTCACAGATACCTGCTCTACAGGGTCCATGGAGGTCATGAGGACTAATGGCAGTCACCCTCCCCAACCCCCTGAAACATCCTCACAGATACCTGCTCTACAGGATCCACAGAGGTCGTAGGGCTGCAGGGAGTTGCCGTCCCCCACCCCCAAAACATCCTCACAGATACCTGCTCTACAGGGTCCATGGTGGTCATGAGGGCTGCAGGCAGTTGCCCTCCCCCACCCCCTGAAACATCCTCACAGGTACGGCACACGAGAGAACGCCAGACCGAAACCATCGTAGGACTATCACTGTCGGCGTCATTTTTTCAAATTCACACTGCCAGCTTTTATGTCATACTAGTGGAGATAGTTTTATTCCTTGCAATTTGTAATGCTGCCTGTAATTTGCCTGTGTAATAACTGCAAGTGCCTTTAATGCACTTATTGTAATACTGCTTAGGAACCCGACTGTACAGCGAATAAGTTACGTATTTGAGCTTCTAAGCTCGGCAGCTTTAACAAATGAATCCTCCACTGTGTAGCTTCAGCCAGTTTACAGAACACTCAGATCTTTAATTGTAAGATGAAAAGCCTCGAGGATACATTTGTTGCTGCTCCTTTACTTTATTTAACTGTTCAGAGGATACTTTAATGTCAGGGTTAGCCCTAGCTATTAATTACTGCTCCTATATTTTAGTTAACTGTACAATTACTGCTCCTTTATTTAGTTAACTGTGCAATTACTGTTCCTTTATTTTATTTAACTGCTCTGAGACAACTTTATTCCCTGGGTTGCCCTAGGTAGGCCATAGTTGCAGCAAAATTCTCATCCCCTTCCCCTTGGTCTTCTCACATGGTATAACTCTTACCTGCGTATCTTGTTTCTTCACAGATACCTGCTCTACAGGGTCCATGGAGGTCATACAGGCTGCAGGCAGTCACCCTCCCCCAACCCCGAAACAGCCTCACAGGTATGGCGCACGAGAGAACGCCAGGCCAAAACCATCATATGACTACCACTGTTTGACCCTGCCGACGCTACTGCATCATCTCACCTCCGCCCCCACCACCACCCTTGGTGAGCACGCCCTTTTATAGGATCGCCTGAACCAATCAGCCAGCTTCTCCATTAGCAGACTATACCAGTTCGCCACTAGAGGCAGCTCAAACTTCTCTTCTCCTGCTGCAGGCATCTCCCCATATCTGTATTGACTCCTCTTACAGGTGTTTCCCCATATCTTCTCTTCCTTTTATTGCCATGCTACTGTTACTCCTGGTTCTGCTGCTCCCGGTGCTCTTTCTCCCCTACACATTTTTCTCCTAATGTCTACCTCTATATATCCCTGACAGCAGTCTGTCTACCGGGCAGCTCTCCCCTGGTGTTCTCCTGGCATTCAGCCGAAATGCCTTTGTATGGACAACCTTTTTGCTCTGATACCATCTTTCTTTATGGACGAGGCCACCTTTCTGCCAACTTTCTCTACTATTATCAGCTACGGCCACTGTCCTAGAAGCACCCCATGTCCTCATCTCAGCCCTCGTCTGACACACCCTCTGAGACCAAAGACTCCCTTCTCCCCTCTGTTACCTCTCTTAATAGCTACCCCTTACATACTTGCCCTCCCCATTCCAACATGGTCAAGCACTCAGGGGTCCCTCACACGTAAAGCTCACTATCTCAAAACGCTTGCCTGGAATTCCCTCCTCAGATCCCTCTTTCTGCTCCTCCTTATGTCTGAAAATCCACCCTAACCCCATCCCGCTTGCTACCTCCACACCCATGCATAACCAGACCACTGGCTTACTCATTGCCACTATTAATGTCTGCAGCCTTTTTAAAAAGTAGGACTCCTACCAGGGATGGGTCCTTCAATATCATCCTGATGTCATTGCCGTGGGAGAAACCTGGCTATCCCCTCCTATTCCAGACTCGACGATAACTCTCTCTGGGTACAACCTTTACAGAGCTGACCAGCAGGGTAAAAGAGGGGGAGGTTGCACCATATAGGTTATCAGTGTCAGTGGCTCAGTAGGTAGCACACTCGCCTCTGAGGCCGGGAGATCAGATGGCTATGGGTTCAGTTCCCACATCTGGCACTTGGGTTAATATCCCAGTACTGACACTGTAGTGCAGCATGAGAGCGGTGCTGCACTTCTGAGGTGCCGTCTTTTGGATGAGACGTTAAACCGAGGTCCCATCTGCCTGGATTGGTGGTAGTTCAGGTGGATGTTAAAGATCCCACGGCACTTATTGAAAAGAGTAGGGGAATTTCCCTGGTGTCCTGGCCAAATTTCCCTCATTCACTAAAAAAATACCACCAACAGCTTCATCTGGTTCAAGGTCAGTTGGCATTCATCTGCCCTCCCCGGGTCATGCCTGAAAATAGGCAGGATTTGTCTAGTGCACTTACCCGGTCAACAAAAACTAAATAAAATAAATAAAGGACACCTTGCACGGTCAATTACTCCCAACCCCTCTGCTGGATCCTGGATCCCAAGCCCTTACGCTCAAACTTTTACTGGGATGCTCCTAAATCCCCCTTCTCATCACGGTATACATTCCCCCCAGAAATCAGAGTGTTGCTTTTCACTCTGTCTTGTACAACCTCACCACCCTCCCATCTAATAATGAAATAATAGCTCTAGGGGATTTCAATATCAATTGGCTGGCTAGGACCACCTCCCTGCTCATCGACGCTGCAACTGCCTAAGACCTTACCCAAGTAGTCCCCTTCCCCACACATCTGATCCAACATACTGGGTCCTCCTTCCTACTGGACCTGGTCTTCACCAACCGTCCCCACAAGATCACAAGCACCACCATACTACCTAACGCCCTAAGTGACCATTCTCCAGTCCTCTGCTCCTGGTCATGCAAAGCTCCAAAGAACTCTCCTAAAACAATACTACTGGGATCTGGTAAACTTGCTCTCCTAAAATCCCACCTCCATTCACTGGACTGGTCCTTCATAACAAATACCCTTGACCCTGACCGAGCCCTCTACCTTTTTATTAACACCTTCAATGCTATCTGTGACTCCCTTGCCCCACTCACTAAAAGGATGGTCAAAGGCAACCCTCCACCTTGGATCACTAGCCATCTACTAGCACTGCTGCAAACCAGAGACTCACTATGGCACCTCTCCAAGGAGACTTGCCTGCCATCTGATAGACAAAGGTACAGAGAGGCCCGGAACAAATGCACGTGGGCTCTACGCCAAGCAAAAGCAGAGTAATACAAATCCTCCCTTACCTCTGCCTGGGGCTCAGGACGCAAGTTCTGGAATAATATTAAGGACATCTGTGGCAAGAAACATAATCCCCCTCCAAATCAGATAGTGGTCGATGGGTCCCTGTCATCGGACCCCACTCATATAGCCTCAGCCTTTAATCACGCCTTCACAAATCTCAGCCATGTTCTCTCTCCTAACTTCTTCAACCTTCCCCCTACACATTACCCTCTGACCCCTCCAGCAGCCCCTCATTTCCACCTTTGGTGCGTCACCCCTGTGACAGCCAAGCCTTATCTAGAAACAGCCCTCAAACACTCCAATTACAGTAGTGACTCATTAGACCTGAGACTCCTCCAGCTCACTCTTCACGAGGTACTCCACCCTCTCACCCACATTCTCAACCACTCTCTCTGTCAAGGGAAATTCTCCTACCAGTGGAAGTCTGCCTCCATCACTCCCATATTTAAAAGTGGGGATCGTTCTGCCACCAACAACTACTGCCCCATCTCTATCCTCCCCCCCCCATCAAAGGCACTTGAGCGCATTGTCTCTGACCAGCTCACCGAACACCTTAATGAGCGCAACCTACTCTGTAAACAGCAACATGGCTTTCGCAAAGGGTACAGTACCACAACAGCCCTATTGGAATTCACCAAACATGTCCACTCAGCCTTAGACAGAGGCCATACCTCTGGTGCGGTCTTTGTTGACCTCTCTAAAGCATTTGACACCGTCAACCACTCCCTTTTACTTAACACACTCTCCAACATTGGCTTCTCACAGGATGCCCTCAGCTGGTTCACAGACTACCTGTCGGATCGGTATCAGCAGGTCAAAACTGGTACTGCCCTCTCTAGCAAACTACCAGTCTGCTCCGGTGTTCTGCAGAGGTCCATCTTTGATCCTCTACTTTTCAGTCTCTTTCTTAACTCCCTTCCCTCGTCCTGCTCTGGCAATCTACTACTGTATGCAGATGATGCTGTCCTTTTTTCCTCCAATCCAGACCCTACTCTACTATGCAATTCCCTCCATTCCTCCTTCTCTGATGCCAAAAAATGGTTCACCACACAACGTCTTACACTAAACTACAAGAAGACTAAAGTCATGTACTTCTCACACCCTCTGAACTCCCGGAAGGCGCTCTACCTTAAAATCCTTACCACCAGTGGGCACCCCCCTCGAGCAAGTGGATACCTTTAAGTATCTGGGCATCATCCTAGACTCTGCCCTTAACTTCCACCAGCACATCCATCACCTGTCCACCACCCTTAATGTCCGGGCTCAGAATCCTCTATAGCTTCAAACACTGTCTTACTCCTGAAGCTCTGAAGCTCGCAGTCTCCTCCTCAGTCCTCTCCCTTCATGACTATGGTATTCTTATCTATGGTGCTGCAAACACCTCGATCCTAGGCAGACTGAGACTGTCCCTTAACAATGCCTGCCGCCTCATCCTTGGCTGTGATTGTCTCACACATACTTGCTGTCTTTACACTTCCATTAACTGGCTGAACCTTGACAATAGAATACGGTTCCACACATGCCTCATGGCCAAAAAGATTGCCCTTGGTCTCTCGCCCCCTGGCCTCACCCCTATTATCCAACCAACCCTGACTCATAGAAACACCCGAAGCTCAGGCGAGCTGCTCTTCTCGGGTTCCCAGGTGTCGAACCTCCAAATTCCAAAGATCCATCAGCTACAGGGCCCCTTCCTGGTTGAACTGTCTACCCAGTGCACTTGCTAATGAAACCAGAATTGGCCCCTTCAAAACCTTTCTCAGAGACCATCTCCAGTTTTCCATCCCCTGCGACTGTCTTTGACCTCCCTACCCTCCTTCCCCTGAAAAGGGCCTATGGCCTGCTTCTCCCCCTCTCCTCCCCGTTCGTCCCTTCCTGAGCTGCATGCTCAGCTCCTTACCAGGAGCTTTCCTACTAAGCTGTTTTAGACTGGTCCTAATACTCCTCTGGATCTGACTGATTAGCCGTCTACTATATTCAATGAAACAAGTTTGTCTGAGTCCTGCTTTGAATTGTGTTTACTGTTGTATTGTTCCACTAAATGTGATGTGGAGCCTTTGTAAACGAGTCTTTGACTCAAAGGTACTTTCTGAATTCGCAATAAATAAATAAAATAGAAAGAGGACTGGCCCCAGTGGTACCCCGCTAGTTACCCTCCTTTCTTCACTGTGGACTCTGCTTACTATTATCCTTTGCATCCTGTTGTCCAGCCAATTTTTTATCCAGGCTGCCACCTTGGGAGTGGGACCCACTCCAAGGCTGGCTAGCTTGTATATTAATCTTTTATTTGGAACTGTGTCAAATGCCTTGCTAAAATCTAGGTAGGCCATGTCCACAGCCCCTTCCTGGTCTACTACTTTGGTCACCCAGTCAAAGAAATCTATTAGATTTGTCTGTCATGACCTTCCCACTGTGAATCCATGTTGCCTTGGATCCTGCACCCCACTGGCCTCTATGTACTCAACAGTTCTTTCCTTCAGAAGTGATTCCATCATTTTCCCTACCACTGAGGTCAAACTAACTGGTCTGTAGTTTCCTGCCTCTGTCCTGCTCCCACTTTTGTGAAGTGGAATCCCATCCACCCTCCTCCAGTACTCAGGTACCACCCTATTCTCCAATGATTTGTTAAAGAGAGTAGTCAGTGGTGTCAGTAGTTCAACCCTTCGTTCTTTTAGAATTCTGGGGTGAATCCCATCAGGCCCCATTGCTTTGTCCACCCTCAGTTTCAAGAGTTTTTTCAGAATCCTTACTTCTATGAATGGGCTGGTATCGACTCCCCTATCCAGGGTGAATGCCTGAAACAGCCTGCAGTCAGAGATAGTAGAGGCAAAAGTAGTGGGGGGGGGTTCAAACATATATAAGATAGACATAGGAAAGTACTGATAAATACAAAGGGGGAGGGTTGCTGGAGACCAATAAGGGTCAGCTGAGAAAGAATAGGCAGGGAAAAGAGGGCAGACTGGATGGGGTAAGTAGTCTTTTTCTGCCAGTAAATTATGTTTCTATGTTTCTATTTTAACCAGGGTTGTTTTAACTATAACAGATAAACAGTAACTCCAAAAGCAGCTCAGCTACACAGTATCCATATTGCAAAAACACACTCGTATTGCAGGATAAAACATTATTTTTATTTTTTAAAGTAATAAAAGCAGCAAGTAAGTTACCAAGCACACCATGCTAGTGTGGCCAAAAGTTTTCACTCGGCTCTCAGGCTTTGTCAAGGCTACAGTTTTTGTAGGTTAGTACCCTTAAATAGGGAGATGTTAAAGGGATATCCCCCTTAACTGTAACAGGATACAACAACTCTCAGTACATCTTCCACCAAAATACACCACAGATATAATAAAAACACTACAAAGATTAATAATAAATACAGTACCCATACAAATTCATCACCAACATATATAATAAGTATAAATATAAGTGCAGTTTCTAAAATGAGGACCTCAAGAGGGGAAGTGATATGGGAGTGGGGGGAGGGGCATGGGGGTCCTCTATTTGCATCTAAATAAAAAACAATTTTAACCCAGTATACATCTTTTCAAATATGACTAGTTTCCTAATACATTATGCAATAAATTTGCAGTTAAATGTACACTGTCCATAAGAAAGGGGGCAGTTGGAAATTATCAGGGTCATTGATCCCTGGGGAATAATATGATCTTAAGTAGTAGTGCCAGAAAGTTTCACTTTGTAATAGGACCATATGTTCTCCCTCATGCTTTTTCATACACCCTGTAATAAGAATGTGTGTCCTGTCCCATGTTTTTCTAAATGTTGTGTTAACACACTAATGCCATCCTTTTTGTCCATACTCCTAACATGTTGCCCCACATGCTCCTTCAGTTTTTGCTTCAATTTGCCCACATACAATGCCAGGCATTGTTTACATTTTGCATAACAAATCACACTGCTGGTATTACAGGTAGCAAAATTTCCAGTGTGAATAATCTTATTGGTGGATGGATAATCTCCATGCCTTCTCTAAAGAATTTACAGAATGAACAGAAGCCACATTTATGTGTCCCTGATGGCAAGTGTCTATTAGCACTTTTTTCTGACATCTGTTTTCCCCCTGTATCGTGTTTACCAATTATCCCCCAAGTTTACATCCCTTTTAAAGATCATCTTCAGCATGTTGCTTGAGACCTCCTTAAAGAGCCCCTGACACCGTTAGAAAAACATGAAAGAAATGTGAGGTTTAGACACAGTTCAGTCTATACTTCATATATATTCTGTAATTCTTTTACTTTTGTCTTTATTACTGAGGACAGTTGTATGAAAAAAGGATTATTGTCCCTTAGACTTTATTTTAATAAAAGACAACATGACTAAAAAGGGAATAAAAGATCAGTGTCAGCATGGATTTGTTGAGGGTAGGTCATGTGAGACAAATCTTACAATATTTTATGAACACATACATAGATGGGTAGATAAAGAGAGGAGTGTAGATGTGGTGTTACTGGACTTTAGCCGAGCTTTTGATACTGTACCACATAATAAGATTGTTGAGAAAATGATTAGGTTTGAAATAAATACTAGTATTATAACATGGGTGGAACAGTGGCTAACGAATAGAAAACAACAGGTTAGAATCAGGGTTGTACTGTCAAAACCTCAAGGGGTGGGGAGCGGTGTCCCACAGGGGTCTGTTTTGGGACCCCTGCTGTTTAGATTATTCATAAGTGATTTGGAAATAGATAGTGGAAATAAGCTGGTGAAATTTGCCGATGATGTGAAAATAGGAGGGATTGTAGATACATTTGATGATAGATTAACATTTGGAAGGGATATGATACAAATTTTGGAGTGGGCAGAGGGAAATGGAATGAACTTTAATGAGGATAAATGTATTATAATGCATTTGGGAAGGAAAAATGTTCACCAGACGTATTATATGAAGGGCATAAAACTGAAGGTATCTACATATGAGAGGGATTTGGGAATCTATATCCAGAATGACTTGAAGAATAATATACAGTGCAGAAATTTATCAAACAAAGCAATGTTTTTGGTAAACAGTATTAGAATAGGTTTCCACTCTAGAAGTAGAGAGGTTTTAATGCCATTGTTTATGACTCTGGTTAGGCCCCTATTGGACTATTGTTCAATGATATGGAGTCCTTACCTAGTTAAGGATGTTAAAATGGTGGAAAGGCCACAGCGGACATATACAAGGATGATTGTACAGTGTAAAGATCTGGATTATGAGGGAAGATTGAATAAACTGGGACTGTGGACCTTGAATGATAGGAGGTCTAGAGGGGATATGCTGTTTCTATTTAAAATCTTAAAGGATGAGAGTATGAGGATGGAGATGGGAATGGAATTTAAAGATCAAATATATCAGCTGAGAGGGCATAATAGGCCGTTAAGGGAGACAGTATGTAGGATGGATATAAGAAACAATGGTTCCGAGAATAGAGCAATCAGAATGTGGAATAGATTACCACAGGAGGTTGTGGAGGCAGAAACTGATGAGGTTTCTAAGATTAGAGTAGATCAATACCTAAATGATGTTGGTGACTTAGGTTGCTGCCACTGAATTGTGGGGAAAGCTTACATGGGCTATACCTTCTTGACTTTCCTATATTCCAGTATGAAATCCACTATGAAATCTGCTCTTTCTGTTTGCCTACACTTGGCATCATAATCCCCTGTTTACAGCATAATGATTATCTACAAAGCAACAGACTGTGCTGTGATAAACAGAACTGTGATGTCAAGTGTAGTTAAGCAGCCATAACAGATAGGACAGCGATCCTGCTTACATGCAAAAGTCCTTAGTAATAAAGACGTAGAGGTGAGAATTACAGACAAAATATTAAATATAACCTGAATTGTGTCTATGTATTATATTTTTTCAAAGTTGTCACAATGTTGTCAGGGGCTCTTTAAGTTTTTTTTCTGTGCCCGGTATATACCAGTGTTTATTAATAAAATCATGGACTGACTGGACCTGGGAACTAAATGTGGTGATAAAGTTTGGTGTATCTATCTGTGCAAATCTATTACCATGATCCCTATTTCTTCATAAAAGAGTCTCCCTTGGTATATTGCTAACACAATATTTTGCATTGATCATAGTCTGCTCATCGTACCCTCTACTTGCAAATCTCTTAGTGAGGATACTTGCCTGCTTCTCAAAGTCCTCCATACAGAGCAATTGCATTTTGCTCTCATAAACTGACCAACAGGTACATTGCTGGTCACTTGATAGGGTGGCAATTGGTAAAATGCAAGATCGAGTTTTTATATGCTGTCTTTCTGAACAAATTGTTATTGATGGTGCTGTCATGTTCCTTACTTATTTCCAAGTCCAGGAAATGAACAGACTGTAAATCATATGCCAGAGCAAACCTCAAGTTCTGATTTGACATTTCTAAATAGTTTCTTTAGCTGTTAATCTTTTTATTGAGTGATTTCAGAGTTATTACAATACTGGAACCTTATAAAACGTGTATATCAAAGTGGTTTACAACAGCACCACCATAAATCCACTAACTACATCAATATTGTCAAAGTGATTAGAACATGTGTAACTACTTAGAGAAACGTACAGAACTGTGATTACATGTGAGATACAATCTACAGAGGATTAAAAGACATCTCATTGGGGTGACTTACCCGATTTTCCCCTGGGCCTGATCACATTGGAACATATGTGCATTAGCTCTTAGAGGGAGGAAAGGGTCAGCAGAAGAGGTTAAATTTCTTCATCTATAGTGCAGAAGGTGGTGGGAAGGTGGGGGTGAGAGGGGGACCAAGTGGCTGTCCACCATTTAGCACTCAAGATACCTGTCAGGAGAGACAGTAAACAACCATAAGCATTCGAATTCCACCAACTTTACAAAGAATTTCAAGGGGGTTGGAGTAGATCTTTTGTGTACATAATGTGTTTCCCATTCTGCATGGAGTTGTTGAAAGAGAGGTAGGGGGCCCGTACCATTTCAAATTTGGAAAGATTACTAGATTTAAAATAGGACAGTCTAGTCAGGTGAGCAAGCCCTTCCATGACCTTATGCCACTCCATAACTGTAGGGACCATTGTCATTCTCCACCTTTTCAGGATCAGCCTTTTCACTTCCACAGAGGCTTGTATGATCCATAACAGTTGACAAAGAAAGGGCCTATGTTAAATCCCTCCAGCACTATGTGCAGGTAGTCCCACTCCACCGAGTCAAAGGCTTTTTGAAATGTATAGTAATTTCTGCAGCTGGTGTAGGGAAGGTAGTTGCTGATTGCATTAGGGAAATCAGGGCCCTTATATGGTCAGAACTTATTCTACCCTGGACAAATCCTACTTGGGAGGGGTGTGCCAGGTCAGGCAGAAATTTCTCCAGCCAGGAGGCCAGGACTTTAGCCAGGATCTTGGCATCTGTGTTGATGAGTGAAATGGGCCTGAAACTCGCTGGAAGGGTATAGTCTTTTCCTTCTTTAGGAAGGACCATTATTATGGCCTCTGAAAGGGTGGAGGGAAGCATTCTGTTCATCTGGGCCTCCTGCAGCATATTGGATATTGGGGTGATTATTAGGGGCTGGACCACTTTGTAAAAGTCCACAGGGAAACCATCCCCACCAGGGGCCTTATGCAGGACCATACTAGCTATGGCTGTGGTTATTTCTTCCTTGGTTATATTCTGGTCAAGTGCTTCCTTCTGGGTTTCTGTTAATTTGGGAAGAGATAGGGATTTGGTAAACTTAATAAAGCTAACCTTGTCCCACTTCACTTTAGATGAATATAAGGATTTATAGAAATTGGCCATAATGTCATTAATGGCCTTGGGGTTGGGGCTTAGCTTCCCTGATTCATCCTTCATCCTATGGATTGATCTCTCCACCTGTTTTTGTTTTAACCTATAGGCCAGAAGTTTACTTGCTTTACCCCTCTCTGCCCAATACCTATGCTGCACCAGGTGTATATATAGTTTAGCCTTCCTGGTTACCAACTCATTAAGTTTTAGTCTGAGGGCCGTGAGTTTTGCTATCACAGAGGGAGACTGCAACATAGAGGGTTGTGACTTATACTTAGCTTCTAATATCCTAAGATCAGATTCGAGTTGTTTTGTTCCTTCTCCAGCTGCTTCCGCCTATAGGAGGCAAAGCCAATTATTTTGCCTCTTATGGTGGCCTTATAAGCTTCCCATATATTGGCAGCCAAGGCCGATCCAGCTAGATTGCCAATAATGAAGCCTTCTGTCTCCTTCTGCAACCATGGGACAAATTCATTGTCGTGCATTAGAAAAGGGTCTAGTTGCCACATTAGTGATCTGGAGGTTTGTGTGGAGGGGAGGAAAATGAGTGACACTGGAGCATGGTCTGAGATGTATATAGGTGAGATCTGAACCCCTGTGGTGGCCGAAGTCAGGTTAGGGGATGTAAGCCAAAAGTCTAACCTAATGGCCATAGCTCTCGGAGCAGAAAAGAAGGTATAATCCTTGACCGTGGGGTATAGTACCCTCCACAAGTCCGACAGCTGGTGCAGGGTGATAAGTTCATGCAGGTCCTGGAGGGATCTCTGGTGGGGTTCCGATTTAGCACTGGATCTGTCCAATAGGTGGCCCATCACCAGATTGAAATCCCCTCCCACGAGGATGTCTGGATTATCATAAGAGACATCGGTGATTTTTTGGGAAATGGTATGGAAACATTTTGGGGAGTCTTCACTTGGGCCATACACATTAACCAGTACCTAAGAACCTGTGGGAGTGGAGACCTTCAGTGCAATCCACCTTCCTTCACCTCCTGTGAAAACCTCTATAGGTTGCCATTGTAGTTTCTTATGTAGCAGAATGGAGACACCATTTTTGCTGAGCCTGCTACACTATGAACCTCTTTACTAACCCAATCTCTTACCAGCTTGGATGCTTCCTTGGAACTCAGTTTAGTCTCCTGTAGGAAGGCAACCTGGGTGCCTAACTTTTTAAAGTGGGATAGGACCATTTTTCATTTCACTGGGGAGTTTAGCTCCCTCACATTCCAAGAAGTGGTGGTTATATTGTTAGGGTCAGCCATAGTCCAAGTGTCTCCATTTTGCATGCAAACAAATGAATAATGTAAATATTACCATCTTGAGTGCTTCTGAATCATTGCCCCTTTCATAAATCCCCTTAAAACACCTTCTGGTAGGTACTCTTTCCCCCAATTGAGATTCGACTGTTCTCTGATGTACTGATCCCCAGGAAGGACCTGAAGTCACTAATTTTATTTTATTTACCATTGAAAACATCTTGTACAGGTCCAAGAAGGCCAGGTATCCCCTAACAGAGCGTTTGCCCACCAAGGCTGTCCATGGCTACTGGGATGGTTGCCTTCCTGGACTGTGGTAAACACTAACACTGTAACCTTAAGCAATTAGGGAGTGGGTCTGGTTAAAAGACCTGGTGTTCTTTTGCTTAATGAGGTATAAGAATAATAGAAAGTGTAGGACCATCACTGACCAGGGAAGTATGGATGGGGCCCACCTCCCAACTGCCAAGTTCTATGCCCCATGGGGGTTGGCTTGGTTGTGCCAGTCAATCAAAATGGAGCTGTTGAGGAGAAGTAGGTCTGAGCCATCTGGGGTACCAGCCACCCATCTGTTCTGGGTCTACCCGACCCACTATCCATTAAATTGTGTGCCCCTTGCAGCATGTACAGCTTAAGACCTATGTAGTTCCCAAGGTGTTCCACATAGGAACAGAGCCCGCAGAACCCTCAGCTAGACTACTCCAACCCATCTGCTATATAAACTGCCCCAATAGGTGCTATTAATTGCAGCAGGCAGGAAAATGCAGCTACCACCCTCCCTGGGTTAGGATCAGCACCCCATCCTCAGTATGTCTAACTATCAGCAATCTAGTGCCTGGAAAATTACTGTAGCTCCTTATGCTCCGACTATTCCTATGCTAGGGCTGATGGAATTATGTAGTAGCCCAGGACACATGGAATCTAAACATTATTCTCTTAGCTCAATTCTCCCTCTTCGGGATGCTATCAGACATGTACCATTCCTACCAACTGGGGACCTAACTTGCAATCCTTGGCCAATGCCTATGTTCTCTGTTACAGAGAAGGAGTCTTCCCATTTATCCTTTCAGATCAGCAGTGAGTGACTGTTAGGTTTTATTACCTGGCCTGTTCCCAAACATGCAAGTGTATGACATAGTGTGCAAATGTTTCCCAATCCATCCGTACCCGTGTGTCCCACAGACCTACCTTTCTGATCCTGTAATGTGTATGATTGGGAGCTAGCCAGGCATATTGAAGTGCCTTACTGGTACGAGGTTGCAGGCTGTGCAGCAAATTGGTCAGGGAATTGTAATATTCCTCATCACAGCTTCATTCCTGGCTCTCTGCTGCCTTAGATGAAGGGTCAAGCTGATTAGCCTAATTTGTATGAAATTATATAGGATTTACTACTTAGCTACATGTGTAGAGATGTCCCTGTGACCGTGCATCAGGTAGTAACCTCATGGCAGCTGACTTTCATGACCCCATTACAATATTTTAGCAATATACCACATATGAGCTATGACCATGAGAGAACCTTACTAACATTTACCATCTACATATACATAAAACATAAACCAGGCCACAAAACACAGCCCATATCTAACTGCAAACACTAAACTGTAAAAGTCCCACTACTGCACCGGGAGATCCTTGGTGTGGAGTATGTAGTGTAGCAGGCATTGCGGCTATCTTCAGAAGGGAGGGAGGGGGAAACAGCCTGGGATTTTGCTGCATTAGAACCCCCTGATCAAACAGGCTACCCACCTACCACAGGATTAAAACAGGTGGAGCACCATAAACACAGCAACAGAGCGTTTCTCTAAAGGGATATGGCACCTCATGGTGGGGGGGGGGGTAGCCACAACCCTTACCTGTGAACTGCAGGAGCTGGTTCCTTGGCTCAACCAGCATTGAAAGTTTCTGAGGGGTGACAGCATCATGCTCAGACTGGGGGATTCCTATGTCCACTGCCCAGTCTCGATAATTCAGGGCCCAGTCCCCAGCAAGCTCTTCAGATGTTGACACAGTAAATTCATTGTTGGAAAAGCTCCTCTTGCATAAATCCAGAGCCCCAGGAAGACGTTTGCCAAGCGTCTCGAAGTGATATGAGATTTTAACTGGGGTGGAGCAATTAAATGAGCTGCTGCCTTCTGAAAGGTGAGCCTTCCTCTGTTTACTTCTAGACTGGGTTCTTTGGGCTTTGCCCGGTGGCGTCAGTTTATTCTTGTACTGTTTAGTTGAGGACTTCTTCTTTTGTCTCCCTCATTGAAGAGTCTGCCATTCTGATGGATTTCCCACTGCAGTTGCTGGGGACCTGGTGTTTTGCATGGTTGAATCCGAGCTCTGTATCATGTCCATCATTTGCTGGGCCTCTCCATGAAGCATGAGCGGCTGCTGGTTGGAGTGCATTCTCTCTCCAGCAGTGTCATCTAGGAACATCTCTACTTTCTCCAGCTTGTTGTAGATAATTTACTCACCCCTAAACGAGATCCTGAATTGCAAAGGGTACCTCAGCGATGCCGGGATGTTCGGCTTGTATAGTGCTTGTTTCACCAGGCCATAGGCCCACCTCCTGAGGTACAGGCCATACAAATAGTCTTGATAGATTTGCACCTGTGCTCCCTCCCATTGCAGGCTTTTTAAGTCCCTTGCAGCTCCCAGGAAAGTTTCTTTAACTGGGTATAGAGAGAATTTGCACAATATAGGACGTGGACATTGGCCTGGTTGTGATCTAGGCACAAGAGATCTATGGACCCTCTCCAGCTCTAGGGTGGTGGGGGTGGTCAGAAAGTTTTAGCATTACCGGAGAATGTGTTGCAGAAAGGTTAACATGTCATTCCCTTCAGCCCCCTCTGGTAAGCCCACGATCCTAATGCTTTTCTTCCTCCCCGTGTTCTCCAGGTCATCTACCTTAGCCAGCAGATATTGAAGTTGATTGTGGTGCTCTCTCAGCTAGCAATGATGGTCATGCATAGCCTCCCCCTGCTGTTTGACAAGTACCTCATTGTCAGTTACTCATTTAGTCCATTTCAAGACATCTGCTTTAGTGCTGGTGGAAGTCTCAATAAGAGCAGCAGTGTCCAAAAGAACTTTGTTTAGTAGGAAAGTTATATTACCCAGTTGTTGCTCCATAGACTGGGGAGTGGCAGGCTGAAGGTCCCTAGGATCTGCCATCCTAGTGCTAGTGATGTGAGTGCTAACTCAACCCTGGTGGCTTAGAAATGTCTCACAGGCCAGACAATTGCAATGAGGCAAGGTATAGTTTTTAAGATTAAATGACAATCCTGAGTCCGATTTAAACAATTTAGGTATCGCAGCATTCAGCACCTTTCAAGGAACTCAGATCCATCAAGTGATTCTTGGATAGTGGTGTTTGAGATGTCGGATGTGTCCAGATGGGTGAGGCTGGTACTGCAGTAGTACAATTACGCTGCTTCCATTTTGGATGGCAAGCTCCACCCCCGATATTTCTAAATAGTTAACAAAAAGATGTAGTTCTGCTTCGGATCCCTTCCCCCTATAACAAATAAACTGGCTCCCTTTTTTTATTGATTAATATAGGATGCAGGGTAATGGGAGTGCATTAGTGGGAAGCTAGGGCACCTCTGCAAAGTCCTCCCACCATGAGCCTAGATTGCTGGTGGTAAAAATTGTATTTATATTATTTTCCTTTTGAGGGTCAATAGTTTGTCTCATTTCACTGTTCAAGTGCAAAATGGCAAGAAAAAGAACAAGGCCACATTCCAGAAGGTGAAGGCAACTTATTTATTTATTTATTTATTTAAAAAGTTTCACCAGGAAAGGCATACTGAGCTGGGAGCTCATTTCCAGATGTGTACTGTGGGGAGGGGAAATTGTACAAGTGGGGCTTAGGTAGCACAAGAGTTCAAAATACAAAACATACATGGTGGAAAACCATTACAGAGCAGAGTACAGTGGCACACAGTCCCAAATTACAATGGGAATAATATCATACAAGACGTGAGAACTTGAGTGACAGGGAAACAATTGACAATGCATATACAGCACAGTCAGGAGTCACTAGAGTTAAACAACCGCAGTGCTCAAGGCCCAGCTGAGACCATGTATGCCAAGTGCCTGAATGGTACCACAGCTCCAAAACAGAACCAAGCACTGGGAAAGCAGAAGAAGCTAGCAGCCTCTCCAGCCAAGGTACCAAAAGAACCCCAAGTAAGTAAGCCCAATTCAGGGGTTACTGAGTTGCTAGATGAGGAATTTAAACAAATGGCGATACGGGTCTTTGGCAAAGCACCCCAAGCGGTGCTTCCTCTGGACAGGCCCAACACTATGGTTAAAGAAGTCCAGCCATAAAGATGCAGATCTGGATGTGGAAGAGATAGGGATATCCCAACCTCCCACACCAGAACTGGCACTAGAGGACCTGGTCCTGCCATCCTCCCCCCTCAAGTAGCTGGACTCCAGTAAGCCCCCAGCTTCTGGTTAGAAGCTGGATAGGCTCATGGAAGTGATGGTAGGTGTTGTGACATCTGTCCAGGCTCAGCAGCTAGGGAAGGGTCTCAGGTGACCCCAGGGACAGGAGGCAGCAGAGCTGTGCAGGTAGTAGTGCCGCTGCCCCTGGGGCATTACATCAGTTTGGCAAAGCCCATGTGCTCCCACTTGCCTGACAAGGTCTGCCAGCAGATTCACAGGCAGGAATATGTTGATATGTTTTCCTTACTAAACCACTCTAAGGAGCAGGAAGAAAGAAAGGACAAGAAAGAAGACCCTGACAAAAAAAGTCAGGGTGGAAAAGACATTTGGCAACTGTCTGACAGTCTTCATTGTATCCACCAGTATCATTTGTCACATGTCCCGTGAGAAATGTGTTGACCCATTCAGTTAGCTGAACAGGAGCATGTCAGCCAATAGACTTAAGGGGGGGGGTCTGGCTGAAATATGATGAAGAGTTCTGTCCCCGCAAGCAATATGACCTGTCTGTGGGCTGAGAAGTCCTGGGCATGCCCTTGCTCACTGACGTCATGCATGGGGGTGGGCTCCTCCATTCAGACAGTAGGATGCCAATAAGTAGTAGTAGTAGTAGTAAAACAACTTTATTTATACAGGCAGTGTTTTACCATAGGGCCTAAGAAGCCCTGTTTTCATGGCAATCCTGTAGGCTACATAATAGTCACAGTACCAGCACTGCCCTAATTGAATTCTCCAACTTCCTACACTCCTCCTTGGATACCAGCTCCCTTGCTGGTGCAGTGTTCATTGACCTCTCAAAGGCCTTCAACACCGTCTCCCATCCACTTCTGCTGAATGCACTCTGCCACACTGGTCTCTAGGCTGGCCCCTTAGCATGGTGCACAAGCTATCTTGACGCTCGATCGCAGTGTGTAAAAATCAATAGCACAGTCTCCGATACCCATCCCATTCACTCTGGGGTCCCCCAAGGCTCCATCCTGGGCCCCCTTCTCTTCTCGCTCTATCTGAACACCCTGCCCAGTGCATGCCCTGGCAAAATTCTACTGTATGCAGATGACGCTGTCCTTTTTGCCACCCACCGCAATCCCGTCTCCCTCCAGGACACCCTACAGCAGTCTTTCAACAGTGCTGAAGCCTGGTTTAAGGAGCGCAGACTCGTCATCAATCTTAAAAGACCAAAGCTATGCTCTTTCCCACCCCAAAACAAAGCTAGCAACCACCCACTCTATATCCTTCCAAGTACCAATCAGCCACTGGAACAAGTCTGCTCCTACAAATACCTTGGGGTTACCTTCAACTCAGCCCTCACATTTCACAACCACATAGATGCCCTAACATCCGCCACTAACATACGGCTGGGCATTCTCTTCCGCCATAGAATCTGCCTTCCCCCAAATGCTCTCCGGCTCGCTGTTACATCATCCATTCTGTCCCTTGTAGACTATGGCCTACCAGTCTATGGTGCTGCCGACACCACTGCACTCAAAAAAATTCACTTAACCCTGAACAAAGCCTGCAGATTGATTACTGGTGCCCCCAGGCTCACTCACACCTGTCAGCTGTATGTTGAGGCTAAATTGCTTACCCTGGATGAACGGCTCCAATACCAAACCTGTCTCCTCACAAAACCCTACTGCCTCTCTGTAACGCATCCATCCACCAGAGCCTCCCACTATTGCAACACGGTCTTCCAACAAGACCACTCTAATGGTCACCAGATCAAGAACCAGCCGTGGCCAGAGGTCCTTCTGCATAGAGCCCCAACCTGGTTTAACTCTCTCCTGCCCCATCTTCAATGCCACCACCATCTCTAAGTTCAAAACCACCCTTTGAAACCACATCATCAACACTCGTAACTGCTCCTGTCTCTGAAAGTAGCCTCCACCTCTACTTCTCTTGACAATGCCCTCCAGGCAGCTCTCCACCTAGCCATCCCCACCACCACTTCCCTGTACACCGTGCCTATGTTTAACCTGGCCAGTACCAGCTGTTTCAGTGTTTACCTACTAGATTGCTCACTATTGATACCAACCTGTGTAACACCTGTTCTCAACTTACATGTACCCTGTAACCCAAATGTATTTGTCTGACCACAGTGTGACGTGGCACCTCTGTTGAACACCTATTGTTTTGCAAACCTACGCTATGTAACCAAAAACACAATGTATGTCTTTATGTGACGAAGTACCTTTGGAAACGAGCCTCTGGCTCAAAGGTTGTAAACTGATTTTACAAATAAATAAAAAAAAATAATAAATTTCAGCACAGGAAAGTGACTGAAAAATACACAGTTATTTACAAATGTATAACTTACAATAACAAGACAGTCAACATGGTACAGATTATATACATTATTACAACCTCTGACCCCTAATAGCAGCAACAAACATAAAATTTAGGTTTAATAAATTATTTAAATATATTAACAGACAATGACAAGTCCCTCCACTGACTGGGGAAGCTATTCCAAGCCCTCGCTGCCCAATATTTGAAGGACATTTAAGGCACAAAAGCCTGAGCGCATGGGGCTCTCAACCAGATCTGCTGTAATTTCAATAAAGGGGGTTGTGAAACAAGCTCTTGTATGTTTTGACATGAATGCTTTGCCTGTAGTCAGCAACATCCCTTTAACCAGTGCAGACCCAACAGGCTCCCATAGGGTGTCAATCAGCCTTTTCATATCAACAAGGCAAGCCTTACATTGGTAAACCTGCCCACTCTGGTAAGGGTGGATTAGCTTGGATCCTGGCTGGGCTATTATGTGGACTAGGAGGTGGCCTTCCTATTGGGGGAAGGCTTCATAGTAGATTTTAGGATTCCATATGAGGGCATCTGGCAGTGGTACAAAACCAAAATCTCAACTCCACCAGGGAGAGGTGTAAGTGGTCCAGAATAAGCTACATAAGAAAAGCTGAGCCTGGAGAGGGTGAGTGACCTTTACCCCTCCCCACCTGTTCCCAATCTAAGAGTTTCACCCATCAGCTTGGTCTCCAAAAAGGCCCCAGGGGAGTTCGGCAAGATCAGCCACCTGTCCTATCTTGAAGGCAACTTGGTAAATCACCACATTGATCCACATCATATAGCAGTTTAGTATGCATCTTCTGGCAGGGTAGTAGAGATGGTGAGTACAATGAGTCAAATGGCATTGATGGCAAAGACAGGTATTGGGTCAGCAGTTGGACTATTGACGGCTCACCCCGCTGACTGAGATTTGTTGGGGATGAAGTTCAAGGTCCAATATTAAATGGACAGTTGCATGCCCCAGGGTTTTTCAGTGGCTTGTGCAGTGTTTGAGGGCTTCAGTACCTTCTTGCACTGGGCAATTGCCCAGGAAGCAGGGAGACAGTGGATTGTTCATTAGCTGGATGATTTCCCGTTCATTGGCCTAGCTCACTAGCTGGGCTGCTGGCAGACTTGACAGTTGTTTACACCTATGCAGAACCTTTGGTTAAACCATTGGTCCTGGCAAGGTTGAGCTTCCAAACTCTGTCATGACATTCCTGGCCACTGAGAGAGATGCAGGGGCACATGAAAGATGCTTACCATAAGGACACGATTGAGGCTCTAAAGAACCTTCTGAGTTGTGTAATAGCAGCTAAGAAGATTAAGCTGAAGGAGCTCCAGCAGTTAGTGGGTCAATTAAACTTTGCCTGGTGGGTCATTCCCATGGGGAGGACATATTTTTGTAAATAAATATACTTCATCGAAAAAGTATCAACAAATAAACTACAAACTCAACAGTACTTGCTAAGAACAATAACTCATCCAATCAAAAACAATAATAATACAATATACAACAAACAGAAATAAAAAAAGCCATCTCTGTTTAACCAATCCCCACCCACCTCCCTCCCCCCCTCCTCCCTGGAGCCACATCGATACAACCTAAAACCAAAAACAAGAGAGAAGCCCAGGGTAAAAGTATCACAAATAAGGAGGTGCCTCCTAAAAGTAAAATTAGATATAAAATCATGAGCAGATACTAACAGTTGACTAACAATAAACCAGGAAGACCAAGTACGTGCATATATGTCAGTATCAACACCCAACCAACTCAATAGATTTCTATAAAGGTGAGCAGTGCTTCCCACCTCCTCAGGAATGTACCAAATCAATGATTCACCATGGCTATTGTCCTTTCTACATTCAAAGCAAACATCTCAGTATGCTACTCCACATACAAAGGAATGACCTCACCAGTCCAATGTCGCAAAATAATTAGTTTTGCCAAGGAGGCAATAAGCACCATATGTCTTTACATAGATATATAGATATAGACAACAGATAAGGACCACCAGGCCCATCCAGTCTACCCTTAATTGCTACCTAAATCAGTGGCCTGAGATCCTACTTGGTCACTGGCTGAAGCTTTTTCCTTCCCATCTCTAGGATTCCCTTATTCCTGTCCCATGCATGCTTGAATCCCATTACAGTACTTGCCACCACCTCCTGGGGCAGGCTATGCCATGCATCCAGCACCCTCTCTGTGAAAAGGTACTTACTAACATTTCCCCTGATATGGCCTTCTTCTAGTCTCATGTCATGACCCCTTGTCCTGGCACACTGTTTGAACTGAAACATCTTTTCACCATTCACCTTATTCATACCCTTAAGGTACTAATGTTTTTATTATATCACCCGGCTCCCTCCTCTGTTCCAGTGTGTACATATTGAGGTCTTTCACCCTCTCCTCATATATTTTGCTGTAAACCCCTCACCATCCTGGTTGCTCTCTGCTGCATTGCCTCAATCTTGTTGATGTCTTTATGAAGGTGTGTTCTCCAGAACTTCACACAGCACTCCAGAAGAGAACTCACCAGAGTTTTGTACAGTGGAACTATTACCTCCCTTCTTCGACTAGTGATACCCCTTCCAATACACCCCAACATCCAGCAGGCCTTCCCCACTGCCTTGGCTGCCTGCCTGCTGGCCTTTAAGTCCTCCAAGATAATGACACTCAAGTCTCTCTCCTCCCTTGTGACTGGCAGTAGCCCCCCCATTCTGTAGCTCACTCTGGGGTTCCTCCTCCCCATGTGCATGTTTTTGCATTTTTTTGGCATTGAACCTCCACTGCCACTCTTCAGACCAGCTCTCCAGCTTCTCTAGGTCCCTTTTCATCCTGTCCACCCCCTCTGGAGTATATACCTTATTGCAGATGTTAGTGTTATCTGCAGATAGGCATACCTTCCACTCCAGCCCCATCACAATGCCGCCATTGAAGACATTGAACAGGACTGGGCCCAGGACTGACCCCTGAGGTACCCTGCTTATTACCCTTCTTTCTCCTGACAGGATCCCATTTATCACCACCCCCTGCTTCCTGTCCTGTAGCCAATTTCTAATCCAGCTAGTCACCTTATTTCCCAACTTTTTTCTGGCCAACTTATTTGCCAACCTCTTGTGTGGTATGGTGTTGAAAGCCTTGCTGAAGTCCAGGAAAGTTATGTTGACTGCTCCACCCTGATCCACAGCCTTGGTCACCCAGTCAAAGAAATCTGTTGTATTTGTTTGACACTACCTACCTGCCATGAAGCTGTGCTGCCTTGGATCTTGCTCACCATTGATAGCCAAGTTCTCCACAATCCTCTCCTTCAGCAGTGACTCCATGATCTTACCCACTACTGAGGTGAGGTTGACTGGCCTATAATTCCCTGCATCCTCCCTACTCCCACTCTTGTGCAGTGGAGCTACATGAACCTTCCTTCAGTCCTCAGGAACCACCCCCCATTCTGAGTAACTCGCAGAAGAGGTCTGCCAGTGGGGCTGCTAGCTCAAGCCTCAATTCTTTCAATATCCTGGGATGTATACCATCCGGCCCCATAGCCTTGTCCACTCTTAGTTTAGTGAGCTCCTCTAGGACCCTCACCTCTGGAAATGGGTTGGTGTTGACCTCATGCCCTTCATATTTGTTAACCAGTTGTGGCCCCTGCCCTTCCCCCTCCACCGTGAAAACTGAACAAAAGTATTTATTCAGTAGCTCTGCCTTTTCCTGGTCTACCTCTACACACTCAACCCCTGTCCCCCCTCAGCCTTACAATTTCTCCCCTGAATTTTCTTCTCTCACTGATATATCTTATTATAGTTAATTAAGTGTCCAATAAGGCCATCACAATGGGACAACCACAACTCCCTCCTGGACTGGAATTCCACAAACAGAGCAGACAGTATTCAGGCTTCGGCACTTTCCCCAATGCAATCAGTGGCCTTACCTCATTTATTTGCATATGGAGGGCACACACTCCCCAAAAGTCATTCAATTTCATGAATTTTCCAAAATTAATATCAGCGGGATTCATGCGGACCTACGTCACACCGATTGGTCCCCAATTTACCAGACTGATGAATGTTGAAATTGCACTAACCTTCCTCATAACCACCCTACAGGAAATACAGAACAGACACCTACCCATGAAAAGATGGAGGGTACGAGGTACTGTCATGAGATGGGTGCATAGTGATCTCCTTGCCAGCATGTGATGCAGGGACAAGACCAGGGCTGCTGCAAAGAAAAATGGCTGAAAAATGGACTGGAATGCATATCGCAGACAGAGGAATACATACAAGAAGGAAATTCATGCAGCGAAAAGGGCATACTCACTTAAGCTACTAAAGAAATCGGCCAACAAGGTCCATGGTTTTTGGAACCATATTAAGACTTTATGGTACATGGCGGATGCTCAATGATAACTGACATGACTTTAAATGAAACAAACTGCAACAACACTAACACCATTGCGAATGCCCTAAACATCCATTTCTCAGATCTCTCTGAATATGAGAGGATGGATAGTCGGCCCTCTGTCTTTCCACCTGATTCCTTGGCCTTCGGCCACCACCTCACTTAGTTTTAAGCAGGTCACCATGTTAGATGTACTGAGACTCTTGAGGAATCTATCTGAACATGGATCAGCAAGATCGGATGGCCTAATACCAAGGTTTCTTACACTAGCGGCCCCTGTCATAGCTATACCAGTCGCCATGATCTACAACCTATCACTCAGTACGCAGGAAGTGCCGTCACTCTGGAAGCTATCTGGAGTTGTCCCTATCTACAAGAAAAGGGACACAAAAGGCATGAACAACTATTGCACAATTACAATATTTTATTTATTTATTTAGTTTTTGTTTACCGGTTAAATGCAATAGACAAATTCTGCCTGTTTTCAGGCATGACCTGGCAGAGGGAGATACAGATGAATGCCAACTGACTTTGGACCAGATTAAGCTGTTGGTGGTATTTTAGTGAATGTGGGGAATTTTGTCCAGGGCACCGGGGAAGTTCCCCTACTCATCAGTAGGGGGAACCTCTGACCATTGAGATGGCTGACTCAGTTGGTGAGCAGACAGTGATGCTGCAGGTTGTGCTGCAGACTGAGGAGTTGTCTTCTCCTCTTGAGGCTGATACTTTGGAGCCAGAAGTTTTTTTTGAAGCACCAGCAGAATTGGAGGCTTTACCTGAGACTGGAGATCGTATATTTCTGAAACAAGCAAACGCTGTGGTGAGTTTCTCTGCTACACAGTCTGGATTATGTGATGATTTAGGCACTATGGATAAATAAAACAATAAACCGGACCAACTTATGGATATTTCTGAACAGGATCCAGAGACACTTCGGCTTTTATTGGCTTCAGAAGAAGCGAAGTTTACCAGGAAGAAGGAAACTATTTTGGCGGCTTTGACAGCAGCTGAGCTGTCCCACACAACGGAGGCTGCCACGTCTATGGTGGTTGCTGATACTCCGGTGCTTAAGCCTGCAGATTTTTCTTCACTGCCTTTTGAAGGACGTGCTCCAATGCCAGCTGTATCCTTGCAGACTAATCCTAATTTTCTTTCCAAGGTGGTGTCAGAGTTTATTTTGAATCAAGATATCCCACCTTCCTGTCTACTATCCAGAGTATTTGAACTGAGGGGAGGCACTACTTTATACTGTGGATGTGCATAGGGTGCTTTGTTATTATGTGGCGTGCACCTGAGCTACTAAAAAGTCTGATCAGTTTTTTGTATTGTTCACCCCAGAATGACAGGGGCTCCTGTTGCTAAACAGTGTTTATCTAAATGGTTGCTTAATTGCATTGTTTTCTGTTACAACAAGCATGACAAACCTATACCAGGCTTGGTAAAGAGTCACTCTACCAGGGGCATGGCTGCTTCCTTTATCTCCTTGAAAAATGTGTCAGCCACAGACATTTGTGCAGCTGCTACTTGGAGTTCTGTCCACACCTTTGTCAAATACTACAGTCTAAACATTGCATCTCGACACAGAGTAGGCTTTGGATTGACAGTCCTTCTGGGCCTCCTCTCTTAATTTGCTTGGGAGACTTCTACCTCCACCCAACTGGCTGGGGTCTCTCCTTACTGCTTGGGACTCAGTCCTAAATGTGTTACATGCTGCTAGAGCCCCTCACAGTAAGATAGTACAGTTATGTAAGAACTTACTGTAACAGTAGATCTTCAAGTGGAGCTCTTGCAGCAGGTATTATTTTTCACACCCACCTTCCCCCTGGTAGCTATTTCTCTAGCAAGGATATCTTTACTTTCCTCAATTAGAGGAACCTCATCAGTTCTCCATTGTTTCTTACTTGTCAAGGTCTCTGTGGGGAGAACTGGGGATGGGCTGGGGTACTGTCTCTTTTGTACCATACATGATGTCTGGTGCGGACCAACATCAGGGAGTGGTCCCCCGCTGTATACTGCTAGCTATAAATTTTCCATGGGGTCCTGGTGTCTGCCGGTTTCAGTCCTAAAGGTATTACCTGCTGCAAGCGCTCCTCTAGAAGATCTACTGTTACAGTAAGTTCTTACATAACTGTACTTTTATGATATTTGCAAGGACAACATGATGTGGTGCACAGCAGGTGCTGTTACACAACTAACATTTCTATTTCTGAATACCCTTTTCTCAGGGCAGGAATGTAGAAAAGAGCATTAGCAAATTACCAGCCAATGAGGATGGCATATAAATGTATTCCAGATAGTCACGGGGCTTGAACTACTTTCATCAAGAGAATGAAATGTGTAGATATTGTCTATACATATTAAGGATTTATAAGAAGCAAAAAATGGCATGTCTATGATCCTCCCTGATACATATTAAGAATTCTATTATTTCTGTCTTTTTTTAATGATTGCTTTAAAGAAACTTGCAACATCTTTAGCTTAAGCATCTGACAGAGTAGGATAAACAAGATGTCATACAGATTGTTACAGTAAATCTTTAAAGGGGTACCAATGTAAGTTTCTCCAATTTTTATAAATGTGACATTGTACTACTGTATTACATGAAGAAGAGATTCTACCAAGCCCAAATTGCATGGGCAAGTTGAAGGCACATTGTGGTATTGTTTGATGATTTTGCATGATTGACTAAATACTTGGCTGAGAAAAATATAAATGTCATTATCCTAACTGCATGCCTTGAACTGGGATCAATTGAAAGTGCTAAATAATCTTCTGAATATTTTGACATTTTGTTTTCTGTAAACCAAGGTGTGGATTTTAAAAGCTTAAATTTCTCCATGTCCTCTTTTCTGAGCAAAGTAGTATATTTGTTTTTAGTAACTGTTTTGTATGATTGGGAATCATGCTCTTCCTAGTAAAATCATTCAAGAGATGGTTTAATATTGTTTGGAATACTTAACAGGGATTTTAACCATAATGATGGTGAATCTAAGTTTCTCCATGTCATTTTCTCCTTTAAACTAAAAGCTGGTAATTTATTAAAAGTAATATTGCTTAAATGGAGCAAATAAAGAGCAAGATATAGATTCACTTGTGAGACAAGATCAGTTTTATCATGTTCTGCTTGGGCTATAGGAATTGCAATGGGTACTGGAATTCTGAGTAGGGCTTTGTAATAATATCCCAAATATTTTTTTTCAATTTCTTAGAATTAGTTCCCCAAACTTCAGCCCCATATAGCAGAGCTGGATTTACTTTTATAACACCTGCTGATAATGCTGGCAGAATTGATTTACCCCGTAGTTGTAATTAAGTTTCAAAAGAGCTTTCACTATGTGAAAAGCTTTTATTACTTGTTGTTTCATATACTAAAACCATAAACCATTATTTGAAAATCTGACTCTGAGATAGATCTAAATTATGCATCACTTCATTTTTTCCCTGTACAGAAAAAAATGAGTATTGTTTATTCTTGCCAAACATGAGCATTTCTTTCAAGTTTATTGTTAGTTCTAATGCCTCACAAGACACATTGAAAGCAACAGATCTTTGCTGGGTGAAAGAGATAAAATAACCATACAATTAGTGTAAGTAACTATGGGATGAGCAATATTATTCATTTTTGGAGGATCATAAATACTTTGAGTATCTATGTTCAACAATGAGTTTATATAAATATTAAAGAGTGCTGGGCCAAGGAGAAAACCTTGCTTCTCTCCCCTATCAGCTTTGAGTGGAGCTGATAATTGTCCATGGTTATCAAATCTAACTACTGTTAAATTATATTGATATAGTCATAACATTAGATACAAAAATGCATAGTTGATACTCAGAGCAATCATGATTTTCCATAATAGGTTTCTATTCAGTGAATCAAATGCTGTGGAGAAATTTACAAACAAGTCATACACTTTCTTATGTTTTAGCCTGCAATATTTCTCCACCACATGAGAAAGAACAGATGTGTTATCGGTAGTCAGAAAGACCATTCTAAAACCAGCTTGTGCTTGGGCTATTTTATTTCCATCCAAACAAAATGTTTGTCTTCCCAGCATAATTTCTGAAAAAATTTTAGGCATGAGGCTCAATTTTCAAAGAGAGATGCAGGGCTTGTGTCAAGCCTTGCGTCACACCTGTTTTTTTGGCACAGCTGCATCAAACCATTGTGACACAACTGCACCTGATTTTAATACATTGGGCACAGTTGCAACATTTTCCTTATGATACTGTAGCTTGTGCCAAGGATTTGGTGCAAGCCCAATAAAAAGGGTCCCCCAAATGGCACAAGTTAGACTAGGGAAAAGCTGGTCTAACTTGCTGCATTTGGCACTAGGGTAGGAACTGAAAATCCTGATCAATGGTTGGGAGAATGCCATGAGCCCTGTGCACCAAATGATCCACGTACCAGGGACTTGTGGTATTCTCAAGGCTATGAAAATTGAGCCCATGGAGTATAATAAGTTAATTGGACAAAAGTTATTAGTTTCACGTACAGACCCTTTTCTATGAATTGAGATTATAATATTCTTATAGCCAAGATGGAGGATGAATTTATATCTCAATGAGTTATTAAAGAAAGTTGTTAATATTAGTACTTATAGATTATGATTCTTCTTATGTAAATATGATGGTATTGCATCTGGGCCAAGTGCTTTGCCTGATGCAAAAGATGAATTAGCTTGCTTAACTTCCCATAGGGAAAAAATCATGAGTTTAACTAGACTGTCAAGTTTAAACTGATCTTCTGGTTCAAAATAATTCCATAATTCCATATTTGAAAACATTTTCTTGTAATGTTTCACTCACGTCTTTTCAGGAAAATATCAGCGAGGCAGATTGATAAAAATAAGGGCCCTTTGCTATGACTGACCAAAACTGAGTTTTATTATTCTGATTAATTGCTTTGAACACCTCATTCTAGTGTTCATTTAGAAGTTTTGTTTCTCCCTCTATAGTCAAAAGCTTAAATCACTGAGCCCCTCTTCCAGGGTTGCATGGTTTTCCACGTGGACAAAACGTTATCACAAAGGCAGAAAGCCGACAGAAAGTCCTGCTTTTTAGAGGTTCTTCAGTTTTATTCACAAATCAGAAATCAACTGGCCACTATAATTGCCAATGTTTCGCTTAAACGTCTGTCAGCTTGGTCATAGCAGTGCTCTTAAGTTAACAAAATTCATATTTGGCATACTAGAACTTTAACAAGTTAGTCCTTTTACATCTTTATTCAATGAATTTCATTAGAAAATGGGCTTAAAAATCTGATAAACCTAATTGGCTAGCAGGGGTACATTAAATTACGGTTAGAGTCCTCTGAATAAGAAGTATCATTCTATAGTGCCCCTTCACCCACTAAAGAATCCTAGTGCCCACCCTGCTTTCTAATTGGCCCAAACCACCTAATTTAAATGTCAAATTAATGCCATTTTTGTCTCTTGTTTAGTGAGAGATACTGCCTCCAATGCTGTGTACTTCAGTACACGCTGTCTCATGATACTCCCACACAACCTCAGGCCAATTTATCTTTTTTTGTATTTTTAATTTAATATGGATACCTCATCTCTGAGAGAGCTGACTGCTGTCTCCCTCATTCCTCCTGCAGCCAGCTGCTTGCTCACCCCCAAAAATGAAACTGCCCATCATTTGTACTGGACACCCAAGCGAGGCAGCCCATGCTTTTTAAATAATTTAAACAACATGGTATACAATGGGCACACATAACAAAATAACAAAAGCAAAGCTGTTTGACCATTCAGCTTCACCAAACTACCTCTCATCAGTGTGGTTTTGAAATGTGCAGCATGCACCTGTTCCTGGCTACTATAAATACAATATTCAGTTTACTGTGATTGGCGATTGGGTGCACTATTAATAGGAGCAGCAGAGCTTTAGAACTGTCCTTTCTGTGTCCTGTATTCCCCTGTCACTTCTACTGACAGAACATTTAAAAAAAACTAAACACTTTCACTAATGGGGTGGCAGAAACTAAACGACAAAGAAATGACATAGTAATGGAGGTGGGAGGGGGGCTGAAACAGTACTCTAAGACAGGTACAGGGACTACTTTACCACCGAAAAATGAAAAAATACAACTGTATATAGAATTACTTCATATTTTTCTTTGGAATCCTATAAAAACGACGCAGCCCATTTTCTAAGCACAATAATACCCTCTGGGGTGGGTGGTATAAGCAATACCAGACCTTCCAGGGGCTATAAGGCCCTCCACCTGCGGAGTCGGGTCTTATTATGCCCCCTGGATGGTTCGGTATTGTCCAGTACCGCCCAAGCCTGTAGGGTATTATTGCTTGCACATTTCACTCATCAATTATATTTCAAGGCTCCTTGTATAAGCAGTAACTCTTTCTTACAAGTAGTCCCAGGGAAGCCCCTGCATACCAGTCAAAACAAATCACACATTCATTCAGTTATTCATTCCTCATATAACTCCATACACTCATGTGTGCACATCTGCATGGTGATGTGATAACTAACATAACATGATGTCATCACTCAGCATAGGACTAAGTCCAGGTGTGAATGCCTTGTTTCTTTGGAAACAAAGACATAAGTAAAGGGTAAATACTCATGGGTAAAGAACCTAATTTACAAGTCAGAACAAAATATCATTTTATAAGGTTCCCTAACTTAGAAATTAAGTAACTTAAAAATCCACTGTGCCTAGCTTACTCCTTTGACTATGGTTCCAATATGGGGGAACCCCACTATTAAGGATGATAGGCATGGTATTTATTGGGGAGTGTGTGTGGATAGAAAAGGGGGTCCTACTAAACAGTGACCTTTCCTGCTCAGGGGCTACTGACTTAGATTACTTCTCAGGATTTCAAGAGTAATTTAGAATCTCTCCAAGGGATTTCTGGGGGTTCCTGCAGCTCCATAGTTCTCTGTCTCTGGTGTTTTGCCAGGACCCTGTAAAACCTACCCTGTGTCCAGTCTCACCACTGCTCTACTGGTGGAAAGTAACTTATGGCAGGGCACAGAAAACATATGATTACATTACAAATACCATACTGGTTCTGTCAGTAAAAGCCTGTCAAAAATGGGAGAAGGCTCTAGGAATTTCTTTCTCTACTGAAGACTGAGCCCATTGCTGGTAGAGTGGCTACACAGCCTGTCTGGACACCAGAGGTATTCTGATACAAAACTTTATTTTTGATACCAAACTCCAGACAACTTAAATTCCATAGATCTCCTGCCACACATCAATTGGTGGAAATGCCATAGCTCAGGTTGTGACCTGACTCATGTCTTATGGGCTTGCCTAGATTTCCAAAGCCTTTTGGCAGAGAGTACACAGAGATTGTGAAAAAGTCCTAGGGCACTCGTTACCACATTCACCCTCCCTTTTCTTTCTGGGCCTCACTCTCGAGGGTCATTGTCATAGTTCATATCTACACTGATTGATAGCTGTGGGTATGGAGGTAAAGTGCATCATCTTCCAATGCTGGTGATTGCAAGAAGTATCCAGCATCTCAGAATGGTGTTAGATGGTAAAATAGCTGTCAATCTTGACTAGAGTGTTGTCATGGGGCAAATTGCACCATACCCTTCTTTTATGACACCTGGGCACTTATATTGCTTCACCACTGTACCAGATACAGTATATCCTAGATTCCCAGTTGGGGATAGTTAGGATCTACTCCATTTCCCTTGAAGGTTCCCCATGATGAAATGTAGCCTTCTCTTCTCTTCTCTCCTCCTCCCCCCCGACCTTTGGTATGTGAAGTTTTGACATCCCAGCATGTCCAGTTTGTTGGTTTCATTGCTGTTTTTCTGTAGTACAGCTGTATCGGATGCATGTACTGCTGCAGTATATTTTTGTATACCTGCAGTCTCTTGAATGCTTCCAGATCCTTTATATGTTGTTCATTTTTTGCCACTGACATGTATTGTTAGCTTTTAATAAAGAAGTTAACTGAAAAAAAAAACTATGACAGTCCTTCGTATCATTTCGGGGTTGAACAAGTGGACTGGTGAAGGCTTAAAGTAGATAACTGACAGCAACACAAGGCAAACAGTATAGTATCTGTTTGACTGCAAAGCCCTGTGACTGAAGGTCATACAAGGAACACCAGGCAGGTGGAGCTGTGACTTGCAAGCAATGTGAAATTTTTTTATACTTACACTTTAGTTTAATTAATTAGGTTAAGTGCGGGCCACAATTTGTTCTGAATGGCCATCTAAAGTACAAAAATTTAAGTTTAAAAAACAGCCCCATTGATATTTATTGAGCACATCCCTGTGCTGCCCGTATAGTAACATCGCAAAACATGGTAGCATGGGGGTGGATTGGGGGTGGCTCACTCTTGGAGAACGTACCAGGAAGTGGAAGGGATCAGTGTTGCTTGGATCCACAGAGCCAAAATATGACCCTTCCCTTCCTAAATCAGGGAACAATTTAAAAGAAATATATGCACCATAGGTACTCCTCCTTATTCCTCCAGTCCCTTTCCCAGAGGCACCTTGCTCACTGCTCCACCTTCATCTCTAAATACTGGTTTGGAACTTTTCCTTCCTACCTTTCCTCTCTCCTCAATCCTGCTTCTCCCTCCCCCTATAACTCAGGTACAAACTTCCACCGTTCCTTCGCCCTTCCAAGAGTTCACACCTTGACAGGGAAACTTGCTTTCTCCTATATATTGCCATCCATCTGGAACAATCTCTCCCTGCAAACCCAAGATAATATGCTTTATTGAAAGAATTTTACAAACAAGACAAAACATTATGGCAACTGTCCAGAACAATACAGGAAATAACAATACTATAGAATAACATGAGAAGAAACCACTGACTGAGAGCTTGAACAACTATTAACCCTCCAAAACAACCCCCGCACTCCCCCCTCCCCCCTCAGAGCTCGGCATTGTCATCAGAAATATCTTAAGGTCTGACTGTGATACCTGGGAGTACAAGCTGTAAACAGTGGCTATCTGGATATTAAGGTCTGTAGAGACTGACAGTGGTCTTTATACTGCTCCAGTCTGTTCAGGTGAAAAGCTATGTGCTTTTTGACTGCCAGAGCTTGTGAAAGCTAATAATGGCATTTACAGAGCATTGGGACAGTGTCATCTAACCAATGGCAGAGAATTATAAGTTTGGCAGTTATTGAGATTAAAGTCATGTGAGCTTTCAGTGGGCCAAACAACTCCCATGGGAAAATGCCCACCAGGCATATCTGTGGAGTAAAAAAATGGGTCCAACCCCAGCCTTGGGTCAAGAAAACTGTGGATGGATACACATAAAGGGGCAGCCTTTAGGCATTCCCAAAGAATATGTATAAGGGAACCAGCTCCGGTACCGTAGCACGTGCACGCTGCTGAGGGCCTATGTCCCATCTTGTAGAACTTCTGAAGAGTATAATATACATTATGCAGAATACAGAACTGCATAAGGTGATATCTGTCCTGTTTAATTCATTTATATTACCAGCACCATACTTTTGGCCAGTCCTTGGGATCCACGTGTAAGTCGAGGGACTGCTGCCAGTAAAAATTGATTCCCTGTAAACTCCTCGGGTCATGGGACTGAAGCCAAGAATACCATTTTGAGATGGAGTGCAGTAGTCCCACCAGAGACAAGCCTGTGAGAAGCAGATGTGGCGGGGACCTACCATCAAAAGATCCCAGGCAGATAGTAGTCACCCAAGATACTTGGAGGTGCTTGAACAGATGGTAGACTGGAATAGAAAACTGTTGCTGTATTACTTTGGCAGAAATTGTCTTACCATTAGAAAAACAAGCATTTGTCAATGCCGAACGTTCGCTTGCAGGTATTTGCAGTGGTGTTTGGCATGTATGGTGCTTTACCCTAATGCCCTGTGCGATTGCTGGTATTTGCACAATAAATTGTCAGCATGACCTGTTTGTTACCCCCATTGTGCGCTACATAGGTGGAAACACGTTTTGGGCAGGATGTGAAAAATGACAGCTGTACTGCTCATAAGGAAGTGTGGTAAAATGCCAATGTTGAAAATCTGGAGTGGAAATATTGAAAATGCGCAAACCTACGAGCGTGCGTGGGAACTGTGCAACGCACGCTCGTAAAACAGTCATTTTTAGGAATTTTTTCACCAAATTTTCAACATTGCCATTTTAAAACCTCTGCTAATGAACAGTGTCACTGTAATTTTCTTACTGTGTCCCATACATTGATTTCGCACATGGACTGCTCCATTGTGCACTACATGGGGGGAAAGACGTTTTGGCAGGATGTGAAAAATGACAGCTGTACTACTCATAAGGAAGTGTGGTAAAATGGCAATGTTGAAAATCTGGAGTGAAAATATTGGAAATTCACAAACTTATGAGCATGCGTAAGAACTGCACAACGCACACTCGTAAAACAGTTGTTTGCAGGAATGTTTTCACCAAATTTTCAACATAGCCATTTTAAGATCTCTGCTCATGAACAGTGACACTGTGATTTTCTTAATGTGTCTATACACTGAGTTCGCATAATCGACAGCCATTGTGCGCTACATGGGTGGAAACACGCTTTGGGCAAGATGCAAAAATGACAGCTGCACTGCTCATAAGGAGGTGTGGTAAAATGGCAATGTTGAAAATCTGGAGTGAAAATGTTGAAATACAGAACTAACCAGCGTGTAGGAACTGCTGTAATGCAGACTCATAAAACAGTCATTTTTAGGAATTTTTTCACCAAATTTTCAGCACAGCCATTTTAAGACCTCTGCTCATGATCAGTGTCACTGTGATTTTCTAAATGTGTCCCATACATTGAGTTCGCACACCAACTGCGCCATTGTGCGCTACATGGGCAGAAACACATTTTGGGCAGGATGTGAAAAATGACAGCTGTACTGCTCATGAGGAGGTGTGGTAAAATGGCAATGTTGAAAATCTGGAGTGCAAATATTGAAAATTCTCAAACGTACGACCGTGCGTAGGAACTGCGCAACGAACACTCATAAAACAGTCATTTTTAGGAATTTTTTCACCAAATTTTCAACATAGCCATTTTAAGACCTATGCTCATGAACAGTGTCACTGTGATTTTCTTAATCTGTCCCAAAAATTGATTTTGCACACTGACTGCGCCATTATGCGCTACATGGGCGGAAACACATTTTCGGTGAGATGTGAAAAATGACAGCTGTACAACTCATAAAAAGGTGTGATAAAATGGCAATGTTGAAAATCTGGAGTGAAAATATTGAAAATTTGCAAACATACAAGCGTGCATAGGAACTGTGCAATGCACACTCGTAAAACAGTCATTTTTGGGAATTTCTTCCCCAAATTTTCAACATAGGGTTTTTGGGGACCTACCTCATGAACTGTGATGCTGTCATTTCATACTTTGGTCCTGAAAGGTGGTTTCACATAGTGACCATGAAATCACCTTTTGGGGCCGATTAACAAAATGACAGTGACAGAATTCATGAGAAGGGGTCTCAAAAACCCCATGTTGAAAATATGGTGAAAAAATTCCAAAAAATGCCTGAGATATGCATCAAAGTTGAAAACCCCCTATTTATTCCATTATACAGCATACTGGCATTTCCTCAGTTTGCGGTCGGCTTTGAAGAGTGCAGACGTTTTCCCAGTCCACCGAAGATCATCGCACCAGACTCCGGAGGTAAGTAGGGGGTGGGGTGTGTGGGGAGGAAGGGTGCACAGAGGTTGGGCGTGGGTGGGAGAGGGGGATCAAGACAGTCAGCATGGGACCGTTCTTTCTTTGTAGGTTTCTTTTCTTTGTAGGAAGATGATGTGGGATGTTTGCCATGCTGGGGTGGACTCCCAGCGTGGCAGCTGGAAGTTGTTTTGGGGGACAGCGGAGCCGACGGGGGATTGAACACCACCGTCAGCCATAGACAGCTTTGCCATGCTGCGGTGTGCTACCAGCATGGCATATGGAAGCGTGTTTGGGGGGCCACAGATGGACGTTTGCCACGCTGGGGTGGGCTACCAGTGTGGCACCTACAAGGCTGTTTTGGGGGGCACGGGAGCCAACGGGGATTGGGCACCCCCATCTGTCATCCTGTGTGTGGGGGGGGAGCACGTGAGCATGCTGGGGTGGGCCCCAGTATGCTACTTGTTGGGGGGGGAGCTGTCTATGACAGCTCTTGCACTGCAGTGCCGACGTGGAGGCACTTTGCATACTGCCGACGGTGGCAGTATGCAAATTGCCTACACGCTGTGGCTCGTTCTTTTAACTGTATGCCGCTGCAATTGCAAACGCTGTCATAGACAGCTCTTACATTCATTGGCGCAGAGGGGCCTCACCTGCAAAAGGCATCAGGCATTGGAAATAGGGAGTCACACCTACAAATTTTTGTATGGTGGCATTATGTTTCCTGCAAATGCATGCAAGCAAATATAAAAATCAGGTAGCTGAAGACCCCTTCTCTCCTTAGAGAGTGTTAACTTGTAATAAGCCCAGCGAGCAGCCCCACCTTTCCATAAAAAGTCAGAAAAGACACTCTGTAGCTGGAGAACCCAGAACTTAGGGAGGAAGGGGCACAACATAACTAAGGGGTACAAAATCCTGAGCAAGATGATCCAGGTCACATCTGGAATCGAGCATGTTGCTCAGTATGCCAACCTGGTGAAACTTGTAAATAAATAAATAAATAAATAAATAAATAAATTTTAATGGTATGAACTTATCCCCAAAGGGAGAGAGGGAGAGCCGACCACCTCCGTAAATCTGCTTTGATGGCTGAAAGCAATGGAGAAATATTCCTGTCTGCCAACTCTGAAAGAGAACTGGAGATCAGGATACCAAGATAGGAAATCACAGTGGGCACCCGCAAAGGCCCAAGTCCAAAATTTGCAGTCGGGAAACATGGGCATTCAAAGGGAGGACCTGGGTCTTGTCTAGATTAAGTTTGTATCCCGCCACTGATGAAAACCGACAACTCTTCTCCAATGCCACGGGGATCAAGAAGTCTGGAGATTCCATGTGCAGAAGGAGGTCATCAACGTTAGCTGACAATGTACTGTATAGCGGGAATTACCTACCCATATACACTGAGTTGCCAGGTTACAGTGAATTTTATGAAGGAAGGGTTCTAAGCATAAATTAAACAAAAATGGTGAAAGGGGACACCCCTGCCTGATTCCACAGTGGAGTGAAACTGGAGAAGAAAGGACCCCATTGCATTGAATTCTTGCCATGGGATTGGAATAGAGTACCCGTATCCAGTTACAAAAAGCATCTGGAAATCCAAACCTCTGAAGACTGGCAAACAAAATCCCCAATGAAACCATGTCAAAAGTTTTTTCCACAACTTCGCTCCTAAAATTCCCTGCAAAGTGATCCCAATGAGGGACTTCTCCAAACTTATTGTAGAAGATTACCTCTCAGACCTGCGACAAACAGATTGGTCTCAGGTCACTGCTGCAAATGACCCCTCTGTGGCCCTTGACAATTTTCTTGCTGTCTTTACCCCCCTGCAAAGCAAGCATGCACCCCTCACAAAAAGGAGGGTAAGGGGTACAGTCACTAAGTGGCTTCATGGTGATCTTCTCTCCCTCATGAAGGTCAAGGACAAATGCTGGGCTCGCTACAAGGTCTCCCTCTCCAGTACTGACCTTCAGGAGTACAGACGAGTGAGAAACACTTGCAAAACAGCCATTCGCTCTGCCAAGAGTGAATATTGTCAATTTGTCCATCTCTCCTCAGCCAGAAACTCGAGACGTTTTTGGCAGAACATCAAAAACTTGGTCGGTGGGTCTGCCAGAGCTCAGGTCTCTGACATGCACATTGGCGGGGTAAACTGCAATAACCGCCTTATGATTGCCAATGCTTTCAACACCCTGTTCACCGATCTGCCGGCTCTCTCCTTCCTCCCCCATGTCTCCAAAACTTGGGAGTCTACCCCAGTCGGTGCAATCCCTTGACCTCCCTTCTACCTCAGGGTCATCTCCGTCCTGGAGACCAAGAAGCTTCTTGATGGTCTCCCCCCTCACACTGGTGCTGGGCGTGACAGCCTTGAGCCTTATCTACTCAGACTTGGGGCTTCCATACTTGCCCACCCTATCACCCACATTTTTCAATAGATCCCTTCTGTCGGGCACCATCCCTGACACTTGGAAGGTGGCCAAAGTCATCCCTGTTCACAAACAGGATGACCCCAAGAATCTCAGGAACTAAAGACCGATAGCAATACTGTCAGCGATCAGTAAGCTTCTCAAAAGGGTGGTTGCCTTGCAGGTCTCTCATTCCCTGCAAACCAATGATTTACTCTCCCCTGCTCAACACGGCTTCTGGAAAGGGCATAGTACTTCCACTGCCCTAGCGGTTGTCTCCTCTGAGATCAGATCTGCTGCTGATCAAGGCAAACTGACTGGAACCATCTTTGTGGACCTCTCAAAAGCCTTCGGCTGTGTTAACTACTCACTTCTGTGCTCCTCTCTCCAGTCTCTGGGCTTCTCCTACCCCACCCTTGCCTGGATCAACAACTACCTCTCGGGCAGAAAGCAGTACACCTTGTTCAACAAGGCCCTGTCAAAGCCTGCCCCGGTCAACTGTGGGGTCCCTCAGGGCTCTGTCCTTGGGCCCCTCCTATTTTCCCTCTTTATTAATCAGCTTCCCTCAGCCCCGGCTCACGGCGTTCTACTCTGTACGCTGATGACTTAGTCATTCTGTTCAGCTCCCAGGATAGCTCCGACATCAACAACAAGCTCAACGCTGACTTCAACCAGATCCAAACCTGGCTGGATGTCCACAAGCTTGCTATCAACTTGCAGAAAACTCAAACCATGCTTTTCAGCTCCTCAGCCAAATTAAAAGTGGTCCCTTCTCCTCTAAGAATCTCATGTGCTGATGGATCCTTCCTACATGATGCTGAATCTGTCAAGTACCTGGGGGTGACTCTTGATCCACAACTGGACTGCACTCTGCACATTTGCAATGCCTGCAAAGCCTCAAACAGTAAGTTGGGCCTGGCGTACAGAGCAAAAAGTTGCCTCACTCCAGTGGCACATCTCACCCTAGCCAAAGGAGTCCTCTTACCCACGCTATCCTATGGCCTTGTCTCCTTTGCCCTCTCTACAAAAAGCAATCTCTCCAAATGGGATACAGCACACAATAATATATGTCGCTTTGTACTCTCTGCCCCCTGCCTCACCCACCGCTGCCTGCTCTATTCCCAGCTGGAGTGGCTTCCACCGGAAAAACACCAGTCCTTCATCCTAGGCAACTTCATTGACAAGGTTATCAGAAAGGCCACCCCTCCTGCCCTTGCCGCAACCCTCATTCCACCTTCCTCCTCCTACCACCTAAGGTCCAGCGACTCCCATGTCCTCCTGGTTCCAAAAACACACACTCTAATGGGTGACCGGGCCTTCACTACTCTTGCCCCTAGACTATGGAACTCCCTTCCAGTGAGCACTCACTCCTCTACCTCCCATTCCTGCTTTAAAGCTTCCCTCTGGGGCTTCCTCAAATCTGCCTTTACCTGCCTCTACACTTAATGTACCCCTGCCGCATGTCCCACTGTTTCTTGACTGCTTTAGGGTGTAGGGTCTCCTGACCTTCCCTTCCGGTGAAACATACTGTGATCAATGAATCAGTTTGTGATGGATCTTCCCTGGCTCTACTGGATCAAATTGTGCTTATGCCATTTGTTCTATTCCTCTGGGTGATTCACTGGCCTCTCCTACCCCCCTTTTGTAATCTCCTTGATGTACTCTACAACCCCTAGCCTGCAAAGCCGTGTTGCCTGTTAAACTCAGCTGACTGCCTGCCTCCTTTGTACTATGATTTTATCTTCTTACCACTGGGTAGGTAAATGTCCTCTGGTGTTGCTGCATTTACCATGTTTATGACTGCTGCCCTTACTTGTACCTGCTCTTATTATCTGCCTGTTGTACCTAAATGTATCTTTGTAATCTTGAATGTATCTTTGTAGTCTCCAGGGTTGTACCTGAAAATAGGCACTTGGTTGTCTAGTGTGCTTACCTGGTAAACAAAAACAAATAAAATAATGCAGCCGATACCCAGCTGTTCCTCTTCCTCACACTGACTATGGCCAGTGCAATCTCTCTGAGCAGTTGTTAGAATTGTGCTCATTGGAAGTGAAAGACAGGATGGTCTCCAACTCATTAACTCTTAATCCAAGCAAAATAAAACCACTGCATATAGGCACAGATCAACATATTTTTGCTACAAAGAGCAGACTCTGACTTTTGTTCTTTGATGGGGTTTAGCTCGAATCAGGGAAGGCGAGAAGCAACCTGGGCATATTTCTTGATGAACAGCTGTCCCTGGAAGCAGAGGTGAAAGCTGTTGTCAGGAGCTACTTTCAGCATCTGCAAAATATCAGCAGGCTGTGGCCCTTCCTAAAACCTGGATATCAGGGGACACTTATACTAAGGATAAGCAAATGCGGACATTGCCAACCTCAGTTCAACTTAATTAGGACTCCCTGTCTTCGAATCTGATGCAGCACTTCTGCCAAAGGCAGTTTGGAACTTTGATATTGGTGTTCAGCAAGCTAAAAATTGGGGTAAAAGCTACCCCTTAACCATCCCTCTCCCACACTAGTGAATCCCAATCTCTTCCATCTTCCCCTGGTCCTTCAGTCAGATGCTTAAAAAAAACCCAGTCAACAACTGACACAGGACCCAGAGCTGGAACTTTTTTTTAACCTGGGGAAGGAGGAGGAATGAGGGGAATGACTAGGGTGAGTGAGGGGGTAGTCACAGGAGTAACCTTTGCTGCCTGGGAAGGACTAGCTTTTCTTTTTTTTTTTTAGTATAACTGGCCAAAGGTCAAAATGTTCACGAAGTAGCCTAAAAGTTCAACTGGGCCAAAACAAAGATAAAAGTGCATTATTTTGGCACATTCACCAACTTCAAATTTCTCATTGGCTCATCATTAACTGGTACTGGCATTCATCTCTTCATGCCTTTATTTCTGTTTGGGGTCTACAAGAGTCTATCTTGTAGTCATATTCTATACTTGTAGCTCTTGTAGAATGTACAAGTTCATTTTTCTAAGCTCCTCAAGCAGGTCAGTTTATATACTGTATGTTTATAAAATGGGTTTACAAATTAAAGACATTTAATTGGATAAAACCAGTCAGGTGACTACATTATTACAGCATAATGCACTGTCTTCCTGGTCCTAAATCTGACTGGATTTGTTAGTAGCCACATCACACAGTAAGCAAATCAGACCTCCTAAAACTAGAACTGATTTTTTATCACAAACATTTGTAACCACCCCCCTCCCAAAGTCAGGAGTTTACCTGTGCTCCTGCTGCTGCCTGTCAGCTGCTGTTTTCTTCTCTCTCTCCCCTGACGTGATCCTGGACTGCTAAAGGGCCAGGGAGTGCTGTAATTTGCTTTGGCGCCACCTGTGCCTGTTTACTCGCAGTCAGTGAGCTGCTTGTCTTCCTCGCTTCCCCGGCCCCCCAAACTACAAAAGGGTCCGGGGAGTGAAAAAATCCATTCTGGCACCCCCAGCGCAACAAGAGAAGTGTCCAGTGAGCTGCAGAGTGCAGTTGCTCCTCTGCCCCCGAACTACTGTACAGTGGGGTTGGGAGCACAAGAACAAGGCTGCATCTGTGGCCTAGCACCTCAGGGTGCTTGCAAGACATGGCAGAAGCGCCGCAAGGAGGGGATTCATCTCCCCAGCTCCGCCGGACTGTTTAAGGGGCTGGGGGGACCAGGAAGAAAATAAGCTCAACTTTTAAAGAACTCTCTGACCCTGCCAATGCCACCAGTGGCTTGGGGAGTAAGGGAGAAGATGGCAACTGAAGGGACTACATGACCCAGGATGCTTAGCAGCCGAGCACAGCCATTTAGAGGCACAGCTCCTTCTGGAGATCCCATAAAATGGAGACAGCGACTCAGTTCCTGCCCCTACAATGTACCCCCTGGCCCTAGCGACCTCAGACAGGACCAGGAGGGTACTAGCCATGCAGCCAAATGCTGCCAACAGTGTGCCAATATTATTTTACAGATTACAGAAAGTGACTGAGCTAAGAGAACTGTTCAATAATGGCCATCTTTGCCGAGGTTGATGGAGAACAGCGTAGAATCTGATTGGTAGCTGCAGTATCTCCAATCAGGATGAAGAGCTCATGAGTTCTGTGGACAAATGAGAAGCTGAGTTTTAAACCTGAGGATTCTGAAGTTTACAGTTAGTCAGTGTGTCTCTGAATGAGAGTTTGAAGTGGGAAGATGTGATTCTGGACAGCTCCTGCTGCTGTCTGATTAAAAAGCCTGCACTTTGTGCCTTCTGCACAAGCAAAGAGCTAGAAGGAGACTTGCCAGTGAAAGTTAGTGAGAAGGTGCATTTTTTATCTGCTCCTGCTCCTGTCAGATAGAAGATCCTGCTGTTGGTACCTTCTGTACAGGTCTAGAACTGGTGACTGAAGATCCTGGTAAATCCCACAGAACTGGGATTTTGCCTCAGTTGAATGAACTGGGATATTTGATGCCACAAATATCAAAAGTCTGCTGAAGAAATTGTTTGTCTGCTGTAAAGAGTGACTTAACCAAAGCAACTGCCTTATTTCCTTACCAGTTCAAAGACTGAGATTCATGTCAGGACCTATGCTCTGAGGTCCTGCCTGATTGCTTTATCTGCTGCTGCCTACCTACAGTCGAGGTGGATGAAGACAAGTCCCTCTGTGAGGTGAAGAGGAGCATTGTCTGCATCCAAGCCTTTCCTGCCTGTTTTCCCAAGTTGCCTGAAAAAGGGGAGACATCCCCCAACAACCTGCACTTATTCATCAAAGGTCGTGAGTACTGGGTTTTTACCCAAACAAATTATTTTCTAACTGTGCAGCTAGCTAGCTTGTTAACCTTACATCTGGGCTTCCTGCGCAACCTTAGCAATGCTGTTAGCAACTAGTGCAGCCAGGAATAAAACTGTTTCACTGCACCCCCTGGTGTGGTTGGTACTGTGCACTGCAGCACCCCAGCGTTTTGCCTGTGTTACACTCTGCTTTTCCATGTCACAGGCCTGCAACTGCTCAGTGTGTGCACACCAAAACTGAGAGCTCTCACAGGGACTGTGGGGTTAACTGGTGCACCAGTGGGGGGGAGCAGAACTGGGGCTGGTAATCCTGGAATGCATAGTACTATTTATGAATGCCAATGTTGTGTCATTTTACTGATTTGCATAGAGTTTAGAATCTGATTATTGAATGCTTTTATTTCCCTTTGCTTCCACTGCTCCCTACACTCTTTATCCACCCAAAATAAGCCCCTGTTGTTTATTTTTTGAAAACTGCTGCCATTGCATTATTGTGTAGTGTGATATTTCATACTTAGAGTCATAAGTGGGGAAGGGACTGCATATTGTAATGCCCCAAAGTTGGGGCATCACAGAAATAATTAGGGGTTTACTATTGCCCCAGGGGTCCCCGTGTTGTGCTGTAGCTTTGGGACTTCAGGGAGAGGTTCCCTTGTACTGCCCCTAAAGAAGCACTAGGCAGGGCTAAGAAAAAAGAAAAAGTTTTTTTCTCTCTTCTGCTGCCTGCCTGCTCCATCCCACCCCCCGAGCAGGCAGCAAAGAGTGGACACCCACGCGCTAGGACCGCTGTTCCTGGCCAGCGCGTGGTGCTCTGTTCAAGTCCCTGACAGTTTGTGTGGGCTTGAGCTTGGGGTTCTAGAACCAGAACCCCAAGTGTTTTTCAAATGGAGCTTTAGCCATTTGAAGTAGTTTTCAAGCTGGGCTGTGGAGTGTGAGGACCTGCGGAGTGCAACGGAGACAGGGCTAACCTGAGTGTTGGTTGAAGCCGTCTCGCTGACTTTGTCTGGTGCCTCCTCCAGTCAGTGAAGATCCCTGCTGCTGTTCCTGGTGCTCCTCCTGTGCTGTGCAGTCAAGTCCAGAGGTCTGCCCCATTAAAAAAGAGGATCCCAGTCTCCTCCTGCAGTGTGGGCTCTGTACAGCCCCGTTTGTTATTTTTCTGTGCCAGTTAAAAGGTTAATTTCAATCCCTCGTCAGTGGCGTAGAAGAGCCGTGGCATTGGTTGACAAGATACCCGCAAGGTCCCCTGCCATCCTTTTGCTGCCTGTCTCCAGCTGCAGCAGTTACCTCCCTCTGCCAGACAGCCTCCCGCCTCCCCGACTGCAGCTCTCTTCACCTCAGCTGGAGCGGTGAGTCAGGCAGTGGCACTAGGAGATGTGCTGCCAGCCCAGCTGTTCAAAAGAAAATATTAATAAAATGTTTTAGTGCTAATGCACCATTGTGGTGTCGGGGATCCAGGGCCTGCTAAAAGGGGGGGGCCATCCATAGTTGTGGGTCCAGCAATGCCAACGGGGAGGGGCCAGGACAGCAAGGACAGTGGAGAGGCCTATAAATATTAATGAAGAGGGTGGGATTAGGGGCAGCAACCCAGTACAGGAGTGACTGCAGGCTCCGTGAGCCTTCAGAAATTTAAAAGGGCCCACCAGTTTAAAAGGGCAAGTCAGGCCGAAGGTTTAAAGGGGCTACCAGGCCCAAAGTAAAGCAGGGCACCAGGCCCAAATTAACAGGTCACCAGGCCCTAGGTAACAAGGGCACAAGGCCCACAGTATTTGGGACTACCAGGCCCATCATTTTAAAGAGGGCTACCAGACACATCATCTTAAAGAGGGCACCAGACCCAAAGTAACGACGGCACCTGGCCCAGAGTAAAGCAGTGGGCACCAGGCTCAGATTAAGAGTGGGCACCAGGCCAAAATTAAGAGTGAGCACCAGGCCCGTGGTTATAAAGGGCCCCGGCCCAGTGTGTTAGGGTGAGTCAGCCCAGGCCTAGTGAGTTAGGCAAGCCAACCCCGAGCTAGTAAGGGCAGTCGCAGCCTAGTCAGTTAGCGCAAGCCAGCCTAGTAGTTAGTAGGGCATACAGGCCCCATAGCAAGTAAGGCATTTAGGCCTCTAGTGTTCAGGGCAACTGGTCTAGCAGCAAGTGGTATCCGAGTGTAGTGATTGGGGCATTCATAGCAAGGCATTCAGGGGTAGCCAGATCCTATCCAGGAAGGCCCTAAAGTGAGAAAAGGGTCCAATCAAGGGTGCTTAGCTCACAATATGCCGCAAAGTGACTGTTAACAACTGTACTGTTTACACAACTGTTTATTGCTCAAGCATTCTGAAAGACTGTAATTGCTAAAAGCATCGAGACTGCCTTGTGACATTAGGATTGTGGTTATTTGCCCCTGGGATCTGAACAATTGCCCTGGCATCTGAACAATTGCCCTGTGCATCTGAACAATTGCCCCACGTCTCTGAACAATTGCTTCAGGTATATGAACAATTGCCCTGTGTATCTGAACAATTGCCCCAAGTAAATAATTGCCCCAAAGTTGATAATTTACCCCCTTCTCCTGGCAAATTACCTGGTCATCCAGCAGTTCTCTTGATAATGTGAGAAGGTGTGCCTATTAGCTACAGTGTTGCCAGCATATGGGAATCGACTCAAACTTCCACCACATTGGTGTTCCGTGGTGTGGTCTGCTGTTCTATGTATCCAGAATTAGTCTCTACCCAGAGGAAGACATCTTCATCATCATCCTTCACCAGAAAGTGTCCAACCAACAGATCATCTGCTCTGTCCGTGTCGTTCGCTGAAGTCTAGTTCATCGCAGTTTGTGCAAGTCACACCCGACATTTCTTCTGTCCTACAGTATGAAGTTACGTTCACTGAAATTTAAGCACATCTCGACTGCCATGCCAGTGTCATTTCATCTGGTTCCTAATCCAGATGTCCCAAAGTTGGTCACCCTCTGCAGAAGAGTATGCACATCCTGGAAGAATCTGGTCTGCATCCCCTGGTCAGTCGACGCAAGTTGAGTCCGTCGAAACCCAGTGCGGGACGTGTCCTCTGTTTCATTGTTTTGTTCCAGTTCCTTGTGACATTCCTTCAGAATCAACCATCTTCACTTTAGATCCTTCTGGTTCCTGGTCACATCAGAGATCCATCTTCACCTCAGATCCTTCAAATCGTGTTGGCCTTTGGAGCTCTGCAGCATCATCCAGGTCATGGTAGTCCTCCATTGGATTAATCACCATGCATCTCCTGGTTCCTCTTCATCCTTGGTGGTCCTAGAAGTGGGTTTTGGCCAAGGAATTCTTTGCATCCAGTGTTGAATCCAACAACCCGAAAGTGGGTTCATTCCAGGAACCAGCTTCTCTGGTTCTTCTTTCCAGCAGCCTTGGAGAGAGTGGGTTTTGCTGAGAAACCTATGGTCTGTTTACAAAACCTCTCACCACTCCAGAGGCCTTAGAAACATAGAAACATAGAAGTTGACGGCAGATAAGGACCGCAAGGCCCATCCAGTCTGCCCATTTCTTTTTCTACCTTATAAATGTGCCATCGGCCTTTGCTCTGTCAGTGGCCTATCTATTCATAGTCATTTGTATTGCTCCCTTATGCCTATCCCATGCCTGTTTGAAGCCCTGCACTGTATTCATAGCCACCATTTCTTGTGGTAAGCCATTCCATGCATCCACCACCCTTTCTGTGAAAAAGAATTTCCTCACATTCCCCCTTAATCGGCCTCCTCTAATCTCATGCTGTGTCCTCTTGTCCTGCTATTTTTCTTATATTTAAACATGTTAGACTCTTTCACCTTGTTTATGCCCTTAAGGTGTTTGAATGCCTCGATCATATCACCTCTTCCTCCTTTGCTCAAGGGTATACATATTGAGCTCCGTTAATCTGTCCTCATATGTCTTCTGATGCAGTCCCTGCACCATTTTGGTTGCCCTTCTCTGGACTGCCTCAATTTGGTTAATGTCCTTGTGAAGGTGTGGCTCCAATACTGCACAGTACTCAGATGGGGCCTAACCAGTGTCTTGTACAGAGGGATTATTACCTCACTCTTACGACTTGTGATACCCTACTAATACACCTAACACCCCCCAGCCTTACCTACTGCTTTAGAGGTCTGCTTGATGATTTTAGGTCATCATGATGATGATGCCCAAGTCTCTTTCTTCCTTTGTGACTGCTAGCAACTCCTCCCAGCCTATAGGTGGCTTCAGGGTTTCTCTTCCTATGTGCATGATTTTGCACTTCTTTGCATTAAATCCCAGTTGCCACTCTTCTGACCATTCTGCTAGTTTATCCAGATCTCTTCTCATTCTGCCCACCCCATCTGGATCATCTACTCTGTTGCAGATCTTGGTGTCATCTGCAAACAGACAAACCTTACCCTCTAGTCCATCTGCAAGGTCACTAATGAAGATGTTGAAGAGGACTGGCCCCAGGACTGATCCCTGAGGTACCCCACTTGTGACTTGCATCTCTTCTGACTGTATACCATTTACCACCACTCTCTGTTTTCTGCCCGTCAACCAGTTTGCCACCCAGTTGACCAACTTCTGACCACCCCGAGCCTACCCAGCTTATTTATCAATCTTCTATGTGGAACAGTGTCAAAAGCTTTGCTGAAGTCAAGGTAGGCAACATCAACTGCTCCCCCTTGGTCCACCACTCTGGTTACCCAGTCAAAGAAATCTATGAGATTAGTTTGACAGGACCTTACTTTTGTAAACCCATGCTGTCTTGGATCCTGTGCCCCTATGGATTCCAGGTGTTGCACTATCCTTTCCTTAAGGAGTGCCTCCATAATCTTGCCCACTACTGAGGTAAGACTGACTGGTCTGTAGTTCCCCACCTCCTCCCTGCTACCACTTTTGTGGAGCGGGATCACATGAGCCCTTCTCCAGTCTTCTGGGACCTCTCCTGTGCTCAGAGACTCACTAAACAATTCCGCTAATGGCTCTGCTAGTTCCTCCTTTAGCTCCTTAAGTACCCTGGGATGTATGCCATCAGGTCCCATTGCCTTATCCACCCTGAGCTTAGCAAGCTCTTGTAGGACCCTTTCTTTTGTGAAGGGAGTAGTGCTCACCTCCCTCCCCTCTGTGTCCATGATGCTGAGCTGTGGGCCCTGCCCTACCTTCTCTTCAGTAAATACTGAGCAAAAGTATCTATTTAGGATAGATGCCTTTGCAGGGTCCTCCTCCTCACATGCTCCCCTTTTCTCCATTAAGCTTAGCAATATGTCCTCTGGACTTTCTCCTTTCACTAATGTATCTATAGAAAGTCTTGTCACCTTCTTTTACTGTTCGTGCTAGTGTTTCCTCAGTTTGGGACTTTGCCTGCCTTACTGCCTTACCTGCTTCCCTTAGGGCAGTTTGGTATGCCTCCCTATCTTCATCCCGCTGTGTTCCCTTATATTTCCTGAAGGCCAGCCTTTTGGCTCTGACCTTTTCTGCTACTGTATTTGAGAACCAAACTGGGTCTGTGCTGGGACTTGTGTCTATGTGTTCTACAGTTCTGTTCTGTTTCGCTACCAACAGGTATCAATGGTGCTCACTAAGACTTCAAACAGTTGGACTTTGTTATGATTCTATGGTCATGGTAAATCCAGATACTGTGGGTAGTGAATAAAACCTGATGTCTGCATAGTACTAGTCTTACTGTATGTACAGCTTACTGCTAAGAGATCTTATAGTATAGTGGCTATAGGCTGAGGTGCACCTCAAAATATTTTCTGGTAGTTATTTTAGCAGTGTGAGATAAAAGCAGCCCTGTTCTCTCTATTGCTTTATTGTTGTGCTGCCTACCCCTCTTGTGACTGTGTCTCCCTAACCACTGGTACTGAATAAACGCCCTGTGGGCATCAAATCTCTTGGATGACTCCTGCCTCTCCTTGTCTGGGTAACTTTCATCTTTCCACATTAATTCAGACCTTAGTGTTTTACTCATTCCATCGTCAGAACAGAGCACCACAGAAAAAATTTATTGGTGTAGTCGGCAGGATAACATAAACGTTTATCCAAGGAGTCCAAAGTTGGAGTTGCCTATGGAGAAGTGCAAATGGAGCCAGGGTGTAGCAGTGGATTGTCCGGTGGAGATAGTGAGTTGGTTGTAAGAGACCGGGATGGAGCCCAAGGAAGTATGCCACCATCACCATTAATGATGCCATATTACTTTAGAGTGCCATATCTTCCACAATTTTCCAGAGAGAGAGACTGAAACGAAACCAGCAACTTAGGGGAGTTTCGTTCGAAGATACAGGCTATGTTCAGGTTGCACCAGGTTCCAGAGCAACACAAGGTTGAGATTCTGATTGGGAAATTAAAAGGAGCCACTCACAGAGAAGTACAGTCCTCGCCAAGTGGAGCAAAAGTTATGGCAGATCAGATTCTACAGAAGCTGCAGCAAATATTTGGTGACCGAACAGTGTCTGACCTTAAAATGAAATTTTCCTCTCACACTCAGAAGCCCCAGGAGACCCTGCGTGAGTTTGCGATGAGCCTGCAAGAGCTATTATGAGCTATTGAGAGGGTAGATGCTGAGGAAGTCCAAGATGCGGACTGAGTGTTGGTAGAGAAGTTTGTTGAAGGGGTGCATGGTGAGACCTTGAAGAGAGAGCTCCGCATACTACATTTACAAGACCCTGAGTCTGATTTCCTAGATTTTAAGGAAAAAGCAATTGAGGTATTTGGGTCTGGACACTTCAAAGAAGAGGCTCTGGCCTATCTTCAGATGGCAGCTTCATTGGAGACTGTGTGGCCAAAGTATCCTACAGAAAGTTGGACAGAAGGAATTACCTTGAAAAAGGGACTTCAACCTGAAGAACTACCCCTACAGAGATCAGGGTATGGAAGAGAACCTGTTGCATATCCAAGCCGTTATTCACAGCATAGACAGACGTGTGGTCCAATCATGCAGGCACCTATCTGCTCTGTGCGGTCCAGTTCTAATCAACACTCTGAGCAGACCAAGCAAATTGCCACCCTGACCCACAAGATGGCAGAGATGTGTAAAGAGATGCAAGGCCTAAAAGAAGGGTGGAAAAATGAAATGTCCCTTAATCAGCCTGTAAGGGAAAAGAGAAGGAATGATTGCACAGATCATCCAAGGAGGGGTGAAGGAAGGTGCCCCACAGATCAGTTTGATAACCAGGGAAGGCCCATCTGTCATCGGTGTGGTGTCAGTAGCCATGTGGAGCGATGATGCAGTCAGCCAGTGAATGCCACCCTAACTTTAAACAGAAATTCTTCGGGGATGAGGACTGACTCTCAAAGAGCAGACGACCAGGTCCAGCAACCCCACTAGATCAGACTTATTTTATTGGCAAGAGTCCGATGGTACCAGTAAAGGTGGATGGAATTGAATTTATGGCTTTATTGGATATGAGATCACAGGCCACCATGATGCAGGGGAGAGATTTCCAGAAATTTTGGATGCTCGACGATCTCATACCACCTCCCAGATCTGGGATGAAGCTGATAACGAGCAATGGAAATGAAGTACCATGTCTGGGCTATCTGGAAGCTGATATTCAGCTAGGAAAAAATACTCAAGGCTGACAAGGCATCATTATTAGTGACATGGAAAGCAATCATTTGCCACCATTGATTTTGGGAATGAATTTCCTACAGAACTGTTTCTATGAGCTGGTATAGACCATTCAACAGAAAGCCAAGCATGTACCTCAAGTGGATAAGCATGCTTTACAGCAAACTATTAATCTTCTGCAGTTACACCAATGATTTTCCAATGCAGATGGTGAGATTGGTAAAGTCTGAGTGACAGACACCAGGCCAGTGACATTAAAGTCGGGCACAGAAACCACCCTATGGTGTAAGGCAAAGGTGGGCCCGAGGGGTCAAGATTATTATGCTTTGGTGGAGCCATATCCTACTAGAAAAGAAGAACCCATAATAGTGGACTGAAGTATAGCAACCATGACCAAGGGTCAAATTCCTGTTAGAGTGCTAAATTACAGAAACCATAATATGCAACTTTACTGTAATCAGTCTGTTGCTCAAATCCATACCGTGTGCCTTCAGGACATTATTGAGGCTAAGGAATAGATCGGACAGAGTCAAGAGACAAAGGTGATACCTGGAAAAGAAATAAGAAATGCTAGTACACCAAAATGGGCTAAAGAGATCAATTTGGGCAATCCCGAGACCACTGCAGAACAGAGAGCTGGTGTACTGAAAGAGGTTTTACACTATGAAGAAGCTTTTAGCCAGCACACATTGGACTTTGGCCTAGCTCGAGGTGTACAGCACCACATCTGTACCAATAGACATCCACCCATCAGAGAGCATTTTAAACCAATTCCACCAGCAATGTACCAACAAGTGAAGGAAGTGATCAAAGAGATGAAAGAGGCTGAAGTAATTAAAGAGAGACACAGCTCATGGGCAGCTCCTATTGTTTTGGTTAAGAAAAAGGATGGCAAAATTGAAGTCTGTGTTGACTACTGCAAGTTAAATGCCATCACCCATAAAGATGCAAATCTTTTGCCCGGTATTGAAGGTTCCCTTACGGCTCTTCAATCTGCTGCTGTGTTCTCCACTTTGGACCTAACCAGCTGATATTGGCAAGTTCCTATGGCACCTGAGGATCAAGAAAAAACAGCCTTCATCACCCCCATGGGTCTCTTTGAATTCACGAGGATGCCTGTTGGACTTTGTAATGCCCCTGGAACTTTTCAGAGACTTGTCGAGCACTGCCTAGGAAGTCAAAATTTTGATATCTTATTACTATATCTGGACGATATCATTGTTTACTCAAAGACTCATGAGGATCATGTGTAGCACTTAGGGGAGGTGTTTCAATGACTAATTTAATATGGTCTTAAAGTAAAACCATTTAAATGCCATCTATTACAATCCAAAGTAAGTTATCTGGGACATATAGTTTCATCAAAGGGAGTGTCGCCAGACCCAGAAAAGATAGGGGTGATACGAGACTGCCCTGTTCCTGCTACTGTTAGAGATGCCCGGAAGTTCCTAGGTTTCGTGGGGTATTACTGAAGATTCATCTAGGACTTTTCAAAAATTGCTATGCCATTGCAAGAACCTTTAAGAGAATCCATAGAGGGTTGAGTCCTAAAGAATCATCCTATTGTATAGGCAGCTGAGCAACAAAGAGCATTTGATAAGTTAAAGAAAATACTGACTGAAGCTCCTATTCTAGCTTATCCTGATAATGCAAAGTCTTTTCTTTTGTATACCAATGCCAGCAACAAGTGGTCAGGTGCAGTATTAGCACAAGAACAAGTTGATGTGGAATGAGTAATAGCTTATGTAAGATGTGGATTAACAGGCTCAGAGCAGAATGATGCCTGCTGCAGCTCTTTTAAACTCCAGTTCCTAGCATTGGTATGGGCCGTTACAGAAAAGATCGGTCAATATTTGACTGCTACCCCTTTTACAGTCTTCACAGATAGCAACCCATTAGTGCACTTAAATACACAAGGCTAAAAGCACTAGAACAAAGGTGAGCCTCCAGACTTGTAAACTATCAATTTTCTCTGAAGTACCACTCTGGTAAAGCAAATGCAAATGTGAATGCATTCTCTTGGATGCCTGGACAAGTAGAAACAGAAGTAGATGACACCTCGTTGGAGAATATAGAGATGCCGCCTTTTCTCCAATTACTGGCAGAAATTGTACAAGCTTGTTGTCAAGTTGCTCCAGAGTCAGATATGGAAAGCCGACCTGAAGTGGATGATACAATTGCAGACCAAAAAAGTTTATTGGTGCAATTGCATGACCAGGATCCTACTGTTAATCAGATTAAAACTCTAGTTTCAGCACAGAAATGTCTGACCCAGTGAGAACGGAAAAAGCTAAATCCAGAAGTAATAAAACTATGGAGGCATAGAACCCGGTTGGCTGTAGAAGATAGTCACCTAGTTAAACGAAGTAGAGACCCTACTGCGCATATGGAATTGACCCAAATAATAGTTCCCAGAACTAGCGCATCAGTGGTATTGGAAGCATACCATGGTCACAGGACATTCTGGACACAAGAAAACAGAGGCTGTTGTTAGAAGGATGTTTTATTGGATAGGAATGCGTAGTGATATAGAGAAGTGGTGTGAAGAATGCCCAGCCCGAACTTTGAAATGCAGAAAAAAGAGTAACCAAAAAGCTCCTCTTCACCCCGTAATCAGTAATGCACCATTAGAGCTAGTTGCTCTAGATCACCTGAAGCTGGAACCAAGCACCCGTGGTTACATGTATGTTCTTACTATGGTCGATCACTTCTCAAAAGTTGTGGTTGCCAGTGCAGTTAAAGATCTATCCGCTCGAACTACAGCAGAAACCTAAGATGTTTTGTGCGACCCCTTTGATTATCCAACAAAAATCCTCACAGACTAAGGAATCTCTTTTGAATCTAAGTTTTTTCATGAACTCTGTGCTCTTTATGGAAGTCACAAACTAAAAACTACGGCCCACTATCCCCAAAGTAATGGACTCTGTGAAAGGATCAAGCAAACTTTACTTGAAATGCTACAAGCCTTACGTATAAACGTGCCTACTGGCCAGCTCTTCTTTCTGAACTTACTTACTTATATAATAACACTATACACTGTTATACTGGGTATACACCCCATTATTTAATGTTCAGACACCACGGAAGTCTCCCAATGGACTTAGTATTAGCAGTACCCCTGGATGAAGCCAAAGTCAAACAGCCAACTACGAATTGGGTACAAGAACATAACCAACATCTGCAAGAAGCTGGACAAATTGTAAGCAAGCATATGGAGCAAGTGCGTCAAAGACAAAAAGCAAACTATGACACCAAGGCTAATGCTACACCCTTACTAGTAGGAGGAAGAGTGATGCTAAAAAGAACTCAAAAATGCAGCAAGTTAGCTTCAAAATGGGAATCTGAACCTTAGCTCATTATTGAAATTCCTTATCCAGAGTTACCAGTGTACAAGATTCAGAAAGAAATGGGAAATAATACCAAGATTGTTCACTGAAATCTCCTGAAAGCCTGTACTTTTAGAGATGCTGTTCCAGCAAAAGATAAGGACAGTTCTATGCCAAAGAGGCAGGAGTCCATAAAGGACAGAATGTTGGGACTGGAATCACCCACCAGTTGGTGCAAAGAGCCTTGGATTCACACTTCCAATGTACATTCTTTTTATCATCGAATTGTTGTACCAGAAGTAAATCCTGAAATGCCAGATTTCTTGGAACCAGTATGCATTTTCCTAGAACCCGTACGTTTCCAACCCAGTAGATACCACAGATCTAATGCAGGTGTTCCCCCTAGAAGATACATAATGGAAGCCTCTCAACTTGTCCCGTTGTACCACAGATAGATCTATTCAGATTAATTCCCTAGACACAGTCACTTTAGTTTAGCAAACTTAAAACTTTTGCAGTAGTTATAGATATTTCAAGAATGTTTTATCAGAGTAAGGTTTCATAAAGTGCCAAATGAAATATTAGCAGGTTAAGAAAATGTTGCAAAAACTCTTATAAAATGAATATTTAAGAAATGTTTTATAGAGAGTTTAAGGGAATACATGGGGACATGTATTTTTAGGTGGGTCCAAATCTGTAATGCCCCAACGCTGGGGCATCACAGCAATAATTAGTGGTTTACTATTGCCCCAGGGGTCCCCGTGTTGTGCTGTAGCTTTGGGGCTTCAGGGTGAGGGTCCCTTGTAGTGCCCCTAGAGAAGTGCTAGGCAGGGCTGAGAAAATAAAAAAAAAAAGGTTTTTTCTCTCTTTCTCTGCTGCCTGCCTGCTCCATTCCGCCCCCCCCCCAGAGCAGGAAGTAGGAGAGTGGGCACCCACATGCTAGGACCGCTGTTCCTGGCCAGTGCGTAATGCCCTGTTCAAGTCCATGGCTGTTTATGTGGGCACAAGCTTGGGGGTTCCAGAACCAGAACTCCAAGCATTTTTCAAACAGAGCTTAAGCCGTTTGAAGTAGTTTTCGAGCTGGGCTGTGGAGTGTGAGGTCCTGCGGAGTGCAACGGAGACAGGGATTACCTGATCATTGGTTGAAGCCACCTTGTTGACTTTGCCTGGTGCCTGCTCCAGCCAGTGAAGATCCCTGCTACTGTTCCTGGTGTTCCTTCTGTGCTGTGCGGTCGAGTCCAGTGGTCCGCCCCATAAAGAAAGAGGATCTCTATCTCCTGCTGCAGTGAGCTCTGTATAGCCCTGTTTGTTATTTTTCTGCACCAGTTAAAAGGTTAATTTCAGTTCCTCATTGGCGCCATGGAACAGCCGTGGCGTCAGTCGCTGAGATACCCACATGGTCTCCTGCTGTCTTTTTGCTGCCTGTCTCCAGCTGGGCCAGTTCTGTCTCTCTGCCAGACAGCCTCCCGCCTCCCTGACTGCAGCTCTCTTCACCCCGGCTAGGGTGGTGAGTCAGGTGGCAGCACTAGGAGACGTGCTGACCGCCCAATTGTTAAAAAGAAAATATTAATAAAATGTTTTAGTGCTAATGTGCCGTTGTGGTGTTGGGGAGCCAGGGCCTGCTAAAATGGAGGGCATCTATAGTTGTGGGGCTAGCAACACCCACGGGGAGGGGCCAGGACAGCAAGGCCAGTGAAGAGGCCCATGAATATTAATGAAGAGGGTGGGATTAGGGGCAACGACCCAGTACAGGAGTGACAGCAGGCTCTGTGAGCCTTCAGAAATTTAAAGGGGCCCACCAATTTAAAAAGGCAAGTCAGGCCCAAGGTTTAAAAGGGCTACCAGGCCCAAAGTAAAGCAGGGCACCAAGACCAAATTAAGAGTGGGCACCAGGCCCAAATTAATGAAGGCACCAGGCCCAAGGTAACAAGGGCATAAGGCCTACAGTATTTGGGGCTACCAAGCCCATCATCTTAAAGTGGGCACCAGGTCCAAAGTAATGAGGACACCAGGCCCAGAGTAAAGCAGAGGGAACCAGGCCCAGATTAAGAGTGGACACCACGCCCATGGTAATAAAGGGCCCCAGCCCAGTGGGTTAGGGCAAGCCAGCCCAGGCCTAGTGAGTTAGGGCAAGCCAGCCCCGAGGTAGTAAGGGCAGCCCTGGCCTAGCCAGTTAAAGCAAGCCAGCCCCGAGGTAGTTAGGGTGAGCCCAGGCCTAGCCAGTTAGGGCAAGCCAACCTAGTAGTAAGTAGGGCATACAGGCCCCATAGCAAATAAGGCATTTAGGCCTCTAGTGTTCAGGGCAACTGGCCTAGCAGCAAGTGGTATCCGAGTGTAGTGATTGGGGCATTCATAACAAGGCATTTAGGGGTAGCCAGATCCTATCCAAGAAGACCCTAAAGTGAGAAGAAGGTCCAATCAAGGGTGCTTAGCTCACAATATGCTGTAAAGTGACTGTTAACAACTGTACTGTTTACGCAACTGTTTATTGCTCAAGCATTCTGAAAGACTGTGTAATTGCCAAAAGTACTGAGACTGCTATGTGACATTAGGATTGTGGTTATTTGCCCCTTGCATCTAAACAATTGCCCTGGCATCTGAACAATTGCCCTGTGCATCTGAACAATTGCCCTGTGTATCTGAACAATTGCCCCGTGCATCTGAACAATTGCCCCAAGTAAATAATTGCCCCAAAGTTGATAATGTACCCCTTCCCCAGGCAAATTACCTGGTCACCAGCAGTTGTCTTGATATTGTGAGAAGGTTTGCCTATTAGCTACATTGTTGCCAGCATATGGGAACAGACTCAGTCTTCCACCACACTGATGTTCCATGGTGTCGTCTGCTGTTTTACGTATCCAGAATCAGTCTCTACCCAGAAGAAGATGTCTTCATCATCATTCTTCACCAGAAAGTGTCCGACCATCAGATTGTCTACTCTATCCATGTCGTTCACCAAAGTCATGTTTTTCACAGTTCGTACAAGTCGCACCCGCCATGTCCTCTGTCATACAGTTTGAAGTAACGCTCGACGACATTCAAGCACATCATGACCGCCATGCCAGTGTCATTTCGTTTGGGTTCCTGATCCAGATGTCCCGAAGTTTATCACCCTCCGCAGAAGAGTGTGCACATCCTGGAAGAGCCTGGTCTGCATCCCCTGGTCATTCACCACAAGTCGAGTCCATCGAAGACCAGTGCAGGACACATCCGCGGTTTCATTGTTTTGTTCCAGTCCCTTGTGATGTTCCTTCAGAATCAACCATCTTCACTTCAGATCCTTCTGGTTCCTGATCACATAGGAGATCCATCTTCACCTCAGATCCTTCAAAGTCTTGCTGGCCCTTGGAGTTTTGCAACATCGTCCAGGTCATGGTAGCCCTACATTGGATTCATCACCATGCATCTCCTGGTTCCTCTTCATCCTTGATGGCCCTAGAAGTGGGTTTTGGCTGAGGAATTCTTTGCATCCAGTGTTGAATCCGACAACTTGAAAGTGGGTTCATTCCAGGAACCAGCTTCTCTGGTTCTTCTTTCCGGTCGCCTTGGAGAGAGTGGGTTTTGCTGAGAAACCTATGGTCTGTTTACAAAACCTCTCACCACCCCAGTGGCCTTAACTAGGTCCATGCTGGGAATTACGTCTATGTGTTCTACAGTTCTGTTCTGCTTCTCTTGTAGCTACCAATGGGGATCGATGGTACACATGAAGACTTCAGACAGTTGGACCGTGTTATGATTCTATGGTCATGGTAAATCCAGATACTATGGGAACTGAATAAAATCTGATGTCTGTATAATACTAGTTTTACGTACAGCTTACTGCTAAAAGATCTTAGAGTATAATGGCAATAGGCTGAGGTGCACCTCAAAATATTTTCTGGTAATTATTTTAGCAGTGTGAGATAAAAGCAGTCCTGTTCTCTCTATTGCTTTATTGTTGTTTTGCCTACCCTTCTTGTGACTGTGTCTCCCTACCCACTGGTACTGAATAAATGCCCTGCGGGCATCAAATCTCTTGGACGACTCTTACCTCTCCTTGTCTGGGTAACTTTCATCTATCCACATTAATTCGGACCTTGGTGTTCCACTCATTCCATCATAAGAACAGAGGACCACAATATTGTTTGCCTGTTTCCAAGGGAGGGGACTGAATTTCATTTCCTGTGGCGAAGCACCCTGGCAGTACACTTTTGGAAGGATCCCCATAGGTAGAGGCACTGCGCCACTCGCCCAACCAATTATAACCATGAACCCAGGTGCCCACCTATATTCCCTGAGGCAGCACCACCTGTGGGTGAGTGTGCAGGTAGAAGGGAAGTGGTGGTTACAAAACTGGAGGCACTGCTAGGATTTGAGTTTTTTTCCCAATAATCCTCTATTTATATTGGGAACAGTATGGTACCCCCATCCCAAATTCAGAAGTTACAGTGACTCACATTTCATTGCAAGTTGGTGCAAGGGTGCAGATGTTGAGCCAAAAAAAAGCTATTTTGGTACATATTCCCCGAATTAACCCCAAGGGACTGTGTTGAAAGCATCCGAGGCAGCATAAAATGTTTAGGAAAGGTTATAGAACATGGGATGATTTACAGTTCTGCTCACCAATCCTATAGAGTTTTAATAGAGTGCCGAGAGGATGTTGATCCTTCCAGAGTGCCTGATCAGCTTCCTGCTGATGGAGACCCCACCCTGTGGGTCTTAATTACCCATGCCACCCTGGATCCTCCTGCCAAGGACACTAAGGAACCAAGTAACTTTGAGAAGAAGTTACATTTGCTGCTAGCCACTGAGGGGAAGTCATTTCAAGATATTAGAGCTATATTCCCAGAGTGACCTGACAAAGAAGAAACTCACCGGTGAGCCATGGGTTGGAGGACCTGAGTGGTCTGCTTACTTGATGCCACTTTGTGAACAGTGTAGAAAACTGCATGTTTGTTCTGGTACTATCCCCACGCCCTCTAGTGAAGATGACTATGACAGCTGGATCAGTCATGCTACCCAGATGGCACAAGTATGGAAATGCTCTGATGGTAAGGAATGCAAACACATAGTGGAAAGTTTGAGAGGTATGGCATTGGTGGTCCTCTGATCACTATAAGCCTGCGAACCAGATTGTATTCCTAGTGACCATCTCACCATACTGAGAAGTTCCTATGGAGCAGTTGAGCATATGAAAGATCTCATTTTCCAGCTGGCAGCTACTACCCAGAATGTGGGAGAGAAACTGTCCCATTACATGACCCATGTAGAGATAATGATTAGTGAAATAGTTGAAGCTGGAGGAGCGACCCTTGCACAGGTTACCCAAAGAGACTTGACCAAATTTTACGTGGTGCTGTATATTCATGTTGGACTCTCATAACTTTAAGATTAAAAGAACGCCATGCCAACCCTCCTAACTTCAGACAGCTTCTTGATGAGGTGAGAGAGGAAGAGTCACGAGAAGATATTGCCAATTCTTTGAGAGTGCCAACCAGGAAAGCCTTCCCCTTGCAGCCTCAAGCTGTGAATAACCAAGAACAAACAGATATCTCTGACCTGAAAATGCAGATAAAAGAAGTCAGTGAGTGTGTCAAGGCCATGCAGATGACACAGATTCGTTACCTGCAAGCCAGCTTCTTGCCACCCAGGCATGGATGCCCACTGAACTCTTCCTCTGATTCATGAGTCGGTGCTTGATCTGCAACTGTACCCAGAAGTGAATGGTTCTGTTATCATTGTGGAAAGGATGGACATATTGCATGAGGTTGTGTTAGTCCTGAGAATCAGCAGTTAGTGAACAAAAAACAAGAGAGAAGGCAACAGCTGCAGGGAAATGACAATGTAGCCTGATGAGGGAGCAGCCTGGGACTTTGAGATTGAACAACTCTGTGAAATGGACCAGCCCCAATGCATCTGTCAGAGACAAGTTACCATCTGGACTGATCCCACTCCTACCATCAAGATTTCGGTTGAACGATACCCATGTGACACCGTCCTGGACAGTGGATCACAGGTCACCATCATTTATTGATCTTTTTACCAGAGACATTCAATGCATCTGCCTTTGCAGCTTCTAGCGGGACTTTCTGTGTGGCAGTTGAGCAATGCCAGCTACCCCTATGATGGCTATATCGCTGTGCAAATTGAATTCCCAGGAACTTTTGCTGGAGTCCCTCAAAAGATGGACACTTTAGCCCTAATCTGTCCTGATGCCCAGATATTGGACAAGATCCCGGTGTTGATTGGAATGAATGCCAATATGTCTGGATGTCTGGCTCACTTGTGCCTGCAGAAGGAAGGTGAAAGGATCTGTCAGACTTTACCAATTCAAGCCACTGTGAGTACTGCCCGTCTAGAGAGAGAGACCAAGGTCTGCAGCCAGCTGGAGGTTATTGTTGGAGTCATAAAAAGAGATGTGAAAGATCCTCTGATAGTACCTCCTGGTGCTGAGTGTGTGGTGGAAGGAGCAGTGAATTGCAAGAAGTCACTGTCAGACTAAATTGTTATTGTAGAGTCACCAGGAAGAGGTCTGCCAAATGGTCTAATGGTCCAGTGAGGTGTGCTGCCCGGAAACAACGTGATGGTTAAGAGAGTCAACATCAAGATCAGAAATGAGACTCACAAGGATCTGACAGTGCACTCTGTACAGTACTGACCAACCTGTATGTGGCTGATGTGATCATGGCTACATTCTCACCAGAGAAGACTGCTCGACTGGATGAAAGAGCATTTCATTTCAGGTCCTCTCCTATTCCTGCCAGTGGGAAGAATCAGTTGAAGAAGGAGTTGGTAGACAGAAGTGATGTGTTGTCTTGCCGTGAATGGATTGTGGGTTGTGCAAAAGGAGAAGAGCATTGCATCCACCTACATGGTAATCACCCATTTCATGAAAGATTGAGCAGATTGATGCCTGCAGACATGGAAGATGCTAGGAGACACTTTCAAGAACTCCTAAAAGCAGGTATAATATTTGAATCACGCAGTCCCTACCCCTTGCCCATAGTGGTGGTCCAGAAGAAGAATGGGGCAGTAAGAATGTGTATCGACTATCGCACCCTGAATTAACAGATGGTGGCTGATCAATACACCATGTCTTGAGTGCAAGATGCCTTACATAGTCTCACTGACAGTAGATGGTTTCCTGTCTTAGACTTGTGCAGTGGCTATTACCAGATACCAATGGCTGAGGAAGATAACGAGAAGACTGCATTTATTTTTCCACTGGGATTTTACCAGTTAGAGAGAATGCCTCAAGGAATATCTAGTGCCCCAGCAACATTCCAGTGTTTGTTGCAGAAGGTGGTGGGTGACATGAATCTTTTAGAAGTTTTAGTTTATTTGGATGACATAATAGTGTTTGGGAGAACACTGGAAGAGCATGAAATCCGACTACTCAAGGTACTGGACCGACTGAAGAAACATGGTCTGAAACTCTTGCTGAACAAATGTCAGTTCTGCCAGATGTTGGTGAAGTATGTGAGACATATTGTTTCTGATCAAGGTATCAGTACTGATCCAGAAAAAGTGAAAGTTCTTACCACATGGCCTAGACCCAACAACTTGAAAATGCTTCGGTCCTTCTTACGATTCTGCAGTTACTACCAGAGATTTGTAAAAGACTACTCTACGATGATCAGGCCGTTGTTCAGACTAACTCAAGGATATCCTCAGACTCAGAAGAGCAAATATCTAGGAGTCATGAAGACCTCCCCAAATGAATACTTCAGAACCAATTAACCTTTTGGGGACCAATGGACTGATGAATGTGAGAGTGCATTCCAAGAGATTATTCGCCACCTAACAGAGGCTCCTGTTCTAGCATTTGCTGATTACATAAAGCCATACACTCTGCATATTGATGCCAGCATGGAAGGATTGGGTGCCGTACTCTACCAAGAACACAATAGAGGTATGAGACCCGTTGCCTATGCCAGCCGCAGTATGACTCCTTCTGAAAAGAACTATCCAATCCATAAGTTAGAGCTCCTTGCACTGAAGTGGGCAGTGACTGATCAACTCCATGAGTACCTGAATGGAGCCTGATTCATGGTGCTTATGGACAATAACCCCCCTTATATATGTGCTGACAACTACCAAGATGGATGCCACAGGACATATATGGATCTCTGCCCTATCAGCTTACAATTTCTGTTTTCAATATCATCCTGGGTTAAACAATATAGATGCAGATGCTCTGTCCAGATGCCCCTATAATACTCTTCCCTCAGAGGGGCCCTGGATCTATGTTACAGAAGATGGAGTGAAAGTTGTTTGCCAAATGATGGTGCCTGATGATTGACCTGTCAACACCAACCCAGACCAAGCAGTGGATCTGCTTGGAGTACATCCTGATGTCATACCAGAAGAATACGCATGATTCACCACCATGCACAACACCTCTTTTTTCATTTATCTCCTACAGATTCAAGAAAAGCACAGCGAGCAGATTCTAGTTTACGAGACATTATCTTAGCCAAACAAAGTGGTTTGTCTTCCTCTCAAGTCAAAGCAAACCTGCCAGATGTATCACTTCTCATGAGAGAGTAGGACAAGTTTTCTTTAAAGCATGGACTGTTGTATCATATCTCAAAGACACAAACTCAGTTTCCCAAAGAGCAACTGGTGCTGTCCAAAAAGTATTATTGGATGGTTTTGCAAGCCCTTCATGAAGACATGGGACATTTGGGAATTGATAAGACTTTGGGCCGGGTACAAGACCGCTTCTACTGGCCTCACATGGCTATGGAGGTGGAAAGACACTGCAAAAGCTGTAATAGGTGTATCATCTGTAAAACTACCCAAATGATCAGTGCCTCTTGTGAATCTCTCCAGTAGCTGGCCAATGGACTTGGTCTGTATGTACTTCCTTTCCCCTGAACCTAACCAAAAGGGGATCAGCAGCATTTTAGTAGTAACTGGCCTACCACCTCAGGGTAATAGCAAGATGGGGCAGAAGCACTGCAAGGAGGGGATTCATCTTCCCAGCCCCACCTGACTGCCTAAGGGGCTGAGGGGACCAGGAAGAAAATAAATGTAACTTTTTAAGAACTTTCCAACCCTGCCAATGCCACCAGTGAGTCAGGGAGTAAGGGAGAAGATGGCTGCCGACGGGACTACATGTCCCAGGGTGCTTAGCGGATGAGGACAGATGTTTAGAGACACAGCTCCTTCTGGGGAGTCCATAAAATGGAGCCAGCAACTCAGCTCCTTCCTCTACAATGTACCTCCTGGCCCTAGTGGCCCTCAGAAGGGACCAGGAGGTTGCTAGCTATGCAGCCAAATGCTACCAGCAGTGTGCCAACATTATTTTACAGATTAGAGAAAGTGACTGAACTGAGAGAACTGTTCAATGGCAACCATCTTTGCCGAGGTTGCTGGAGAACAGCATAGGATTCTATTGGTAGCTGCAGTACCTCGAATCAGGATGAAGTGCTCATGAGATGTGTGGACAAATGAGAAGCTGAGTTTTTTTTTGTAAAACATTTTTTATTAAGCATGTGGATAAGTTTACAGTACAGCCAGATTACAGACATTGATAGATTTACAATATTAACATGCCCATCAACTTATTACAGTTCAATGAAATACAGCAGGTAGAGTTAGAGTTACAGAGAGACACACAGAAAGCAATAATTTATAGGTATGTATGCCTGATCAGTACGGAATAAGGTCAGCTTCCACTGCTGACAACCAGAGGCTCCAGATCTCCCAAAACTGCAATACTTTTCCCAGAGCACCCATCTGTTCCCTTTCAAGCATCACGTAAGATTTTACATTTTGCACCCATCTGGTGACGGATGGAGGGGTGGGTGCCATCCACAGTTGTGTAATGTTTCTTCTTGCATTAATAAGTGCAATAGAACAGAGAGGGTTTGATGCCTTGTGACCTGGATGGAAAGGGTCTGCCCCAAGCAGCAGCTCCAGAGCAGATTTAGAAGGGCTATAACCCAGGACACTGGTCATTATATTGTGTACTAAATGCCAAAAGGGAGCAACTTTTGGGCATGTAAGTGCCAGGTGGTTAAAATCCACCCTGTCAGCTATGCATTTAGGGCATTGATGTGACTTAGTAGAATCCAATTCATGCAAGCTCGAAGGGGTTGCACAGGCCCTTTGTAAGAAATACGTCTGGATTTGCTGCAGTTTGTAAGTATGGAAGCATTGTTGGTAGTGGGTACAAACTATAGACTACTCCTTCCGGGTGATAGGCAGTTGGAGATCAACACTCCATTTTTCCCGGCTGGGGTTTTGTTCAAGGGGGAGGGCTCCATGGAGTATATGGTAGTAAATACACTTGGGTTTACTCCCTGGTTGGGGACAGAACACTTCTTCTAAAGGGGAGGAGGGAGTCCACCCGTTTGCAGGGGTGAGAGTGGTTCCACACCACTGACAAATTATCAAGTATAGAAAGAAGTCTCCCACTGGGATATTCCACTCATTGCAAATTTGTATAAAACTTTTCAGCAAGCCCCCATCATATATTTGATTAACTCCATACCCACAACCTTTGGATCTTTATTATGATACATTTTCCTCTAGATTGCATAAAACTGAGTAGACTAAGATTTGGAGAGTTATCTCCCCTATATCTCACATGCCTATGTGCCCAAATCCAAGCACATGAAGTGTTTGCAGTAAAAGGGTTGCTCAGACACACCTCCCCATGTCTCATAGACTACTAACTAGTGTATCATTTTGGAGGTTCCCCGTAACATGTCCTCTTCTAGGCCAAGCCAAGAACAATCTGATCCCAAATTCCAGTGGGGAGGAAGGCCAGTCAGGTCACCCAGTAGTAAGTCCTAAAATTTGGTAACCCAGCTCCACCATCCCCTGACACTTTCTGCAGAATGGCTCTGGAAACCTTGGCTCGGCCCCCTTGCCACAAGAACTTACGAAAAAGTGCATCTAGTTGCTTAAAGTGGGCCTATGGTATTTTAATAGGGAGTGCTTGATAGAAATACAATACCCAAGGCAGGATAGTCATTTTGATTACCCCAATTCTCCCCAATAGGGAGATAGGCAAAGCAACCCATTTCTCACAGTCTTCTATAATCTCTGTCAACAAAGGTTTCAAGTTTAGCTGATATAAAGCACCCACTGATGCTGAAATTAGAACCCCCAGATACCGTAGCTTATGTACCAATTGGAGACCCCTAGCTGGGCTATGAGCTGAGCCCAATTCAAAGAGCCCACAGGCATCAGCTCACTCTTGGAGCATTGGACCTTGTGCTCTGAAATGGCACCAAATGCCTGCATCAGCTGATGGACCATAGGTAGGTCCTCATCAGGGTGCTGCAAATATAGTAGTTGATCATCCGCATACATAGCGATTTTGTGTTCTCTGCTCCAAGCAACCTCTTATCCCCTCATTAGCCCTCAAGGCAGCCCCTAGGGGTTTAAAGAATTGTACGTACAACAAAGGGGATAAAGGGCACCCTTGGAGTGTGCCCTTGCCCAGTACAAAGAGACTAGATAATTCTCCATTAACCAAAACTTATGCCAGTGGGCTATGGTACTGGGCTCTGAACCAGGAACAAGAGGACAGGCCAACCTCCAGTGTACCCAGAGTGTTAAACAGATACCCCCACTCCATGTGGTCAAAAGCATTCTCTGCATCAAGTGCCACCACTGCAGTCCCATGAGATACATAGATATATAGATACATACATAGACAGTGTCGGCAGATAAGGGCCTATGGCCCACCTAGTCTGCCCATTTGAGCTTGTAAGTTCAGTTTGTTTTCCTAGAAGTCTATTTCCCCTTACCCCTGACCTCTAGAATTCCTTTATGTCTATCCCATGCATTCTTAAATCCCGTGATTGTTTCAGCCCCCACCACTTCCTCTGGCAGGGTGTTCCACTTGTCCACCACCCGTTCAGTGAAGAAATTCTTTCTCATGTTTCCTCTGAATCGTCCTCCCTCAACTTCATCCCATGCCCTAGTCCTGAAACATCTTTTTCGCTTAAAAATAGTGTTTTCCTGCACCCTGTTCCTCCTGTGAGATACTTGTATGTCTCTATCATATCCCTCTCTCCTCCTCTCCTCCAGGGAGTACATGTTCAGTTCCTTCAACCTGTCTTCATAGGATTTGTGATGCAACCCCATGCACCATCTTTGTTGCCCTCCTCTGAACCTTCTCTACCCTGTCTATGTCCTTACGTAAGTATGGTCTCCAGAACTGTACACTGTACTCAGGTGGGGCCTCACTAGTGTCTTGTATAGCGAATTATGACCTCCCTTTTCCTGCTGGTGATGCCCTGCCTATACATCCCAGAATCCTATTTGCTTTACCTGATGCCTTGTCACACTGTTTCCCTACCTTGAGGTCATCAGAGATGACAACCCCAAGATCCCTTTCCTGCTTGGTGCATGCTATATCCTCACCCCCAACTGATATATTGTGCCAGGGTTTTTGTGCCCTCATATGCATTATCTTGCACTTCTTTGCATTGAATTTCAACTGCCAAACCCTTGACCATTCTTCAAGTTTCTGCAGGTCCCTCTCATTCTGTCTACACCTCTGGTGTGTCTACTCTGTTACAGAGCTTTGTGTCATCAGCAAACAGTGAAATTCTGCCTTCTAGGTCCTGTGCCATGTCACTGATGAAGATGTTGAATAGGACCGGTCCCAGCACTGATCCCTGTGGTACCCACTGGTCACCTTCCCTCTGTGGAGTGACAGCCATTTACCACCACCCTCTGTGTCCTGCCACCCAGCCAGTTACCTACCCACCACACTACTGTCCTGCCCACACCCATATTCCCCAGTTTGTGTAATAGTCTTCTATGTGGCACAGTGTCAAAGGCCTTGCTGAAGTCCAGATAGGCCATGTCCACTGCCCTCCCTGATCCACCTCCCTAGTCACCCAGTCAAAAATTCAATGAGGTTGGTCTGACATGACCTCCCTGGTGAAACCATGCTGCCTTGGGTCCTGTAGTCCATTGACAACCAGATGTTCCACCAATCTCTCCTTCAGTAGTGCTTCCATGATCTTTCCCACTACCGAGGTGAGGCTGACTGGTCTGTAGTTCCCTGCTTCCTCTTTGTTCCCACTTTTGTATAAGGGGACTACATCTGCTGTCCTCCAGTCTTTGGGTACCTCCCTGTTTCCAGTGATTGGCTGAACAGGATAGCCAGAGGTTCAGCCACCACCTCTCTTAGTTCTTTAAGGACCCTGGGGTGCACCCCATCTGGCCCCATTGCTTTGTCAACTCTTATTACTTCCAGTTCCTTCAGGACCCTTTCTCGTAAAGGGACTTGTGTCCATTTCTGCACCATTCTCACCCCTTGTACTCCCTTCAGACCCATTACCCCCTCTTCCTTAGTAAAGACTGAGCAGAAATACCTGTTCAATATGTCAGCTTTACTGTTGTCATCCTCCACGCTGCTCCCATCCTCCCCTTCAGTCTAACTATCCCTCCCTTGTCCTTCTTTTTTCCTTATGTACCTGTAAAGGTTTTGTCCCTTTAACCACTGATTTTGCAATGTGTTCTTCTGTCTGAGCTTTGGCTTCCTTACTGACTTCCCTGCCTCCCTTTGTTTCTCCTGGTACTTCTCCTATCCCTTCTGCCTGTGTCTTTTGTATTGCCTGAATGCAGTCTTTTTGGCTTTCACTTTCTTTGCTACCTCTTTGGAAAACCATAATGGTCTCCTCTTTCTTTTCTCTTGCTAACCTGCTTAATGCATAATTCTGTTGTTCTTATAATCCCCATTTTAAATACTGCCCACTGTTCCTCAATCCCTGATTCCTGTCCCATTCCCTTAATGCCTCTTTCAAGCATCTCCCATTTTCCAAAGTCTGCCCCTAAAATCCAGGATACGTGTTTTGTGTGGTTTGGTTCTGCTCTTTCTGTGATTTCAAACCACAATGACTGGTGGTCACTGTTACCCAGGTGCTCCCCACTGTTACCCCATCACACTGTCCCTGTTTGTGAGCACAAGGTCCAGTATTGCCTTCTGCCGAGTTGGTTCCATGACCAGTTGCTTGAGGAAGGCACCCTGAAGGAGTCCAGGATAAATCTGCTCCTAGTTGATGCTGCTGCTGGGATGCTCCAGTCCACATCTGGTATATTGAAGTCTCCAACCAGTACTACCACTTGTCAGCCATCCTTTGGATGGCTAGCATCAACTCCTATCTGTTTCTTCCTCCTGGGCTGGTGGTCTATAGACCACACCTGTGCGGATGGCTGGCCCCATTTTCCTTTCCAGCTTAACCCACAGTATCTCTCCCCATTTTGTTCCTCCTGGATCTGTGTGGCCCTTATGTCATTTTTCATACAGTGCCACTCCTCCTCCTTCCTGCCTGCTCTGTCTCTTCTGAATATGTTTGTGGCCAGGTATGGCCATCTCCCAGTCATGGTTATCATTACACCAGGTTTCAGTGATGGCCACAATGTCCAGAGTCTGACTGTACCATGACAGCCGCCAGATCTTCCATCTTGTTGCTAAGGCTCCTGGCATTTGCACACATGGCTTTCCATGATTTGACCTCCTAGACTGCTTCACTGTTCTACTCAGCCCCTTCCTTGGTTGTCATTTATCCCTGGTTCTCCTTGCTGTCTGCCCTTCTGCTGAATTTTGCCCTTTTCTGCTTATCCACCTTTTGGACACTAATCTCCAACTTTTGCAGCTGCTTTGCAGAGATAGCCACTCCTCTGGTTCACTGGTTCCATTACCTAGCTGTGGGGGTGAGCAAGTAGGTACCATCCTTGCTGGCCTGCCACCCCTTTGCTAGTTTAAATGCTTGTCAATGTAGCATTTAAACTTATCATTGAGTGCTTGGATTCCCCTCCAGGATGGATGCAGGCCGTCAGGCTTGAACAAACCTCCATCCCTCCAGATGGGTCCCCAGTCACCAATGAATCCAAACCCTTCCTCACAGCACCAGTTCTTCAACCATGAGTTAAAGTTCCTGGTGCATGCACTCCTATGCTCTCCTTGCCTCTCACAGGTAGTACTTCTGAGAAAGTGACAGAAGTAGCTACTTGCTTGAGACCCCTCCCCAGTTTCCTAAAGATCTAGAGATCTTTTAGTGCGGGCCCACCAGAGTATGATATTAAGCGTGCATCTGATATTATGCTTCCCCATGCGTCCTTTCACAAAGCCAGATTGGTCTAGGTGTACAATGCCCAGGAGCAGCACTTCCAATAGAGACATGAGGGCTTTCACCACAATTTTATAGTTTGCAGTGAGGAGCAATTTTGGTCTATAGGAGGCGCACTCACCAACATCTTTACCCAGTTTTGGCAAGACGGTTATTGTTGCAGACCGTGTGGATGGGGGCAGCTCAACCTTTAGCAAACCTTCCTCAACAGCATTGAAAAGGGGGTCCAAAAGTTGGCTCTCAAGGGCTTTATAGAAGTCGATAGAGAGGCCGTCTGGCCCAGGGGTCTTTCCACTTTTGAGAGATCGCATTGCCTCCTGAATCTCCTGTTTTGTCAGGGGTGTGTCTAGTCTCTCAGCCTTCTCGCCACTAATCTTGTTAAGGAGTATCCCTTCAAAGAAATTGTCATATTCCTCTTGAGAGGGGTTGCACTCAGAGGTATATAGGGATCTATAGAAAGTGCCAAAGACACTACCTATCTCCCTAGTACCTTGCACGAAATTTCCCTGTATGTCTTGAATTTGGCTAATTGTTTTGGCAGTCTCTTTTTGTTTCAATTGCCAGGCCAAGTGCTTCCGTGCCCTGTCCCCATCAAAATAGGCTCCCGAATTGGATAGGAGGATGGTTCTCTCCAATTGTGCACTAGACAAGGTGTTGAACCTCCATTTTAACTTTTGAACAATTGCATAGTGGGCTGGCAAAGGGTTCAACATATGAGCCCTTTCACATGCTGCAATTTTACTTCTGAGGAATTCTAATTCTCTAGTTTCATTCCCTTTAACATGTGAGGCAAAGGAGATAGTTTGCCCTCTCACATAGGCCTTTAAAGCCTCTCATCGGGCAGAGTGTGAGGTATCCCCTCGGTGACTGAATTCTAAAAACTCTTGTAGACGTTTCCTGATATATGAGAGATATTTCTGATTCCTAAGAAGGAGGGGATCAAGCCTCAAAGCTGTAGGCCTGAACGGGGTCCCCGTACCTCAAATAGTAATGTAGTGCATTGCATGGTCAGATACCAGTATGGGCAAGTACCCCACCTCCCTCAGATCTACTATTAGAGCACTGGAGATGAGTAGTCTATCTATACATGCATATGAGTCATGGGCATAGGAGTAGAAGCTATATTTCCTCCCAGAGGGATGAAGGTGCCGCCATGCATCAGTCAGATCAAAGTCAGTTTGCAACGCCTCCAAGGCCTTTGCATTCTGGGATTTTGATACAGTGGTCCTGTTGGACGGTCTAACACCATGTTCAAAACACAATTATAATCCCCCCAACAGCCAGGGACACTCCCATCTGGACATGTCAAGAGCCAGTTTCTGGAAAAAGCTGGGACTTTCCACATTTGGGGCATAAATGGAGCCAAACAAGAATGCATCTTTACCAGGGACATTTACCTTTGCCAGTACATAACAGCCAAGCTGATCTACCAGACTGTCTAAGAGCTGTATCAGTGAACCCCTGGGAATCCAAATGGAGGCCCCTCGGGCTTTAGAGGAAAATGTTGAGGAGACCCAAGTGCCCCCCAAAAAGTCTGCAGTTTTCTGCACCTTAACATGAGAGAAATGCATTTCCTGCAACAATATAACTGATCCTCTGTGCCTACGGTCCTCTACAACAAACTTTTTGTGTTTTATAATAGATTTAAGGCCATTAATGTTCCAGGATATGCATCTGAGATCATCTCCCATTGTGCCATAGCCACCTCAATCCTTTTTCCCATCTGACATACAGTAAGTACGCATCCACATTTTTTCCCCAATTTATCCCCCCAGCCAAAACCTGAAATACTACCCCTCCCATAAGAACTTGACAACAACCCCAAGTATATTGTATAGACAAAAAGGCTTCTAGTTGGGGCCTTGACCTAGCACACACCAATGTCAGCAGTATAAGGTGCAACCAGGGCAATGCCCCACCACTCCCCTTAAGCACACCCAGCAGCATTCCAAAGGACCCATCATTTAACAACCGCCCAACCAGAACTTTCACCTCTCCCCCCATAAGATAAACAGAATTACCCATTCTCTGTCCACCCAGGACTACCCCCCCAGTGAGTAAATTCCAGCCAGAAAGCCCACTGCAAACAAAAGGCAGACATGAAACATTGTGTCAGGTTCAATTGCCATAAGAGAGTGGGGCAACGAGCTAACTGTACCAGACAACAAATGAAACAGCTGAAATTTATAGTGCCATAACATAGCACAACATATTGATATGGCTATAACATTTATGTAGTAAGTACAGAGCAGAACACAAGCAGGCTTCTGCAGGACACAAAGTGTATACTAAACACCCAGAAGATGTAAATGTTCCACTCCATGGTGCCAAGTTAAATGTTCCAAGGAGCGACCACGAATAGAAGGAGATCCAGCCCGCTGCTACCCGTGTCCCCAGACATGGTCGGGCTGGTGTAGAGGACTTGCTCACAAGCACGAGGGGGCCCAGCATCCAAGAGTGGTTGTGCTAATTTCCAGGGCAGCAGAGGGCTTAGTGGGTCATGCATACCAGGGCCCGAGGTAGAGAGGACAGTTTTCAAGCCCCAAATGCCCTCAGACTTGAGAAAGCGTGAGCCAGAGTACATAAATCCTCCACATCGATGCACAAGCCAGACAATTAGGGCTAAGGAGACAATAAATAGGGGCCCTGCTCGGCCTCATAATTAGCCAGTATGAGTATTCCAGGCTTTCCCCTTCTCCATCACAGCAAGCATAATTCAGAAGAGGGATGGGGATCCTTGGCCTCTGAAAGCCCTGTTCAATAGATGCAAACATGGTGCTCCCCGCTGTAACCCGAGTCCCCAGACCCGGTCGGGGGCATATTAAGACAGCAGCCACTATCTCCATCTTAGGCTACCATAGACCCCTCTACCTATGAGGAGGAAATAAGAGTACCAGGAGTAAAGTCAGGGGCTAGAACAATTATAATATAGGCTGCAACCTGCAGAATCGCCAACTTCACAAATAAAATACAAAATAAAGTACCTTACTCTGCATCAGGCAGCATTCTCTCCATTCTGGCCTCCTCCTCCTCCTCCTCCTCCTCCTCGATCCATTTTTCAGCTGATCTGTGGCAAGTAAAATATCGGAGGCTCTGTCCCTGTCGATCCATCCATAACCGAGGTGGGTAAAAGAAGGAGAACTTCCAGCCAAGTTTGTAGAGCCAATTCTTGGCCTGATTGAACTTCTGGCACTTAGCCTGTAGATCTCAGCTGAAATCTTGAAAAATGCAGACTTTAGTGTTTTCAGAGATTATGGGACCCTGTGTTTTGGCCTTCCAAAGTACAGCATTTTTATCACAGTACTGCAGGTATTTAATTAAGCAAAGACATGAGTGGTCTCCTGAGTTGGCGGTGGGCCCACCCGATGGGCACGCTCGATCTCATAGCTCATTGCCTCCTCTGGGAGGCCTAGGTGCTTAATCAGCCACCGGTGTATTTCCACATTGGGGTTCCTCCCCTCTGTCCCCTCAGGCAATCCAATAATCCACAGGTTGGAACACCTGGAGCAATTTTCTTGATCGCCGAGACACTCCCAGAGCTCAGCTATGGTGGAAAGCAGGGTGTTCCTCTCTGCATGAACTCAGCATAGGAGTCCTCCATATTGCTCACCCGCTTTTCCAACTCACAGATTTGTGAGGTATACGTAGTGGTGGTTTCAGTGAGAGTAGTGACTACGGACTGCAGTTGAGTGAACTGGGTATTTAAATTATTGAACCCTGTTTTCAAATCACGCTGCATTTGCAGCAGTATGTCAGGAACTCCTGCAAGTGTCTTTGTTAGCTCCATCATGCTGGAATCTGCCTGCACACTGTCAGGGCAGACACCTGGTGGTGTAGGCCCAAGACCACGAGGATCACTCTCACTTTTTTCGAGAGCTGACGAGCTTCAAACTGCAGTTTTGCTTGTTTATATTTGGATTTTCCAGATGCCATCTGCTCGGTAAGGTAAGAGATTGCCAGATACATAGCCAAAAAGACTCTATGTCAGCTGTTTGATCAAATTAAGAACGTTGCCCCGAGGAGCTGTTCTAGCAAGCTTCCACCATGCTTGCCAGCTAGCCACACCCCCCAAGAAGCTGAGTATTAAACCTGAGGATTCTGAAGTTTACAATTAGTCAGTGTGTCTTTGAATGAGAGTTTGAAGTGAAAAGAAATGATTCTGGACAGCTCCTGCTGCTGTCTGATTAAAAAGCCTGCATTGTGTGCCTTCTGCACAAACAAAGAGCTAGAAGGAGACTTTGCCATTGAAAGTTAGTGAGAAGGTGTTTTTTTTTATCTGCTTCTGCTCCTGTCAGATAGAAGATCCAGCTGTTGGTGCCTTCTGAACAGGTCTAGAACTGGTGACTGAAGATCTTGGTAAATCCCACAGAACTGGGATTTTGCCTCAGCTGATGAACTGGGATATTTGGTGCCACAAATATTCAAAGCCTGCTGAAGAAATTATTTGTCTGCTGTAAAGAGTGAAGTAACCAAAGCAACTGCCTTATTTCCTTACCAGTTCAGAGACTGAGCTTCATGTGAGGACCTATGCTCTGAGGTCCTGCCTGATTGTTTGATCTGCTGCTGCCTACCTACAGTCAAGGTGGGTGAAGACAAGTCTCTCTGTGGAGTGAAGATTGCTTATCTACAGTTGAGGTAAGTGAACACAAGTCCCTCTGTGGGTTGAAGATTTCCTACTGACAGTCGAGGTGGGTGAAGACATGTCCCTCTATAGGATGAAGAGGATCATCGCCTGCATCCAAACCTTTCCTGCCTGTTCTTCCAAGTTGCCTGAAAAAGGGGAGACATCCCCCAACAACCTGCACCTGTTCATCAAAGGTCACGAGTACTGGATTTTTACCCAAACAAATGTTTTTCTAACTGTTCAGCTAGCTAGCTTTTAACCTTACATCTGGACTTCCTGCATGACCTTAGCAATGCCCATAGCAACTAGTACAGCCAGGAATAAAACAGTTTTTCTGCACCCCCTGGTGTGGTTGGTACTGTGCGTTGCAGCACTCCAGCGTTTCACCAGTGCTGCACTCTGCTTTTCCATGTCACAGGCCTGCAACTGCTCAGTGTGTGCACACTAAAATTGAGAGCTCTCACAGGGACTGCGGGGTTAACTGGTGCACCAGTGGGGGGAGTAGAACAGGGGCTGGTAATCCTGGAATGCATAGTACTATTTATGAATGCTAATGTTGTGTAATTTTACTGATTTGCATAGAGTTTAGAATCTGATTATTGAATGCTTTTATTTCCCTTTGCTTCCACTGCTCCCTACCTCTTTTTCCACCCCAAAATAATCCCCTGTTGTTTATTTTCTGAAAACTGTTGCAGCCATTGCATTACTGTGTAGTGCGATATGTCATGCTTAGCATTATAAGTGGGGAGGGGACTGTATACTGTTTACCTTTTTCCAAGAAAGGGGGCTGAATTTCATTTCCTGTGGGGAAGCACTCTGGCAATATGCTATTGGAAGGATCCCCATAGGTGGAGGCACTGCACTATTTGCCCAACCAATTATAACCACGAACCCAGGCACCAACCTATATTCCCTGAGGCAGCACCACCTGTGGGTGGGTGTGCAGGTAGAAGGGAAAAGGTAGTTACACATGGTTGCTACCTTTACATACTAAAAATCTTCAACTAGGCCCTAAAAATACAACTGCCGTAAACAAGAAACAAAACAAATTTATCAAATGTTGTTTCCCTGATCATCACACTCTCCTTAGAAACAAAAACAAATTATAAAAAAAAGAATAGTTCATAGTTTTCATTACAAGAGTTTCTTTGCTGACAATGAAAAATCCTTATTCTATCTTTACCTTCTTATCAGAAAAATCTCTGCCGCTTACCCTGACAGAGATAAAACTGAGGTACTGACTCCACATGAGGCTTTTGCTGTGTATGTGTACAGTATATTGGGAGAGGAACATTCTGCCAGTGGAACTGAGCAGAGTTTTGAATCCCTGTATTCCATGGTAAACATTCTATATTTTTATAAAATAGGTCTAAAAATCAAAGAACCTTAATTGGTTAAAACAGTCAGGTGACCATTCAATATTACAGCATATTGCATAGTCATCCTGGTCCTAAACCACATATCACAATGATCAAATCAGTCCTCCTACAACCAGAACTATCATCCACCAGTCTCCTACAACCAGAACTGATCTTCCATCACAAACATGGCTACTACCTTTACAGTGTGAAAAAACTTCAACTGGGGCCTAAAAATAAAACTACCTTAAATAAAAAATTAAACGAATTAATTAAATGTTGTTTCCCTGATCATCACATACTACTTACACACATAAACAAATGAGAAACATTAAGTATTGTTCATAGCTTTCTTTACAACTGTTTCTTTGCTGACAATGAACAATTATCCCTCTGTCTTTAACTACTCGTCATGGAAATCTCTTCCACTTTCCCTGACAGTGAGTTAATTGGGTCTGTGCCTCTAGAAAAGGCCTTTGTTGTGTTTGTGTATAGTATGTTTGGAGAAGAACATTCTGGCAGTGGAACTGAGTGGAATTTTGAATCCCTGTGTTCCATAGTAAACATTCCATATCTTGAATGTGGGGAAAGAAAGAGGGGAAAAAAAACAGCATTAAGAAAGTAAGCAATAATACTTCATAAACAGAGAAAATGTGGGAAAACACAGTTACATAGGCAGAGGCAGATCCAAACTGCTGAAATACATTACTTGAAGTTTATAAAAATACATACATTTGAATCATACATGGGTATTTTCAGGTGAGATCGATCACTCACACACAAGAAAAAAAAAAAAAAAAAAAGGCAATGTGGCAGATTTGAAGTCTTTTTACATACTTTATTTTTATTCAGAGAGAAAGTATTTTAATAAATGATCCAACAAAGAATACAGAGTCCATCTCGAGAGAAAAAAAGGAGAGATATTGAAAAGTATAAAATACATTTTTGGGGAAGTAAAAAGAAATTCTATCATTATTCTCATATTTATGCTAACAGCATCTGTAACTAATCGTTTTTATTATCTCTGTTTCCCATACTCCAAGCTATAACTTCCCTTTAAAAAGATTATCAAAAGAAATATCTATGTGGCAATAAGAAAAAAATCACTAATAATGAAGCAAGTTGAAAACAAAGTAAATCGCTCAGCAAGTCGATCAGAAAAAAAAAAGAAGATTCATGTTGACACTGGAATATACTTGAGTGTTGTCTACCAGGTCTTCCTCTTCAGAAAGCTCAGAATCCATTTCTGTAGGAAGGGAAATGTTCTTGTCATAGAAAGCTTTAGCTACATCAACATCTTTGAAAAAGTAATCTTTATTCTGAAATGAAACGTTTTGCCTCACAGGGGCTTGCAACACTGCAGTAACCCCTGATTGATTTATTTTTTATTTATTTAGTTTTTGTTAACCGGGTAGGTGCACTAGCCAACAGGTGACTATTTTCAGGCACGACCCGGGAGACACAATTACAGTACAAAATAGGTCAGTTTAATTAACATAATACAGGCAAAGGTACAAGGGTACAAGTACAGACATACAATTTTCAAAGGCAGGCATACGGTTTCAATAGGCAGAGAGTACTGGCAGGAGATCACTTTTGGGGGGGGAGAGAGAGAGGAAAGGGAAGGTAAGGGGGATCTTAGGACGACAAGGGAGGGTGTGAAACTGATGAGAGGTGAAGGGCAATGATCGAAAGGAAGGAAGATAGCAGTTAATCTGCCTTAGCGGTGCTAGGCAGGGATACACAACCGGCTCATGGAATCAAGGGACGCAGAGTGGGGGGATGAATGGCAGGTAGGGGGAAGAGTGTTGCAGAAAACAGGAGGATGAAACCAGAGGTAAGGGCAAGGAGGAGCTGAGGACACAATTTCAAAGTGTAGCATTTAGTGGAAGGCACAAAGGGATCCAATAGCAACGGAGCTGGATCAGGAGAGGCGGCTAGGCTGAAAGCACGTACGGCAAGGAGCGGCGCGATCACGGCTTTAGCGGGAAATGCACTAAGAAGACCCGGAGCTGTGGAACTAAAACTCAGCTGGGCTCAGGGACTCATGCGGTGAAGTATGGCTAGTTACGGCTTATGCGGGAAAAGGCGCTAAAAGGACCCGGGGCTATGGAGCTAGAAATTGGCTGGGCACAGAGATGCATACGGCAAAGTACGGTTAGATAGCAGCAGATAGGGGGAAAGAGTTTGCAGAAAAGCAAGAGGATGAAACCAGAGGGTAGGGGCAAGGAGGAGCTGAGGGACACAATTTCAGGGTGCAGCATTTAGTGGGAAAGGCACAAAGGGATCCAATAGCAACAGAGCAGGATCAGGAGAGGTGGCTGGGCTGAAAGCACGTACGGCAAGGAGCGGTGTGATTACAGCTTTAGCGGGAAAAGGCACTAAGAAGACCCGGGGCTGCGGAACTAAAACTCAGCTGAGCTCAGGGACTCATGCAGCAAGGTACGGCTAGTTACGGCTTTTGCAGGAAAAGGCGCTAAAAGGACCTGGGGCTATGGAACTAGAACTCGGCTGGGCATAGGGACGCATACGGAAAAGTACAGCTAGATACGAGTTGGTGGGAAAGGGGCATAAAGGGGCCCGGGGTTATGGAACTGAGACCAGGTAGGACTGAGGGGGAGAGGAGTGAGATGGGGGCGGAGAGGGAAAGCAAGAGGGACCAGTACCCATTAACAATTAGATACATCTTATGGTTTAGTACTACACAGTAGAACTGACAAAGGATAAAACAAAAGAAGGATTATGTCATAATTACACACAAAGTCAGAAGAGAATAAACAAAGTTGGATATGCAGTATAAAAGGTCAGGATAATGTACATATTACAACATTTAGGCAATTAGGCAGCAATCGTGATTGGACTAGAGTGTCCATATGAGAAGTTTGTAAGCATTACATTGAAAGTGCAGGCAGTCTTGTGGACAGTTCATTAAAGTGCAATCAGACAAACCAAGTGACAGAGCAATCAAGGGGAGGTAGGCTAGTGAGTATATGACAAGGGAGGATTGATTTAGACAGGTTTACAAAGTTTAAGTGGGATCAAAACAAGTGCAATGGTCCATAGAGTGGAAGTACGAGTGAAGTCCCCGCTTGAAGGCTAGGTGTGTTGGAGCACTTCTCAGATCCATAGGCAGTAAGTTCCAGGCGAGAGGAGCAGTGCACCTGAAGGCACCAGCACCCTTGGAGGTACGGCAGTGGGGAACTGATAAAAAAGACTTGTCTGACGACCTCAGGTCACGTGATGGTATTACAGGTTGGAGTAGTTCAGACAGTGTGGCAGGTTTCGACACTCTGATTATGGAGTCTGATAGGCTGCAAAGGTAGTATAGCCTCATGGAGGAAGGGGATAGCCAGCCTAACCCTTTGTAAAGTTGGCAATGGTGCGTCAGACGTGGTGCTTTAGCTGCATATCTACAGACATTGTTGTAGGTGGTGTCCCATTTCTCTAGAACGGTTTTATTTGCCATGGTGAGGATAGGTGCACAATAAGACAGAGTGGGTAATAGGATACCCCTGGCAATAACAAGTTTGGCGGTGGGTGTGAGCATAAAGTTCGTTCTATAGGCAGCACCCAGCTTACAGTTGATATTCTTACACGACTCCTGGATATGCTGCTTCAGGTCAAGATTTTGGTCAAGCTGTATCCCAAGATAGAGGAAAGAACTTACAGTCTCAAGGGTGGATCCACTGATATCAGGAATTGTCAGTGGGGATGTGCAGGTTCTAAGCTTATGATTTGATCCAAGGAGCATGGCCTTGGTTTTGCTAGCATTGAGTATAAGGCGATGAGCTTCAAGCCAGTGCTGTGTAAGGTGGAAGGCTGATGACAGTGTGAAATTCAGGTGAGAGATGTTGCCAGAGTGAGCATATATAACAAGATCATCAGCATAGAGTAGTGAGCTGCCTGACGTTATTATGTTGAGCAGGTTGTTGATAAATAATGAGAAGAGGAGTGGACCGAGAATAGAGCCCTGTGGTACGCCAATATTAATCGTGGTACTGTCCGAGATGGCTGAGTTAAGCTTTACAGCTTGAGACCTGTTGGCAGGTAGCTACTGAACCAGGACGTTACTGGGGTGAGAAGCATAGGTTTTGAGGGTAGCAAGCAGTAGTGGATGATCAACCAGGTCAAAGGCCTTTGTAAGGTCGATGAACACAGCACCTGTTAATTGCCCTCTGTCCATATTTGAGAGAACGTCCGATGTGAATTTGGTCAGAGCAGTTGTAGTACTGTGGTGCTTCCTGAAGCCATGTTGCACTTCACAGAGTGCATTTGTGGAGTCAATAAAATCAGTGACTTGGGTGGCTACTATCTTTTCAAGTATTTTACTCAGTACCGAGAGTATGGCAATGGGTCTATAGTTTGACAAGTCATTTTTGCTCCCTTTTTTGAAAACTGGCGTGATTCTGGCAGCCTTCCAATCTAGGGACAGTACCTGTAGAGAGAGATAAGGTGAAAATCCTGGCAAGTGGGCGGGATATGAGGCGGGCAGCTATTTTCAGGAGTCGAGGTTCCAGGGTGTCAGAGCCTGAGCTAGTGTTCTCAGATATCCACGACAGTAGTTTGCAGACTTGATTTCCAGTAACCCTTTTGAAGTAAAACAATCTTTTAGAGGCAAGTTGTGGATTGGAGTTTATCATGTTAGAGTATGGTTGAGAGTTGTCTGGCAGAGATTTTAAAGAGGACATGATAGCAGATAGGTCTGAGAATTGCTAGTTGAAGGCATTGGCAATGGTGAGGGAGTCATTGCAGTGGACCCCTTTTAGTAGCATGTCCGAGGGGGTGAAGGATTGAGGGGTTCCGAGGAAGGCTTTTATATGATTCCAAAATCTTTGAGGATCATTAGCAGAACTGGTTAAAAGGTCTTGGCAGTATCTGCTCTTCGCAAGCCTGATATGTTTCTTACATTCGTTTCTATGCTGTTTGTAAGCCTGATGATCACAGGGCAGCCCGGTGGATTTGTAATGTTTCCAGAGTTTGTCCCTGAGTTTGAGCTGGAGAAGATCTTTGCTCAGCCACCTAGTTTGTTGCCCCCTGACCCTTCTTTTTATCTTAGGTACATGCCTCCTTTGTACCTCCTCAAACCTGCTGAGGAACACATCCAGGGCAGCCTCAGCACTTGTTGCACTGTAGATGTCGGACCAGTCCATTTTAGATATGTCATTGAGAAATGCTTGTACATCGAGCACTGCAAAGTTGGTAAGGGTGATGAGGCGGGACCGAAGAGCAGGCGACTGACAGGAACGCCAGTGACAGACCGTGGAGGTGGTCTGTCAGAGACTATGCAAGTACAGTGGTTTTGATATATGGTCAGGCCTGTTGGTGAGAACCCAGCCTAATAGCTGCTCCGTCTGGCGTGTTAGTCATTCTCGCATTCTGTTACAAGTTGGTGAAAGTTATATTTTTGGACCAAAGATGCAAGGTTACCTTGATTCGGGCCTAGCCAGTTTAAGTTGACGTCCCCCAACAGGATACATTCATTCAGTTTCACGGATTGAGACACATGTTGTAGTAAGATCTGGAGACCTTTCCAAACCTCCAGTGGGTGGGTTGTACAAACATAGGATGTGCAAGTGTTTGGCTCCTAGGGACAGTGTAGCATGTAGCGATTCACAGCGCATGTGGGGGCCAGGATTTGGAACCGCTTTTATTGAGAGGTGATTTTTGTAATAAATGGCAACTCCCCACCCTTTTGAGCCACTCGATCCTGCCAATGATGGCATACCCAGGTAGGGACGCAGTGGGCATCTAGGATATTGGGTTTGAGCCATGTTTCGGTAAGGCACAGGATGTCAGGGTTAATCAGTTTTGCCCAGGCTTCAAGCTCAGTCAGGTGCCCCACAAGACTCCTAATATTCATATGGGCTAGTAATAGGCCTTTATTAGCTTTGGCTGAGGTTGGTATAGGGATATTATGTGGAGGACCTGGGTTCAACTCGATGTCACCAGCTAGCAGAAGCAGCCTTTGGGCTAGGAACTTAAGTGGGTTTCTAGTGAGAGTGTCACATTTTTTATGTCTAGCCCTATGCTGTAGGTAGTACAGGAGTGACAGGTAGGTACAGCCTTTCTTCAGGAGTGCATGATGTAGAGCGGGAAGGGGGTGACGGTAGGGAAAGGAGAAGATTTGAGAAGAAAAGTCTTTATAGATTCCGCTTGTGATTAGTGACAAGCGCACAGATGGGAGACACATACTTAGATCATACAGGAGACACAGGCAGAAAAAGAAGCCAAGCCGGAGTGATAGATAGTTACATAAGGAGTCATTTTAGTATGGGAAGAGAAGGTAGCAGGGGCACAGGAAAGGAGGAGTATCGGATAGAGCAGTGCCAAGTGTAGCAACGCGATATAGAGAGAAAATACTGGTAGGCCTGGGAAAATACTTTGGAAGGAAAGAAAATAGGATGTTGTGATGCAGGCCAGAAGGCGGGCTTGGTAAAATAAATAACAGAGCCGTTAGTTTGGAAGAAAAGTGAGCTGTCCCTAGTGGAGGCAGAGTATAAGGAGCCAATGGAAAAGTAGACAGTCATAGGACCTCCTGGTGTCTATAAAGCTAAAGGTCAACCAGGGTGGGTGAGGTGGGGAGGGTGGGAAGCCGGTTCAAAGTGCCGGCGGGAAGAGAGCTTCAGGGAGCTGTATTACTCAGCCGCAGTGGCAGTGCTCACAGTCCCTGGGGGTACAAAATAGTAGTCCAAATCCAAAAATATGGAGTGAGAACAGCCGCTTTCTGTGGAGAATGGTACTTGGTGAAGTCTCAAACCCAGCAGGAGAGGGCCAGCAGGATGGAGGTCGAGTTTAAATGTACCTTGCGGGCTTTTGAGCCTTTAGCGGCACAAGGTACCAGGGTGCGGCCGAGCTCCTGGTTCCCTTCCCCGGGTGGCTTGCGGTTGGTGCGGCCCCTGGCAACAGACTTTCTGGAGGGGCGCTTTTGTCTTCAGTGGGGGCCGCTTGTTCAGATCTCAGATTCAAGAAACGTTTCCTTCTCCTCTGTGTTGTCAAACAAAAATCTGGGTATAAATGAATTTTCTGATCTTCATAGATAAAACTTTTCTTTGATCTGGCAACACGTAACATCCTATTTCTTTGATCCAAAGGTGAAAATGTGCAAATAACATATCTTGATAAATTATCCATTGTATTACTAGATTTGGACTACAGTCTGAATACAGACTCAATATCACCTGTTGGTCAGGAGAAAAAGCCACAGTCAGGATTTTTTTAACCTCCGTTTTCAATTCTGTTGCAAACCCAGTCAGCCTCAAGTTCTTCAATAACAGGGTATTCTCCATTTTTTCCAGCTTTGACATATTATTTATTCATGGGAGTAATAATATCTTATGATCTAAAGGTTACCAAACAACGTGAGAAGGCTGTGAGGAGAGCCAGTGAAATGCTGGGGTGCATAATGAGAGGTATCTCCAGCAGAAGGAAGGAGGTGGTGATGCCACTGTATAGAACATTGGTAAGACCTCATCTAGAGTACTGTGTCCAGTTCTGGAGGCCTCATCTCTGGAAGGACATAGATAGAGTAGAAGTGGTTCAGAGAAGGGCTACAAAAATGGTGCAGGGGCTGCACCAAAAGTCATATGAGAGGAAACTGGTGGATCTTAATATGTATTTCTGAGAGGAGAGGAGAGGAGAGGAGAGGAGAGGAGAGGAGAGGAGAGGGGGGGTATGATAGGGACTTTCAAATACCTCAAGGGTGTAAATAAGATACAAGAGTGTAGCATCTTTCAAAAAAGATGTTTAAGAACAAGGGGCCATGATGAAGATAGAGCGACGTAGACTCAGGGGTAACATGAGAAATTATTTTTCATGGAAAGAGTGATGGATACATGGAACAGCCTCTCAGTATGGGCAAAAATGGTAGGAGTAATTCAAAAACACATGGGACAAGGCCGGTACGGTGGTGTAGAGGGTTGAGGTACTGGACACCTTACCTCTCACCACACCTGTGACCTGGGTTTGGGAATGATCTCGGGTCATCATGGTGCCAGCATGCGGGGAGGGCAAGGCAGGATTGAGCATGCTGGCAGGCAGCTCTCCTCTCCAGAGGGTAGTAGGGGTGGGTTGGCACCCCCCCTTAGTTCCGTTCCCACCGGGTGGAGGTCCAGTGGGTAGTGTAGGTGAAGAGGGGGCAGCAAAAGTATTGGGAGGTGGAAGGGGCTGAGCTGACACCATAGGGTGTGATGCATGCTTCCACACGCTTGCATGACTGTGTGCTGGGTCCTCGGGGGGGGGTGGTCAGGAGAAAATCCATAAAAAAGCATATGTGTCCCATTGCCAGTTGGTGGGAGGAGGAGACAGGAACCAAAAAGCTAGTTAAAAAAAACACATGGGACAGACATAAAGGAACTCTAGCGATAAAAAAGAGAGGGTAAGCTGCAGACCTTTTAGGATCTGTGGTATATGAAACAGGTAGGGGAAAATGGCCAGACTAGGTGGGCCAAATGGTCCTTATCTGCCATCAAATTCTATGTTTTCATATCATTCCTATGTGCAGGAGCAGAGTTGAAGCTAGAAAACCTGAGAAATTGTTGAAGGCCAGAGGGCCTAATGTTATGACATCAAGACCTGTGAGCAAGAGGTAAGATGCGGTGAGCCTAGTAAGCATTGATCTCATTACCACTTGGTACTGAGACACTGAGACATGAGTGAGAGGTAAGGTGCATTGGCTGTTCTACCTTAAATGCAATTGGTGCTCATGCTTGGTTACCATGGCCAACCATCTAAGAGGGTATACCCCTCCCCAAGTTACCATTGTACAGGGCACTGTATAAATTGCTGTTCTGCAACCTGTGATCCAGTTGCCTTGTAGCTTTGAGGGGATCAGTGTGTATGTTTGCCATGTAATTGCTACTAGGTTCATATCCAATGCTTACAGGCTCAGGAACTGTAGTTATGAATATGACTGGGCCCTTGGTGTGGCTCTGGTCAGAGCTGAGATCGTTTGTGTATTATTTTGTATTGTACTGTTTTTTAGATATGACTTGTCACCTGTGAAAACGGGCATTTTTTTGCTCATCTGGTTTACAAGTATAAAAAATAAAAATGAAAATGAAATGAAAGATCCCCTGTCACTAACTGGTGTTGTGCACTGTATCCTGCAAATCCTCTGAATTCTGATATTCTTCATGCAAAGTTCTGACTCAAGTGTGGTGCCCCTTGTCCCATGTCACTGCTATAAATATAAAAAAGGTGGACAGAGCTAACATTGAAACACTGAACTGAAGCTGTAGTTTAAAATTAAATAAATCGTTTTCATCCTGAGTTGTCTTGCTAGGACCAGTGTGTTGCAACCAAAATGAAGTCTGTTTTTTGACCAACAAAAGGTGGCATCAATGGTCCCCAGCACTGAGGGAAGAAGAGTGAATCAGGGATGGGGACAACCTTGCAAGTAAGGTTGTGGTAAAAACAAATGAAGTGGAAATGGCAGGACTCCCAGTAGGAATTTCCTTCTACTGTAGGGGCCTTGTCCTTGGTTAAAGAGCAGTTTCACCAGGGTAGTTCATGGAACTTCAATAGATAGCACCCTGGTGGTCACACCTGTATAGTGTGAGGTGGCTAGACCCAACACTGTGAGGCACGGAGTGACTTAAAGTTGTAAATCATCATCTGAATACTCCTAGACATGAGAGATTCCCCCTGGGCTATGGTCTGCCCATTGGGCATGGCTGAAGTGGCCAGTGGGGAGTTGTCACAAAAGCCAGTTGCTATGCTAACTGCATTGGCTGCCAGTCAGACAAAGAATCAATGTTAGGGTTTTTATTTTGACATTAAGAACCCTAAATGCCCTATGTCTAAGCTATCCCCACAATCTTTGGACCCCACCCACACAGGGAGAGTTCTTGTTTCCAGGGACCAAGTGCTCTTATGTGTCCCATCCCACTCTCCTTTGAATTTATCAGGGGAGAGATCTTTTTCTGGTATAGATTTGTCATTTAGAACTCCCTCCCTGTGTAACCCCAACCCCCCTTTTTTGTTACTCAGACAAGGCAACAACCACTTTTGGCAGAAAAGAAAGGTATTACCACTGGCATTAGGGTAATGTCTGGCTCGTGCATCTCAGAGGTCCAGGGTAGAACACAAAACAACATTTCTATTTTACCCAGGTCAGAGAGAGAAGTGCCAGGGCTATGGTGTGTCTCCTATCTACGGGTCCCCAAAAACATCACATGAGTGACTCAGAGATGGATAGTCCGCAACCAGAAATTTGGGATTTTACTGTATGGAGTTTATTCCTAACAAAAGTCTTAACAGAAATGGTGATGGCAACAGGGTTTGTAGCTGTACACATGGATAGCACATTTAGTAGCAGAAAAAAAATTTCCCAACCTCTTTCAGGCAGTACTGACTTCTTACAAGAATGTTTTTTTCCACAGATGACCTGCCCTAAGCAGGGATACATGGTCTTACACACATCCAGCACTATGCAGGGATTCATGGATTTTCTGTACGAGCACCACAAGGTGACTTAAAGTAACACCTTAGATCATTTCTTTTGTAACCAGTTAGGTCTCCTTGCAACCAAAAAGTAAGTGGTCAGTTCACTATGGCCAAAGCTAGACCCTTTCTGCCATTACTTTTAGGAAAACAGGATTCCCTAAGCACACAGGGGATACAAGAGACATCGTACTGCACAAATTTTGTGCCAGGGTCCTAAGTCCCTGTGTGCTAGCCATCGTGGGCTCCTAACAAGGCACCAGTCAACCCCACTTGAACATTGTCCTTGCAACATCTTGTACCCCTCAGGACATCTGTAAAGAACACTTGAAATCTGCAGATCTCACACAAAATCCATATCTATTAGTTTGTACACAGACAGTCTCTACATTCTGGGCAGTTCTAATAGCTCTTACAGTCTTTTGGGGGTTGCCCCAACATACTCACTGAACCTTCATTCCCATTTTTTTGTTCTGTGAAATGTCTTCACCCCCACAGGACTTCACAGGATCTGGTAGCCATCGCATACCAGGAAACTAGCTATTGGTCACTGTGCTATGGCAGAAAACAACAAAATGAGGGTCCTTCCCTCTAGCAAGTGTTCTTTGTATAGAGCACCACTTGCTGTAGAACACTCAGCTAAAACTCTGACTTCAAATTGACTCTATGGAGTCCAGCAACAACACAATATTGTAGCTTATGCTGCTGCGAGAGTTCCAAATTCCATTACATCATCTCCTGCCCCAGCAGAGCTGAGCAGGTGGTGATGTAATGGTTTACAGAAAGCATTTAAAGAAAAACTGTGGAAATACAGGTGCCCCTCCTCAAAAGACTTACCCCCGATTCAGCTTTTATGTGTGAAATCCCATTTTTCATGTGCTGGCACCTACTTAATCTTTATTTCGGAAAGTCTGTGACCCATGAATATGGCAGACTCTGGGGGGATCCATTTACAGTAAAGGTGTGGCACTGCACTGCTCGCTTCAATACAAGTGAGCAGTATGGCGCCACATCTTTGCAGTAAATGGATCCCCCCAGCATCCACCATATTCACAGGTCACGGACTTTTCAAAATAAAGATTAAGTACCAGTGCATGAAAAAGGGGCTTTCATACATAAAACGCTGAATCAGGGGTAAGCCTTTCGGGGGATGGGGATGTCTGTATTTCCACAGTTTTCCTTTAGACCCTCTGACTACCCAGGCTATCTGTTTGATCTAAAACTGATGGGATTCTAGTAACCCCAGGAATGAGCCAGTTACACTCATCACCAACAGACAAGCTTGCTATCTGCAGCAAGGGACTTGCACTGCATCACAGGCCATCCAATCCCAGGGTGCCCTATGTGGAGGGTCTGCAGTCCCCTTCCCTTCTCATGACCAGCACAGGCAGGACACAACAAAGAACTCAAAGGCATGCTGAAGTAAACTTCAGCCACTACTGATAAACTAGCTTAGGGACCCCTCCACAGTGTTCCAATGAACTCCTCCACAAGACAAGACTGTTCAACCCCTCTGGATCAGGACATTAACCTAGCTACCCCATGTCCACTAGGGAAAAGCAGTCTATCACTACACTACCTAAGGGGCAGCCTATAACTTTACACACTTCACATTGCACATTACTTTAGAAACACACATATGACATTGTTATGCATTTCTCAAACCCAAAACTGCACACTTTACATCTGTAATTAAAAATGTTTAAACATTTCTAAATTACACTTTAAAACACATAAAAGACTAGTAAATGTCAGGGCTCTGGCTGAGCCTCAAATCCTCTTCTTTTCTTCTTCCAGCTGCATCTGTAAAAGAAAACCAGCAAGAGAAAACAACAGCAACAAACCTCCCACCACTAGATACAATACAATCCTGAAAACTTGTAAAGGGTTGTTCTACAAAAGGCAGTATAAAAGTACAAAAATAATACATGCTGTCACAAATTCACTCTGGGGGTCAGGACCTCTGATCCCACAGTGCCCAACCTTGTAGTGTAACATGTGAACAGTAGACAAACAGGGTAACTCTCCTGTCTGTCTTGGGTCCAAGCCACTATCAGTCTCGAGTCCTGGGGTCAAACATGAACCCTTTTTCACTAGCACACCCAGGTAACAGGTTCAAATATCACACCCTCTTTGGGAATGCAGTGCAATACTTAACCAAGTGGTCATGCCACCTGGTTCACAATCCCCCTTCTAACTCAATTGAGACCTTGGTATTTTTCTTATCTAGGTGCATGTGGTAACACACCGTAAGCGCTTAACAGTTCTGTCAGAATTGCCAACACTGTCCCAGCATTCACACTCAAAATGACAAAAAGGCTCAGGCAGGATTTCAAGGAAAGCAGAGTTTATTAGAACTGAAAATAGTAAATAAAATAGAAAACATAGAACATATAACATTTATGGTACAGTCATAAAAAGAAAAGGACAAATATAAACAAACTTCCTTTTTACTGAGTAACTGATTCTACCACAGTTTCAATTAGTAAATAATGGTGCTGAAATTATCTATCTTTGGTAGAAGTATTTCTTAAGTGTCCAGAAGTAAAAAACGTATCTTGAAAGTCCAAACACCAGTGTATATATTGTTCCCTCTGCAGCTTGACAATCTAGAGGGGGGAAAAGGTCTCACCCAGCTTGTGAGGTCATAGCTCTGTGGTAATGTTGGCTGTGAGGTCACTCTCATTACTGCATACTGAATTAGTCACAGGCATCTGCATATTGCTAAGCATCCCACTTATATATATATATATATATATACTTTTTAATTATTGAGCCACAGTTTTATGGCAGGTCAGAATTACCCCTTCGATCTTCAGAATGACATCCTGAAATCTATTTCTCCTATCTGTGTGAGAATTTTCACAGGAATCTGTCAGAAGTTGATTTCCTCCTGATAGGTCATACAACACAGTCTGTTATGGCCAGTTTCCTAGTTTCAAAGTAAATGCTGGTTTTACAGTCTGTTACAACCTGGTGTCTAAAGGAAGCTGTTAATTAGATTTTCCACTGGGTCGGGTATAGTACAGATCCTCTCTTTTCACTCTATTCAAAAATCCCACGTGGTTTTGCTGCTTGGCCTGTGTTTCTAAGCAGAAGTCTAAACATGTATTTATCAAAAATATAATACAAATAATAACAAGCAGATGGCTATTGTCACACATATAAACATTTTTTTGGGGGGGAGGCTTTAACTGTCCATCTAAGGATGTAATGTCACGAGGGCACAAGGCACTCCCACACAAGAAAAGTCTTTATAGATGATGGATGAAGCCAGTCCCAGAACTGTTCCTGTAAGCAGGCACAAAGCCTACTGGAAATGTCAAGACCAGATGTCCACTGGACCAAGGTGAGAGGGCATCAAAACTTTAGTACAAACAGAAGAAAATAAAAGCAACTATGATCTACCTGTTCTGAAGTGCAGGCTGACTGTTTTGCATCATCTCTCTCACTGTTTGGGACCTCTTCTCTCCTCAGGCTAAAGACAGGTCTTCAGATCAAATTCTTCTATGGCATCCCTGGATCTGGTTTCTGTTGACCAGAGAAGAAACTGCAGCCATGACCTCTCTCATTGCTCTGGGGGGGGGGTATGCACTTTGACTGTCTGGATCTTCTTTCTTTGGCCAAATGCCTGCTGATTGTTTGGCCCCCTATACCGATGCCACAGTGACTCCCTCATGGCAAAGACCACCACAGCAACAGGAATTGGCCAAAATCTGCCTGTCACTGTGATGGTCTCCACACAGCCAGGGGAATGCCTCACAAGGTGTTTCAGCCCCCCCGGTCCAAATCTGACTCAGAGTTGGAATCCTAGAGACCAGAGGGTGTGGGGGTGGAGCCCCCACATGGGGGGGATTTGGGGCATCCCCGACGCTGCATTGCTGACAGTCAGCAAGACAGCTGTCGCTGTCGGGGATCTCTCCAGAGCCGCTGTTGCTGTGGCATGGTAAAACCATTTGGCCCACCTACCATGGCTTATAGTCTTTTTAGGTTACTTGCACATTGAAATGCAGTGAAGTTAAATTCCATTGGCAAAGTGAACGCAAAGTCTCCCAGAATTAATGGCACGCTCAATCACGTGTGCAGTGGTCACACAAAGACACCAGAATTAATTTGCATCCCCAAAATACTACTATCTTGTGTCCAGAAAATTCCCCAGTGCTGATGAAGTGAAATGAGAGCATAACATGAAATGTGAAGTCTCTCAGAATTAATGGTGCACTCCGTCATGTGAGCAGTGACCACACACAGTCACCAGAATTAATTTGCATTCCCAAAATGCTACTGTCTTGTATCCAGAAAATTCCTCAGTGCTGATGAAGTAAAATGAGAGCATAACAAGAAATGTGAAGTCTCCCAGAATTAATGGCACACTCAGTCATGCATGCAGTGGTCACACACAGTCATCAGAATTAATTTGCATCCCCAAAATGCTACTGTCTTGTGTCCAAAAAATTTCCCAGTGCCGGCGAAGTGAAATGAGAGGGTAACAAAAAATGTAAATTCTCCCAGAATTAATGACACACTCAATCATGAGTGCTATGGTCACACACAGTCACCAGAATTAATTTGCATCCCCAAAATGCTACTGTCTTGTGTCCAGAAAATTCCCCAGTGCTGGCGAAGTGAAATGAGAGGGTAACAAAAAATGCAAAGTCTCTCAGAAATAATGGTGCACTCTGTCATATGAGCAGTGGCCACACACAGTCACCATAATTAATGTGCATCCCCAAAATGCTACTGTCTTGTGTCCAGAAAATTCCCCAATGCCGGCGAAGTGAAATGAGAGCGTAACAAGAAATGCAAAGTCTCCCAGAATTAATGGCATACTGAAAATGCGCAGACAGATTAAGATTGTGCTGTGCACTCAAGAGATGCAGAGTCAGATGCAAAGACACAACAACACCTAATCAGTGCTCACAAGTCACAAATCCAAATCTGGAATAGAATACCTTTTGCCAGTTGGGGGGGGGGTTAGTGCAGGGCAGTAATAGTCCACTACCACTAAAGATACCACCAGCAGTATAAAAAATTCATGCAGTTGTGGTGGATAGCAGATTCACACTGCTGCAATTACTCTGACACAAGAAATGTTGTCTGATTTAATGGTAGCATTGCACACACACTCACACACACACTACAAGTATTGCTAAGCAAATTGAAAACCTTTAGCAATATAACCCAATGTTTTAAACAAACTGAAATTATATGCTGCTACACCACTACAATCAGCAAAAAAATGTCAAGAATTACTAAAAATATTACTGTGTGTACATTAACACAGTTATACAAGAAACATATAACCAAAACAGAAAGACTGCCTTTTTCTCCCAGCTAATCTACTTACACCATAGATACGCCCCTCCTCCAAAGCACACTTCATAGGACACAGACTAACTGTTCTAAATTAACATTCAAAATCCACACACAAACAGTAAACACTCAATGATATGAGCACAGGATGGTTTCCTACAATTGATGTACTAAATGCTGAGCAAAATAATTGGCTCAAAATGGCTTTTTTAACAGCTTTTAGATGATTTGAATTGTATAGCTCTGAGAGGAAACTGTCTATATCTTCCACTATACAGAACTGAAGCTGTGCAGAATAATCTAGAGCTCATGTGATCTGCAATCCCATAAAGCACTACAAATTCACCTTGGAGCTCAATAACAAGGTGAAGTATATTGATTTCAATGTACTTCACCTCAAAATTGGTAGAGAAGTGGTTTGGGGAAGGTGGAATAACGCAGTCATTGGTTTCAATGGACTTTGCATTCCCCATTATGACTCAAAGTACTCCACTTCGCGTTGTGGAGCACGTTGCAGATTCCGTGTTACTTTGTGAATCACTACGCAGAGCGAATTTTGACCACTTTGCCCACCTTTACTGCTGGATCTTCCAAGTACTTTTAGGGGCAGTACCACCAGGAATGAGTACAATTAATGACTGTTCCATCTGGACAGATCATCTTTACTGAGTATACTGTCTCTGCCTTCATGATCAGTTACTGTTAGTGAGTCCAGGTGGAGGGTGTGGCCCCGCCTTCCAAGAATTTACTTTATCTTTGCAATCTTTTTCTCTACTAGATGGTTTACATCCTTTCATCCTACACCAAAGCTCACTTGTAGATGCCCAGGCTTCCTCCAGCAACCATTGTTCTCTCCGGTCTTCAGTTTCCTCCTACATCCACCTTGGCATAAATTGATATTTGACTCCAAACTCCTTCTCATCTCTCCTCCAGATCACTCTCTCCTCTTTGCTGCTCTTTGGCAGATGCAGGCCCTCAGCCTGATTTGGGGGTGGCCCAGGTCTGATGAAACCATGCATCTTTGTTCCACACAGGCAAAACACAGTCCATACTGGTGTCCTCCTTCACCTCTTGCAGACTGGAGCCTCTCCCCTCTGCTAAGGGCTCCAAAAGTGCTACTGCTACATCTGATGGTTCATTCTCACCATCAGACACCTCCACCTCCTCCAGTGCTTCCATGTGGGCCACCCAGGAGCCAGTTACTGTCTCAACCCCTGCAAAGATGCATTTATCACAGTTGCTGGAGGCATGGGCCTCCCATATGAAGAGGTCCTCCAGCACCTCATCTTCCCTGAGCACACCCAGACTCAGACCCTCTGCCCAAGGGTCCACAGGTTCAAATCCTGCTACTGCCAAACCCCTCTCAGCCTCTTCCTTGCCAAAGGGCTACTTGATGTTTGCACCTGTTTGCCTCACTCAGCCACACCCTCAAAAAATTGAGAAAATCTTCTGCTTCCTCCAGCTCACACTGTGTACCAGCCTGTCTTTCACAGCTGTGCTCTGAAGGTCCAAATAGGGGCCAAACAGACACATGGTACAGTCTCTTTGGGAGGGCCAAAAGCCATACTCATGCCAAAATTTCTCCTGCAGTCCTTGTAGTGGGGGATGGCTATTGCATCTCATCCAACTTTTAAACATACTGCTTACACACTAACTGGTTATCCAAGGAGTGCTATATCAAGTGGAGCTCCTACACAACCATACTCCTCTTCAAACTTTCTCAATTCCTGTTATTTCTGTGCCACTGATGTTTTAACATGCAATGGATACTGCATGCCTCCACTTGCCATGTTTAACTCTCTCCAAAACACATCCAGAAAAATTGCTGTTACAGAGAGCATGAATTATCACTGTTTTTCATCACTTTAAGTCTTTCATCAAGCTTGCCCACTTTATTGAGTGACCTGCATTTTGTTTTGCTGCATTGCTGTTATATTTTTGCTGGTGCCACTGCCCTAGCATCGCTGCTGCATTTTCCACTGCGTCACCATGAGATTCACATTGCATTACTCTTTCTCTGTTTGCTTACTCTGAACTGCCCAGAAACATTTTCTGTTCTGGTTATATTTTTCTTGCATGACTGTGTTAATGTACACACAGTAATATTTTCAGTAATTCTTGACATTTTTGTTGCTGACTGTTGTGTTGCACCAGTGCATAATTTCAGTTTGTTTCAAAGATTTGGATTACTGAAGTTTTCAATTTGCTATGCATTACTTGTAGTGTGTGTGTGTGTGAGTGTGTGCGTGATGCATGCCATCAAATCAGACACATTTAATTGTGCCACAGAGTAATTGCAGCAGTGTGAACCTTCTATCCACTGCACCTGCATGATTTTGTACTGCTTTGTGGCATCTTGGTTTTGGACTGTTACTGCAGTGAACTGCACCCCCCAACTGACAAAAGGTATTCTTTTCCAGATTGGATTGTGACTTGTGAGCACTGGTTAAGATGTTGTTGTGACTTTGCGTCTGCATCTCTTCTCGACTGCACAGTTCAGTCTTAATCTGTCTGTGCTTTTGCATCTGTTTAGTGCCCAATCTCCATCTGCAAGCCACAGTTGTTGTTTTTTTTGGGCATTACATCCGCCAGCCCAGACTGAAAGTTCAGAAATGTAAACTTGTTTAGAATTTTCTTAGTGATCCCCCAAAATGCCTGCAAAGAGACATGCAAGCAAAGCTGTTTCTGGCCATGGCACTGCTGCCAGTGGCAAGAATGTCCATGGGTGTGGCAGTATGCAGAAGTGCATAGCTGATGTCAGTAAAGGGATTTGTCTATCAATGTTTTTTACAGTGCAATCTGAAGCTTCTCTCATAGTTGGAGGAGATAATGTTGTCCCAGCTGGTGGTGTTAGTGCAGTTTCTGCTGGCATGAGTATTGCTGCCTCAGGTTCCACTTCTGACCAGTTAACCATTTCAAAAAATATAGTTAAGTCTAAAGCTATGACTGACAGTGTAGATGATGTCATACTCCCCATTAACATCCCCATGGTAGTTGAACATGATTCTGATCCTGGCAATGATAACTCACAATGTAACATTTCTTCCAGTGCTGTTGAGGTCATGCCTTTGCCATCAAATGATTCAGTGTGGCACAAAAATATCGGGTGATGATGATGATGCTGTGGTTAGAACATGTTCTCCACATGACAGCATCCAAGCTGAAAATATGGATGTGGATGATGTTGATGAATATGATGATGATGTCAGTGACCCCTGTTGGGAACTGGAGAAAAAGAAAGTCAAGGTGGCTGTTTCTGGGTCTGTTGGCGTTAAATCCCCCCCATCCTCAAAAAAGTTGTTATTTAGCAGTTCTTGTTGATGATCATGATGATGACCCAGTAATAATCACAGGTATTTATGGTGGTCAGTTGGAGTCCAAGTGTGTCCAGCCTGAAAAATCATGTAGTGCACCCCCCATTTCAGGGGTTAAAAAACCAGAGTCCAATAAGCAGCATCAGGGACATGTTAAAAGTAGGGGATCACAATCCCTTGTTTGGTTTTTTTTATGTTCAAGATGCAAATGATGAATCAGTTGCAATCTGCCAGCTTTGCCATGCTTGTGTGAGTTGAGGTAAAAAGGGGAGTCATCTGGGCATGGGGGGGGGCCAGCATACACATATTAAGAACAGGCACATGGCACTGTGGACCCGGCACCAGATGGCAGCTAATGCCATAGTGGGGCATTCACCCTCATCATCAACCTTACTAAGCATGTTATCCCCTTCCATGAGTGTAAGACCAAGTAGGAATGTCTGCAGTAGCAATGAAATAACACCAGAGAATTACTACAGGCATGATTACTACAAGGGTTTTTTTCTGGGAGCCAAGTATTGGATTGTACCATCTATGTAGTGTTAAGTAGGGTTTATTTTTAATTTAATTTTATTATTTATTTTGGGTGGGTATATAATAGTTAATGAATTTTAGTGGACCATAACGAATGATCTAGCCTAGTATTGTAGTCATTAAATTGTTTTATATTGTTTCTGGGGGTTATTACTGGATTGGGATTTTTAGGAATATTGTTTTTAGATTGCTTAGTTTTGAGTGTTGGGCTAGGCTGTGGACTTATGAGATGTGTCTGCCTGTTACCCCCCGGTCGTGCGCTACTCAGCCTCTGCTCTTCACTCCCTCTGCCCTTTTCATACCCCTCATTTGTTTTTTTTCTATCTACTAATGGTGTCAGGCTTTGGGTATTGCCTGCAGGAGGGGGGAAGGGGTGGGGTGAACAGTGGAGACTGGAGGAGCGGGTCGCTGTCATTAGGGTGGTTAAGCCCAGAAGATGCCCTGGGGTGAAGTGGAGCTTGGAGCATGGCCCATCTTGTTTGGTCCCCATACCCAAGGGCACCATCATTGGTGATGGGCAGGTAGCCAGGGCAGCCCAGGAGTTTTGTCCAACCCGGGCGCTGTTGTGCAATGCCAGATCTGTCCGGAACAAGACTGCTGTGATTTCAGATCTTGTTGGTTCAACAGATCTGGCTTGCATCACCGAGACCTGGCTGGACGATAATGCAGGACCAATACTTGAGGCCGCAATTCCAGCCGGGTATACAGTGATACTTCACCCGAGGTTGGACAGCAGGGTGGGGGGTTGCGGTCTGTTTCAAGACCGAATTGGCACTCACTAGTGTTCCAGTAGAGGAGACCATCTCTTTTGAATGTGCTGTTGTGGCAGGTGTAGGCTATCGAATTGTTCTCATCTACCGTCCAGCCGGTGATGGGAAGCACTTCCTTAAGGAAGTAGCAGACTTCATCATCAACATGACTTTTGAGTCTCCCAGGCTGATGGTCCTGGGTGATTTTAATGCCTGGATTGACGACAAACTCTCACAATTTGGACAACACTTCCTCCGTTAATGGATTCACTGGGCCTAACATAGGCTGTTACCACTGCCACACATAAAGGTGGCCACTCTCTTGATTTGGTCTTCCTCCTGGGGATCTAGGCCTCTGATGTGGGGGTGGAACCAGTTGGTTGGTCTGATCACTACACTGTGAGATTTAATTTTGGCAGCCCACCTCGTAGGCCGACATCTGTGGAAATGGTAAGGTACCGCCCTTTACGGAATATTTCTTCCAATGCCCTTGCTGCGGTCCTTGACCTATCATTGCATACAATTGCAGTGATCCAGAGACATTGGTTGTGGTCTATAATAATGCCATTAACTCTGCCCTGGATTCTATTACTCCAGTTCATGAGCATCCTCTCTCCCTTCGACCTAGGGCTCCATGGTTTGATGGGGCCTTGAGGGAGTTGCAGCGACTTGGACGCAGGTTAGAACGTTGTTGGAGGGAAATCTGGCCTGGATGCCAACCATCTTAGACTGTTAGAACATTATCAATTCTATCAGTCAGAAATTTCTCATAAGAAGGCAGAGTTCCTGTCCGGGGAAATTTCTGCTGCTCAGAACCGACCAGCTCAGCTGTTCAGAACTGTGGACAGATTGTGCAACCCAACCTGTCTACAGCTCCGTAGAGTGTTTTCATAATTACAGTGTGATGAACTTGCTCGGTTCTTTGCTGATAAGGTGGCTGACATTAGGTCAGGGAGCCACTCAACACATTCTATGTGGGCTGCTACTGGTCAGGAGTCAGTCACCACCCCTTCATTTTCCTGGAGTGCCTTCGACTACCCGGAATTCGTGGATGTTATGTGGATTGTCCAAGGGTTGTGCCCTACCTGCTGTAGTTTAGATCCAGGTCCTACCTCCCTAATTTTGGGGTGTGGGGAGTCTATTCTCCTGGTTCTAGCACAGATAGTCTAGTGCTTCCTTGACTTGGGTGAATATTCCTGTTCCTTGAAAGGGTCAGTGGTGACACCCTTGTTGAAGAAAGCTTCTTTGGACCCAGACTGTCTTGCCAACTACAGGCCTATGTCGAACCTCCCCTTTGTGGGGAAGGTGATCAAGAAAGTAGTGGTGGCCCTGTTGGAGAACCACTTGACCATCCATAGCATCTATGAACCTCTCCAATCAAGTTTTCGAAAGAGGCATAGTACCGAGACTGCACTGGTTCGGGTGCTCAATGATCTCCTGATGGCGAGAGACCAGAAAAAACAATCCATTTTGGTACTATTAGATCTGTCATCAGCATTTGACACCATTGACCATGGGGTTCTATTGGAGCGCCTGAGATGTATTTGTGGGCTTTCTGGGACTGTTCTTAGATGGTTCACTTCATGCCTCACTGGAAGAACTCAGAGAGTGGTTTCAGGGTTTTCCTCTGATCCCATCTCTCTGTTTTGTGGGGTTCCTCAGGGCTCTATACTGTCCCCCATGTTGTTTGCAGGTGTACATGCTTCCCCTCAGAGACATTGTGAGATGGTATGGGCTGAGGTTTCATTGTTATGCAGATGATACCCAGCTATACCTGTCCTTTGCACCCAACCAGGAAGGAGCTATCTCATTATTTAACAGCTGCCTCAATGAAATCCAGGATTGGATGAGGTCCAGTTGACTGAAGTTGAATTCTGGGAAGACGGTGGTGATGGTTTTGGATTTGGATCATCTGATATGGGGACCTGTGGCCAGCTCCCCATCTGGATTGTTTTTTGGGGATGTCGAGCTACAGGTCTCTGAATGGGTGCGAGACCTGGGGGTAATAATAGACGCGGGCTGACTCTTCTGTCTCAGGTGTCAGCGGTGGTTAAGTCATCTTTCTACCATCTAAGAAACATCACCAGGATCAAACACCTTGTTCCCGTCCAGTGATCTGTCAACAATAATCCATGCCTTTGTGACCTTGCGCCTAGACCATTGCAACTCACTTTACTTTGGGCTTCCGGGAGTTGATATCCACTGCTTGCAGCTGGTGCAGAATTCAGCAGCACGGTTGTTGGTGGGTACTCCTAGATCTTCTCACATTACACCAGTGCTGCGGGATCTGCACTGGCTCCCAGTTCAGTGGCAGATCACCTTCAAAGTCGGATTACTGACTTTTAAAGCCCTGCATGATCTGGGCCCTGATTACCTGAAAGAACTCCTGATTCCTTACCACCCTGTGAGATCACTCTGCTCAGCCAATGAAGGGTTGCTAGAGGTTCCAAGGGTGACTTTAAAATCTGCTGCGGCCTGTGCTTTTATGTTTGCTGCCCCCTCCCTTTGGAACTCTCTACCCCATCAGATTAAGGAGTGCACGACTGTGGGGAGTTTTAAACAGGCTTTAAAATCTTTCCTTTGGGAAAAAACCTATGGTTGTATTGTTTTCTGATTTGATTTTGTTTGGTTTTATGATGCTGATTCTTGTATTTATATCTTATTGTACTGTGCCTTGAAATTTGAAAGGCGCACAATAAATAGAGTTTATTAATATTATGATTAGGGGAGGATTATGATTTAGAAATCTTGTCAAGTGGTGGTCAGAGTAGCAGTGGTGGTGGTGGGGGTCAATGCAGTATGTTTAGTGCAAGTAGTACATCAACCCCTGTACATAAAATGGGGAAAATAACTTAATTTGTGGACTTGTCACCTATGCACCCCTCTTCATCACACGTCCACACCCCACTCCCAGCCATTCTCAGATCCCAGCCATTTGTCACACACCATGCAAACGTGTAAGTTAGTCCATGCTGGAGAGTGTTTTTGCCCATAACCTCCTGCCTGCCTGAAGCATGTGACGTACATTGTGATGTGTGTGGGCTGACTGTGAATTCTCACGTCACCTTAAAGTGGAATAATGCTGATTGCACAATGTGAAGTCATAATTACAATGTGAAGTGAGGGTTTAAAATGGGCACTCCGCGTAGTGGAAAACTAATATGAAGTGGCTACTCCATGACCACTTTGCAGGCAGAATTTTACTTTGCAGCATCTCTATTTGAGTGTACGCCTTACGCAACAAAGTGTTATGATTAAAAAGAAAATCAAAAATGCTTGTATGATAACAAAATCTTTAAAAGTTATTTCTAACCAAGTGTTAGAAAGTGCATTATTTAAATCATCATCATTGATGAGAGCATTAACTGCGTCTACAGCAGTGGAGATGTTGTTACTGATGTGGATGAGGTGTATGTCTTTCCTGTCTAAAAGGGATTTTAGTGTCAATGTCAATGGGTCTACATGTACATTGAATATGGGTAGATATTGAGATAGAGCAAGCAAATATTCAGGGTCACCATCAATAACATCAGCTTCCACTATGGGAACAGGAGTGATCACTGTGTGTCCTATAACAGCAGTTTGATGAGGAACAAAACAAAAGTTAGGTTGAGTTATTTCATATACCTCCTGACCACAAGTGAATGATTTATGATTTGTGACAATGCATTACTGTCTATCAGAATTTTAAGTCATTTTAACAGTTGGCAACCTCCATTTTTGCAGTTGGACTGGGCAGGTGTAAGATTGATTAGATATTCTTGTAGTTAGCGGATGAACTTACTCCTTGTAAGCCTTGTAGGGTTGATCATCGTTCGCCATTGGTGGTGGTGCTGATTGTGTGTCAGGGGTATCTGTGTCATTATCAGTAATGTCCTGATCCAATGTGAAGGACCAATCAATGCTGTCAGGTGAGTAGCCACAGACTGGCTTGATAATGTCAAAAACATCACAATGACACAAATAATGATAGCTCTTTCTGGCACAGCAATCCGTGTGAGGAGAGATCCATGCATCCAGGATCAGGTGGTAGACCAGGAGAGATGGCAGTTCGATGCATTCTCTGCAGATATCATCGTCAAGGTACCCAATGGAGTGAACTGTAGCTAATTCATCAAATACATCTGTATTTGGATCAAAACATGGTAATAAGACAGTAAAAGATACAAACATGGTGTATGAAATAGTACATTTCTTAGCAGTAATACAGGGTCCTGTATTAGGATACCTGGTAACAAAGCCTAGGTTCCTAGCAGCAGATACAGGTATAGAATTAGATTGAGACATACACATTGCAATGCATGCAGAGGATTTACAATGTGGGTGGTACCATTTAGAAATTCTTCTGTTGTGAATGATATCTGGGATACATCCAGATTCCTGATCATGGAAAAGGTTACTGATGGTGGTTATGACATAAGAGCTATAAGCAGAGCAGAAGAGTTCCCTGCCAATATATTGCTTGTTTGCCTCCTTGTTATTTTGTGCAATGAGTTGGTTTAACTTATCCTTTGTGTCAGTAAATCATTTAGCAATTTTCTTCATGTTGTAAACAGTATATCTTTCTTCCTGACTAAGGCTATCCACACCATGTAACAATAGGTGTATGATGTCATTGATCATACCTAGTTGGAATTTTTGTCAGTAGCAATGTCTGCCCTGTTCCAGATAGACATAGTACTACCAAAGATGCCAGTTAGGGTGCCTGTTGCACAAGTGACATCAGCTGTTTCACACTTCTTTCTCTTGGAGGAATGAGATTTATTTTTAGAATGCTTAGCTCTAGATCTAAATAAACCTAGATGTTCTACAGTGTTGACACCAGCAACTGGGTCTTGTGTATGTGTCTGTTGTGCTGCCAGACTATCATATGACATAGTACTGAAACATTTTGATGTGTTAGTAGCAAAACACATACCAAATTCTATCATATTTCAATGTGTGAGATTAAAAAGAACAGGGATATGCATATATTGCAAATTATTGATAAGGGAACCAGGTGCTGAATTGGCAGTTAGACCACTAGGCCAGGTTCTTGTGGGGGACATTCAAGAAGTTCTGCTTCCATGGGAGGAATAACAGACAAACACATAGCTGCTGATGCCATAGAATTGAGTGCACAGTATTGTTTTGTGGAGTCGTTGGAGAACATCTTGCAATAGGCAGGGTCAACTAGAGCAGTAAGGTTATATAAACCTGAATGTCTATGACTGATCTGATGAGGAGATAAGGATCCATTTGGAGAAATGTTGGCATTTGGCCAACAATGGGAGGTTCCTTTGGACAGGCGGGCCACTGGGAGAGTTTGACCATTAAAATTTGTTTGCTATTCAATTTGTAGGGTAGATTTTTCAGGGGCTACAACCAAGGCTTTGAGGTAGATGTCATTACCTTCCTGAACAGTATTCCATTTGTTTGGGACTGTAATTGATACTGTTTCTGGGGTTGTAGCTGGAGGATGGTCTAGAAGTGGAAAGACGTGATCTACCATGCCTTGGATGTAGGGGATAGCTCCTAAGATGAGGAGAACCAAATGCAAGATAGCCATCTTGCGAGGATACCTGTAAGGAAAAAATGAAAAGTCAGTTGGTACAATTTCACCCAATGGGGTTGGGAAAAGTAATTATACTCCTTTATATAGCTTTAACTGATTTGCATGCAACCATTTGTCAGTAAGTTTCTTGTTTTGCAGAAGTCTAACGTGATAGACTACAGGACTGAGCTTGTTGACAATGGGGTATGGTCCTTCCCATTCATTGGAAAAGGCATGTGTAGGGTACACAAATCTGAGTACCATTACCTGATCTCCAACTTGCCAATCCACTTCTTGTGTGTGTTTGTCAAACTGGATTTTGGACCTTTGCTATGCCTTGCCCATGCAGTGTACGGTGTGCAGTATACAGATGGGTCTTAACAATGTCTTCTTTTAGTTTGGCCACATACTCATCTACAAACACTCTGTCTGAAGTGAGAGTGTTCAGGTCAAACAACAGATGTTCAGGTAATCTCATAGTTCTACCAGTCATCACCTTGAGGGGTGTCAGCTGGGTGGCGGTTGAAGGAGTACCCCTGATTGCCATGTGGATTAAAGACAGCAGAGAATCCCAATCCTTGATATTGTCCTCAATGAATTTGGAAAGCATTTGCTTAATCCATCTGTTGGCTCTTTCTACTTGACCTGAAGATTGGGGTAGTAAGGTATGTGGAACCTCTGGTGTACCCCTAGAAGTTCAAGTGCTTCTTTCATGAACTCACCTGTAAAGCTGGTTCCTTTGTTAGAGTCTACCTTCAGATGTAGGCTGCACCTGGAGAAAATCTGTTCCACCAGGGTTTTGGCAGTAGCTTGTGCAGTACAAGTTTTAGTGGGAAAAGAGTCAACCCACTTAGAGAAAAGATCAGTAACTACAAGTGCATACTTGTTGTTCTGACTGGTATTGGTCAAGGGACCAATGAAGTTGATTTGTATGGCATGCCAAGGGCCAGAATGTCTCTGTGGAAGTAACTTGGCATTATGTTTGGTTGGTATTGGGTTGTTCTGGGCACAAATCAGACAATTGTCAATATAGTGTCTCTGGTGATGCCAGGCCAACAACCAACAGTTTTGAGTCTCTGGAGTGTATTCTCAACTCCTGATGTCTACCAGCAGGGTGTCATGCACCTGGTGGAGAAATTTGGATCTCAGTACTTGAGGGACCACCCACAATTTGTAGGGCAGGTCCTCTGGTTGATACCAGATTAGTTTGTCATCTTGTATGGACTATGGGTAGGTAAGTCTTGTTCAGTTCTTTTGTCAAGGAACTAGAACACCTCTTTGAGTTGTTGTGCAGTGAACAGGTCCAATGGATTAAAGAGTTCTGGTTCTTTCTGATAGCTGCCATGTGGACAGCTGCTAGGGCATCTGGGTGATCCATAATCCAGGTGTACCCCACTGAACATCCTCTTTTGCAAGAGTATCTGCTTTGTCATTGAAGGAATGGTAAGGGTCTGTTTTAGAGTATGCTTTAACCTTGTGGATAAAGAGCTTGTGCTGAAAGAGTTGGGCCAATTTGTGAATATCAATCATAAGTGCTTTATATTTCACTGGTGTGCCTTCAGAAGATGCAAAGGAGTTCTGCCAGAATGATAAGAACTCAGTAAGGGAACAGCAGTCCCAATTAGTCTGCAAAAATGGTGGTGTGCTCAGTACCATGTTGTATGAACTCAAGGGCACAGGCCACAGCTGCCAGTTGCCAGTTCTGCATATTGTGATGATGCCTCACTGCAGTGTTTGGATATTCCAACGGTGCTGCCATTGGGATATACCATGAGCAGCTGAAGTCCAGCTACCTGTTCTCCTTGGTAATATGAGGCTGAGCCATCTGTGAAGACATGACACAGGGAAGTGTCTTTGAGGAACTTGGGAGTAGCGGGAAGAAATGAGCCTGGGTTGGGCAGGTCTGGTGGTTGCAGTGTACAGTCATGTGGTTCTCCTTGGTATAGGAATCAATGGGCCAGAATGGAAGGCATTTTGGCAGGGTGGACCTGGATGTCATGGTCCTGGAGAAGGAGTGACCAGTGAGTGAGTCAGTCGAGTGCTGGGTACTGATCCATCCTTCACTCTGTCTGATAGAAAAAAAGGTTGTGGGGATGTGGTTCGTGTTGATAATGATAGGTGAGTACCCAATGATATACGAGAAATGTTTGATAGCCCAGTAGGTGGACAGAAGGTTCTTTTCACAAAGGCTGTACTTCTGTTGTACTGGTGGCAACATTTGGGATACATATGCAACAGGTCTCATAATACCATTAACTTTCTGAGCAAGGACAGCAGACATAGCAAGCTCTGAGGTGGCTGACTTTAGATGGAACGGCAATGCTGGATTTGGATTCACTAAGGCTGGAGCAGAGGCCAAGGCCTGTTTCAGTGACGTCACACCCTGAGTGTGTTTGAGGCCTCAAGTCCACAGAAGGTCATTTTTCAGAAGCTCATACAGAGGGACAGCCTTCTGTGTAAAGTCACAAATAAAGTTCCTGGAATAGTTAACCATTCCTAGGAAATGTCTGAGAGTTTCCACACTGGTGGGGAGTGACAAATCTTGTAGGCCCTGGAACTTCTTCCAGGCTGAGCTTCTGCCTTTGTTCATTATGGGCATGCCAAGAAAGATGACTTCTATTTGGCAGAGCTGTGCCTATGCAGGGTTGCATTTGACACCTGCCCTCTGCAGGAGGGTCAGTAATTCATCCAAGAGGTCAAAGCGTTGTTCTTGGGTGGCAGTTGCCAGCAAGAGGGTTCAGAAAGGGTTCTGAAAGAACTCTTAAAACTGAAGGTGGACAAAGCAATGGGGCCTGATGGGATTCATCCCAGAATTCTAAAAGAACTAAGGGTAGAACTAGTGACACCACTGACTACCCTTTTTAACAAATCATGGGAGGATGGGGTGGTACTCGAGGACTGGAGGAGGGCAGATATGATTCCCCTTCACAAAAGTGGGAGCAAGGCAGAAGCAGGAAACTATAGACCTGTTAGTTTAACCTCAGTGATAGGGAAAATGATGGAATCACTTCTGAAGGAAAGAATTGTCGAGTATCTAGAGGCCAGAGGGGCACAGGACCCTAGGCAGCATGGATTCACAGCGGAAGGTCATGCCAGATGAATCTGATAGATTTTTTGACTGGGTGACCAAAGTAGTAGATTAGGGAGGGCTGTGGACATGGCCTACCTAGACTTTAGCAAGGCATTTGACACAGTCCCACACAAAAGATTAATATACAAGTTAGCCAGCCTGGGAGTGGGTCCCAAGATGACAGCCTGGGTAAAGAATTGGCTGGAGAATAGGACACAGAGAGTAATAGTAAATGGAGTCCACTCTGAAGAAAGGGGGGTTACTAGTGGGGTACCGTAGGGTTCAGTATTAGGACCGGTCCTCTTCAATGTCTTTATATGTTTACATTGCAGAAGGACTGGAAGGAAAAGTATGTCTCTTTGCAGATGACACTAAGATCTGCAACAGAGTTGATGCACAGGGTGGGGTGGAAAGAATGAGAAGGGACTTGGCAAGGTTAGAGGAATGGTTAAATGTATGGCAGCTTAGATTCAATGCTAAGAAGTGCAAGGTAATGCACCTGGGAAACAAAAACCCAGGGGAAGAGTGCACAGTGGGGGGTGAGATACTAACAACAACAAAAATGGAAAGGGACCTGGGGGTAGTCATATCAGATGACCTAAAGATGGGCAAGCAATGTGAGAGGGCAGCAAGGAGGGCTGGGGGGATACTGGGATGCATAGGGAGAGTCATCACCAGTAGAAAACAGGAAGTTATTATCCCTATGTACAGACAGCTGGTGAGACCCCACCTGGAGTACTGTGTGCAGTTCTGGAGACCCAGTCTCCGCAAAGACATAGACAGGATGGAAGCTGTCCAGAGGAGGGCAACTAAAATGGTGCAGGGTCTGCAACCGGAAGACATATGAAGAGAGACTTAAGGAGCTTAATATGTATAGCCTCGAGGAAAGAAGGAGAGGGGGACATGATAGAAACTTTCAAGTACCTCAAGGAATCAACAAAGTCCAAGAGGGTAGCATCTTTCAAAAAGAGGTGTGCAAGAACAAGAGGGCACAATTTGAAGATGGGGCGGCTCAGAGGTAATTTAAGGAAGTATTTTTTCACAGAGGGTTGTGGATGCATGGAACGGCCTTCTGGAGGAGGTTGTGGAGTCAAAATCAGTGGTGGAATTCAAGCATGCATGGGATAGTCATAAGGCAGTTCTGGGGGGTTGGGGTAGGAAGAAGTAGGCTGCTGGTTAACTAGGATCTGCAGCTTATCCAGTAGGTAGGGAAATGGGCAGACTGGGTGGGCCAAGCGGTTCTTATCTGCCGTCAAATTCTATGTTTCTATGTTTCTATCCACATACTGCAGCATACATTGTGGGGCATAGAACCCCTCCAGGGCATCCATCATATGTAGATGGAAGAGGGAGGGGCTATTGTGAAACCCCTGGGGTGAACAGGTCCATGTGTACTGTCTACCTTCAAAGATGCAGGCAAATTTGTATTGGCTCTTTAGGGCCAAGGGCAGTGACCAGAAACCATTGGAATTGTCAAGAGCGCTGAACCATTTATGGTCAGGGGTCAGCAACTTGAGCTCATCAGGTGCTGAAGCTACTGTAGGTGAACAGCTAGGAGTGACTTGGTTAAGTCTCCTATAGTCAATTGTGAGTCTCCAAGTTCCCATGGGTTTCTTCACTGGCCAAATAGGTGAATTGACAATACAGCCACAAGTCCTGATTACACCTTGTTTGAGGAGTGACTGAATGGTTTCTCTGAGTGATGGTAAGGCCTCATCAGGAAAAGGGTATTGCCTTTGTCTCTCAGGGGCTGGGCCTGGAATCTTGATAACAGTTTGCATTCAGCCACAATCATGCTTGTTTGTGGCAAATGTATCCAGATGCTTCTGCAGAATGGGGAGGAGTCTCTTGAAAAATTCTTGAAAAACGTCATATTCCTTGTCATTAGTGGTTATAGCTGCAACCACGTATGAATCAGAGATCATGACAGTATGGTACTGTCCTTTGATTTGGATCAATAGCATATTCACCAGATCAACCACACAGCCATATGATGCAAGAAAATCAGTTCACATGATGCTAGGATGATCATGCAGTACCATAAGCAGAAAGGTATGGTATGCCTTCAGATTGCCTATAGTCACATATAGGACTATAAATTGATATGTAGATAGCTTTGTGCCTTACATACCTGAGGTGTTGGTCCACCATCTGGTAGACCAAGGAGAGTTTGCTGGGTCATCATCATGTAGTACAGACACAGCCGTGCCTGTATCCAATAACATTGTCAGTTGGCAACCCCCGACCACGGACTTCGGTACAAGGCCTTCCGTTTGTGTCCAATGCCAACTTGTTCACAATACATACTGAGGCACATAATTGTCAATCCATGGTGCAAGCAGCAGGGAGCTCCTGGAGGAGTGGTTGGGCTTGTTCTCATTGGACCTCATCCTTGTGCTGGATGGCTGCTATAAAGGGAGTGGCATCAGGGTTTAGGCCTGCTATGGCCTGGTGCCCCGCAGCTGCCAATACAGTGTGATTTATGCCATGCGGCATAACTGTTTTTTCTGTGGGGAGGATCTGCCCCCACACCCCCCATTGTGGGAGGCTTCTCCCCCCAGACCCACCCTACCAAAGATTCTTGACTCCAGGGGGGGTCCACCTTCAGGACTGCACAAAGACTGAAAAAAATTACATTTCTGGGACCGGGAATCAAACCCGGTCCCAGACGCAGTGCCTGGGTTCCTGCTGCTGTGGCTCTATCCAGTGAACCATGGCAGCTGCTCTGCAGAACCCACTCTCAGCAGAGGTCTTATTCTCTGCTTGGGAGTGTGTGACTGGTGCAATACCATGTACAGCAGTATACTCGGTATTGTACCATTCGCTGCCCTAGACAGCGCTATTATGGGTTAGCTATAATGTTGTATGCTATTAAGTGTACAACTTTATGACCCAGTAGATTCATGACTAACTTTTGCAATATTCTGTTCTACACCCTTTGTAACCTGTTTCTGTATCACTCTATATGCGGCACTCAGTTCACAGTTGTCCCTATGTTCCCTATTCAATTCATCACGTACCTGGTTCAAGTCGCCTTGGAGTCCATCCAAGTTCTCTCGAAGTTGATCGTTAGTTTTACTTAAATCATTCATTTGTAACACTTATCTCTTATCCTGCTTCAAACTTTCACATTCATCTCTCAACATACATATTTTCTGCTAATTACCTTCAGCAGATCAGTGCAAAAGAGTATCTTTCTCATTTCACAAGGACTGAAGTTCAATCTCCAGTTCCTGCTCTTTTCTCAAACTTTCAGTAGCCTGCAATCCCATCTCTTTCTTAAGGGATGAGAATTTCAGTTTGAGGGAGTGAAACCTTGATTAGGAGGCTTCTAAAGCAGCATAGAGAGCCATGACCAATGCCCTTTAGCCTCATTCTTTTTGATTGTTTGTCTTGTCTCTGAGTACTGGGTTGAAATCCTCAGCACAGGATTTTGGATTGACTTGTTCCAGTGTGAAGTCAGTCCATCCTCCATGGGAGGCAAGAAAGTTAGAGATGTCGAGTCTCAAGTCTGTACTTATTTTTGATGTATTGGCCATTGTAGCACAGGTCAGAATCAATGGGGAAGCTCATAATCAGAACCCGTAAGAGGCAGCCATGTCATGTATTGATCCACAACAGGCAAAACTTGCAGACGGGTGGGCTACTGTACTCATGTAGTCTTGTAATTCAGAACTGCTATTGGGTGTGGTGAGTCAGCATCGATCATGCCTAGTAAACAGCCAGACTTTACAAGTTGCTATGGAGGGTGAAATAATGGGAGAGGTGGTGCGGGAGTGCACACCTACTGTTCCCACAAGAAGGGAAATTTTTCAAGCAACAAGTGAAACTTTGCAACATCTAAATCACCAGCACATGGTCGCCAATTTGTTAGGGTGTCTAGCCCTGATCAGATTCTTGGCGATAATTAGAGATACAAAGAAATCACAGACAAGTTGCATATCAGTTATAAACATGTTTATTACTACAAAAGGATATTACAGTTGCCCTAAGCAGTTCTTACCATAAGAAACTGGGAGACAGAGCTTAGCATTCCCCAAAACCCCAAGGAGAGAAGATGGTCTCCGAAGGGAAAATGTAATACATTACATTATACACTATGATAATTACCATGGTTACCAGGAAATAGAAACAATCAAGGTTACATATGATAAGCCCTATTGGCTAAAAGTAAGGTAGTTCCACAGTTGTACATAACACTATACAATATTTGCTGGGTCAGCTATCTCTTAGAACAATGAGAGTATACACAGTATCTGAAAAACACAGAATGTGATGTGATTATACATAAATCCAAAAGGTGGTGGTGCTGACTACATAATATCAGAAGATGACAAAGACATGAATGTCTTGGTTTACTATGTGTAGTTTCCATGAATTAGAGAAAGCAAAGTGTATTACAATTATTACATACCCTGACATCTACTTTTGTATGGTAGATGTCTGTGCCCTATATCTTAATGTAGCTTATGCATATTATGTGTAACATAAGACTTGTGTAAGGTGTACAGTAGGATGCCAATTAGGGAGCAGGGACCTCGCATAACACCCTCTCAAAGGCAACCTTTTCATCTCCCCCAAATCCTGGATGAGCCTCCAATTTTGTAACCCCAACCCCCATTTTTTGTTACTCAGACAAGGCAACAACCAGTCTTGGCAGAAAAGAAAGGTATTACCCCTGGCATGCATATCTCAGAGAACAAGGGGAAGGGGATAGAGCACAAAACAACATTTCTATTTTACCCAGGTAGGGGAGAGAATTGCCAGGGCTATGGTGTGTCTCCTATATGTGGGGCCTCAGAAACATCACACAAGTCACTCAGAGATGGAGCACCCACAACCAGAAATTTGGGATTTTACTGCATGGCTTTTATTCCTGACAAAGTGTTAACAGAAATGGTGGTGCCCCCAGGGCTTGTAGCTGTACAGACAAAAGATTCATTTGGTAGCAGGCAGAAACATTTCCCAACCTCTTTCAGGTAGTACTGACTTCTTACAAGAACTTTCTTTCCACAGACGTGCCCTATGCAAGGATTTATGAACTTACACGCATCCAGCCCTATGCAGGGATACATGGCAGTGTTCCCCATTCATTGTTTTAGTGCGGTAGGCCAGCACTCTATATTTTTTATCCATTACTGATTGAGTTTTACAAAATCCTCCAAAATTGCCTTTTATTGACAACCTTTAGTGCATTACTACTCCATTTTTGATACCAGCACACTATATTTTACTTAACATCCACTTATGTACATGTACAGTGCATATAGGAGGTCCAGAGAAAAATAATGCACCTTTTGACCCGAGCACCACTGCCACCGCCCTATATTTTCAGACAGTGGGGAACACTGCATGGACTTACAAGCTTCACTAGGTGACTTAAGTTAACATCTTAGACCATTCATCTTGTAACCAGTTAGGTCTCCTTGTAAACAAAAGTGAATGGTCAGTTCACTATGGCCAAAGCTAAACTCCCTCTGCCATTACTTTTAGGAAAACAGGATTCCCTATCCACACATGGGCTACATTAGACATCTTACTGCACAAACTTAGTGCTAGGGTCCTGAGTACCTGTAAGCTAGCCATCTTGGGTCCCTAACAAGGCACCAGCCAACCCCATTTGAACAATGTACTTGCAACATCTTGTACCCCTCAGGATACTTGTAAAGAACACTTGAAATCTGCAGATCTCACACAAAATCCATATCTCTAGTTTGTACACACACAGTCTCTACATTCTGGGCAGTTCTGATAGATCTTACAGTCTTTTAAGGATTGCCCTCACTGAACCGTCACTCCCATTCCTCTGTTCTGTGAAACATCTTCACCTCCACTGGGCTTCACAAGATCTGGTAGCTATCATGTCCCAGGAAACCAGCTACTGGTCACTGTACTATGGCAGAAAACAACAACATGAGGGTCCTTCCCTTCAGCAAGTGATCTCTGGGCAAATCACCACTTGCTGTAGAACTCTCAGCTAAAACTCTGACTTCAAACTGACTCACTGAAGTCCAGCAACAGCACAGTACTGTAGCTCATGGTGCTGTGAGAATTCTAAATTCTGTGACATCATCCCCTGCCCCAGCAGAGCTGAGCAGCTGGTGATGTAATGGTTTAAAGAGAGCTTTTAAACCCTCTGACAATTCAGGCTATCTGTCTGATCGAAAACTGATGGGATTCTAGTAACCCCAGGAATGGGCCAGTTACACCAGCAGCTATTACACCTCACCTGGGATCATCCTAAAACACACTGATCAGGCTAAATTATACCTACCCCTTACTATCATCACTCACACAGAGACCCCTAGAGAAAGCTCCATATCAGCGCAGCCAGCTCATTTTAATATTGCTGCTCCTACTGGGCAGAGATGTGAAGTCTAATCCTGGCCCACCTCCAAATTTCAACAGTGGGCCTTTCCTCTTGCCTAAGGGCCTCAAAATCTTCCATGTAAATGTCAGGAGTCTCCTATGCAAGACTGATCACATTAAAACTTGAGCAATCTTAAACTGACTGGACTTCTTGATCCTGACCAAAACCTGTCTGATTGCCTGCGTCCCCTCATCAGCCATCAACAACCCTGGGTAGACATCCCACAGAAAAGGCTAGTCCAAGAGAGGGGGTGGGTTACTCATATACTTCGCTTGCTGCACAGCTTTTCTGTAAATATCCATGAAGCCTCCCCAAAATCATACAAACTAATCATAAGGGTTCTCATCCATCCACTCTCCATTTGACTGCAAATAACAGGCATCTACTGTGCCCCAGTTAAATCTTCTCATGTGGTGCTGGACATACTCCACAAAAAGCTTGACCCTCTACCCAAAGGTGAACATATTGTGCTTGGTGACTTCAATATAAACTAATCTCTATATACCAAGTTACCCTCTTCACCCAACCTCCACTCCAAAATTGAAACCCTGAACTTAAACCAACTGATTTCTTTCCCACCCATTTCAACCCCAGTTCTTTTAATTATGGTATGATTGGCTGGGAGTTGGCAACCCGTCCACAGAGAATCTTGACATTGGGCACCCTACTTTACCTGATATTTTCATTGATCACTGCATCACTTACTGTTTCCAGAAAATTAAACCCACTAAAGCCCCCAAAAAAAAATATACTTAACCAGATAATTCAAAGCTTTCTGCTAAGATAGATTCCTTCAGGACCATCTCACAACCAGCTGGGCCCCGGTCCTCTCCATCACTGATGCAAAAGTGGCCCTGGCTCACTTCTCCTCAACCTTTTTATCCATTTGTGATAAACATACACCACTCAAGCAGTCAGGAGTTTGGGGGTCACCACCTCCCCTGGATAATGCCTGACCTAATTGAATTCTTCCAGTGAAGAGATATGGCCTGGGCCAGACAAAAATCCAGTGGGCTAACCCAGGATGGGAGCTTTTGCCTCCCTCCAACTGCACAAGGAGTATAAGGTTAGCAAAGGCAAACTGCTTCAGAACAAGGTAGCCTCCAATGCCTTTGACACTTCTAAATTCTGGAGGACAGTCAATACCTTAATCAACTCCCCAGTAGTGAGCAATCCTCCTTAATCACTGATGACCGCAACAAATATTTTTCCAGAGGGCCTAGTGCTCTCACTAACCCTCACCACCCAACTCTGCCATATCCATCCACAGGTGGCAAATTCCACCTGCAGGCAATCTCAGCAGATGCAGTCCACAAAGAACTGTTGGTTATAAATAATGCATCCAGCTGTGGATCTGATGACACCCTGACCCAATTTCTCAGAACTGGTGCTCCAGTAATAGCTGTCCTTGTTTCTCATATTTTCAGTTGGTCCTTTCACACCAGATCTTTCCCATGTACCTGGAAGCATGCAATGGTGGTACTGATCCATAAAGGTGGCCCAGCTGACTCTCCCTCCAACTATTGCTCGATTTCACTTTTATCAATCCTATCCAGAACTCCTGAGAGGTCTGTCAACAGGCAGTTATTCAGCTGTTATGTGGAATCCAACCTCCTAAACAGCATTTCAATCTGGCTTCTGCCCCAACCACTCAGTCTTAACCTCCCTTCTTAGAATCACAGACCATGTACACTCTAACTCAGACAAGGACTGAGCATAGGGGCCATATTTATAGACTCTGCAATGGCATTTGACACTGTGGACCACCCTCATCTCCTACTCAGACTAGCAGACTCTGGTATCTCCCCAACAGTCTTGTCTTGGTTCTATTCCTAGCATGATAACTGCACTCAGTCCATCAAATTAGGCCTGAACACCTCTCCCACCCAATCTGCCTCCCTCTGAGTCCCCCAAGGTTTGATTCTGGGGCTCCTGCTCCTTACTATATTTATCAATGACCTTCCACTGTCCATCTCAGCCAGCAGCAGACACATACAGTATATGCTGATGATACCATTATTTATGCATGAGGTCTGCTGCCTCCTCAATTGAGGTGTCCCTCCACCAGAACTTCACAGCAATCTAATAGTGGTTCACTGACAGCCATCTTGTTATGAATCAATAGAAGACAGTGTCCCTGCTGTTTGGCCCCAAGCATTGGATCAGCTCCACCTCCACCCCCCTGACCTTATGCTCCCTGGATGGGGCCTGTCTGGGCTTGAGTTCCACCTACAAGTACCTGGCCTCCACTTGAATCAACACCTTGATACACCAAGCACATTTCTGAGACAATAGCTAAGTCCTTCACTAAGCTTGATGCCCTTAACCATGTAAAGAACTGTCTCTAACAACAAGTGAGGAAACAGATAGTGGAACAATCAGTCCTTCCCCTTCTGGACTATGGAGACATAGTTTACTCAAGCACAAACTCCACCTCCCTTCTCAAAATTACCACTTTGTTCAGTGCACTGGGCAGATTAACACTGGGTCCCCCCCCCCATATGCATCACTTACTATGTAGAAAAAATTGGGCTGGATCCCTCTCCATTCAAGACAGATAATGCTCAATGTTCTTGTGGGAGCAAACTACTGGACTAGCAAGCTACCCAAATACATATCTGATTTATTATCTCCATCTGCAAACCCAGCCTACTCACGCAGGTCTGATGTAAGTTGACATTTCCACATTCCTCTTTTACAAGTGCAACCTAGGCCAAGCCTCCATTAACTACAGGCTCCCCAACATCTGGAATAATTTACCCTCTAATGTCACTTTCCGTTCCTCCCTCAAATCTAGCAAGGCAATGGTCAAGTCCTACTTCAAATTCCCAGTGACCTGCTCTCACTGTAAGGCTTGCCCCCTTCCATGTTTAGGAATTCCCCACTCCCACCACAAAGTTCCGCAGTCCTCTCCTGGCAGGGATCAGGAGACACACTTTGTTTCTGCCATGTGAACTGTTTGATTCTTTGTTGCTTTCCAATATGTTTGCTGTCTGGAATGGTATCATATGCTCTCTGTTATGGAAATTGTTTGGCATTATACTGTTTGCTCTTTGTTTTTTGTGCCTTGATATTCCTCCCCCCAACCCCCCTGTCACAACTGGACAATTTCCCCCATGATAAATAATGAAAAGATTCAATTCCTATTGTAGGTCGATGATGCTATTGTACTCTCGCAAACCTTGCTGTGCTTGAGAAGAGGTGTAACAAGCCTTCTGAATTCATTGAGCAAATTAGATCTTAAAATGACTGTAGAAAAATTGAAAATAATATATTTTGGTAAAAAAAAGATTATCAAAGAAGGTCTGGGAGATAAATTGTAAAATAAATAGAGGAAGTAAAAGAATATAGATACCTTGGAGTTATATTTGAAAGTAATATGTCATGGAACGTAGATTTGTCTGAGGTAAAAAATAAATTCTGCAGCTCAATGAATTTGATTAGTGCATTTGCAAACAAGTTCGCAAACAACTCCGTTGCAGCCCTTAAAAAGACCTTCGAAGCAAAGACTGTTAGCCAGACTTTAGATGGAAGAGAAGTGTAGGGTTTATTTGTTAATGAATCAAAAACAGAGACCATACAGAATACATTTTTGAGAACTGTTTTAGAGTTGCCAAGGGACTGTCCGACAGCATTTATGAGATTGGAAGCTGGCCTAAGCCCATTGAGTTCCAGAATCAAAATTAGGGCAATTAATTATTGGAAAAAAGTAATGAACATGGCCAATGATAGATAGACTGCCAAAACTATGCTGGACAGACTATTTGGCATGATTACAGGTTGGAACTATACCTGTAACATGGTTCTATGTATTAAATCTGGCTTTAAAAAGAATGGGTCTGGAAGACATTTAGTCTTGTAGGGCAGTGAGTAATGCAAACTTGTATGCAACTGAAGCTGTCTAGAAAACTAATTTTATTGAAATCCAGAATGATCTGGCCAAGATACAAGAGGCAGATATGCAAGAACTCTAGTATAAAATGAAATGGAGAAATCAAATATTATTTAACACATTGTGAGATTAAATGGCATAGAAATATGTTGTGCAATTTAAGATTAAGAAAGTCTGGGAATAATAAACTTGCAGTATAAGAGATGGTGGGGACAATTTGGTAATAAACCGGTCTGTATTAGAGTGTGATGAACTGACTATTGAAAGAATGAAATGGTTAACTCCACTGATACAATCCTGTAACTCAAAAAGTATGTATATCTGTATGAAATATCTACTATGTCTGGATAAAATTATGGGGATTTACGGTCTGGCAATGTTCATAAGTAAGTTGAAATCATGAGGGATATATTTTTGTGAAAATTAGGGCATTCTGCACTTTATGTGACATGATCTTGTGAAAGGTATTTTGTATTTATTGTGTTTTTATGTTTTGTAAAGTGATGTAATAAATTGTGAACTTTTTATACGTCTAAAAAAACTGGAAAAAAGCTTTGGGCTTTCTATGGTTACCTTGTAAACTGTGTTTTAAATAAAATAAACTCTTTATCTGATTTGATGAGAACTATCTTTAGATAAATGCTAGTACGTGACTTACCATCACCAACACTGGCCCTAGCACTTACCATTCTTTCTAGTCATTTTAGGTTTACTGGCTTCTCTAACTGCTGTACTGTAAATTTATATTGTCTCTTTCATAATTGTACTCTCTTCTGGGTCTTTGGAAGGTTGCTATAGAAAATAACCTCAATCTGACCAAGTCTCACCTAACCTAACCTAACCTAACCTATTCCTAATGGTTCCCTTACATATGTGTCATTTTTCTGTCTCAGTTCTTTTAGCTTAGGGTGTGGAGTTTGTTTCGCCAAACAAATCATTCTTTGAAGCTCTGTCTCCTATGTAAACAACAAGACATGAGAGTGTGTTGCTTGCCTGTTGTTGCATAGTAAGGCACAACATGCATGCTCCAAGTGCCTTCAGCACCTGGAAATGTATTATCCCCAAACAACCAACTACATGGAATGCCTTATTGCAGTTTAAAATGGGTAGACTGTGAATATTATTTCATTTTTTAAATTTGTTTACATGCATAAGAAGGGGATTGTGAGAGGAAAGAATGTTTAATTGTTGGTTTGTTTAAAAATGTAAGGAAGATTTATTTTTGTGGGCCTTGCAGAAGGTTTTCAGTGCTTAAAGGTGTCAGTCATATTTGTGATGACAATCAGGGATGAGTGAAGTGAATCATAAATTCTGTATGGGATTTGCCCAAATACCAATTTCCATTGCCTGAACATGTTCCCACCTGTGCATTTCTGGAAATTAACATATGGTCTTGGAACTTATTTAGCCAATCAGGAAGCAGGAAATTTCCAATTCATTTCATAATGAATGTGTAGGTCCACATCCATCTCTAAAAACTTCACAGATACACTGAATTCCTAATCTCTGTGTTCTGCTTGGCTCACGGACTGTCATTATTCTACAGACAACTGACTGTTGGTGTAAAAAAAAATGCTGGAGCAATTCTTAGTTTTGGAAGCAGTGTTGAAGGTGCTCATCTTTTAATCATTATTTGATTTAAAAACACTTGGTGGGTTTTACATAGCAATAAGGCCTCTTTGTATTGGGTTTCATCTCAGTAATGGCTCCCTGAGCTGGTTTTGGAGTTATTTGGCTGAGAGATATCAATCAGTGAAAATTAGAGGGTTCCTTTCCATCGTCAATAAGGTATCATGTAGAGTACCACTTGACTCCATTTTATGATCACTATTATTCTGTTTATCAGATTTTTCCCATGTATGAGTTCATCAGCTAAAATATTAGTCTAGGCAGATAATGTGATTTTATATCTCCATTCTAAATCAGTGGAGATGATCAGTCAGAAGCCTGAGGAGAACATTAATAAGACCATGAAATAGATATTTAAGAACCCACTAAAATTAAATAGAAGTAAAACAAAAAGTATGTTGCTTGGTGCATCCTCTAGTGTCAGGGTCAGATGCCTTCAATCCGCCCTAAAGGTGTCCATTAGCAAAGTATAAATACTCAAACAAATGACAACTTTCAAATACCTAGGTGTGCACCTGGATATTGCTCTGAACTACCACTCTCATCATAATTTGCTTACAACCAAAACACATAAAAAAAGGGAGTCTTGTATAGGCTCAAGAATTTTCTGGCAAGCGACTCCAGGCAGCAATTGCACAAATGAACCTTCTTCCTAGTCAGAATTATGTTGATAATGTTCAGATCACAAAAAACATATGTTGAAGGTGGTGGAGGTAAAAATAGTAAGGAGATTCAAGCATGTGTGGGATAGAAATAGGGAAATATTAGGAAATGGGCAGGGAGGGTCACCGGAGACCAATTACAATCGGGGACAGACTAAGCAGGGACCATCTGGGCACAGAAACATATGAACATACAAAAATGCTAGCAGAAGCTGGCCTTACGGTCTGTCGAGTCTGCTTGATTGTGCAGCTAGCCCCTGAAATGCAGCTGCCCCACCCTCACCACCCCTCTTCATCACAATCCCCCCATCACCAGTCCCAACCCCTCTTAAAGCCACCCACCATTCTATAGGATACCACATCATTGGGTAGAGCATTCCACCTGTCCACCACCTGTTCAGTGAATAAATTTCTCTTGATTTCCCTCTTGAATCTTCCCCCCTCCAATCTCAGTTGATGCCCTCTCACATCCCTCCCTCTTCTAAGCCTGAAAATCCCATCTATATTAGCCTTATTTATCCCTTTAAGGTATTTAAAGGTTTCAGTCATATCCCCCATCCCTCCTCTCCTCCAGGGAGTACATGTTCAGCTCACCCAATCTATCCCTGTAGGACTTTCCCTCCAATCTCTGGATCATCTTGGTCATCCTACGTTGTACCCCCTCCAACAATTTGATGTCCTTTTTCAGGAATGGGCACCAATACTGCATGCAGTACTCCAGGTGTGGCCTGACCAAAGATCTGTATAAGGGAAGGATCGCCTCCCTATTTCTGGAGGTGATTCCCCTCGCTAGACACCTCAGCATCCTGTTGGCTTTTGCTGCTGCATTTCTGCACTGAGCTGAGTTGTTCATGCTGCCCATTATAAGCATCCCCAGATCCTCTTCCTCCTCTGTGCTTTCCAGCTGCAGCCCTCTCAGCTGATATCTTATGCCCTGGTTCCTAGCTCTGAAATGCAGTACCTTGCACTTCTTGGTGTTGAACCCCAGCTGTCATGTTTCCAGCCACTCCTGTGGTTTGGTCAGGTCCTCCTGCAACCCCTTCCACCCTTCAATGTAATCTACCACAGCTCCCATCTTTGTATTGTCAGCGAACTAACTGATCCTACTCTGGATCCCATGTGAGATATCAGCTATGTATATCCCAAACAGCACTGGTCCCAGTACCGATTCCTGAGGCACCCCGCTCATCACTTCTCCTGGTGATGAGAGTTCCCCCACCACCACCCCCCTCTGCTACCTTCTGTTCAGCCAGTTGACAATCCATCTGACCATCTTTGTTCCCATTCCTATGTATTCCAGCTTCGCCTCCCATGTGGCATGGAATCAAAGGCCTTGCTGAAGTCCAAATGCAGGACATCCACCGCATGGTCCCTGTCCAGCAGCCTGGTTGCCCAGTTGTAATACTCAATTAGATTTGTCTGCCAGGATCTGCCCAAGACAAACCCGTATTGTTAGAATCTGATGTCAAATAAGAGCCACTTGACTCACCCAGTCTGCTCATTTTTCTCCACCATAAGTGTCACTGCAGGCCCTACTTGATCTCTGACTCCCCCCACTTTCTTTCCACTAAGATTTCATGATGCCTGTCCTATGCATTCTTGAACTCCACCACTGTCCCCCAACTCCACAGGAAGACTGTTTCAGGCATTCGCCACTGTTTCCATGAAGAAATACTTCCTCACATCACTCCTGAATCTACCCCCCTCCTGCTTCATTGAATGCTACCTTGTTTGTGAAAGTCTTTTTTTCTGAAAGATACCCCCCCCTCCTGTACCTTCTTTACTCTGTGAGGTATTTATAAGTCTCTATCGTATCACCCCTCTCCCTCTCCTCTTCCAGAGTGTACATATTGAGGTTCCTTACTTTAGTCTCTCCTCATAGGGCTTCTGATGCAAACCCTGTGTAATTTTAGTTGCCCTCCTCTGGACAGCCTCCACTTTGTCTATGCCTTTCTGGAGATGTGGTCTCCAGAACTGGACACAGTACTCCAGGTGGGGGTCTCACTAGTGATCTATACAGAGGCAATACCACCTCCCTCTTTCTGTTGGTGATAACTTTTCCTATGCACCCAGCATCCCACTAGCCCACCCATCTGCCTTGCCACCTTTGGGTCATCAGATATGATTATCCCCCAGGTCACAATCCTGTTTGGTGACCATCACTACCTCTCCACCCATTTTGTACTCTGTCCCTGGGTTTGTGCCTTAAGTGCATAATTGTGCACTTTTTCACATTAAAGCTCAGCTGCTAAATCCGTGACTACTCCTTATGTTTTCTCAGGTCTCTGCTCATTCTTTCTAGACCCCAAAGTGTCCACCCTATTACCAATTCTGGTGTCATCTGCAAAGAATCAGAATTTCCCTTCCAGCTCCTCTGCAATTTCACTTATAAACACTTTAAAGAGGACTGGTCCCATTATGATTCCTAAGGTACCCCGCTGGTCACCCTCCCTTCCCTGGAGTGAACTCCATTTACTACCACCCTCTGCTGCCTGTCATCTAACCAATTTTTCACCTAGTTTACCATTTTTGGACCCACCCCATAGCTGCCCAACTTCCTTATGAGTCTTCTATATGAAACAGTATTGAAAGCCTTACTGAATTCAATGTAAGCCATGTCTGCCACTCCACCCTGATCTAATTCCCTGGTCACCCAGTCAAAGAAATCAATCAGATTAATTTGACATGACACTAACCCCTCCACCACAAACCATGAATCCATGTTGCCTTGGGTCTTGAAATCCATTAGAATCAAAATGTTCCATGATCCTTTCCTTCAAGAGTGATTCCATTAACTTTCCCACCACTGATTTTATTTGTTTATTTATGCTAGCTGTTTTTAACTTTAAGATTTGAAATGTTTGGCTTGTTTTTAAATTTTGTATGGCACCTTGGTTTTTTGAAAGGTGCCATAGAAATAAAGTTTATTATTATTATTATTATTACTGATGTCAGGCTGACTGGCCTATAGTTGCCAGCCTTCTCTATGCTACCACATTTGTGAAGCAGGACTACATCTGCCCTCCTCCAGTCCCCTGGTATCACTTGTGTTTCCAGTGAGCTGTTAAAAAGAACAGTCAGAGGTGCAGCCAGTATTTTCCTAAGCTCCCTCAATACCCATGGATGTACCCCATTTGGCCCTATCTTTTTGTCCACTTTCAGATTTGGGAGTCCCCTTAGGAGTCTCTCCTTTAAGAAAGAACTAGTGTCCTCCTCCCTCCCTCTAAAGCACATTACTTTTTGTGGCCCCTCCCATTCCCCTTTCTCTGTTAACACTGAACAACAGTACTTGTTCAAGATACTGTATCTGCCTTTTCCTGGTCCTCTTCTGCACAGTTCCCCTCTTCTGCTCTTAATCTTAAATCCCTCCCCTGGTCTTCCTCTTTTCACTTGCATGCCTCAGAATGTCTTGGCCCCCTTTTGTTACCTCCTGGGATATTTTCTCCTCAGTTTGTGCCGTTGCATTCCTTACTGCTCTGCCTTCTCTCTGTTTCCCCCTATATACCTTTCTGTCCTCCTCCCTCAGCACCTCCTTATACTTCCTGAATGCTACCCTTTAACCTTTACCTTTTCAGTGACTTCTTTTAAGAATCACAACAGTCTCTTTCTCCTCTTGTTTTTGCTCACTTGCTTGGTGCACAGGTTGCATGTCCTCACTATGCACTCCTTTAGCTTTGTCTGCCATTCTTCCACCTCACTCAGGTCATTTCCTCCTACCAGCTTATCCTGAGGCATTCACCCATCTTTTTAAAATCTGCCCCTCTGAAGTCCAGGACCCCCTTGCCGTTGTGTGGCTCAGTTCCACAGCCATCCTTATGTTGACCCACACTGTATGGTAATCACTGTTCCCCAGAGTGGGCAGGCCAAGCAATCCTTTTCTGCTAACAAATTCTATGTTTCTACAGTATGTTTCAAACTGTGCATCCAGTTTAGAACCCATTCTCTTTATGTGGTTGCAATGAGTTGCAACTAGTTGGTTTTCTTTCCCCTCTGTTGTAGAATGTGGCTTTCAGCTAGGGCTGTGCAGAATTTTCAGATCTCGACAGAAGTTGAATGAGTGGAATTAGAATGCAAAGAAATTTGGTTTTCTCTGCTCACTAATAGCAAAATTATATTCTGCAAATCTACAGAAATGTCATACAGAGTTTTCTGCAAGCAGTTTGCTTTAGTTCAATTGAATCCAGTTATAGCCAATTTCTTCAGACATGCACCCATTTGCTATTTTTTTTACAGGACTAAGTTGATCATCAATTGTCTCTTTTATGTTTTTAGTTGATATTCTCAATTTTGTTCTTTATTTCACCATGAAGTGCATTGTGATCTGCAGAATTATATTACGTAGCATTTCCAATGCATGGAATAACAATCTGTGATTACTCTAACAATGACTGTACTCTCATCTCATGGCGCTGCATTCTACAGCAAATGTGCCCATATGCCTTTCTGAGCTCGGCAGAACTTGCAGGCATTTGAGAAGGAAGGATCTGCTTTTTGAGATTGTAAAACAAAACAAATTCAAAACACTCCTCAAAACTCGTGTTTAGGATGACTTTTTACTATAGGCTTGTTGTAAAAGTGATAATGGTGCAGTTGGTATGCTCTGAGTGTTGGTTTTTTTTGGTAGTATGTTTGTGTTGTTTTTGACTAGTTCAGCTGTAATTTTCCCTGTTCTGGAGGAGATGGGCACTGTTCATCACTAAATGCAGAGAGAGAGAGCAAGTTATTGTGAGACACACACACGCACATGGCAAATTCTGACTGACACCAAAATTGACTTATCTAATTACTGTATAGCACACACACATTGAAGACAGAGATTGGAGATTGCCTAATTTAAAAATAATAACAGCTTTTTTTGTGATTCTTTTTTCAGTCAGGGATTTTGAGATTTTGTTTCGGTGTTTTAGTGCTGCAGCACTGTTTGAGAGCTCAACTGTGCTGCTGTTGCTCTCACCACTAACAAACAGAGCTGTGCCCAAGTTCTCAGTTATTACTTGTGATTGTGGGCCCAGAAGTGAAAGAAAAAAAAAAACAATCATAGCTGAGCAGCATTTTTTCCAGTAAGGAAATGTATTCAAGTTCAATAAGAAAAAGGGTGGCAAAAGGTGTGAGACTGGGCACTTGTCCTCGTGAAAAGTGCAAGGGAAAACCTACATGTACAGTCACTAGTGCAGCAGCACTGTCTGATGTCTGTGCTTCACAGCCCTCTGTAATATATATGCTGGAAGCAGCTTCTGCAATAAGAATGGCACCTGTAGTGCCATCAGAAGCTGGGGGGAAGGAAAGGCAGTAGTGACAGGAGTATGTCTGTGCAACCTAGTTGCCTATTGAAGAACACAGCAACAGATATAGCAGCTGTGCTAAGGATGTCCAAATCACAGGGAGGGCCATCATTACTGGAGAAGTCTCTGAGTCAGGATACTGTTGATTGTGAGACACAGAATATGTTGGTGGAGGAGTCTGAGCATGAGGTGTTAAGAGGGAATGGAAGAAATAAGAGAGTGATTCCAAGAAATTTCCCATAGAGAATGACACTCTGTGTGCAAGTAATATGGAAATGCCAGCTGACGATTTAGAGCACATGGAGAACATGGGTAATATTAATGTGGGCAGCATTGACCACTGTTCTAATTTAGATAATCCAGTGCTTGATGTGGATTTGGAGCCAGAGAGAGAGAGAGAGAGAAAGAGGCTCCTAAAATTTCATTTTACAAGTGTTAAGACATAGAAGTTGAAGAGGAAGAAGGAAAGGAGGGTGTCTGTTATGGAATCAAAGCAAGACTGTGCCATGAGGGAAGCTGTGTTAAGTTGCTCTGCTGTTAGAGCAGAGAGAAAATTCATATACTATTAAGCTAGACACTGTTTTCCTGCTACAAAAGAAAATGAAGAAAGAGCGTAAGTTAGAGCAGCAGTTGGCCAAAAGAAAAGAGCATTTACTGTCCAATGAGACTAGCCCCATGGATACATTTGTTGCTTGAGGGAGCCCAGGCACAGGTGATCCAAGTTTCTGGAAGATGACTGTGGTATCTGCCAAGCATCCTAGCATGCAAGCTGCAATTACAGACATTTCAAAACCAAATGGCCCTTTGCCAGTGAAATCTCCTACAGCTCAGTAATTAACACTATCTGAGATCATGGCACCCATAGCTACCCAATGACTGCTCAATGTATGTTTAAACACTAATGGACAACTGTGGAAGCTTTTACCCTGAGCAGTGGCACTAGAGGAAATATTTGATGTAAAACAGATGAAGATAATTGGAAGGCTATGTTTGTAGTCAGGGGACAAGCAGCCAGCCACTCCCCCTTTCTGTGCCATATAAGCAGTTCTTCTGAGCCTCTCTCTCTCTCAAGCACTTTTTCTTTGCAGCCAGAGGCTCTGTCGGTCTGTCCTTTGCTGCTGGCTGTGACCTACCTCCCCACCTTGCTATTTTGGCTTCTGCTTGTTTCTGCTGGACTTCTGTTGTCAGTTCTCCTGCATTTGGTTTGTATTTTTGCCTCCATCTGTGAACTTCTTTGTGTTGTTTGTTCCCTCTTCCTCTGTGTTTGTGTGTCTTTTGTTTTGCCTTCTTTTTGGGGTTTCTATTTCTAAACTCCTTGTATATTGTTAATCCAGAGCTCATGCTGCTTGCTCCCATTAACTTACAATGCAACTGCAGTCATTATCTATGTGTTTCAACTCATACTACATAGCTGCTCTCCATGCTCTGCACCCTAATTTTTTCACTAATAATAATAATAACAATAATAATAATGTTTGTTTATTAGGTGCTTTATCAACAACCAAAGCACCTCACAGTTTTTTTTTTGTTAGTTGTTTAACCAGGACTAGCATACTAAGCTGAAAGCTTTTTTACAGGTGCGACATGGGAGCACAGGGAAGCTAAGTGACTTGCTCAGGGTCACATAGTCTGCAAGTGGAAGCTATGGGATTCAAACCCAGGGCTGGTCTGCTGGATGTCACCAGATTTGCAGCTCAGATCCTTAAACCACTGCGCTATACTGCCTCCCCATTCATAAACAAACAGATATCAACAATATCAGCAGTGATAATACACCAAGAAACAAAAAAGAAAAACATCAATAATTACATCAATTATATCAGTTACCAAAAGCCTGGTGCCACAAATATGTTTTTAGAGATTGTTTAAAACCCTCCACAGCTGTGCACCCCCGAAGCCGATGGGATAGAGAATTCTAAAGAGTAGGGGCTGCATATTCAAAAGCTCTTACCCCAGATGTTTTTAAGCATACCCCTGGAATCTCTAACAACCCCTCATCAGCTGAGCAGAGAGATCATCCAGGGGGTAAGGGACCAGGAGCTCTTTTAGGTAGTCAGGGCCCAGTCTGTGTAGGGCTTTAAAAGTCAGCAAATTGACTTTGAAGGTGATCTGTCACTGCACAGGCAGCCAGTGCAGTTCACGCAGGACCGGCATAATATGACAGGATGGGGCAAATCCCATCAAAAGCCGGGCAACCGCATTTTGCACTAGCTGCAAGTGGTGGATTTCTACCCCAGGCAGCCCTAAGTATAGAGAGTTGCAGTAATCTAAGCATGAGGACACAAAGGCATGGACCAAGGTAGGAAGGTCACCAGATGGAATCAGATGCCTAATCCTTGCGATATTCCTGAGATGGTAAAAGGAAGATTTGACAACAGCCGACATCTACGAAGGCAGGGTCAGCCCTTCATCAAATATTACCCCCAGATTATGCACTAGTTCAGAGGTCGGGAGTGAGACACCATTGAGAAAAATTCCCGAGAGTGAACCAACCCCTAGTCCCCCCATCCGGTGACCTGGGTCCACAACCAACACCTCTGTCTTATCGGAGTTCAACTGCAGCCAACTGGCAACCATCCACTCCTGGATTTCCACAGACAGTTGTTAAAGACAGAGTCAGCTCTGACCTAGAGTTGGGTATCATCAGCAAAGCAGTGAAACCTCAGCCCATACCTTCTTACAATGTCTCTGATGGGAAGCATGTACACCGTGAACAACATGGGAGACAACACCAAGCCCTGGGGCACCCCACATGACAGAGAGATAGGGTCTGAAGAAAAAACTCCGGATACCACTCTCTGTGTTCTACCCATGAGGAATGATGTAAACCACCTGAGGACCATCCCCAATAGTCCTCAGGTGCCCAAGCAATACCCAGGGCCCTGTGTTTTCTGCAATTCTCCGGTTGCAGCAGTGGCCACAGAAATCAGGGCTGACCACAGAAATCAGTGCTGGCTGAAGAAATTAGAAAAAAACTGCCACATAGCAGCAGAAATGCTGGCTATGCTCTGCAATCACACAATGCAATGGCATGGCTACTGACATTTTAAGTGTACCATGGCGCACATGTTCATTAGAAGGGGCAACAAACTGATGCTACCCACTACAAAGCCAAAAACTAGTGGGAGTATGGCATTTTGACTCGTGCGACTCTTGTTACATAACTCCATCCAGCGAGTATTGGGGGAGACTGCAGCAAAAGTAGCAGAGCTTGATAAGGTTCACAGCAGTTATGATTTGCTGCTTTGTAGGTGGGGCTAGCTCAGCCATGTTAATCTGTCATTGTGAGGCTGCTCATGGTGCATGCTGAATCCCTGGAAGGAAGAACTGGAAGGCAAGTAGAAGTCAAGAAGTGAGAAGATTCAGTGGTTCCCATGGAGGTAGCATTGATCTCAGTGTGGTGGCTGGGACTGGAGGAGGAGCTGATTGCAGAAATGTGTCTGGCAGCAGCCTAAACAGAGGAATGTTTCCCCACTGGTGGACATTGATCACAGTTTTGATTTGTGTGCCGCAGATCAGTACCTGCAAGTGTGACAGTAATTTCTTGGCAGATTTGAACCTGCAGCCAACTGGTGGCATTAAGTGCAATTCTTAAGGACAGTCAAGTTGCCCAGCTGCAGCAGAGTTGTGGACCAGGGCATACTAGAACTGGAGCAGACAGTTAAGGAAAAAAATCCAAATGGAGAGTTTGATTGCTGCTATACATAAGTGAAATGAGGGTCACTGACTGAAGAACACCAGCACTCCTGAGTTGCTGGGAGAAGAGAACATGCTAACCAAAGTTACTCCAGCTTAATAGGAATGAGTTGCTTACATTTTTTTAGTGTGTCCCCCAAAAGAAAAATCAGGAGTCAACAAATCCTACAGACACTGCAAGTTACACCCTCCTTCATTGTTGTAGGAAAACAATCCCCCGGACACACAGATTTGCACACTGCATTCAGCATGTTTGTTGCAAGGCAGTTGGGGTATTCCTAGTTTAAAAAATAATAATCTAAAAGATTGTTGATCAAAATAAAAAAAAAGGCTTTCAAGTTGGAGTTTCTTTAGATCTGCTAACTGTAAATATAAACCAGAAGAAATCCAAGCAGGTGTTGCCTTTTGAGTAGTTTTACCCAAGTGTGTATGTCCTCCTCCAGTTATAACCTAGGAGAATAGCAAAGGCCACCAATTTCCAGAAAAAGAACAGATGAGCCTTCAAATTCAGGGTGGGAGGGAAAAATCATTAAAAGAGAACACTGTTGCCCATGGCTGCATCAGATTTGGGTTATTGCAGTTTGATTGCTCATTTGCCTACTTTGGGTGCTTTCAAAGACCACCTCAAGCAACTCCTACTAAAAGCCACCCGGTGTGACTGTTACCTTTAGTTTTGCACCTTCTCCTCTCTAGTCTTCCCAGCTCTTCACCACCACTCCTCCATACATCCTTCACTCCCTCCCCCCTCTCTCTCATGCCTTACCACCCCATCCCTCTCCACCGTCTCCCTCCCTTAAACTATCCCTTGACCCCCTCTCCTCTCATGCTCTCTCACCCCCACCCCATCCAACTCTTACTCACTTTCCAGAGTTATTATCCTCCTCACACCCCATCACCACCTGACTCCTCTCCTGACGTATACTCCTTCCCTCCTTACCTCTCTCCTCCCCCCTTTTTCTTCCTGAAATTCGTCACACCCTCCCTCCTCCCCATTGCCTGACTTACTGCCTCACATTTTCCCTGCACTTGAGGTGCCTCCTCACCTCTTCTAGCACTTATTCTTAGCTTACCCTATGCCCCCACTGACAATTGATTGGTTTTGTTTCAAGCATTCAGCTACCTCTAAATGTATTTTGTTAGCCCTGCTACCAATATTCTTACTTCCTCTGTAATATGTACAATTCCCTGTTGCACACTACTGTATCCTAACCATTGTAATTTTGTACAACCCAGTTTTGTATTGTTATCTTGACATGGAATCAATGTAAAGAGCTTTGAGCTCAAGTGGTGTTATCCTAGACTTCAATAAATAAATGAAAATAAATAAATGATATTTGTGATAAAAAGACTACATACTGTTAAATGGCCTACCGGTCCACTTTCAGTGTAGTGAAGTGGTTGCACGAAGACTGTTAAAGGGTTAACTAAGACTTAATCCCCTTGAAGGTATGCTCTTTAACCTCAATTTATCTGCTGCAGAATGGCTGCAGAATCAGCAGTTGTTCTGCCGCAGAAAGTATGAGGTCCTGCCGCAGAATGTAAGCCCACTTTGCTGCAGTAACCACGGAGCCCTGGCAATGCCCCATGGTCCACGGTGTCAAATGCTGAAGAGAGATCCAGAAGGATTAAGATGGAATGACTCTGCTGATCTCTAGCCATCAGGAGAACATTGAGCCCCCGAACCAGCACTGTCTTGGTGCTATGTCTCTTACAAAAACCAGATTGGAGTGGTTCATAGATGTCATGGATGGTCAAGTGGTCCTCCAGTTGCAGTACCACTACTTTCTCAGTCACCTTCCCTAAAAAGTGAAGGTTTGACATAGGTCTGTAGTTTGCGTGCAGTCTGGGTCCAAGGTGTCTTTCGTCAGGAGGGGTGTCACTACCGCTTCCTTCAGAGAGCTGCGAAACTCTCCAGATTCCAGGGAGCACCAGACTATCTACCCAAGGACTGGACTGATGACATCAATACAGCCCAAAATTAGGGATGTTGGTCCAGGGTCCAAACTACAGCACATAGGGTGCACAACCTGGATAATCCGCATGATGTCCATGAACTCCAGTTGGCTTAAGGTACTCCAAGAAAACCGAGATGTAGTGACCTCAGACTGACCAGAAGCTTATGGAGGCACTCCTTAAGGAAAGGATAGTGCAACACCTGGAATCCATAGGGGCACAGGATCCAAGACAGCATGGGTTTACAAAAGGAAGGTCCTGTCAAACTAATCTCATAGATATTTTTGACTGGGTAACCAGAGTGGTGGACCAAGGGGGAGCAGTTGATGTCGCCTACCTTGACTTCAGCAAAGCTTTTGACACTGTTCCACATAGAAGATTGATAAATAAGCTAGGTAGGCTGGGGTGGTCAGAAGTTGGTCAACTGGTGGCAAACTGGTTGACTGGCAGAAAACAGAGAGTGGTGGTAAATGGTATACAGTCAGAAGAGATGCAAGTCACAAGTGGGGTACCTCAGGATCAGTCCTGGGGCCAGTCCTATTCAACATCTTCATTAGTGACCTCACAGATGGACTAGAGGGTAGTTGTCTGTTTGCAGATGACACCAAGATCTGCAACAGAGTAGATGATCCAGATGGGGTGGGCAGAATGAGAAGAGATCTGGATAAACTAGCAGAATGGTCAGAAGAGTGGCAACTGGGATTTAATGCAAAGAAGTGCAAAATCATGCACATAGGGAAGAGAAACCCTGAAGCCACTTATAGGCTGGGAGGGAGTTGCTAGCAGTCACAAAGGAAGAAAGAGACTTGGGCATCATCATCACTGATGACCTAAAATCATCCAAGCAGACCTCTAAAGCAGTAGGTAAGGCTAGGGGTGTTAGTGTATTAGTAGGGTATCAAGTCGTAAGAGGGAGGTAATAATCCTCTGTACAAGACATTGGTTAGGCCCCATCTGGAGTACTGCGCAGTATTGGAGGCCACACCTTCACAAGGACATTAACCAAATTGAGGCAGTCCAGAGAAGGGCAACCAAAATGGTGCAGGGACTGCATCAGAAGACATATGAGGACAGATTAACGGAGCTCAATATGTATACCCTTGAGCAAAGGAGGAGAGAGGTGATATGATCGAGACATTTAAACACCTTAAGGGCATAAACAAGGTGAAAGAGTCTAACATGTTTAAATATAAGAAAAATAGCAGGACAAGAGGACACAGCATGAGATTAGAGGGAGGCCGATTAAGGGGAATGTGAGGAAATTCTTTTCACAGAAAGGGTGGTAGATGCATGGAATGGCTTACCACAAGAAGTGGTGGCTATGAATACAGTGCAGGGCTTCAAACAGGCATGGGATAGGCATAAGGGAGCAATACAAATGACTATGAATAGATAGGTCACTGACAGAGCAAAGGCCGATGGCACATTTATAAGGTAGAAAAAGAAATGGGCAGACTGGATGGGCCTTGCGGTCCTTATCTGCCGTCAACTTCTATGTTTCTATGTTTCTATGTAAGCAATGCCCACAGAGTGTGTCAGCTGAAGTACAGCTCTGATGTCAGCCACCTTGTTAGCAAAGAATTGAGCAAGTTCATCACACTCCAGTTGCGATAAAGCTTTCCATATCTGCAGGTAGGCTGGGTTACACAGTCTATCCACAATACACAAAAGCTGAGCTGGTCAATTTTGAGCAGCCGCAATCTCCCTGGACAGGAATTCTGCCTTCTTATGGGAAATTGCAGTATGATGAGCCTGATGATGGTCTATCAATCTAAGGTGGTCGGCATCAAGAGTGGGCTTTCACCAGTAATGCTCTAACCTTCATCCTAGTCTCCGCATCTCCCATAAAGTCCCATCAAACCAAAGGGATCGAGGGTGAAGGGTGAGAGCACGAATATGGACTGGAACAATAGAGTCCAGAGCCACCGAGATGGCTGAATTATTGGCCCTCATGAGGGTCTCTGGGTCATTACTTACTAACGAAAGGAAAGAGAGGTCAAGCGCCACCAGTAGGCTATGAGAGCTAATATCTCATAAAGGGCAGTACTTGACCAACTCCACGGGGTAGGTCTACGAAGGGGGGTGCTAAAACTAAACCCCACAGTGTAATGATCAGACGACCCAACTGGTTCCAACCCCAAGTTAGATGTCTCAATCCCTAGGAGGAAGACTAAGTCAAGGGAGTGTCCATGTTTATGAGTAGTAGTGGTAACCATCTGTGCAAGGCCCAGTGAAGTCATCAACTGGAGAAAGTGCTGACCAAACTGTGAAAGTTCATCGACCCAGGCGTTGAAGTCATCCAGAACCATCAGTCTGGGTGACAAACGCCATGATGACGACAAAATCCATTACTTCCTTAAAGAATTGCTTTTCATTACTGGATGGATGATAAATGAGAACAATCCGACAACCTACACCTGCTACTACAACACACTCAAATGATTCAGCCTCCTCAACTAGTACACTCGTGAGGTTAAGTTCTGTCTTAAAACAGACCACAACCCCCCCCGGTCCAATTTTGGACGGTGTATCACCGAGTACCCAGCCGGTATAAGAACCTGATTCAGGCTCACTCTGAACACTAGCCTATGCAGCTCAATCCTCCTTCCTCAATTCATACCACATTCCTCAATTCATACCACATACTTCATTGCTGTTGTTTCACTGCACTGCCTAGCAATAGTTGCTTCAGAGCATTGCCTCCCTCCAATCTATGTTCATCGAATCCTACAGCTCGTAGTTACTCAATACAGATGCTGCTCTTTTTGTTTGTACATTGCTATTATACTCTGGAGGTCAGCTAAGATACCGCTGATGCTGTAAACTAGTCTTAATATCTGCATGTAGGTCTCGGCGCCTTCCATCACTTTCTTGCTTTTCCTACGACAGGAACTTGGAGGTGTTAGAGGAGTCATGGCCCCATGTGGCATACATACTTTATGTTCTAATCCTGCTTCCAGTACCAAAAATCCTCTGAGTATTTGTCACCTTTCATTGGTTTCATTGAATGCCTGGTTGGCTTGCCCCGCTATTCATATTTACTGCATCTCTGACCTACATGCAGGTCCAACCATTGCTGCTCTGCTTTACAGACCTACGTGCAGGTCTGACCATTGCTTCTCTGACTTATTGACCAATGAGCAGGTCCACTCATTGCTTACACAATCATTGCTCAATGTCCACTACTACCATCTGACCTATGTGAGGTCCCAGCACTCAACAATCATTCAGCTCCTCTTCAGTTTTCTGGGGCATGCCAGCCATACCATTCTTGTGCAGGGCATCCCTGCAGCTGATGGTCTCTCTCTGCATTATAAGTCTGCATCTTGAGCATGCCTGACTTGGGGTGGGGTCCTTCTCACCTGGCCCATAGTTGGAAATGTCCTTGCTCTGGGCCTTACTTTAGCCATTCAATATTCAATGGCAGCTTCCAGTGCAGAATTTAAGACTAGCCATGAAGGGTGGTTATAGTGATCTCCTTTGGCTCTAGTATTCTACTAGCAAGGCACCTTTACCACATTCTCCCTATGACTTACTCTGGTTCACCTGGTTTGTTTTTAGGGCAAGTAGGTCAGGTGAGTTGCCTCTGATGTTGCAGAGAACTCTTGCAACCTTCCTTGGCATTCCTGTTAGAGGGATCGAGCAAGAGCTTTCCTCTAAATTGGAATATTTTCCATCCCCCTTTTATTGGGTTTCTAAATTGCAGCAGCAGATCCATCTCAAATAAACATCCCAAGCCAGGAGGGAAGGTGACCTAGGCTTTGGATTCCCAGAGATTTCCTCCTCAAGGGTTTTTTTCTCTCCTCCATGCCTCAGGTCATAACCGTTAGTTAGCTATAGTTAGTGTTCTCTAGTTCCTTTAGGTAGGTTCCATTGTTGGATGGAGGTGGATGGTGTTCCTACTTGCCATTCCCTCTCTCCTTAGGAGGCCTCCTCAAAATCTAGTGCAACACTTCGTACTCATGCCATTACTAACCTGCACATCTCATTACATTATCAAGCTGCCTGACGCCTTATCTACTACTATGCCTCACAGCTACTGATTGGTAACATGAATTGTACTGAAACATTCCTTTTTGGGGATCCTTCCTAAGGTACCTTTAGCCAAGGGAATTGTCCTCCGGCACCTCTAGGGGTGGTAATTTCTCTGGAATAGAGAGTGTGAATGGCCAAAATTGAGTAATGCAGTTGCACAAGCATAACATCATAATGGCTGTGTAGGACACTGAATTGGAAGGTTATGCCTGTAGTTCAGTAGACAAGCAGCCAGCCACTCCCCCTTTCTGTGCTATATAAGCAGTTCCTCTGAGCCTCTCTCTCAAGCACGTTTTCTTTGCCCCACCAACCTCCCCTCCTCCTTAAGTGGCATCGTCTCTCTCCCTGGGATCCTTCCTAGTGTACCTTTAGCCAAGGGAATTGACCCATGGCATCTCTAGGAGTGGAACCCTCTTGAGGGTTCCTTGCCTTTGGTACCCTTACAGGGTGGTAATTCCTCTGGAATAGAAAGTGCGAACAGTCAAAACCAAGTAACACAGTTGCACAAGCATAACATTATACTGGCTACGTAGGCCACTGAAATCAAGTTAAAGACACTTAAAGACTAAAATCTGATTTAGAATCACTGTCAGCTAAAACTTTACTTTGTGAAGCTGTAACCTTTGTAAATTGAGAGACTGTATTGCTCTCAGGAGAAAGATGGAAAGTATGGAAATGCACTGAGATATACAAATGTTTGCTTCACTGGAATACCAGAATTTGTGGAGAAGCAGTTCACTAGCTGCGCAGAGATATCACGTGATATTTTTGTTAATGTTTTACTGATGCCCAAAGATAACATGTCATTTATTGCTAAAGCTTATTGGATTCTGAGTAAGCAAGTGAATGTCATGAAGGCACAGGTCAAGAAGCATAGGAAAACCAGGAGCAGTTGTAGAATTCACCAAAAAATATTTATTTACACTAGCAGTATCATAAAATAAACTTGTTCAGTATAACTATTTACAGAGGCAAAATAAAACAAAGTTTTCTTTCAGTCTCTGTGCCCCTTGTTCGCCTCATCTTTTTTGCAGTTGTAGCTTAGCTCTTTTATAAGTCTTTTCAACCCCCATCCTTAGCAAGCATCCTGTTTTTGTAACTATCAGGCAGGGCTGCTAGAACACAGTGTGCTTGAGCTGAGAGGCCCCCTTTTGCAAAAGGCTTAAAGATTTGCACTAAAGTAACCTCTAGGGTTTACAACAGCTTTCTGCAATCATCTCAAAATACAATTATATATATTTCAACAGTGACACTATATATTTTCCAAATAAAACTGATCACATTATCAGTTATATTTCCATATAATTATTTGCACAGATTTTTATATTAGTGGATATGCAAGGGAGGAAAAGACAGACAGCAAGAGAAAACTGAGAGACAGTGAGAGGCAAAGAACTGCAAGCCTGTTGGGGTGATCAAATCCAAAGCCTCACAGGAAAATTTGGTTGGGCAACCAGACAGAGAAGAGACAGGAAAGGAAAGATCCTTGCACTTAAACACTTTCTCCATAACAAATGTGACAGGATTCTGTTCCAGCCTGTCACAGTGAACCAGAAAAGTAAAAATGGCAATGCTCTGTTATAATCAGTTGCTAGAAACATAGAAGTTGTTGGCAGATAAGGACCTCTTGGACAGCCTAGTCTGACCTATTTTCCCTACAGACAGTGCCACCACAGACTGTACTCAAGCTCCTGTCTTTCCCCCTTGCCTTATTTCTAAGGTCCTCTTGTGTTTATCCCATGCATGCTTAAATCATGTTACTGTTTTAGTACCCACCACTTCTACTGGGAGGCTGTTCCAGGTGTCCACCACCCTTTCCTTTTCTTTTTTTTTTTTACTATTTAAAGTCTATTAAGTTTCAAACATACCATACCAAGAGTACAACAATAAAACAAAATCAAGCGTGAACAGGAACAATGAGACCAGGCAAGCAACAACAAGATACCCCAACCCCCCACTATCCCCCCATTGAATAACCCAGACAGAAAGCCAGAACAATATATTTAGACAAAAGAAAACACAAATAATAAACAACCCTCCCCCAATCTCCCAGAGCACACAAAGTAGTACTTCCTGAGAAAACAAAAATGAAAAATGGTCAAAAGAAAAAGAAAACAAGAGGAAATCACAGGGAGTAATCATTAGGGGGCATTATCATGGGCCCCATGTAGAGACAGAAGATTGTGCAATGTCTCTCAACGCTGTTGGTATCAGTGAAAGCCTCGCTGGAGTCTGGCAATTTGTTTTTCCACCACAAGGGCCATTAAACCATTCCTAAAATGGGGGCATGGATTCATTTCTCCAATGTCTCAATATGACAGGTTTAACCACTGCAGCTGTCAGTGCAATGTGAGCTTTATGGTGTCCAATCAAGGTGGAATGATAGTCACCAACCACACAAATTTCAGGGGTAAAGATGTCATCCAGACCAACAAGGTTGTCTAATGAGGCCTTAATTCTCTCACAGAAGGGTGCCACCTTAGAACATTCCCATAAGATATGATAGAGATGGCAGTGGTGAGACCACAATGGAGACAGAGAGAAGAATTGGATCTGCCCATCAGGAAAGCTTATGAGGAGTGTAATAAAGATTGTGTAGGCTATAGAACTGAGTCCTTCTATACTCATCCTTCTTTACAAATTTATAGAGATTCCACCAGATGGTGATCCTTCAAGAGCTATCTGGTTGCCAATCAAGAGTTTGTTACCAATAAAAAGAGGTACCATCCAGAGCTGAAGGAAGGAGTACATGCCTGCCACCGGGTGAGGCTGCTTAGCCAGCAATAACAATTGGGGTAGTATATCTTCACCAGTTGTGTCATAATGGGAAGAGCTCAAGACCAAAACTACATCTTTAGTTAACTGCAAGTATTTGAAAGGATGAAAATCAGGGTTGGAAAAGATGGTCTAAAGTTGGGCATGGGGAAAAAACACATCTTGGTCCAACAGTGACTTCACTGTAGTCCCGGTCAAGTGAGGACAAAAGGATATTGGTATGTGGCGACCTCCAATTCTAAAATTGGGGTTTACCAGAACAGGTTGAAGAAGGGAGGTAGACCAGTCTGCACAGAGTAATTATTCTATTTGTTTGTGGGCCTTAAGAGATCATACTAGAGAGGTGACTTGTAGATCCACCGGTAAATTTTGCAGTTTTACATACAACAGACTCTCCAGACAAATACCAGTTTTACGAACATACAAAATTTGCCAGCAGCTAAAGGCCTAGAGGTCTATCAAGTCTGCTTGAATGTGCAGCTAGCACCCCTTATTCTGCAGCTGCCCCTCCCTTCCACCCTTCCCCTTCATTGACCCCCCCCTTGTCCTGTCCCATCCCCTTTTGAAGCAGTCCACTGTTCTACTGGATACCACTTCTGCAGGTAACACATTCCACCCAGCCACCACCCTCTCTGTAAAAAAGTGTCTCCTCATCTCCCTCCTGAACCTTCCTCCCTCCAGTCTCATATCATGGCCCCTGGTGTTCCTCCCCTCCCTTACTTTGAACAGCCCCTCTGTACCTGTTATATTTATTCCTTTCATGTACTTAAAGGTTTCATTCATGTCCCCCGTCTCTCCTCTCCTCCAATGAGTACATGTTCAACTACCTCAGCCTCCTCTCATATGATAAGTCCCCCAGCCCCTTGATCATCTTTGTCACCCTGCGCTGCACCCCCTCCAGTAACTTACTGTCCCTCTTCAGATACGGGCACCAGTACTGCATGCAGTACTCCAGGTGCAGTATAACTAATGACCTGTACAGTGGCAGAATGACCTCCTCCCTCCTTGAGGATATACCCCTTGCAATACAACCCAGTATTTTGTTGGCCTTTGCAGCTGCCTTCCTACATTGTGCCAAGTTGTTCATTGATCCTGGTCAAAGTGGGGTTCCGACAGAGATCTGCCTCAATCTGTAACCAGATGGGCAGCAGCAGAGGTCGTGGAGTCAAGAAGAGTGGGAGAATTCAAGAATGCATGGGACAGACATAAGGCAGTTCTAATGGGGGGGTAGGAGGAAGTAGGCTGTTGGTTAACTAGGATCTGCAGCTTATCCATCAGGTAGGAAAATGGGCAGACTAGGTGGGCCAAGCGGTCCTTATCTGCCATCAAATTCTATGTTTCTATGTTTCTATATTCCTCCTCACCTGGTGGAGTTGGATGGGAAGCCCATTGTGGAAACGTGGCCCTGTGTGATGCTAAATAGTAGAGGAAACAATTGGGTTAACGCAGACCACCAAGGTCTCTTGGGAAAATCAGTTTAGAATATGCATACTGAACCACCCCCCCCTTCCAGAGGAAGCTAGTCAGCAGACACTGAAGTGATAGGAAGCAGGCTTTAGGTAAAAAGACCCCAAGCATTCCCAGTGGATAGAGCAGACAGAGAAGAACATTCATTTTAAGGACGTTGGAACGACCCCAAAGAGATAAAGGCAGGGTGACCCATCTCTCTAAATCACTCTTAATGACCTGAAGAGAAGGGGGGAAGTTAAGTAGATAAGGTCCAAAAGGGAACGGCGTATATGAATACCCAAGTACTTCAGGGCTGAGGGTTCCCAAGAGAGACCTAGTACTTTGATGTCCTGCTTATAGACAAGTATTTTAAAAGGCATTACCTGTGGCTTGTCAAGATTTAACTCGTATCTGGTCAAGGAAGAGAAGACCACGATCTCTGAAAGAGCAGCTGGAATCAAGGAAACTGGGTCCTCCAGATGAAGAAGCAAATCATCCGCTTAAGCGGATAATGTGTATCGCACCTCTTCAATCATAACTCTTTTAATAGCTGGTGAGGTCTGAAGTTTGAAAAGAAGGGATTCCAGCCACAAATTAAACAGAAATGGGGAAAGGGGACAGTCTTGCCTCGTGCCCCTCTTCATCTGAAGGGGGAGGAAGAAAGGCCATTGCACTGAATCCTAGTGTTGGGCATATAATATTGTACATAACTTGAATCCATTTGCAGAAATTAGAAGGGTTGTCAAATTTGTTAAGGACTGTGAACAAGAAGGGCCACAAGACACAGTCAAAAGCTTTTTCCGCATCCAGAGAGACCAGCACTGCAGGAGAACTTCTCTCCCTGGACATGTAAATAAGATACAGGAGCTTTCTTAAATGGTCACTAGATAAGTGACCAGGCATGAACCCCACTTTGACCAGTGAAATCAGCCTCCCCAGACCTATTGCAACCTATTGGCAAGGACCTTGGCCATAATTTTAATATTGGTATTTAATAGGGATATCAGCCGATAACTTGACAGTAAAAGCCCATCCTTGCCAGGCTTTCAGACAAGGAAAATCCAGGCCTGATTGAAGGGCTGGTCTTCCAGCCCCTCAGAAAGGAGGCAATTATATCATTCAGTAAGGAGAAGCATGAGGTTATCTGCAAATTCATTATAGAAGCTGGTATTAAAACGATCTGGGCCTGGCGCTTTATCCAGAGCAAGCTGTTTAATAACAGTGAGGACCTCAGGGAGGCCAATGGGCTCTGCAAGGAATTCTTGTTGGGTGAGAGAGAGGGATGGTAGAGGGAGAGGATCTAGATACTCCTGGACAGGCTGCAGATCAGACAGGGTTACGGGAGTGTCTTCACAAAGAGTACAATAAAACTATTCAAAAGCCTCAACAATGTCACAAGGTTTAGTGAGAAGAGGACCTCTTGGATTGGGCCTCAAGCAGGGAACCACACAATCCTTGTCCAGTTGTCTCAGTCTCCAAGCCAGCAGATGGCCAGCCCTCTCACCAGATTCCAAATAACAGGATTTCGTATGAAGAAGGGCCAGGTCCACTTTTTCACCAAGCAACTCCCAGTACTTGGAGTGGATAGTTTCAAGCTCTAGCCAGACCTCCAGAGGTGAAGCAGAGGAAAGGCCCCACTCCAGGCACTGGATAGCCAGCAGGAGCTGATCCTCTTCAAGCTCATGATGTTTCTTATGAGCAGTATAAAGATTGATACATTCTCCCCAGATAGTGCATTTCAGAGCACCCCATAACCAGTCCAGTCTGGAGACTGAGCCATTGTTAAGGTCCAGTTGATCCCGAATGAACTGCCACAGGTGATGAACTAGGATGGGGTCTTTCAACAATTGGGAATTGAGACACCAGATGCCATCTTGCTCTTCCCTATCACTAGGAACCCACATCAGCTCTATGGGAGAGTGGTCAGAGATAACCTGTGGTAAAATTTCAGCTGCTATTAAACCAGGAAGGGAGTGTTTACTGAACATGAAAAAGTTGATCCATGAAGAAGAGCCATTGGGAAGGGAAAAAAAGTATATTGTTTGTCTTGGGGGTGCAGAGTCTGCCATGGGTCAAGAAGGCCCAAAGTGTCCAGAAGGTCCATCAACCTCCACTGACCCAGAGATAGGCCTCACTTAGTAGAGTCAAATCTTTCCAAATCAGTATGGAGAACTATGTTCCAGTCTCCCCCTAAAATAATGGCTAGCCAGGGGAAGGAGGAGGAGAGATGGATGGCCAAACTGGAGAAACAATGCTGGGAGTCAGAAGTGGGGCCATAATTACAGAGCCAAGAAGCACTTCAGTGGTGCCTAGGCAGGCCTACTGCCAATAAACCTGCCCTCCAGATCCAGGTGTTCCTTAATGAGGAGAAAGGCTGCGATCCTAGCTCTGAGGAGGCCCCATCCCTTGCTGTGTGAATACCAGCACCAAATGTCTGGGCCATCCAATCCCTCCTAAACAACAAAACTTCATCCCTTCTCAGATGGGTCTCCTGTAACATGACCACATGGCATGAGGACTGCTTGAGATGGCCCAAGACTGTGTGTCATTTCCATTGATTTCTGGACCCCTTAATATTCCATGAAATAAACTCATACTGTAGCTCACACTCATAAGCGGAATTACTAAAATGTAACCATAGGGGATAAATAAGCATACCCTAGTTTAACAGGTGCTCTGGGAGATTCCTCCCCCTCCCAAACCTTCAAACCAATTGAACCCCCGAAACCTTCAAAAAAGTAAAAATTTCCCAGCCCAACCCCCTGGTGGATGACACAAGAAGCACTCCAAATATGTCCTAGTCCCCCCACCTTCCCCACCAGAAAAATTCTTCTGAAAACACACCCCAACAATACCAATGTTTGAGAAAAGAACAATATCTAAATGATACAACTTTAGAAATGTAGATACATTGAACCAACGAATAAAAGGAGAGCACAATCCCATGTCAATTTGCCAGAGGGGTAGGTTGGAGAAATCAAAGAAAAATGTGGCATGATGGCAACAGGGTACAAAGACCATACCTCCCTGCCCCTGATGGGACAGGGGAAGAGAGCCAGAGAAAAAAACAGCACAGGCAGTGTAATGAAATGACCTCCCATGGCAAGTGACAGGAAACCCACCCCACATGCCAGAGCATAATACCTCCCACACTAAGCAGAAATGCCCTCCCTGCTCGCCCCCTCCCGCCCTTCCCTCCTAGACTAGAAAAGTTCAAACTCACAAAACTAGAACTATCAGCAGGTTGTGCACTATAATTGTATAACCCAGTTACCAGAAAATATAGCACTGCAGAAACTAGAGAAGGAAGAAACATGCTGCAATCTTAATAAACACCACAGTCATGGAAGGGCAATAGGCATTGATGACCAAGGAGCAGAAATAACAGCAGCCCCAATGCCAGCATACTGAAGGGTAAACATATATAGAGTCTGCAGGCATTAAAGTCCAAAACTCAAGCAGAAACAGGAACTCTCTTAGAAGTGGGATCCTGAAGTTTCGCCTTAAGAAAACTAAAAAAAAAAAGGCAGCAAGTAGCGATTCCCAAGCACCCAAATTAAAACTGATACCACAGCAGCCAGGGATCAGGTAGATAAATGGCAACAGTCCAGGGAGTCTTATGAAGGTGGAGGGCATAGGATACTGATGTGGTCCAGGAAGAGGTAGTAGGGCAGATAGCCAAAAGTACTGGGGAAACATCAGAACCAGAGAGATCGCCCTCCTGAAGGTCCCAGCCAAGATGAGGAGCTCAAACAAGTAAGCCAGTTCCAGACAGAGAAGCATGGTGCAAGATTCTGGATCCCTGGCAGAGCAGAAAAGGGAGGGACAGCCCAATAAACTCAGAGGAGTCCACGAGAGGAGAGGAGAGGCACAGAAAAATCTCTCAAGGCAATCCTTCAATAAGGCGCATGGGGAGCATGAGCTGTGCTTGACCGCAAACCCTCACAACTCATCATCTGATCAGCAAGAGTGTCCAAGTAGTTCATATGCCAGGGAGTAGAACTTGATAGTTGAGGGGCTCCACGTGTCTCCCACTGACAGGGAACAGAGTCACTCTAGAAATCACAGAAGCCAGGAAATTGGTCTCTGCTAGTTAAGCAGCTGGTTTCAGAGACCCGATCAGGTTGTAACAAATCCAACAGACGACATCAGCAAGAAAAGTAAACAACTCACTGGATCAGGATCCAGAATAGGATTGGCACCCAAACAACAGCAGTTACTCAGGAAAGGTCCCGTAATGAAGAAGTGGTAGCTGGTTCAACTTCCTGATGTGGCATGAAATCCTTTTGATAAACCAAGAACTCTTGTATGCAAAGATCTATCAAGCAGTCTGCAAAACCCAATTAGGTGAAGTTGTGAAGCTAGGGGCAGGAACCACCATGAAGAGAGTAGTAGGTGATCCACTCCCGACTGACCACAATCCAATTCGAGGGAGAACTTCGGGGGGGGGGGGTGATGGAGTTGCTGTTCAGCATTCTCATGATGAGTCATAAGTCACCCCATTTACAACGGGTGGAAAGCCACTATAGAAAGTCCTCTAAAACCTGCACATGAGCATATTTAAAGGCTGAAAAATGGAACCAGTCCAAACAACTCAGACAGAAACAGTCAGAAATGCTCCATGATAGTCATCAGGCTCATGTATTGTCAAAACCCAGGCTCCAGGCACAGACACCAGCAAAGAAACATAGAATTTGACTGCAGATAAGGACCGCTTGGCCCACCCAGTCTGCCCATTTCACTACCTAATGGATAAGCTGCAGATCCTAGTTAACCAGCAGTCTACCTCTTTCTACCCCCACCCCCTAGAATTGCCTTATGACTGTCCCATGCATGCTTGAATTCAACCACTGTTTTTGACTCCACAACCTCCTCCGGAAGGTCGTTCCATGCATCCACAACCCTCTCTGTGAAAAGATACTTCCTTACATTACCTCTGAGCCACCCCCTCTATCTTCAAATTGTGCCCCCTTGTTCTTGCACACCTCTTTTTTTCAAAGATGCTACCCTATTGGACTTTGTTGATTCCCTTGAGGTACTTGAAAGTTTCTATCATGTCCCCCCTCTCCCTCCTTTCCTCAAGGCTATACATATTAAGCTACTTTAGTCTCTCTTCATATGTCTTCTGGTGCAGACCCTGCACTATTTTAGTTGCCCTCCTCTGGGCAGCTTCCATCTTGTCTATGTTCTTGCGGAGACTGGGTCTCCAGAACTGCACACAGTACTCCCAATGGGGTCTCACCAGCTGTCTGTACAGAGGGATAACAACTTCCTGTTTTCTACTGGTGATGCCTTTCCCTATGCATCCTAGTATCCCCCAGCACTCCTTAGTGCCCTCTCACATTGCTTGCCCACCTTTAAGTCATCTGATATGACTACCCCCAGGTCCCTTTCCATTTTTGTTGTTGTTAGTATCTCACCCCTCATTGTGTACCCTTCCCCTGGGTTTTTGTTTCCCTTGTGCATTACCTTGCACTTCTTAGCATTAAATCTAAGCTGCCATACATTTGACCATTCCTCTAACCTTGCCAATTTCCTTCTCATCCTTTCCACCCCACCTTGTGCATCAACTCTGTTGCAGATCTTTGTGTCATCTGCAAAGAGACATACTTTTCCTTCCAGTCCCTCTGCAATGTCACTTATAAAGACATTGAAGAGGACCGGTCCTAATACTGAACCCTGAGGCACCCCACTAGTAACCCCCCCTTTCTTCAGAGTGGACTCCATTTACTATTACTCTCTGTGTCCTATTCTCCTGCCAATTCTTTACCCAGGCTATCATCTTGGGACCCACTCCCAGGCTGGTTAACTTGTATATTAATCTTTTGTGTGGGACTGAGTCAAATGCCTTGCTAAAGTCTAGGTAGGCCATGTCCACAGCCCCTCCCTGATCTACTACTTTGGTCACTCACTCAAAGAAATCTATTAGATTCATCTGGCATGACCTTCCTGCTGTGAACCCATGCTGCCTTGGGTCCTGTGCCCCTCTGGCCTCTAGGTACTCGACAATTCTTTCCTTCAGAAGTGATTCCATCATTTTCCCTATCACTGAGGTTAAACTAACAGGTCTGTAGTTTCCTGCTTCTGCCCTGCTCCCACTTTTGTGAAAGGAAATCACATCTGCCCTCCTGCAGTCCTCAGGTACCACCCATGCGGCCACCCAGACAGCCATATGGGGGCTATATTAATCAGTGAGGCTCGAATAGATCGGGGAGCTTTTTCTCAAGCTTGCCCTTGACAGTATCAGGCTCCTCAAAAGTGTGCTAGGTACCCACATGCAAAATCTTGAGTCTGGCAGGGTAAAGCATATGGCACTGAATCCCAACTGCAATAATCTTAGAAATCAGTGGGTGGAACGTGGAACATTTTTGTAGAGTGGCAGCAGGCAAATCCTGGGATATACAGAGCCGGGCACCCTTCCAAGTGATTTCCTTAAGGTCCTTTAAGGTGGTGAATATGTGCAGTTTGTCTAAATAATTAAGTAGACAAAGAATAAGAGATCTGGGGGGAACCAGATGATGGTCTTGGATGCAGAGCATGGTATGCACTTTCCACCACATAGATGGAGTTATTGGGGGAAGGGCCTGCAATCTTCTCCAGAATCTTCTGTATAAAGAGAATCAGAGAGGATCCCTTGGCTTCAGGGAAACCAAAGATAATTAAATTATTGCTCTGGGACATCCCCTGTAAGTCCTTAAGCTTAGCATCAGTTCTGGAGAGCTTATGTTTGGTGGCAAATATATCCCCCTCTAACCAGTCTTTCCACTTTTCTGAAGACATAGTCCTGGCCTCTGTATCCCCTAACCTCCGGGAGAGATCCCCCAGGTCCACTCGGAGAGATCGCAGCTCACCCATTAGTTCCTTTATAGTGGCTTTGAGCAGCTGAAATTCTTCAAGAAACTTGTCTTCTGACAGGGGGACTGAAGCAGGTGCAGCTGACTAGGCTGATTGGGAGCTGGAGGAGCCTTCTGATTTAGGCCACTTCACTGACTTATCTGGGGTTTGTGGAGGAGTATGACGAGAAGGAGCGGCCTTCATTTCTTCATTCATAGTGAACCATAGTAGTCCAGAAAGCCACCAATTCAGACCACAATGCTATCTACAATTCACCAGTAGCAGGTAAAAATTTTAAATAGACGTGTAGTGTGGTAAATATAAGTAAAATAACATCAAAGAGTGGGAACTTGAGTAAAAAATGTCTACCCATGGTGGAGCATCTTGTGATTCACCCCACCACCCTTTTCATGAAGAAGTATTTCATCACATCACCTCTGAGTCAACCCCCCCCACAGCTACCATCCTGTACCTTATTAATACCTGTGAGGTGAGGTGACTAGTAACAATGGGAAACACATTCCAACCATTTTGTGTGTCTTAGCTTTCAAAAGTGACAGAGAGCTTCTGCTTAAGATTGCATGTTTAAGTGGGAACATTGAGTATAAGGACATTAAAATTTCCCAGATGTCTGCTATGCTTCACAAAAATAACAAGCATTTGTCAATGCCGAACGTTCGCTTGCAGGTGTTTGCAGTGGTGTTTGGCATGTATGGTGCTTTACCCTAATGGCCTGTGCGATCACTGGTATTTGCACAATAAATTGTCAGCATGACCTTTTTGTTACCCCCATTGTGCGCTACATAGGTGGAAACACGTTTTGGACAGGATGTGAAAAATGACAGCTGTACTGCTCATAAGGAAGTGTGGTAAAATGGCAATGTTGAAAATCTAGAGTGGAAATATTGAAAATTCGCAAACCTAGGAGCGTGCACTGGAACTGTGCAATGCACGCTGGTAAAACAGTGATTGTTAGGAATTTTTTCACCAAATTGTCAACATTGGCAGTTTAAAACCTCTGCTGATGAACAGTGACACTGTGATTTTCTTAATGTGTCCCATACACTGAGTTCGCACACCGACTGTGCCATTGTGCGCTACATGGGCGGAAACACATTTTGGGCAAGATGTGAAAAATGACAGCTGCAGTGCTCATGAGGAGGTGTGGTAAAATGGCAATGTTGAAAACCTGGAGTGAAAATATTGAAAATTCATGAAACTTACGGTAGTGCGTAGGAACTGCGTAATGCAGACTCATAAAACAGTCATATTTAGGAATTTTTTCACCAAATTTTCAGCACAGCCATTTTAAGACCCTGCTCATGATCAGTGTCTCTGTGATTTTCTTAATGTGTCCCATACATTGAGTTCGCACACTGACTGCGCCATTGTGCGCTACATGGGCAGAAACACATTTTGGGCAGGATGTGACAAATGACAGCTGCACTGCTCATGAGGAGGTGTGGTAAAATGGCAATGTTGAAAATCTGGAGTGCAAATATTGAAAACTCGCAAACATACGAGCGTGCGTAGAACTGCACAACGATGCTCGTGAAACAGTCATTTTTAGGAATTTTTTCACCAAATTTTCAACATAGCCATTTTAAGACCTCTGCTCATGAACAGTGTCACTGTGATTTTCTTAATTTGTTCCATACATTGATTTCGCACACCGACTGTGCCATTGTGCACTACATGGGCGGAAACATGTTTTGGGTGAGATGTGAAAAATGACAGCTGTACAGCTCATAAGAAGGTATGATAAAATGGCAATGTTGAAAATCTGGAGTGAAAATATTGAAAATTCGCAAACTTACGAGCCTGCGTAGGAACTGCGCAACGCACGCTCGTAAAACAGTCATATTTTGGAATTTTTGTACCAAATTTTCAACATGGGGTTTTTGGGACCCCTTCTCATAAATGATGTCACTCTCATGGTGTTATTTGAGGCTGAAGGGTGATTTCACGCAGTGACTGCACAGTGCCGGCGAAATCACCCTTCGGGCCCGAATAACACCATGACAGTGACATCATTCATGAGAAGCAGTCCCAAAAAACCCATGCTGAAAATTTGGTGCAAAAATTCCCAAAAATGACTGAGATATGCAATAAAGTTGACCCCCCCCCCCATCTAGCCCATTATACAGCTTACAGGCATTTCCTAAGTTCACGGTCGGCTTTGAAGAGTGCAGACGTGTTCCCGGTCCACCGAAGATCGTCACGCCGGAGTCCGGAGGTAAGTATGGGGTGGGGGGATGTGGGGAGGTTGAGTGCGCAGGGTGGGTGCGGGTTGTGGAGGGGTTGGGAGGCACAGAGACAGTTTTGTTTACAGTTTTTAAAAAAAGATGATGTGGGACATTTGCCATGCTGGGTGGGCTCCCAGCGTGGCACAAGATGGCTGGGGGCCGAGGATCCAACAGGGATTGGGCACCCATTGGCAACTATGCTGGGGCGCCGAGGCCGGCGGGGGATTAGGCACCCCTTGACAAAACTACTCTGGGGGCGCCAAGGAGCCAACGGGATTGGGCACCCTGTCGGCAAAATAGAGAACTTTTGCCACGCTGGGGTGGACTCCCAGCATGGCAGCAGGATGGCTTTGGGGGCGTGGAGCCGGCGGGGATTGGGCACCCCGTCGGCCAAACTATGTTTGCCATGTTGGGGTGGGCTCCCAGCATGGCACGAAAGCTTTGGGGGCGGCGTGATGGGCGTCGGCAGGGAGGGGAGGTAGCGCGTGACGGGTGGCGCCAGTAGGCAGCGGTGTTTTTCTTTGAAGCAGAGGAACACCGCTGTCATACTGAGCTGCTGCACCCATTGGTGCAGGACCGCCATGCCTGCTCAAGGGAGCAGTGCATTGGGTGGGAGAGGCACACCTCTAAGTGTGCTACTCTTCCAAAATGTTCCTTGCGCATGCGAGCAAGCGAATGTAAAAAGGAAGATTTTGGCTTTGAAAAAAGTGCATTCTGGAAATCTGTGGGACTTTTTCTCTGATGGAACCGGTTAAGTGCCATATCCAGCTTAAAGAGCATCCTTGTGCTCTTTGCTGTTGAACAACTACCTGTAGTTGAGCTTCTAAAAAACAAATTTTCACTCTGCTGAAACTGACTGGGGTTGAATCCCCAATAACGTCAACAATGGAGGAGTCAGAAACTCAATCAGAGGACTCTGTAATTGTTAAAAGTTCCCACTCAGTCACCTCAAATGGAAGACATTCCAACATAACAAGACTCTAAAATAATCTGGATAGTTTATCCCGTTATGCCTTACAGTAATAACTAAGCTTACTTTAAAAATGTAATAAAGACCTTTTGGTTATTAATTTTTTCTTATGGTACACAGATATAGGGTTGAGAGCAGAAAAGGATATTACAGATGTTTGTGAGATGGTCTACATATTCTACATGTTTTTTGCAGCATCCTCACACTTCCTGAACCGTTTTTTTTTTTTTTTTTTGAGGAATGAGGTTTTCTTTTCATTGCTTAGTTAAAGACATACTAAATGGTGTGGTGATGGGGTTGATGATCCTGTTTTGCCTGCACAGAAGCAGGTCTCTTAAAGGAAAACTCCACCCTCATATCTTCTAAATGTCATTCGTTTCCATGTCAATAGACAACTCTTTTCATGTAGCTGTTAAGAATGTATGCAAATGTTTTAGTCTGTTTTTACAGTTTGTGTTAGGCCCTGTGACTACCCTGGGAGTCTCCATTTCATGGTTGTTGAAATTGCATTGTCGCTGAGAGCTGCATTAGCATTTGAGAACATGATGTCAGGTCACCCATTTATACCATGTATCTATATGCTGAAAGAACAGATACCCTGCAAAAACTCTCTGGAAACTCATAAACTGAGGAAAGTTTAAAGGTAAAAAAAATCTGCATTATAACTCAAACAGTTTTCAAAGCTCACTGAAGGTAAATGTGGTATTCCAAACCTTTTTGCAGCTTGCTTCTTTTAAGACTAATTAAGCAGGCAGGCATACTGGGGAGTTTAAAGGGTGATTACGCATCATGTTCTCATTTGCTAATTCAGCTCTCAGGGACAATGAAATTTGAACAACCATGAAATGAAGACTCCCAGGGCAGTCACAGGGCCTAGTATGAACTGCACAAACAGATGAAAATATTTGCATACATCCTTAACAGCTACATGAAAAGAGCTGTCTATTGACATGGAAACAAATACCATTTAGAAGATATGAGGGTGGAGTTTTCCTTTAATATAACTTGCTTGAGATACTGTAAGTGGTAGTCCCACTCTGTTAGAGCATAGTGTGGGTATAGAAGTGCTTCATATTATTGAAAACTAATCTTGAAACCTGGAGTTCATATGGTTTGCAATATATACATACACATACATATATGACTCTTTTCAGTATTCCTCTTGCCTTACAGATTATTTTCGGCATGTAGTTCTAATTTAGTAATTACATAGGAAACCTATTGTTTTTGTTTTTGTTGTCTTTTATTATTTAAAATGAGTTTATAATCTACCATTTCAGGGGATAGTAGCTATTACTTGATTACTTGTAGTCTTTGTTCATTACAATTATAGTACACTTTTGTGTATTCCGCCAGAATGTTTGATATACCACCAATGAGTGTTATATGGTTATATTGAATTTTACAATTCATTATTTCATTAATCCAATAAAATATAATTTAAAAAAAGGAAGACAGCTCTGGCAATGCCATATGTAAGCAATTTTTGAAAAGAGACAGTGTGGTGGAGGGCCAACAACAGGAACAGAAAGTGTATTGGGAGAGGGGTGTTACTGAAGCAATGGCAGGATTTGTGGTCATGATTCTGTTAGAGGTTCAGGCTCAGCCATGCCCCCACAGCATGATTAAACAGCAAGGAATCAACCAGTCCATCCAAACATCATTAATATGGCATCAAGAGCCAAAAGATGAAAGCCTTTCCATACGTCATACTTGCAAAGCTAGAGTCAGCTGTGGCAAAGAGTCTTGGGACTACCGGTCATAAAAATCACATGAAAACAAAACATCTTATTAAGTAGAGGCAACAAGAGAGGTATGCACATCTTGCATTGTACTGATCTGTTTCTTTTGACCATGGTGGAGGTGTGGAAAATGAAGCAGGGATCAATGAGATTGATCATAGCAGGAGTAGCACTACCAACGCAAAAAGTTATTTTCCATGTATGCCGCAAACACTCTGACCAGGAAAGTATCACATTCACATTTTATTGCTGACTTGTTTTTGAAGTTTAAAAATAATTAATAAACCTTTCCCTGGCAGTAAAAGCATGTCCGAGGCCCCAGGCAGGGCATTATCCCCATCTGTGACCCGAACTCTAATGCAACCCTCAATTACATAGCTATTCTCCAAACACAGTAAATTTCATTGTAACCATCCAATATCCTGGGACCTGAATGCAGATTTAGCAAAATTGCTGGCAGTCAGTATGCTTCCCCACTCCTTTGTTGAATATACAGGGTTTCACTTATAATGAGTAAGGCCATTCCTCCATAGAATATTCCCTCCAGAAACTATTTGTAACAAAGGCCATTCCACAATTGTACCTTGACCTTAACTCTATCATCTTTGATTAGAGATGGGTGAAGTGGCCCCAATTCACTCTGTGAAGTGATTCGTGGAGTGAAGGCGAATTCGTGGAGTGCTCCACAACGCAAAGCGGAGTACTTCGCATTATAATGGGTAACGCAAAGTCCAATGAAAACAATGACTTTGCGTTACTCTGCCTTTCCAAACCACTACTCCACCAATTCTTAAGGTGAGGTACATTGAAAACAATGTACTTCACCTTGTTTTTAAGCTCCAAAGATGAATTTTGCAGTGATTCATGGGATTTCAGGTCACATAGGCTCTAGATTGTTCTGCACAGCCTCAGTTTGGGGTAGTGTGTGTAGGAAGCTGTAGGAGACAATCTGCTCTGAGAGTTCTCTGTGATTCAAAGCTTCTAAAAGTTGTTAAAAAAGCCTTTTTGAGTCATTTTCTTTGCTGAAACTTTAGTTCATAGGTTATAGGAAACCCTCCTGTGCTCATATCATTGAGCGTTTATTGCTTGTTTGTGGATTTTGAGTGTTAATGTACAACATTCAGTCTGTGTACTGAGAGACAGTGGAAGTGTGCTTTGGGGGAGGGGCGTATCTGTGGTGTAGGTAGATTTACTTGTTGAAAAAGACAATGCTTTCTGTTTTGGTGATATTTTTCTTGTATAACTGTTAATGTACACAGTAATATTTTCAATAATTCTTGCCATTTTTTTGCTGATTGTTGTGGTGCTGGTGCATAATTTTAGTTTGTTTAAAATATGTGGTTATATTACTGAAGTTTTCAATTTGCTACACATTACTTAGTGTGTGAGTATGTATGTGATGCGTGTCATCAAATCAGACACCTTTTATTGTGCCACATAATTTCAGCAATGTGAACCTGCTATGCACTGCAGCTGTGTGATTTTTGTACTGCTTTGTGGTATCTTTACTGGCACTAATACTAGTGACTGTTACTGCAGCAGTGCAGTACACTGCCGCCGCCCCCCAGCCTGCCCCAAATTCAATTCTTTTCCAGATTTGAATTTCTGATGGTGAGCACTGGTTAGGTGTTGTGCCTTTGTGTCTGCATCTCTTCAGTGTGCAGTGCAATCTTAATCTAGCTGTGCATTTGCATCTTGTTAGGGCTCAATCTCCATCTGTAACTTAAGTCACAGTTGTTTCTTTGGCTTCCCTTCAGAGTACTGGACAGGTGTGGTGCGTAATTCTGCATTAACATTCTACTCATTAATATGCGTTTTTAAGTCAGGACCATCACCACGAGTCACTCGTGATACAAATCACGTTCTTCATCATCATGGTAACAAATGCAGTCACAAATCACGATTCATGATCACTTCATGAATCACAACATTAATGTTTTTACTAGTTGCTTGGATGTATTGTAAGCATGTTTTGTAGCATCTCTCCAGGCTTCACCACTCCTCCATTGTACTCATTAATAAGCATTTTTAAGTCAGGGAGTTTTGTGCTGCAGCTCATTGGGGAAGTACAGCCATAGGCATTCGTGTTCTTTCCCATACAGCATGTGAGTTACAGTACTGTATGTAGTGGTGGACGAAGTGACCCCAATTTGCTCCGTGAAGTAATTCATTGAGTAACATGGAATCCACGGAGAACTCCACAATGTGAAGCAGAGTACTTCACTTCATAATGAGGAACACGAAGTCCATTGAAACCAATGACTTTGCATTATTCTGCCTTCCCCAAACCACTTCACCACCAATTTTAAGGTGAGGTACATTGAAATCAATGTAATTCACCTCACTCCACCCTGTAATTGAGCACCAAATGAAATTCTGCAGTTATTCATGGGATTGCAGGGCACATGTGCTCTAGATTGTTTGGCACAGCCTCAGTTCTGGCCTGTGTAGTGTGTGTGCAGTGGTAGCTGGAAACAGTTTGCTCTCAGAGTTCTACGAGTCACAACCTCTAAAAGCTGTTTAAAATGCCTTTTTGAGTAATATTTTTTGCTCAAAATTTTGTACATCGATTGTAGGAAACCCTTCTGTGCTCATATCATCAAGTGTTTATTGTTGTTTGGGGATTTTGAATGTTAATTTAGAACAGTCAGTCTGTGTACTGTGAAGTGTGCTTTGGGGGCTGAGTGTATTTATGGTGTAGGTAGATTAACTGGGAGAAAAAGGCAATCTTTCTGTTTTGGTCATATTTTTCTTGTATAACTGTGTTAATGTAAACACAGTAATATTTTCAGTAATTCTTGACTTTTTTTGCTGATTGTTGTGGTGCAGCAGTGTACAATTTGTCTGTTTAAAACATTTGGTTATATTACTAAAGGTTTTCAATTTGCTACACATTACTTGAGTGTTCCTGTGAGTGTGTGTGCGATGCACGCCATTAAATCAGACACCTTTTATTGTGTTACAGAGTAATTGCAGCAGTGTGAACTTGCTTTCCACCGCACCTGCATGAATTTTTTATACTGTTTTGTGGTATCTTTACTGGTAGTGGATTGTTACTGCCGTGCACTAATCCCCCAACTGGCAAAATGTATTCCTTTGCAGATTTGGATTTGTGACTTGTGAGCACTGGTTAGGTGGTGTTGTACCTTTTTGTATGCATCCCTTGAGTGTGCAGTGCAATCTTAATCTGTCTGTGCATTTGCATGGCACCATTAATTCTGGGAGACTGTATTTCTTGTTACTCTCTCATTTCACTTCGTCAGCACTGTGGAGTTCTCTGGACACAAGACAGTAGCACTTTGGGGATGCACATTCATTCTGGTGACTGTGTGGGTGGGATACTGACAATATTGTTGTCACTCTGTCTTATTTCACATTTAAGGTGGAATGACAATGCAAAGTAATAATAATAATAAGGCGAAGTTAACCTTTCCTACGGGGCACTCCACGTAGTGAAGTGCCAACGCAAAGTGGCCACTTCGCATTCACTTTGCTGGCAAATTTTAAAGTCTCTGCATCTCTTTCTCTGATGGCCTTAGTCATTGAGCAATGGATACTGTACACCACATTACTGATATATGGAGCAATTGATCTGGAACAGCCTCTTAATATAGATATATCACAGCACACTGGGCTTGTTTTCCTAATGTTACTGTGAAAACAACACGTTAATCTCAATCATACCTAAACCACCTTGCTGGTGTGTGGCAGCAGGCCAGACTCAGCTTGACATGTATGGACACTGTGCAGAACACTGTTACTAATGTCTCTACAGAGATGAACAACCAAATTGAGGAGTGTCACAAGATGGCCCCCCAGGTAGGTGGGTCATGACAAAGAGGAAGCAATTGGGTGCATTTTCAGTTAGGTCCTGTAAAAATAGCATGTAATGCTTGCAGAACAATTATTCATGGAATAATGCTGATCTGTGGAATATGGTTCCGCCAGTTGCATTCAGACTTCATAGAAACATAGAAACATAGAATTTGATGGCAGATAAGGACTGCTTGGCCCACCCAGTCTGCCCATTTCCCTGCCTACTGGATAAGCTGCAGATCCTAGTTAACCAGCAGCCTACTTCTTCCTACCCCCACCCCCTAGAATGGCCTTATGACTGTCTCATGCATGCTTGAATTCCACCACTGTTTTTGACTCCACAACCTCCCCCGGAAGGCCGTTCCATGCATCCACAGCCCTCTCTGTGGAAAAATACTTCCTTAAATTACCTCTGAGCCACCCCCCCATCTTCAAATTGTGCCCCCTTGTTCTTGCACACCTCTTTTTTTGAAAGATGCTACCCTCTTGGACTTTGTTGATTCCCTTGAGGTACTTGAAAGTTTCTATCATGTCCCTCCTCTCCCTCCTTTCCTCGAGGCTATACATATTAAGCTCCTTAAGTCTCTCTTCATATGTCTTCCAGTGCAGACCCTGCACCATTTTACTTGCCCTCCTCTGGACAGCTTCCATCCTGTCTATGTCTTTGCGAAGGGGGGGTGGGCAGAGGGTGGCTGTGAAAAGGCAGAGATACTAAACAAATATTTTTGCTCAGTATTTACAAAGGAAGAGGGGGAGGTACCTAAAACAAACAGTAGAAACACTCTGGATACAGAAGTTGATACCAGCCCTTTCACAGAAGAAAGGGTTCTGAAAGAACTCTTAAAACTGAAGGTGGACAAAGCAATGGGGCCTGATGGGATTCATCCCAGAATTGTAAAATAACTAGGGGTAGAACTAGTGACACCACTGACTACCCTCTTTAATAAATCAAGGGAGGATGGGGTAGTACCTGTAGGCTGGAGGAGGGCAGATGTGATTCTACTTCACAAAAGTGGGAGCAGGACAGAAGCAGGAAACTATAGACCTGTTAGTTTAACCTCAGTGATTGGGAAAATGATGGAATCACTTCTGAAGGAAAGAATTGTTTAGTTCCTAGAGGTCAGAGGAGCACAGGACCCAAGGCAGCATGAATTAATAGTGGGAAGGTCACGTCAGATGAATCTAATTGATTTCTTTGACTGGGTGACCAAAGTAGTAGATAAGGGAGGGACTGTAGACATGGCCTACCTAGACTTTTTTATTTATTTATTTGTGTCTAGGATTACAAAGTACCTTTGAGCCAAGGCTCTTTTACAAAGGTTCCACGTCATGCTGGTTACAGGGTAATAGACACTAAAACATAAAACAGTTACAGGTACATGGTTTCAGACAGTAACTTTGCTTGACAAAATTAGACTGAGTGATGAGTAACTCAAGAAACAATAGGAGGAAGAGGGCAAGAAGGGGAGAGGGCTGAGGGTAGGGGAAGGCATAGGTGTAGAGGGTCAGGGTGAGGCAGCCAAGGGGCCTTGTCAGGACAGACACAGGGCAAGTGCATTAGAAGTTGCATTGGACAGGTAAGTGCAAGAAGAGAGGGCAGAAACTGACACCTATAAGGTCAGAAGCAGCGTAGGGAATGAAGAGGTTATGGGGTGCAAGCACAGGTGGAGGTGCCAGTTATGGAGTAGCAGAGCTTTTTTTTGAATGCTCCAAGTGTTGCTGTGGATGAGGTATCACTAGAGAGCTCATTCAGCCAACTCATAGCCCTGTATGCAAATGACCTTTGGCCTTGGGATGTGTGGCAGAGGGGGATTTGAAGGATTTGGGGCTTAGAGCTCCTGGTGTTGCGGTTCGTGATTTTGGGTTTGAGGAGGGTGCTGACTCCTGGTGGTGCCATTCCCATCATGATTTTCTTAGCAGTGATGCAGATTTGGTATTTGATTCAGTTGTTCAGTTGCAGCCAGCCTGTTTTAGAGTAGAGGTCGCAGGTGTGGGTGAGACGGTGGGAACCAGTAACAAGTCAGCAGGCTTGATTGAGGGAAGTCAAAACACGCCTGAGAGATGAGGTTGTGGCAGATCCATAGATAATGAGACCGTAGTCAGTGATGCTAATGATGGAGCTCTGGACAGCTATGGACAGAGCTTCTGGGGGTTAGATGTTTCCTATGTCGGAATAGTAGGCCCATCCTGGTGTTGGCTACTTTTGCCACGTTATTGATGTGTGGGACATAGGAGAGATTACAGTTGAGGGTGAGGTCGAGGTATTTGAAGGTATGAACTTGTTCAAGGCTGATTTCTTGCTTGGTTTTAATGGAGAGCTGATATTGTTTGCGTTTGTTTTGGGAGCTGCAGAATATCATGGTCTTTGTTTTTTTTTCTGGTTAAGTATAAGTCTGTGTTTTGTGAACCAGTTTTCAACTGCAGAGAAGGCCTGTTGGAGGTTACCTTGTAGATGGACTGGATCATGGTGGGATGCCAGGATGACAGCATCATCGGTGTAGAGTAGGATCTGTTCAGGGCTGGAATCTGGCAATGAGTTCAGAAAAAGGCTGAAAAGGAGGAGGCCCAAGATTGAGCCGTGTGGGACACTGGACTGGACTGGTCTTTTGTCTGAGAGTGTGTCAGCTATTATCACTCTTTGGGAGTGGTTGTCTAAGTAGCTTTTGAACCAGTTCACCGAGTTAGGTGAGAGCCCTGCTAGTAAAAGCTGGGCAAGTAGGAGATTGTGGTTGATGGTATCAAAGGCTTTAGTTAAGTCGATGAAGGTGGACCCAGTAAGATGACTGTTATCAAGTGAGTGATGGATTGCACCAGTGAATTCAAGTAGCGTCGTGGAGGTGCTATGACCTTTTCTAAAGCAATGTTGCTCCTTGCACAGGATGTTGTGATTGTCTAGGAAGTCGGTGAGCTGGTCTGACACAATTCATTCTAGGTCCTTGGAGAGTGGAGGTAGGATGGAAATTGGACGGTTATTCTCAGTTGCTGTTTGTCACCACTTTTATGAATTGGGGTTACCGTGGCAGATTTCCATAAGTCAGGGAACTGGCTGAGGCTGAGGGAGAGGTTGAAAATCCAGGCCAGTTGTCGAAGTACTTCAAGTGTGAGTGATAGCAGTTTGAGGTCAAAGGAGTCACTGCTGGCTCTGGAGTTGCAAATGGCTTTGGTAACGTAGCTGTGGACTTGATGCATTTTGACTGCTTTAAAGTAGAAGGGAGGGTGGTTGGAGGTGGCTGGTGGGGGCAAGGGGAACCACCTCATTGAAAAAACCCTGTGGGAGTACAGCACTGAGGTCCGAGAAGGTGTCATTGACTGTATCAGCAATGAGTTTCTGGTCAAGTGTAGTTTCATCATTTATGCTGAGTACTGATGGGGGTGATTTAGATTGCTTCCTGGTGACTTCTTTAATGTTATTCCAGAAGTCCCTACCATTGCCCCATGAGTTAGTGAGAGCATTTTGGAAATAAGTGGTCTTCGTATCCCGGATATATTTGGTGCAGTCATTTCATGCATGTTTATAGTTAGCAATATCAACTTGTCTCCCGGTGTTTCTGGCAATCTCCCAAAGGTGGTCTCGAGCTTTTAGTCATCTAAGTAGGTCTCTGGTGAGCCAAGGGTTACATAGGGCTTTGGCCTTGTGCTTCTTGAAGGGTGCAAATATGTTGCATGCTTGGTTGAAGATCCTGATGAAGTGTTCCAGTGCGGTGTTCACATTGGTTGCAGTGAGAATTGGGGACCGATCCTGTTGATGAAGGAAGGTTTTGAGATGAGGTAGCTTGCCTCTAGTTAGAACCCAGCTAGTAATGGTTTTGGGGTGGCTTGATGAATTTATTGGACCAGTAGCAGATGACGGGGGAGCGGTCACTAAGTGTGTCAGGGAGGACAGTGGTGTTTGTGATCCTGGCGGGATGGCTCGTTATGATCAAATCCAGAAGGGTGCTGGTACCAGTTTTATAGTTTGTCCTGGTTGGGGAGCTAACCATCTGTGAAAGGCTTGCTGCTGCTATCAAGTCCCTGAATGCCCCTGCCTCTGCAGCAGGCCAGTTAACATTAAAGTCACTGAGGAGGATGGTTTCTGAATCAGGTGAGAGAGATTTGGTAAACTCCAGGACTGCGTTAAGCCCATTATCTTGCTTTCTCGGTGGAATGTAGTGTGTGACAACTGTGATGGCTTTATTGTGTGCACCAAGAAGGATCTTGACAGGAAGAATCTGTGCAGTGGTGGTTTGGGGGGTTAAGTTGATGAGGTGCCCCCGGATCGTGTTCTTAAGGTACAGAGCGCAGCCACCACCTCTTTCTGATGTTCGATCAAGTCGGTAGACATTATACCCAGGGAGGGCAATAGCATGGTCAGGAACTGAAGGTGAGAGACAGGTTTCTATGACTTCTAGTATGTCTGGGTTATGCTGACAGGCAAAAGTCTGAAGGGCATCAATTTTGTGAAGAAGACTGCATATGTTAAGTGAGATTATCGAGAGGGATCCTGGTTGATTGGTCTGAGTTGTTCTTATTGTAGGGGCTGGTCCTGGATTGGGATAAATGTTTCCTGACAATAGCAGGAGAAGAAGTATACATTTTAGAGTACTGGTGTGAGATACCCATGACTGGCAACTATTTTTTTTGGGCCAGAGAACTCTGAGATTCACCAGGGCAAGTACATGGGTGGAGCCGTGGGTAAAATGTGGCAGTAGTAGCAGTGGACAGGGAAGTACCCAACAGCCATTTGGGGGAGAGGGCCATTTCATAGTGATTGGAGATGCCCAAGGCAGGAACATGAGATCGAGAGGGAAGGTACCATGGAGGGGGTGAGAGATCGTGAGTTGGTAGATGTTTGGGACAGTGGGGAAACATGAGCAGGGGGGACATAGGAGCGGGAAGAGGGCAAATAAGGTGAGGAGAAAGGGGTATAGAGCACCAGTGTCATACATGATTCAATGTGAATGGGGGAAGAGCAGGCACAAGGTGCTGGGTAGGTGGGAGGCAGCTAGTGAAAGTGGCAGGAGGTTGGCAGTGAGATGGAGGCTCAGGGGGCAGGAGAAACTAGGTAAGCAGGTGGCTGAGGGAGAATGGGCAGAGGGTGGGGCAGTGAGGAGACAAGGGCAGTAGCAAAAGAGGATGATGTAGCAGAGAGTTAGTGGGACATTAAAGAGTGTAACAAGATAGGGAGACAGGAGGTAGCAGCTCTAGAATAGAGTTCAGGAGTGAAATGGTGCAGGGGAACTACGGAATGCCAAAGGGGGGGTTGGCCAGTCATGGAGTGTGTCGGAGTGACTGGTGCTAGGAAATATAAGGAGGGTGTCAGGCACAGAAAGAAGGCTGGGGCAATAAGGGGACTGAGTTGATTAGCAGAGGGGGAAGAGGAGCAGGGAGGGGGGAGAGTGGGCAGTTAAGAGAGGAGGTACAGGACAGAGAGTATCCAATAGGAAAGGAAAGGGTGGTTTCTTAGGCAGAAGAGGGTGGAGCTAAGGCCTATTTAATTAAGGTGGGAGGTGGGGGAGGGGGGATGAGTGAACATTTTCTTCTGAAACCCACTGAAGTCTATGGGTGCAGAGCCCAGCAAAACAGTTTGAATCAGTCAAGATTGTAGGGCCAATCAGTGGCTGCACGGAGCACAACAGGAGATGGAAGCAAAGTGCAGCAGCCAATGGGAGCCTTTCAGCACTTCCAAGTTTGGCCTGGGAGCTTACCAGCAAGAGGAGGGTTCCTTGGCGGTGATCAGTGATGTTGTGGACGGCTGGCCCAGGTAGCATCGGCCGCTCAGATGTTTCCCCAATCAGGGGCTGAGAGATCTGAAGAAAGGAACAGAGCAACAGATTGTGAGTCACAGTATTAACAAAGGGTGACACTGGAGAGTAAATCAGGGGTGTGTGCAGTGGAGAGAGAGAGAGAGAGAGAGAGGGGAATTTGGCAGAGGGGTGGTGGGGAGGCTGCCACAGACAAGAGAAATAAACTTGAACTGGCACCAAGGAGAGGACAGAGGGGAGATTTAGTAGAATATGAAATTTACAAGGGGAGGAGGAGAAGAGAGATGCAGGGTTTAGCAGCAGGGGGGAGGGTGGAGAGAAAGAATGAATGCAGAGGGGCAGGAATTACTTCACAGCTCTAAATTACAGCAGTTTCCATCTGCACTTTACAGTTCACTGCTAAAACATTTAGGCAGGTCTACACAATTAATTTTGACTTTGACAAAAAAATAGCAAGCAGTCTAGTAATTTAGCCTAGATTATTGGCTGAGACCCGGAGTTTTTAGACGTCGAGTGCTAAGAATATCAAGACTGGTCTACACATTAATTGAGACTTTAACAGGAAAAATAAGCCAGTTGTCTAGCAATTTAACAAAAAATTTCTTCTGAAACTCACTGAAGTCTAGGGGCGCAAAGCCCAGCAAAACAGTTTGAATCAGTCAAGATTGCAGGGCCAATCAGTGGCCGCGTGAAGCACAACAGGAGATGGAAGCAACAGGCAGCATCCAATGGGAGCCTTTCAGCATTTCCCAGTTCGGCCTGGGAGCTCACCAGCAAGAGGAGGGTTCCTTGGCAGTGAGCAGTGGTGGTGTGGATGGCTGGCCCAGGTAGCCCTGGCCGCTCAGATGTTTCCCCAATCAGGGGCTGAGAGATCAGCAAGAGGAGGGTTCCTTGGCAGTGAGTTTAGTAAGGCATTTGACACAGTCCCCCACAAAAGATTAATGTACGTGTTCACCAGCCTAGGAGTGGGTCCTAAGATGGTAGCCTCGGTAAAAGATTGGCTGGAGAGTGGGACACAGAGGGTAATAGTAAATGGAGTCTATGCTGAAGAAAGGGGAGTTACTAGTGGGGTATCACAGGGTTCAGTACTGGGACCGGTCCTCTTTAATGTCTTTATTAGCGACATTGCAGAGGGACTGGAAGGAAAAGTATGTCTCTCTGCAGAGGACACAAAGATCTGCAACAGAGTTGATACACAGGGTGGGGTGGAAAGGATGAGAAGGGACTTGGCAAGGTTGGAGAAATGGTCAAATGTATGGCAGCTTAGATTCAATGCTAAGAAGTGCAAAGTAATGCACCTGGGAAACAAAAACCCAGGGGAAGAGTACACAACGGGGGATGAGATACTAACAATAACAAAAATGGTAAGGGACCTGGGGGTAGTCATATCAGATGACCTAAATGTGAGCAAGCAATGTGAGAGAGCAGTAAGCATGGCTGGTGAGATACTGGGATGCATAGGGAGAGGCATCATCAGTAGAAAACAGGAAGTTGTTGTCCCTCTGTACAGACAGCTGGTGAGACCCCATCTGGAGTACTGCATGCAGTTCTGCAGACCCAATCTCCGCAAAGACATAGACAGGATGGAGACAGTCCAGAGGAGGGTAACTAAAATGGTGCAGGATCTGCACCAGAAGACATATCAAGAGAGACTTAAGGATCTTAATATGTATAGCCTCGAGGAAAGGAAGGAGAGGGGGGACATGATTGAAACTTTCAAATACCTCAAGGGAATCAACAAAGTCCAAGAGGGTAGCATCTTTCAGAAAAAGAGGTGTGCAAGAACAAAGGGGCACAATCTGAAGCTGGGAGGGATGGCTCAGAAGTAATGTGAGGAAATATTTTTTCATGGAGATGGTTGTGGATTCATGGAACAGTCTTCCTGAGGAGGTTGTGGAGTCAAAAACAGTGGTGGAATTCAAGAATGCATGGGACAGACATAAGGCAATTCTTGGGGATGGAGGTAGGAAGAAGTAGGCTGTTGGTTAGCTAGGATCTGCAACCTATCCATTAGGTGGGGAAATGGGCAGACTGGGTGGGTCAAGTGGTCCTTATCTGCTGTCAGAGTCTATGTTTCTGTGAATACAGTGGAATGATCCTATAATTTAGTCACATTGATCTCACCTATTCCCAAAGGTAACCTATTTGTTTCTTTTCAATTCATTGACTAGATAAGCATGTGCTTCAGCAGCTAATTGAGAGCAAGCTAGTTCTATATAGCTTTCTTTAGGCATATTAGAAAGTGAATTATAAAAATGGACTGCTATTTGAGCAATAATTTTAAAATTCTGTAAGGTTTCTCTAAATGCAAACCAATCAATTTCTTCATTATCAGCCGCTAATTTCACAGTAGCTGATAATGGTCCAGTAGCCATATCTTTAAGTAGTTTCTAAAGAATGAATATGACCTTTTAAAACCATAGAATCAATACCATTAGCAACTCCTAATCTTGAGCCTAACCAGCCCCACATGTCTCTTTTACGACGGAATAAGTCTGGTGTTGCTTCTGCAGGAATTTGAAATGACCACATTTTGTGTCTATCATAGTATCGATTTAAAGTGTTATTATAATATTGTTGCCATACTAGTACCAAAGCCCGATTACTACATTGAAGTGGTAATCATGGAAAAGGCAAATGTGGCAAAACATTATAATACTGTAATTTACATGGATAATATAGAGGATATATATTTTGTGTCAAAATAATACCATCTGATGGGGCAAGAATTTTTGCCCTGATATACCTTGTTTTTGATACACTATATTTCATGCAGCAAAATTATGTCCTGCTGTTCGATTAACATTACATGCCATACCTGGCCATTGTGCATCTATAAAAAAAAAGCAAATACGTTAACAATGAGTATTCATTTGTTACTGGCAATACTGTGAAAAATTGCTTTAACCCTACTGTATAATTTGCTACAATATACATATTATATAAAAAATGCCACATATTACATCTTGAACCTTTATAAGATGCATTTAACAATGAAATATTAGATGGACAATATAACATGTCTTTTAATTGTATTTGAAATAAATTTTGTTTTTCTTTCATTAAATTCATGGTATCTCCCAAAGTGGAGTGGATAGATATTCCTTTCTAGGTTGTTGTGTTCACTACACACATCACCGTGCCAGGCCAGGCTCCTGGCGAGCATCCCCATGTTGCATATTGACATTGTCCATAACAAATAAAGTACCATTTGATAAGAAGATATCCAGTCTGTTCATGTCGTTCTCCTAACAATACTGGAATACCCCATGCGATACAATTGACATAGTTCTTGTTGTATAAACGGTTCCATATGTGCCCTGGGCATCCACTGTATCGGTTGGAAGTTGCCAGGATCAGTAAGGTACTGCTCAGTATAAGTACAGGATACATCATTGTACTTCACCTATTGGGAGAAACAGAGCAGTATCAGTTGTCATCATTTAAAGGTTGATATAATTTACATTGGTCCACATGGACCCATTTGGTCTCTGTAGACCCTTGTCGAATTTGTCTGAATTGAATGACCCATGGTCCCAAAATATCAATGACAGTATAAGGCCCCATCCAATTAGCGTCCCATGGTCCCTTTTGACCAAAATTTTTCACCATGATGTGATGACCCCATTCAATGGGCGGTATCACTTTTTCATCATGTCTCTGTTTGTTTTTTCAATGAGTCTGTGCCATATTTCTGCCAGCATGGGGTAAATAAATAGCTAACTGTTTTTGTAGCTGTTGCAAAAACACATCAGTTTTGATGCAGTCTAACACTGGAGTTGACAGAGCAGGATCTGAAAGATAATACAGCCGCATATCCCATCTAGTCATCAATTGATATGGGCTATAGCCAGTACTCTTGTTTTCTGTACTTCTAATACCCACAAGGATTCCTGGTAAGTGCGTCACCCACCCTTTACCAGTATCCAACACTTCCTTTTTCAGTGCATTTTTTAAAGTGCAATTTAACCTTTCTACCATTCCCGAAGATTGTGGATTGTAGGGTAAATGCAAGCGTTGAGTGATACCCAAAATTTCACACAAAGCTGTCATTATTTTCACTGTAAAGTGAGTTCCTCTATCACTTTCAAGTATTCTGGGACAACCCCTACATCAGAACACATGTTCCCATAGTGCCTTTGCAGTAGCTGTAGCACTATCATTTCATATGGGCAATGCTTCTACCCACTTGGAAAATATATCAACAATGACTAATAAATATCGGAACCCCCCTTTTGCAGTAGGCAAGGGCCCCACATAATCAATCTGTAAGCTGGACCAAGGAACATCCACCAGGGGTATACACCCTAACAGAACCCTCTTACCAGGCACTGGAGGATTCATCTGTGCACAGATGAGATAAGCCTCCAGGCATTGCTTGACATCTTTTCCCATTCTTGGCCACCAATAATTTTGTGCCAACTTTTTACACATTTTGTAGAGTCTACCATGACCTCCAATTCGATGATTATCCATGATAATATCTTTTCTAAATGAAGTGGGTGGTATCTATTTCCTAAACCCAGGTTGTCATTCACATACTACTATATCTTCCCATATGGTAACATGTTTGGTTGCACACTGTCCAGTGTCTTTCCATTGGTTCTGACAACCCACTATCCAAACATCTGTATCTTGGACACGCCCCAAACTTGGAACTTGTGAGACGGCAGCTATCCATTTAATATGGTGTATGTCAAATTTGTCCATCTCCCACAATTGTGTAGAATCACCTCTTAAGGGGTCTACCCATAAGTTTGTTTGTTTGGCTGCAACTTGAGCCAGATTGTCCACCAAGTTATTGTTTAACTCATGGATATCCTTTGGATTATTTTGGTGAGCTCTTTCTTTACACATTGCTATTACCAAAGGTGTTTGAGCACCTATGTCATATATATGTTGTAATATGGGAGCAAATGCAACAGGTTCTCCAGATGCTGTCCACATTTCTCATTTAGTCCAAACTGGCAAAAAGCCCAATAAAGAATTTACCACAAAAGCACAGTCTGAGAAGATATTAATAGTCTCCAGAGGGTAGGCCATAATAGCTCCACAGACTGCTTCTAATTCTGCTCTAGGGGCAGAAAATGATGATGGGCATCACACTAATATTTCTTGATTAGTGCTCGGTGTCTATATGGCATATCCTGTGTGGAAATGTCCATCCTCCCAAAAGCGAGAATCCTCTACATAAGCAACTCTTGCTTCAGTATTTGGTTCTGCAGCAAATATGGGCTTGAAATCAATCCCCATTACAGTTCCACAATCATGTGCCTCTCCCTCCCATGTCATTAATTCAACTAACACAGGTGAGGTACATTGCTCTACAAATATTGTTTTCCCTTGTAGAGCTAAAGCCCATTTAACCAATCGCTGTGAAGACACACCTCTCACATCCCTTTTAAGTAGACATTTCACTGGAGTGTGAGACGTTTGCAGGATAATCCTGTTAAACCCCACAATATTTTCTGTAGGTTGTATAGCACAATATACAGCTAACAAATGTTTTACAGATTCTTCATATGTCTCTTCCACAGGTGTTAATACATGAGAAAAATATCCCACAGGACGCAAAGTCCCTGCTCTCTTTTGTAATAGTACCACATTGATTACCTGATCTGTTGTATGTACCTGTATTACAAAATCAGAGGATTCAGAAGGACTAATGAGAGCCGGAGCTGTCATTAGTGCTTGCTTTAGAGCCAGAAAAGCTATGTGATGTTCTCATTCCCAACTGAGGATATCAGTTTCCTTTCCTCCCTTTGGTAGATTATACAGAGGTTTTGCCATACTAGAGAAGGCTTCAATAAAATCTCTGCAAAATCCTACCATGCCCAAGAACTGTCGTAATGCAGTCTTTGTCTTGGGTCATGATAGTTGTTGTATCAACTAATTTTTATTACGATCTGCAGTTCATCCTTCTTTGTTAATACATATACCCAAAAAAGTAACTTATGACTATCCAGTTGTGCTTTGCTAGGGTTCATTTTTAACCCTCCATTACCTATGACTGTTAGCGGCTCATTCAATAAACTAACATGTTCTTGGTATGCATCAGTCTGCAATAAAATGTCATCAACATATTGTATTATTGCTTCTGGTACTGAAAAACTCCAATAATAATTCTGCCAAACACTGATGAAATAAAGTGGGCGATGAGTGAAAATCTTGTGGTAAACACTGGAATGAGTATTGCTTATCCTGAAAAGTAAATGCAAATTTGTACTATCAGGATGGACAGGGATGGACCAAAAGCCATTTGACACATCCAGTACAGTGTAAGCTGTAGCCATAGGAGACAACCAAGATATCAAGTCAGGAAGCCTCAATACCACTGGGGTGACCAAAGATGACCTTATTTAACACCCTATAATCTACTGTTAATCTCCAGGTACAGTTGGATTTTTGTACCCGCCAAAGAGGGGAGTTCACTATTGAACAGATAGGTCTAATGACCTCTTGTGACTGTAACTGTTTCAGTATCACACATATTTCTTCATAAGCTTCTTTAGGAAGAGCATATTGTTTTGGTGGAGGGGGGTTTGGTCCTTTTATCTGGACTTCCATATTTGACACCCTGCCACAGGGTAGCATTTTTAGCCCAAATTGATTCATGCCCTTGTACAACAGATTTTATCCATTGTGGCACTCGTTTTCATTAATCACTCAGATGATAAATCTTTAATGACTTTACTGTGTACACACTATGTGAGTCATCCACATTTGGTGCTGGGTTAGTAGTGCTTCTCTGCCATAAAATTATGTTACTAAGATCCACTACTAAACCATGTTATGCTAGAATGTCCAAACCCATGATGGTACCTTCATGTGTATTGCATTTCCAAAACATACATTTAAGGTGTTGTTCACCTATCTGAACCAAAACTGGTTTGGTTAAATATGCTGTTAACACCCCCCCAAGAAACCTTGTAAATTAATTGTTGTTTCCTGCGAGTTGTTATAGGCATATCTCTGTTATACTAACAGTGGCACCAGTATCAACTAATATCACAGTCTGGCAGCCCCTGACCATTGCTGATGTTGTTGGATGCCATTCCTGATCCTCTTGTAATTGACCAAGGATTTGGAAGGTGGGGGCTTCATCCAGTCATTTCTTTTTCTTCTCATTTCTAGTGAGAAGCTCTTCTTCATCCACTTCTTCCTCACTATCGCTGGGGCAGTAGGTTGCTTTCAAACTGCTGCAACTGTCTTAGTATTAATCAAATTACTCAGCACTTCAATGCATTTTTGTAAGTCTGCCTTACCACCAGGTTTAGCATTATTACCTGGATTTTGAGCTTGTCTCCTCTCTAAGACTAGCTTCTGTTTTTCTTCTATATCTCCACCTTTAGCCCAACAATCGGGTTTAAAGTGGCCTTCTTCATTGCAATTGTTGAAGATTAACTTACCCTTGCCTTCTGTTTTGACAATAGCGGCTACCCTTCATTTGTCCTTGCCTTTTTCAGGGGGGTTGATCATCCTGTTGCATTCGTCACCAGTCTATCAACACCTCTTCTTTTACTGCGGCACATTCGGCACATTTACGTAACATATGCATTGACACAGGTACAATAGTAGCCTGTCAATCTAGTAAATTGAGGAAAGGTTCCTTATCATTATGTGGGTCTGCAATGCCTCCATAGGTAGCATATGCAGCACAGAAATGATTGATAAACATAACTGGGGATTCACCTGGCTGTAAAGTGATCTCATAGATCTTACTGCAGTCATTATGTGAAACTCCATGCATAGATTACAACGCAACTCGGATTTCATTCACAGTAGCCCAGTTGCTATTAATCTCTGGTCATGCCTGATTTCCTGTCATCTTGGCAGGTAAGCGCTGTAGTAATACTGCAGGAAGTGACAAAGTGACTATTTTACAGGCATCTTTGTTAGTCAAATTAAAATTAGTTGCTAATGTCTTTAATTTAGAACAGTATGGGACAGGATTCTGACCTGGTTCCCATCTTCCCAACTGATCTACTAACTGCATTGACTCCTATATGGAAAGATCTCATTAAGATAGTTCCATGTGCACTTCTACTTCTTCCATGGCTTCCTCAAACTTCTTTGTTTGAGCCTTAGCTTCCTCATCTTGCTCATACAACCCCTTGTTGTATTCTAATTGCTCACGCTTTAATTTTGCTTGGTCAGTTAGATACTTGGACTCCTTTTCTGTCAAATTTGTATTTTCCTGCAAATGTTTTTCCATGTCATTTATTTGAGTGTGTAACAGCTCATCTGTTTTTCCTAATTCCTCTTTCTTTTTCCATGTCAATTTCTTTAATCGCTTTCCTCGTAATTGCTGCACTTTCTTTCCTTCTCCTTTAGTTTTTGTAATAAAAGGAGCCATTTTCTTTTTATGCAACTGCATATACCCCTCTTCATCCTCTGAGGTAGTAACCTCGGAATCTGAAGAGCTAGCTGTTTTTTTTTCCATAACATCCACGTGGAAAGGGCATGTGATGTTGTTGTATAGGTCCCTGTTTATACTTTCGTACTTGATGTCTAAATGCTAATGAGATCTGACACTGTACCTGGGCTTTTGCCTGTAAAGTAAACAAGGACTGTTTTTTATATGATAATTCTTGGGAATGCTCTTGATTAGTATGGTCTAATCTCTCTATGGATTTTTGTAATTGCCGAGATAATGCATTAATCTGGGCTTGACTTTGTTCACAAATTTAACATTTTCTCCCAATTGGTTAATCTTAAACTTTAGCTCACATACCTCTCCCTGAGAGATATTTAACTTATATTTGCCATCTTTAACTTCAGTAACATACTTTTCTATACCTAGAAAATACTTTTCTTCACTGTTAAGTAACTGGTTCTTTAATAGACAGGTTATAGTTGCTATCTCACACTGATACTATACATACATCTGACAAACATTGGATAATTTGCTTTTATCTGCCTTTACTTTCTCATTTCTTTCTAGGCATTGAGTGGATAGACATAAGTACATATCTTCCTGTTCTTCAGGAGAGTGATACAGACCTTCTTTAAGGTGCGTCTCTAAAAATTTATGTAATATAGTGTCCATACTTACGTCCGTTATCTAGTTGGCAAATCACATCTGACTTCACACCAGTCTGTTTCCTTGAGTCTCTCTTTTGACTTCCTTCTGTACTTGATTGATCAGATCAGGTACAGTAAGGAATTCCTCACAGTGGCTTTCTTCTCAGTTCATTTGATGTCATCAGCAACCATATAGACTGCCTTTAAACATCCGAGTCACAGCACCAATCGTAAGGTAAAGATAGCTGTGTTGTGTTTTCTATCTTCAAATAATTCAAGCCACTCAGAGTGAATGTTTCCCTCCTTTATTTTCTTTGTGAGTTCATCAATTTCAGATACATGTATTCTTGCTTCTTCTTGGGTGCTAGCTTATCCAATTTTTATACAGGATTTATATAAATAATTGTTATCTTGAAAAATGCCAATACTCCATTGTAAGCCGATCATATAACAAAATAACATATTAATCTTATGGTGTGGTGTACCTTTTCCTTTAAAACAGAGGTATTACTTCATTTCCTACACAATTTCATAGGTGTGTACTACATTTTCCTTAATATATTTGCCAGTAGGTCAACATGACCTAGGCAAAACAATAAGTTTCACTTACACCATAGCAACGTTCACCAACTTAAGGCTTGCCTTTTCATGTTGTTTGAAAAGTCATTATCCAAACATGCTGTTATCTAATACATTCCCCAAACATGCTGTTATATAATACATTGCCCAAACATGCTGTTATCTAATACATTGCCCAAGCATGTTTTCAATAAGGTAAATGCACATCATCCTAAAAAGATTCATTCTAACATTCTAGCATTCCTTCCTAAAGAAGGTTATACACAGACCATTTGGTATTATATGTCTGTGAAATAATCATGTTCCAAAAATTATATAAAAGGTGAAAGCTAAATATCATTAAATGTAAAATATTACAAATATAAAAGTGAATAAATATTACACTACAATCCATATTAATAAATGTTACACTAAAGGTATTGTGAAGGTTCAGAGATGAGGGATGAGACCAAATGGAGCCTTGGATCATAGCCCTTTATAAAAAAAGGGATGGCTCAGGGCCAGATGAATCTGTAGGGAATCCTAATGTGAGCAACATCTGTGGTGCACTCATCTACTAAGTGCATCATTTCCAGGCCTTGCATCTGTAACAAAGATGTTGAAGCACTGCATGCATGGTGATATGAGTTAGAAAATGATATTTAAAGATTAGTGCATAACCCTCAGTGTAAGAGTATAGACTCTAACACCTGTTGACACCTTATTAGTCATTGTTGATGGTGCCAGCCAGACATGATAGAAACTGAACAATATGAACTTGGGCCTGGATATTGAGAATCTATTAAAAGAGCAACCTCTGAAAGCCATCCCTGATAACCATAAGTAACTGTGGGAAGTGGTTTTCCATCTACATTCAGTATGAATCTTCAGTTGGATTTACAAGTTGGTCATCAATCCAGATTACAAATACCTCAGTTTAGAGAGATTCCCTGATTAAGACTCATCCTGAATTGAAGCACTGGGGCTTTGAGTAGTGCTTTTATATGCTGGCTTTGCAATAAAATGTAGCAAATTTCCTATCAGTCAGGTCTTATTTATTATTTTTGCTCCTGAGTGTGTCTTTGTCCTGTTTGCTTGCAGATTAAAAACACCTCAGTTTCAAGAGAGTAAAAAGTCATTTAAACAGTGACATGGTCTGTGGGGCTTGGAAAAATGAAACAGTTATGTTTAAATTGATGTGCACCAGTTGACACCCAAGCCACAGCAACATCTATGGGCATGCAATGTTTTAACTCTGGGTACCCAGAGACTGCTGTAAGGAAACTCCTATTGTGTTTAACTAAAAATCCTGCCATCAGGTTGGATAAGGTAGTAACCTCTAGTTCTGGAGGCTGCTAGTTGCATCTTTGGTGACAAACCAAGCTGTGCCTTGTTTGGCCTAGTTAACATGAGCTGAAGTAAACATAATGGTCTCTGCTACTTGCCCAGTAAAGTTCTATCTAAAAAGCAGCCCCAGGGAATGACACCCAAGTACAGTAGTTGCTGAGCTCACCCATTTTCTTTGCAGGGGCTGGTGCTATAATAAAAGTGTGTGTTATGCTACAGTATTCTGTTATTACTATTGTCTGAACAGGTGTAACATTCTGTGGGGTGCTGCAGAGAGGCAGTTATGAGAGAGAGGATGTTGCTAGGTGCAGTGTCCCAGAGGGTTGTACCAATTTGTCATCTAACCCACTTTTGGACACCTCAGGGTGGAGGCACTGAATGCATAGAGATTTGTATAACAAGCCTTTGTGGAGGATAAAGAACCACTAAAGCAAGGAGCCACTGAGTCAGTCCCTGGAAGCTCAGTGGTGGTGGTGTAAGATAGGCCTCGGCCTTTAAAAATATTACATCTCCAGTACTGTCAACTGAACAAGATCTACAGAAACTAACAGCCACATTTCAGATTAAGAGATTTCCTATTCAGAGCATATGCAGCTCAGTTGCTAATGGGCTGTCAAATGATGGCACAATAAGTTTTATGTGAACTGTACTGCATAGAGATTAATCAAGCACACAACTCTAAACTAAATAAGAAGCTAATCTTAATAAAACTGGCAAATTCAGATTAATGGCTAACCTAATCCACCACTGCTTTGTCTTCTCCAACTTAAAATTGCTCTTCTTTGATATTTGCTGTTCAAATACTTTGGATTGCTTTACCCACAAGCTTATTGTGCCTGGAGCTCCTGTATCCATGGCCAATTAGCTGCACTTTTACAACGATAATTAATGCTCTATGCCTTCTAGTGACTTGTACTTACTAATTCCTCAGTATCATCACAACAAGATGCTCATTTAGCTTTAGTTCTCTTACTGCTTTGAATGCACTTCCTTGTTGCCTGATATTACTTAATAACTTACTGCACATTAATGCCAGATTGAAATCATATATGTCCAAAACATTGCACTGAGACTGTAACCTATGCATGATCTGCTGTATATAATTTCCTTTTATGAAGTTGTCTATTATATTCAACTTAGCAATTATTTTTCCTGTTGTAATGACTCATATAATGCTATCTAATGTGTCCTGAGTCTGAATGTATAATAAATGTATATTTCAGTGAGCAAACCTCATTAACAAAACAAATCAAGCAATATGTTAGAAAATTCTCATGTTAGGAAAAGGGACTGAGACATCCTCCCCCACCATTACATCCTAAATTATTGCTTAATTAGAAGATGTTACTAAAACATGTAAATCGCATGATCCCTTTGTAACATATATGAAGGTATGAGACCCATCCAATTGTATAAAGCTATGGTGGATACTGCAACAGAACAGTAACAAAAACACGAGGTGTATCATTCGTTCATTTTTAACAAGTGTTTATTAAGATATGTATTACTAGCTGTACATATGTTAAAAAGAAATGTATAAAAAAAGATAAAAAAAATTAATTTTTATAAACTAAGGTTTGCTAAAACCATAAATGCAGAAATTAGATTTTTTTAAGGATCCACGGAAATGTATAAATTATTGATAATTAACTAAGCCAATTAGCTCCATTCTCTTTCCACAGATATTTGTAGGCTTCTCTGACATCCACTATCAACTGATGGACACCCACACCAATATACTCAATGTAAAAAAAAAAGGCAGAGTGGTGGAATTTATACATTATTCAGGTCCAGTTCAGAGGCTATAAGATCAGCAACTTATGAGGTCAGTCATGGGATCTTTTAAATTCATATACTAAATAAGTTATTTGAACAAGAGTGTTACAAGACACATATCTAACTGTGCCTATGGCACTAAGGCTACATAGCCAGTAATGAGGAACAATGCAAGCAGAATAGAATTTGAGTGTTTAGGTGACTGGTTTAGTAAATGGCTGATGTAGTTAAATGTTGACAAATATAGAATTAAAAGGGTGAGGTAAACATCAGGAATGAAAATATGCATTAGCTGTATCATTCATGCAGTGTTCCAAGCAGGAAAAGAGCTGGAGCTTACCACAAAAGCATTATTCAAACCACAGTGCAAGGTGGTAGAAAATAAGGGTAGTGGGATTTAGAATATAGACTTAGGTTTGTAATCTGATTACTACACAAAGCAGTGATCCAACCCCTTCTGGGTACTGAGAACAGTGCTAGTCACTCATAGGAAGTAGGCTATTGCCCTGTAAAGGGTATAGTATGGGTCAGCCAAGATAATACTTAGCCTTAAAAATCTAATTAATAAAATAAGCTTATGAAAGGTAAAATTGTTCCCCACTGAAATAATATACTTTGAAATGACCAAATAAAAGCATTTGCAATAGCAAATGGGGATTTAAAAAGTTACAAACATATGAAAATAGGAAAGAAAGTCTTTGGTCCATCACATTCATCCCATACTAACTCAATGGCATAACTGTTTAATAGGGAAAAAAACAATGCAAAAGAACCAATCCAAGGGTTACCAAGACTCGGTGGATCATTTATGAGGTCATTTGGCATCTTACAATCCTGCTTAATGTCAGCAATTGGTATAAAGTCCTTCATGTTGGCTTGTACCTGTTACCCTTGCATTATGATGAATGTGCAAATTTGGGTTTCTAGAACTATTTATTCTTTATTCCTCTGCATGTATATTTAGCCTTATCAAACATAAATGACTCCAACTATTACTTTTTTATGTTGAAGATGGTTACACAAATCAAAAACTTGCTGTGAAATAGTGTAAATATAGTAATAGACAGGAAACTGTGTATTACAAGGGTCTAATATGATCAACAGGTTCCCATGTCCCCAGAACTTCTAGATGGTATTACACCCAATTAAGGAACCGTCCCCTGTATGTTATTTTTTTGTCATATATGGATTCCATTTAGAAAATAGTGTGGTTTTGAATTTTTTTGCCTCTATCCTCTGAGAATGGCTGCCCAACCACTGCACTCAACACTCAGGTGCTCTAACCTCTCTCTCTTTCTCTCTCTCTCCCCCCTCTCTATCCACAGTGCTCAACTGCTGCTCTTCTACAGTCACTCTGGTCATCAGGTTTACTAGCCAGCCATACCTATTGGTTGTTTTCAGAGCTGCACAGTGAAGGTAGGATGAACCGAATAATACTTTAAATGTTAAAACAAGAAAACAAAAAGCATGATAGTACTGCAATTACAATGGCTAGAAATCAATTTCGCTAAGCAACAGACAGTTGCCATTATTTTGAAACTGTTCTGTCTTTCCACATATAAAAAGCAGCCAGCCATAAGCACGCATTAAACGTCAATATGTTGCATCCATAGCAAGTGCACTGAGCACCATAACAACCAACCCTAAAGTTCATAGAGATCACACGATAGAGCATTGTTTCACTGATAATACTATAATTCAGGGCTCCAAACAATAGTACTATGGGCTCTGAATGACAGTATTATGGCACAGAAAGCAAAGTATAATCACTTTCCAAGTGTGCTATTTTGGAAATTTTTTTGTATGCTTTACTGTACTATTATTCTTATGTATCCCTATATTACAAATATTATTTCTAAAACTTCCTTTATTAATTGCCTGCTTGTATCCTTCAATTTTCTCATCTTAGACACATTTACTGGATTTACAAGGGCAGATAGCATTATTCTTTCCACAAGATACATATATATATATATATATATATATATATATATATATATAGATGTTGTTGGCAGATAAGGGCCTTGTGGCCCATCCAGTGTGCCCTATCCCTCTTTCTAATTCTTAAGGTACCCTAGATGTTACAAGAAAGACTTTTATCATATCTCTTATTAATATTCTTTTCTCTTCTGAGAACAACTCCAAATCAGATAAAGGCTGTCCTCACAGTTTAAATCCATCATTCCCTTAATTTTTATTTTTTTTTTTGCTGCACTTCTTCAATTTTTTTAAAGCATACTCATACTGCATATTTTCTATAGGATGGTGACCAGGACTATGCACTGTACACATAGAAACATAAAAACTGATGGCAGACAAGGACTACTTGGCCCACCTAGTCTGCCAATTTTCCCTACCTACTGCAATACCGCACATCCTACTTAATCCCAGAATTTTTCCCTCTCTTTCTTATTGCTAGGGTTCCCTTGTGCCTGTCCCATGCATTCTTGAATTAGGTGACCATTTTTAACCCCCAACCTCTACTTTGCCTACGTCCTTCCAAAACTGGACACAGTACTCCAGATGGGGTCTTACTGATAATTTGTACAGCGGTATCACCACCTCCTTTTTTTGCTGGTGATACTGCTCCCTTTGCACACCAGCATCCCACTAGCTCTCCCCACAGCCTTTAAACAATGCTTGGTCACCTTTAGGTAATCAGATATGATTACCCCCAGGTCCCTTTCCTGTTTGGTGGTCATCAGTACCTCCCCCCATCATGTACTCCTCCCATGGGTTTATGTGCTCCAAATGCATGATTTTGCACTTCTTTGCATTGAATCTTAGGTGCTATACTTTTGACCACTCCTCCAGCCTGCTTAGGTCTCTCCACTCCCCCGCCTTGAGTGTCAACCCTGTTGCAGATCTTAAAGTCATCTGCAAAGAGGTATACTTTCCCTTCCAGCCCCTCTGCAATGTCACTTATGAAACAGGCAGGACTCAGAGGGTGGTGTCGGGGTTTTTTCCTCAACCCCCTTTGCCCTGCTTTGTGGGGTGCTGCAGGGTTCCGTGTTGTTCCCCATGTTGTTCATGGTGTATATGTTGCCATTAGGAGACATTATAAGGTGGTATGGACTGAGTTTTCACTGCTATGCAGATGATACTCAGCTCTACTTGTCTTTTGTAGCTAAACAAAATAGTGCGGTCTCTGTTTTTAACAACTGTCTCATCAAGATTCAGGACTGGATTAGTGCTAATTGGTTGAGACTAAATCCGGACAAGACTGAGGTGTTGGTAGTGGACCCAGGTCAGCGGTTAGAGAAGTTGACTCATGGGCAACTGTCTGGCCTTGTGCTTGGGGGTAACCAGTTGAGACCTTTGGAACGGATGTGAAATCTGGGCATTATGCTCGACAATGAGCTGACACTGAAAGTGCAGGTGTCAGATGTTGTCAAGTCTTCATTCTATCCTATGAGGAACATTGCCTGGATAAAGCACCTTGTTCTGCCCAAGGACCTCCCTGTGTTGGTCCATGCTTTTGTGTCCTCTCATCTTGATTACTGTAATGCTCTATACCTAGGGTTGCCGGAGGTAGATCTCCATCACCTGCATCTGGTGCAGAACACTGCAGCCAGGTTGTTGACAGGGTTGTCAAGAACTAGCCATATCACTCCTGTGCTGCGTAAACTGCACTGGCTGCCAGTGCAATGGAGGATCACCTTCAAGGTTGCATTGCTGACTTACAAAACTCTACACAGACAGGGACCGGGTTACTTGCAAGACCTCCTTCAGCATTACTCCACCTCCCACCCACTTTGCTCTGCCAATGAGGGATTGCTAGAGATTCCCAGGGTCTTTCTTCAAACATCAGGCGTGAGGGCCTTTTATTTTGTGTTCCCTACCCTGTGGAACTCTCTACCTCACCGGATTAGAGAGTGCCTGTCCACCGAGTCTTTCAAGTTCTCATTAAAAATGTATTTATTTGATTTAGCTTTTAGGGACTGTATTTAGTTTTATTGCTGCCTTTTTATGTTGCATATTTTTTAGATTGTATATTTGGTGTTAAGAAAAGCACGTTATAAAAAAATTTTGATTTGATTTGATGAAGACATTAAAAAGGACAGGCCCCAGAACTGATTCTTGTGGTGCCTCACTAGTCACCCTCATCTCCTTGGAACAAACTTGATTTATCACCACCCTCTGTGTTCTATCCCTTAACCAATTTCTGACCCAGTTTACCACTATGGGACTCACTCCCAGGCTGCTGAGCTTGTTTACAAGCCTCCTGTGTGGAACGATGTTGAAGACTTTAGTGAAATCCTGGTAAGCCATACCTACTGCCCCTGCCTGATCTAATTCCCTGGTCACCCAGTCAAAGAAATTGATCAAATTTTGTTGACATTACCTTCCTGCTCTGAATTTATGCTGTTGAGGATTATGTGATTGCTGGATTCAAGATACACCATAATCCTTTCATTTAGCAGTGATTCCATTATTTTCCCCACCACTAAGAATAGGCTGACTGGCCTGTAATTGCCAGCCTCCTTCCAGCTCCTGCTTTTGTGGAGAGGGACTACATCTGCTCTCCTCCTGTCCTCTGGAATCACTCCCGTTTCCAGCGATTTATTGAACAGGGCTGTCAGTGATACTGCAAGCACCTCTCTAAGCTTCTTAATTGTTCTTGGATGTATTCCATCTGGCCCCATTGCCTTGTCCATGTTTAGTTTTGTGAGTTCCTTTAGGACTCTCCTCTGTAAATGGACTGGTGTCCACACCCCTTCCATTGATGCTGCTGTCACTTAACTGACGTCCCACACTATCCCCATCTTCTTTGAATACCTCTACCTGTGGTGAAATGTAACATAAATCCCATGAAGGTCAAACAGCACAACCCTTCTACCTTCATGGCTGGCCACCATATTTGTACATTTCAAAAGAGCTTGTAATGCTAATATAGAATTACAAATGTCCCCCTGCCCCTTCCATCCTACCAGCTCCCAGATCCCACCTTAGTTCCCCAGCACCCAGTTTTAAAGGAGGAATGCCACTGACACTACACATCTTCTTCCATGTCCAGACATCTTCTGAAAGAAAGAGCAGGTTGCCTCTCTCTAATAGTGAACTCACCTAGTGCTGGTAGGGTGGGCTTGAGCTACTGATAGAGGTTGGGGGAATGGAGATTGCATTTGTTTACTGAGTTTTGGACTGAGGTGGAGGGTGGGGGCAGTTTATCCTCTTTTTTCAAGTAACTGAATTGAAATATCCAAATACCCAAAAATGTGGCCTCTGAATATGGAATGTTTAACCAAATATTATCATAATGGTATTCCCATAACCATTGTTGAGATTACATCATGGTCCTCTCAAACTTCACTCTCGAGGTTTAGATGATGTTGTCTCAACCCCCTGACAGAAACAAAGACTAGTTGTGTATGGTTTTTCCTGCATTATTCTCAGTACACGGTACAGCCCAGCTGGGTTTCATCCTCTCATTAACAGCAGAGAGGGGAGATCTATGGCTGGTGTACAGAGCATTTAAGGAAAATTAAGTATGGGAGTGTGTGGGACTGGACCGGAAATTTACTGACAGAGATATGAGAACACACAAATATTAGCTGAAGGGTGAGCTGTACAAAACTAAAAAAAATAGGGGGATGAATCAACCAAAGGGTGGTCGCAAGTTGGAATACATCTCTCGAATCAGTGGTTTGATTGCATTTAAGAAATCGTTAGATAATTATTTGGGCAGTGTATGTTCTGTACTAGATAATCCCATTGAAAAATGGCTAGTCATTTATGGCTGACTTGGATAACTGCTATGAAATCTATGAAGGGTCAGAATTCTACTGAATGTTGCAGATGGGTGTCTTGGTGCATTAGTTGCTTAATTGACCTGCTAAAGGTCACATAGTGAGTGTCTGGCTGTAGTGGGAATTGCACCTGTAATTTCTATTGTCAAGCAGATCCATGTACCACTAGACCATAGTGCCACAGAAAAGTGCCATAGTAGGCCATGCTGTGTACATACAGTGCTTATTATGCCTTTTCTAAGCTGCTGATACTGCCTGCAAGGGCCCTGCAATCATTTTTGAGGGTCTGTGTGCCTTATCCTTGAGAGCACAAACAAGTACAGTACAATGTGAGTACAATTAGGCTTCTAATATGGCATTGTATTTGTATTCATGACCCTGTCTTTCATGGGTTTATGCTCCTTCCCTAATTTTGTGAGTAAACATAAACAAAGCTTGAAAATTGCATGTTTCTGCTATATACTGTAACAGCTATTGCCTCACAACTTGCTGACTCAGCACTCACAAACCAGATTAATATGCTACCCAGACTTTGTTACAGGTAGTCTCTTTAAGATACTATACTTTATGGAAAAGAACCTCAGGTTTCCCCAAATATAAACTAGTGGATCTTTGCCCAGTCTTTAAATGGATGCATTTCTTTACTGGCAATATTTACATTTGTTACATTTGATATCTATTAGCTCCAATCTCTCTCATCCATTTTCACCACTTCCCTCTGTGGACTGTCTGTTCCACCTCATCCCACAAAACAGCAAACACTGAATTTTTCAATAATTAGTACTGTATATTATTAGGCTTGCTTGAGCCTCCCTAGGAGGAGACAAGGCCCCCTAAGAGGCTATCTTCAATTTGAGAAATACTGCTCCACTGTTTTAAGGTTTCTGTAGAGTCTTAAACTTCTTGTGTGTTTATTTTAATCCAGCCAGCACTTGTACACAAGTAAAATTATACTTTTGTTGTTATTTTCCAGGTAGAAACTGAGATTATGAAGACAGAGGTGGCATGTATATGCTGGGGTTCATTCTATACTTTCACCATCAGTCCTGGCTTCTCTTTTTCTATCTCCTTTAATTGGTTCTTTCCATCTGGAGTAAAATTATTCCCCTTTAACCTGTAGGAAGCAAACACACATTAAAACCAATAGTCCCATTTTATAATTGCCACAATAATTAAAACCAGTATTGATCAATGCTGAACATGTCTGCTTGCATGCTGTTACACCCATAATGATTTTCTTCTGTCATTATTTTTTTACAGTTGAGTAATAAAAGCAGCAGTAACTTTACTGGTAATAAAAACCTAAAGACATCCAAAAAATAAGCATATCAAAAATATTTCAATGATCATGACATTCTATTTATGACAATTTGATTAAATGATCATTTGCATATTTGTACTGATTCACCTGAGAACATACTGTAACACTGCAGAATGATACATCCTAACAATGGATATTTACTGATGTCAATAATTCCAGCCCTAATAATTCTGTTAGCAAACCGTAATATCTATGAATAAACAATGTCATAGCTGTCAGACTTGTCAATCTTTCAAATCGTAGATGACAGACTATTCTCACATTGAGCAAAAGCTGTCATGCACAGCTGGAATTGAAGCAAAGGAAGCACTTCAGGAGTCACCGTCCTGTACAACTGCACCAGGTATCAAAAATTAACATCAGGTCTTATTCTCCTTGGGAGACTCATAAAGCTGCTGCATGACAAAGACAAGAGGCCAGCAACAGAGGGTTGGCATGTTGAGAGCTGGAAGAGGGAAAGAGAGGGAAGTGCTAGGAAAGTGTGTCATGGACCCAGCAAGAGATTTAGAGGTGAAAGAACTGGCAGTGGAAAAGAGCAGATGATATTAGGAAAGTGGGGCTGCTGCAAGGCATCCATTATACTGTGTCCACCAACACCACTGTGTCCATCACTCAACTTCAGCTCTCAGCATGGAGGTATCCTTCTCCTTGACCCATCAGATTCTGATACCTTTGCTGTAAGCCTATCAGTCTTTAAATCTTCACAAATAGAAATTGTAACATCCACCCAATGATACCGAGCAGATGGTTATGATAAATGGGCCATCATGGTGGTGAGTTGTGATTTATTAAATGGAGTTTAGCTTGGGGCTCCCAATCCTCAGGAGCCTGACCCATACAGCTGTACCATGTGGCAACACTTAAGATCAGGAATCACACTCTTCTGGGTGGTAAAGACAAATGGGGCCAGGAACACAGGATTAGAGGTGGGAATAGCTAGAACAGGTAAGGCACTGGTGGTGCAGGCAAAGTGGACTATGGAATGGTCAACAGAAGTTTTGTGCGTGGGACTGCTGGCAGAGGGAAGGAGTGGATTGTGTTAGAAAAGTGGGGCACGGAACCAGAAATAGAGGGTTGGTGACTGGGAGAGTTGGCAGTATGAAGGAGCTGGCAGTTTTAGCAAAGAGGGTCTGCTAGAAGTTTACAAGGTAGGCCACTCATGGCCTTGATGACTTTGGAGGAGCCATCAGATGCAGCCACTGAAAGATGCTGCTCTGAGGCCCGGTGGGGGTGGGATATCTTGTTAATCTCACAACAATAAGAAGGCATTGCTGTTTCCACTGCTGTCCATTCACCAGCAGTAACAACCAAAGCTGCTTTATGATGCTCATGAAAGGATGCAGTCAGAGATATCATTGAACAGCTGCCATTGTCTAGCTGTTTGATAGGTACAGCTGGATCCTTTGATATGTGAGATATTTCTGCCAATCAGTCAGCTTAGAAACATCATAAGCCTTGTCACCACTGACTTTCTACTAGCACGAGTCCCACAAGCTTCACTCCTTTGGCAGGTACAACACACACTTCCTTGGCCTCTAGACTTTTCGAGTGGCCCCAAGATGTTTGCTATGCACATGCACAAGCAAAAAATGAAAATAACCTTCATTTAGAGGGTTGTAGGATCCAGGGCTCCCAGTTCACCACTTTTCATCAGTTCTGAATTTGTGCCAAGTTGCATTCTGGTTGGATGTGTGGGTGTGGAGATACAGAATGCTATTATAGGGGTACAGTCATTCCCCTATAGTTAGGGTCCATGCTTCCCTTCTATGTTAAGCTCAAAATGTTCCACTTTAATAACTTTGCAACTGTTGAAGTGATTCACATGAACATTTGCATGTGCCATTAGGGATTAAGGATCTTTTGATATGGCATGTTTCTTTTTAGTCAGATGTGTGGGTGTGGAGATACAGAGTTTATAAAAAATGTAAATGACTATTTTTGGTCAAATTCTTTAACACACCGCTGCGAAAAATGGTATGGAGTTTTGATATGAAATTTGACTGTAGAAAGGTCTTGGGTCACAAATGTGTCTTTTTAAGATTTAGTGAAAAAATATTAATCTGTTGAAAAGTTATTACATTTTAAAGTTTTCAAAGGGAAAAGTAAGATGTTCACCTCAAGAAAGGATTCTGTGTCACTAATGGGCAATCCTTCGTGGCCAATGGGTAATCCTTTGTAGAAAATTGAGAATCTTTTTCCATGCTGACGACATTTTGTTTTTTCTTAGCATGACAAACAAATAAATTAAAAAAAATGAAAAAATGATGTTTTGTGAAGTAATCAACACATGTGTTCTGCTAATCAGGACCTGTTTCAGCTGATTCTGGTGTTAGGTTTTTGGAAAAAATTACTTGTAAATATATTTTCTCAACATGTTGAAATCATGTTTAATGTATTTTTTCATGCTAGGGATAATGTTTAATGCATTTTTTTCATGCTAGGGAATCCTTTTTTAGCAAACTGTGAAAAAAGGAAGAACAAAAAATATCCTATTTTGTAATTTGTGAAAAAAAGAATACAAAGCAGGATTTCAAAATTTTAAACTGCACAACCTTGTAAAATGGCCTCAGATTAGCAGAACATACAGTATGTGTTACTTTACCCCCACTCACCCTAATAGTAGAGTGGTCCCCCTACCACAGAAAACATCCCAGTATTACATTCATGATTCCCTGGTAGTCTAGTGGTCTCTCTTCCCTCCCTGATGTCTGATCACCACCCCCCCCAAAAATATTTTCCCTGGTAGTCTAGTGGTCCCTTCCATCTCCTCCAATGTCAGATCACCTTCCCCGTATAAAAAAATGTTCCTGTTAGTCTTGTGGGCCCTTCCCCTCCCCCAGTGTCCGAGTACCATCCTCATATAAAGAAAATATTTTCCCTGGTGGTCCAGTGGTTCCTCCCACCTACACCATTCTCTGATCACCCTCTCTGTTATGATTCCCCAATATTCTTGGGGTCCCTGCTTCCTCACCCTTTCTCAAATTGCCATCCCCATATTACATATATGATTCCCAGGCAGTCTAGTAATCCCTCCCTCTCCCCCAATGTCCAATTGCTGTCCCCATATAAAGAAAATATTTCCCTGGTAGTTCAGTGGTCCCTACTCCCTACCCCATTCTCCAGTTACTGTCACTGTATGATTCCCTGGTAGTCCAGTGGTCCATGTACTGTTCTCTGATCTCCATACCTGAATAAAGAAAGTATTTTCCCTGGAAGTCTATTGGTCCCTCTCCCCTTCCCCAATGTCACCATTCCCATATAAAAAAAAGTTTTCCTGTTAGTCTAGTGGTCTCTTCCCTGATGTCCAATCACTGTCTCCTTATTAAGAAAATATTTTCCTTGGTGCCCTCTGGGCTGTGCAGTCCCACACACAAACAAGGATACGATTATGGATTGATGGCACAGGCATGTAAGAATACGATTATACTGTCTCAAAAAGTAAGGAAAGTAAGAATGCAATTATACTATCTCAAAAAGTAAGGAAATTAATCACAAAAAAGCTTTGTTAATGCACTAGTTAGGGTTCCAGTGACAAAAGTAGGGAAATGTGCTGTTAGAGTTTTCAATGCTGACACCCCATCCTCACCCTACAAGCAGCAACAGGCATTGATGGTGCATCTTGGGGTTGTCAACACTAACACTCTCCCCATTCTCATGTACTGTACCAATCTCAGCTTACTTACTCCAGGACTGGGGTGAGCATTAGTGTTAACAAACCCAAGACACAATCCCATGCCTGTTGCTGCCTGTAGTGTGGGGGTGGGGTGTTAGTGTTGGAGACACTAACCGCACATTTCCTTACTTTTTCTGCTGGAAGCCTAACTAGTGCATTAACAAAGTTTTTTGTGATAGATAGATAGATAGATAGATAGATAGATAGATAGATAGAATGAATTCTTGCACAATAGCACCAGTAAAGGTAGGGTGTTTCTTTGTTTTTTTCCTCAATTGTTTAACCAGGAGAGGCACACTAAGCTGAAAGCTTGTTTACAGGTGCAATTTGGGAGCACAGAAGAGTTAAGTGACTTGCTCAGGATCACACGGTATGCAAGTGGGGGCTGTGGGATTCAAACCCAGGTCTGCAGATTTGCAGTTCAGAGCCTTAAACCGCTGTGCTATACTGCCTCCTAGTTCTTTGTTAAGTCCCTAGCTTTACACTTAAATAGCTTTGGTGTGGTTTGATGAAATTACCTCAGATTTAGCATGCATTGTCTAGGAGGAAATATCTAAATATGTGAAAAGTTTTTTGATGACAGCTTGTGTGTTTTCTGAGATCCACATACAATATGTCATTGTCCTGTACAGAGCTAATTTTTTCCTATACTTAACACGGGTTTGTCTTTTTGATCTCATCTACAGCCTAGACTGAACAGAATAATATTTCTGAAAATTGCAGAGTAGAAATGGCCTGTGCCAAGGTAGTGCCTTTCAAAGATTTTGTGAAAAAATATTAAAGTTCTAGAGTTATAAGGATGTAAAGTTTTTTCAGCTGTTCTGAGCATGCTCAGTAGGATTTTTGAGTAACCCTCACATACAACACAAAACATTCTGTGTCTTGAGAACATCTTAGGTTTATTTTAAGACTTGCTTCTCACAGCATTAATTTTTTTTTCTGGCATAATGGCTGCCATCTTGTTTTTTTTTTCTCCCTGAACTAAAAAATATGGAAAATACATAAAAATGGTGTAGCTTAAAAAAACAAACACCTGAACCTGGTTAAATGGGCCCATTTAATTAGATTCTACTGTTTTTTTTTTAAACATCCACCAATAGCTTTTCTGGGCACCTCAAAAGCCAGGGTGCCCAACTTAGTGAGAGGAGCTGTTTGCCAGAGAAGCTATTTGCCCATGTTCTGTGTATGAGAACAGGAATAATTTTTTGACATCTGCAGCTTTTAATGAAGTGCTTCTGCTGGTATGAGTGCTCAATCTTGTTATCTGTCTATCTATCTGTCTATCTAGCTATCTATCTATCTATCTGTCTAGCTATCTATCTGTCTCTCTCTCTCTACTGTATCCATTCACCTACTGTACAGAATTTATTATAGTTATTGGCTCAAAGGAACAATCTGTGATATTTTATTTATTTTTATTTATTTTGTTTTTGTTGACTCGGTAAGTTTTTGCAGTAGATTTGTACTTTTTGGATGATGAGATTTTTCTTTCCATGGAGGATTTATCCAACTCAGATGGTAAGCAGATGACTACCCAGAACAGTTAGGGTCAGAGTCCACATAAAGGTACAGAAACTATGACTAAAGCTGAATTAATGGAATGTATGATGGCAGAAGAAAAGCGCTTTTTACAGAAGAGAGAACCCTTTAAGGAGCAGATGTTACATAGAAACATAGAAACATAGACTTTGACTGCAGATAAGGACCGCTTGGTCCACCTAGTCGGCTAGCTGAAAGGGAAATTGTTGATAAGGCAGCAACACAGAGTGACAGACAACACCCAGATATACATGATGCAGCACTCTCTGTTTTGTCTAGCTCAATGACAGAGAAAGCACCTGTAACAAAGGTAATTGTTTCTTCTGTTGTAACTGATAATGTGGCTGGTAGTTCTGATTGTGATGGTAATCTGTGCCAAAAGCCAGAAGGAGAAAAGGGTGGTAAAAACCTAGCTGTGCATAAAAATGACTATACTGTGGAGTGTTAGGAGCATGTAGACACAAAAACTGAAAGCGCTAACACTATAAATGGGCAGGGAGTTCATCCCAATGTAACAATTGAGGCTGTCAATTATTAAACTAATCCCCATTTTCAGGAAGGGGTGACAGTATTTTTCTTTGTGGCTAAAAATGACCCAAAACCTCAAAGAAAGGCATGTCTAAAGAAAAAAGAAATGCAGTTTCACTGGCAAAAAGGAACATTGAGAGAACTGACTCAGTAGTAGTTGTTACAATCCGAACTCAGGTCAAACTTTGGGAAATATTACAACGATGACAGCAACTACAAAAATTGCCTTTTCACTCCCACAAACACAAACAGAGAATACCTGGACCCTGGGGTCAGCCTTACAATTAGTTGGATGGAAACAGAACACATCAGGTGTTTGGGTATCTGATCCTGCAAGGGACAGTTTAAATTTAACCCCCATGTCACTAAACATACCAAACTGGCATCCAGTAGGTAAACCTAATGCATCTGGGATAAATGGCAAAATAAATAGCGCTAAAGATTCCTCCCTAGAGAAAACAGGGGTGTTAGTACAAACAGGAACTATCTGTCCCATGCAGGTAACACAGAAAGTTCCTGGCAAGAAAAATGAGAATGATTCTTTGAAGAACCCCATGGAAGGTTCTATGAATGTATAATTAACAGAACAGTCAGATTAGGGAAACTTGCCTCCTCAGAAACCATTATTATCGGAACTTTTTCAGAAATCAAAAAAAGAAGCAGCACCATGTTGCAATGCGGAGTGAGTTAGGTATAAAGGTGGTCTGGAGACACGCCCAGACAGACATTATGTGGGAAAATTGCTTTTGAAAGACTCTTTAAAATTTACTCCTAGAGAGGTGTATGCATTTATTAGTATCTTGGGGGAGCATAACTATGACATTAGTTTTCACTCTGCATATGCCCTTGACCTGTTTTGGGAAAGGTATAATCAGGTTAAGTTTTCCCCTACATGGACCCCTTTCTTAGTGATTCCATTAACAAAACCACTAATTAAATATGTTACAGTGATGTTCAGAAATGAGGGGTCCATGTAGAGGATATAACCTATTGGCTGGGTCAGAAATGTAACATCCTCAGTGAACCAGAAGCAATATTAGACAGTGAATGTTTTTGGACGGGGGATAGAAATTCAAAGTGAAACTAAAACAAACATATAGTGGTATAGAACATATTCCTAACTCTTTTATGTTGGGGAGGGATAGGGGTGTATGTTTCTATGCTGGCCAGCCATGAGCATGCTACAAATGTGGCTCAAGAATGTACTTGTCCAGCATATTTGATGTACCATGATGTGACAACTGTGGGGAAACAGGACACATAAATTTACAATGTGCAAATCATACAAAATGTGAGCTTTGTGAAGAGTGAGGACATGTTTATGCAGATTGTCCATGGGCAGCAAAGAATAAGGCCCAAGTAACAAGTCCAGAACTGTTAATTCAGCAGGCCCAGGATGCAGCTATGGCCCCAACAGAAACCAAGGAAGCACCCTTTGAACCCCCAACCTCAGGCAGATGAGGTTAAGCAAGAGGGAGCCTCACCTTCAGACTGTAGGCAAAATGTTCCCATAGCGGGTACCTTACAACCAGTATGTTACACTGATCAGGATGGGTAAGGGAAAACAGACCTAGGAAACCAAGTATTTGATGTTCCTCTACAAATCCCTAGAAGATTGACTAGGAGTACAAAACCCCCAAAATGTAACGAACCTCCTAAAACTAAAGGGCAATTTGAAACTAAACATTTCTTTGCAGTTTTTGCCCAGGGTGAAGACATGGAAAGTGAACATGAGGAGTCAGATGCTCAACATCCAGATACAGGGGATCATGGTAAAATAGAGATAGAAAATTACAAAACTAAGAAAGAAAAGGAGGAAGATAACCTAAACTCAAACAAAATTCTTAATAAATGCAGGATATCAAGGTAGGATCTGTGAATGTTCACAGCTTGATGAACCCCAATAAAAGACATACAATCTTTCAATGCATTAAACAAGATCAGTTAACTGTTTGTTTTATACAGGAAACCTGGATGTACACCATAGAACAAGTCAGGCTTTACCAGAATGAATGGACCGTCGGTCCATCTTTTTGGTCCTTTGGGCTAGTTAAGGCAGACGGCCTTGGCATATTGTTTTCATCATTTTCATTTTCAGTGACCAAACTAATCGATCTTATCCCAGGATGGTTATTAATTATAGATGGTTATTTGGGAAATAATAAGTATAGGTTTATAAATGTGTATGGGTCCCAATCAAAGGCTGATAGAGTGACTCTATTGCAGACTGTATAGCCAAATCTTGTCACATTGAAATATATAATTTATGGGGGTGATTTTAATTGTGAACTTCCAGATCTCTCTAGAGGTAAAGAAAGAAAACATACTGTGATTCTATAGCACTCAGGAAATGTATAGCAACAGCAGATTTGAGGGAGTACAAGATTAATCCTACACAAGGATCACAGTATACCTATAATAGGGGTAAGTATTTTACCACAATTGATTATTCTTCATATCTAAAACTTTACCTATTCCCAAATATTCCATAACACCAGTTGAATTTTCTGACCACTGTTTTTTTACAGATTAGTTTCCAAGGCACTAAAAAAAAAAATATGTCACAAAAAAAAATAGATGGAAAATGAATGTGGGAGTTTTAACTAATGAAATAGTACAGGTGGACATTTGCAAATTATTATGGGAAAGAAAATCAGTGAGCTTTTTATATCAAGAAGTGGGTATTTGGTGGGAGGATACTAAAAAGGATATTATTAAACTTTTTCAACACCATGGGAAGAAAAGTGGGACAGAAAACTTTTTCAAGTATTTAAAGCTAAGACAACATTTGCAATATTTATATACAGTGGATTCCACATCACGGTAGTATTTTTCTTCACATATAGAACAGATAAAGATGAAAATGAAAACATATCAGTATGACAGAGCTCAGACAGTGAGAGTCATGCTTCAATATGGGACACAAAAAAACACCTGTAGGAGATCCCTATGAAGCATGTAAAAACAGGAAAGATAAAACCACTATGAAAGCATTAATGAATGAAGCAGGTAACTTAGAAACCTCCTTGCAGGGATGTGTGACATAATCCATGCACATATTAAATCACAAGAGATGTTCCCCTCCCACCACCCTAAGATTGAAGCTTTTCAACAATTCTTTAAGGACATCCAAATCCCTAAATTTCTGGAAATCTCAGAGAACATGGTTAAATCTATCTCACCCTTAGAAATTGAACTGGTATTTAAAAGCCTAAAGTCAGGGGTATCCCCAAGACTGGATGGAATTCCCCATGAGTTCTATAAAACCTTTGCAAAAGAACTGATCATTTGTCTTACAGTGATCTTCATTTTTTTCTCTCGAATCTCATGTGGCCTCATTCATTTACAGAAGGATTGATAATGTTCATTTATAAGAAGGGAGACAAATATAATATACAAAACTGGATTCCAATTTTTATTTTAAACTCAGATTTTAAGATTTTGTCACAAATCCTGAATAACAGGCTAAAACATTTAGCAACCTTAGTTAACTCCTCAATGCAATTTTGTGGTATACCAGGATGGAAAACACAACAGGACCTTATGATAATAAGAGGGGGACTGCTCAGAGGTAATGTGAGGAAGTATTTCTTCACTGAGAGGGTTGTGGATACATGGAACAGCCTTCCTGAGGAGGTCGTAGAGTCATAAACAGTGGGGGAATTCAACAATGCATGGGACAGACATTAGGCAATTGTAGTGGGGGGTAGGAGGAAGTAAGATTTTGATTAACTAGGATCTACAACTTATCCATTAGGTAGGGAAATGGGCAGACTAGGTGGGCCAAGCGGTCCTTATCTGCCATCAAATTCTATGTTTCTATGTTTCTAAGAGATATAATAGAGTTTTCAGAAATTCAGAGTAAAAATCACTATATCTTATCTTTAGATTAAAAAAAAGCTTATGACAGAGTTCATCACCCTTTTCCTTTTTTTGTATTGCAGCACTATGTTGTACCAAATAAATATAATAAGTGGATAAAATTACTATAGTCTACAGTGACAATTTATCCAATAAAATTAAACCAGGCAACAAAGGGTATGAAAATGACAGCAGAAATGAGGCAGGGCTGCCCCCTAAGCCCCTTATTTTATATATTTTCACTAGACCCCCAAATAAGGAAAATGAACAACCTTTCCCTTTGGCAAGGTATTTCAAATGGAGACCCGGCAGGAGATCTCAGAACGTTAGCTTATGCGGATGACATTTGCTTATTTTTCCCAGACAAACAGCACTTGACAATGGTTTTAAAAGAAATGAAAAACATTACTGTGGTGTTTAATGCAGAGTTAAACCTCAATAAATGTAAGGGGTTAATAGTTGGTCCAGAGAAAACTTCTGAGTTTGAGTATAATGGTATTTCTATTTCAACTGACACGTTAAAAATTTTAGGGGTGGTTTTTGGACCACAAAACTTAGCCACACATAACTGAGAGATAGTACTGAGTCAGATAGAAACAAAAGTCATGAGATGGAAATCATGGAAGTTATCTAAACTGAAAAAAATTCAAATAATAAAACAATTTCTGATACCGGGGCTACTATATATAGCTATAATATAACCCCCACACACTGAAACTGGAAACCAGATTAATAGCTTGGCAGAAGACACCAGGAGAAAGGACTGCTGTGTGACTAGACTTTTCTGCTGGGACTATATTGGGCTCCTTCCTTCCCCTCCACCCTCCCACCCAAAGCTAGTTCTATTTTTATAGGCACAGGATTTGACTGACAACAGGAACTTCCTGTTTGGGGGCAAGAAGTGAGTGATCACAGAACCACCAAGGACCCACCATCCTAGAAGGGCAAGAGTAGCTCTCCAGCCCCCTCTAGCTGCTGGAGGTCTGCATCTGAGCAAGTAAGTGGTCTACTGAAAAATATAGGATATTCTTGTCTCAGAACAGGACAAGCAGGAGCTTAAAGGGCACACAGGCAGAAAGTAAGTAGAGAGAGAAAAAAACAGAGGAAAGAGTAAGGATTGCAAACAGTTAAGGAGCCAGAAATAAGACATGATTAGAGTGGTGCAGTGCAGTGGCTGTGGAGCAGCAGTCTTCCGGGAGATGTTCTGGAGGATGCGGTGTTGTCCCATCTGCAGGCACCTCTCTGGGCTGAGGGAGGAGGTTGATCATCTCCAGGCTGAGTTGGCCAGGATTTGTGGGACCTCCTCTTCCATCCAGGGACCACCAGTGCCACTGCCATTGCCTCAGAGGTTGCCAAGAAAGAGGAGCGGTTGGACCACAGTGGGCTCAGGGAGGGTGAGGGTGGTGGAACAGAGGTGCATCCCTCCAGTTGTACCTCTCCACAATTCCTATGCCATTCTGGTAAAGTGTGGTTCCTCTATGGAGGCACCCACAGTGGAGACCAAGGAGGATGCTGGGAACCTCCACAAAGAAGACCCACAGGAGGGTGGAAGGGGACCCTGCAGGGGAAGGAAACAACTCCTGGTGGGGTACTCCATTGTTAGGAAGGTAGAACCGGGGGATGAAGGGGAGAGGGAGGTAAGGTGCCTGCCTGGCGCCATGGCTTGGAGGGACAGGGAGCGAATCCTCAGGATTGCCAGAGCAGCTGCACAGGGGAGGGTGCTGGATGACATTGTCCACCTAGGGACAAATGACCTGGCTAAGAAAGGGATTAGAGAAGTGCAGGAAGAGTTTGTGGAATTGGGGAGGGGCCTTAGTCAAGTAGCACGTACGGTAACCTTCTTGGAGGTGCTACCCATCTATGGCATAGGAGAGGCTAGGGTGTTCCACAGCATGGGATTCAATCAGTGGTTGAAAAACTGGTGTAGAGCTCAGGGATTTGGCTTCACTGGGGACTGGAGGTCCACCTAGAGTGATGCAAGCCTATACTGGCATGATGGGCTGCATCTGTCTGGGAGGGGAACCAGGATCCTAGGTGATAGGTTTAAATGCTTCATTGGCAAGCTTTTAAACTAGCCAAGGGGGGAAGCACTGGAAAGTAGCAGGAAAATCCTAGCCTCCCCCAAATAATCATGGTAGTAAGTGCAGCAAACACCAACATAGAGGTGTCGATAGGGAGAAAGGCAGGGATAAATGGAGAAAGTGACAAAGGCAAGAAGGACAGGGATGGGGCAAAAGGGAGTAAGGCCATCAGGAAATGGAGGGTAATGAGTAGCAATGCCCGTAGTCTGGGCAACAAGCTCCCTGAGCTGGTGGCCTTGATGGAAGAGGGATGCCTGGATATCGTAGCAGTCACAGAAACATGGTACACAGAGAACCATGACTGAGATGTTAACATACCAGGGTACATAATCTACAGGAGAGACAGGCAGGGGAGAAGAGGGGGAGGAGTAGCTCTCTATGTAAAGGAAGGGATAAAAGCAACTGAACAAAAGAGTAAATAGGGAGGAGAGGAGGCACTGTGGGTCACCTTGGAGACTGGAAAGGGCACCACAATCCACACAGGGGTTGTGTACAGACCCCCATGTCAGGGGGAAGGAATGGACAAGGATGTGATAGAAGGCATTCTTAGAATGGCAGAGAAAGGGGAGATACTGTTGATAGGAGACCTGAATATGCCAGATGTTAACTGGAACACATTTGCTGCAGCCACATCCAAGAGCAGGGCCATTCTTGATGCCCTACAGGTGGCAGGCATTAGACAGCTAGTTTTGGAACCCACTCATGAGGGAGCAATCTTAGACCCTGTACTCTCAAACGGGGGCAGTGAGAGGATCTCAGATCTAGAAGTGGGTTGCCATCTGGGGACAAGTGACCATCAAACAGTGTGGTTCATGTTAAACTCAGCTACAGAGTCAAGCCATACAAAAGTGAGGGTACTGGACTTTAGGAGGGCTGACTTTGGCAAGATGGGAGAGTGCCTCAGAAAAAAACTAGCAAACAGGCTAGAAGGAGGTGTGGAGCAACAATGGGGAATTATCAAAACTGCCATCACAGAGGCAACAAGCCTTTGTGTGAAGCAAATAAACAAATCAAAATGAAAGAAAAAGCCACTATGGTTCTCAAAAGGTGGCTGTGAAAGTCAGGAAGAAAAAGATAGCATTCTGGAAGTATAAGGAAACACAGAAGGAGCAGGACAGAGAGCTGTACCAGTTAAGGCAGAAGGAAGCAGGAGGGAAGTCAGAATAGCAAGGCCCAAACTGAGGAAAAGATAGCCAACTCAGTTAAGAAGGGGGATAAAACCTTTATAGGTACATCAGCAGTGTAGAAAGACAAAGGGAGGGATAGTGAGGCTGAATAGAATGAACGTGGGTGGGCAGAGGGGACAGTGAAAAGCAGGAATACTGAATGAATATTTCTGCTCAGTATTCAAAAGAGGAGGGGACGTGCCTAATCCAATTAACAGAAGCACTCTTGATAGGGGGTCAATCCCAGTCCTTTCACAGAAGAAAGGGTTCTGCAAGAACTCCTAAAACTGAAGGTGGACAAAGCAATGGGTCCTGATGGAATTCACCCCATAATTCTAAAAGAATTAAGGGAGGAACTAGTGAAACCACTGGCTACTCTTTTTAATAAATCATGGGAGGATGGTATGGTACCCGAGGACTGGAGGAAGGTGGATGTGATTCCCCTTTACAAAAGTGGGACCAAGATAGAGGCAGGAAACTACAGACCTGTCAGTCTGACCTTTGTGGTAGGAAAAGTGATGGAGTCACTTCTGAAGGAAAGAATAATTGAGTAGCTAGAGGTCAGTGGAGCACAGGGCCCAAGGCAGCATGGGTTCACAGTGGGAAGGTCATGTCAGACGAATCTAATAGATTTCTTTGACTGGGTGACCAAAGTAGTAGACCAGGGAGGGGCTGTGGACATGGCCTACCTAGACTTTAGCAAGGCATTTGACACAGTCCCACACAAAAGATTAATAGTCAAATTAACCAGCCTGGGAGTGGGTCCCAGGTGGTAGCCTGGGTAAAACATTGGCTGGACAACAGGACACAGAAGGTAATTGTAAATGGAGTCCACTCTGAAGAAAGGGGGTTACTAGTGGGCACCGCAGGTTCAGTATTGGGTCCAGTCCTTTTAATGTCTTCATCAATGACATTGCAGAGGGACTGGAAGGAAAAGTATGCCTTTGCAGATGACACAAAGATCTGCAACAGGGTTGATACAAAGGAGGCGTGGAAAGGATGAAAAGGACTTGGCAAGGTTGGAGGAATGGTCAGAAGCATGGCAGCTAGATTCAATGCAAAGAAGTGCAAAATAATGCACCTGGGAAACAAGAACCCAGGGAAGAATACACAATGGGTGGGGAGGTAGTTACAACAACAAAAGGAAAGGGACCTGGGGTAATCATATCAGATGACCTTAAAGTTAGCAAGCAATGTGAGAAGGCAGTAGGGAGGGCTGGAGGTATACTGGGATGTATAGGGAGAGGCATCATCAGCAGAAAACAGGAAGTTGTTATCCCCCTGTACAGACAGTTGGTGAGACCCCATCTGGAGTAATGTGTCCAGTTCTGGAGACCCCATCTCCGCAAGGACATAGACAGGATAGAAGTAGTCCAGAGGAGGGCAACTAAAATGGTGCAGGGTCTGCAAGAGAAGCCGTATGAGGAGAAACTAAAGGAGCTTAATATGTATACCCTTGAGGAAAGAAGGGAGAGGGGGACATGATAGAAACTTTTAAGTACCTCAGTGGAATCAACAAAGTCCAAGAGGGTAGCATCTTTCAGAAAAAGAGACTTGCAAGAACAAGGGGACACAATTTAAAGATAGAAGGAGGGCAGTTCAGGGCAGTGTGAGGAAGTATTACTCACAGAGAGGTAGTGGATGCATGGAACAGCCTTCCTGAGGAGGTTGTGGGATCTAAAACTGTGGGAGAATTCAAGAATGCATGGGACAGACATAAGGCAATTCTTGTGGGGGGTAGGAAGAAATAGGCTGTTGGTTAACTAGGATCTGCGGCCTATCCTGTAGGTAGGGAAATGGGCAGACTAGATGGGCCTAGTGGTCCTTATCTGCCATCAGAGTCTATGTTTCAATGTTTCTATTATATAATTGTTTTTTTTTTTTCAAAAATTGTGGGGTTCAAGATTAAATTCAGTGAAAAGGTTCTTTATGTACCTTCATAGAGAGAAAGGGGGGTTAGGAATGGTGGACCTCATTGTTTTCTTTCACTCAATCTTCTTTTCCCAGACTATTAAAATAGGGTTGTTCCTGGTAAAGCCATTAGAAGGAAGATGGATCAAACAAACCATTAGACAGTACCTTTCTCACTGGGATTCAGATCCTCCCACATTACATAAAAAGCTTAAAATACCACTGTTTTTTTAAACCTGCAGTGCAAAAACTATGTAAATGGAAAATGGCTATTAATGATATTAAGGCAATACAGCAAAACAACTGTATGTGATCATTATATCTTCTATCCATCTAGCAGATTCTGTTTTTAAGACTTGTCTGCCATAGAATAATAGTTTGGTTATTGCTCAACTGAAAAACAAAAGAATTCCCTCCATATGTGGGAAATGCTATGGTTATCCATGTTTGGCCACCTAATCATAAGAGGGAACCCAAAACATAAATCAATCGAAGAAAGGAATTACCCTTATAATAAATGCATAGAAAGGAAGAAACGATGCAACATGTTTTATTTGATTGTTCTTTTGCATCTGCCTCATGGAAGGAATTAGCAATAAGATGAAATATGGTATGGTTAAATCAAATAAATTATGAGTCTCTGATTTTAGGTTTGTACCCTTCTACTTTAAACAAATTTCACACTGAAACCCTGGTGGGTTTCCTTTGCATTTTGAAATTTTATTTGTGGCAGGCCAGGTGCCAGTGGGTGATTTATCAGAGATTAATGACCTGTGATACATACGCAGTATTAATGGGTCAAGCAATGAGGCAGGTATTTCATAAAGCTAAGACAAGGTGGAAAGGATTTTCTCTATTTATTAAATATAAATAATGATTTGTTCCCCAGGTTTTGCAGTATAAAATACATGGTAGTAACTTTTTAGTTTTTTCCCCCAAAATAGATTTCTGTATTTCGCATGTATGATGACACATCTTGAATATTTTGTATTACTTCCTTTGCTCCTTTCCCCATTATATGATTTGTAAGCTGTGTTAAGATTTCAAATGTTTTTTAGTATGATGTAATATTGTTTTTTGTTTATGTTGTTTATGATGTCATTTTAATTAAAAATCCCCTACTCTTTTTGAGAAGAGCCATGGAATCTTTACTATCCACCTGAACTACCACCAGAACAGGCAGATGGGACCTCGGTTTAACATCTCAACCCAAAAGACGGCACCTCAGGAGTGCAGCACCCCCTCATACTGCACTACAGTGTCAGTATTGGGGTACAGTGTTAACCCAAGTACCTGGTGTGGGGATAGAGTCCATAGCCTTCTGATCTCCCAGCCCCAGAGGCAAGTGTGCTACCTGCTGAGCCACTGACACTGCTGTGTACTCATGAATGATAAAGAAGATCATGTACTTGGACCCTCCATGTATTAAAGCATTTATAAATACATAGAGGTAAGAAAGCCCAAGTGTGACTAAGATAAGTGGGTGTAGGGGCATAATTTATAATTATCATCAGTGGATTTTCCCTCTGATCTCCTTCATTTCACTATGAAGCCTTGCTGTCATGATACAGTATACACATAACATATATATTAAGTAGAGTAGGGAAAGCCTTTTATTGTGGACATGACTGATCCAGTCTGCACACTTTAATGTTGCCTCTGTCCTCAGGGCCTTTCCTTGTTCTGCACCTTCCAAACAGGAAACTGCAGAGTGAGCACAACAAAGTGCTCTGAAAGCAAATTCTGGGAACTGTCCTTATTTAAATGGCATTACAGAGTGCTGAGCATCCTCAACAAACTCACATTTTTCAGCTTTCCAATTCTGTCACACATTTTTCAATTTTCCACTTCTTTCACTAGTGAAACTATAGTGGAAGTGAGTAATTTTTTTATTTCTGTCATAGAAAAGTACTGATGCAGCACCATGGTCATGTTCTAACAGAGATTAGCTAAACAAGCCCTAAACCATGTTTACATGGCAGCAGTGATCTCTGCAGTAGTCTGCTGCTATGCTGCCCCCACCTCATGCACACTGATGCAATACTGTGTCTACATGGCCCTTCTTAGCAATGATGTAAGCCACACTGAAGAGGGGCAGTGAGTTTGGGGGGCAGTCGGCTGGCCACCCACATTGGATGACATAAACATCTAATGCCAATGCTCTTACTATTTCAACCCCTGGAATCATCTTGCAGAAATAATAAATCGGTACACATTTTGAACTTTCCTGACCAGCCCAGGCAAAAGCAGGTTAAACAGTGCTCCAGGTAGATTATTCTTTCCCCTGAACAGCAAGTACGTACAGGACTACACATTGTAATCCCAACTCAGTTTTGCACCTGAAACAGAACTGTATTCCTGACATTTGACCACTTACTATGCCCTGGCATGGGAGGTTACCCCCCCACCCTGGCATTACACCAAACATATCAAACAAGATATCGCCAAAATATTTTCATCCATTGCCATCACTAACATAACAAGAGCATGTGTGCTAGGGAATATCTCTTGTACTTTAGAGCAAGTGTTACTGCCTGTCCATATGACTGCTTATACTGCTTACACCAGAACAGGTTCCCAATGTTCCTGTGGCTCAGAAAGAGGAGAAGTGAATGACTTACTATGATTGGGTAAGTATCCATACTGACGCACTTGAACGGCAGCAACTCGAGTGCTTGGATTGCTGCAGTGCAAATGTGGCAGTGTAAACAAGCCAAGGGAGTGACCACATTTTATGACTAAGTTTTGCACACAATGCTTGTTTAAAAGAGCTCTTCCCTAAAGTAAACGCATATTGGAAAAAAGTACAGATCCCATTTACAAGCAGTACTGCCAAAATCGAAGGGATAAGGAACTCCTTTTACTTGACTGCGACCAAAGCATCAAACTCTGGGTCCAAGTGCAGGACAGATCTGGATGGTGCAACTTTTGTTGGGAATTAAAGACATTGCACACTTTCTGTGATCTAATGATTTATTATTATGGGCAATGAGATAGTCTTTCAATAGTTGCAGAAGGCAAGGCAAGGCAAATTTCATTTTTATGGCACCCAGTCCCAGAGGCTCTGGATGCCATACAATCAAATCCAAACCATTAAGACATATAAATAACATTCAATAAATACATAAAACACAATAAAATGAGGGTTAAATATCCACAAAGTCTTACAGAGGACCCCCCAATAACTTAAAAAGGTTGACATATTCAAACTACCAGACTGTATCAGGGAATGCCCAGTTAAATAGATAGGTCTTAAAGTGGACTTTAAATGCCTCAACTGAAGGGGCCTTCCTTACTGGTGGAGGCAGTGAATTCCACAATATGGGCTGGCTACACTAAAAGCTCTATCACCGGCAGTTTTCAAGCTCATCCTGGGAATCATAAGGAGGCCCCTAGAGGAGGACCAAATGGAGCGGATCAGGGCAGCAGGATATATATTGTAGGCTGACATGTCCTGGCGAAGTTACATTGTGTGGTTCATGCAACATATGGAAATCAGCATTCCTTGAGCAGCGAACAGTATAATAAAAAAAATAGCTCACATGATTAAAACTTAAAAATAAAAATGCTGTAAGTGATGCCATTTACCCACTGAAAGGAAATGGCCTGTTTGACTTTAATCAGTTATTTTGTTTTGTCTTCATAATAGTTTATTTTGCCCTGAATCCCATATTTCATGAAACTAGTACCAATTAAGGTTATGCAACTTGGATTATTTAAATACTCTAATTCTGAAATTATTTCCCTCATTAGATAGGTGGTGACACCGGGGTGTCCACCCCCAGTGATGCTGTATAGTGAAAGCCAACACTGGGATGCCCAATCTCCAGTGTTGGATCCAACAACACAGTACACCTGAAAATGTAGAAAACAGTCCCTTGTTGTCTTTTTGTTTTTCAATAAACCTGTGTAAAAGAAAACAGTCCATTGCCAATTGACATTTCAATGCTCACTCATAAGTTCAGTAATTGTTTACTTTTTCCACCAAGCTTTCAACATGGCCTTTCTGGGATCCCTACCTAATGAACAAGGCAGGTGAAATTTTTTAAATCCATCTCAAATGGTGATTTCAATCACTACACAAAATCACATTTCAGACCAGACACCTTCCAGGTATAGGAGGCGAAGTCACAAGAAGACTATGTTGATAATCTGGTATAACAATATGGTAAAATCACCAAATTATGAGTGAATGTTGAAATATTTCAACATTCACTCATAACTGTTATTTCTTTTCAATATTTTGACTCTAAACTTTCAACATAGCCATTTTCTTCTCATCACCTCATAAACTTGACAGGTGTCATTTTTCAAATCATGGCCAAAATGCATTTTCAAATGTTTGATGTAAATTAACATTTTGTCCAGTATTATATAAATGCCATTTGTCATGTTTATAAGGGGGAGTCATAAAACGACTAGCTTGAAAATTTGGAGTACAAATTAAAATACATATTATTATGAAATATTGTGTGTACTGCCAGCCTTTACCCCAGTGGGTAGCACTTTGTGATCATGTCCTAGTGTTCTAAATTCATGTGTGAGCTCAGTGACCTAACTGGATTGGCTGAGACTGGCGGAAACAATGCTATCATGCAACACCACTCTCCAACCTGGCAAGGTGCAGGGTTACCTACATGGGCCAAATACCTTACAGCAGACATAATTTTTCTCTTGGAATAGAGCTCTGCACCTCTGCACCCACAGGAGCCAGAAGGTTCCTTGCTTTGGCTGCGAGACACACTGTTTGTCCTGTGCATCTGTATCTGCAGCCACATTGAAGTGCAGGGCCTGGGGGTGCCTGCACTTCTGCAGCCTACCAGACAGCCCCATGAATTCTTGACATCCACTGCTAAACAGAGCCCTGCACTTCCATAGAGGGGTGGAGTCTTTCACTGGCACAGTTCCAAGAAGGCCCTGTACCTCTGCATCTGTTCATGCAGGTCCCTTCAGGACCTGCGTAAATGAGGATATAATTCCACTCTCTCATAAATAAAAGAAATTCTTTGCAAAAAAAGTTGAGTTAATGTACCAGTTAGGATTCAACTTAATGCCACAAAAGTAGGGAAATGTGACATTAGGGTTTCCAACCCTAACTAGCCACCGCCATCCCCAGGAGCAAAAGGAAAAGACCAGACAAGCAACCACAGACAGCCATCATCATGTAAGCCAAGCAACATACAACTGTTTCCAGGTGACACAGATGCAGTAGCACTTTTGTTCCACTTTTGTGGATTCATATCTATGGCTAAATAAGCACAGGCCCCATAGGGGTCTGTGCTTATGCAACCAAACCTGTTTTTATGTTATATTTCATGCATGCGTATGTGTGGCTATTGCTCAGCAGCCAGAGGCACTCATGCAGGCTGTATGAGGTGACATGCTAGATGGCATGATCCACCTGTGCCTGGTCTCTCAATATGCAGTTGTGTAATTGTCATATGGAAAGAGTTGTAGGCTGTTTGTCTTACCTGATTATGGCTATCTATGATTGCTTGTGTGATCTTGTTCTTTTGCTGCTTGGCAGGTGGGGAGTTGAGTTGGAAACCCTAACACCACATTTCTCTGTCTTTATGGTGTTAAGCTGAACCCTAAGTGATGCAGTAACACAGTCTTTCACAAACAATATTATATATATTATACTGGCATGGCCATGCCGGTATAGTTAGGGTTGAATGGTCACTTCTATGTTAAACTCAAAATTTTGCACTTTAATAACTTTGCCACTGTTAAAGCGAGTCACATGAAACTTTGCATATGCTGTTAGGGACCACAGATCACTTGAGGTGGCAAGTGTTTTTTTCTAGTCTGATATGTGGGTGTGGAGATATGGGGGGTCAAAAATGTGAAATGTACAATTTTTACAAAAATTCTTTGTCAAGTCATCACATGAAAACAGTATGACATTGTGATCTGAAATTTGTAGGGTATGTACATCTCAGGTCACAGTTGTGCCTTCTGAGTGTTTGGTGAAAAAATATTAATCTATTCAGAAATTATTAAACTTCAAAGTTTCCCATTATGTCCTATGGGACTAGATAGATGTCCTGCTTGACAACAGAGTCTTTATCGCAAATGTGGAATCCTTTTCTGCAAACATAGACTACTTTGCTGCAAATGTGGAATCCTTTCTGTGCTACCACCCTTTTTTTTCAGTTAGCGGGGGCAAAAACCTTAAAAAAATCAAAAAAAGCCTGGATTTGGAATGTTGCAACAGTTGTCTTTACCTAATCAGGGCCCACAGATCTCAATTTTGGGGTCAGTTTTTCAATTCTGTGCCTGGAAATGTTTTGTTTTTAAAGTGGTGAAATCCTTTGTCACAAATCATGAAAAAACATTTTGTGAAAAAGGATCCTTTTTCGTGATTTGTGGAAAAGGATTCGTCCTTTGCTGCAAATTGCGATAAAGGAAGCATGAAAAAGGATCCTGTTTTACAATTTGCAAAACAGGATTTTTTTAGACAGCATTTTCTTTGTCACTTCACAGTTAACTAAAGGTTTTAGGATTTTGGCCTGAAATGTTTAGAATACAAATGGTGTTGCCCACAGATGTGCCTTGTGTTGGTTTGGTGAAAAAATTACTTTGATCTGTAGTTCTCTGATTTTAGATTTTGCTTTATTTCCCATAGGATAACATTGTAATGTGAGGTACATCCAGTCATTTCTTTGTCACTCTGCTGTAAAGAAATGGTTTGCAAATTTTCTATGAAATGTTCAGGTTGAAAAGGACTTGCCCCACCGATATGCCTTTTGCTAGTTCCCTGAAAATATATTTGTTTTGTATTCACTTATAAAGGTTTCAAATTTTGCTGTCTTTTCCATAGGATAATTTTGCAATATGACGTGTTTCTTTGGTGCTGCACACTATGAAATGGGAGCACAGGGCCCAGAGGGCTCTACGTTCCCACTGGCAAAAAAGGATACCACTATGGTATCTAAAAAATTATGCATGGATGGGAATGCACTCCCACATGTAAATATGGATACCAGTGTGGAGTGATGGGAGTGCAGGGCCCAGAGGGCTCTGCACTCCTACACAGAAATAAGGATATGATTATGGAGTGATGAGATACAATTCCTATTTCTCTAAAAAAAATTTTTTTTATTTAGTTGTTTAACCAGGTACAGCACCCTAAGCTGAAAGCTTTTTTACAGGAGCGACCTGGGAGCACAAGGAGGTTAAGTGACTTGCTCAGGGTCACACGGTATGCAAGTGGAAGCTATGGGATTCAAACCCAGGTCAGGTCTGCTGGATGTCACCAAATTTGCAGCTCAGAACCTTAGACCACTGCGCTATAATACCTCCTTTTTAGGATGGATGGGAGCACAGGGCTCAGAGAGCCCTGTGTTCCCATAAACAAATAGACTATGCATATACTTTCTTAAAAAGTAAGGGAATCATCCGGGTCAGGCCTGAAAAAGGGCCTTTGGTCCAGAGTCCTTATTCGGTTAACAAATGACTAAATAAATAAAAAATAAATAAACAGCAAAAAAAAATTAAAACCATATTTAATGCATCAGCTAGGGCTCCAGTGACAAAAGTTGAGAAATGTGGTGTTAGGGTTTCCAGCCTTAACACCCCACCCCACCCTGCATGCACCAACAGGTGTTGGGGTGTGCCTTGGAGTTGTCAGCCCTAATGCTCACCCCATTCTCCAATATTGTACCTATATCAGCATATTTACTAATGGCATAGGGTGAGCATTAGGGCTGTCAACCCTGAGGCACACCCCTTTTGCCTGTTGCTGCATGCAGGGTGGGGGGTGTTAGGGTAGGAAACTCTAACACCACATTTCCCTAATTCTGTTGCTGGAATCATAATGGATGCATTAGCAAAGTTTTTTGCAAGGGAGATAGATGATTGCTAGATAGATAGATAGACAGACAGACAGATAGACTGATAGATACAGATATTTTTATTTCAAAATAGCTGTATTAATGAAGACATCCGGGTTGAAGAACACAAAGAGCACAAAGTAGAGACATAAAAAAATATTAGGGTCTTCAGTCTCCAGAGTCTTAGTGAATCTGTCTTCCTTCAGGCTGTCAACTCTAATGGCCACCCTTCCCCAGCTCATAGCCTCTTGTCCAAAGCGCAAGGTACATCTTCAAACGGGGAACTACAGACCGGTCAGTCTTACCTCAGTAGTGGGCAAGATTATGGAGGCACTCCTTAAGGAAAGGATAGTGCAACACCTGGAATCCATAGGGGCACAGGATCCAAGACAGCATGGGTTTACAAAAGGAAGGTCCTGTCAAACTAATCTCATAGATTTCTTTGACTGGGTAACCAGAGTGGTGGACCAAGGGGAGCAGTTGATGTCGCTACCTTGACTTCAGCAAAGCTTTTGACACTGTTCCACATAGAAGATTGATAAATAAGCTGGGTAGGCTCGGTGGGTCAGAAGTTGTCAACTGGGTGGCAAACTGGTTGACTGGCAGAAAACAGAGAGTGGTGGTAAATGGTATACAGTCAGAAGAGATGCAAGTCACAAGTGGGGTACCTCAGGGATCAGTCCTGGGGCCAGTCCTATTCAACATCTTCATTAGTGACCTTGCAGATGGACTAGAGGGTAAGGCTTGTCTGTTTGCAGATGACACCAAGATCTGCAACAGAGTAGATGAGCCAGATGGGGTGGGCAGAATGAGAAGAGATCTGGATAAACTAGCAGAATGGTCAGAAGAGTGGCAACTGGGATTTCATGCAAAGTCATGCACATAGGGAAGAGAAACCCTGAAGCCACTTATAGGCTGGGAGGGGAATTGCTAGCAGTCACAAAGGAAGAAAGAGACTTGGGCATCATCATCACTGATGACCTAAAATCATCCAAGCAGACCTCTAAAGTAGTAGGTAAGGCTAGGGGGGGTGTTAGGGTGTATTAGTAGGGGTATCACAAGTCGTAAGAGGAGTAATAATCCTCTGTACAGACATTGGTTAGGCCTCATCTGAGTACCGCAGTATTGGAGGCCACACCTTCACAAGGGACATTAACCAAATTGAGGCAGTCCAGAGAAGGGCAACCAAATGGTGCAGGGACTGCATCAGAAGACATATGAGGACAGATTAACAGAGCTCACATATATACCCTTGAGCAAAGGAGGAGAGAGGTGATATGATCGAGTATTCAAACACCTTAAGGGCATAAACAAGGTGAAAGAGTCTAACATGTTTAAATATAAGAAAAATAGCAGGACAAGAGGACACAGCATGAGATTGAGGAGGACGATTAAGGGGAATGTGAGGAAATTCTTTTTCACAGAAAGGGTGGTGGATGCATGGAATGGCTTACCACAAGAAGTGGTGGCTATGAATACAGTGCAGGGCTTCAAAACAGGCATGGGATAGGCATAAGGGAGCAATACAAATGACTATGAATAGATAGGTCACTGACAGAGCAAAGGCCGATGGCACATTTATAAGGTAGAAAAAGAAATGGGCAGACTGGATGGGCCTTGCGGTCCTTATCTGCCGTCAACTTCTATGTAAACAAGTGCCTCATAGTGATGCACTCTTTGAAGATAGAGAAGTATTGTTCTCCACATGCTACTAACAGAATCTGACACAGCTTTCTTCATGCATGGCCATGCAGGCACTGTTTGAAGAAAAGAGATCACATCTGACCATGTTTGCTTAATGGAAGGGTGAGCATTAAAGTTGCCAACCCCAAAGAAGTCACTGACTCACCAAGACTCTGGCACCCAAAACTCTAATATGTTTTTCATTTTTGTACTTTGTGTGCATTGCATTCGTCAACCTTAATGTCTACATTAATGTAGTTTTTTTGCAATTAATTTCCCTGCTTTTTTCTGATACTAGGATTGCATAGAATAGTGGAGATTGTCCCAGCACAGTGCATGGGCATATCAGGCCTTGACATGCATGTTACCCACTTATAATGGAAGGCTCTTCAGCACACCACAAGGTATTGCTTGTGAGCCAGAACACTGCTCTGTTCTCCCCAAGATGGTACTGGTGCAGCACCTTTCCCTCAGCCTTGACCCTTTCAGTCGGCTCACTGAACTCACACCCCAACTCAGCTCACTGGCACAGGAAGGTAATAAGGTCCCCACTGGAACCATGGCTATTCCTACAAACAACAGTATTTCAAAAAGATGTTTGTGACATTTTGATCCCAAATTTTAGACATAGGGTCTGATCTTGAAAGGTGACACAGGCTTCTGTCAAGCCCTACATCAAACCCTTTGTTTGTCATAGCTGCACCAAACACCTTTGCTGCAGCCAGCTGCACCCAGTTTTAGTAGACCAGGTGCAGCTGCAAAAGTTTACCCAATCCTCTAGCCCAGTGGTGTGGAGAGCTGAGGCAGGAATACCTTATCTCTTGCCATGCTGGTGACCCATGTTTGCTGTGTAAGTGTGTCTTCAGGGACCAGCCAGGGTGTAAGAGAACTGAGCATCCTGAGGACTGCTCTCCTCTACTGGGGAGGCTGGGGAACAGGGGCCAGCATTTGCCTGACACCCAGCGGAGGCTAGGTGTTGGCACACCTGGCCAATACAGTGGGGCACAAAGGCAGAGCAGCCGGTGGGCATGCTACATGTGGATGCATGCATGGCATGCCCATTGTCAGCATTGCATGCTCCACTGCCAAATGGAAAAGAGGGAAAATGGCAGCCAGACTGAGTAGCTTGATGGCTGTCCACCTAATGCACCAACTTCGAGTGTACCACCTGCACTGGAAACAGACTTGTTGGGGAGTTGGAGGCTCCCTGCTACCCTGCCATGGGTGGGTAAGCCATGGGGGTAGCAAGGTGGTGGCTCAATTGGGAGACAGATGTGGGATGGGTGTTGGCAAGAGAAGAATGAGATGCCTGGAAGCAGGAGCCAACCATGGGCCACGGGGAAGAAACAGTAAGTAAAAAAAAATATGTTTAATCAATTTATGGCAACTTGCACCAAATATTTGATGTAAGCTCTGTAAAAAGGGTGCCCAGGATTGCCACAAGCTAGGCCAGAAAAAATTGGTCTAGCTTGCCACAACTGGCACACAGGAAAGAAAATCCTCATTGCTGTCCAGAAGAATGCAGCAAGTCAAATGCACCATATGCTGGGTAAATCAGGGGCTTGTGGTATTCAGGGCCATTTGAGAATCTGGCCCATAGTCTTTTTATGACCCCCCTTCTGAACATTACAGGTGTCATTAATAAAATACTAGCCGAAATGTCAAGTCATGTCACAACTGCAAAAAACACATTTTGGTCAGGATTTGAAAAACGACTCCTGTCTCTTTCATGAGGTGGTGCAGAAAAATGGCTGTGTTGAAAATGTGGTGTCAAAATATTGAAAATGATCAAAGTTATGAGTGAGCATTTAAACATTTCAATGTATTTTCATAACTTTTTTTTTTTTTTTATGTTTGCTTCTGCGCATGTGTAAGAAACATTACATGGCAGCTTAGGAGAGAAGCGGGTTGTGGAGGCGTGGCACTGTAGCAGCCATCAGAGACACTAGCTTTGGGGGCTTGGCACTGGTGGACCAATGGAGGCACAGTGTGCTGATGACACTGGTCTCCACAAGTGCCACCAAGTAGAAACGTTTTCACCACAGCAATCAGGGGCCACCTCATCATTGCAGCGTCAGCCATTCCACTGCAATAAGGATGTGGCCCGTCATTGCTGGGCAGAACGTTAACTATTGTAATATTGTTTGTGAATGTGGTGGCAAGCCACCACCATGTTTACAAACAACATTACTCCCCCATGCCGAGGAGGTACCCAATCCCCCTCGGCATCATGTGCCCCCAAGAAATTTGTTTTGCCAATGGGGGACCCAATCCCCATCAGCTGCATTCACCCCCTTGTAATTTGCTTATGGGGGAGCCCACTCCCCATTGGCATAATGGTTCCCCCCACCAAAACATTCAGTTTGTGCTGAGGGGCAGCCCAATCCCCCTCGGCTCTTGTTCCCCCCAGCATTCCATATGTGCTGATGGGGGTGCCCAATCCCCCATCATCTACAGACTCCCATAAACATTCAGGAAGCATGCTGGGAGCCCACCCCAGTGTGCCCAATGCCCATGTAAAGAAAAAACATCCCACAGTGTTTATTTTTATTTTTAACTTACAAAGCAGAAAACGGTCCCTCGTCAAATCCAATGGCCCTCCTCCAACCCGCTCCCATCCTCTGTGCACTGCACCTCCCCACACCCCCCTCACCACATACCTACCTCCGGAGCCTGGCATGATGATCTTCGGTGGACCAGGAACATGTCTGCACTCTTCAAAGTTGTCCACAAACTGAAGAAATGCTGGTAAGCCGTATAATGGCATAAATATGGGTTTTTCAACTTTGGTGCATATCTCAGGCATTTTTTGGAATTTTGGCACCAAATTTCAACATAGGGTTATTGGGCCCCCTCCTCATGAATTCAGCCACTGTCATGGTGTTAATTCATCCTGAAAGGTGATTTTGTGGTCACTGTGCAGAATCACCTTTCAGGACTGATTAATGAAATGACAGTGCCAGTGTTCATGAGGTAGTCTCTCAAAATGTCTATGTTGCAAATTTGGTAGGAAAAATCCAAAAATTGACTGCTTTATGAGCATGTGTTGCGCAGTTGCTATGCACACTGGTGACTTCACCAATTTGCAATATTTTCATTCCAGATTTTCAATATTGCCATTTTTACACACCCCCTTATGAACAGTACAACTGCCATTTTTCACATCCTGGCCAAAATGTGTTTTCGCAGTTCCAGTGCAGAATAGAGCAGTCACTGTGGTAAATCAGGGTTTGGGACACATTAAGAAAATCACAGTGACACTGTTCATGAGCAGAGGTCCTAAAATGCCTATGTTGAAAATTTTGTAATGAAAGTCCATAAATGAGTGTATTACGAGCATGTGTTGTGTAGGTTCCATACACGCTCGAAACTATGCAAATTTGCAATATTTTCACTCCAGATTTTCAACATTGCCATTTTTCCGCACCTCCTTATGAACAGTACAGCTGTCATTTTTCACATCCTGGCTGAAATGTGTTTTCACACTTCTGGCACAGAATAGCATGGTCTCTGTGGGGAATCAATGTTTGGGATGCATTAAGAAAATTACAGTGACACTGTTCATGAGCAGAACTCCTAAAATGCCTGTGTTGAAAATTTGGTGATGAAAGTCCATAAAATGACTGTGTTACATGCATGTGTTGCTCAGTTTCCATGTATGCTCTGAAGTGCAAGCATTTTTACTATTCCCACTACAAATTTTCAGCATTGCCATCTCTTCACACCTCCCTACGGATGGTACAGCTGTCATTCTTCATATACTGCCTGATCTGTATTTTCGTACATGTGGCACAGAATGGCACGGTCACTGTTGGAAGTCAAAGTTTGAGACACATTGACAAAATCACACTGTCACTCTTCATGAGAAGAGGTCTCAAATGCCTTCATAAGGTGGGGTCGGTCACAAAAAGTCCATGTTGAAAATTTGTAGTGCAAATACTAACAAATGCCTGGGGTGTTAGGGTTTCTAACCATAATGTCCCACCCTGTACAGACTGACAGGCATCGGGATGTGCCTTTGGATTGCCGACTGTACTGCTCATGCCATCCCACCCCCAGCCCCCCTCACACAATGACAGGCATCGAGGTGTACCCTGGACTCTTCGGCCCCCACAGTTCACCCTATTCTCCTATGCTGTACCCATTTCAGTTTATGTCCTTATGGAATGGAGTGACTGTAAAGCCTAACACTCCCAAGACACACCTCAACACATGTCAGTGTCTGCAGAATAGGGTGAGGTGACATAGCATGAATGTAATGGGTGATGACCCAAACACTTACACCAATGCCTGTCCATCTCTACAGGATGGGGTGGGGTTGGCGTGAAGTTCAATACTTCACTGCCATTCCTATTATGGATCTGTCTACCTCCTGCATTTCCAATGCTAATACCAACAAGCAAACATTCGGCATTGACAAATGCTTGATATATATATATATACACTGTATATTCACCAAATGTTCAACATAGTCTTCTTATAACTCCAGCTCATAAACCCAGAAGATGAAAATTTTGAAATCCTGCCCTAAAAGTGATTTCACAGAGTGACTGCAATATCACATTTTGGTTTGGATTTAAAAAATTTCACCTACCTTGTTCATGAGGCGGGGTCCCAGAAAGACCATGTGAGAGAAAAACATAAAAAAATTACCAAGTTACGAGTAACAGTTCAAAACACATTGAAATACATTAACTGCACTTACCTTATTTCCTCATTTTGCAGTTACAGTTCAAGGAGATGGATGTCTTTCAGCTCAGAGACTGCAAATACAGAGCTGAACAGAGTTTAGGTGAGTGAGGAGTGTGGAGTGAGAGGTGGTGGGTGCTGAGTGGGGGTTGGGTGTGTTGGTGGGGGTGTGCAGTTGGCAGTGCAACAGACAGTGATTGATTGTTTTCTTTATCACAGGTTAAAAAAGGAAAAGGTGTTCAGGGACTTTTTTTATTGCAGGTACTGACAATGGGGATTGGGCACCCAAGTGCAAGCTTGATGTTTGGCAGCACTGGGGGTGGGCACCCTAGTGTTGCGGACTGTTGGGTCAAGAAATGGTCTGAGCTGGCACCAGTAATTGGACACCCCAGTGTTGAGATGTTGGAGGGTGGCCGGGGGAGTCATAATGGAGGGAGGGACTGAACTAGCATAGGAGGAGGCACCCAAGTTTCTGAATAATTTCACATTTATCTGGCACTGGGGATTGGTCACTCTGCTGTCCACTTCAAATAAATTAGGCTGTTAATGCAACTAATGGCTGCCAAAAGGCCAGGATAGAAAGAAATCATTTACAGCTATGTTCAGTGGAGACAGGGCTATGCACTGATACATAGCCCAACTCCTATTGAACAAACACTACACAAAGAGATCAAGAAAACCCAAAAAATAGTAGCACTCCTAGTCTCACATAAAGAACAAGCAGCAGTCAAGGTTCTGTTAAAGCAGTTTAATTCTCGAGGGCATTCTGCTTCTCTAGCACCTTGGCCCTACAATCAGGTCTGATTGTAGGGCCAAGGCACTGGGGAAGCAGAGCATGCTCCAGAATTAAACTGCTTGAGCAGAACCTTGACGGCTGCTTGTTCTTTAAGTGAGACCAGAAGTGCTACCATTTTTTGAGTTTTCTTTATTGCACTTTTTGGGATATACCGTAGTGCTTGGTTTAGCACCAGGAAGATTCCAGTGATACACCTGAACTTTTCTTACACTACACAAAGAGATACAGGCGCTGTCTGCAGTATCTGGAAAGACCTTCTCCCTGAAGCATCAATGCATTCTCATAAAATGATCACATTAAGGAATGTTGTTGTAAAAATTCACTTATCGTTAGACTGCTTGGGGCCAGATATTCAAAACTTAGGGCAGCAAACAAACTGTTTGCACCAGGCTAGCACTGGATTAGCACAGGATTACGATAGTAAAAAGGGCCGTCAGCATGCACAAACCATGGTAGCACTGGGCAAACTAATAATGTATGCAAGGTGCTGAGGGGGCGGGCCAGCGTAATGCAATATTCAGTGCATAGCACCATGCTAGGCACCATTGCACAGCTTAGTGCAACACATTGTGTGGTGGAAAATACCTCCCAGGAAAAGGTGGTCTTATCTCAAGGCAAACCAGCATTGTGCTGCTTGTGCACTGTTAGTGCAGCTGTGCATGACCCCAGCCAATATGTAGGACACAGCAAGGCGGTTCTGGGGTCACAGATGGAGTGGGCCATCAGAACAGCATGGGACAGGTATGAGGCACTCCAGGGGTGTGGTAGGAGGATGTAGGGTGTTGGGAAACTGGAGTCTGCAACTGCTCCAATAGATAGGGACTGGGCAGACTAGGTGGGGCAGGCAGTCCCCAGCTACTGTCTAATGCACTGTCAATGGTGCAGTGTATGTACTGTATGTTGCTTCATATGGTGTGGCTGCCTGGTGACACTCCTGCCCAGAAATGCATATGTCACTGTGGGGATCCCATGCCAGTTGTGCAGCATCTGTGAGTCGCTCAACAGCAATACAGTACAGTCCACCATTGGTACACACCAGCATGATGGGGCTGTCACTCTGTACAGTTCTACAGGCAATGCTACCAACCATGTCATAGGCAGTGCTGTGTCCCAAACCTCAATGGCCCCCATACCACTGTACCAGCTGCAGTGCACTGTATGGCAAGACCTACAGTTGGACTATTGAATTCAGCACCATCACCAGTGCCTGTGCACTGCAGTCCCCTGGAGCACAGTATACCATGCAGTTCTAAACATGTGTAGCCTGCAGTTTCTACCATGCTCTACCCAACTGACCTACAAGTGGAGCTGTGGTCAGAACCTGCTATCCCCTGTACTTCCAGACTGACCTACAGATGGAGTTGTGGGGCCCTGCAGTAACACTAGGCAAACTGCATGCAAATCAGGGCATAATGAGATGCAAATGTGGATGTTTGCCCATTGACTGGATAAGTAGACTCATTCACATGTAATTTTTGAATATGGCAGATTTTTGCCCCGTGCAAACGTGTTAGCACCAGACAAATGGCTTAGCACCATGCTAGACCTGTGCAAATGGCTGTGTACCACGCAACCATCATGGAACCATTTTTCATTTCTGCTTACTGTACATTCACATGCACTGCTGCTTGCAGTTCTACCAATGCTATTCTTTTGCTGGCACACACTTTGGCCACATATTTCACCTCTACAGTCCTTCTAGTGGCTGTACACTGTGTTGTTGTTGTGGTTTGCACGTCCTGGTTGCTATATTCAAAGCTGTCTTATTCCAGGGCCAAGTTTACCCTGCACTCCCAGCTCAGTTTGCCCGGCTTCTTTTGCACGCTATATTTAGCAGCTGTTTGCCCCAGGCTATTCCTTTTGAATATACCAGGCTTTTGTGACCATGCTAAGTCTGCCCACTGGGCAGGGCTAATTTTGCCCCGGGGAAAATTTTTTGAATATCTGGCCCCTTGATTTCTAACCATTCATGCTCAGAAACAGAACTGTTTTCTTAGATATTTCAAAAACTACTAAAGTTTGGGAGATAAAAACCCCAAAAGCTCACACCATGTGTAGGGATGTGCGAAACTGGAAACTTTCGCCCAGTGAAATATTTTGCATAATTATCTCATTTTGCAAAATATTTCATCAGGCAAAATTCGAAATTCCGACGATGGTTGGGCATGAGATTTCACCCCCAAGTCAGTGAAATTTCACTCGCAGGTGAAATTTTGTACCCACAGGTGAAATTTCACCACCTGCGGAGAAAGTTTGCCACCTGTAGGAGTAATTTTGCTTCCCACAGTGAAATTGTAAGTTCCCCCTTCACCCTAGTGTGTAGTGGTCCCCTCCTGGCCAGCACTAGCCATAAACAGTAAATAAGCACTCCCCCCAAAGTAACCCCCCCACACACACACAAGTTGGCCTGCACCCCACCATTTGTTTTATAAAAAAAAAAAGAAATTCACCCTCCTTGACTCCCTAGTATCTAGTGGTCCCCCCAGCTGCCACTGGCCATAAACAGTAAATAAGCACTCCCCTCAAAGTTACCCTGCTGCCTCCGTTTGTATAAAAAAAAATCACCATTCACTCCCTGGTTTCTAGTGGACCCCCCACCCCATCAGTAGATGGCAGGACCCACACAGCACCCCCCAGTACCCCAGTTGGGCCACTGACACAGCCCTCCACTCATCTTCATAGCCAGAAGACTGACTGAGAGCCACTGAGTATACTCACTCATTCATTCAAGCACCCAGTGGTGCTCAGTCAGGCTGCCAGCCATGGAGATGAGTGGAGGGCTGTGCCAGTGTCCCGATTAGGGTACTGGGGGGGTAGCTGGGTGGGTCCTGCTATCTACTGATGGGGTGGGGGTCCACTAGACACTAGGGAATGAACAGTGAATTTTTCTTTAAACAAACAGAGGCGGCAGGGTACCTTTGGGGTTGGGAAGTGCTTTTTTACTGTTTATAGCCAGTGATGGCTGGATGGGGACCACTAAACATCAAGGAGTGAAGGAGGGTGAATTTCTTTTTTTTTTAATAAAACAAATGGGGGTGCAGAGCAACTTGTGTGTGCATGTGGGGGTGTCAATTTATGGACTTGTGGCTGGCGGCAACAGGTGAAATTGCGGGTGACATTGCAAAATATTGCTGCAATTTTGCTAGACATTTCACCTGGCAAAATTGACAATTTTGTGGCAATTTCATCAGCGAAATTTTATTTCACTGCATCTCTAACCATGTGACAAACTCTATCAAACCTACATGTTTCAGCCTTTAAATCATCCTATTGTTTTAGTTGTAGGTGAGCAAGATAGGTCTTAATTATATCTTTTTTATGTATTTTGCACCCCTGTCACTTTGCCTCCAGTGAACCAATTGCCACAAAGGTGTCAGAATCCAAATATCCTAACACGAACTATGTACCTTCTAAATTTAAATTAAATTAGTTGAATGGGAGTACAATTATTAGGGTGAAAATACTAGGGTTTAACATTGAAGTGCTTACTCAACCCCAGTATACATTTGTATAATATATATTTCACATGGAAGGTACTTTCTACTATAGAAAAAAACATCAGATATTTCCCAATACCTGACAGCAATTAACTAGTATATACACTACTAATGAAAGTACATCAGCTTATTGCTTAAGTAATAAGGCACAACAGGGTGTGGGTTATTGGAGGTTTACATACGCCTTGTGTGGTGTGTCATGAGGTGCAGCCGAGTGACTTAACCACACAAGAAGTGGGTAAATCCCAAATAACTCACACCCTGGAGTGCCTTATTGTGATTATACAATGGACCCATGTGTAAAATAAATATAAAATGTGTTTAATTATGTTTTTTATAAATGTAATTCCTCAGCAGTGGGTAATGCAGGATTTACCCACGGTCATGTGATATGTTTTGACCAAGGAGGTTACAGGATTTCACACACCATTGTATAATTAAGTAATAACATTCAGTTGCTTGGAGTACTGTATATGAAGCAATAACCGGCTTTTGTGGATGATTAAACACTGAGACATTTAATCATTCACAAAAGCCAGTTATTGCGATTATACTCCATCTCCAAGCAACTGAATGTTATTACTAGTATGCAACTTGGAGTTATGTAGATGTATGGTAAAATACGAGTATAAATACATTTTGGGTGGCCGGTCAAAAAGCTGAGGGGTGCGAGTTCACTTACTGCAGTACTGCAGAGCAGAGGGAATATAGTCATTCGAACGAGTTACAGATTTTTTAATAAAACAGAAGTTCAGCATAGTTTTTCATACATATAGCAACAGAGAATCGCATAAATGTACTCACAGCCTGAAACGAGCTATGTAATGTTATGTATTTTTCTGCTGAAAAACTGAAGCGGGATTTCCAAGCATGCGTATTAGCGGAGAAGTTAATGCCCATGTCTGGAATCCCCATTCAGCTTTTGGACAGAGAAATAAATAACTTTACAGTGCTTGTATCAGGGTGTGAGTACATTTATGCTATTTTGTGGTGGTATGTGTATAAAAAAATATGGGGTATTTTTATTTTATCAAAAAATGTGTAACTTGTTTACGAATGAGTTTTTACTGGGCTCCGAGGTGCTGCAGAGAGTAAACAGTGAGTGAACGTGGGTCAGTGATGAGCTGTGTGAAGGTTAATAGTACTGAAAATAAAAAGGAGCTCAGGATATATTTAAAAAATTTGTATTTTAAATTATCAGTTGGTAGTGCAGACATTTTAAATTGTTTTGTTCTGAATGTTGAGCGTATTCTGTGTGTGGACTTGAGATAGTTTTCATTAGGACTGTGGGTGGGGTTAATGTTTCATTAAATGACTGTGGGTGGACTTAATGTTTCATTAAATAACTGTGGGTGGGGTTATTGTTTCATTAAATGACTGTGGGTGGGGTTTCAGTAAATAAATAACTCTGGGGGGTTTGGTTTGCAGTTTGTGAGTGAATAACTGACAGGTATTCTGTTCTGTGATTGGCTGAGAACAGAAACCTGTTGTATAATAAGTAATACATGCAGGCAGTATAGCGCAGTGGTTTAAGGCTCTGAGCTGAAAATCTGGTGACATCCAGCAGATCAGACCTGGGTTTGAATCCCACAGCTTCCACTTGCATACTGTGTGACCCTGAGCAAGTCACTTAACTTCCCTGTGCTCCCAGGTCGCTCCTGTAAAAAAGCTTTCAGCTTAGTGTGCTACTCCTGGTTAAACAACTAAATAAAAAAAAATAATAAACTAGGTTATGCTAGGGTTATGTCAAGGCAGAAATAGATCATGAGGTCCTTCAAGACTGCCTTTGCTATTTAGAAATATAATATTTTTGATTACTGCCATCCAGAATTAGTTTGTCAATTTTACTTCAAAAAATCTATTTATTCAAACTATTGATCTCATTTTGGGGGAGACTGTTCCACATGCCAGTCATCCAGTGGGCAAAAAAATACTGTCTGGCTGTTTTTTGAACCTGTGTAACTTTACCTCCAGTGAACAGATTGCCATAAAGTTGTCTGAATCTAGAGCTCCTAGCATCAGTTATGTACCTTCCTAATTTCAAGTAAATCAGTTGAATGGGAGTAGAGTTATTAGGGTGCAAATATTGGGATTTAATATTAAGGTGCTTACTCAAACCTAATATACAGACACTACCGCACCTGTATAATATATATTTTGTATGGAGGGGACTTTCTCCCAAAGGAAAAATCAGCTATTTCCCCATACCTGACAGTAATTAACTAGTATATACACTACTAATGGAAGTACACCATCTTATTACTAAGTAATAAATTAGGGTTGTTCTAGGATTACGTCAGGGTAGAAGGCAGAGATAGACAGAGGTCCACCAAGACTGCCTATGCTAATCTAAAATATAATACTCATTATTACTGACATACAGAATTAGTTTGCCAATTTTATTTTTGAAAATTTCTTCTTTCAAACTATTGATCGCATCCTGAGGGAGATGTCTGGATGCTATATTACATACTAGCATACATACTAACATACTATTTGCCAGCAGATTAGGCCTTACGGTCTATCGAGTCTGCTCGAACCTCAGATCCCTAGTTGGGTGCCGAGGTCTTCCCCTCCCTTGTGTTCCAGAAACCCCTATCATCCATCCCCACCCCCTTGGATAGACCATCATCTGATACATCCACTTTCTGTGCCTGTCCCACCCTCTCTTGAAGCCCTCCACTGTGGATCTCTGAATCAGCTCGCCAGGCAGTGCATTCCAAGGGTCCACCACCCTCTCAGTGAAAAACCTCCTCCTCTTTTCCCCCTCACCCTTCCTCCTTCCAACTTCAAACCATGCCCTCTGGTAATACCTCCCTGCTTTAGTCTAAAGATCTCCTCCATGTTTTCCCTATTTATTCCCTTGAGGTACTTGAAGACCTCAATCATGTCCCCCTGTCACTCCTCTCCTCCAATGAAAACAGGCAGAGTTTCTCAAGTCTGTCCTCATACGTCAAATCCCCTAGCCCTCGTATCATCTTAGTTGCCCTCCTCTGTACCCTCTCCAGGAGCTTTATGTCCCTCTTCAAGTGTGGTCTCCAGTACTGCACACAGTACTCAAGGTGTGGTCTAACCAGTCCATTGTACAGCGGCAGAATCATTTCCTTGCTCCTAGAGGTGATCCCCCTTACGATGCATCCCAACATCCTGTTTGCCTTTCTAGCCGCTCTCCTGCACTGCTCAGAGTTATTCATACATGCATCCACCATGACCCCTAGGTCTTTTTCCCCTATTGAGGCCTCCAGCACCTTCCCTCCGCTCCCAGGGAGTACCTGTGTTTAGCGTTTCCCTGCCCAAGATGCAACACCTTGCACTTGGTGATATTGAAATTTAATTTCCATGTGTGAGCCCAGCTTTCCAGGGTGTCCAGGTCCCCTTGCGGGCCAACCTCCCTCTTCTCCCTCAACTACTGCTCCCATCTTGGAGTCATCAGCGAAGAGACTCATTTCACACCCTATACCCTCCTGATGTCAGATATGTATGCATTAAACAGGATCGGACCCAGGACGAGCCCTGTGGTACCCACTACCAACCTCTCTAGGGTTCGAGAGCTCCCCACAGACCACTACTCTCTGGGTGCATCCAGCTAGCCAGTTTTCAATCCATCTGACCATCAAAGGGCCTACTCCTAACCCCATCAGTTTCTCCACCAGACCATTGTGGGGGACAGAGTCAAATGCCTTGCTGAAGTCCAAGAATAATACATCCACAGACTTTGCCCTGTCCAGTTCTGATGTTACCCATTCATAGAACTCCACAAGATTTGTTTGACATGATCTACCTGGCACAAACCCATGTTGTCGACTATCCAGACCTCCCACCTCCTCCAAGTACACCCCCAATCGTTCCTTTAGTATACTCTCCATTAATTTTCCCACCACCGAGGTCAAACTGATGGGTCTATAGTTACCTGGTACTTCCCTCGACCCCCCTTTATGGATTGGCACCACATGTGCCTCTCGCCAATCCCTAGGTACCCTTCCTGTCTCAAGCGACCTGTTGAAGAGCTCCACCAGGGGTACAGCCAGTATGTCCGCCAATTCCCATAGTACTCTCGGTTGAATGCCATCCGGCCCAGGAGATTTGTCTTTCTTTAGGGCCTTGAGGGCTAACCACACCCTTTTGGTGGAGATAACATCATCCGTCCCCTCCACCTTACTGGGCTTTTTATACTTGTCCAGATGTGACACCCCTGGGGTACCTCTCCCTCCCTCTTGCTCCATTTCTGTTGCTCCCCTGATCCCACTCCCTGCCGCTTCTATCCCCATCGTGCCTTGCTTTGTAAATATCCCATCCCCCTTCCTAGTGAACATAGAGGCAAAGTACTCATTAAATACCTCTGCCTGGTCTCTTGCCTCTTCCACCCACCCTTCTTCTGATCTCAATCTGCTGAGATGGCCCTTAGATTTTCTCCGCTCCCCAATGTACTGGAAGAACCCCTTTTCCCTTCCATGTATCCCCTGTGCCAGCCATTGCTCTTTACTGGACTTTGCTCCCCTCACTATCCGGGTGACTTTTCTAGATGCAAGATGGTACATTTCCTTATCCCTATCCCCTCTTGTTGGTTTATATTTTTTGTAGGCTGCCTTCTTTTTTCTGACCACTACCTGTACCTCACTGGACCACCAGCATGGTTTATGTGACCTTGCTCCCTTACGTTTCAACTTAGTGCAGATCCTGACTGCCTCATGAAGTCCCCGTTTAATGACCTCCCATCTCCTTTCCACACTTGTCATTGATGTAATCCCCTTCAAGTGATCCTTGAGAATATTTCCCATGCCTACAGAGTCTGCCCCCCTGAAGTCCACTGCCAGTGTCCTAGATCTCACCCCCATCCCCCCATGCTTATTTGAAACCAGACAGTATTGTGGTCGCTTCCAGTCAGGGGGTCCTCTACAACCACGTCCCTTACCAGATCCCCATCTGCCAGAACCACATCCAGGACATGCCTCTCCCTTGTGGGCTCCATCACATGCTGTGTTAAGAATATATCCTGGAAGCCGTCCAGCAGCCTCTGCTCCTTGGCCACCTTAGTGGACATGGTTCCCCAGTTAGTACCTGGCATATTAAGGTCCCCCATCAACACCACTCCTTCCCCTTTTGGTCCACACTGTGCAATGATGTTGTGCAGCAAACCATCCTCTAGAACATCACTCATCCCGGGGGGCTTATATACTACACCCAGCTTGACATTATCTCCTGCTGGGGATCGTAAGGTGACCCAAAAGGCCTCCATGTTTCCCTCTGCCTCTTCTACCCTAGTAATTTCTATGTCATCTCTAATGAACATAGCCATTCCACCCCCTCTGCCCTCCTTTCTATCCTTCCTAAGCATAGTGTGCCCCTGCACGTTTGGGTCCCAGTCATGGTTTTGTTGTGCCCGTCTCCGTGCCGCCGCACATCCACCCCCAAACAGCATGGCCTGGAACTCTGGCAACTTGTTTCCCAAGCTCCTGGCATTTACTAACAACAACTCCCACCCTTATCCCTGATCCCTTTGTTGAACCCCACCCAGGTTCCTTATACTTCCATCCTCCCTCTGCTCCTCCTGAAACCTCCAGCAACAGTCTGTTTCCCCCCTCCCCTTGGGTTTGAGGGCTACTCCTCTCATCTGGAGGAAGGGCTTCTGGTCAGCCCTCCCTTATCCCTCCCCCTCACAAGTTTAAACCTCACTTTTCTTGAATGTAGTCAGCCATACCCTGTTTAAGGACTTCCTTCCCTAATGGGGCAAGATGAAGCCTGCCCTTGGCATACAGTCCCTTATCCTCCCAAACTCCTTTCCAGTTCCCTAACACCCCCAACTCACTCTCTTCACCCCACTTCCTGAGCCAGTCATTAACCTCTGGGATCTTCATTTTTTTATCCACTGAGGCCTTTGGTACTGGCAATATCTCTGAAAAGGAAATGTTGCATCCATTATCCCGACAGACTCTGGCAAGTTCTTGGAACCTTGCTTGGATTTCCAAAACGCTATTTCCCTCTAGATTGTTAGTTCCCAAATGCACAGGAAATCCAGTTTCCCTCCACAATCCTAACCAGTTCATACACCATGAACTTTGCTGCTGCACTGTCAGCCAGCAATACTCACTACCTTCACCTGGCTATGGCATCCACCCCCTGTCCACCCACTGGATACCCTAATCATCAGTCTCCCAATAACAGAACCTTAACATCGCCATCATCCTTATGGTTACCTCCACTATGCCCTCTCAGCCCCCATCCCCCTTTATTCATGATCTCAATTCCATGAGTCTTCCTGCTTTATTAGAGACCCTTGTCACCCTCCCTTTCTGCCTCCCGTTATTTTGCCCACTTAACTCAGACCCCTCTGAATAGGTGTCCCTTTAACCCTCTCTTATCTGAACCATTTATCCTGCCCCTGATGGTTTCCCCTTCCCCCACACCACCATCCTCCCGCCTTGTAATAGTACCCCTGCCTCCAGAGGCTCTCTGTGGGTCCCCTTTAGCTAGGGCTCCATCCTTGGTACTGACTTCTCTGCTGAAGGGGGGCTCTTCTCCCACCTCCTTGTCTCCCAGTTTCTCTCCAGTCATGCTCTCCTCCTTCATGTCTGCAATATGTTACATCTCCCCCATCTGCTTAACATTTATGTTTCGCCTTCTCCCTCTGGGACTATTTCTGTCCTTTCCATTGCCGGTCTGTGATGCCCTATGGGTATCCAACAGCCTCCCCCCGGCCTCTGTATCAGTTTCCTCATTTCCACCAACCCCTTCCTCCCCCTCTAGGTTGCTTAGTAGCTCAAATTTATTGTGACACTCTATGTCAGCCTCCATCAAGTAACCCGAGTTTCCCCTGACTGCACCTCTAAACTGCTCCTCTTCTCCCCCCCTTGCTCTGTTCTCCTTAGGAGCTCCCTTCCCACAGTCTGCTGTTTTAGGCTTCCCCACAACAGCCCCTCCTGACTCTTTCCCCACCACTCTCTTTGTATTTGGAATGTTCACCCCATATGCTTTCCCCTTAGTGTCAACATCCCTATCTAAGAGTCCTCTGTCCCTAATATCCCCCCTCCTGCTTGCTGTAACATAACGTGCTGTAATTTCAGAGCGTTGCCCCAGCCTCCCCTCAGACCCACCCTTCTGCTGCCCATATCCACACCCCTTATCCTTGGACACCCTCCCAGCTTACTCCTTAACCAATATACCTCACTCCTGATACAAGATAGCTGTCTACAGAGTGGGCAGCCTCCCTCTCTCCAGGCCCAATTGATAATTATTGCCACCCCACAGCCTGTGCAGCCTACAACCCTTCTGAAGATGCCTGCCATGGTGGAATATGGTCACCCTGTTTGTGCCCCTCTGTTTATAATGGCACACCCCCTTTTCTTAGTCCCTTCCCCCTGGAATACAGTTTCTCTCTATACTGACTGCAGCTATTTACAAACCCAATTTCAACCCCACCAATAAAGTTCCCAAGTCTCACAAACACATACAGTCCAGTGTGTGTTCAGTCCCACTAACAGTGTGTGCATACAGACATCAGGTACCGTATGATGTCACAGGCCCACCAGTTCCTGTTGCTTCAAATTTCAGTCCCAAACAGAAATACACAGCCCTTCAATCCCATTCTCCAGTGGCTTTTCAGTATTTAAGAAAGCCTACAAAAGAAAGCCTGCAAAACAGGGTGGATGGGTGGGAGAGCTCTTACCAACACCAGGCAAACATCACATTTAAATTTCACTCTAATTATCACCGCCAAACAAGTGTTCCCAAGCCTCAAAAGTTACAATTTCACTCTAATTATCACCGCCAAACAAGTGTTCCCAAGCCTCAAAAGTTACAATATCACAGCCCAAGTAACAGTTCTAACTCAAAGTAGTAATTTTTAACACATAGAACTAATTTCACATACAAAACTATTCAAATATTTCAGTTAAAACAGAATATAACCCCAGACCTCTGTCCTTACCAGCCTCCTGCTTATGTTCCCAAGTGAACAATGAAAGACAAGGTGATTTCTGCTAATTTCCCCTCCACCTAACACCAGGCAAACATCACATTTAAATTTCACTCTAATTATCACTGCCAAACAAGTGTTCCCAAGCCTCAAAAGTTACAATATCACAGCCCAAGTAACAGTTCTAACTCAAAGTAGTAATTTTTAACACATAGAACTAATTTCACATACAAAACTATTCAAATATTTCAGTTAAAACAGAATATAACTCCAGACCTCTGTCCTTACCAGTCTCCTGCTTATGTTCCCAAGTGAACAATGAAAGACAAGGTGATTTCTGCTAATTTCCCCTCCCCCTAACACCAGGCAAATATCACATTTAAATTTCACTGTAATTATCACTGTCAAACAAGTGTTCCCAAGCCTCAAAAGTTACAGCACAGCCCAAGTAACAGTTCTAACTCAAAGTAGTAATTTTTAACACATATAACTAATTTCACATATAAAACTATTCAAATATTTCAGTTAAAACAGAATATAACCCCAGACTTCTGTCCTTACCAGCCTCCTGCTTATGTTCCCAAGTGAACAATGAAAGACAAGGTGTCTCTACCAAAGACATGTCTCAACTATTTTGATCTGCTTGTTGTGTTTGCAACTTGGCCAAATGTCACTTTTCATTTTAATACCAAGGCTGTTCCCTAGAATCAGATCACTCATAAAATCAAACATAATAGGAAGGCTCATTTATTTCATTTTGTCTTCTAATAACGTCAGCTCAAGTTAAGTGAGTAATTTGTTATATGATAAATCCCTAAATTCCCAAATTAATCTAGTTTACAGTTACTGTACCATTTCTAACATTAGTTTGTCTTTAGTGGCGTAAGGGTTCCAAATAGTAATCCCAAAATGGACTGACCAAGTTTCTTTGTAAGGGGAATATCACTGTTTTGTGTTACAGTATGAAATGTTGTGGTGTATTTACAGTGTTTGGAGTGTTTCAGATAATTTTGTTATGGTATACCCTATTCCTTTTCATCTTCTGTTTCAGTAATTTGGATGCCTTCAATGACGTATTGAAAACGTCTATTATTATTATTTTTTTTTGCAGGTGTATAATGGTACATTTATGTATGTTTGTTAAGTTTAATTTCCCAATACGTAATCCAGTCTCAGATTTTACTGACATAATTTTGTAATGTGTTGAATCATCCTCTGATACCACCTCACTACCAATCGTGGTATTGTTGGCTAGCGTATTATGTCAGGACTTAACTACTTTGAATCTGCAAGCCTGTGTTTTCTGTAGAAACTGCATTTTTAATGCTGATTCACATTCTGTTTTTGTTCTATCTGTACTGTCCTTTTATTAAAATCAATGGGTGCTTCTGCGTTTCTCTGTAGTGGACTCTGTAGTACTATTTTAGAACTGTACAATATACTTTATGCCCTTGTTAAAATACTTTCATTCTTTTCACACTGCATTCCTGTTCTGCTCTGGAATTCTGTGGCCCAAAAGGGACATAACAACTACTTCATATAGTTCTGAAACCGCACTTACCAGCAGTGTGTAACTCAGACACGTCCAATGTGTTTACTAAAAGACCAGTAAAGATGGAACAATGACAGAAAGGGATCAAATACTGTATATGAAAAAAAGCATCTCCTGGGGAGAAATGACTTACAGATTCAGTGCAGTTCCCCTTTAAGGTTATTATTGACATCCATTATAAAGATGTTGAAAAGGAATGGCCCAAGTACCAGCCCTTGTGGTATACTACTAGATACTGGACCAGAAGATGACAGGTAACCACACAGTTTAACCTGCTGAGTTCTAGTATGGAATCATTTCTTTATACATTTTATCAACAGGGAGTTTATGCCTAGTTTGCAAAGTCTGTAGACCATTGTTACACACAGTACCTTATCAAAACCTTTGTCATAGTCTGCAGTAAGTAGGTGACATCTACAGACTCATCCTTGCCAAAACCATGGATTACTTTATCATACAATGTGATTCATTTAGTTCAATAGGAGCACCTACTAGTGAAACCAAGCTGACAGTTATTAACCATGCTTAAATTATTGAGTAGGTAAACTAGCTGATCATTGATGTAAGTTTCAAGAATTTTACAAAAGAAATAGGTCAAACAGATGGGGCAGTAGTTTGACCCTTTTAAAAAATGGGACAATGGTAGCTTGCCTCCAGTCTGATGGAACCTGTCCCATTCTCAAGAAATCATTGTATGAATGTGTCATGAGACCCACTAGGGACTGATCTAGGTAGTTTATCAAAATTGCAAGTATATCATCAGGCCCAGATGAATTGTTTTTTCAAGTATACAACATCTCTCAAGAACCATTGATTCAGTAATAACAAGATTATCAGTGTTCCAATTATGGATAGGTTCAGATAAATTTTTTATGGGGATGGCATCATTGTTAGGGAAAACAATACAGAAATGGTAATGAAGAAATTCTACAACATCATTTTTCTTAGTTAAAGGGGAACTGTCAGCAATAAAAGCCTTGCACCCAAGTGTGAGGATAATTCCAATTTGCACTTTGTGTAAAATGTTTTTAACTTGTTCTTTACTTCAGTATAGTAAAATGTAAAAGGCCAGTTTTGCTGACTTCTAAGATCCCATTTCCTGTTACCAGAAATCTCAGTATCACCTGTAACTGACATCAAAGAATGACTGCAGAGATGGGAGATTCAATAGCCTGCAGTATACATATTAAAGATTTTGTGAGCTGTAATCAGATGTTTACTGGTCCTGCTGTACTGCTATGCTCACAGGGCTTAGTACAGTCCTCTGTGACTATGTTTAGCCCCTGGAGAACAGCAGATCAGCAAACAGAAGATTACAGTTTATAAAAAACTCTGAAATTCACTGTAGGCTATTGAATCTTCTACTGCTGAAGTCTCCTCTGATGTCAGCTGGAAGGGGGTCTGGCATTTCTGGTTACGGGAAATGTCAGATTACAAGTCAATGAAATTCACCTTATACAGGCTAGTACACTGCAGTAATCATTAGGTAAAAAAAGTGTTTTTATACACAAAGGGATAATTGCAATCAGCCTCACACTTCAGTGTGAGGCTCTTGTTACTGACATATCCTTTAATGTTTTAACTCCCGCAATGCTTCAACAATCTGGTTTGGTTGACTTGGTGACTGAATTAATGTATTTATAGAACTTCTTAGGGTTGGACTTCTTATCTGCCAGATAATAGTTGTTTCTTCTTTTTCCAACCAGATTGCCCTTTTAGATTCTTTTTGAATAATTAAAAATTGTGTTTTATCACCAGTGAAACTAGTGGCTTTCATTCTTTTGTACATAGTCCTTTTTGCTTGAAATATCTAACCTATCTTTCTAGTTAGCCAGTGAGGCTTATCACCCTTACTACTATATAATTGAATTGTTGGAACATATTTTACATTTAAACTAATATAATTGTTTTTAAGCTTTGCCATTTGGTGTCTACATCTTTATTTTAAAATTCATGTGCCCCATTTGTCAATTTTTTGTTGAAGCAATTTTGGATTAGCCTTTTTGAAATTATAGTACTGAGATGTATCTGCTATTTTTTCATAGCCCTGTCTGATTTGATTTCTTTAAAAATTGGTAATTGAGAAAGGTACACTGAGCCAAGGTCTGTTTACAACTGCATCCCAGGGGATAGAAGAAGGGGAGCACAATATTATAACATCACAGCATATCATGGAGTATGATTATTATGACAGTGTACAAAAATGCAAAAATAGAGTACAGAATAAAGTTTACTTTATTTCAAACAAAAATAGAGTGCAGGACTATCAAGTGATCAAAATCATAAAAAATGTGTGAAGACATAAATTATCTTACAAATCAGCCATCTATTTAGACAAGCAAATTGACATGCTTGTTGCTTTTAGGAAAAGGTGGTGGTGGTGGTGCTTATGCTGTGAGGATTAGTTGAAAACAGATAGCTGTATTACATACAGAAGAGCCAAAAGCATGAGCAGGGGCAGACTGGTGATGTGGTTAATAGCAAAGGAGATTAGGTAAGGTGTTAGGAAGGGGGTTGCAGGAACATGCTGGTACAGAGAGAAGTTTTAGCTGGTGTTTAATAGAGGGAAGTGGGAGAGAGGGACAGAGGGAGGAAGTAAGGGAGCAGATTCCAGAGAGAGAGAGAAGAGGCAACAAGAGAATGCAAACTGCCCAGCTGAGGAGTGTGGGAGAAGAAGGGAGAAGGTGCAAGGGTCCTTGGAGTGCAGAGAGTAGGAGGAAGAGGGTATGAGAGAGAGGAGTGATGATAGGTATGAAGGGAGGGACACAAACCAGTATTTGGAAATGAAGGAAAAAGATTGGCGATGATTACAGAGGGGCTGGAGGGGAAGGTATGCCTCTTTGGAGATGACACTAAGAACTGCAATAGGGTTGACACTCTGGGGGGGGGGCTTTAATGAGAAAGGACCTAAACTTGCTTGAGGAGTTGTTAATGGTGTGGCAGCTATGATTCAATGCAAGGAAATACAAAATCATGCATTTGTGCCACAGAAATCCAAGGGTGGAGTACAAGATGGGTGAGCGGTGCTGACAGCCACCAATCAAGAAAGGGACCTGTTGTAATCATATATGATGACCTAAAAGTAACCAAACAATGTGAGAGGGCTGTGGAGAGAGCCAGTGGGATGCTAGAGTGCATATGGTGAGGTATCACAAGCAGAACAAAATCTGGTCAGAGCAGATATGGCTGTGGAGAGCTTTTGGGATGCTTTTACCCATTATTTCTAATGAATGTGCACAATGCAGACCTGCTAAGAGGCAGTTTCAATGTGGTCTTCCTTTTACACATTTTTAAAATGTGTTTTCCTAGAATATGCCTGCTGATTGCTATACATCTAGCCTGGACAATTCACAGAACACATGGCATCTTATTTTCAGTGGAGCTCTGCATCTACACAATATTATGCTGCATTACATAAAATCAGAACACACTGTAAACAATATTTTATATCTGGAATAGGCTACCCTGAATAAATACATTATAAAAATGGTAAAATCATGACCCCACTGAAAACAAGATACTGCATCCCATCAAATTCCATGCCTGGAATATGCTTGTTCTGCTGCAGTAGTGATGTCATTATGTTGTTCTGCTGCAGTAGTGATGTCACTACTGCAGCAGAACCACTTGGAATGCTGGCACACTGTTGCTTTCCTCTATTTAATTCTGTGGTGACAGTATTCTAGATCCTCTAGAGACTTCACAAGTCAGTTTCATTATGAAAAAGAGAAAAGAAAAACACAGTGCACACATTTCACATAATACTACTATACACTATAAAAAATACAGGATGAACAACTTTATGCACAACCTGTGTGTTCTGTCACCTCGGGGTTCTGATTCCCATGAACCTCTCAAGCTTCGCTGTCGAGGTCAGAGGGAATCAGAACCCCTCTGTACCAGAACACACTGGTTGTGCACAGTTGACCATCCAGTATTCTATATGAGATGTAGCATCCCCCCAACATGTTCCAGGGTACAACATATAGGATAAGAAATATTTGAAAGAGCTAGTGAAGCCAAAACATGAAGACTGGAAAATAATAACAATTTTAAGTACTAGTCAGTTGTAATTTTTTAAATTCTGAAATATTTTTCTTTTTCCTTTTGCTCATCAGAAAGTATCCTATGTGATAATTAAGCAATAAGGCACGACAGGGTGTGTGTTGTGCTGGGATAACGTCACGCCTGGGGTGATTAGGCACGAGGCTGCAGGCGGTCATTAATCACCCAGAAGTGGCGTTATCAACACAACTACCACCCTGAAATGTATGCTGTGCTCTAATAAAGCTCATTTTATTTTAAGTGAAAAGATAGGAAAACCTGTTTAAAATATAAATTTATTTCATTTTTTTTGTTTGGGCAGGTATACTTATTGAAAAAAAAGTGCACAGTTCCTGTCTTGTGCAGGAGGTGGTGCTGCCCCCTACATGGTTTCTCTGTATTCATTTTAATGTTTGTCTTTGTGGCTCCCCACTACCCTCCTCGCTGACAGGACGATCAGTCTTACTACCTGGTCTGCCCCTACACTGACAGCACTGTGTTTACTGAACACCGAGTTCAAATCTGCTCCTAAGTTACCTGATAAAAAGAAAACTTCGTCAGGAACTCTGTAATTTCAGGCAGTGAGCCTGCATTTTAAAACAGTGACCAAGCTGGCTCTACTCATAACATTCGCTGAGTCCTCTCTTGCTATAACGCTCGCTGGCTCCTCGAATACATTTCTTGTGCATCTAGAAAAGACGTTGGCAATGCATTTCATCACTCAATGTGGTGATTCACTTCACTCGCTCAGTGTGAGGAGTCAGCGAGCATTATGGCAAGAGAGGACTCAGTGAGCGTTATGAGTAGAGCCACGCAGTCACTGTTTAAAATGCAGGCTCACTCGCATCTGAAATTACAGGGTTCCTGATGTAGTTTTCTTTTTATTGGGTAACTTAGGAGCAGATTTGAACTCGGTGTTCAGTAAACACAGTGTTGTCAGTGTAGGGGCAGACCAGGTAGTAAGACTGATTGTCCTGTCAGCGAGGAGGGTAGTGGGGAGCCACAAAGACAAACATTAAAATGAATACAGAGAAACCATGTAGGGGGCAGCACCACCTCCTGCACAAGACAGGAACTGTGCACTTTTTTTTCAATAAGTATACCTGCCCAAACAAAAATGAAATAAATTTATATTTTAAACAGGTTTTCCTATCTTTTCTACTTAAAATAAAATGAGCCATTAGTGATAAGAGTTACAGTATCTGGCGGGCGTGGTTGTGCTGGGGTAGCGTCCACTCTGGGGTGACGTTATCCCAGCACAACACACACCCTGTCGTGCCTTATTGCTTAAGTTAAAAATGCCCACTGATTGCTATATAATTACTGTAGCTCAGATAGTTCACACAACACCTGGCATATGTCTGAGACAGTACTTATCAGATAGTGGCTTAAGAGGTAAAAAAAAAGTGTAAATCTTTATAGATTTGTTCCTGGGAAAAGGTGACATTTATGAGGTATGAATCTTTCTTCAAAGACAATACTTGCCCAGCTGAAGCTTGTAGCAAGAACATGTTTAACCCTTAGGCTGTCAACAGAATTAGTAATTTTGGACTGATGTATCAGTCTATGGCACAGCAAGGGTTAAATGCTAAGTATTTAAATGTGCAAGTTGTTGCATTTTGAAGGGGGTAAACTAAATCTCCAGCTTAATAGCCAACCAATATTTAACAAACTGTTTCAGTTTCCTAATGGTCACATGATAAGCATCTTTAGCACTCCAACATTCTAATTAGAAAGAAGGGAGTATTTTATTTCATTTGGCATATGGATTTATAGATGTGGAAGGATACATTGAAATGTCCAAAAAAGGTGTTCCACATTTCTCCATTTTTCCAGTTACAGACAGCAAGATGGCTGTAGGCTCTACCCATAGCCATAAAAAAGGAGGCAGTTATGCCACTGTACAGGTCACTAGTGAGACCTTATCTAGAGTACCATGTCCTCTGTTGGAGAATGCATCTCCAGAAGGACATAGGCAAAATAGAGGCAGTCCGGAGATGGGCAACAAAAATGGTGCTAGGACTGCACCAAAAGTTGTATGAGGAAAGACTAGAGGAACTCAATATGCATTTCCTGGAGGAGAGGAGCTCATGGGTGAGGGGTTATGATAGAGACTTTCAAGTACCTCAGAGGTATAAACAAGGTACAGGAGGATAGCATCTTTCAGAAAAGAAGGTGTACGAGAACAAGGGGGCATGATGTGAGGCTAGAGAGGAGTAGGGTCAGGGGCAATGTAAGGAAGTACTTTTTCACAGAAAGAGTACTGGATGCTTTGAACAGCCTCCTTGTGGATGTGGCAGGGACAAAAATGGTAGGGGAATTCAAGAATGCATGAGATAGACATAAAAGTACTCTTGCAATTTGGAAGAGAGGACAAGCCACTGATCAACTAGGGTCTACAGTATTGCATTAGGTAGGGAAGAAGGGCAGACTTGGTGGGTCAAACAGTCCTTATCTGCTGTCATCTCCTATTTTCTGTGCTAAGTGCAGTGGTACCACTGGTTGTGGCCAGAAGGATGTGAGGGTCTTCCACAGTGGAGGCTACAAGGAGTGTGATAAAAGACCCCAGAGGAGGAAGAAGCAACTTTTGGTGGGGGACTTGACTGTGGGGGAGGGATAGATCTGGGAACAGGAAAGGGGGAGGGAGGTACGGTCCCTGTATGGTGCCACCACCACAAGGGATGGGAAACAGATCCTGAGGATTGCTAGGGAGGCATGGTAGGAGAGAGAGCTGGCTGTCATTGTTCACCTTGAGACTAATCTCCTGGCTGGGAATGTGGCTGCAACAGTGTAGGAGGAGTTTAGGGAGCTGGGAAGGGGTCTTAGACAGATAGCATGCTTTGTGGTCCTCACTGAGGTGCTGCCTGTCTATGATGGGGAGGAAAAAGTTTTCTACACTATGAGCTTCAACTCATGGTTGAAAGAATGGTGCAGAGAGGAGGGGTTCAGCCACATTGTGTACTAGGGATCTACAGTACCTGAAGAGATAAAGGCCTATACAGGGGTGATGACCTGCATTCACCTGGAAGGGAGACCACCATCCTCAGTGGATGGTTTACATGCGTCTTTGATGAACATTTAAACTCACCAATTGGGGGTGGCAAAAGGAATCAGGGAGGCATAAACTGCCTCCTCACAGACTAAAATAGAAAGTAGGGAGGACCTGAGGAGAGATAAATTCCCAGGGTGCAATTTAATAAAAGAAGCACAGTAGTATAAATGAAGGGGAATAGGAACAAGACCACTAAAAAGAAAGGGAGGAAGGATGGATGATAAAAAGAAGAACAGGCATTTGTCAATGCCAAAAGTTCACTGTTGATATTGCTGTTGTACATGCCTCCCATATTTTTCTGTATATATTCCTCTGTCTTGCATTTTAAACATCACTGTCAACACAAATTTCTTATGTTCTTCCAGCACTGGTTCATTAGAAAAAAAAGCATTTGTTAATGCTGAATGTTTGCTTGCTGGTATTGGCATTGGTAGTAAAGGAGTTAGAGAGATGCATATTAGGAATTGCAGTGAAGTATTGAAGTAACGCCAACCCCCACCCCAACCCACACAAACTGACAGGCATTGGGGGTGTGCCTTTGGGCCATTGGCCATAACACTCATGCCATTCCACCTCATCCCACCCTGGAGGCACCACAGGTGATGCAGTCTGCCTTGAGGTCTTCAGCCCTTACACTCACCCTATTCCATAAGGAAATAAGCTGAGATGGGTGCAGTATAGGAGAATGGAGTGAACATTAGGGCTGAAGACCCCAAGGCACACATTGATGCCTGTCAGTGGCTGCAGGGTGGGGGTGGTATAGGTGAACATTACGGCTGATGACCCCAAGTCACACCGCTGATGCCTTTCAGTCTGTATAGGATGGGCGTTATGGTTGAAAACTCAAATGCCCCGGCATTTGTTGGTATTTTTGCTTCAACTTTTCAGCATGGGCTTTTTGGGACCCTCAAACAGTGGCAGTATAATTTCCTTACTCAATCCCAAAAGGTGATTTAGCACAGCGAGTGTGCCATTCAGTGCCACAGATGTGAAAATACATTTCTGGCAGGATGTGAAAAATGACAGATGTACTGTTCATAAGGAGGAGTGCATAATGGTAATGTTGAAAATCTGGAGTGAAAATATGAAAAAGTGGTGAAGTTACGAGTGTGCATACAAACTGTGCAACCCACGCTCGTAACGCAGTCATTTTTTTGGATATTTTCACCAAATTTTCAACATGGCTTTTTAGACCTTCCCTTCCTGAACAGTGGCACTGGGATTTCATTACTCTGCCCCAAAAGTTGATTTTGCACATCGACCACACCATTCTGCACCACAGGTGCAAAAACACATTTTGGGAACAATGCCAAAAATGACAGCTGTACTGTTCATAAGGGGGTGTGAAAAAAATGGAAATGTTGGAAATTTGGAGAGAAAATATTAAAAATTGATGGTGTTACGAGAGTGTGTAGAAACTGCACAATGGGCACTCATTATGCAGTAATTATTTAGAGTTTTTTCACCAAATTTGCAGCAAGGGAATTTTGGGACCCCACCTCAGAAACAATGGCACTGTTGTTTTGTTAATTGGTTCCAAATGGTAATTCTGCTCATCTACCGTGAAATCACCTTTTGGGACCGAGAAATGAAATTACAGTGACAGTGTTCATGAGGTGGAGTCCCAAGAACCAAATGTTGAAAATTTGGGACCAAAACTCCAAAAATGTGCTGAGACATCAACTTAAGTTGACCCCCCCCAATTGACTGGCATTCTAGGGCTTACCGTTATTTCTTCAGTTTCCGGTTGGTCTTTGAAGAGTGCAGACATATTCCTGGTCCACAGCAGATCACTGCTCCTGACCTTTAGAGGTAAGTATGGATGGGGGGGTGTGGGGAGGTGGGGTGCTTAGAGGGAGGGTGCAGGTTGGGGGGGCAGTGGGAAAGACAAGGGACCATTTCCTTTTTTTTTCAGGTTTAAAAAAAAAAGACCTTGTGGGAGTGTTTTCTTTTTTACAGGTAAAATATTACACATATTGGCACACTGGGGTGGGTTCCCAGTGTGCCAGAGTACTGGGGGGATCAATGCTGACCTGTGGATAGGGCACCCTGATGTCGGCCGAGAACATTGGGGCATGAAGGGGTGCATCCAACACCAGGAGTGGACATGATCATACCAGGCTAAACATAGTTTAGGGAGGACAGGGTGGGAAGAAAAGAGGGTGGGTGGTGCTTAATGTGAGGAAAGACATAAAAGCAACAGAGATACAGTACAGAGAATCTGGGGGGAAAGTACTGTGGCTCACATTGGAGATGGGAAACAGCCACTACTCACACTAGCATGACCTACAATATATACCTGCAGCAGGAAGGGTTTAGACAGGGTCCTTGTGGAAGCCATTTGCAAGATGGTAGAAAGGTGGTGATTCTACAAGTGGGGTGCTTCAATCTGCCAGAAGTAGACTATAGCCTTCCAGCTGCAGCTTTAGCTAGGTGCAAGGACATCCTGGACTCCCTGCAGGGGGTATTCCACAGGAAACTAGTCAGGCAGCCCACTAATGACGTGACAGTACTGGATCTGGTACTCACTAACTCTTCCACAGGTCTTCCACATAGCACTTTACCTTTTTTTTTGCTTATCTTTCCTCTTCCCCCTCCTTTCCCTCCTCCCCCCTCTCCACCCAGCTCTACCACCTGCACTTCTCTATGTGTTGCAACAATGCCTCTGGCATCTCTTACCTCCCAGTGTCCTTCCCATGTTTTGTAACACTTGTACTTCCTTGTTTGCCCTTGCCTGTCTTATCCAAAATGTATGCATTTATTTTCATGGAACTGATTTTTAAACTGTTTTTCCTGCCTATAAGTGCCTGCTTTGTTGTATTTTGTTGTATTGGCCTAGAATTGGCATGGAACCTTTGTAAAAGAGCCTTGGCTCAAAGGTACTTGTAATCCTAGATTCAAATAATTAAATAACTGGGACAGTGTTGCAGACATCAAGGTGGGAGGACAACTAGGGGCCAACATACAGTGTAATTTAACATAAGGCTAAGGGTTCAGGACTTCAGGTCAGATTTTAAAAAGATTTGTGACTGCTTCAGGGATGACCTGGCAGGGGGAATAACCTGTGTAGTGTGGAGAAATAGTGGGCAAAGCTATAGGAGAGCATAGTGAAAGCAACAAATATCTGTGCCAAGAAAGTAAGCAAAAGCAAGAAGAGAAGAAAACCATGATGGTTCTTGAAAGAAGTATCTGAAAAGGTAAAGGCTAAAAGGGTAATATACAGAAGGCATAAGGAGACACAGAGGGAGAAGGACAGAAAGGTGTATCGGGGGAAACAGAGAGAAGCAGGGAAAGCAGTAAGGATGGCAAAGGCACAAACTGAGGAGAGAACAACCCAGGCAGTAATTAAAGAGAACAAGACATTTTTTAGGTATGTTACTGAAAAAAGGAAGACCAGTGGATGGATTGTTAGGTTAAGAAGGGAAGGGGGAGACTGTGCAGAAGAGGACCAGGAAAAGGCAGATGTTCTAAACAAATATTTTGTTCAGTGTTCACAGAGGAAAGAGAAGGGGAGAGGCCATAAAATGTAACAAGAGCTTTGGAGGGAGGGAGGGATGCAGACACTACACACTAGTACAAAGGTTGGCAACCCATGGCTCCTGAGCTGCATGCGGCTCTCCCAGCCCTTACCTGCAGCTCCTGTTTCACCCACATACCTTTCTCCATGCTTTCCACTGCTCCATGTGGCTGCCAGGTCCAGAACACCAGAAACGCCATTTGTTAACATCTTTTCAATTGTTTGAGCTTGGCACCAGAAATCCATCCTGCCCCCCCCCCCCGTGATGTCATACTCTTGTTCCGAGTCCACCCTCAGGTGGTCCTGATACCCATAGGCTCCCCCTCTGGTCTGCAGCAGCACTATTTAATAGCCTGGTGATGCGGAGAGGGAACCACAGTCTTGGTGTTGTTTTTTCCACCAGCCCACAATAGAGCAGAGACAGCCAGAATGGAAGCAGTAAGATGGAAGACGCAGTCACTTCAGGAAGATCGCAGCCAGCGTGACTCACCACACCATGGAGCACTTGTAAATGCCACCATATGCTCTGCTTTTTGGGGTCATTGTCAAGATCTCTAGTCAGGAGCCAGCACAATCAGTGGGGCAGAAAAGCTGGAGGATTAGCTCTGTGTGGGGCTTTTTGGCACTCATGAGCCAACACTCAGGGGGCACACAAAAACTGTCTCTGTAGCTCTGTCCGATTGTAGTCTTCAATCAATGGCCAGCACAGTCAGGGGCACAGAGAAGCTACTCCCCAGAGAAGGGATGCCGGCAGTGAGACAGAACCACAGCGCTCAGCACTCAGCCAGGCCAGCATATTGGCTACTGCTGTAATTCACTTTGGCTGTGTGCTGTTGCACTGATTGGGGGTCCTCCAACTGTTTATGGCTACTAGAGCTGCTGAAATCAGAGTAAGCCCAAACAGCAAGCAGAAAGAAGCATCTAGCTCTGTGTTTTTAAAAGGAGAGCAGGGGACCACTACAGAACGGCACCTGAGCACCCTACTGCTGCCTATTTCAGTACCATCTCTACTGGTCCTTTGCCTGGTACTGTGACTGTGTGCTGCCTTGTCTTGCTGGCCCAACATCACAGCTTTAGGCCTGCTTGCAATACTCTTTGTTGCCTGCCTACTTTGAGGGGATCTGTGTGTGTTACCTGCTGTTTTGAGAGTCATCCAGCCAAGAGGAGCAAGGAGTGAAAGACCTGCCGCTGTGAAAGGGAGCTTGGAGAGCTTCATCAAGAACCAAAAGAAGGAGGGACAGCTCCACGTCATCACAGGTAGATGCCTTGTTGTGCTTTACTATTAACTGGATATCATGTGTGTGTATGTGTATGTGGTGTGGGGGGTCAAGGTTGCTATATCTCTCCCTCGCTTGGCTTTTATTTGGGGTGCATGGGTGGGATTTGGGTCAGGGTTGATGCGTCGCTGCATCTGAACTATTCTAATGCTCTCTCTTGGTTGTACAATATATGTATGCCTACAGCTAACCTGGGATACTTTGCATTGATGTGCTTTTCTTTTATGAGGGGGTCTCATCTCTTCAGATACCCTTTCTTGGCTATACAATATATGACTGCTGCCTTATTTGGGGGTACATGGGTGGGGGCCTGGCCTGTTGTGTCACACAACCAGTGTTATTAAAATGCTTGTGGTGCTGTATGATGCACCATAGCCATATTAATCAAAACATCTGAGGTGGTCATATATATAGCAAACCTGCCACCCCCCCCCACCAAAAAAGGCAGTGCCTGTGGGGTATGCAGTCTGTCAGCTTGCTGCAGCTAATCACTAAGTTTAAATGTGTTGTGCTGGTGTATGTGTGTGTGTGTGGGGGGGTTCGGCCATGCTGTTTCTATTTCTGATGTTTTACAAATATAATTGTACTGTTGCACGGTAGTACTGTTGATGTGTTGATAAGTGATCAGATGTGATAAAATACAGCAGGCCAGGCCACATCCCCCTCCCCCCCACACACACACACTTAAACACTGCCTGTTTGTTGTTGGGAGAGATGTCTTGCTTGCTTCTGCTACATCCACTCACTTCTGATGTGTTTTTTTTTAATGAGATTTAAATGTGTTGTGATGTTTTGGTGGTGGGTGAGTACGGGGGTTCAACTATTCTGCTTTGATCACTTCTGATATTTTTTTAATATACTTGCAGTGCTACACTGTAACATGGTGGTCATGTTGATAAAATATCAGATGTGCTTGAATACAACAGGACAGATTGCCGCCCCACCTATTCAACCAAAAATGAGGTGCAGTGTAACACTCTGGTTCATTCTGCATCATAAAACTGTTTTGCAAATGTTACTGTGGTTTGTACACCTTACTTCTCAGAAGTGCCTGAGAATTCCTTTTGTTCCATAATGTGAAAAAGTTACATTGAAAGCATGCCTGCTGTCATCAGTCTGTTGGTCCTTGCTATGTTGATGCTTATTAGCTAGTTGTGCATCTTTCATGACCTATGTTCTGCCACACAACTTTATTTATGAAGTTTAGGGCTGTTGTTGCATTTGAAGAAAGTTGCTAAAGTTGTGGACCTCCTTGTATTTTTTTCTTGTCCCATCATGCTACATGACTATTACAGTTTACTTTTTTGTTTTGGTTTTCTGTTTGTTACCTCAATTGTGTCTCAGAGTGGTGGCACTCCATTTGCATTATGTACTTCCTGCCAGACGGCAATTAGTTATAAGTTGTTGATGTCTTTTTTTTTTGTGGCCTCTATTCAGAAAGTTTTGCAGCGTTGGTGTACATTTAAAGAAAATATGGCACACCCAGCTAAAAAGAAACATTGCTGATGAGAACTAGATCTTTCAAGATGAGTGGCTTGATTATGGCTTCATTGGTAGGAAGGGACTGCCATTCTGCATCATCTGTAGAGAATCTCTCACGCAAATAAAATGTTGAATGTCCAGCTGCACTTCATGTCAAAATATACAGCATTTGCAAGCAAATACCCAAAAGGACAGGCACCAAGAAAGATCTTTGAAGAGCTGGAAAGGAAACTGGGGAAGGAGCAAACTGCTCTGATGACTTGGTCATCATCTGCCAATCATCTGACAACAGCCAGCTTCATTGGAGCTCTGCAGGTAGTTCATGCAGAGAAGCCTTTCACGAATGCAGAATTTATGAAACATACATTTCTTGAGATGGCTCCATATTTGTTTGCAGACTTCAGGGGAAAAGGACAACATTATTCACCAGATTCAAGATTTACCTATGTCTGCTAAGACTGTGAAGGATCAGGCACATAAAATTATGCAAAATCATGCACTTAGGGCCCAGAAACCTGGAGACAGAGTAGAAAATGGGTGGAGAGGTAGTGACAATGACCAAACAGGAAGGAGACCTTGGAGTAATAATATCTGATGACCTAAAAGTGGTCAAGCAGTGGGACAAGGCAGTTTAGAAGGCTAGTAGGATGCAGGGGTGCATAGGAGAATTCTTACCAGCAGAAAGGGTGGTGGTGTTGCCCTCTGTAGAGGTTACTGGTGAGAACCCACCTGGAGTAGTGTGTCTAGTTCTGGAGGCCACATCTCTGGAAAGACAATGAAAGAGAGGAGTATGTCCAGAAGAGGGCAACTAAAATGGTGCAGGGTCTCCATCAGAAGCCCTCTGAGGAGAGACTAAAAAACCTCAATATGCATACCCTGCAAGACAGAAGGAAAAGAGAGGATATTATTCAGACATATAAATACCTCACAGGGGTAAATAAGGTATATAAGGGGAGTATTTTTCAAAAATAAAAGGATGTTCATCAACAAGGGGATATGGAATGAAGCTGAAGGGTGGTAGATTCAGGAGGGATGTGGGAAAGCACTTCTTCACAGAAAGAGTGGCAGATGTCTGGAACAGTCTTCCACTGGGGGGTGGTAGGAAGAAAAATAGTTCTGTGGTTTAAGAATGCACGGGACTGCAGAGGGGAATCTTAGTGGAAAGGAAGTGGTGGAGAAAGAGTTGGAGATCAGGTAGGATCTGCAGTGACACTGTGTGTGTGGAAACAGTTTTCTTTCCCCTTACCCTTTTCCCTTCCTCCACCCCCTTGGGTGAGCAACAACAGCATTACTTTACAATACCATTGGTACTTTCTCAGCTGCCCAGTGTTACATTATTTATGAACTCTTACTGTAGCTTCTGCTTTAACATTGCTTCAATTTATTTTTATAAAAGAATACTATCTTTGAGCTGCTGTCCAGAGGGGTTTAAATGCTCTGTTATACTTCCCCTTTTCCATTCATTCCACCCCCTGTTGTAACATGCTCATTTAGAAGGTATATTTTGTAAGCAGTATTTTTGTGGCACTGTTATTATTTATTATGATATTATATTACTTTTGGATCAAGTAGTGTTTAAGTCTCTTACAAAACTGATGATTTGTTATCAAAAATGTGTACTAATAGTATATTCTGATTCTCATTTGTGGTTTGTATAAAACTTGTTTTACTGATTTAGGTCATATTACTATCGTTGATAAATATTTTCTTATCTTGCACCTGGTTTTCTGCTAACATGTTGAATGCTGTTCATCTAGTCACTATCTAAATTATATACTGTAATTATTTGAATTCTCTAAAAAAATGCTTGCAACAATACTAAATGTTGGCAGTTACAACCCACTATTGCTCCCTGTTGAAGCTTCATATTCCAAAATGTTAAGTTGGGTTTTGCTGGCAGTCTAGTGGTCTCATGCAAAGAGGTGTAAGTGCAGTTTTCTGATTGAATACATGTACTTTATGAAATTAAATGTTTTTTGCACCTCATTCTTTTTTTTTATTTCTTTTTATTATGTATTATTTCACACATTGAACAGCGCAGGTTACCTTAGTAGCATACAATATTTTGACATACATATCATGAAGCTCAGTACATTCCACTATATGATCCATTTTGTTATTCTATCTACCATTTCTTGTTTGTTTGTTCTTGACTCTAACTGGCCTGTAGTCATGTCTTTTCCTATTCTTCCTTAGAGGTTGCCATCCTGACCTTGTGCTCCAGCTCACCCTCTATGGCTATCTACTCACCTTCCCTGCCATGTGTTATCTGCTTTCTTCATGGAACAAACTCTGCATCGTACTGCACAATGTACACTATCCATGTTTGCCACTTTTGTCTAAATTTTTCCAATGTGTCATTTAGATAAGCTGTAATTATTTCCATTTTATTTTATATCATTAACAATAGTTTGCCATTCCTGTATGGTTGGGGGTTGAGCTTGTCTCCACCTCTTCATTACTGCTTTTTTTTTGTAGCCAAAAGTAGACTTGGGGCCATGGATCTGGGTGTAAGTCTGGCACCTCCCTGGAGAACTCCAATAAGAATCACCATTGGGGTTAAATACAATGGGTTTATCTCAATCTGCAACATCTGGGTTTCTAAATCACACTAATAATCTTGTAATACAGGACAGTTCAAGAAAATGTGCACTTGATGTTCTCTACATCCCCTCCAGCAGTTACCTGAATAATGTTGACAAAGTCTGGTCAGTTCTGCTGGAGTACAAAAAAAATCTCATGAGGCACTTCTAGGCAAACTCATGCCACATGTTAGAAGTGGTCACTCATAGTGAACTATTATGGTTTTTATTACAGTTTTTCCCATGGATGGTTATCATCGAGTCTGCATTCTACCTGTCCAACATAGACTTTGTGCTACCCTACAAAAACTCTGTCAATCAAGCATAAAACAATACATTTTTCCCATGTTTTTCCCATCTGTGCTTCTATCAGGAGTTGCAAGATTAGTGGGATAGGTTCCGTCATTTTAGTCTTTTAGTTCTTCATCTTATGTATTAGATAGGTCCTCATCTGAAGGTACCTGAAATGTTCCCTTCCCACCAACCCATATTTAAATTGAAGGGTTTTGAATGTAACCACTCCACATTTATCCAAAAATTGATAGATGTACATTAAACCCAATAAGTGCCATCTAGCACAGGTCATATCAATACGGGGCAGGTAAAAATCTGGAGTAGTGGACAAGGCTTTTAAAAAATAGAATGGAAATGCTAATTTCGTACTTTGAAATAAGGACCTCCAAACTCTAAGAGTTGCTACAGTATACTGGCCAAAATCATCTTTATTTTTTATTGGTGATATTAAATAAAAAATAGACCGTGTCTTGGAGGTTGTATGGAGCCCATCTGATGTGTTTCTAGAGCATGCATGTGGATGGGTTGAGCCATTGAAATATTAATTTTAAATGTGCGCTGTAGTGTAGTTTCTTAAATTTGGTAGTCCTGCTCCTCCCTGCCACCTTGGCAGCTGCATAATAGTGTACTGAATTCTATGATTACTCCCTGCCATAGAAATTTAGAGATAATTTTGTCCCAGTGCTTGAAGTATACCTCGCTCAGGAAAAGAGGTACAGCCTGAAAAGAGGTATAATAACCTAGGTAGTATGTTAAAACATACTATTTCTATGCAGGAAAACAATGTGAGTGGTAGTAGGTTCTACCTTTCTATGTCCCTTTCTATAGTCTGTGTCAGGGGGTTGTAGTTTAATAATTCTAGATTTTGTAACTGCTGTGGTATGATGACCCCTAAAATATTTAAATTGTGTCCCATGCCACTTGAAAGAGAATGTGTCTTTGATTTGTTTAGGGGGTGTAGAGTTATAAGATAAGACTTCAGTTTTATTTAAGTTTAGGGAAAAAACAGACAGTAGTCTATATTCTTGGATTAATTCCCATAGTATTGGAATAGACTGGATTGATTTTATTAAAGTAAATAAAATGTCATCAGTGAATTAAGTGGTTTTAAATTCAAGGCCACCAATGGGTATTCCCTCTATTTCCCTGCATTGTTGAATTGCTATGGCTAATGGCTCTATGTAAAAAGAAAATAGCAAGGGCAATAAGGGGCAGCCCTGCTGCATGCCCCGTTCCAGAGATATTGTTTGGGTCAGTGTGCCATTGACTCTAAGATATGCCTTGGGAGAGATATAAAGGCCTTTTAATATATCACATAATGTCTTGTGAAAATTAAAAGCCTGCAGGACATTCTATAGGAATGACCACGACACCTTGTCAAAAGCCTTTTCAGCATCACAACTCAATGTTACCAGGGGGATTTTCCTGCATACTGCATGATCTTTTACTAGTAAGGTTCTTCTGATGTTATCCAACATTTGTCTTTTTTGAACAAATCCTGATTGATCTTTATGTATTAATTCTGGAGGTAGGCTCTACAACCTATGCGCCTAAATTGACATATATATTTTATAATTTAGGATTAACATAAATATAGGTCTATAAGAAGAGATCACCCCAGCCTCCTTCCCAGGTTTTAATGTGGCAGAAATGGTGGTATACCTCCAAGTATCTGATGGGGGTGGTTCCTCTCCTATGGCTAAAAATACTTTGTTCATAAGTGTATTAATTATTTTTGAAAGGTCTTGTACCAATCTGCAGTGTACCCATCTGATCCTGGGCATTTCTGGCTTTTTAAATCTGCTATAGTTTTATGTATTTCCTCTTGGGTAATAGGTCTTTCCAAGTATTCCAGCTGGTGGTTGGCTAATTGGGGTAGTTGTTATTTTGACAGAAGTGCCTTTTGAGTTTCTTATGTGGACAGTATTTCTTCCTCATACAAAGTTTGATAATATTGTTGGAAAATATTTAATATTTCAGTTGTTTTAGTAGGATATTTGCCCATATCTGGATTTCTTATTGCTACTGCCGTAACAGTTTTTATATCCTGTCTAATTCATCTGTCCAGTATTTGGGTACCTCAGGCTCTTCCCACAAAAGTAGAATGACGTATGAATGCCATTTGTTGGATCAATTTGTCATCCGTGCATTTTGTATTTCTTATTTAACCGGGCATATCTGGTTAGCCACTTCTCCTATTCCAGCCCTCTATAGAGTTTGTAAGGACCACAGTGTCTGATGGGGTATATTATATTTAGCCTCCTGCTGTTTCTTTTTAGTAGAGGCATATTCCATTGTGGACCCCCTCAATACTGTTTTTATAGTATCCCACAATAATGTGGGGGTGACCTCTGCTCCCTCATTCTCCAGACATATTTATTTGAGTCTTTCTTTATGAAATATTTTGAATTCCGCATCTCTCAACAGAGTTGTGTTGAACAGCCAGAGCATTTTCTTGGTTTTGTTTGCCTAATTGTAACTTTAATAACAATGGAGTATGGTCTGATAGGACCCAAGGGGCCTGTGACTTTTCCTGGATATTACCAAAATGCTCACAGGTGGTAAGAAAGTAATCAAGTCATGAATGTGTGCCAAACTGTGGGGAAAATACATATATTGGGAAGTGGTAGGGAATAGTGTATGTCTCTGTACCTCATTATTTGACTGTGTTGTTTGGTGTACAAATATACTTCTTGGTTTTTGATATGGAAAAATAGGCAGACTGGATGGGCCGAGCAGTCCTTATCTCCTGTCAAATTATTTTTCTATGTTTCAGAAGGACTGGTGACATGAAGGGAGAGGGAGGGTGGATAGGGAGATGTAAAGATAACAGTGGTATGTGTGAAAGTCTATCGGGTCATAATGTGGTACGCTTAATAGCATACGACATTATAGCTAACCTGAAACAGTGCTGTCTATAACAGCAAATGGTACAATACCACGTATACTGCTGTACGCGGTATTGCACCATTCACACAATCCCAGGCAGAGGAGAAGACCTCTGCTGGGAGTGGGTTCCACCAAGCAGCTGCCATGGCTCACTGGACTGAGCTACAGCAGAAGGAACCTGGGCACTGCATCTAGGACTGGGTTTGAATTCTGGCCAACAGACATTTTATTTTTTTTACACATTGTGCACTCACTGAGGTAACCCCCCCCCAGAGTTGAGAATTCTCAGTGGGGAGGTTCGGGGGCCACAGCCCCCATAATGGGTGGTGTGAGGGGCAGAGCCCCACAGAAAAAGACATGCTGCATGGCAGTAATTGTGCTTTTATTGGCAATGTGATTTTGCCATGCGGCATACTGTCTTGCAACATTATGACCCTGTGCTGTGTGAAAGAGTGACTTGATAGCGAAGTGGTAGAAGGTATTGTAGAGGGTGTCCAATCTGGTGATGGAAGGGGAGTGAGCAGTGCCATAGACCTTATGTGCATAGTCAAAAACTGAGAGAACCATTTTGTTGATGAGGTCCTGGCAGACCTGAGGAGAAAAGCAGTCCTTGCTGAGGTACAGGACACTGTGTTTGGGGTGGAACTTGGCATGCATAGCATTAATGTGGGTAGAGAAGTCTAGCCTGACATCTAGCCACACCAAAGTACCTGAAGGTTGAAACTACTTTAAGAGGGGTACTATCCAGCATGGAGAAGATGGGGTGAGGGGAGATCTTGGCCAGTTTCTTGCTGGTACCAAAGGTCATGAACACTATTTTTTTGTGTTGACCTGGAGTTGACTGACATGGAACCAGCGCAGGACTTTGTGGAAGTTTTGCTGAAGCAAACCATCCACAGCCATGGCCTAGGGACCAGAGGTGTAAATGATGATGTCATCTGCATACATATGAATATGTGAGGTGACACAGGCAGAGGGCAGAACATTGAGGAAAACTGAAAAAAGCATGAAACCCAGTGGGACCCCAGCTTTAATAGGTACCTGCAACCTTTACCAACTATTGCCAGCCTGTGAGATAGGAGCAGAACCAGTCAACAGCAGGAGTTGTGAGGCCAGCAAAGCTCAGCCTGTGCAAGAGAAGAGGATGGGATACAGAACTGATGGCTTTGGTCAGATCAATGAAGAGAGCCACGCTGACATGCAGTGAGGAGGAATCAGTGAAATGGGGCTTCAAAATCAGACTGGAAGGGAAAGAGATAGATGGAAGAGTAGAGGAAATCAGTAAACCTAAAGTAGACAAGTTTCTCCAGAAGCTTTGCTAGAGAGAGGAGGAGGGAGAGAGGCCAGAAGTTACCAGGGAAAGAGGGGTCTCCCCCCGTGTGCAGATGCAGAACCTTGGCAAACTTATAGGACTGAGCAACAGCACAGAGTGAGAAGGAGAGGTTCAGAAGGTGAGTGAGGTCACAGGCAATAGCAGGTGCTGAGAGGCAGAGGAGTTTAGGGTCCAGCCCATCACAGCTGTACTTAGCAGGGTTAAGTGAGGAAAGGGCAAGTAAGATTTCCTGAGGACTGATGGTAGGAAAGTGAAAGCCTTTGGCTAAGTGGACAGAGATGAGGTGGGAGGGGGAAGAAGGGACAGAGACAGGAGGAGACAGAGAGGAAAGGGAATAAGTAGTAAACAATTACAGCAAGCAACAATAAAGGCAGAGCCAAAGATTAGTAAATCATCCACCAGGAGGACTCAGGGGAAACAGACTAGGAAGGGGGTCCAAAGAGGAAGTGGATGACATACAAGAATGTAGGTGGGGACAATACAGCTCTTGTTACCAAGTAATAGGGCAAGGTATGCCAGATATATGTCTTAGGCACAGGGAGGGGGAGTTGAGAGGGATAACATAGAGGTATTAACATTGTACCTGATTTTTAGGTGGTTGAGAAAAAAATTATAAGGGGTCATGCACTGGAATACGTTTGTTACTGGATATGGTGGGAATGATCAAAGGCTGTACTTGGAATGTGAATGGCACTAACTCCCCTGTCAAAAGATCTAAAGTGCTAACCAGAATAAAGAAACTGAACTCAAGGGTAACCATGTTTCAGGAAACATTCTTGAATGAGAAAGAACAGGGGAAATTAAGGCAAAATTGCTCAGGGAAATTGTATTTCTCCAAAGGACCTTCAAAAAAAGTGCTGGGTTGGCCATACTTTTTGCTAAAAAATTTGAAGGGGGCATTCTTGACACTGTTAAAGATAACCAAGGCAGAATTATCCTGGTATAAACAAAAATGTGGGGTAAAGAGATTGTGTTTGGATCTTTATATGCACCTTTTAAAGGTTATAATAATTTGTTGGTAGAAATTAACCTAATGTGCACTTGGAACAGAAGGTTTTTGTTTTTTAAGGGGTGATCTAAACCACATTTTGAATGAAAAGCTTGATAAGACCTCAAAAATTTCAGGCTGGGAGAAATACAAGTCCAAGCTCTTGAATGATTTTCTGGATCTAAATGAGCTGGTGGATATATGGAGAGAAATTAACGTAGATATAAAATATTTTACATATTTCTCCTCTAGATTTAAATTACATTCCAGGTTGGATTATATATATTCATCTCCAGGGGGTTATTATTGGATTGTAGTGGAATCTCTACAAAGATTGATGTTAGATTGATATCGGATCATAGTCCAGTCTGCTTTGATTTATGGCTGGGGGAGGGACAAAGAAAATGGGGTGGTGCATGGCATTTAAATTATTCTTTACTGCAAGGGAGTCTGGTTTTGGATAAGATTCAACAAACTATACATTTCTTTATGTTAGAAAATGGGGTAAAAGATGATAATATAATTTCATGCTGGGATGCACTTAGAGTAACAGTTCAAGGGGCAACAATTTCAGAAGCTTTCTGGGGGAATAAACAATGCTGGGTTAAATAAAAAGAGGTGGAATCTATGTTGGAAATACTAGAACAGGCCGTTAAAGGGGTTTACAATACAAAAAGAGATGAACTAAGGGATTTATGGAATTTGATAGAATCGACAGATTTTTTCAACACTAAAAAGGCTTGGGCTTGGAGAAATAAAAACTGGAAAAACAACAGTGAATTGATTGACAAGTCATTGGACAATAGGCTTCAAGCCTTGGAGAAACAATCATCAGAAATCACATCTATTCTTTCATCTGAAGGCCAGATGGTAAATGAACAAATATTGATTATGAAGGTGTTTGTTGAGTTTTATTCAAGATTATATTTCTCTGAATGCTTCCACTCAAAGGAGGATTTAATGTATTATGATAATTTGGTTTGTGAAAGACTATCAGCAGCAGAACAAGAGGCCTTTAATCATGAAATAACTGAGAGTGAGATTCACAAATTGATCAAACAAATGGCAAAAACCAAAGCACCTGGATTAGATGGCTTCCCATTAGAATTTTATATTGCAACAGATAAAGAAATTGTTCCTTATTTAAAAATGTTATTTAACCAAACTGTTATGTTGCAAAAGATTCCACCCTCCTTCTTCCAGGCTTATATATCTGTAATATTAAAACAAGGGAAAGATAGGAACAGGGTGGGAAGTTATAGACCGGTTGCAATTTTAAATGTGGATTATAAAATCTTTGCCAAGATTATCAACAATAGAATGCTTTCCTATCTGGACAAGTTGATTCATACAAATCAAATAAGCTTTTTACCAAACAGGACTATTCAGTCAGGATTTGTGAAGATTCAATTTTTAATTGAATATTTACAATCCACAAAGACTTCAGCTACCTTCATGGCCTTGAATGCTACCAAGGCTTTTGATATGCTGGAGTGGCCTTATCTTTTAAACACCCTGAATGCTTTTGGCTTCCCACCCACTGTAGTGGATACAATCTGGATGCTTTATTCGTCCCCCTCAGCTCAAACTAAAGTCAATGGATTTCTGTACAAGGTTATTTATTTAAACAGAGGGATGTGCCTAGGCTGTCCCCTCACCCCTTCCCTTTTTGTTTTAGATTTGGAACCATTACTAAACACAATCAGAATAAATAAATTTATTTATGGGATTAAGGTGGAGAAAGAGGAATGCAAGTTAAATGCACTTGCGGACGATGTATTATTAACACTGCAGGAACCAGATAGAAACATTCAAGAAATATTATTGATTATAAACCATTTCTCTCAGGTTGCAGGTAATAAAATAAATGAGGAGAAAACTGAACTCATAATCTTTAACATAGAAAACTCTAGCTCAACATTACAATACATAAAGGCATCTTTAAAGGAACAGGGGATGAGATATTTAGGCATCTATAGTCACAATAATATTAACTCCTTTTTCAAATATAATTTCAAGGACCTATTAAATTCTTTAAAGATCAAACTCCAATGTTGGAGCAAAATTCTTTTGTCATTATGGGGTAAGATCCAAATGGTAACAATGATGGTAGTTCCATATCTGTCCTATCAACTTCAATCAATAATGACATCAATTCCCGAGGGCTGGTTCAAATCTAGTCATAAACAATTTAGGAAATTTATCTGGAATAATAAACAATCTAGGATTTTCTGGAATAAATTGTGTTTCCCAGTGGACCAAGAGGGCTTGGCTTGTCCAGATATTGAAAAATGCCATTTGGCTTACTTAATAAAATTAGCTGTGAGAAAGGCTCATGATTCCAAAGTAGATAGGACAAATTTAACATTTATTAATGGGGTTGTTTCAGAAATCTGTGATGTGCAGATAGATGTATCTCAAATTATGTTTACAGCAGGTCATTTTGTAAAATGGGGGTTGTTTCAGAAATCTGTAATGAGCAGATAGATGTATCTCAAATTATGTTTACAGCAGGTCATTTTGTAAAATCTAAGAGCCTTATTGTAAGACACTTAGCAGGGGGTATTTTAAAATATTTAAAGAAGACAAACTGGTTGGTGCACCTTTCCCCAGAAAATTGTATATGGAACAATCCAAATTATAAATTGAAGGGCAAGATGTTCCGAAATAAAATATTTCCCTGGTGTCTAGTGGCACTCCCGATTCTCTGAACACTGGCCCTGTATTAATTTAATATTTCCCTGGTGCATATTGGCACTTCCACCCTCCAATCACTGGATCATATTAATTTAATGTTTCCCTGGTGTCTAGTGGAACTCCCCACCCTTTGATCGCTGGTCCCATATTAAGTTAATGCTTATCTGGTTTCTACTGACAGCTCCCACCCTCCAGTCACGGGCTTCATATTAATTTAGCATTTTCCTTTTGTCTATTGGAACCCACCACCTGGACCATTAATAATTTAATGCTTTCCTGGTGTCTACTGCCCCCCCCCCCCTTCCAGTTGGTGGCCTCATATTAATTTAATATTTCCCTGGTGTCTACTGACACCCCTACACTCCAATTGCTGGCTCTGGATCTGCTGATGTCTCAAGTGCCTGTCAACTGCACACTTTCTCCCATTTCATAGTCTTTACATCACACTGCAGTCTGATGAGTTGTCTGACTCCATGACTGCAGAGCAATGCAAGGACTATAAAATGGGAGTGAAAGCACAGTTGACAGGCACTGGAGGCACATCAGCAAATATGGAGCCAGCGATCAGACAGTGGTAGGTGCCAGTAGACACCAGGAAAGTATTAAATTAATGCAGGGCTGGCAATTGGAGGATGGGGGGGTGCTACTAGACACCAGGGAAGCATTAAATTATCATGGAGCCAGTGACTGGAGATCGTGGTGTGCCACTAGACATCAGGGAAACTTTAAATTAATACAGAGCTGGTAATAGGAGGGTGGAGGGTGCCACTAGACACCAGAGAAACATTAACTAAATATGAGGCCAGTGATCGGAGGGTGGGCTGTCATCGGACAACCAGTAAAGTTTTTTTTTTATTTACCAGGATGGTGCAGCTCTAAACTGTGAAATAAACACATGAATTGTAAATTAATGTATTACTTACACAGTTCATGTGTATCATTTCACAGTTCAGGGAGAACATTTTGTGGAACACGGCAAAAATTTGCCGAACACATTCAGCAGATTTCTGATTTTGCTAAAGGCAACTCTTTCATGAACAATTTATTTATTTTTGCTGTTGCATTTAGAAAAGGTCTTTTCTGTAAGTTTACCACACGGAGTTGTGCAAAGTGCATCCCATTTGCTAAAAAAAAGCGCTGTAACTTGCTTTATTTGGAATGCAAAAATTGAGCCCTGAATCCAAGCATGCATATTTTCAGACAAGGGAATTGGATAGCAGGGTGTAGTAAAGCTCTGACTCTGGTGGCAGGGGGAAACAGATCCAACTATAGAGGCAGGAGACAGGATGCAGCAAATGCCTGGATCTTGTGGCAAGTGGCAGCATGATGCAGCATCTCTAACTGTGGAGGCATGGGTCTCTAGGGCACAGCAGGCCACAACAATCCCAACTGTGTAGACAGGAGCAGGGTACAGCAACCCTGGCTGTAGTGACAGCAGGCAGAGGACAGCATGGTGCAGAAACCTCCACTGTGGGGCAGGACAGAGGGGGGCATCAGGGTACCGCACACCGACTTTGAGATGAGGATGCACCTGGTGCAGCAGCACTGCCCATTTGAGGGAATGGAAGTGGGTAGCAGGGTGCAGCAAAAAGCCCCACCTCTGGTGGCCTAGAGCAGCATGGTGCAGCAGCCCCGACTGTGGAGGCAGGGGACCTGGGATTCTAGGGTGTAGCAGAGTATAGCAGCCCTGACTGTGGAAATAAGGGCGTGGGAAACAGGGTGCATTAACCCTGTCTGTGGGGGGCAGGGTACAGAGGGATGCAGAGTGCAGCAACCTCAACTGTTTGAGCAGGAGGCAGCAGGGTGCAGCACCATGCTGTCCTCTGTCTCTGCCATCACAGCCAAGGCTGCTGCGCTGTGCTCATGTCTACAGAGTCAAGGCTGCTCTGGCATGCTGTTTCCTAGAGCCCCATACCTCATCAGTTAGGGCTTCTGCACCATGCTGCCATTTGCCATATGAGTCAGGGTATTTGCTGCATCCTGTCCCCTGCTTCCACAGTTGGCACAGTTTCACTCTGCTGCCCTCAGCCAACAGAGTCAGATCCTTTGCTACACTCTCCTGCCCATGTCCCTTGTCCCAGAAAGGCATGGCTGCTGCACAATGTCCCACAGTGTTGGCTGCTGGACCTGGATGCTTCCCCTGTCTCCTGCACAAACAGCCAGGGCTGCTCCATCCTGCACCCTCTTTTCCCCACCCCATAACACAAGATAAAAGTATTTTTCCATTTTTTATTTTAAGCACTTTGAGAAATGTAACAATGTATCTGACTCTGGTAGGAGGGAGCAGCATAGTGCAATCATCCTAGCTATGGAGGCAAGAGGCTCTACATTACAGCAGGGTACAGTGGTGGCAGGGGACAGAGAACAGCATGACACAGAAGCCTTGACTGTGGGGCAGGAGACATGTGGGCATCAGGGTACAGCAGCCCTGACTGTGGCACAGGAAGAATATGGTGCAGCAGCACAGGCCATGCGGGGCAATGGAAGTGCATAGCAGGGTTCAGCAGTCCAAACAGTGTTGGTAAAGGGCATGGGAATCTAGTGTGTAGCACAGCACAGAAGCCCTGACTGTGGAGACAGGAACAGGTGGCAACAAGGTGTCATGGCTGTGACTGTGGGGGTGGGGACAGAGTGCAGCAGGGTGCAGCAGCCCCTACCATTTAGGCAGGAGATAGGGATGGCATCATAGAACAGCAGCCCAAACTGTGGGACAGGGTGCAGCAGCCATGCCTGTTTGGGACAAAGGATGGGGGCAGCACAGTGTGTAGCAAAGGATCTAACTCATGTACTGTGGAGGCAAAATGGTACAACAAATGTCCTGAATCTTGTGGCAAGTGGCAGCATGTGCAGCAGCCCTACAGCACAGCAGGCCACAGCAACCCAATCTGTAGAAAGTAGCAGGGCACGGCAGCCCTGGATGTGGCGACAGGGGACAGAGGACAGCAGGTGGTGTGGGGCAGCATACAGGAGGGCACTAGGGTACAGCAGCCCTAGACTGTAAGACATGGTGTGCATGGTACAGCAGCCATGACAGTCTGTGGCAATGAAAGTGGGTAGCACGGTGATGGTGGGGGAGAGAGGGCAGCAGGAAGTAGCAATCGCAACTGTTCAGCCAGGGAGATGCAGGGGGCAGCAGCCCTAAAGCTTTAGGCAGAGGATGGAGGCAGCAACATGCACAATCCATCACTGTGTGGGAGAAGACAGTGGGCAGCAGGGTGAAGCAGTCTTGAATGTAGAGAAGAAGGCAGGGGGCTTGTGCAGCAGAGGACAGGTGGCAGCAAAGTGCAGCTGCCTCAGCTGTGGGTAGAGGCACAGTGCATCAAGATGCCATGTAGTGTTTCTAGTTATACATATGTAGGATGTATTTTCATACAAAAACCACCCAAGAACTGAAATATGTGTGTTCAGACAGCACATTTGCTTGAAATACAGTGTGACAGACACCTGTTTGTTAATCTGACATAAAAAAAAATGTTCTTACATGAATGTATTTATGATGGCTACATCAAACTATTTCTATGAATGAACAAAATTGTGATTTATTTTTATATTCATTAAACAACCCTGTTATATAGTTAGAAAAAATCAGAGTTTTGATTAGAAAGAACTGACAGCTGTAATACAGACAAGCTGATTTCTCATAGAGAAAGATTTCCACTACTTCAATTCAGCACTGAAACTTAAAATGATTAACTTTTTATAATAAGAGAATGATGGATTTTAAGCTAATCTATCTAAACACAAACCAGAGACTGGGTTTGTAAGAAACCTGGAGAGCAAACCATTAATTCTACATACTGCTCTGACTGGGAATCTGAAGCAGAGGGGTACTCCAAGATGATGTCATCACTCTCCAAATCTGACTGAGAGGGACAGAAATAACTCATCTGTTTGCTACTTGCTACTGTAGAGCAAATTAACAAATGCTGATTTAAAAAAAACCACAAAACCAAACAGCATGACATTTTCAGGAAACACTAATCATGACACAGTAATCTGAATTTCAGCTTTTCAAGCTTTTATTAATTATATGTAAAAACCTTTGCATTTGATCTTTAGTTATAACAGCAGACTTAAAACAGGGACAGGAGTGGAAAACCACAGCAAAAAGATAGCAGAGGTACTAGGATTTGTTTAGCAACACTGTTTTCCAGCAGATCCAAAGAAGATATAGCCCTGCTATATAGACCATATGTAAGGCCCCAATTGGAATATTGATGTCAGGAATGGTCACTAGTGTTATGTTCTAACATTTATTCTGGTACAGTTTGACAAACTCACACTGCAGCAGGAGTTGAGCAGCTTCATTTTTATTTAGGTGCTTCTCTGGTCTAAGCAACGACATTCTCTCTGCTCTCTATCTGGCTTACTCAAATCGGAATACTGCCCCCAAGTGGCAGAAGTAATGCAATGCATTACCATTTCAAATACATAACATTTCCTCCCAACTAAATTATATTGTTACCAAATGAACAATTATTAGCATTATTCACTATTATTAAGATGGTTCATACTATGCTAGAGGTAGGGGGGTAAACTGCCCCAAACCTTGAACCAGTCAAGGGGATTATTCTGCCCCAATAATTTGATCTGGCTCTCTAACTACACAAGACATTTGTTTCTTTAAATGTCTCACAGGTTCAAACGATCTGGAGGTTTTGAAATTCAGGATGGATAACGTTTCTCGTGAGCAACACTTGGCCTAGCTGCCCTGTCTGATACATCCCTCTGATTCTCGGTTGGTGGTTGTATAGTCTCACCAATGCTCCTCTCCACCTCCTCTGCATCTTCAGATGGTGTTGGGATTTCCATAGTGGGGTTTCTGTGAGCTACCGCAGATGGAATCCACATTTCCCGTGGGTTTTCTTCCCTGGAGGTGTCCCCATCTGTGTGCTGCTGAAGATCTAGGAGCTGTTCAGCATGCCGTTTCCATTTCTCTCCAGATTCAACATCAACTGTATATGACACTGGGCCCGTCTGAGATGTCACCACCCCAGAGGTCCACTTCTCTCCCTTCCGGTAATCTCGAACAAGCACCTCTTGACCAACAATGAACTGCCTATCCTTTGAGCGAGCTTGCCAGCGTAGTATTTGAGATTCTTGGTTCTTCAAAACCTCTGATGCTACATCTGGCTTAAGCAAATCAAGACGGGAGCAAAGCTTACACCGGAAAAACAACATTGCTGGAGATTCCTTTGTTGTAGCATGGGGTGTATTTTGGTATGTCAGCAGGAAGTTATCCAACTTGTGTTGTAAGGTCAAAGACCCCCCCACCGATTTCAGAGCATTCTTCATGGTTTGCACAAAATGCTCCACTAGACCATTAGTAGAGGGGTGATATGGGGCACTATGGATATGCCTCACACCATTGGACTTCAAAAATGCTGCAAAGTCACTAGAAATAAATTGTGGTCCATTATCACTGACCAGCTGTTCAGGAATCCTGTAATGGCTAAACAGTCCTTGTAGCACTTGAATGGTCTTACTGGTAGTAGTGGTGTCCATGACTTGAATTTCAGGCCACTTTGAATGGGCATCTACAATAACTAAGTACATGTGTCCCTCCCACGGCCCCGCAAAATCTACATGAATGCGCTGCCACAGCGAACCTGGCCACATCCAGGGATGTAAAGGTGAGGGACACAGCATTTTCTGAACACACTGACAGGTAGTGCATGTTTTTGCTTGTTGCTCAATCTGTAAATCAATCCCTGGCCACCAAATATAGATTCTAGCAAAAGCTTTCATTCTCACCACGCCCGGGTGTCCCACATGTAGCTCTTCCAAAACACGGATGTGTAGTTTTGAAGGGACAATCACCCGGACACCCCACATCAAGCAACCTTGCTGTACTGAAAGCTCATTACGTCTGACGTTGAATGGTGATAACTCACCATGAATGTCCTGGTTCACAGTAAAATTCCCTTTTGTTACTAAGTACAAGACTCGAGACAACACAGGGTCAACTATTGTCTCCTTTTTAATTTCAGAACTTGTGATGGGTAGTTTTTCAAGCTGGCTGATGTAGAAAACATCGACCGTGTCAACTTTGTCCCTGTGGGCTACCTGGAGAGGCAATCTTGAGAGCCCATCGGCATTTCCATGAAGATCCGCCTTCTTGTACTCAATGCAACAGTTGTGAGCTGATAACAAGAGAGCCCAACGTTGCATTCTGGCTGCAGCCATGGAAGGAGCACCTTTGTGGGAGCTGAAAATGGTCATGAGGGGACGGTGATCAGTGAGGAATGTGAATTCCCGACCATAGAGGTACTGGTGGAATTTGCGAACTCTGAACACTATTGCCAATGCTCCTCTCTCAATTTGGGCATAGTTTTGTTCAGCTTTGCTGAGAGTTCTGGATGCAAAGGCAATTGGCTTTTCATCTCCATTTGGTAGAACATGAGAAAGGACTGCTCCCACACCATAAGGTGAGGCATCACATGCCAGTCTGATGCTCAGCTGTGGATTATGGTGAATGAGCACATCTTGTGAAACAAGCTGCTTTTTGGCCATCTTAAACGTGCTCTTGCAGTCCTTTGTCCAACAACAGGACTTCCCTTTGCACAGCAAACCATTTAGTGGGCTGAAATTGTAGCCAGATTGGGAATAAACCTGCCATAATAATTTAACAGGCCCAAGAACGTAAATGACTTCATTTTCTGGTGCTGGGGCGTCCACAGTCACTTTTTCTTTCTCAGGCGATTTGTGTAAGCCCGCTGCATCTATGGTATGGCCCAAGTATTCCAATGAAGTCTTGAAAAATTCACACTTCTCCTTCTGGACACGCAAGCCAAAATCCTCCAAGCACTGCAGAACTGCATCCAGGTTCTTCAGGTGCTCTGCATCATTTCTTCCGGTCACCAGTATATCGTCCAGGTAACAGTGAACATTAGGAAGACCTCGTAAAACCTGGTCCATGGCTCGCTGAAATATAGCTGGAGCTGATGCAATGCCAAAAGGTAGGTGATTGTAGCAGAAGAGACCCTTTTGGGTGGTTATTGTGAGATATTTCCTTGAGTTTTCATCTACTCTCATTTGTAGATAAGCATGTGACAAATCCAGCTTACTGAAGCGTTGGCCCTGTGCCAGCGATGCAAACAAGTCTTCGATGCGTGGGATCGGATACTGTTCCACACACAGAACTGGATTTATGGTTACTTTAAAGTCTCCACATATTCACACGGACTCGTCTTTTCTTACCACTGGCACTATTGGCGTTGCCCAGTCACTACACTGTACAGGTGACAAGACTCCAGCTTCCGTTAGGCGAGTTAATTCGGCCTCCACTTTCGGTCTGAATGCATAAGGTACTGGGAGAGGTTGACAAAACTTTGGTTTGTGCTGTGGCTTCAAAAACACTTTTGCCTCAATGCCCTTCATTGTGCCTAGCTCCCCTCTGAATAAAGGAACATGTTTTTGCAACACTGCTTCTAGAGTGTTGTGGTCACCCGTATTAACAGTACTTATCTCCTGCCAGTTGAGGCGTATTTTCTTCAGCCATTCCCTGCCTCAGAGTGAAGGATAGTTGCCTTTAACCACATACAAAGGCTGTAGTGCCGTTTGCTCATTTATTTTCACCTGCACTTTGATGACACCTTCAGGTGAAATTGTCTCGCCAGTGTACGTCCTCAGTACAATGTCAGTCATTTGCAGGGGTAGATGTCTCAACATAGTTTCATACTTGTCTGTAGAAATCAATGAAACTGCAGCCCCTGTGTCCAATTCCATTTTCAGTGGTTTCCCTTCAATTTCAGGTGTTACACAGATGGTTGCCATTTCCCCTTTAAGAGTCAGCAGGTGCAATGCTAATTCAGTATCAGTGCCATCACTGCACGTTCCCTGTGTTTCCACGTGATGTACTTCTCTCTTTCTACATTTCGTCAATTGCTTCCCTTTGCTTCCATTGATTTCCCCTCCTTTCTTTTTCCCTCTGCACACTCGCCCTATGTGGCCTTTCTTCCCATAGTTATGACATATCTGTTCTTTAAACCAGCAATCCTTATCACTGTGATTAGCCTTCACACAAGGTCCACATTTATTAGGCTTCCAGGTGGAAGAGAAGGATAAAGCATTTACTTTCAGGGAATCACTTAGGTGCTGAGCCTCCCGTGCAGCTGTTTCCATTGATACAGCGATCTCATAGCTTTCTTGTATGTCAGTCCCGCCTCCATTAAGAGACATTTCTGTGTCGCTTCACTTTTCAAACCGCACACAAATCTGTCTCAGAGGGCATCATCTAAATATGTGCCAAACTCGCAATGCTCAGCTAATTTCTTCAGAACAGCCACATACTGCGCAACAGACTCACCCTCTGCTTGATTTCGTTTGTGAAAGCGAAATTTTTCAGCAACCACCAGAGGCTTAGGAGAGAAATGTGTCTGTAAGACCTCCACAATACTGGCAAACATTTTCTCCCCGGGCTTTTCTGGTGCTATGAGACTTCTCAGAAAACTGTACGTTGTGTTGCCCATGACACTCAGTAACACCGCCACTTGTTTTTCATCACTTATATCATTTGCTGTGACAAAATGTCCAAATCACTCAATATAGGTTGTCCATTATTCCTCACTTTTGTCAAAGGCATCAATACGTCCTATGGTCGGGGCCATCTTTATGTGTCTCTCGCAGGTTCACTCGTGGGTCCAAAAGTTACATCTCAGGAAAACCCTCACAGCTGTAGTTTGTTCTGGTAAGGTACCGAAGAGTAACTAAACACCTCGTCGCCAATTATGTTATGTTCTAACATTTATTCTGGTATAGTTCGACAAACTCACACCGCAGCAGGAGTTGAGCAGCTTCATTTTTATTTAGGTGCTTCTCTGGTCTAAGCAATGACACTCTCTCTGCTCTCTATCTGGCTTACTCAAATCGGAATACTGCCCTCAAGTGGCAAAAGTAACGTAATGCATTACCATTTCAAATACATAACAACTAGATCATAGAATGGATATGGACAGACCAGAAAGGGTGCAAAGAAGAGAAACGAGAATGATGATGAGTGATGAACATTTGGCATTGGAAGAGAGACTGAGTAGTCTAGATAGGTATACCTCGGAGCAGTGAAGAATAAGGGAAGACTTGCTTACATTGTATGGATTTCTGACAGAATGCGATTGCATCAGGTGATGGGTATAAATCTGACTGAGCAAGATACTGTGACTAAGGGGCCATGACAAGCAACGGTCAAGATAACAGTTTAAAGGGAGAGGATGAATTCTTACCTAGAAAGATAGAATTTGACAGCCGATAAGGACTGCCAGACCCATCCAGCCTGCCATTTTCTCCCTTCCTAAACCCAAAGCCTCAGATCCTACTTGATCTCTGGCCTCATCTGCTCCTTTGAACACCCAGGGTTCTCCTATGCCCATCTCATGCAGTCTTGAACTCCCCAACCGACTTGGCTCCTGTCACCTCTGCCGGGAGTCTGTTCCATCCCTCCACCACATTTTCCGTGAAGAAGTACTTTCTCACATTACCCCTTAGTTTTCCCCCTTCCAGTCTCATGTCATGTCCTCTTGTTCTAGAGCATCTTTTCATCTGAAAGATGCTGCCCTCCTGTACCTTACTTATTTCCTTTAGGTATTTGAAGGTCTAAATCATGTTTCCCCTCTCCCTCTCTCTCTTCTCGTCCATGGTGTACATATTGAGTTCCTCCAATCTCTCCTCATATGATTTCTGGTGTAGGCCCTGCACCATTTTTGTTGACCTTCTTTGAACTGCCTCCACCTTCTCTATGTCCTTTTGGAGATGTGGCCTCAAGAACTGGGCATAGTACTCCAAATGAGGTCTCACCAATGACCTGTACAGTGGCATTACCATCTCTTTCCTTCTGTTGGTGATACCTCTTCCAATTCACTCCAGCATCCTGTTGACTCTCCCCACTGCCTTGTCACCGTTTTACTCCTTATATTTCCTGAACATCACTATTTTAGCCTTTGCTTTCCGTGCTGCTTCCTGCATGGACCATAGTGGTTTTCTTTTCCTCTTGCCTTTGTCTATTTCTCAAATGCAAAGATTTGTTACCTCCCTCATGTCTTCTTTTAGATGGGCCCATCATATTTCTACCACCATCACCCTTTCTCTTCCCATGCTAGGGTGTTCCTAAGACACAACCCCATCTTTGTGAAGTCAGCCCTCTTGAAGTCCAGAACCCTCACTATTGTGTGGCATGACCTTGTTTAAGTACTCATGCTGAACCACACTGTGTGATGGTCACTGGACCCTAAGTGGTCACCTACCCTGACATCTGAAATTCTATCCCCATTAGAACCAGGTCCAAAAGTGTTCACATTTGGGTTGGTTCAAGCACTAGCTGCTTGAGACATGCCCCTAATAGGGAATCCAGCATGTCGCTGCCCCTGGCTGTTACAGCCACTGGGATGCTTCACTCAGTTTCTGGTAAATTAAAGTCACCTACCATCAACACCTCCCCTTAAGCTGCCATCTTATGGATGGCTTCCAGTAGATCTCTGTCTATTCCCTCCCTTTGCGCAGAAGGTCTGTAGTCTGCACCAGTTCATATGGCTGCACCATTGCTCATTTCCAGGGTGACCCACAGTGTCTCTGCCCCACCCCACAATCCTTGCACCTCTTTTGCCCTGACATAGAGAGCTCTTTTCCTCCATTTTTACCCCCTCTGTCTCTCCTGAACAAAGTGTACCCTGGTATAGCTACATCCCAGTCGTAATCCACATTGCACCATGTCTCAGTAATGGCCACAATATCCAGATCAGCCTCAAATATCAAAGGTTGCCAGATCAGGTATTTTGTTCACTAGGCTGTTGGCATTTGTGCACATGGCCCACCATGCTCTGTCAACTCTCCTCCTGTCCTCCCCCTTATTCCCCTTGTTTCCCCTCTCTTCCCATTTGCTGCCAAGTTCAGTGCTTACTGGCAGTTTAGTAACATTTGCATTCTCCTTGCTGGCTACAGCTGTACGATGGTGGTTCGACAACTAAGTTGTTGAATGCCATCACACTGACAGATTTATATCAACTGCAATTTGTGGGTGACATAAATCTGACTTGAGACCCTGGCCATTTTTTCATCAGGGGACTTTGGCCCCCAAACCCTCCATGTGGGAGGGGCTCTGCCCCCACACACCTCAATCTCTAGGATTCCAACTCCGAGTCAAAGTTGGATAGAGGAGTGGGTGCAGGACCAGGAGAGAGAGCATGCTGGGATCTCTGGTGGTCTATTATAGTGAAAACATTGATGTTGTCAGCATCAACATTTTCGCTGTAATGGTGTCACTGACCATGGCACATACCACTGGCTACACTAACCTGTGGGAGTGGGTGGTATGATTTACCCTGCTCCCTTTCTCCACCCCCTTGGCTAGTTTAAACACTTGCCAATGAAGCATTTAAACCATTTACTAAGAACATTAGTCCCCTTACTGGAAAGATGCTGGCTGTCACTTCTGTACAGGTCTGTATCCCCCCAGATGAGTCCCCATTCCCCAGTGAAGCCAAAATCTTGCTCTCTGCACCAGCTCTACAGCCAATAGTTGAAGTCTTTACTTCTCAAAGACTGAGGTGAGGGTATGAAACTTGTTACCATGTAATGCAGTAAACTCTAAGAAGTTAAAAGGATTCAAGAGAGGTCTAGATGTGAATGTAAATGAAACAAAGCTAACAAGGTATTACCACTGATAAGTGTGTAAGTGTGTAGTGTGGGATCTAAACAGATCTTCTTCTGTTTTATTTTGATATGATTACATGTTTTTATGTTTAGCCAAACTGTTGGGAGGGTTAGCACTAAGTCACCAAGCTTTACCGATTGATTCTGTTGCCCAAATAAAAAACTTCCAGGCCTTCATGCACTTGAAATGACTCCAACCCATTACTTCGCTGACCATGTTTTCTCTGGCTGTGGCAATTAGGCTGAGTAATTTTTGAAAATTCACTTAATTTGCACTTCTACCACACTAGACACAGCATAACTTAACTACACTGACATCAAATGTGCCACCTATATTGAGGGGGAGGTGAGAAGATGAAGGAGCTATAAGGATGGGGAAGGCAGATGACTATATATGGTACAGGGACAGTGGGCTGTTATGTGGGGTTAAAGGGAGTTTTTAAAGCTTAACAAGTGAAGGGGCACTTTGCAGCACAATACAGCTGTGGAGTGCCACCTCCCATTAGGAATTCAGATTTAAGATTCCAAGGACTTATTTGAATCAGAATTAAATCAGACTCAGAACTGGGAATTCCTAAATTCTGATGGAAACTTAATGGATTGGAATCAGCCAATTCTGAGTATCCCTGATACACATTTAATATTTGTCATACATGCTAGATGTCTCTGCAATAATTTTTTATGTCTCTGTGATATTTTCTAAAACTGTGCTCAGCATATTCTAACCGTTTTAGTCTAAATCATTTGTTCTCAGTACTTACTGTTTAATTTTCTTTTTTTTTCAGATCTGTTATTTTACAACAATATTGTAAGTTCAGATTACTACAACATGGAAGATGTGAAATAGTATGAGGATATCTTTAAGGCATGCAAGAGTTTTGCATCTCCTCGCTTTCTTGCATTTCTATGCTTTTTATCTGCTTTCTTCCTTGCAGTTTTCCCTGTTTCACACCTCATATATTTCTGATTAATTCTGCAGTATTTTGCTCCAGTGAAGAAATATTTTTGTGTTTTTCTCCTGTACCATCCAGAAAAAGGGCAAACTGGCATGGCTGGTTAATAAGGTACAGAGTGCAGATTGCAAATTAATCTGTGTCTCCTTTCCTGCTAGAATAAAAGAAGAGTAACACCTGGAGTTTATTTACCTCAGACATTTTAATCTGCACTTTGGCTTCTTCAGTTCTTCAAGTAGTGATTCTACTGCATCATCATTAAATGTATTTTCGCTCACATCCAGCTCTGTCAAAAATGGATTATTCTGAAGAATTTTTAATAGGTAAAAATACCCATCAGCTGCTAGATCACAGTCTTGTAGCCTGCAAGGACGAATGAGACAGAAAAGAGAAAAAAATAATAAGAGTAGAGTCAGTAATTAAGGAATGTTAAAATCTCTTAAAACTAGAACTATCTCTGAACTCCAGAAAGCTGTAACTTATAAAAATTCAAACAGCAACAAAAAACGGTCACACCCAGAATGCAGTTTGATGCTACTATAATTCAAACAAACATTTTAAAGCAGGAACTAGAGCACCAAAGGCAAAGGTCAAATATAGCAATAGTTTTATTTACTTAAAGTGCTATAGTGTAAAACTAGTACAAAACCTGAAAATGTTACACTTTTCTGAGTTCACTAACATTGTTGCAACAATGGATACTGCACATCTTACATTTTGCATGCCAGATTGCCATGCTTCATTAGAGATAACATTCATAGAAAAACATGTTGCTTACATGCATTAAATCATCCATCAAATACAATGTATTGCATTGTGCTTTAAGTACATATAGCATTTAAAGTGATAGCTAAAAATAACAATGCCTGTAGCCATGTACAATACATCCTAAAGTAACCATCTACTGTTTATGGTTAAAGAGAGAGCAAACATATTTTTATTATTGGCCATTCTTAGCATATACCATTTACACCTGCTAATTTTCCAGAGCTTCACAAAAAGTTTGTATTTAGAAAATAATTTCTAAATTGTTATCATTATTTCTGGGTTAATGACTAAGATCTCTATATAGGCATCAATAGTCCTATTACATAATATGCAGACATGAAACAATGCATATATGTAAAAAAATGGTTTATACATACTGTAGCAACACCCTAAACAACATATGGCACAAGTTACACCTTCAATGTTCTTTGGATTATTTTATAAAAATGAAGCCAAATCAATACAGTCTTTCAAGCTCTTCACTTCTCTGGCCTTTAGCTCAAACATCTGGAAAGTTTTCCTCTGTCTCTTTGGTTTGAGTGCTCAATTTGTTGTTTAAAACATAAAAATTAGGGTTGGCCTGGTGGCACTGAGGTTTGAGGTGCTGGACGCCATACCTCGCACCACACCGGCAACCCAGGTTTGGGAACAGACTCGGGCTGCCGGGGGTTGGCAGAGGAAAGGAAGGATTGAGCATTCCATGACTGCTCTCCTTCCTCTGGGATGGGTGGGAAAACTGCATCATGCTGCAACGGCAACTGGCAGAGTTCAGATGCACTACATTTGCATGCACAGGCAAGGGGTGGAGCGCAGTGGGCGTCTGCATGGCTGTGTGCTGATGCCATTGCATGTCCAGTTCATAGGGGAAGAAAATAGCAGAAAATTGTGGGATGATCATGGTGGCTGATGGCTGTGCCCTGAGCCCCCAGACACAAGAGGTGCATCCCCCAGGTGTCTGTGCTCCAGGCCCCCATGGGGGAGGGGATCCTGTCTACTTGCCAGCCTGTGGGGGAGAGTGAGTCACTGCCCAGACCTGGTCCAAGAGTGTGGGTGCCAGCAGCTGGACAATTTGCTGGTACCACTCCACAGTTGAGGAGGAAAAAGCATTCTATGATAAAAAAACTTACAAAAAGTAGAGGTGCAATCAAGAAAATTTACATTGTTTTCCAAAGTTTAATCACTTTCAAGTCTTGAATATTAAATTGGCATAAGCAATGTGAGTGTTTATGGAATGTCATGAGTTTAGTTGTTCAAATGTTGTAATCTGACTGATTGTCATTGACCCAAAACCAATCAGCACAACTCATAGTTCAGCACAGCATCAAGGAACCCCAGTCACAGCTACAGTAAAAAAAAGGTTTCAAATTCAGATTTCAAACTCTAGTTTTTCTCCCTCTAGTCTTTTTTCTTACATTTTAATCATAGATAGTTAAATTCATTTTTCTTTAGACATTGTTCATCAATTCTAATTTTGGACCATTGATCAACATTGTTCTATTGTCGGTTCCCAATTAATAACACTCAAAGATTTTGAATCAAAATTTATACCGAAGATTTTAAACTTGCCACTGGTTAGATGAATGCCCTCTATGTCTACACATGTGCTGGCTGCTTTCTTTAGTTTTTATAATATTCAAGAAAGTTCCTGTGCAAAGACTGTTGTCCAAATGTATTCTTAGGACTTGCTTTGCAGAAGATTTATCTTTGGTTAAAATACAGAGATCATTTGCATAAGCCATTGCTATAAATGGGATTGTCAGGTCTCTGTTCTGTATTTTCTTTAGGTCTGAGGAGGAGTTTAAAGTTCTTAATAAAGGGTCAATATGATGTACACCTCTATGCACCAGCAGCATTGGTCCTATCTAGCCATTAACTTGGGGGGGTAACTGTCACTGGTTTGTATAGGTTCAGTATCCATGCTATAAAATTATGGGAAATTCCATAAAGCTTTAGCACTTGCCATAAAAAATTATGGTTAAACAAATCGAAAGCTTGCTTTTGGTCCAGTGACACTATTTAACACTCAAGTCCGTGTAAGCTGTCATATTATTTCTCTTAGTAATATAAATCAATCTGTTTTTTTTTCCTTTCATGTATCAAGCAGGACTGGGCTACAGAAATTAAATATTTTGCTGCTTTTAATAGTCTAAAATTTAGAATTTTAGATAATACTTTAAAATCTACATTCAGGAGGCATATGGGCCTCCAATTAGAAATGTCCTTTCTGTTTACTTTTTTGTATAAATAAACTGCCTTTGGCCATCTACAAAAGGATAGCATCTTCTTGAAGCATTAAAGTAAAGGTTGTGGCTAGCTATTAGCTGCAGAGGGCCTAGGACTTTACATAGTTCTGGGGTAAATCCATCTATACCTGGGCAAGTATTACTAGTAAGAGAGCTCATGGCTGTTTCCACTTCTAAGATACTAATATCTTGTGTCAGGGTGTTTAGAATATGTTCAGGGCATGTATGTGGGGGGAGAACTGAGACATGTTGTAGCTGAGACTGCATTTAAATGTTGTGGGGAAAATAGGGTCTTAGTATGTTGGAAGACTATCCTTAATAAGTTTTGTTTGTCTGCATATTCAATCCCATCAGTATCTAATAAACTATGAATATATTTGTGATTTACTTTATCTTTGCAATTAAGATTAGGGCAAATAATGTTTGCCTTTCCTTGGGTACCAAATAATTGCTGCTTTTGTAATCTGTCATGTTTTTTAAAATGATACTGTAGCATTTCATTTTTTATTGTTTGAATTTGAATTATAAAGTTATGGTTTGTATTTCTAGCCAGGGATTGCAATTTCTGTAACTGTTGTCTGTTACATAAATACTCAAAGTACAGTGGGATGGATTTTCAACATCCCGGCGCAAGCTGCAACAATGGCAGCTTGTGCCGAGTGCAGTGCGCTTGGACCCTGTGCCTGAATTTCTGTTTCTCAGGGTCCTGGTGCCTAAGTCCAATGGCTTGCAGCAAAGGGGGTGCTGCACCTGATGTATGGTGCACCCACCCAGAATGCCACAATGGCCACCAGGAGTCTGCAGCACCCATGGACAGGGGATGGCAACCAGGCACTGCCCCCTCAACACCACCGTGCCAATGGCACCAGCGCCGCAACACTCCCCAGTAGCCTGGTGGGCTAGTGCCCCCTACCCATCTCAGCAATGCCACCCCCTCTCCTGTACCCAATCCAGTGACTGGCACAGCCCTCCACACGCCATCCTGGCTGGCCGCTGAATAGGAAGTCTGTGAGCATACTGTATACTGTATACAGTACACGAACTGACAGCTCATTCAGTGGCTGGCTGTGGTGGCATGTGAAAGGCTGTGCCGGTCACCGGATTGGGTATGGGAAGGGGTGGGAGCGCTGAGATGGGTAGGGGGAAAGTTGGCAGGATTCATGGATGTGGGTGTCAGGACCGTGATGAGGGTGAGGGGGGCCACCGAACCACCAGGGATGGATGGGGTGGGCCACACGGTGGCACATACAGGACGACCCCCCAGGAGCCATCTAAGTCCCCTTAGACCTGCCCCTTGGTGGTCTAAGGGTACTTGGCACTTGGTTCCTGAGGGGTTCTTTCAAATTCCAGATCTGAGGGCTGCAGCAGTCTGGGTCTGCCGCATGCCCCCAGCACCATACTGCAGCCACTTTCGTGGTGCAAGGATGGCACTAGCACACTTTGTGGCAGGCAATCTGCTGGGTGACACAGGCTACCTTTCAAATTCCCATTTGGCGCAGCCCTTGGCTCATGGTGCCCTTGCATCAGACCTGTTTAACGCAAGCACCTTGCGTCAATCTAAGGCCTTTGAAAATCTGGCCCAGTATTCGTTGACTCTGCAAGTTTTACTATTTTGTTTTAATAAGTTCTGCACATAGATACATAGGCACTGTCAGCAGATAAGGGCCTATGACCCATCCAGTCTGCCCACTTGAGTTTGTAAGTTCCCTTTACATTTTTCTAGAAGTCTTTTGCCCCTTACCCCTGACCTCCAGGATTCCCTTATGTCTATCCTATGCATTCTTAAATATTGTGATTGGTTCAGCCCCCACCACTTCCTCTGGCAAGGTGTTCCACTTGTCCACCACAATTACTGTGAAGAAATTCTTCCTCACATTTCCTCTGAATTGCCCTCCCTCCAACTTCATTCCATGCTCTCTAGCCCTGGAACATCTTTTTCTCTGCAAAATAGTGTATTCCTGCACCCTGTTCCTCCCTGTAAGGTATGTGTATGTCTCTATCATATTTATTTTATTTATTTATTTAGCTTTTGTTGACCGGGTAAGTGCACTAGACAAATCCTGCCTATTTTCAGGCACGACCCGGGGGAAGGGGATACAGATGAATGCCAACTGACCTTGAACCAGATTAAGCTGTTGGTGGTATTTTTAGTGAATAAGGGAAATTTGGCCAGGACACCGGGGAAATTCCCCTACTCTTTTCGATAAGTGCCATGGGATCTTTAACATCCACCTAAACTAGACCACTCAATCCGGGCAGATGGGACCTCGGTTTAACGTCTCATCCGAAAGGCGGCACCTCAGAAATGCAGCACCCCTCTCATGCTGCATTACAGTGTCAGTACTGGGATATTAACCCAAGTGCCAGATGTGGGAACTGAACCCACAGCCCTCTGATCTCCCGGCCTCAGAGGTGAGTGTGCTACCTACTGAGCCACTGACACTGACATTATATCCCCACTCTCCCTCCCTCCTCTCCTGCAGGGAGTACATATTCAAGTCCTTCAGCTGGTCCTCATAGGACTTGTGATGCAATCCCTGTATCATCTTTGTTGCCCTCCTCTGAACCTTCTGTACCCTGTCTATGTCCTTACATAGGTAAGGTCTCTAGAACTATACACTGTACTCAAGGTGGAGCCTCACTAGTGTCTTGTATAGAGGAATTATGACCTCCCTTTTCCTGCTGGTGATGCCCCTGCCTATGCATCCCAGCATCCTATTTGCTTTACCTGCTGCCTTGTTGCACTGTTTCTCTACCTTGAGGTCATCAGAGATGATAACCCCAAGGTCCCTTTCCTGCTTGGTGCATGCTAATCCTCACCCCCCAGCTGATATGTTGTTCCAGAGTTTTCCCATTTGCATTATCTTGCACTTCTTTGCATTGCATTTCAACTGCCAAACCCTTGACCATTCTTTGAGTTTCTGCAGGTCTCTTCTCATTCTGTCTACACCCTCTGGCATGTCCACTCTGTTACAGAGCTTTGAGTCATCAGTGAACAGAGAAATTCTGCCTTCTAGGTCCTGCGCAATGTCACTGCTGAAGATGTTGAATGGGATTAGTCCCAGCACTGATCCATATGGTATCCTACTGGTCACTCTTCCCTCTGTGGAGTGACAGCCATTTACCACCACCCTCTGTGTTCTGCCACCCAGCAAATTACCCACCCACTGCACTACTGTCCTGCCCATTCCCATATTCCCCAGTTTGTATAACAGTCTTCTATGCAGCACAGTGTCAAAGGCCTTGCAGAAGTCCAGATAGGCAACGTACACTGCACTCCCCAGATCCACCTTCCTTGTCACACAGTCGAAAAATTCAATGAGGTTGGTCTGGCATGACCTTCCCCTCATGAAATCATGCTGTCTTGGGTCCTGTAGTCCATTGGCCACCAGATGTTCCACCAATCTCTCCTTCAGTAGTGCTTCCATGATCTTCCCCACTATTGAAGTTGGGCTGACTGGTCTGTAGTTCCCCGCTTTCTCTTTGTTCCTGCTTTTGTATATGGGGACTACATCTGCTGTCCTCCAGCCTTTGGGTATCTCCCCTATTTCAAGTGATCGACTAAACAGGATTGCCAGATGTTCAGCCACCACCTGTCCTAATTCCTTTAAGGCCCTGGAGTGCACACCATCTGGTCCCATTGCTTTATCAACTCTCATTCCTACCAGTTCCTTTAGGACCCTTTCCTGAGTAAAGGGACTTGTGTCCATTTCTGTGCCAGTTCCACCCTTTGTACTCCCTTTAGGCCCATTACCCTCCTCTTCCTCAGTAAAGACTGAGCAGAAATATCTGTTCAGTATGTCAGTTTTCTGTTGTCATCCTCTACACGGCCTCCGTCTTCCCCTTCAGTCTCACTAGCCCTCCCTTTGCCCTTCTTTTTTCATTTATGTACCTGTAAAAGGTTTTGTCCCCTCTACCCACTGATTTTGTGATGCGCTCTTCTGTTCGAGCATTGGCTTCCCCTACTGACCTCCCTGCCTCCCTTTGCTTCTCCAGGTACTTCCCCCTATACATTTCTGCCTGCGTCTTTTTGCATTGCCTAAATGAGATCTTTTAGGTTTTTAGTTTTTCGGCCACCTCCTTGGAAAATCATAATGGTCTCCTGTTCCTTTTCCCCTTGCTAATCTGCTTAATGCATAATTCTGTTGCTCTTCATAATTCTGTTGCTGTTCCTCCACCCCGATTCCCTCCCCATTCCCATTAGTGCCTCTTTCAAGCATGTACCATTTTCCCAAAGTCTGCTCTCCTAAAGTCCAGGACACATGTTTTTGTGCAGTTTGGTTCCACTCCTTCTGTGATTTCAAACCCCAGCGATTATTAGTCACTGTTCCCACTGTTGCCCCTATCACACTGTCCCCGTTCGTGAGCATGAGGTCCAGTATTGCCTTCTGCCGAGTTGGTTCCACGACCAGTTGCTTCAGGAAGGCACCTTGAAAGGAGTTTAGGATAAATCTGCTCCTGGTTGATGGTACTGCTTGGAGGCTCCAGTCTACATCTGGAATATTGAAGTCTCCAACCAGCACCACCTACACCTCTACCTTGTCCACCATCCATTGGATGGCTAACATTAACTCCCTGTATGTCTCTTCCTCCTGGCTGGTGGTCTATAGACCAACCCTGTGCAGATGTCTGACCCCATTTTCCTTTGCAGCATAACCCACAGTATCTTTCCTCATTTTATCCTCCAGGATCTCTATAGCCTTTATGCCATCTTTCACATAAAGTATTACTCCTCCTCCCTCCCTGCCTGCCCTATCTCTTCCGAATATGTTGTAACTAGGTATGGCCATCTCCCAGTCATGGTTATCATTACACCCGGTCTCTGTGATTGCCACAATGTCCATCTCTGACTGTACCATGGCAGCCTCCAGATCCTCCATCTTGTTGCTAAGGCTCCTGGCATTGGCACACATGGTTTTCCATGATGTGAACTCCCTGGACTGTTTAGCTGTTCTACTTCAGCCCCCTCGCTAGTTTTCCTTTATCCTGGTTCTCCCTGCTGTTTGCCCTTCTATTGAATTTTGCTCCTTTCTGCCTATCCACTCCGTGAGTGCCTAGCTCCACTTTTTGCACACTGCTTTGTAGATATGTCTCCTCCTCCTCTTTACTGGTTCCACTGGTAGCTATGGGGGGTGGACAATTAGGTACCCTCCTTGCTAGGATGTCACCCCCTTGGCTAGTTTAAATGCTTGCCCATGTAGAATTTAAACTGATCATTGTGTGCTTGGATTCCCTTCCAGGATGGATGCTGGCCATCAGACATGAACAAGCCCCAATCCCTCCAGGTGGGTCCCCAGTCACCAATTAATCCAAATCCTTCCTCACAGCACCAGTTCTTCAACCCTGTGTTAAAGTTCCTGGTGTGTGCACCCCTACACTCTCCCATGCCTCTCACAGGCAGTACTTCCAAAACCGTGACAGATGTAGCTACTTGCTTGAGATCCCACCCCAGTTTTCTAAACTCTTCCTGAACTTCCTTAGGCTCCCTGTTTGTCAGATCTTTAGTATCTAGGTGGATAATGACATCCAGGTCACCCTTTCTTGCCTTACTGGCACTCCCCAGGATCTTCTTCCCATTTCTCCACACTGTGGCACCTGGTAACCACTGCACCTCCCTGTCTTCCCACTCATGTGTTCCTAGTTGGATCCCTCTTACAATAGAGTCCCCCACCAAGATTCACTTCCTCCACCTCTGGGGTTCACTGCTCTCCCCACTGAGATCACCTCCTCAGTTGACCTTCACATCCTTCCCCTTTCACTTCTCTGAGTGCCTCTGTTTGGTTGTCCCCATTTGCCAGTGTGGCATATGAGTTCTGAAGTGGAATGAGATTTGGAATGTGCTTCTGTCTGACTGCCTTAACCCTTTCTGAGCCACTATCATCCAAGTGTTCCTCATTCTTGGCATCCTTTGAGGCAGTGGCATTGGACTGGGTGGTCTCTGGATAGGGGTGAAGGTACTTCTGACCCAATTTGCTTCTGCTCTGAGTCTGGCCACCTCTTCCCACAGTCCAGAGAGAAGCATGCAGTTCGGGAAGCACCTCAGCATCCAGAAGGTCTGCCTGAATTTGGCTGCCCCGCATCCACTGCATTGAACCACTCCCCCACTATACTACACTTATATTGCTATTCCACTTGTTGTCTGTTACTGAAGCTCTCCTTCTTGTTCCCTCTTTATTAATTTATGGTCCTGAAAATCCTGCCACCGATCCTCAGATTTTTTTTTTAAAAAAGGAAAACAATAAAAAAAAAAGAGTCAAAACACTTGTATGGAGGGCATGCTTCCTCCCCCTTATGCCCCTCCTGTTCCACAACCCCTGCTATTCTGTGTGCATGGCTCCTGTCAATCAGTTTTAACAGAGCATGTGATTGAGTGGGGGCTGGGGGAGGCAGGGTGGGTGAAAATTTGCAGCAAATAAGGGCAGTAAAGGAAAAACAGCAACAATAGAAGCACACCAAACTAGATTTCAGATTTTCAACAGCCCTAAAACAATTCCTAGTAAAGACATCAAAGGAATAATAGCACCACTAAAAGCACACCAAACTAGGTTTCACATTTTCAACAGACCCAAGACAAGACAATTCCAAGTAAAGACAGCTAAGGAAAAACAGCATCACTAAAAGCATACCAAACTAGGTTTCAACTTTTCAACAGCATGTGGCCTGGTTTGCCAAACTGCTTGGGTTAAGGAAACATACAAAGGAGTCAGAAGTACAAGTAAAGCAAAACACACCACTGTGTGACTTTATTTATATACAAAAAAAAATAAGAAAAATAATAATATGCACAGCTAGAACTCCTTAGGCATAGTCCCACCCTCTGTGCCTCTAAGGAACCAACAGTTCTTACACAACCTGCTCAGGCTATACCTAGCTACCTAATGGTCCCAAAGGACCTACATTTATACTGCTTAGATAGTCACATGATCAAAAAGATCCACCCCTAGTCTAATACAAGAAGATTCTAATCTAAAAAAAAAAATAAAACTGTTTCAGTTTAATATACAATCATTTTATTATTTCCAGAATGCATTTTTGAAAGGCTCTTTAACTTAAAAACTCATTGGGTCCAGTAGACGTCATATGGCGTCGGAACCATCCATTACAGAACATGACCAAAAATGGCCACCAGGACTCAATGAGTTAAAATTCTCAGTGCCATTGTGACATGCTTATCCCTCCCCTTTTAAGGTGAGTGACAGTGTCCACTAGATAAAAAGTGATGCAGAATGGGGTGCTGGCCCCTAAGGAAAAAAGACTTATTAGTCTGGCTGCAAAGGTAAGGTTTTTTTAAAAATTAGGCACCTTTATTATGCTGAGAAACTGCTGAAAAATGCTAGAAAAATATGATAACAAATAAACAGTTTTGTTTATGCCTTTGGGTTTATTTATTCATGAGAGGAAGGCACACTTTGTTTAAAAGGAGAAAGCAAATCAAAATGACAGCTTTTGCTTGTTGCTGCATGTTACCTTTAAGCCCACTAAATAGCATAAATTCTCTTTTTAAAGGCCAAAGATCTCTCCCGCATAGTTTTCATTCATGGCATGAGAGAAGGTACTTTTAATAACTGTACCAAACTTAGAGGTGGACACAGGCTGCTTGTAGCCCAAGGAGAAGATGAGCCACACCAAAATGGACAAGGAGCAGCTTTGAATTAGTGGCGTACTGCTCCGTGCCTTTATTTTTAAAACTGGCCCCCTTGTAAACATGGAAGGAGAGCACTCGGGACAATGCCCACTTTGCAAGCTCTCCCTCCCAAACATTTTCCCCCTGGAAGGTTCTTGTTTTGAGCACTAAATCATTTTATTTATTACAATAAGATTGTCAATCCTTGGCATAGGATACCCATCAAACTCAGAGACCTGATTCAGCTTTCTAAAATCCAGACAGAGCCTAATGCCTCCCTCCTTCTTGGGTACAACCTATATGGGGATGCCCACAGGCTCTTTGATGGTTCTATTTATTCCAGGGTTCTCATCTTTTGCATCTCCTGCTGCACTTCTGTCCTTACCCAGTTAGGGAACCCACATGATTTCTGCCTGATAGGGGGTGATGAGGTGTGAATGTGGTCATCCTCCCCTACTGCCATCCCAGGTATCTTCATGAAGGAGGAGGAATACTTCAAGATAATCTGCTCTATTTCTGCCTTCTGTTATGCATCCAACTGGGATTGATATTAACTTCCCTTATTCCTGTCTCCCACTCTTCATCTAGCCTACTGTACGCTAGCACCATCTCTGATACATCCTGTTCAGGCATTACTACCATACTGATCTGTGGCTCAGTTCTTTCTTGCCATTTCTTGAGCAAGTTGCCATGATAGACCTTCCTCCCAGGTCTTTTGTCAGGGGTCTCTACCTCATAGGTGACACTAACCACCCTCCAGAAGACCTTATAAAGCACCTGCCATTTCATTTAGAGTTTGTTTTCTGTGGTTGGCAACAATAACAAAACTCTATCTCCTTCCTGAAAGTCTTTTTCCTTCACTTTCTGGTCATATATAGAAACATAGACTTCGATGGCAGATAAGGACCACTTGGCCCACCTAGTCTGGCCGTTTCCCTACCTAGAGGATAAGCTGTAGATCCTATTTAACCAACAGCCTATTTCTTCCCCCGCCGCATAAATTGCCTTATGTCTGTCCCATGCATTCTTGAATTCTCCCACAGTTTTAGACCCCACAACCTCCTCAGGAAGGCTGTTCTATGCATCCACCACCCTCTCTGTAAAAAAATACTTCATCACATTGCCCCTGCGCTGTTTCCCCTGTCTTCAAATTGTGTCCCCTTGTTCTTGTGCATCTCTTTTTCTGAAAGATGCTACCCCCTTGGACTTTGTTAATTCCAATGAGGTACGTAAATGTTTCTATTATGTCCCCCCCACCTCCTTTCCTTTCATACCATTGTTTTTGTTTACTTTGGGCTTCACTACAGTTTTGGTGGGCCACGGCTATATATTTACCAGCCTTTTTCATAACTGGGTCATGTAATCTGTGATGTTATAACTCCCTGCAGTTCTCCCTTCCTCCCAATACTCCTTGACAACATCAGGAGGTCCTCGTGGGTTATGCCTGTACAAAAGTTCAAATGGGGAATACCCAGTTGACACCTGAGATACCGCTCAGTAGGCAAAAAGGAGATGGAGAAGGTATTTGTTCCATTTCTTACCCTCATCATGGGCAGACTTGTGGAGTATCCACTTAAGGGTTTGATTGAATCTTTCCAAAAGTCCATCTGTCTGAGGATGATAGAGGGGTTATTCTGAATGCTACCACCCCCAGTAGGTGGTACAATTCCCTGAGGAGTGCAGAGTTAAAATTAGTACCCCTGTCAGTCAGTATTTCTTTAGGGATACCCAACCTACTGAACAGTTTTACCAACTCCTCCGCTATTTTCTCTGATGTAATGCTCCTCAGGGAGATGGCCTCATGGTATTGGGCTGCATAGTCACAAACTACTAGGATAAATCTATTATCCATGGCACTTTTTCCAGTAGGCTCCACAATATCCATTGCCATCCTCTCAAAAGGGATGGTCACTAGAGGAAGGGGTTCCATGGGTACCATGTCTCTCCTACCTATCTGGGCCACTTTCTGGCACTCTTTGCTGGCTTTACAGTAATTGGCCACTTGCTTGTGAACGTTAAACCAATAAAATCTCTGTAAGAGTTGAGACAAGGTCCTGTCCCTCCCAGCATGCCCAGTACAGGGAATATCATGACCCAGATATAACAATTGGGTCCTATGCCTTTCTGGGACAACAAATTGTTCTAACTCCTCCCTGTCTTTGGGTTAGTACAAACCCTGTATAAGATGTTATCTTTTATCATCAGTTTAGGGGCTCCTTCTGGTACACATTTCCCTACCTGCTGAAAAAGAGAAGTTAATGTTTTATCACATTTCTGTTCTTTGGTTATCTCACATTCAGGTATAGAAAAGTCTATATGTGTACAATTACATTGTCGCTTTTGTTTCCACTTTCCTGCAAGATCCATTTTTCCCTTTTAATTTCCCTGTCTTTACCAAGAGAACCCAGAATGTCTCCATCAAAGAGAAATGTATCACCCAGACATTTCTCCTTCTGGCTTTGGGTCCTTGTGGTGACAGTGGATATCTGTTCTTTGTTAGCCAGCAGACAGTCAAAGTGTGGATAGTCATATTCTATTACCACTGAAACAGGAAGTCCTGGTACCAACCCTGCAGGCACATTTGTTTCTTGGCCCTGGATGTTCATCACCACCTCAGTAGTTGGGTACCTGTGTTTGTCCTCATGGATACATACTACATCCATAGGGGGCCCATTCGCAGTTAGGTAGTTAGTCAGTTAAGAGCAAATCAAGGTGTATTTACTCCCCGAGTCTATAATTCTTATTATTTACTTTAATTTCTGTCATGCAGTACCCTTAGTTCATCCAGGCTAGATGAGCAGATTCCATGCTTTTCTTCGGGTGGTACCAAACAATATGACCCATCCCCTCACAGTAGCAACAAATAATATCAGATAGGTAAGTCCTCACTCCTTTTCCTTGGTTATCCTCAGGTTTCTTATAAGATTTAGCAGGTGATTGGTTATAAGATTGTCTTTCCAGGGAGGTTGTGTGAGTTGAGTATGTTTCTGGGGCCCTATTCTTTTTGGGGGGCTGGCGAGCTGATAAGAAATCTTCAGCTAATGAAATGGCAATTTCTACTGTCTCGGGATTATGTTCCTTCATCCAAATCTGGACCTCACTGGATAGGATCTGTAGAAACTGCTTGATAATAAGAGTCTCAACAAGGTCCATTACTGACTTCCCCTCTGGTTGCAGTCATTTTAGACACAACTCCCTCAACTGGGTGTAAGTCTCTCTGGCAGTGTAAGAGGTCTGGAATCACAGAGGCCAAATTATTTTTCTGTAAGTTTCTGCATGAATATCATATCTGTGTAGGGTTTATTTTCTGACTAGTTCATAATTGTCCATGTATCTGGCATCCATATTGCTGTATGCCAGTCAGATATGGGCTAAATGTACTAGCCACTGAGATTGTGACCAACCACATGCTGTGGCCACCCTTTCAAAGGTGGTCAGGTAAGCTTCTATTTCATCAGTAGGGGACATTTTAGTCAGTTTAATTCTCTGGGGCTTGGGTCCCCCCCCCCCTGCTTTTAGCCCCAATTACCTGAAGGGGTCACAGGGTCTCAGACCATCATTGATCTTGTTCCCATCTCTCTTTCTGCCTTTCATGAAGGTCCGGGTCCCTCTGTTTCTGCATCTCCAACTGGCAGACAGCCAGCCATTTCAGTAGGTTGCTAATGTCCGAAGGGAGTTACTCCATTACCTCCTCCTCCAAAGCAATGGACGCCAGATCAGGTTTGGTCTTCAGCTGGACATGCACCTCCAACCCAGGAAGTAGCTGATCCCCACTTTTTTCAACCATCGTCCTGGTCTTGCATTGCTCCAACTTCTCCTAATTTGGTTACTGGACCTTGGCTCATCACTTAACTGTTTCCACATTATCAGGACTGATATCACAGTTGGTGTCTCCCTGTTTACTCGAACCACCAGCAAATCCTACTTTGACACCACTGTGGTTGGGTTGGCCAAACTGAGTGGGTTGAGGAAACATACATAGGAGTCAGAGGTACAAGTGAAGTAAAACAGACCACTGTGTGACTTTACTTACATACAAAAAAAAAAGAAGAAAATTAACAATATGCACAAGTAGGACTCTCTAGGCATAGTCACACCCTTTCTGCCTCTAAGAAAACAGCAGTCCTTACACAAATTACTCAGGCTGTACCTATTTGCCTGATGGTCCCTAAGGACCTACATATTTACTGCCTAGACAGTCACATGAGCAACAAGACCCACCCCATGTCTAATACAAGCAGTTCCTAATCTAAAAAAAGAAAAACAGGTGCAAACATAGAAAAACAGTTTCAGTTTAATATACAATCATTTTGTTATGTCCAGAATACAGTTTTAAAGGGCTCTTTAACCTAAAATTCTCAGTTAGTGCCAGTGTGACATGCTTAGCCCCTCCTCTTTTAGCGTAATGGACAGTGTCCACTGGATTTAAAGTGATGCAGAATGGGGCGTTGGCCCCTACAGAAAAAAAATCTAGTACTCTGGCTGTAAAGGTAGGGCTTTTTAAAAAAAATGAGTCACCTTTATTACATGAGAAACTGCTGAAAAATGTTAGTCAAATAAGATAATTGAACAGTTTTATTTATGCCTTTAGATTTATTTATTCATGACAGGAAGGCACACTTTGTTTAGAGGGAGAAAGAAAAGCAAAAATACAGTTTTTACTTGTTGCTGCATTTTACCATTAAGCCCATTAAATAGCATAAGTACCCTTTTTAAAGACTAAAGGTCTCCCCTGCATAGTTTTCTTTCATGGCATAAGAGAAGGTGCTTTTAATAACTGTACCAAACCTAGACATGGGCACAGACTGCTTGTAGCCCAAGGAGAAGATGTGCCACACCAAAATGGACATGGACCAGCACTGAATTAGTGGCATGCTGCTGCGTGACTTTATTTTTAAAACTGGCACTTTTGTAAACATGGGAGGAGAGCATTCAGGACAATGCCTGCTTTTCAAGCTCTCCCTCCCAAACATTTTCCCCCTGGAGGGCTTTTGTTTTCAGCCCTGAATAATTTTATTGATTTATAATATATTTTTCAAAGGCACCTTTCCTCCGGTGCTTCCCATTATGCCATAATTAGCAGGGAATCTGAAGTGGACACAGAGCAGAGGCTTAGACGGCTCTGTATTCCCGTTTGCTTCCCTTGGCTCCAGACTGAAAAAAAAGAAAGGAGTGGGAGCCTGCTACATGCAGGCAGAAAGCAGTGGAATTATCTTCATTTATTTTCTATTGGCATATGCCGCATTGTCCGACATTCACACTTCAGTGGGGATGAGCCGCTTGCGCAAGAGCGAGGCAGATATGGAGCAGAGCTTTGTCTTTGGAGTTTGAAGCTCCATGTTACCACTTGCCAGGCTTTACCAGAATATTTTTCACATGGGCAAAAGAACAGTAAATGAAAATGAAAACAAACAACAAAGGGGCTTCCAGCTGGTTTTGGGGCAACCAGTCATAACGTTATTACAAGGAAAGCAAGCTGCTCATTCCAATCAAACAGCGGAAAGCTATAGGGACAATTTTTAAAATGGGGGGCCCTTGTACCTTATGAAATGCCCTACCACTATTTTTAAAGTGCTGGAGCATGCCAACCACCATGGAGAATTCAGGGAGACAAATTTTCAAAACCCCTATCCCCTGGCTATAATCCCCTTCTGGCCACCTCATAGTGCCACGTGCTTTTCCAAGACAATAATGGGCTGCTACTTTTACATGACAGGGATCACACTAATATCTTTACCACACTGGGAAAACAGGCTTTATTTTATCAATGACTTGCAGCAGCTTTATGAGTAGCATTTCAAGCTACAAAACTATAAGAACTCCACTAGTAGGGAGAAGCAGACCCGGGGACAGAAAGGAAAAACGGAAAATCACAGGTTAAGGGAGACGTGTAGGTGGCTGACCTACAAAAATAGGATACAATAAAAGGAAGAGAGATAGGAAGGTGATGTTGCAACAGACCTAAAGTTTGAAAAAAAGGAGATGGCAAAGGGTTCCTAGGCTCCCTCTCCCCTTCCATGCCTGGGTAGGGCACTTGCACTACCACACAGCCCCAAAACAATTCCAAGTAAATATTGCAAAGCAACAACAGCACCACTAAAAGCACACCAAACTAGATATCAAACTTTCAACAGCCCCAAAACAATTCCAAGTAAAGACAGCAAAGGAATAACAGCCCCACTAAACACACACAAAACTAGGTTTAAAACAAATACAGCAATGATCAGTTACTGCACGTCACTGAAATGAATCTGAATTCTTCCCCCTCTGGCCTCTTGTAGATCCCATTTAGTATCTACCCACCATTCTATGGGGGTATTGTATATTTCATAAATGGATTTACAAATAGTTAAGAGATATTGCACATTTTGGAAAACCTGGGGACTGGATAATAAAGAGGAATCAAATTTCCAATAACCTGGACCATATTTATTTATGGAAGTATGCCCTAATAGAAGGCACAATACCTTATGACCTGAAAATTCAACTTTCTTTACAATGGCTTTTGTGGTGGGAAGAGATTTAGATACAAAAAAGAAATCAATATGGGTCGCAAGAGTTCCTTTTTGGAAAGCAGGATCAGGTTGGTTGTAAACTGCAAAATAAGCATTAATTACAGTGATATGACATCATGCATAATTTGTTTTAATGTAAACATGTCACAATATATCTTTTTTGTATTTGTATTTTTGCCTCTATCTTGTAATGACAGATCACAGTTGAAATCACCTCCTAAAATTACTGGGAGAGATGAGAAGAGATAGGGTTGGGCAAACTTAAATAATTCAATTCTATTGTGTTTTTATTGTGTAGCATACACATTAAAGGAAAACTGCACCCTCATATCTTCTAAATGTTATTTGCTTCCATGTCAACAGACAGCTCTTTTCATGTAGCTGTTAAAGATGTATGCAACTGCTTCAGTTAGTTTTCACACTTCATTCTAGGCCCTGTCACTCTTCTGGGAAGGTCTATTTCATGGTTGTTGAAATCTCATTGTCCCTGAAAGCTGCATTAGCATATGAGAACATGATGTTAGATCAACTATTTATATCATGTATCTCTATGCTAAAATAACAAATACCCTGCAAAAACTCTCTGGAAACTTATAAACCAAATGGAGTTTAAAGGGGTTAAAAACAGCATTACTACTCAGATAGGTGGTAAAACTCACTGAATGTAAATGTGGTATTTCGCACCTTCTTGCAGCTTGGTTCTTTTAAAACTACCTAAGCAGACAGGCATACTGGGGAGTTTAAAGGTTGATTATGCATCAGATTCTCATATGTTAATGCAGCTCTCAGGGACAATGAGATTTCAACAACCACAAAATGGACCCTCCCAGGAGAGTGACAGGGCCTAGTATGAAGTATGAAAACTAACTGAAGCCGTAGCATACATCTTTAACAGCTACATGAAGAGTCATCTGTTGACATGGAAGCAAATGACATTTAGAAGATACAGTATGAGGTTGCAGTTTTCCTTTAATAAATCTGTAATATATGTTTCCAATCTTTGTGTCTAAAATTAAAACTCTTCCATGTATAAGATCAATCAGTTTGATTATATGAAGGTTAGGAATATGTTTAAATAAAGACCTCACTACGGAGCAGGGGTCAGTACCTAAGGAACAAAAGGAAGAGCAAATATACCAGTGTTGATTTCTTGTACAGTGTGCAACTTGATGTCTTGTAAAAAGATTATTTGAGTAAATGCTGATAATCAATATGAGAAGACTGCCTGCTTTTTCTGTTGCTTTTAATATTATATTATAAGTGGTGATTGCATTTAACAGTATGATGTGAAAAAGGACTGTTTAACTAGGGGGATTTGGACCTACATCTGTGGAATTTCCTAGGATTATCCTGATTTTTTTGAGAAATGGAGGGAGATTCTTGGCTGGAGCCTGAAACTTGGGAATCCACATCATTAACTTCTGTGTCTGTAGTTCAATCAGGTTGGAGAGTTCCTAAAGCAGAGTTTTCTGATTCAGTATCTGAGGTTTCTAGTGCATTCAGAAGGGCTTCATATCTACAGTATTGTATTAGTAAGAGGAAGTTCTGTAGTTTTAGGGGCCTTAGAAACAGACTGTTTCAGTGTTTACAACGTTTTTGGAGTTCTGCCTCTCTTACCTTTAGCTATCGTGATGGGGGAGACATCTCTGTGGTATTCTCTGAAGTAAGGTCAGAAGAAAGGGGGGAAATGCCAGACTCTTCTACAGCTAATGTTTCTGCTGGTGGTAACTCTGACTGGATTTCTACCTGGGGTGAGTCTCAGAAACTGAGACACCTGGTGATTATATTGGTGTTGATAAAGTACTGAAGCCTGTTAGCTGGAAATTGTATCATTTCACTTCCTGTATCATTCAGATTTGCTAAAGATTCATAGACTATAGTGTTTGCTAGAGTTTTAAAAAATATTGCTCAGTCCTAACTGCCTGCTGGTGGCTGCCACTCATCACTTTTCCCTCTGCTCTAACCTTTGACTGCTTCTAAGCCTCTATCGCTCACCCTGCCTGAATCTGTGCTCACTCTGACCCTTCTCAACTGATCTGGCCTCTGCCTCTTGGAAAGCAGTGCTGATTTCTACCCAGCCCCTTTCGCAACCCATCCCTGCTCTCGCTAACTGCCCTTACTCTATCACTTGCCCAATCCTCCTATTGTCTTTCTGGCTCCAATCCCCTGCTGGCTGGCTGCCGCCAGCACCCGCTCAGCTGCTTGACTCCTTTTACTTAAATCCAGCTTTTCCCTTCCCTTCCAGAGTCCCATATGCCTGCATTGGGTGCTACTGCGATGTGACTACAATCTGTTTCTACAGCTGGAAGAGACATCACATGGCTGCATCTGTTACTGCCACCACCTCCTCTTCAGTTCCCGGGGAAGCTCTGACTTGGCTCGCCCCTACTTATATGGTTCCCGCCCACTCTATCTCAACACTTACTTATATAGTGTGCACTGACCACATGACATACTGATATTAAGTAAGTGTCTAAATTCCCACTGGCTCCTTATACGCTTCTGACACTAGAGGGAGTTCACCCTCCTGTTATCACGGCTGTCGACATGTACTCTCCTATTGACTTCAAAACCAACTACTATCTAAAATACTCTGCCCTAAACTAACACATTCTGACTCCACAGCCATTGCAACTATATCTCACTTGATATTTGGGACTGTAGGGGGAATCTTCCTACTCACGCTAATATCACTCCAGGCCCCTCCGGCAGACCATTCACACAATCTGGACAGCCCAACTTTGAGACGACAGTGCTAAACATATATGGCAACATCACATCATATAACAAATGTACCTTCACCATGTACAGGGAATATATTCCATGGACTCAAGATCCCCAGCTGAAGGACCCCTCCCTGGTAGCCTTTTTCCCAGGTTTTGTGATGCACTTTAGCACCATGAAAGTGCCAGTGCCCAGTAAGAGAAAAAGGGGTCAGAATAACAAGCCTTTATTAAACCAGCTCACCCACCTGGTGCTGCTCCTTCTCCTGCTCTCAGGAAATGTGCACCTGAACCCAGACCCACCACCACACAGTGTAAACCAGTCCCACAGCACAGCGGGACTCACTCTTGCCTCCATATTTGCAGTTTTCTCCCAGAAATGGACAGCTTGAAAGTATGGGTCACTCGGCATAACCCAGACATACTCTCTATAGTAGAGTCTTGGCTCTCCCCCAAGGAACCAGACTCTGCTATCACACTGCCTGGATATAACCTATTCAGACAGGACTGACTCTCAAAAAGAGGTGGGACCTGTGTCCTATACATTATGGATCCCCCTTCAAGGTTACATACTTCCAGCACCCACCAGTGCCTGCAACAAATTCTGACTGTAAAACATCTGCAAGGACCCCATAACAGGATGCTGATGGTTCTCTCTGTCTACATCCCACCTAAAGTAACCATGGCTGGCACCAGTAACCTGACAGACCATGTGGGCACCCTGAGTCTAAACACAGAAATCGTGATACTGGGAGATTTCAATATCAACTGGCTCTCCCCCTCTGCTGCCTCAATTAAGGATGTCTTATCTGCGTTCCACTTCTTTCAAATGGTTGAGACAGCAGCCAGAGTTAACTACAAAACTGGGACCAGCATCCTCCTGGACTGGGTTCTTACCAATTGACCTGCCCACATCACCAATATTGCTGTTCTCCCTGATACACTGAGAGACCACTCCCCTGTCACCTGTACTTGGTCCTACAACCACTTCAAGCAACCTCCCAGAATGATTACAAACTGTGTTGTACCAAAAAGTCAACTTGCACTGCTAAAAGTGGAGCTTTAGAGCATCGACTGGACTGACCTCAATGAGGCCAGTGATGTACACACAGCTCTTGACCACTACATAAACACATTCAACACTGTCTGTGACAAGCATGCCCTGGTAAAGACAAGGAAAATAAAAGGGCATTGCAATCACTGGATCACTACAGACCTTCTGGATCAGCTCAATGCCCGAGATCTCCTCTGGCAGATTGTGAGAGTGCATGGTACCACCACTAACATCCAAAAACACAAACAAGCCCGAAATAAGTGCAAAAAAGCAATCCGACATGTCAAAAGCGCATTCTACAAGGAAGCCCTCTCTGGCTCCTGGAACAACAGCAAGTTGTTCTGGGATAATCTCAAAGACATAACTGGTAAAGAACTCAAAAATGCCCCATCAATGCTCATAGTTGACGGTGCACTATCCTTGGACCAACAGCGAATTGCCAAAGTACTTAATGATGCATTCACGGACCTCAGCAGTGTACTACCAACAGACTACTTTAATCCCTTAATCCTGGCTGACCCTAACACAGTCGAGCAACTACCCTCCAACAGACTGCTCTCCCATTTCAAGGTAATCTCTGAATCTGAAGAAATAAAGTACCTCGTGTGAGCTCTGGGAAAATCAAGACACAGTGGAAATACCCTGGACCTTAAGTTCATCAGCATGGCACTGGAGGAAGTCCTCGGCCCTCTCACTAAGATTATCAACCTCTCTCTCTATCTCTGCCACTTGAAGTTCCTTCTGTGATATAAATCAGCATCAGTAACCCCTGGGTACAAAGGAGGTGATCAGACTCTGCGCAATAACTACAGACCTATCTCCATACCCCCCCAAAGCTCTAGAGCAGAATGTAGCAGATCAGCTTGTTGAGTATCTGCACCAGTACTAACTCCTCTGTCCTGATCAACATGGCTTTCAGCCAGGTCACAGTATCATCACAGCATTACTGGAATTCACAGGTTACAACCACCACACCCTAGATCAAGGCCTTCTGGTAGAAGCAACATTTATTGTCCTATCAAAAGCCTTTGATATGGTGCACCATGAGCTCCCTCTGGATCAGTTGTCTGCTATTGGCCTCTCTCCAGAATTCATTTCATGGTTCAACAGCTACCTTCACAACCGATCAAAAAATGTCAGGCTAGGAGACACCATCTCAGTTACCAGACCTGTCCACTCCAAGGTCCCACAGGGGTCAATTCTGGAGCCCCTACTATTTAGTCTTTTCCTAAATCAACTGCCGGCCTACTGTCTGACCTGGATGCTCCTTTACACAGATGTTGCGAATATCTTCACCAGAACCCCCATCCAGGAAAACTAACAGCAGAACTCCAAAGGGGATTCTCATCCACAGATAAATGGTTTAAGGAGCATAAACTAACCACGAACTGTAAAAAAAAACAAAGACAATGGTGTACTTCAGCACCCAGAGTAAGTTCAAAGCATTACCCCTTGTGATCAGAAATGAAAGTGGTGACACCCTGAAGCATTTCCAGCTTTTCAGATACCTGGGTATTACAATAGACTCCATTCTACCTTATGTCCAACACATTGATAACACTGCAAAGGCTATCAATACAAGAATAGGGATTCTTCACTGCAACAAGCACTGCTTAACCTATGAGGCATTGAATCTTGCCATCAACAGTTCAATAGACTCCCTTGTTGATTATGGACTGGCTATCTATGGATCGGCAACCAACATCGCCCTACAACACATTTTCATTGTGCTTAATAAGGCATGTTGCCTTCTTACAGATGCTGCAACACCCATGCACACCTGACCTCTACTGACAGGCCAGTTGGTTCCAACTAAAGGAAAGAATAAGATGCCAATTTTGCCTCCTTGCCAAGAAATGCTCTCTCAGTCTGCTACCGGCAGGGATCCTGAAACTCCTAACCATGCACTCAAGCTCCCATTTCACAAGGAACTCCACCACCCAGATCTACAAAATTTCTAGACTCTGCAACGCCTTGGCACAATGCGCATATTGCTACCATGTTCCTCACTGGACCAGTGTCTTACCACCTTACATTTCCTGTGCTGCAACTATTGGTGTTTTCAGATACAAACTATGACAGCACCTTATCTCAACCAGCAGCTGTGGCTGTCTCCACTAACACTTCTCCTATGCCTCAAGGGCACTCTAGCACTCTTATCTCACATCTAACCAACTTGTCTGACATGACCTATCCTTAGCACTTCAGGTCACCACCCTACCTCACAACCTTTGCCACCTCTACCCCACCCATTCTGTATGTTCCCCCCACTCTCTACCCACCCTCTAGCACTGTTACCACTATCCTCCTACTATCATCTTCTCTCATGCAACCCAGTAGGGTGCCCTAACTTTGACTCAGACAAATTACTTGCTACCTAAGATCCTAAATTTGGTGTGTTTATTATAGGAACTCTGTCTAAAACATGTACTACTGTTTTGATGTACCTTTGTAACTGATGTGGAACCCATAAATGAGCAACCACTCATGGGTGTAATCCAAGAACTCAATAAATAAAAAATAAATAAATAAAATGTGGATTTCTGAGCTGAAAGGAAAGTGGCCCTTTGAGCAATGGCTATCTGTAGTCTTTGCTCCTATTCATCGTAAGGTCTACCTGGTTGTGGGCTGCCCATTGACATCTCTGATAAGAATGACCTACTTCATGACAGAGATTACATTTGTGTTCATTAACACAGTAGCCACTGGTGTGGCCCAATTCCTGACAAAAATTGCACTTAAGCTGGTTACAAATGCTACTCAGGTGACATGTTGTCCCACATTTATAGCTCACTTTGGGTTGTCCTGAATAGGACATCCCTGTCATGCCTTTGAAGAAAAAAAATTGGGTAAATGCACAAATCCTGTATCAGTCTCTTATCATCACTTTTGCTTTCCATCCCCCCTTCCAGATGTGTTCCGTATCTATGATTACTTCAGGTTGGCCAAGTACTGTCCACCTTTATTTTGAGCAGTATGTGAGATCTGTAATGTTAGCTCCTTCATTCCTGAACAAAACTGTAATAGTTTTGTATGCTGGTCTGGTTAAAGGGATAGCTTTGAAGTGGGTTCATAGATGGATATGTTTAAAGTTATTTGGATTTTGCCCCAAAGCACTGTAAACCTGAATTTACTTTAAAGCTTATTTCAAAATGTGTCTCCCCAGAGAAATGAATCAATGCATGTACCTCGTTTGTACAAAAATGCATTGAATCTTTTGAAAGGGTTTTGGCAATGGAAACACAGTCAATAAATATACTGATTCCAACTTTGTATAAAAGCCTTACTGCATTATGACATTTTGCAGGGTAAGTAGGGCTGTGGAATAGGGAAGCGTAAGGATGGAGATTTGTCTTGTTGATAGTATTTAAAAGTGCAGCTGTAACTATTGGTGCATGCTTTTGGGGGTGAGGATTAGTTAAAGTATTAACTGTTGCTTTATCTGAGGGTTCAGTACTTGTAATATCAATTTCTTTATTGATAGGGGAGGGCGGAATTTCCAAGGACTCACCTATATTTAAAGAAGGATTTGGGGTTAATAACAGCTCTTTTGGTAAAGATAAAGGGGAAATCTGGAGGTTCTGTGTTGTAGACTCACTTTGTTGAGATGCTTGAGCTTGAGATCATGAGGTTTGAATTGTGGTTTAGGGAATAATGAAGCCCGAGTAATTGTGAGATGAACATTGCATGCTCTATGTCATCGATGCTTTAGGTATTTGTACTGCAGTGGGACCCAACACCCAAGATCCATCATTAGGGTTTTCCCAACCTGCTGCTTATAAAGCTTCATCTACTGTCCATCCTTGTTGATCTGAAGTTGCAGAGATGGTTTCCAAGGGGCATCTTAGGTCGAGGGTAGAAACATAGAAACATAGAATTTGACGGCAGATAAGGACCGCTTGGCCCACCCAGTCTGCCCATTTCCCTACCTGATGGATAAGCTGCAGGTCCTAGTTAACCAGTAGCCTACTTCTTCCTACCCCCACCCTCTAGAATTGCCTTATGACTGTCCCATGCATGCTTGGATTCCACCACTGTTTTTGACTCCACAACCTCCTCTGGAAGGCCGTTCCATACATCCACAACCCTCTCTGTGAAAAAATACTTCCTTAAATTACCTCTGAGCCACCTTCTATCTTCAAATTGTGCCCCTTGTTCTTACCTCTTTTTTTGAAAGATGCTACCCTCTTGGACGTTGTTGATTCCCTTGAGGTACTTGAAAGTTTTTATCATGTCTCCCCTCTCCCTCCTTTCCTCGAGGCTATACATATTAAGCTCCTTAAGTCTCTCTTCATATGTCTTCCGGTGCAGACCCTGCACCATTTTAGTTGCCCTCCTCTGGACAGCTTCCATCCTGTCTATGTCTTTGCGGAGATTGGGTCTCCAGAACTGCATGCAGTACTCCAGATGGGGTCTCACTAGCTGTCTGTACAGAGGAATAATAACTTCCTGTTTTCTACTGGTGATGCCTCTTCCTATGCATCCCAGTATTCCCCAGCCCTCCTTGCTGCCCTCTCACATTGCTTTCCCACCTTTAGGTCATCTGATATGACTACCCCCAGGTCCCTTTCCATTTTTGTTGTTGTTAGTATCTCACCCCCCATTGTGTACTCTTCCCCTGGGTTTTTGTTTCCCAGGTGCATTACCTTGCACTTCTTAGCATTGAATCTAAGCTGCCATACATTTGACCATTCCTCTAACCTTGCCAAGTCCTTCTCATCCTTTCCACTCCACCTTGTGCATCAACTCTGTTGCAGATCTTTGTGTCATCTGCAAAGAGACATACTTTTCCTTCCAGTCCCTCTGCAAGTGTAACATAAAGACATTGAAGAGGACGATCTAATACTGAACCTACGGTACCTACTAACCCCCTTTTTCAGAGTGGACTCCATTTACTATTACTCTCTGTGTCCTATTCTCCAGCCAATTCTTTACCCAGGCTGTCATCTTGGGACCCACTCCCAGGCTGGCTAACTTGTATATTAATCTTTTGTGTGGGACTGTGTCAAATGCCTTGCTAAAGTCTAGGTAGGCCATGTCCACAGCCCCTCCCTGATCAACTACTTTGGTCACCCAGTCAAAGAAATCTATCAAATTTGTCTGGCATGACCTTCCTGCTGTGAATCCATGCTGCCTTGGGTCCTGTGCCCCTATGGCCTCTAGATACTCAACAATTCTTTCCTTCAGAAGTGATTCCATCATTTTCCTTACCACTGAGGTTAAACTAACAGGTCTGTAGTTTCCTGCTTCTGCCTTGCTCCCACTTTTGTGAAGGGGAATTACATCTGCCCTCCTCCAGTCCTCGGGTACCACCCCATCCTCCCATGATTTGTTAAAGAGGGTAGTCAGTGGTGTCACTAGTTCTACCCTTAGTTCTTTTAGAATTCTGGGATGAATCCCATCAGGCCCCATTGCTTTGTCCACCTTCAGTTTTAAGAGTTCTTTCAGAACCCTTTCTTCTGTAAATGGGCTGGTATCATTCTGTATCCAGAGTGTTTCTACTGTTTGTTTAGGTACTTCCCTCTTCCTTTGTAAATACTGAGCAAAATATTTGTTTAGTATCTCTGCCTTTCACAGTCACCCTCTGCCCACCCTCCCTCCCTTTGTTAAGCCTCACTATCCCTCCCTTGGTCTTATTTCACTCCCTGATGTACCTATAAAGGTTTTATCCCCCTTCTTAACTGAGTTGGCTATCTTTTCCTCGGTTTGGGCCTTTGCTGTTCTGACTGCCTTCCCAGCTTCCTTTGCATTAACTGATACAGTTCTCTGTCCTGTTCCTTCTGTGATTCCTTGTACTTCCTGAATGCTTTCTTTTCTCTTGAACCTTCACTGCCACTTCCTTTGAGAACCATAGTGGTTTCTTACCTCGTTTCATTTTGTTTATTTGCTTTACACAAAGGCTTTTACCTCTGTGATGGCAGTTTTTATTATTCCCATTGTTCTTCCACCCTCCTTCCTGCCCATTTGCTAGTGCATTCCTTAGGCACTCGCCCATTTTGACAAAGTCAGCCCTCCTAAAATCCAGTACCTTTGTCTTTGTATAGCTTGACTCTATTGCTGTGTTTATTGTGAACTATATACTGTTCGATGGTCGCTAGTTCCCAGATGGCTACCCACTTCTACATCTGTGATCCTCTCCTCATCTCCATTTGAGAGAACCAGGTCTAAGATTGTTCCTCTCAAGTGGGCTACAATACTAGTTGTCTAAGGCATGCCCCCTGTAGGGCATCTAGAATAACCCTACTCTTAGAAGTGGCTGCTGCAACTGCACTCCAGTTAACATCTGGCATATTCAGATCACCCATCAGCAATATCTCCTTTTTCTGCCATACTAAGTATACTTTCTATCATTTCCTTGTCCATTTCCTCCCCTGAGAAGTCTGTATCTAACCCTGTGTGGATTGTGGTGCCATTGCCGGTCTCCAAATTTACCCACAGTGCTTCTTCTCCTCCCTGTTTACCCTTTTGTTCTGTTGCTTTGATTCCTTCCCTTATGTAAGAGCTACTCTTCCTCCTCCTCCTCCTCCTCCTCCTCTTTTACCCTCCCTGTCCCTCCTGTAGATAGTGTATCCTGGTATGTTTACATCCCAGTCATGGTTTTGTGTGTACCATGTTTCTGTGACTGCCATGATATCCAGATGTTCCTCCTCCATCAAGGCCACTAATTCAGGAAGCTTGTTACTCAGACTACGGGCATTGGTACTCATTGCTCTCCATTTTTTGATGGCTTTACTTTCTGTTGCAGCATCCCCCACTGACCTTTCTACCTCGGTCTTTTTCCCATTTAGTACCCTGTTTTGTAAGGAGAGGCTGGGATTTTTCTGCTGCTTATCAGTGCCTCCCCCCTTGACTAGTTTAAAAGCTTGCCAATGAAGCATTTAAACCGATTGCTCAAAAGACTTGTTCCCTTCCTGGACAGATGCAGACCATCCTGCCAGTATAGGCTGGTGTCCCTCCAGGTGGAACCCCAGTCCCCAATGAAGCCAAACCCCTGTGCTCCACACCATTTTTTCAACCACTCATTAAACTGCATGATGCAAAGTACCCTTGCCTCACTCATGCCATTTACAGGCAACACCTCTGAGAAGGATACTGTGTGTGCTACTTGTCTTAGGCCTCTCCCCAGTTCTAAAAAGTCCTTCTGCACTGCTCTAAGCTTATGTTGAGCCAAGTCATTTGTCCCTAGGTGGACAATGACATCCAGCTCAGACTCCCGTGCAGCTGTTCTCATGATCCTGAGGATGCACTTCCTGCCCCTACAAGCCATGGCACCAGCCAGGCACTTTACTTCAGTTTTCCCTGCTCCCCCCAGTTCTATCCCCCTAATAATTGAGTCCCCCACCAGGAGCTGCTTCCTTTCCTTGTGGCATCCTCTGCCTCCTTCCTGTGGGGCTCCCTTGTGACAGGTGTCCTCAGCCTCCTTAATCTCCTCCGTGGGTGCATCCATAGGGGAGCTGTGCTCCCCAGAATGAGTGTATGGATTGTGGAGTGGAACAACTGACTGGGTGTGCCTCTGTTCCACCCTCCTCACTCTCCCTGAGCCCACAGTGGTCCAACTGCTGTGCTCTTTGCAACCTCTGAGGTAGTGGTGGTGGCTCTGGTGCTCCCTGGATGGGGGTCCTTCCTACCATCCAGTCTGGCCTGGGGAAGGTTTTCTTACTGCTGTCCAGTGCGGCCTGAAGACGGGCAACTTCCTCCCTCAGGGCAGAGTTGTCTGCAAATGAGGCAGCATCTCAGCCTCCAGAAAGACTCCGGAAGACTGCTGCCCCACAGCCATTACATTGCTACTCCCCACATGACTATGTACTTTTTTTTTGTGTGTGTGTGCTTGTGTGAGTGATTGGTTTGTTATATAGAAATATATATATATATTATGCAATGTGTATGTCCGTATATTTTTCAGTGCTGTGTGCTAGAGAGGATATGACATTGATATGCACCTTGCACTCTTGAGGAAATGATGTCAGAACCCCAGGTATAAAGGAACTATTTCCAGGGGTGGGGCCTAAACTGTGCCCTCACAAAACAATCAGCTAAGAGCTCTGACCCACCGCTGCGATGAGTGCCTTCCTGTCTGCAAGATACTATACACAACAATTTGACAGAGAAAATCCCCTGCTAATCAAACAGAGAAAAATCCAGACATTCAAGTCAGACACAGGTAAACCTCCCTAGCCCCAAAACAGCCTGGTGGTTTGTGCTCTGAAAGCAGTCAGCCCCAAAATAAGTGAGCTGTGCTTTGAACTCTTCCTGCACTGAAAATCTTAAGAATTGTAACAAGACTATCTTTTCCTGATAATTGTAAATTCCTTATTTCACCTTTCAGTTAGAAGCAGCCTCCACCTGCAGTATATCTGCTACAAAGCAAAGACAATTGAAAGGTTCCCCTCCCTCTGTTGTGAGCACAACTCGCACCCATATGTGCCATTCCAGGCACCACCTCTAAGTTTAATCAATTAATCAATCAATCAAATCTTTATTTTGTCATTTTTGAGGTGGACCTGGACGGTTCATAAAAAACATCAACATGATACAAGGAATTACAATGGTAGATACGATAAGTACAGTGAAAGGTAACATAAAATATACAAAGAGATGCAATGGCAAACAGCATACTAATATATACAATATATACAAGGCAAGTGTGTCCAAGAGCATTTAGCTACTATATTATAGACTATACAGAAGGGACACATTACAAGAATATTTGGAGTACTATGTAAAAACTAACACACAGTTTACACATTGTGTATACAATAACAACTCTAACATAATGAATGATGTAAAGAAGGGAGAAGTTAAGAAGGCTATAGATGTGGAAAGCCAGGTAACTGGGGCAACAGGTTATATCCAACAGACAAAGGAAAGCCTGGCACAGAAATTAGGGAAGGAATCAGGTTTTCACTTTTTGATAAAGGTGAAGGAAACTACAGGGAAGACAGGGTCAATACATAAGGGTCATTACATAAGGGTCATTGGCAAAAGCAGTTGCAGTTCTTTGTAAAAGGCTGTAAGCACAATTTTTTGAAGAGGAACTGTAACACTGGGGATACTAACTGAAGTGTTTTTTGTGCAATATGTTCCAGAGGGCAGGGAGGGCATAGCTTATGGCTGCTCTGCTAAAATGCATTCTGGTTTTAGGGATCAAGAGGGAGATATAGGAGAGGGTTCTTAAAGGTAAATGCCCGGAGCGCAGACAGGGAGGCAATCCTTGATGTACAGTGGCAATTTATTAATAATGGCTCTGTAAGTCCAGAGCAGTGCATTTTTTTTGTCTCCTAAGGGTGAGTGAACACCATCCTATGGTAGAGTAGAGAGTACAGTGTTGTGTAAAGTAAGTGGTTTCTGAGACAAACCTAATAAGCTGATGATATAGGGAGTCAAGTTTGGAAACGGTTGCACATAAACTATGTCTGTATAAGAAGTCAGCATAGTCTAGAAGAGGCATAAATACAGTTTGAACCAGTCTTCTTTTCCCCTCCTATGTTTGAAAATGCCTGATTCTAAAGAAGATCCCAAGCTTCTGTGTCAGTTTTTTTGAGACTTCTTCTATGTGGGTTTTGAATGTTAGTTTACTGTCAAAGTAAACCCCCAAATATTTAAAGGAGTCCACATAATCCAATGGCTCACCAAGCAGGGTAAGGATTTGAGGGGCCATCCCAGCAGTGCAGGATTTGGAGGCATTTGCTGATGGGGTGAAAACCATGATCTTCATTTTCTTAGCATTTAAGAGTAGCTTAGAGTGCAAAAGATTTTTCTGCAGGTGATTAAATTCCATTTGGAGGTTGTTGCAAGCATTTACCAAGGTGGTCATGGACACATATAACACAGTGTCATCAGCAAATAGATGAATGTTTGCTGGCTTGACTCTGGAGTTTAAGTTGTTTATGTAAATGGCAAATAAAAGAGGACCAAGAATGGACCCTTGGAGTACACCTCTTGGAAGAGTTTTCAAGGGGGAGAGGTCACCCCCTGCCTTGATCTACTGATAGCGGTCAGTAAGGTAGTTAGAAAACCATTTGTGGGTCAGATTGCTGACATCAATGTCCCACAGACTGGACAACAGTAGGGTGTGATCCACGGTATCAAAGGCCTTGCTAAGGACAAGAAACAGGACACCTACATAGTTTCTGGTGTCCAAGGCATTCAGCCAGTCATTTGTGAGCTTAACAAGCACTGAGATGGTGCTGTGAGGGGGCTGAAAGCTAGATTGGGCAGAATTTAGCAGGTCAGAGTCCTCTAGGTAATGCCTAAGCTGGGAATTTTTTAGAGCACACTCAATTGACATTGGAGAACTCAGTTCTGAGGAGGAGTGAACAGACCAACCTATATCAGGGCTTTCAAACTGGCAACCAGGGAAGCCGGAGGAAAGACAGAAGAAGAGGCAGAGGAGGAAGATATGGAGGGGGAAGAAGAAGAGGTAGACTAGTGGCAAGACTATCAGGTACAGTAGGACTATCCCCAGTATGTATATTCTTACCCCCACCCCCGACAGAATCAACAGCAGCCATACCATCAGAACCATCAGCCGCAACAAGTACTTTACAACAGCAGCAACAACAGCAACAATATCCAATGGATTGACACCCCCCCCAAATAACATCAGAGGTATTAACAAAGGTAATAAACATATCAGAGAGGTCACTATCTGCTGCAGAGATTGCCCTGCTGAATAAAGGCTTATCTTTTTCTCCTACCTGCAGTGTCAACAGATTTGAGACTTTCCTGGACTTACAAAAGTTGTACCAAAATCTTAGCTTAAAATCTTTTTTTACTAAGCAGAATATGTGACATAATACTGATGTGGATCTAAATCCCCGTTATAATGATGGCCCCTCTGATTACAGTAGTACTGTTACTGTGGGTGTTAAAAATTTTAAAGGTAGATCCACCTTTGTGCCCCCCTCCCTCTGCTACTATTTTAACACTTCAGGAGGTCTGTGAAAAAGAACTTGAAAATCTGTTTGACAACTTACTTAAGAGTAGTTATAGCAACATGACAAATGAAGAAAAATCGGCATTAGAAAGTCTTAAAAATGACAAAATGATTGTGATAAAGCCCGCCAACAAGGGTGGGACCTGGTCATACAAAATGTGGAAGACTACACTAAAGAAGTGACCAGGCAGCTGACAAGCAGTGAGTTCTACAAGAAATTGGATTCTGATCCAACCTCTCTGTTTAAATCTCATATATATATATATATATATATATATATAAAAGATTTCTTGACAGTTAATCATCCTATTAGAGCTACCATGTACACCTTACCCAACGTGCATAAAGAATCCCCCCCCCCCAAGTAGACCTATAGTGAGTGGAGTGGGCTTACTGACTGAGCCTCTATCACGGTTTGTTGATTTTCACCTTAGACCATTAGGGACACAGGGGATATTATACAAACACTGGATGACGTAGAGATACTGAGGGTCTGTTATTTCACCACTGTGGATATAGAGTCCCTATATACAAATATTCCACAAGATGAGGCTTTAGACAGTGTAGCCCACTTTTTTAACACACATGAGAAACATATCAATCGAAATCATTATTTAGCCAGGTGAACACCATTGAGCAAGCTCATTTTCAAGAAGGACCTGGGTGAGATATATGAACAATACATAAAGAGGAATGCCAACTTAGAGTCATTACATAGAATAGGGATTACACACAAGAGGTTAATAACAGCACTGGAGTACATTTATAAAATAAGACAGAAAGCTAAATACCATGTGCTACAGAACTTGTGCTACAAAAGACACAGAGTAAACCTATACAACCATATATACAGAGTTTTCATGTAGCAGGCTTGGATTCAAGTATTGAGTACATAGTGCAAGGAGCGGCATGGGTAAGGAAGAGGGAGGAGCTCGGGAACAAGAGCATAAGTGCAGGGGTGCCTGAGGGGCTTTAGAGCACCAGGGGCAGGTGGCAATGGTTATAAAGCTAGGTACAATACACCAGGAACAGGGGCTGAGGGTGACATGCCAGGAAGTGTAATATTAGTTGATACCAGTATGACTCAGATAGGGAGACTCCAACTTAGATTGGGTGGAACTATCAGGTGGATTACAAATAGACACAGACATACTGAGTAGTGGGGCAGTAGTAACAGTAATGGAATGCTCCTCACAGGGCTAGAAACTGAATTGGGGGGGGCACTTGGAGGCTGTGACATCAGGGGAGGCAGTTACAGGATTCCTTGAATAAATCAGAATATAGTGCTTTGAAGACTGATAGTTTGATTGGGAATGCCAGTCATAAGGTTTTTTATAGATTGTTCCATAGTGCGGGTAGAGTGTGATTAATGGCAGATCTACCAAAGTGTGACTTGAACTTAGGTACTGCAAGCGAGATATAAGTAGAACTCCGAAAGGGCATACTTACCTAGTGCATTTAGAATAAGACAGTCTGAGACATATTGGGGCAGTAATTCAGTAATAGCCCTGTAGGTTCAGAGGGCTGCATTTCTCTGTCTTCTGTACCCAAGGGAGGACCGACATACTGCAATGTAGAGGGAGCAGTGATGAGTAGAATAAGGAAGTCCAGTAATGAATTTCAGAGTTCTATGGTATAGCGTGTCAAGTTTTGCCAGAGCAATGGCAGTGCTTTAGCTATAAAGAAAGTCTGAATAATCCAATAAGGTGAGGAAAGTGGTTTGGGCCAGTCTCATTTTTGCCTCCAATGTTAGTAGGTTTTTGATCCTGTAAAAGATGCCAAGCCTCTGTCTCAGCATCTTTATCAGCTAATAAGTGTGATCATTGAAGGAAAGCTTTTGGTCTATCCAGACCCCCAGGTATTTGAATTTTGTGACATAGTCTAGTGGTTTGCTGAGGAGAGTATGAATCTGAGGTAAGTTACCTTGCATTGCAAGGTTATTAACATTTGAAAAGGGAGAAAAAATCATCACCTTTGTTTTCTTTGCATTCAAGAACAGTTTCTGTTGCAGGAGTTGTCATTGTAGCAGGTTAAATTCATGCTGCAGATCCCTGCAAGTTGCTTCCAGGAAGGATCTTTCAATGTAAAGTACCATAGAATAGGCAAAAGGTGAATGTTAGCAGATCTGACATCAATGCTGATTCTGTTTATATATATATATTTGCAAAGAGCAATGGACCCAGTATCAAGCCTTGTGGTATACCCCCTCAGAAGAGGTTTCAGAATGAGAGATCCTCTTCCAGCTTAATCTACTGTTGCCATCCTGTAAGATAGTTTGAGAACCATCTTAGGTATAGGGAGTCCAAGCCGATGTTTTGGAGGGAGATAAGGAGTAGATCATGGTCAACATATCAAACACCTTGCTTAAATCCAGAAATACAGTGCAGACAAAGTTCTTAGTATCCAGGGCACACTGTCAGTCATTGGTCACTTTTGCAAGGGCTGGCATAGTACTATGATGTGGACTAGAACCCAACTGTAGATGGTTTAACAGGTTAGCAATATCAAGGTAGTTCCTAAGCTGTATACACACTATTTTCTCCAATAATTTGGATAGATTGGGGAGTAAGGAGATTGGCCTATAGTTGTTCAGGTCACAGGGGTCTCCAGACTTGAAGAGAGGGATTACGTGGGTGGTTTTCCAGAGGGGGGAGTAACGCCTTGTGAAAGGGAGAGGTTAAAGAGATGCGTGATAGGCACTGCCAGTATACAATTACACAGCTTCAAGGAAAAGGGGTCTAAGAGGTCAGCCCCAGCACCCTTCCTGGTGTACAGATGTAGGAGAAGATCCTTAACTTCCTTTAGAGTGGTAGGCTGGAGGGAGAATGCCATGCTTGTGACTGGAGATTATGCGTCCAGTAAGTCAAATTGTGAGTGGATGGTATTGGCAGGAGAGTTATCGAATGCAAGTCCTGTGGTTGTGAAATGGTTATTAAAAAAGTCGAGGATGGAGGATTTGTCAGACACCACAGAAACACCAGTAGTGATATCTGAGGGCAGGGTGTTCGGAGCAGCATGCCCTTCAATATCCTTGATAGTTTTCCAGAACTTGGCTGAAGAATTGGTGGAATAGTCCAATTCTTTACAGAAATAGCTAACCTTGGCCTCTCTAACCAACCTAGCACAATGGTTTCTAGCTTTTCTAAACAAGTCCCAATCCACAGAGAGTTCTCTGAGCTTTTTCCAAAGCCAGCCTCTATGCAGTAGAGAGGCCTTTAACTGCACCATAAACCATGGACATGATTTTTTCTTAGAGTGGAATTTGACCAGGGGCACATTTCTATCCTGTGCCCTAGCACAGTCTCCTGAAAGATATCGTAAGCTGCAAGCACTGAATTTGTCAGATAGAAGTCTTGCCATCTCAAGGAGTCATGCTGGTCAGAGAGGAATGCACCAATATCCAGGTTATGTCATTTCCTCCTGAGAGAGAATGTGGAAGAGGACAGTATGGATCTTACACACGCTATGAAGCAGTTGTCACTAAGGTCAGCAAAAAACACTCCAACATGGGAAAACAGATGTGGTTTGTTTACTAAAATAAGATCTAGTAGGGAACTATTGTTTGTGTCTTTCTTACTAGGATGTGTTGCCTCTGAGATGAGTTGTGAAAGTCCAAAGGAGTCACAAATGATTTTGAGAGGTAAGGAGACATTGGATGATCAGTTCAAATTAAGGTCTCCTAATATAATAATCTCCAACTGCAAGGATCCCAGCAAACTAGTTAGATTATCTAACTACTGTAGACCCACAGAGGGGGGCCTGTAGCATCCTAGGATGCAAAATGAGATAGAAGAGGAGAGTTTGACTTTGAGAGTGAGGCTTTCAAATTCCTTGGGGACCAAGGTTGACTCTATGACAGAGGCAGACATTTTATCCTTCACATAGATGGCAACATCTCCTCTTCTGGAAGGCATATCAGTTCTGAATAAGGATTATGATGGAATATTCACCTCCCGATCAGAAATACCTGGTTGGAGCCAAGACTCTGTGACCACTAGTACATCTGGCAAGGTATGGTTAGTCTAGGCTTGTATTGATGCAGACTTTTTTAGGAGACTACACGCATTAATGCGCATGAAGCTCAAGCCTTTGATATTGGGGGGTCTAATAAATCCTTGCAGACAAGTTGTAAGATAGAAAATAAAACCAGAGAGGAGCTATTTAATGATAAAAGAAATAAGGAAAAGCAGGATAGAGTAGTATTAACAGTTAAATATAATCATAAAATGTCAGATGTTAGGAACATAATAAATAAACATTGGCATTTGGTGGCCTTAGATAACTCTAAAAATAAATCTTTACAACAGAAACCTATTATAGTAGCTAAAAAAGTAAGTAACGTTAAAGATAAGTTGGTACATTCACAATTTAAAACTATGGAAATGAAGGGCACTCAGTTGTTATTAGGCTCTTTACAACCAGGCATGATGAGATGTGGAAAATGCACAGTATGTAATAACACCAGCAAGAAATGTATTTTTAAACACCCACACATTAATGAAGAATTTGTGATAAAGGAACATATAGACTGTAATACAGAAGGGGTTGTATATGTTATATAATGCCCTTGTGACAGACCATATGTTGGTCAAACAAAGAGAGCTCTCAAAATAAGAATACTTGAACACAAGAATGATATTAGGAATAAAGATGAACAATCACCTGTAGCCTTACATTTCAATCAGGCAGGACACACAGGAGCCTCTTTGAGGTTCTGGGGGGTTGAAGTTGTTAAATCCCCACTAAGGGGTGGTAATTATATAAAACTACTGGAAAAGACAGAGATGAAATGGATATTTTATTAAAAACATTAGGACCTACAATGGGCGTGAATCTGGCAGGCATGTTTTTAAATAAATATGGGGAGACAAATTAATTCCTTTTAGTAGGGAACATGGGGTGCCTTGTAGTTTTGAATAAATAAAAACATAACATAATAACTAGAACATAATAATATTCTTATGTGGTTACATCATTTACGGTACAATTGTATGTATTTTTATTGGAATTATACCCATGTTAAACTGTGAATTTTGAAGTGATGTTGGAATATTTGAATGGTATTGTTACTATATGTTAGCAGGTTAGCTCAGTCACCTTTGATATGGTATTGAAATAATAATAATAGTTCATCATTTTGAAAAAAGCTGACCATAGTTTGATTTTGCTGAAATTGAGCCACTTGGACTACCGCTTTTTTCACCCTTTTTAAGGAATGAGTGTATAGTTACTAAGCAACACTTTCACATCATGAGAGTTACATGGAGTAATATGTCACTCCCACAGGAGATCCAAGCGAGCTCAAGAGGAAGCAGCATTCCGAGGGAACTATCTGAGCATTCGGGAAACGCCATTACGGCTTACAAACATTCAGTGTTTTAGTCATTTAAAAAAGTGATTAAGATTTGAGTTGTAGAGAAGGATTTAAATATTGGCTTCTGAGACTCGAGAAGGTAAACTTGTTGGATTGTATTAAAAACATTGACAGAACAGGTTTACAGCCTTTCAAGTAAATGAGTATGTTTGTTTTGTAGGGCCAGGTTGTTGTGTGGTTCTAACCACTTGGTATGCCATATGGCAGTGATTCAGAGGCATAAGAATAATTAAAATATTTCCCAAGGTATGCATGACTATGGGGGGGGGGTGGGTTCAAGTTTTAATACTGATGTTAACAGTAGCAATATTATCTAGGTCAGCATTTTTTCTGTGCACGGAAGGATAAACTTACAGTATATCTAGCATTTATTTTTACTAGGATAGAAAGTTATTGACTGCTTGAATTTTGTGCACAATACATGAAGTAATTTGGTAGACAAAAAGTTTATGGTAATATCTAAAAATATTGTGCTTTGAGAATACTTTAAATTTGAGCATAATGAATTTGAATTAGTAATGTAAATAAAATATTTTTTCGGTTTTAAACTGATTGTAAAATACCCTGTGAACAAGCTCTTAGGAGCAAAACATAGGGGGTTGATATTGTATTAAAGAAGCAGAACTTCAACACACTTGTCAAGTGTTTCATTGATGTAGAAGAATGCTGTGAACTCCCTGCATTTACATTTTGTGATTTAAATATTGGGCACCTTCAAGGGAGTAACAGTTTAAACATTATCACCATTTCCCAAATTGCGCTTCTTATGTTTGCTTTTTGAATGTAACTTGAGCGTGGGTTACATTTTATTTGGATGTTGGTGTATAAAGATTATTGAAACAATTTATTAAGGGTATTTTCAGAATTCTAGGCTTAATAGTCAGATATAAATACAAGGAACATTTTATCTACCATTTTAAGTAGGTCTTTTAAAATGGAGGAAGGTTTAGTTGCATTACAAGATATTGGAAACAGTGTTCAAAATACTTTACACTTTATTACATATTCGGAAGATGAGAAAAAAACATTATTTCAAACCATGAGGGGAAGCAGAGACCTGACAACACAAATGAGGGAAACTCCAAGAAATTTAGTACAAAAAATAGAAAACTGCCAATTTAGAGGTACGAGACTAGAATGGCACGGGCTGACTCTTACACAGTATTTGAAGCATAAAAGAATTCCCAGAGTCCTTAGGATAGCAATAGAACCTAACATTGGTATAAACGCACATAAAGTATTTACAAAATGGGATGGTATTCGTAATAGGGCTAGTTGCTATTTTATGTATGCTTTGATAGAACCAATAATTGATGAAATGAATACTTCAGCAGAGGAAATACAAAGATATCAAGAACTTTTAAAATAACAATTAGAAATGGAAGCGTTTACACGTAACATAGAGGAAATTAAGAAGGAATTATTGGAATATGAAAATAAAACAACAAAAAATTTGAAAGTTTATTAGAGATACAAATGATTATAAAGAAAATAGGGTATATACATATAAACAACACAATATAAGGAGAATATCAGGTTACAATTCAGAGAGTGGTACTAAGAGTGATAACAGTTATACAAGGGATTCATATTCATGAACAGAAGACGAATATCAACACACAGGCGAATCGCAACAGCCCAGTACATCTACAGAAGATACAGCAGAACACAGATATGATCTAAGAAACACAAATACTAATAGATTTTTTCCAAGACAGCAGGTGGGTTTTCGAGGGGCCGGGAGAGGAGGGGACGAGGAGGAACAGGTGGAAAACCAATAAGAACATCGGATATGGACAGGGGTATAGCCAAAGAGACCCAGAAGTAATTCCAATTTTTAATTTAAGTAAAAGAAAATTATCTGAAATTGATGAACATGTTTTGGGTCTGGGATTATCTTTTGTCCCTTCTCAACCACTTAATCTATTTGAGTTGGAAGTTGATTTACAGTGTTTTTTCAGAAGTTTAAGATTAAAAAATCTATTTACGTCAGAAATTTCATTGAATAATGAAGAAAGACAGTTAAAACAAGCATTGAATATTACATCCAAATTCTTCCTTCCTCAAGACAGAAGTCATGGGATTGAAACTTTCTGTAATGTAGTTGAAAATGAAATCATGCAACTACAGTATATAAAGATAAGACATCCTTATGGCCCAAACAACCTAACTTAACAAGAGAACAGAGACAAGCTTTGAAAGATTTAAGTGAGGACAAAGAAATAGCAATCAAACAAGTGGACAAAGCAGGGGGAACAGTTATTCAGGATAGAGATAAGTATAGAAAAATGTGTTTGAAATTACTAGACAACAGGGCAAATTATTCATAGTTAATGGGTGATCCTACCACATTATTATAAGGGAAGTTGAGAGGAATGTTAGCAGAATTTGTGGATTTAAATTGGTTACAGGAATGGGAAATGAGACTTCTAATGAAGGAAAATCGGAGAATCCAACATTTTATGGCATCCCAAAGATGCACAAGGATTTATTAGACCCCCCCGGAAGACCGATTGTTTCAGGAATCGATTCCGGTTTTGACCCGGTTTCAAAATACATCAATTATTATTTACAACCACTAATTGAAAAAAATGCAACATATATGCAGGATTCAACAGATATTATGAAGCACATTGAATTTATTTCAGATAAGATAGATTTAAATAACATAATTTTGGCTACGTGGGATGAGGTGGATTTATATACCTCTATTCCCCATAGGGAAGGTATAAATATGGGAAAAATCTTACATAAAAGACCGATTGGAGTAGCACCTAAAACTGTAATGTTGCAGGAATTAGCCTTATTTGTTTTACAAAAGAATTATTTTGAATTTGATGGTGTATTTTACCAACAGGATAGAGGGACTGTGATGGGTAGCATGATGGCCCCAAGTTATGCAAATGCTTATATGATAAGTTTAGAAGATGAAATGATACATAGATACATAGATACATAGACAGTGTCGGCAGATAAGGGCCTATGGCCCACCCAGTCAGCCCATTTGAGCTTGTAAGTTCAGTTTGTTTTCCTAGAAGTCAGTTGTACCTTACCCCTGACCTCCAGAATTACTTTATGTCTATCCCATGCATTCTTAAATCCCGTGATTGTTTCAGCCCCCACCACTTCCTCTGGCAGGGTGTTCCACTTCTCCACCACCCATTCTGTGAAGAAATTCTTTCTCATGTTTCCTCTGAATCATCCTCTCTCCAACTTCATCCCATGCCCTCTAGTCCTGGAACATCTTTTGCACTTAAAAATAGTGTTTTCCTGCACCCTGTTCCTCCCTGTAAGATACTTGTATGTCTCTATCATATCCTCTCCCTCCTCTCCTCCAGGAGTACATGTTCAGTTCCTTCAACCTGTCTTCATGGGACTTGTGATGCAATCCATGCACCATCTTTGTTGCCCTCCTCTGAACCTTCTCTACCCTGTCTATGTCCTTATGTAGGTATGGTCTCCAGAACTGTACACTGTACTCCAGGTGGGGCCTCACTAGTGTCTTGTATAGCGGAATTATGACCTCCTTTTCCTGCTGATAATGCCCTGCCTATACATCCCAGCATCCTATTTGCTTTACCTGCTGCCTTGTCACACTGTTTCCTACCTTGAGGTCATCAGAGATGATAACCCCAAGATCCCTTTCCTGCTTGGTGCATGCTTATCCTCACCCCCAACTGATATATTGTGCCAGGGTTATTGTGCCCCATATGCATTATCTTGCACTTCTTTGCATTGAATTTCAGCTGCCAAACCCTGACCATTCTTCAAGTTTCTGCAGGTCACTTCTCATTCTGTCTACACCTCTGGTGTGTCTACTCTGTTACAGAGCTTTGTGTCATCAGCAAACAGTGAAATTCTGCCTTCTAGGTCCTGTGCCATGTCACTGATGAAGATGTTGAATAGGACCGGTCCCAGCACTGATCCCTGTGGTACCCCACTGGTCACTCTTCCCTCTGTGGAGTGACAGCCATTTACCACCACCCTCTGTGTCCTGCCACCCAGCCAGTTACCTACCCACCACACTACTGCCCTGCCCACACCCATATTCCCCAGTTTGTGTAATAGTCTTCTATGTGGCACAGTGTCAAAGGCCTTGCTGAAGTCCAGATAGGCCATGTCCACTGCCCTCCCCTGATTCACCTCCCTAGTCACCCAGTCAAAAAATTCAATGAGGTTGGTCTGACATGACCTCCTCCTGGTGAAACCATGATGCCTTGGGTCCTGTAGTCCATTGACAACCAGATGTTCCACCAATCTCTCCTTCAGTAGTGCTTCCATGATCTTTCCCACTACCAAGGTGAGGCTGACTGGTCTGTAGTTCCCTGCTTCCTCTTTGTTTCCACTTTTGTATAAGGGGACTACATCTGCTGTCCTCCAGTCTTTGGGTACCTCCCCTGTTTCCAGTGATCGGCTAAACAGGATAGCCAGAGGTTCAGCCACCACCTCTCTTAGTTCTTTAAGGACCCTGGGGTGCACCTCATCTGGCCCCATTGCTTTATCAACTCTTATTACTTCCAGTTCCTTCAGGACCCTTTCTCGTGTAAAGGGACTTGTGTCCATTTCTGCACCATTCTCACCCCTTGTACTCCCTTCAGACCCATTACCCTCCTCTTCCTCAGCAAAGACTGAGCAGAAATACCTGTTCAGTATGTCAGTTTTACTGTTGTCATCCTCCACGTGGTCCCCATCCTCCCTCTTCAGTCTCACTATCCCTCCCTTTGTCTTTCTTTTTTCACTTATGTACCTGTAAAAGGTTTTGTCCCCTCTACCCACTGATTTTGCAATGTGTTCTTCTGTCTGAGCTTTGGCTTCCCTTACTGACCTCCCTGCCTCCGTTTGCTTCTCCTGGTACTTCTCCCTATCCCCTTCTGCCTGTGTCTTTTTGTATTGCCTGAATGCAATCTTTTTGGCTTTCACTTTCTTTGCTACCTCTTTGGAAAACCATAATGGTCTCCTCTTCCTTTTCCTCTTGCTAACCTGCTTAATACATAATTCTGTTGTTCTTGTAATCCCCATTTTAAATACTGCCCACTGTTTCTCAACCCTGATTCCTGTCCCATTCCCTTAATGCCTTTTTCAAGTATCTCCCATTTTCCCAAAGTCTGCCCCCTAAAATCCAGGATACGTGTTTTTGTGTGGTTTGGTTCTGCTCTTTCTGTGATTTCAAACCACAATGACTGGTGGTCACTGTTTCCCAGGTGCTCCCCCACTGTTACCCCCATCACACTGTCCCTGTTTATGAGCACAAGGTCCAGTATTGTCTTCTGCTGAGTTGGTTCCATGACCAGTTGCTTGAGGAAGGCACCCTGAAGGGAGTCCAGGATAAATCTGCTCCTAGTTGATGCTGCTGCTGGGATGCTCCAGTCCACATCTGGAATATTGAAGTCTCCAACCAGTACTACCTCACCCTTGTCTGCCATCCTTTGGATGGCTAGCATCAGCTCCCTATCTGTTTCTTCCTCCTGGGCTGGTGGTCTATAGACCACACCTGTGCAGATGGCTGTCCCCATTTTCCTTTCCAGCTTAACCCACAGTATCTCTCCCCCATTTTGTTCCTCCTGGATCTCTGTGGCCCTTATGTCATTTTTCACATACAGTGCCACTCCTCCTCCCTTCCTCCCTGCTCTGTCTCTTCTGAATATGTTGTAGCCAGGTATGGCCATCTCCCAGTCGTGGTTATCATTACACCAGGTTTCAGTGATGGCCACAATGTCCAGGTCTGACTGCACCATGACAGCCTCCAGATCTTCCATCTTGTTGCTAAGGCTCCTGGCATTTGCACACATGGCTTTCCATGATTTGACCTCCTAGACTGTCTCACTGTTCTACTCCAGCCCTTCCTTGGTTGTCATTTATCCCTGGTTCTCCTTGCTGTCTGCCCATCTGCTGAATTTTGCCCCTTTTCTGCTTATCCACCTCTTGGGCACTAATCTCCATCTTTTGCACACTGCTTTGCATAGATAGCCACTCTTCTGGGTTCACTGGTTTCACTGCTAGCTGTGGGGGGTGAGCAAGTAGGTACCCTCCTTGCTGGCCTGCCAACCCCCTTTGCTAGGTTTAAATGCTTGTCAATGTAGCATTTAAACTTATCATTGAGTGCTTGGATTCCCCTCCAGGATGGATGCAGGCCGTCAGGCTTGAACAAACCTCCATCCCTCCAGGTGGGTCCCCAGTCACCAATGAATCCAAACCCTTCCTCACAGCACCAGTTCTTCAACCATGAGTTAAAGTTCCTGGTGCATGCACTCCTATGCTCTCCCTTGCCTCTCACAGGTAGTACTTCTGAGAAGGTAACAGAAGTAGAATGGTGTTTAATAAAGATAAAAAATATATATGTTGATAAAATTAAATTATGGAAAAGATTTATTGATGATATATTTTGTATCTGGGTCCGAACGGAAAAAGACTTATCAGAATTTAATGACATTTTTTATTTGTTTGATACCAATCTAGGATTTACTCTTATTATAGTATATCTAGTATTCCTTTATTGGATCTCTTAATTAAAGTACAAAATGGACAGTTTAGTACGTCCACTTATAGAAAAAACACTGATAGGAATATATTGCTTCATAGCAGAAGTTTTCATGAACCCAAATTAATAAATAGCATTCCATATGCACAATTGGTGAGAGTAAAAAGAAATTGTAAAGAAAGGGATGATCACCAAGAACAGAAAAAGGAGATGATTAATAGGTTTAAATTTAGGGGATATAAAACAACAGTTATGAAACAGTCAAGTTGTAAGATAGAAAATAAAACCAGAGAGGAGCTATTTAATGATAAAAGAAATAAGGAAAAGCAGGATAGAGTAGTATTAGCAGTTAAATATAATCATAAAATGTCAGATATTAGGAACATAATAAATAAACATTGGCATTTGGTGGCCTTAGACAACCCTAAAAACAAATCTTTACAACAGAAACCTATTATAGCAGCTACAAAAGTAAGTAACATTAAAGATAAGTTGGTACATTTACAATTTAAAAATATGAAAATTAAGGGCACTCAGTTGTTATTAGGCCCTTTACAACCAGGCATGATGAGATGTGGAAAATGTACAGTATGTAATAACACCAGCAAAAAAAGTATTTTTAAACATCATCACATTAATGAAGAATTTGTCATAAAGGAACATATAGACTGTAATGCAGAAGGGGTTGTATATGTTATACAATGCCCTTGTGACAGACTATATGTTGGTCAAACAAAGAGTGCTCTCAAAATAAGAATACTTGAACACAAGAATGATATTAGGAATAAAGGTGAACAATCACCTGTAGCCTTACATTTCAATCAGGCAGGACACACGGGAGCCTCTTTGAGGTTCTGGGGGGGGTAGAAGTGGTTAAACCCCCACTAAGGGGTGGTATATATATAAAACTACTGGAAAAGACAGAGATGAAATGGATATTTTTATCAAAAACATTATAACCTACAATAGGCATGAATCTGGAAAGTAATTGGCAGGCATATTTTTAAATAAATATGGGGAAAGAAATTAATTCCTTTTAGTAGGGAATATGGGGTGCCTTGTAGTTTTGAATAAAAAAAACATAACATAATAACTAGAACATAATCATATTCTTATATGGTTACATCATTTACAGTACAGTTGTATGTATTTTTATTGGAATTATACCCATGTTAAACTGTGAACTTTGAAGTGATGTTAGAATATTTGTATGTTATTGTTATTATATGTTAGCAGGTTAACTCAGTCTCCTTTGATATGGTATTGAAATAATAATAGTTCATCATGTTTAAAAAAGCTGACCATAGTTTGATTTTGCTGAAATAGAGCCGCTTGGACTACCGCATCTTTCCCCTTTTTCAGGGAATGAGTGTATAGTTGCTAAGCAACACTTTCGCATCACGAAAGTTACATGGAGTGATACGTCACTCCCGCGGGAAATCCAAGTGAGCTCAAGAGGAAGCAGCATTCCGAGGGAATTGTCTGAGCATTTGGGAAATGCCATTACAGCTTACAAACAGTCAATGTTTTAGTCGTTTAATAAGTGATTAAGATTTGAGTTGTAGAAAAGGATTTAAATGTTGGCTTCTGAGACTCGAGAAGGTAAAGTCATTGGATTGTATTAAAAACATTGACAGAATAGGTTTACAGCCTTTCAAGTAAACGAGTATGCTTGTTTTGTAGGGCCAGGTTGTTGTGTGGTTCTAATCACTTGGTACACCATACGGCAGTGATTCAGAGGCATAAGAACAATTAAAATATTTCCCAAGGTATGCATGGCTATGGGGGTGGGTCAAGTTTTAATACTGATGTTAACAGTAGCAATATTATCTAGGTCAGTGTTTTTTCTGTGCACTGAAGGATAAACTTATATCTTGCATTTATTTTTACTAGGACAGAAAGTTATCGACTGTTTGAATTGTGTGCACAATATATGAAGTAATTTGGTAGACAAAAAGTTTATGGTAATATCTAAAAATATTGTGCTTTGAGAATACTTTAAATCTGTGCATAATTAATTTTAATTATTAATGTAATAAAATAATTTTTCTGTTTTAAACCGATTGCAAAATACCCCGTGAACAAGATCTTAGGAGTGAAGCATGGGGGCAGATATTGTATTAAAGAAATGAAACTTCAACACACTTGTCAAGTGTTTCATTGACATAGAAAAATGACATGAAGTCCCTGCATTTACATTTTGTGATTTGAATATTGGGCACCTTCAAGGGAGTAACAGTTTAAACATTTTCACCATTTCCCAAATTGTGCTTGTTGTGATACTGTATGTGACCATGCTGAAGGGAGACTGGCGTGGAGTAACAGATGAATCTATGATGCATAACATAAGCAAGAATAATAAGTAGGAAAACTCCATTCTACTATATAACATAATTAAAAGCACAGGAAAAAACATTCTTGTATTTAAAATTAGAATCATCAGATAATAAAAATTGTCCCTTATAGACCAGCAAGACAACAGCTGCAGAGAAGATGGAGTGGCATTTTGGATCGGGTAACAAAGACACAGTAGCTACTATAAGATTAACACTGACAAGTGTTAGGCCCTATAACTGCATTCTGTATCTTTAAGGGGAGTTGCAATATTAGTGAGGGGGTGGATGAAGATTGCCTAGGGGTGGTACCACTGGGGGAGGAAGAGTAGTTAATAAAGGCTGGGGAGTGGGGGAAAAATTCAAGCTGGAAAGAGAACGTGAAACAGAAATGGGATTAATTGCAGGGCATACCTTACAACTGTAACACAAATGAAACCTGGTCTAATTAGAGGAGTGTTCACAAAAAGGTGTATCACTTTAAACTTAGTTTCTGATCCAGGGTAAAATACCACAGGACCTTAAAACAAAGAGAGCTGTAATACTTTAAAACCTAAAAACCTAAACTCTGAAAGATCCTGCACTTGAAACTACTCTTGCAGTGAAAAATTGCTGTAGACAGGCTTAGATTCACATTTAAATTAGGATTCACAGGACAATTTGGTGAAACTTAACCAGTACCGGAATCAGTAAATATTATTAGCTTAAAGTCCAAAAGGAACAGGAGCAGCAAATAATTAAAGAAGTGGAGCAGCCGATCAGCAGGCAGAGCCAATGGTTCCGGCCAATCGGTGTGGAGATACCAGACATTTCAGAAGCATACCTTCGGTCTGTTGATCAGTGGGCAGTACAGTGAGGAGGCAGCCTGCTGACAGTGGGGACCCACCTGGCTGCATGCAGCAGCAGAAATGCCCATGTCAGGTGCAAAGATAAGGGGACAAAGCAGAAACAGCAAGGGGTTTTATAGCTGTAGGAGAGGGAGTGTTTAGAGCGGGGGGAGGGAGTGTTATTCACCTCACAGCAGAAAATTAACAAGCTGGGGCTGTGGCACCAGTAGACGGACAAAGAGAACAAAAGGTAAATGAGTGGGGGAGAGTTAAGAAAGGAGTAGTGGCCTTGGCCGAGACACCTTACAACAGGAGGAAATTCCAACTGGAGGAATAGGGCACAAGGAGAAGGTGAGACAGAAATTGGATTAGTTGCAGGGCATAGCTTAGAGCTGTAACACAATGAAACTTGGTCTAAATAGAGGAATGTTGAAAAAATTCAAGCTGGAAGGATAAAGTGGAACAGAAATGGGATTAGTCACAGGGCATAACTTACAGCTGTAACACAAATGAAACCTGGTCTAAACAGAGGAGGGTTCACAAAAAGCTGTATCACTTTAAACTTAGTTTCTGATCCAGGATAAAATACCACAGGACCTTAAAACAAAGAGAGTTGTAATACTTTAAAACCTAAAAACCTGCACTTTAAAAGATCCTGCACTTGAAACTACCATTGCAGTGCAAAATTGCTACAGACAGGCTTAGATTCACATTTAAATTAGGATTCACAGGACAATCTGGTGAAACTTAACCAGTGCCAGAATCAATAAGTAACATTAGCTTAAAGTCCAAAAGGAATGGGAATAGCAAAGAATTAAAGAAATGGAGCAGCCAATCAGCAGGCAGAGCTGATTGTTCTGGCCAACTGGTCTGGAGAGGCCAGAAGTTTCAGCATCGTACCTTCTGTCTGGTGATCGGCAGGCAGTACAGCGAGGAAGCAGCTGGCAGACCTGCCAAGCTGCTTTCCATACAGAATTTTTGATTAAGTTATTGGAATTTGTTCTAAAATCAAATGTTTTCACCTTCCTGTTCAAATACTTTTTACAACAGAAAGGAACAGCTATGGGGATTACCTTTGCCCCTAGCCTTGCCAACCGGTACATGGGGAAATGGGAGAATGAATACATCAAGAATCCTGATACCAACTCTTTCTTCCAGTACATTGATATGTACAGGCACTTTATTGATGATATTTGTATTGTCTGGACAGGAATTCTTTGAAGACTTCGATCATTTTATAACATATTTGCATCACTCCAACCCCAACTTGCATTTTAAATATACTCCTAGCAGGTAGCAGGTAGAGTTTTTAGACTTATGTATCAGAAAGATAGATACAGAGAACATACAGACCAATATATATAGGAAACCTTGTGAGAGTAATATACTAATCCTGTCCTCAAGTTGTCATCCTCAACATATTGTGCAACACATAATGAATGGTCAGTTTTTGCATTTGCACAGAAACTGTATCACATTGGAGGATTTTGATAGATCAGCTTATGATCTCTTGAACAGGTTTGTGGAGAGGGGGTACAATGAGACTTTGTTATATCAGACATGGCAAGAGGTCAGGGACACACAGAGAAATTCTGTTTCTAACAGCAGACATTGGGGGAGATTCAAACCACATAAAACTTCATTTTGTTATGACATATTCTGTGTATGGTAACCAGATTTCACAGATTCTCAAGAATAATTGGAATATATTGAAAGGCTATCCAATACTGTTGGAATACCGTAACACCTTTTCTAGGATGTCATATAGGGGAGCTACTACTCTCAGGGACCAGTTGGTCCATAGTAGGCAGATCAGTCAGACATCTAATACTTGGCTCACTAATAAATACACAGGCTGTTTAAGTGTCAGAAATGTACTTATTGTTATGTGGTATCAGGAGGCAAAGTTTTTGCTAGCTCACGTGTGGATAAAGAATTTCAGATTAGGCAACGTATTACATATGACACCTCTGGAATAATTTATATGGCATCATGTACCTGTGGAGTCTTTTATGTAGGCAAAACTAAGAGACAGTTCAAAACTAGAGTGGGTGAACATTGTAGAGCAATTAATAACAGAGATGTTACTTATGCAACTGCACAACACATTATGCATGCCACCAATGGTGATTCACATCAGTTTTCCTGCTATTAAAAGAGTGTGTTCCAAACCTAGAGATGGAGATTTCGATAATCTCATTCTCCAAAAGGAGGGTTTTGGGATTTATACACTGAAAGCATGTATATGAGCAGGTCTCAATGATAGATTTGATCTGGTACCCTACCTTAGAAACAAATAATATAGAGAATAATGGATGGGCAACTATGCACAACCAGTGTGTTCTGCCCCAGAGGAGTTCTGATTTCCTGTGACCTCAAGAGAGAAGCTCGAGAGGTCCATGGGAATCAGAACCCCAACATGACAGAACACACAGGTTGTGCACAAAGCTGCTCATCCTGTATTTTTTATAGTGTATAGTAGTAGTATGTGAAATGTGTGTTTTGTGTTTTTTTCTCTCTTTTTCATAATGAAATTGACTTGAAAAGTCTCTAGAGGTTCTAGAATACTGTTACCACAGAATTAAATAGAGGAAAGCAACAATGTGCCAGGATTCCAAGTGGTTCTGCTGCAGTAGTGACATCACTACTGCAGTAGAACAACATAATGACATCACTACAGCATCAGAACATAGAGGATTGTGTATGAGCAAGCATACACAACAAGGCAGCTGTGATCGAGAGGTTTCCATGGTAACCAGAGACCTCGAGAGCATAGCTCAAGAGGTCTGTTACCATGGAAACCTCAAGATCTAACAACTGCCTTGTTTGTGTATGCTTGCTTATACACAATATTTTATAGTGTATGGGCAAGCATAATCAGTGCTCTGTGATCCCCCAAACAAGTCTACCTCTTAAAATAAGGCTTACTTCGGGATATGTAGCAGCGTGCTGACTTTCGCATCGCCTTGGGCCACTAAATTGCGCATGCGTGAATGCGTTCGATCCTGTTGTGCTGCACCGGTGATGTACTCAGTGCAACCCAACAAGATAGTGACGTACTGAGGCAAGTACAACAACGCTGTTGGGCCATGCTCAACAGCATTCTACCATACACTATAAGCATATTCCAGGCATGGAATTTCATGCATAACAGCATTCCACAATACACTATATCGCAGTAACACAACTGTATTGACATAGTCTATATTTTGTTGTGATATTATATTGTGATAACATATATATATATTGGCATCTGAATACAATTATGAATTACATTGCTTATTTATATGCATATCTATAGGTAGACTGATATTAACTTATTTTTTTGTAAATATGTATTGGGATAATTTTCTTCTGTAAGATATAGGATTTTAATGAGCTTCTTAGATTTACTTGTATTTTACAAATGCACTTTTACTAATGTCCACTTTGTTTTTATGTTTTTTATACATGAACTGTGATATACACTATGGGGCTCATTCTGACTGCCTGGAAAGCCTTGATAGTGGCATTTGGATTTTTTTTTAGTTTATTAGGATTTTTTACACCTTTATAGCATTATTATGTATTGTTATGAATTAGAATAAGTATATATTTTTTTATTTTAATATATTTGTATATGTAGTTTTAAAGTATGTTGTTTATATAGTTTATGTAGTGGTTGATGAGGTCACATCCCACTAGACAGAGATTGATGATGCCATGTGGTAGTATATAAGGAAGTGTTTTTTTTAATGAACATCATGTCTTTTGATAAAGGGAATTTTCCAGAAATGTGTCAAGATGTGATTTGTGCACCTTAAGTAAAGTTATTTGCTCACCAGCATACTTCTTCAAAAGCTCTATTTGATGGTGATGAGTGCGGGGCTGTTTTTGAATACTGTGCTTGTGGATGTGTCTCCAGCACTTCACACCAGGTTCATGCTCTTTTCTGAATGAGACTAAGCTGTTAATTAACCACTTTTTCAATTAGTTTTGATAAGGTAGGAAGTAGGGAAATTGGACGATAGTTATTTAAGTCATTAGGGTTGCCTGAATTAAAAAGTGCTGTAACGTGGGCTGTTTTCCATATGACAGGGAGGATGCCCTGGGTGAAGGACATATTAAAATGGTGTGTGATTGGTGGGGACACAATGTAGCAGCCAAGCTAAAGGTAGTACGGTTCAATGAAGTCTGCACCAGCACTCTTTTTGGTGTCTAGCTGACGCAGGAGGTCCTCTACCTGCTTTACAGTAACAGTTCCAAATGAAAAGGCTTTACTCTGATTGGATGAGGCTAGTTCAGGTCAAGAAGGGCTCTGGTTGTGCAGTTGTTCCTGAAGACTGTTGGCTGGGGCGGCATCGATGGCTAAACCTGCTGAGGCAAAATGAGTACTAAAGAGATCAGGGATTTCCTGTTTGTTAGAGGTGAAGGAACCACTAGTCAAGATTTTAGATGGGGATAGACTAGACAAGTTGTGGCCTTGTATTTCCTTAAAGTTCTTCAGAATGTAGGTATGCAATTAGTTGAGGAATCAAGTTCAGAGTGGTAAGAAGTAGATTTTGCATCCCTAGTTAATCTTGTGCACTTGTTTCTAACCACTCTAAAGGCTGCCCAGCCAGCAGGCTGTTTGGATTACCTTGCCCTTTTCCAGAGATAATCCCTATATAACAATTCTGTTGTCAAGCCAGCTGAGAACCACGGGCATGATTTCTTCTTAGTGCGGGTTTTGACTAGTGGTGCATGATTGTTAATGGAACCAAGGACGATGTTGTGGAAGACTTTGTAGGCCTTGTGTACTGAAGGGGCCAAATAGAAGTCCTTCCAGTTTGCATAACGGAGATCAGATAGGAAGATATCAGGATCAAAATGTCATTTATTTCTCTTAAGGATGTAAGTAGAGGAGGAGGCAATCTTGGGAGGAGGACTTCACACCAGCTATAACACAGTGATCACTGAGATTGTTGAAGAATATGCCAGAGTGAGAATAAAGGTAGAGTTAATTGACCAAAATGATGTCAAGCAAGGTGCTATTATTAGGACTTTTTAGATTGGGGAGGGTAGCTTCCGAGAGGAGTTGTTACAGTCCAAATTTGTCACAGAGCTCTTTTAGAGGGTGGAGAAGTGGTAGAGAACCAGTCCATATTGAGATCACCCAAAATAATAACCTCGGAGAGTAGGGAGCTTAGAACATTAGAAAGATGTTGTAGCACCTTGTTCCCAGCAGAACTGGGCCTGTAGCATCCAATAACGTAAATAGGGATTGCCAGGGATAGTTGCAGCTTTACGGTAGTACATTCAAATTCTAAAGGTACAGAGGTGGAGTTAATTACAGTGGTGGTGAATTTGTCCCATACATAGATGGCTACACCCTCACCTCTTCATGACTTGTCTATCCTATGGACATTATAAGAAGGAATATTTATTTCATAGTCCATGGTAGAGGACCTTAACCAAAATTCCATTACCACTACAATGTCGGGGGTAGTAACGTTGAAACAAGTCTGAATATCACTAAATTTCTTTAGCAGGTTGCAGGCATTTATGTGTAATAGATTTAGCCCTTTTATCTGGGGTAGGGCAGAGGGAGCAGGGATAGGGAGAGGAGGACTGGGGTTAAGCTTGGCATTGCCTATTTAAATAAGTAGCAAAAGGAGAAGTTCTACAAGTGCATTTAATGAGAGTCTAAGCAGACAGTGCCCACCCCTTCTGCATGGGCTGGAGTAAGCAAAAGTAGGTAATGGGAAGTAAGTGGTATGAGGGCACATAGAAGCATACTGAAGGGTCACAGTAGAAAGGGCACATAAAGAGAATAGGAAGAGAAAGGACCAGAGTTGCCTTCCACAGCTGATACAATGCAAGGAGGTAAAGCGGTAAGGCACATAGGGTAGAACAATAAGTGGTGAGTCATGTAAGAGGATGGATATAGGGGATAACAGACAGATATTATAAGCCCAAGGACTATGATTGGGGGGTTGCAGAAATAGGTTCAGAGTGTGGGTTGAGAATGGGGAGGAATAAACCTGATAGAAGTCCTAGCCAAAAGAGCAGGTAGTTCATTGTAGACTTGAGAATGATACGCAAAGTGCCCAAGGAAATCAAAGTGTACAGGCTAAATAGTATATAAGTTGCACAGTCTGAGCCTTGAAAGCCCAAGTCTGAGGCACAGAACACACAAGAACAAAGTGTGCAGAGTGATATATGGTTGGTGCAGCAGAGCAGGGTTGACAGCAGTTAGGCAGGAAAGAGGTACAAGTAGTAAAATAAAGGGGATAGAATTGCATAGTGGTAGGGCTGCTGCCTATGGAACAGAAGATCCAAGGTCCAAACATGGATAGCAGAAAGAGGTGAGGGAGTAGGACAGAGGGAAGAAATTCCACAAGTATGGGGATAGGAAGGACAGCCCAAAAGGGAAAAGTAGAGGTAGAAAGACTACTGGGTAAGTGAAGAAGTACAGCTGGTTCAGTACTGACCCCTACAGGTCTGAGAGTATTAAGGACTAATGAAAAAGTGGAGACTTAGGTCATGTGACCTATGACCTTTATAAGTGGGGCTGGCCTTGGGTGGGAGGATGGCTAGGTTGGGCAGAGCAGTCCACATGAAGTGTTGATGGGCTAACACTCCTCAACAAACCCTTAGTGTGGGAGCAGGCTGTTGCTCCTTGCCATGGAATGTCTCTGCTGTGTGTCCAATCCAGGTCCCAGGGAGCTTGCTAGTGGTGGTGGTGGATGGTTACACTGCAGGGCCTGTGAAGGGAAAGGATAATGGAATTCAGGGGTGGGAGATGCTTCACCATTCTGCATCGGTTGTATAGGTATTATACCAGCCATAGTAACATTGGTCTCTGTAACTGCCGCAGTTTGGGTATTTGCAGGATCTGGTACAGGCAAAGAAGAAGTTGTAGTATCTTTCATCTGTTTTTCCCAAGCTGGAATGGCTACAGATGGTAAGAAAGACTTAGTCCCATTTGCCAGTATATAGTAAGCAGGCTTGGGTCAGGCGACCATGACTTATTTTTTGACAGAAAGTCCTTGTTCTTGCCACTGTTATATTCTGGTGGGTGAGTTCGGGAACCAGCTTTTGAAGGAGTTTTAGCAGAAAAGGAAAAAATCGTAGCATTGGCTTGATCAAAGGCATTAGTCTGATAAATTACTTGCTTACTTGTTTTTCCTGTGGAGAGAGACACTGGAACGTGATGCTCGGACAGAGCGTCGGTTGCTTGGGAGTTACTAGAATGTGAGGCTTCAGCGCCCATAGTACCCATTTGGGTTTTACTTTGTTCCAAAGATTTGATATTCAGTAAGGCTGCAGTTACTTCCAACTGCCTAGTTTTTAAGAAATTTCTTCTTCTTGTAGGATTGCTTGCAATTGTCCTGTAGTAATATCCAAAAAGTCAGTTTGTATTTGCTGATTCTCATTTATTTCTGTAATTACTGGCTGTACCATAGTCATCTGTGCAAGCTCATTTTGTAGTTCAGTATCCATTTTACTTTCAGCTGATCCTTCATCATCGTACAATTCTTCAGCCTCTAGTAATGCCTAGGCCGGGGCAGAGACCTGCTCCCCAGCCTCCCAGACATCCATCCTCTCTGAAGTCGAACCAGGAGTGGCTATTGTGCTGATGGACAGCAGCTCCTCCTACAGCAAAAGTAGGGGATTTTTTATTGCAACATAAAGACAAACTACGTACAAAATTGTGTTACTTCACACAAAATCAAAAAGACAAGCAAAATAAATGTGCAAAATTAAATAACAGTTCTCCATATATACAAGCCAAGTGCACCCAAGAAAAACAATTGATATCACTGTTGAGGTCTGAAAGCAAAAACAAAACTAAAAAGAACAGAGGAAGGGAAAGAAGAATAAATCACATTTAAAAATAAAATAAATACTTCTTGCTAGTTTAGGCTAACAAAGGAAACCAAAGTAACCATTTGAAAGAAAAAACATGGAGAAAGTCCTTGTGGAAAAGGCCGATTAAATTTTTACTATGTTCTGTTTACCCATTCCATGAGAGAAACCATAAGACGTTTTTCCAAAAATCATTTGCAATGACAATATTTTTTTTCCTTTCTGAATCATATGTTGACTTTAAGTTCTGAATCACTTGGATCAAAACCTGGTGAGTGCTATATTCTTTTTGTTGCAAGACCAAGGCGCATCTTTCTTGCCATAAATAGTAATGGCAAACAGAGAAAAACAACCTCATTGTACTGGGGTGGTACTTGGCTAAACCTATGGAAAAAAAACCTAGGACTACTACCTCATATGTCACTTAAGGGAAATTCCTGTCTACCCATGCTACTAGCACAGAAGACCAAACATTTTGAACATACCGGCAATCTATAAGGAAACATTTCTGGGTTTCTAATATCCCTGGGCAAGTGATTCTGGGGCACATGCGGTCCTCTAGTTGCTTGTGCTTGTGAAAGTTTCTAACCCCTATCCTCCCATGACAGAAGAGCCAAGTAAAGTCTCAGACTTTCAAAGGAAGACATCTGTCAGTTGTTTAAAAATGTCTGAGAGATGACTGTCATACTGTGCTTGCTTCTGTGGGGTCTGCAGAAAGTGAACTGATAACACAAGTGAGTAAAATGAGTGTTGTGTACTCCTAAACAGTTGTTGGGTAGAAATGTTCCATATTTTAATCTTATAGCATACAGGTACAAAGCAAAGATGGAGTTAAGGATTTCAAGTACCTTGGTAGTCCAGAGGGGAGTTTCCATACCTCTATGAAACCATGTAGCTGAGCCTCCATATTAGCCAATCATGGGGAACTAGGTATGGACAGTATCGGGACTACGTTGTGGTAAAGAAAAATACAGAGAAAAAATAGGACCAGGTGTATCATCCTTACTCCACCCATTCCCTAATCATGGTAGGTATGCATCCATTTAATTGGGTTTAACTTGCTCCCCCAAAAACTGTGAAAATAGATATTCATGATTTTGACTTCCAAGGGAGAAGGAAGAGGAAAAATGTTTGCAACATGTAGAAACATAGGAATGATTAAAGTATAAAGTAAGGAAACCTGTTTCCTTTTAGAAATGAACTTGTTTTTCCAGGCATATATCATGGATTCTGCATTTTGCAGTGCCAATGACCAATTTAATGTAGCATTATCTTTGCTTCCAAATTTTAAGCCCAGAATCAGCACAGGTTCAGAGGATACTGTACTATGATGCAGGCAAAAGGGGATTTGGAACTGGAGACCTGGGTCAAGGGAGAGGAAAGTATACAAGCCTTACTTTTTCCATAATTCAATTTCGAGCCTGAAATCTTTTCAAAAGTTGAGATTACTCTTACAAAAGTATTCTCACCTAGGTTCAGAGATATGCAAACACAAATATCATCCGCATATGCACAAATGTTCAGGGCCAAACTGCTATCGCAAAGTCTGATTCTAGGACTATCCAGGTGGTTCAGTATTTTCCTCAAAAGGGTGTAGAGTTGAAAAACATATAAGAAAAGACTCAATGTGCAGCCGTGGCACACCCCCTTAAGCCCTTAAAAAGAATTCCATGGAACACCATTAATAAATGGGGTGACGGAAAAGGAGGCATACAGCAGAGCCACCCACTGGATAAACAGAACAGGTATTCCATATGCCTGTAACACCTGTAACAGGTAAAAGTGGTCCACCCTATCAAACACTTTTTCCTGATGGAGGGCCAGAATCAAGTGATGTAGATCCCTATCTTCTGTATGGGATAGCAAGTCTCTCAAGAATGACAAATTGTAGTGCATTGATCGCTGTTTCATGGCACAGGTCTAAATGGGACTGATTACAAGATCAGCCAAGGACAGTCTAGCTAAAAGGATGGACCCTAAAATCTTATAATCAATGTTTAGAAGGCTAATGGGCCTCCAAATTTTTATATCCCGCTTATCCCCTTTTTATATAGTAGTATAACAAATGCCTGAAAGAGTTCTGTAGGGCGGGATCAGAATACTAAAATACTCAAAAAAACATCTGTCAAGATTGGGACTAAGTATTTGGAAAAGGTAATATAAAATTCAACTGTCAAGCCATCCAGTCCTGGGGCCAAATTTTTCCTTAACGAAGAAAGAGCCACAGAAGTTTCCATGGGGTAACAGGGGCAGTTAGTATGGAGCACAGAACCAGATCCAAAGCAGGAATTTCCACATCCTGGAGATAGGGTCCCATGTTGCAGGGGAGGGAGTCCCAAATATGTTATAGCTATGTTTTTGTGCAAATTCCTGTATAAGGGCAAACTCTGAGGTGTAAGTCTTAGATGTGGGGTCTATCACTTGATTCAGAATCGTATGGTGTACTCTGTCCTGACAACTTTTATAACTATCCAAGGAGGGTCAAGAGCCCTGTGTTCCAAATTGGGCCTCCTTTTTCAATGTTTCTGCCCTATCATATTGAATTTTGGCCATTTCAGCTTTAATTATCAGAGATGTTGGATGTCAGGTCCAGCCCATGTTTATAAGCCCTTGAAATCAAATGAAATAATTTTTCTCGGAAACCAAGGTAGTGAAAAAATTTAGTTTTTGAGTGCTGATAGCCACAGGAAGAAAAAGTGGTTTGAGTTCCTGTTTTGAGTCTACCCACCACTCCATTATCATCTGAAAAGCCTCCAACACTGTGTACCTGGCTGACAGTAAAGAAAGGGCATATGTTCAATATGAGGTGCAGTTAATAATTGATTATTTAATTTCCATCTGGAAAATGTGTTTTTATGAGCTGGTATATTTTGTGTGGGAGTGCAGTGGATGGAGACAGCCAAATGGTCAGAGGTTTCCCAAGAGATAGTTTTAGCCTGTACAGGAATACGTTGTTTTAAGAGAAGGATATAATCGATTTGAGTGGCTAAAAAGCCTTTGGTAAAAGTTTTGCCCCCAAAGGAGTGTAATACCATGCAACTATCTTTAAGTTCAGCTATTTTCAAGATAAAGTTCATGCAAAAAGTTTGGTCGTCTTGCCCCCCCCCCCATCAGCCAGAGAAAGAGAGCAATTAAAATCTCCACCAAAAACCACGTTTGTTTGTGTGCAAAAAGGCTGTATCACATGAAAAAGGTCTGAACATGCTGCTATACCTTGCGGTGCATATATATTAAGAAGGCGCAAAGATAAATTACCTAGGCACCATCCAGCAATAAAGCTCTACCTGGGCATATATTCAAAATTCTATGTACTGAGAAGTTGTAGCTTCTCAATAAAATACCAGCTCCATTGCAGAGTTCAGTACCCTGTGACCAAAAAGAAGGCCCAATGTTCCAAGAATTTTTGGCTTGCTGTATCTCATGTGTTGTTTTAAGCCTGGTATCTTGTATAGAAATGGTGTTATAAGGGAGATCCTTTAATGTCTGGATGGTGATTAACCATTTCCTGTAATTCTTAATACTGCAGACATTTAAGGTAAGAATGGAAAGATTTTGACCACCCCCCATGTTAGGTTAGGTATGAAGGGTAATGTCACTAGTGTTTCTCAGGGGACCTTCCTATGGTACAATTCCTTTTGTTTAGACAAGGAATCGGGTTAGGGTCTAAAACAGAATCTGTCCTTGAGGATGTGGAGGAAGAGTCTGAGTCATCCTCATCATCTTCTATGTCCCCCCACTGCCTTCACTTTGCCAAAGCCTGAAACATGTTCCTAGTAACCACTGTTGTGGATCTAGGAGGTGTACATTTTGCCTTCCCTTAAGGCAATGGGACCTGATGGCATACATCCCAAGGTACTTAAGGAGCTAAGCGTGGAACTAGCAGAGCCATTAGCAGAACTGTTTAGTGAGTCTCTGAGCACAGGAGAGGTCCCAGAAGACTGGAGAAGGGCTCATGTGATCCTGGTCCACAAGAGTGGTAGCAGGGAGGAGGCAGGGAACTACAGACCAGTCAGTCTTACCTCAGTAGTGGGCAAGATTATGGAGGCACTCCTTAAGGAAAGGATAGTGCAACACCTGGAATCCATAGGGGCACAGGATCCAAGACAGCATGGGTTTACAAAGGAAGGTCTGTCAAACTAATCTCATAGATTTCTTTGACTGGGTAACCAGAGTGGTGGACCAAGGGGCAGTTGATGTCACTACCTTGACTTCAGCAAAGCTTTTGACACTGTTCCACATAGAAGATTGATAAATAAGCTGGGTAGGCTCGGGGTGGGTCAGAAGTTAGTCAACTGGGTGGCAAACTGGTTGACGGGCAGAAAACAGAGAGTGGTGGTAAATGGTATACAGTCAGAAGAGATGCAAGTCACAAGTGGGGTACCTCAGGGAATGGTCCTGGGGCCAGTCCTCTTCAACATCTTCATTAGTGACCTTGCAGATGGACTAGAGGGTAAGGCTTGTCTGTTTGCAGATGACACCAAGATCTGCAACAGAGTAGATGATCCAGATGGGGTGGGCAGAATGAGAAGAGATCTGGATAAACTAGCAAAATGGTCAGAAGAGTGGCAACTGGGATTTAATGCACAAGAAGTGCAAGATCATGCACAGGGAAGAGAAACCCTGAAGCCACCTATGGGCTGGGAGGAGTTGCTAGCAGTCACAAAGGAAAAAGAGACTTGGGCATCATCATCACTGATGACCTGAAATCATCCAAGCAGACCTCTAAAGCAGTAGATAAGGCTAGGGGGTGTTAGGGTGTATTAGTAGGGTATCACAAGTCGTAAGAGGAGGTAATAATCCCTCTTTACAAGACACTGGTTACGCCCCATCTGGAGTACTGCGTGCAGTATTGGAGGCCACACCTTCACAAAGACATTAACCAAATTGAGGCAGTCCTGAGAAGGGCAACCAAAATGGTGCAGGGACTGCATCAGAAGACATATGAGGACAGATTAACAGAGCTCAATATGTATACCCTTGAGCAAAGGAGGGAGAGAGGTGATATGATCAAGGCATTCAAACACCTTAAGGGCATTAACAAGGTGAAAGAGTCTAACATGTTTAAATATAAGAAAAATACCAGGACAAGAGGACACAGCATGAGATTAGAGGGGGGCCGATTAAGGAGAATGTGAGGAAATTCTTTTTCACAGAAAGGGTGGTGGATGCATGGAATGGCCTACCTCAAGAAGTGGTGGCTATGAATACAGTGCAGGGCTTCAAACAGACATGGGATTGGAATAAGGGAGCAATACAAATGATTATGAATAGATAGGCCACTGACAGAGCAAAGGCCGATGGCACATTTATAAGGTAGAAAAAGAAATGGGCAGACTGGATGGGCTTTGCGGTCCTTATCTGCCATCAACTTCTATGTTTCTATGTTTCTTTTTCCCTTTTTTTGACTTGGAAATCACTGGAATGAAAGGGGTCTGCATTGGTGGGGGGGGGGGAGGTGGCATAGAAATTGTACTAGTAGTAGAAGGGACTGAGGTGGCTAGCTCCACACCTTCATCCTGAGTTTGAACATTGCAGGGGGGAGAAACCTCAGGGAGAGTTGATATAGTAGAAGAAGAGAATGCAGGGGGGTCATCCTGTTCTACAACTGGAGGGGCTGATGTCCCAGCCTTTCTCCTAGATCCCTGTGTCTGACACTGCTCCAGTAAATGAACTGGATCCATTTGAGCTTTGTCCAACCTATTTTTGTCTGCCCATGGGCAACTGTGTTAAGAGTGGCCCTCTTCCTCACAGAGGTTGCATTTTGTGGGGTTGGGACATTGCAGACTGACGTGACCAAATTCTAAACATAAATTACATTTCGGTTTGTCATATACCGAACTTAAATGTGTACATGCCCCACATTTATGGCATGTCCTGGGCTGGCCTTGGTAGAAGCACATGTCTCTATTCTTTTCTATGAAAAAACTGTCTGGAAGATGTGCAATACAACTGTCTGTGTGTTTTAATTGTACTTTAATTTTCCAATTCCCAGTCCATACCAGGTCTTCGTCTAAAAAGGGGATGGGTGCCTCCAGAATAGTACAACGTTGCCTAAGCCAGTATTGGACATCTGAAATATTCACTCCTTCATTCCTAAACAATGGTGTTAAAGTTTTAATAGTAGGTTTGGTAAGTGGAATAGAGAAGAAAGGTTGCCATAAGGCAGAATTAGACACCTGGGGGTACATGGCTCAGAATCTATCTAGAGACTGGCTGGTTTTAAAACTAATATCATAGATAGGCTTCTCTCCAACATGTACCACAGCAAACAATTCATTAGGCTGTATCCCCATCCCATCTTTTAATATTTTATGCAGTAAGGTTTTTCTGTCTGGTGCAGAATCAAGAGCACCATTATACTTGAGCTGCACAGTGTTCCTACATTGTGCAGGCTCCCCCGTGCTTTTAAACAAATCAACCATGTAGAATAATTTCAGGGCCCCGTTGTCATTTGTACCCTGCTGGTCTTCTTGTCCCAGGACATTTTGTTGTTGCAGAGGCTCAGGAAGAACAGTACCCATATGCAGGAGATTACCTTTAATTGTTTCTGTTGGAAAGCTTGTAGCTTCTACTCCTGTATCAATGTCCATATCTGTAGTGGTCTCGGCAGGAGGATTCTGATGTAGAAGGTAAGATGACTGAATCTCTGCCGCTGAAACTGGATGGGAGTAAGTCCAAGCAGACTATCCAGGGTTGTGCTGCCATCCTGCAGCACATAGAGTGGCTTCAGGTGTCCATTGAGCAGCTTCAATAGAGGCTTCATCTGGATGACCTCGTCATAAGTGCAGCAAGGAAATTGCATTTGATTGTGCGGTCATAGGTATTTGACAGGAGCTCTCAGATTGCTCAGGGATGAATGGGGAGGGAATACTAACATACTAAAATGCCAGCAGAATAGGCCTAACAGTCTTTCATGTCTGATCATTTGGTCAGCCCCCACCCTGGGAGATGACCTTACTGCCCCCCTCACCCTCTCTGGCTTCTGCCTTCCCAGTCCCAGATGTTCTTTCTGTGCAGGACTTTGCTTCCAGAACCCTTTCCCTGTACCTGTCCCACCCCTTCATGAACTCCTCCACCATCTATGCCTCCACCAGCCCCCTGGGCAGTGCATTCCATGGCTCCACCACCCTCTCAGTGAAGTAGCACCTCCTCCTTTCTCCCCTGAATCTCTCCCCTTCCAGCTTCCACCTATGCCCTCTAGTTGCCCCCCTCCTTCCTTTGGAGCACCCTGACTGTTCTTCCCCTATTTAACCCCTTCATGTACCTGAAAACATCTATCATGTCCCCCCAGTCCCCTCTCTCTCTTCCAATGTATACATATTTAGCTCTTCAAGCCTCTCCCCATAGGTCCTGTCACCCAAGCCCCAGATCATTTTGGTTGCCCTCCTTTGGACCCTCTCTAGGAGTTCAATGTCACTTTCTAAGTGTGGCCTCCAAAACTGCATGCAGTACTCAAGGTGCAGCCTCACCAAGCAGGTATACAGAGGGAGTATCACTTCCCTCCTTCTGGAAGTGATCCCCCTAGCGATGCATCCCAGCATCCTGTTGACCTTGGCTGCTGCCCTCCTACAGATCTCCAAGTTGTTCATCTTGACATCTACACCACCCTCAGGTCCCTCTCAGCCATTGAGCTATAGGTAGAGAATAGCCATCTGTGTTGAAATTGCAAATTTGGGAGTTGCGGTTCTCTTTGTCCTGCAATAGTTGGAGCAAGAAGTCCCTATTAGTGTGAAGGGTGCTCCTGAGCAACAGTTCCTGCTCTGAGGCAGAAAGGTCCAGTCTCTGAGGTACAGTAGCCTGATCTAGTGTCTGAGCATCAACATTAGCAATACCTCCAGGACATGATATGATAATTTGAACATTTCCTTGCATTTGCCTTGACGCTTCAGGACTCAAAGGAGTAGCCACATTTAAGTCACTTCCATCAAGAGGTGCATTATTTTCCGAACCTGATGGAGAGGATGCAATCTTGTCTCAACCTCTCCACCAACCTCCAGCCTATTGTCTGCCATTTTGGAAATGGCAGACAATGGTTCCCCCTACAACTCAGTAGGGGGATTTCCCAGTGTCCTGGCCAAATTTTTCCAATTGATTAAACATACTAACAGCTTAATCCGGTTCAATTTCAGTTGGTTACCATCTGTATTCCCTCCCCCTTCCAGATGAGGCTGAAAATAAGCTGAATTGTCTAGCTCTTCTTTCTCAGTAAACAAAAACTAACTAATTAACTAACATTTTATAAGTGTAATAACACAAATCAGAGTAGCGATGCTGTGAATTAAGACTTTGTCAGTGAAATTGTTACAAAGTTGTGAAACTTCAGCTTTGTGAATTTTCTATTGGCATGGCATCACCCATTATGACCTCCACCATTTTCATAGATAAATAATATCCACCCTTGTCTAACATACAGTTCAGTGATTCTTTAAGTGGACGACTTAATATTATTTTTTTAAGTTCTAGCAATGCTTTCAAAAGTTGGTTGGTATCAAACTACTCCTTAATACTTCATAACCTCAAGCCATGCTTTTTGGTTTGGCGTATAAGTTAAAACATTTCCAATCCCCTCTTCAGGTCTCCAATGCCAAAGAAAATTTTACTGACACAGTAAAATTGTTCAGATACCTTGGGTTAACCATGGACATATCCCTCAACTTTGCTCCTCAAGTAGCAAGCATATGCAAATCAGTGAATACTAGCACTGGTTTACCATACAAGGTCATAGTCTTAATATGTGATTACCCATTGCCTGAGGAATTCTTTTCCCTAAACTAACATATGGGGTATTAGTATTTTGATCTGTTGCAAAATCCATACTAAGGAAATGGAATATTACTTAAAACAACTTAGGTCAATATACCCACACCACAAACTACCTAGTTTATCATTGCACCCTATACACTAGGCTAGTGGCGTCCCTCTTAGTCACTCAGATATCACACTCTGGATGGTGTTATATATAATGTCATCCATAATCAGGTGCCCAGAACCCTTGGATCATCTTCTTCAAAACTGTAGTGTATACCCCATAAGTTCTTCTGATTTAGTGCTTCTCCATGCCCCAAAAGTGAAAACTATCACTGAGAACTCTGCTGTCTCTGATCTAGCACCTAGATTATGGAACTTCATTCCCCATGAAGTACACAACTGTCAATCTGCACAGAGTTTCCCTACTGTTTACTGCAGGCACTTACATAATGTCTTTATGCACCTAGTAATAGCCCATTTTGCTGTATTACTGTATAAACTGTTTCTGTATTTGACCTGTGATTAAACTGTTAAACATGAATACTCTGTTGTATTTTCTTGTATATGTGTAAATCTTACTCTTGTACTGTGTATTTATGCTGGTGATACTTTGTTTATACTTTGATCCCTTATTCAATTAACTGTTATGCCTCTGTCTCGCTATTATGATTGACTGTATACTTCTGGGTTATGCCTGAAAAAAGGAAAATTTTGTTAAGTGCACTTACCCAGTGAACAAAAAATAAATATATTCATTTTCTGTGCAGTGTGGTATTTTGATTTTACACAGAGTGACTTTTTTTCCACAAAGTGACAACTTTGCAAGAGAGTTTTAGTTACTATATGGAAATATAGTGCCACTTCAAATGGTAAAAACCTTGTGATGTCAGCACTATAACTTTGTGAAGTCTGCACACTTTATGAAGTCCTAGCAAATCAAAGTTTTCTCAACTTTTCGCATCTCTACTCCACAGTTTGTGGATTGTTCTCTACATGCCCATTGAATGGGCTCTAGAAATACCCCTCCATGAGCTATTGAAGCCACTTATGACTTAAGCTACTCATTGCATGATTTATTAGAGCAAAACCCACATCTTGTCATTTATTGCCACCGACCCCTGCCCCAACACTTTCTTAAATACTATTAAATACTTTTCTCCAATGTAAACCCTTCCCTTCCCTGTTTCTCCTCCCTAGTCTGTGAACCTGTTGGCTCCAACCAATCTCTGTGAGGCTTCCACTGTCTCTGGTTCTCCTCAGTGTTCTGTAACTTGATCTTTGAAACTCCTCTCTCTATTTCTTCCCTACAGCTACTCTTTGCCCCCCTAAAGATAACCTGCCTTAAAAAGGACTTGCAACTGAATTGTACACATTGTTCTATACTGGTCTCTGCCCCTGTAAATAGAAATATACACAGAGTTTGCTTGCTTATACTCTTGTTGAGTGGCCTGCAGGTCTTAATTCTGCCCTGAACTTATACTTTCAGGCTGATCTCCTAGCTTCCCCTGCAGCACATATCTCTCCCTAACCTGCCCAGAAGAAAATGGACCACAATTCAATTTCAACACCCTCTTCACTCATCAAACAAGGCTTCCGCTTAATAGTAAGCTCTCAGCTCTGCCCAAAACCTATTCTACAGCAACTGGCAGGCTCTGGGCCAGCTGCAGCTTTCACCTCTGGCAATGTCCATTACAACATCAATGGCACCCTTCTCAGCGAAGATGTCATTCTTCTTGGTTCTGTTGCACCTGAGTACCTGTCCACTTGATCCTGTCAACAGTTCCACTCAGATATACACTGTATGGGAGCCCTGGATATTCCCAGTGGCTGGTACCTCCAACCTATATGTCAAGCTTTTCATAGCATTGCCTTACATGCCCTACCTGAACTCTAACTATCCTCTCCCCAGTCCAAATCAATATGTTCATTGCCATATAAAAAGCCAGGAAGATCAGAGTGACACCACATTCCCACTCTAAGACCTTAATAAATTTAAAATAGCATGCCATTAAAATGGCCTGGCTGTTGCTGTTATTGGGTAATGTTCACCCCAACCCGAACCAGCAGCAAATACACCTGCACAGACAAAGAAGGATGGGGATCTGAAAATTGCCTCCATCAACATCTGCAGTATCCTGGCTAAATTTGACTCTCTTCAGGTTTGATTCACCCAACACCAACCAGACATTCTGTTGGCTGTCTAGACCTGGCTTACCCCCAGAGTCAGTGACCTGGCTATACAGCTGGATGGATACATCACCTTCAGGCAGGACAGATTAGGCAAATGAGAAGGGGGCTGTGTCATAAAAAGGGACACCCTTGGCACTGGGGGCAAATCCCTCACCATAGTATCTGTCTACATACCCCCAAAAGATCAGTCTGTCAGCTTTAATTCAGTTCTAGACTATTTATCAGAGCACAAACCCACCTCTGAAGTTCTACTACTTAGGGACTTCAGTAGAAATTGGCTGTCCCCTGAGGCATCACCCCACAAAGACATCCTCTTTGCTCTCAGCATGACCCAACTAATTGAGTCCCCCACCTGTGTGAATTACCGCACTGGCTCAAGTATGCTTATACTCTCTGGTCACATGGACACCATTCTCAAAAAGCTGCACCACAAGTTAGGCACACTATTTAGGAACTAGAATTGCCTCCCTCTTCCAGCTAGGCATGAACTTGTCAAAAAGATGATCCTCCCCAATTTTGACTACTGCGACATAGTCTACAGTGCTGTGCCTAAGACCTCCCTAGCCAGATTGGACACCCTCTTTTACTACTTCTGCTGTTTTGCACTTGACGCTCCTACCCTCACTCATCATTATCAACTTTACCACACTTTGACTTTACCATCCTTTGATAGCAGACGTCTCCTCCACTGTGCTAAATTCATCTCCAAATTCTGGTTTGCCTCTCTCCTTACTTATCTCAACTCTTCCCTAACAATCCCTTCACCATCCACCCATTCACTTAGGTCCTCAATTTCCCATACTTTAGGTGTCCCATGCAGTATGACTACTTTCGGCCAGGCAGCCTACTTGTACCACTTCCCTAAACTGTCGAATACCTCCCCCAATTCACCTTTCTTTTTCCCCTTCCTCTATCTCCTCAGTCTTACAGAATTACCAATCTGTGAACTGCAACTGCAACTGAGCAGACCATGTTGCATCTAAATGGGCTGTAATAGTTATCCTATTACCGCACTTGCAGACCTTCTGTTCACTATGATGTAATGGAATGTATATACCAACTGTAATTTCTTGCTGCTTGTTACTGCTTGTTAATTGTTCTCTACTTGGTAATGTACTCTGTGCATAATTGGCACTATATACTGTTTTGTTGTTTGCCTATGATTTATTTGTATGTCTTCCAATTCCCATATATAGGTAATGTATACTGTTGTGTTGATTATGTTTTATTGTATGCCTTTCAACTCCCCCAACCCCAAGATGCACAGTGAGATGAGCAACTTGTTGTTCATTGTGCCCTTCCTGGTGAAACTTTTACATAAATAAATATAGACTGTTTGCTAACCAGCAGACCTGACAGAATTTCCAGCACAGTGGTACTCTCTGACGTCATCAGTGACTACTCCCCAATCCTCTGCACCTGGACAAACAAAACTCCTAAAATCCCACCCAAAATTATCACCACCCACATACAAAAATTAAAGGACAACTTGACTTGCTTAAAGCACACCTCCTGAACAGGACTGGTCTATTATCTACATCATAAAAGATGTTGACTCTGCCCTGGAAAACTTTGTCATCAAATTTAATTCTTCCTGTGATATATATGCACCTTACAAGACAAGGAAACTCAAGGAGTCTAGTAAGTCATGGATCTCTCCAGCACTGCCAGTCTTAATGAATGATAGGGACAACCTATGGCATAAAGCCAAAAGTTCTGGGTCCCCCTTAGACTTTCAGAGATATAAACTGCCCACAATGAATGCACCTGGGCCATCTGTAGAGCAAAAGAACTCTACTTCAAAACCCAGTTTGACAACTCCTGGGGAGACAGACATAAATTTTGGGACAACATAAAGTCCCTTACTGGTAAAGCCAACAAAGCCCTGCCCTCAATGCTCAGTATCGATGGAAACACTACTCAGGTCCCTATTGAAATTGTAAACCATTTCAACAAGGCTTTTATAGACCTAAGTGGTATACTCCCCTGGGACATTTTAGCACTGAAATTCAGGTCTGACTCTATCCCTATTAATAACCAGTCTGGCAGTCCTGTTCCTTCCCCCCTTCTACCTCAAGATCATCTCCAAAACAAAAGCCAAGAAATACCTTCAACAGGCACTAAGGAAATCTCAAACAGCCAGTGGCTTTCTAAACCTCAAGCTTTGTGCTTTCACCCTTGATTAGGTTATTTCATCACTAACAAGGATAATAATAATAGTAATAGCTTTATTTCATGTAAACGTCTTTTAGAGTATCAAGGTGCTTTGCAATAAAATTAAACAGCAATAATAAAATCAACGCAGATAGTAATAAAATAATAAATATAGTCTGATAAGTCCCTTTATTTAATACCATAAAAGGCCTGGTGCCACAAAAGAGTCTTCAACGCCTGTTTAACCCCTCCCCCACAGTTGTGCACTCCCACAGCTGATGGGGTAGAGAATTCCAGAGGGATGGGGTCACGTACATAAATGCACAGGCCCCAGAAGATTTTAAAGACACCCTCAGAATCTCCAGCAACCCCTCATCAGCTGAATGGAGCTGTTGTTCAGGGCAGTAAGGTACCAGGAGCTCTTTCAAGTAGTCAGGGCCATGTCCATGTAGGGCTTTATAAGTCAGTAGACCAACTTTAAAGGTGATCCACCACTGAATCAGCAGCCAGTGCAGCTCGTGCAGCACAGGCATAATATGAGTTGATTGAGATGTCCCCATCAGCAAATGTGCTGAGCATTCTGCACTAGCTGCAGGTGGGGAATAGCAACCCCAGGTAGCCCTAAGTACAGGGAGTTGCAGTGATCAAGGCACGAGGTCACAAAGGCTTGGACAAATGTGGGCAGGTCCCTGGATGGAATGAGGTGCTTGATCCTGGCAATGTTCCTAAGGTGGTAAAAGGGAGACTTGATGACCGCCGACACTTGAGATCGTAGAGTCAGCTTGTCATCAAGCACCACCCCCAGGTCTCACACCTGTTCAGAAGAAAGGATCTGAGAGCCCCCCAGATAAAGTCCAAAGGGCTGACCAGCCCTCATCCCCTCTATCCAGTCACCCAGGTCCAAAACCATCACCTCGGTCTTTCCCATGTTCAACTTTAGCCAGCTCAAACTCATCCAGTCCTGGATTTCAGTGAGGTAGTTGTTAAATGTTGAAAGAGCACTATCCTGGTCAGGTGCAAAAGACAGGTAGAGCTGGGTATCATCAGCATAGCAGTAAAACCTCTGCCTGTACCATCTTACAATGTCTCTAAGGGGCAGCATATACACTGCAAACAACATGGGGGACAGCACTGAGCCCTGATGCACCCCACATGATAGAGAGAGTAGGTCTGAAGAGAAAATCCCAGACATCACTTTCTGAGTTCTGCCAGTGAAGAAAGATCTAAACCACCTGAGGACCGTACATGTCAGGCCACCGATGGATCTCAAGCGGCCAAGCAGCACTCCATGGACCACAGTGTCAAAGGTTGAAGAGAGATCAAGGAGAACCAGAATAGAATGGCTTCTCCAGTCTCTCACCATCAGGAGATCATTGAGCACCCGAACCAGTGCAGTCTCGGTACTATGCCTCTTTCGAAAACCGGACTGGAGAGTTTCGTACATATTATGTATGGTCAAGTGGTCCTCCAACTGTATTCCCACTACTTTCTCAATAACCTGCCTGGTAAAGGGAAGGTTTGAGATAGGTCTGTAGTTGGCCAGAGAGTCCGGGTCCAAAGGAGACTTCTTCAGAATAGGTGTTACCATCGCCTCCTTCAGGGAGCTAGGGAACTCACCTAAATCAAAGGAGCACAGGACTATCTGTACCTGGACCGGACCGAAAATATCCCAACAACCCATAATCAGGGAAGCTGGGCTCGGATCCAAACTACAGCATGTAGGGTGCATACTCTGGACAATCCACATGACATCCATGAACTCTGGCAGGTTAAAGGTACACCAGGAAGCATGAGGTGAGGTGACCAAGCACTGATCAACAGCATCCCCCAACAGAATAAGTCAAGAGGATCTCCGACCTGATGTCCATCACCTTATTCACAAAGAATAGAGGAAGCTCATTGCATGCCACCTGTGAGAAAGCTCTTCAGAGCTGCAGACAGGTTGAGTTGCACAGACTGTCCACAGTTCAGAAGAGCTGAGCTGGTTGGTTCTGAGAGGTAGCAATCTCTCCCGGACAGGAATTCTGCTTTCTTATGGGAGATCACTGATTGGTAGGTCCGAAAATGCTCTACCAATCTAAGGTGGTCATCCTCCAAGGTGGATTTCCACCAGCACTGCTCTAACCTTCATCCTAGTCACTGTAGCTCCCTCAAGAACCCATCAAACCAAGGGCTCCAAGGGCGAAGAGGTAGCGGACGAACACGGATAGGAGCAATTGAGTCCAGGGCCATAGAGATGGCCTTGTTATAGGCCAAGACCAGAGCCTCTGGACTCGAGCTGGCCACTATAAACTTCGAGAGGTCAATCACCACCACTAGGCCTTCAGGGCTCACAATCCATAAAGGGCAATAACTGACCATCTCTACCGGGGTAGGCCTACATAGGGAGGTACAAAAGTTGAACCTCACAGTGTAGTGATCTGACCAACCAACAGGTTCCACCCCCAAATCAGAGGCTTCAATCCCCAGAAGGAAAACCAAATCAAGGGAGTGACCATGTCTAGGGGTAGCAGAGGTAACAATCTGTGTAAAGCCCAGCGATGTCATCAGCTGGAAGAAGTGCTGTTCAAATTGCGAGAGTTCGTTGTCAACCCATGTGTTAAAGTCACCCAGGACCTCAGTCTGGGTGACTCAAATGCCATGTCGATGACGAAGTCCCCTACTTCCTCTAGGAATTGCCTCTCATCCCTGGGTGGATGGTAGGTGAGAGCTATCCTACAACCTACACCTGCTACCACAGTACACTTAAAAGATTTGGCTTCCTCAACTGGTACACTAGAGAGGCCCAACTCAGTCTTAAAGCAAACTGCCACCCCCCTCTTCTGCAGTCCAGTCTCGGGTGGTGTATCACTGAGAACCCAGCCAGAATTGCAGCCGCCAATGTGGGGCCCGCATTTTCATCCAGCCAGGTCTCGGTGATGCAAGTCAGCTCAGTTGTTCCAATAAGATCTTCAATAATTGCAGTTTTATTCTTAACAGATCTGGCATTGCATAACACCGCTCGAGTTGGACGGGATTCCGAGGCCGCCCCGGCTACTTGCCCACCAATAAAGGATCCTAAACCTGTCCCTCATAACCAGGAAATTTTCCTCAGTATGGAAAGTGGTGTTGGTCATTCCTTTTTTCAGAAACAGGGATGAGTCTAATCATTCCAACTACTGGCCTATCTCAATCTTTCCACCGCTCTCGAAAGCACTTGGTAGGATTGTTTACAACCAGCTTGTAGAATATCTTGATAAGTACAACCTCCAATGCCATGAACAACATGGTTTTAGGAAGTTTCATAGAATGAACACAGTGTTTGTGGAATTTACTGGCTATATCCACTAGGCTCTTGATGGGGGCTCTTGGTGGGGGCTACTTACATTGACCTCACCAAGGTCTTTGACACTGTAAATCACAACCTACTGTTAAGTCAACTGATGAACATTGGACTATCCACAGAATACATGAAATGATTCCAGAGCTACCTGACAGGACATGGCTAACAAGTGAAAATCCACAATGTCTTGTCTGATCATTATAGTGTTACTACAGGAGTCCCCCAAGGATCAATCTTGGATCCCCTTCTGTTCAGTCTGTTTCTTAACAACCTTATAGCCTGCTGTGGCAATGTCCTTTTGTACACGGGCAATGCAGTGCTATTTTCAAGCCACCAAAATCCCCAAGCCTGGGAGAAACAAATGCAGAATGACTTTTCTGACATTGAAACATGGTTCATTAACTCCAAGCTTCTAGTTAACTGCAGAAAGACTAAGACAATGCTTTTCACCTCAGAGCAGAATAAGCATAGGTCATACTGTCTTAAAATCCAAAACAACCAGAACACTGCACTCGAGATGGTCAACAGCTTTAAAAATCCTAGCATCACACGCGATAATGCCCTCAAATTTTCTGTGCACATTGATCAAGTAGCCAAGGCTGCCAGTGCAAGAATCAGCCAGCTATACAGCCATAGACACTGTGTAAGTGATGCTGCCCTCAAACGTGCAGTGTCTACCTCTGTTTTATCTGTCATTGACTATGGGCTTGCAGTCTATGGTGCCGCTAATGACTCCACACTTAAGAGGATAAAAAATGCACTCAGCAAAGCTTGCAGGCTAATATTTGGCACGCATCAGCTTACCCACACCTGTGAGATCTATGCTCGATCAGGGTGGCTCAACTTATAAAACAGGATACAATACCAGGTATGCCTGCTCAGAAAGAAGACCTACCTGGGCCTCACCCCCCAAAAGGAGTTCAGAACCTTCTCTGCCCATCCTCCCAACCTAGGAATAACAGGGGCACAAGCAAAAGTATGCTGCTAGTCCCTTTCAAAAGAACATCCCAAGGGCGGCATTCATTTGCCTACAGAGTCTCTAAATGGATTTCAGTGCCAACCTACAAGCTGCACAAAGAATTGGCCAATTCAAATCTCACCTTTGTGAACATCTGGTTGCCTCAATTATGGGCAACTGTAACACCTAGCTCATTACATCCACTCCTATGTTCCTGTCCCCCTCCTTAGACAACCCTCTCCCCAGGCAATATCCATCTCCAGCGCTTAGTCTCTCACCTCCCCCCTAGCCCTTCACTTTCCCTCCCTCCCCCCTCTATTACCCATTCCTCAACTCTCCCCACCCCTAAACCTTCCCCTCTATGGTACCTCCTGCTTTTCCTTCCCCCTTGTGGCCATACTCTTACCCCTCTACCATCCATCACTAGTACTTTTACCTAACCTTCTTCTCCATGCTTCCCACCTTCTCCTACCTCCTCTTTATACCATCCCCCTCTTACCTCTCACCCCTATCATGCCCCATCCCCTTCTACTATCTACTTCACCTCTTTCCCCTAGTTCTGCACACCTCCCCTAGGTCCACTACCCCCCTTACCTCCTACCCAACCTACCTCCCCCTGCCTTCCATTGGCCCCTTTATTTCCTATGCTACTCAGACAAAGCCTGTCTTGAGTAGCTCCATGACCATCTATCTTCTACCTTGTCCTCCTCCTTACTGTTACCTACTACTCAACTGTAGCCTGTCCTACCTCTACCTACCACTTCTCCCTACTCTTCCTGCCCCTTACCTCCATCTCTAACTCCTATGTGGCAAATTAGTTCTGCATCATAACTCAGCTCCGCAATATCACATTTTTATATCTCTGTTGTAATATCTCATGAATTATTGTGTAGCTCTCAAAATGTGTGAATTGCACTTACATCTCAGCAAAATCTCTGAGCCCTACTACGTTGAATTTATAACTCTGTTGTAATAACTTTAAATTGCTGTTTAACTCTATGTATATGAATTGTGCTAAATGATGTGGAGTCTTTGTAAACAAGCTTTTAGCTCAAAGGTGATAATGTAAGAGGCAAATAAATAAATAAATTAATGAATTAATTGCACTTTGTATTGCACACAAGCACTTTGTATTAATAAAAACTATGCAAAAAAACAAAGACAAGGCGCTGCGTCAGCATGTGGTCTAAAAGCAAAACAAAATGATTATATTAAATGCACGCTGAAAATAGAAAATAGAGTTAAAAATCTACGTTTTGACCTTAGGTCTTCTTCAGGAAATATCTAAAAGAGAAAAAAAACAAGTTAGTGTAGAGGAGAGGTAAAATGAGAGAGATATATATGTGGAGAAAGAAGAAGGGGGAGGCTAAGGGAGAAGAAGTGATAAATGGTAAGATTAAGAGAATCTGTGAAACAAAAGGTGATGATGGGAAAGATAAAACATAATGGGAGAGAAAGAGCTGGGAAGTTCCCAGGTAGAGACTGATTAACAGGGCCTTGTAAGAAGGCTGAAAGGTGACAAATGTGTGGAAGGAGACAGAAATGGAGACATATGGTGAAATGAAAAATAAATCAGTACAAAAGCAAATTGACTTTGGGGAAAAAGGGAGGCTGAAAGATGTTAGTGGAAAATAAGTTTATCATTTAAACCAGAGGGCTGCTGGGAGCCACATGGATGATCAGCTTGGCTTCCATATTTTTCTATGGTTAGGATCCCGAAGCCCTGCTGAAGGACACAAACAGAAAGGTCATTGACATTGTGGTCCCTGGAGATAAAGTGGGATACAATGGGTTTAGCAGTTTCACCATTCCTGACCGCTCTGTAATGTTCCCTGAAATGGTCAGTTAGCGCCTACCAGTTTCTCCTATGTAAATAGCTGAACACCTCCTGCAAAGAATACAGTACACTACATTAGTGGAGGTGCATGAGAACTCCTTGGTGATGTGAAAACACCTGTAGGCCCCAGATCTCAGTTACACTGGAAATAAATTTGCAGGTGTAGCGAGCCCTGTTGCAAGGTTTAGTACCTGGGGGAGGAACTGTTAGGAGTGGGTAGGCTGCTTTACCAGGAGATGCGCGAGGTTAGGTTGCTGGCGGTAGGAGGCAATAGGTGGTTCTGTAAAGGAAGCACCAATGTTAGGGTCAGTTTGCAAAATGGGAAAGTTACTAGTGATGATCCTGTGAAGAGAAGGTGTGCTCTGATGGAAAGGAAGAACTAGTGGAATTTGCCATTGTTCTTGTGTGACAGTATCCCTCCTGCGGGGGTCAAGGTTATGGGGCATGTTACTGACCCAGGAGAGTGCTCTGTCCACTGTGCTTTTAGGGTATCCCCTGTTGATAAAAAAACTATGCATTATTTGGGTCTGCTCCAGCAAAATCATCCTCTTCACTGCATAACCTGAGAAGTCTAAGAAACTGTGAATAAGGCAGGCCATTCTTGACATGTTTAGGATGGAAGGAGCTATGGAGGAGGAAACTGTGAGATCAGTGGGTTTGTAATAGACTGATGTCTTCAGACCAGTGTTCTGGACTGAGAGCTGGATATCCAGGAAAGGCAGTGTAGAGGAGGATACTTCAACAGTGTACTGAAGGGAAGGATGAGTCATGGTGAACTTGTCAAGGAAGACTTGGAGGGTCTCCCTGGAGCAGGAGGTGGCCCCCACACAGTCATCAATGTAGCATTTGTAGAGTTCAGGCACAGTCCCTGTGAATGAGAGAAAAAAACGTTCCTCCACCCAGCCCACAAACAGATTAGCAAAGCTGGGACCCATCTTGGTACCCATGGCAACTCCACTGACCTGCTGAAAAAACTGTTATTAAAGAAAATATTGAGTGCTAGAACCAGTTCTGCCAGATGAGTTAGTGTGTGTGTGGTGGCTGCTGGACTTCCGCTTGTTCAAGAAATGCTGCAAAGCTGTCAGACCATCATCATGGGGATCACTGTGTAAAGAGATTTGATGTCCATGGTGAAGATGAGCTGATGAGAGTCACTGAATCTGAACCTGTCAAATAACTGGAGAGCATGGTTAGTGTCTTTAACATAGGAGGCAGGGACTCAACAAGGGTCTCATGAGGCCATCCAAAAATGCAGAGATGTGGGATGTGGGGCAGGAGCAGGCAGACACTATGGGACGACCTGGGTTACCTGTTTTGTGGATTTGGGAAGAAGATAAAACCTAGATGTCTGGGGATGCTGGACTATGAGTCTCTTAGCAGAAGCAGGGAGCTCATTGTTTTCAATAGCAGAGGTGATGGTGGTGGTGACCTCCGTCTGATAGTCACGATGGGGTCCTGTGGAAGAGAAGAATAAAACCTGGTGTCAGAGAGTTGCTGTGTGGCTTCCGTGATGTAGCTCCTTTTGCCAGACCACAACAGCACCTCCTTTATCAGCTGGTTTAATAACAATGTCATTCCTACATTGTAGAGATCTGAGGGCTGCAAGCTCACCAGGTGTCAGGTTGGAATGGTTGTGCCTGCAATGAAGATTAAAGTTAGTGGTGTTTTCCATGCATTGGTTAATAAAATAATCAACAGCAGCAAAACGTCCTGGAGGGGGTGTCCATGCACTTCGCTGGGGATTGATGTCATTGATAGTTCTGGTGATACCATCATCATCTGTGGGAAGAGGAGTCATATTAGAAAAATGAGCTGCAAGGCGTACTCTACAATAGAAGCACTGCAGATCAACTTGAACCTGGAGTGCATCAAGATATCTGGGTGTGGGCACAAAAGAGAGACCTTGCTAAGGAGTGAGTGCTCATCTTGTGTCAGGGAAGGTCTGGAGGAATACAAAATACCAAATTGTTGGGTTGTGTCTGACTCGAGGGCTCATGCTGGTTGTTGATCTGCTGGGTGAGAGACTGGAGTTTTGCAGCTTTGGTATCCTTGAAAACTGAAAGAGAGTGGAGTTAAGGTTTTGGATGCACTGCTTAATAAAAGGAAGGTTATGTGGAGCCGTTCAGCTGCAGGAAATCCTTTGCCTTTGAATGGTTTTGTCCACAGAGATCAGCTGTGTTTTGATGGAGAGAATGGTGTGCACGATAAGTTTCCTAGAGAAAGTTTTCAAAAGCTTGTTAGTAGAGGAAACATGTCTCAGATCCAAATGAACAAGGATGAAATTTCAAACAGAAACCTTTAGGAATAATACCCTGGTGGCGGCATTTGGAAAGAAACTGTAAGTGACTGCAGAGTTTAGTCTTAGCTAAAAACTATGTGTTCATCGTATTGCTGGTGCATTGTTTTGATGTTTTGGTGTTTCACTTCTTAAAGATATGATATTTGGATGAGGGGTGTGGAACTTTAAACGGTTCAACATGAGGAGTCACATGGTGTGCTTGCCCTGAGTAGTAGCCTCTCTTACAGCTCTGCAGTCCAAACTTCAAAAATGCAGCTTTTTTAATTAAATAGCATGCCAATAACAATTCAAACTACAGAATCTGTCAGGGGAAAATGGACTGAAATGAACTGTGCAAAAAACTTCAAGAATGGAAGAACCAGAAGCTCGACAAATGAATCTACAAATCTCAACCTCTCAGCAAATAGTAGGACAGCCAAGTAAACAGCAGAAACCCCAGGACTCATCTAAAAACTCCCCTCCTGTCCTCCTAGCAGCTAACCATTTCAAAACCACTATGGATACATTCTTGCTTGAGATGACCTCACTGAGATAGCAATCTGTAAAATAGCAAAGGATTTTAAAAACTTCCAACCAGCTTTAAAGAACATTACCATATGAGTTACTGATGCAGAAGCCAGGGTGAGCTCAGTGGAATACCACGAGACCAGAAAGCACAAAGAGCTCTCAGAAATTAAGAAAAAAATGGGGAGACTGGAAGACAGGCTGGAGGATCAAGAAAGCAGGCTGTACAGAAACAACTTGGTCATTGTAGGGATTGCAGAAACTGGAGAAGGATCAAGCATACTGCAATTTACATAAAAGCTGCTGCAAGATCTTTTTGGGCCTCCACAGAATGGCAATACCTATGCCCTGGGCTTTGCACACAGATATTTCAAGTAAGCACAAAGGCAAGGGGACAAATCTAGAGTTATTATCACTCACTGCTCAAACCTCCAGGATAAGATACACATACAAAATCAAACCTGAGTCAAAGGCACTCTGCACTGGAATGGACACAGAGTATACATCTATAGCAATGTTACACCAGCTGTGAGAGGCAGACAAAAGCAATATCAAGGAATCAAAACAAAGCTCCATCAAGCAAAAATACCCTTTAGGATGCTGCACCCAGCTAGACTAGTGATAATCAAGGACATGAAGAGCTATGAATTCCCCAATGCAAAAGCAGCCCAAAGAGACTTACCAAAGCTGTTCCTCAAAGTATTTGAACCCCAACACATGGCTGTAAGGGACTCACAGCCAGACCTAAAACCACAAGAATTCAGACCAGATCTGAAGAGGGTAGTCAGAAGACTGGCAGACCCAAATCTCTCATGAAGGTACTGTAGATCCTAATTGTTTTCTCTCTAACTCTTCTCCTTGTTAATTATTTAAAAGGGAAGGGGACTTCATTGAACAGGAATGAAAAATTAAAAAGGTGCTCTCCCCTTACTCACTCCTTCTGGACCACACGGAAACTACATAGTAATCCCAAAATGTTATTGTAACAAGAGACTGCCCTGCCTGGAACTAACCATTTAGCATGGGAACATGAACTGAGATACTGATGCAGAGTATCAGTGAAAAGTGTTGGCAATTAAGGAAAGAGCTAAGACCAAATATGGCCAGAGCATTTTATGACCTTTCTTGTCCTGGGACACTCTCTGCTCTTCCCGCCTTGTGAACACTTTCTTTGTTCCACAAGAATTAACACACATCTGCAAATTCCAGCCATTCCAATCAGTAATAAATCTATCCCCACCTTTGCACTAATGAGGGGACAGTGATTAACAGCAGGACCAGACATTCAAAACAAAGGATGGTCTAAAGGAACACCTCCAGCTCATAGCCACAGCCCTATACAGACCTGACAGTCCAAGACACACTACATGATGCCTGAACCAAATGATCACTCACAAAGAAGGTACAGGGAGAGTGAAAAACGGGACAAGAAACTTTAAGAGACTTCCCCCCAGCCTCTCTCTGCAGCTACCAGATGGTCAACAATCAACACAAGCAGGGACAGGACCCTTAGGAAAGACAACCTGATCAGCTGGGAATGTGAGTCAAATACAAGCTCCAGAGCCCATAAAGGCTAAACACAGCTCCTGGGCACAGGCTTGGACAGTTCAACCAGTATGTGGGCTGCAAACTTAGACTCAGTGATGGACAAAGCAGAGATCCTAAACCTTTGTGTTGAGACAACACCATGCTGAGTAAAGTACAAGGTAAATGCTACTGACTCAGATAATCATAAAGAAGGACAGAATAATGTACCAAGCCAAAGACAGAAAGTCCTGAACTTGGGAGTGTGTATATGTATGTGTGCGTGCGTATGTATGTGTAGGGGTGTGTGTGTATATGTAAGTGCGTGGGGGGAGGGCATGTACCTAACAGTATCAAGTTGAATAACCACAATGTGTAATGCAGACTATGATCAGGGACCCACTAACCCATCTCTTACTGGAGTTAGAACAACAGAAACCCTTGAGACACTCATACATAACCCCCTATGGGTAAAGTTAAAGTTGCACTTTTCCCCAATGCTACTGGGCTGCATTAGTAAAACTGACCTGTATTTGGGGGACTAATACCCATGAGATAATACACAAAGACCTATGGGTGACCCCATCCCACCCTAGGATACACAAGTACCCACTGCACTATTGCTTGGGCTGTCATGCACATACATCACCCTAAGAGCAACTGCAGCTGCTCTCATCTGCATCACCTGCTCTGGCTGTACACACCAGACACTCACATATGTGCACAGTGAGCCATGGTATCCTCTAGGGGAGCATCCCATAGCTACTGCTAGCGAATGGGCCACCAAAGTCAAAAGGGGCCCCAGAAAAGCACTACAACCCAGACACTGAGACAGACATCTCTATCCCCTCTACCGACCTCTACCCACACATCAGCCAAACTCCAGCATTACCAGACTGTTCCCTACCCCACAGCAGAACAAGGAACTACCAGCAGGGAGCCTAGCTGAGCCCCCCCCAAGAGCACCTACTGAAACCACCCAACCAGAACCCCCTCCACAAATCATCTGGTAGGAGACTGAACAATATACCACCAGAGTCCCTTCCCAACCCCAAACCCAAGGCACACACCTACCCCACAATGAAGCTATGGCCACACCATGGACAGCAGACAGAGAGGACCCGCCACCATGGGAGCATATTTATGGACCAGATGGAAAGGGGCTTCAATCCCTCCCTTGCCTCCCACTTCGGATATCCAGCGGAGAGGCAGGGAGGGACGAGACCCACCATTGAAAACAAGCTACTACAATCAGACAGATTCTAGTTCTTTTATTAGCTTTTATAGTTAGTCTCTATGTAGTTTATTTCTTTTATAGGTTAGTAATTTGTACCACAAAGTTTCACATATGGATTGCACACTTCATTGTACAATTAAAATGAACATGTAAGTGCTTGCTCAGATCGTGCCTGCCACAAGGCAAATCCAGCCCCCCAGGGGTACCAGGGAGAGCCCTTCAAAGCTCTGAACCAGAACCAGAACCAGAATGAGTACAGCAACTCCATCCCTTGGTAAATACACACCTATGCAAACATGCACTCCGCCTCCCGATGACTAACACCTATCACTACATCACATGGAATATTAAGGGTGCACAAACAAAAGGAAAAAAGATACCAGGCCATTGAACACTTAAGATCCATAAAAAACAACATAGCCCTCCTACTAGAAACACACGCTATGTCTCAACAAACCCACCTATGGAGAACAGATTGGGTGGGGCAGGCATTCACGGCAGGAGACAGCAACAAGAAAGCAGGGGTGGCAATACTGATACACAGATCAATCCACTTTGAAATTGAAGAACAACACACACACCCAAAGGGGAGGTTCTTAATTCTAAAGGGCAAATTGGTACAGACCAAAATAACTCTAGCCAACAAATATGGCCCAAATACAGATGAACCACAGTTTTATACTGCCCTACTCGCCATACTGTCAAAACTGCAAACACAACTTACCATCCTAGCCGGGGACTGGAACCTAGTGCTGGTTAACACAGTGGACAGATCCCAGCTGCGATGCCCAGGCCTAGCCCCCACACAAAGATACCTCAAAGAACTACAAGACTCACTTGGCCTCATTGACATGTTGAGAGTCCTACACCCATCAGATAGGGAATACACCTTCCACTCAACTGCCCACAAAACCAACTCTAGGATAAATTACTTCTTAACATCCAGATCCACACTCCACACTACCCAGGCCTGTCAGATCTCCCCCATGGTCATATCTGACCATGCGACGGTAACCCTCACACTTCTCCCTTTGAACTTCATGGATTGAGATTTCATCTGGAGAATAAATAATAACCTGCTCAAAGATCCAACCACTTTAGATAGCATAAAAAAGATGACCAAATGCATCTTTGAACATAACACCAACTCTGTCCAAGAGCAGAAAGATGTATGGGAGCCTTCAAATGTACAATAAGGGGGGAACTCATATGCTTAGTGTCAACACGCAAGAGAAAGAGAGACGGGGCCTGCAGTATGCTACTGCAGGAAATCAGTGACCTGGAGAAAAAAATAACTAGGGACAACTCCTCCCTCACCCTCTCCCAACTTAGTAAAGCTCAAGCAAAATACAGTGAACCCCTCAAGGAGCAAGCCAAACTTGCCATTTTTAGAGCCAAAAGTAAATACGTTGACCAAGGGGAAAAAACAGGGAAGCTATTGACACTCTACATCAAACAACAAGGAGCACTCAAAACAATTACAAACATCCAATGCAAAATGGGAAACACCCTCACCAACCCAAGGGAGGAAGCTAGGGCCTTCAAGGGCTATTTCAGTGAACTCTACACCCCAGACATCCAACCTCCAATATTAGAAGAATACCATGTATTCTTGTCGTAGGCCAACCTGCTGAAATTGGATTGTGAATCAAGCAAAGATCTTGGAGTGCCCATAACAAAACAGGAGGTGAAGCTAACCATAGGAACCATCCCTATAGACAAAACCCCCAGCCCAGATGGTCTGTCCTCAAAGTTCTTTAAGATCCTGACACCCAATGTTATAGAACCTCTAACCAAACCTATACAATGAAGCTAAACTCAACTCTGATCCTGATCTGATCCTGCAGAAAGCACACATAATGCTAATCCACAAATAGCTTAATAACCCATCACTGATGGGGAACTACAGACCAGTATCCCTTCTCAATACTGATTTTAAAATACTTTCTAAGATACTTGCAATGAGGTAGAGCAAAGTTTTGGACAGACTCATAGTCCCAGACCAGGTGGGTTTCATGAAGAAAAGACTACCCACATACCAGATGAGGAAACTGAACCACATCATAGCAGTAGCCAGGGATGAGAACTCACCAGCAGCCCTCATCTCAATTGATTCTGAGAAAATATTTGACAGGATATCCTGGCCATTCCTATTTGAAACTTTAAACCACTGTGGTCTACCACCCCTTTTCATTGAATGGATCCAGCTCCTGTGCTCGAAACCCACAGCAATAATCCTATATAACAAAATTCTCTCTCAGCCCCTGGAACTGAGAAAAGGAACCTGACAGGGATGTCCCTATCATCCTACCTGTTTAATCTATATTTAGAACCACTAATCAGGAGAATAAACAAGGAAGACACCATACAAGGCATCTATGTAGGAAAACACAGATACAAGATCTCCACTTTTGCAGACGACATTCTACTACATTTAGATAATCCAGAACTGTCCATACCTTCCACACTGAACATACTTAGAGAATTTGAAAAGATAGCGGAGATACAAATTAAACATATTCAAAACTAGCATCATGCCCCTCATTCACCACACACACAAAGCGCACACAGCACAGTGGGGGGGGGAGGGGACACCTGGTGCCCAACCCCCATAAACTACCTGGGAATAGCAGTATCTCTTGACAAAGGGTCAGTTAGGAAAGATAACCTAGATGCCAAATGGACACAAATTAAACAGGACCTGGCACACTCATCTGCACTTCTGTTAACTGTTCTGTTAACTTCTGGGGAACTACAGACCAGTATCCCTTCTCAATACTGATTTTAAAATACTTTCTAAGATACTTGCAATGAGGTAGAGCAAAGTTTTGGACAGATTCATAGTCCCAGACCAGGTGGGTTTCATGAAGGAAAGACTACCCACATACCAGATGAAGAAACTGAACCACATCATAGCAGTAGCCAGGGATGAGAACTCACCAGCAGCCCTCATCTCAATTGATTCTGAGAACATATTTGACAGGGTATCCTGGCCATTCCTATTTGAAACTTTAAACCACTGTGGTCTACCACCCCTTTTCACTGAATGGATCCAGCTCCTGTGCTCGAAACCCACAGCAATAATCCTATATAACAAAATTCTCTCTCAGCCCCTGGAACTGAGAAAAGGAACCTGACAGGGATGTCCCCTATCATCCTACCTGTTTAATCTATATTTAGAACCACTAATCAGGAGAATAAACAAGGAAGACACCATACAAGGCATCTATGTAGGAAAACACAGATACAAGATCTCCACTTTTGCAGACGACATTCTACTACATTTAGATAATCCAGAACTGTCCATCCCTTCCACACTGAACATACTTAGAGAATTTGAAAAGATAGCGGAGATACAAATTAAACATATTCAAAACTAGCATCATGCCCCTCAGTCACCACACACACAAAGCACACACAGCACAGTGGGGGGACACCTGATGCCCAACCACCATAAACTACCTGGGAATAGCAGTATCTCTTGACAAAGGGTCAGTTAGGAAAGATAACCTAGATGCCAAATGGACACAAATCAAACAGGACCTGGCACACTCATCTGCACTTCTGTTAACCCTGTGGGCCCGGATCAACATTATTAAAATGAATGTTTGACTGAGACTACTTTATCCCATTACCATGACAGGTTGCGTCATCCCAACCACCTGGTTCCGCATACTCCAAACTACACTAACCACCTTTTTGTGGAATGGTAACCCCCCCCCCGTGTAGAGCATTCCACAAACTTACCCAGAGGAAGGAGTTGGAAGGTCTGCAACTTCCTGATCTCCTACTCTATTACCTAGCAAGCCATGCCAGACAATTCCTATGGTGACAGGCCCTCAGGGACCAGTGCAGTAACACATACACCCCATTGTGGAAGGTAATAGAAACAGACTTATGCCAAACCTCAGGCATTAGCATGAAAGCACTATCCTGCATACCACAGAAGGCCTTATCCAACAGGCTGAAGAACTCACCCATTGGCATCTCGAACCTGGTTTCCAAACAATTACACAACCTCCTGAGTTCTAACCTGAAAGTGGACCCAATCCAACCAATAACCCAAAATCCTAACTTTTAAATAAACAGAGCATCCCTACCACCCAACTTTACGGGCAACATAGAGCTAAACACTCTCAGTGTCTTACTGGAATTGACGCCATCCTCACCCATCTTGCCTTTGAACAGAAAGTGAAACCAACCAGAATCCCAGACCTCCCTTTTCTACAAGTATGACACATGCTCTATGCATCGCTCAGCCCCAAAGCATGCAATACAAGTATCATCGCCAAATGGGACCACCTACTATCAACCCAAAGGTATGCAGTCTCTCTTATCTATAAACAACTCCTGCTTGTCAGCACAGACCAGAAAAATGTATCATGCACATACTGGCAAGAAGAATTTCCAGAACTCGAATACCCACGACCCCAGTTGTTGTCTGGAGAGGAACTCACAAATACCTGAATTTCGAAGGGCTTAGACTTATGCAGTCCAACATCAACCACAACTTTTACCTAACCCCAGTCAAGCTCCATAAGATGGGGAAACTAAACTCTGACAAATGCTCATGATGCCAAACAGACACAGGCACACTAAAACACATTTTATGAACTGCCCATGGGCAAAACCACTATGGGAGAGGGTGAAGTCCAGCCTAGATCCCTTACTGGATCTGGAGGAAGCCTTCTCCCCTGGGGTCTGCCTTCTGGGCCTAGACCTAGACAAGCTCATGGGAAACAGGAGATTCCACATTACACTCATCTCAGCAATGGTGAAGAAGCTGATCTTGAGACATTGGCTGGATGACAAAGTGCCAACCTACGATGAATGGCTCAATACCATTTTGGAGACAATGAGAACAGAAAAGATGATTTGTTACATGAGAAACAATCCTAAACAGTACCTTATCAGATGGAGCAGGTTAGAAACCCTCCTGCTACAAACAAAAGTAGATCCTGCCTCAAAGTAGAACACCGATCTCAGCAAAACACAGACGACCCTGAGAAGGGGTGCATAAGAACACAATGTATATCTAGTATACTTGGCCCCCCACCCGGGCTGCAACATGACTGTTGTCAAAAATGTATATATTCATGTCCAAACTAAATGATCCCTGAATGTTGATGGGATTTAATGCTTAAACTCTTAATGAGAGGTGAGAACTTCCAACCGAAGCTGTAAAATATCTACTGTAGTTTTGTAGAATTATGAAAAATTTTCAATAAAGTTTACTATTTTCATAAATGGTTCAACATCTGGCAATTTATTATTTTTGTGGAAATGCCTCAAAATATTTCTCTACTTACAACTTAACCACCGTCAGATCTACATTTAGTTATTTTATTTTATATACCTATTTTAAAATTGGAGACTGGAAAAGGCACACTGAGCCAAGTGTGGCTTCCAGGTGTGACCGAGGGGAGTGGGAAACAGGAGAAAAAAGAAACAGATAATGTGCAAATTCAAGGGGTTCCATGTGATATGGGCAAACTTATAACAGTAAGCCCATAACAGCGACTTCATTATGGTGAGGAACAAAGCGGCGAGTATGCTTTTCTGTGTGGAGCTTTGCGCTCACACCACCCTTACTTAATTAACCAACTCTGAGGTCATACCACCTTGGGGAGGGGAAAAAGCATTTTTGCCATTTTACTTCGCTCCATGATGTAGTCGCTGTACTTCAGGTTCACTGTTATGCATTCACCCATATCGCAGGATACCATTGAATGTACAGCTGTAATGTTTTATTTTTTATTTGAATTTTGATGACCAGGTAGGCCTACTGAGACAGAGTTGTCCCTTTTTCAGGGGCGAACCAGGGAACATAAATATTCCATACATAAATACAAAAAATAATTTGCATTACAGAGGTAATTGACAGTTTGGCTTCCTATGTACAGAAGTAGTTAAAATATATAAACATCAATTCAGGTAAAGACATTGGTAAAAACAGAGGAGCGATCACACATAAGATAATAATACATAGGTACAAAACAGAGGCAAATTCATACATAGCAGTGACAATCCAAAGATAGGTTAAGTGGTGCAATACACAGGGATTATTATTCAGAAGTTAGTTGGTGCTGTGGTGTTTGCAGTTTCATAAACATATATTGCCTCATTATGAAGAAACAACTGTGGAGTGTCCCAGTAACCACGTAAGTATATTGTATATACATATTTACAAATAAGTAAGGCATTTAGGACTAGTCTAGGAATGGTAACTATTAGATTTGGAAGATGGGAGTAGAAGGTGGGTGGGGAGAGAGGACCAGCAATGATAGTAGAGGTGATATACAGATACAGATGGGATGGGGAAAGAATATTTTTTTGAAATACTTTTTAAACTGAGGAAGAGATGTACAGGAAAGTAAACTTTGCAGGAGACTATTCCATTTCTGGAGGGCAGCAAATATGAAGGTTCTCCTGCTGACAGCTTATTGAAGCTTAGGTAACAATGGTCTTAGCAATGGATAGTTGGAGGATCTAAGTGTCCTAGTGATGGGTTTCAATGAGAGAAAATTGACAAGGCTGGGGAGGAAGGGAGGTGGATGAGTTTATCAATGGAACATGATAGGGGGAAGTCCACTTTTGCTTTAAAGGAAGGCCAACCTAGGGTGTTAAGCACATTGTATTGGTGGGTTTGAGTTTTGGTGTATGTAGAAAATTGGGCTATTCTGTGGTACGTTTGAGTTAGTCTGTTTCTGATTGAAGGCCTTACCATGCTGATCAGTGGCACTCCATAAATGAGGCACGTGAGTAGAGTTGCAGATTATATGATTATTCTGGAATATGGTGTAAGTTAGGCTGTAATATGGTATAGTAGCCTTAATTTCTGATGGGTGGTTTTTATAGCTTTGTTTACGTGCATTTCAAAGGATAGATGCTCATCAAGGGTCACACCAAAATATTTGAAGGAGTTCACCCCTTTGAGTGCCTCAACAGTTGAAGTCTTAACTACTAGTGGGGAATGACTAGATAGATCAAAAGAGTTGTGGCAGAACAGTATGATTTTGGTTTTATTTGTATTGAGCACCAGTAAGTCCTCTTTGAACCAAGCCTTTAACCACTGGAAGTCCATTTCCAGGTTGGAGTTGAGGGAGATGATATCCTTAAAGGGTCTGTAGAGTATTGTGTCATTCACATAAAGCTGTATTGACGCCCCTCCACAATTTAAAGGAAGCTTATTTATAAAGATGGTGAATAAGAATGGACCCAGTATGGATCCCTGGGGAGGCCATCTGTGATGGGAGATAGGGATGATGTAACTCCAGACTACTTGACACACTGAAGTGAGTAAGCCATGCATGGGAGAGGTTGTCAAGACCTAACGTGTGTAGTTTTGCGAGCAGTTATTGATGATTTACAAGGTGTAAGGCTTTTGTTAGGTCCACAAAAGTTGCCCCAGTCACAAGACCCTGGGTCATAGCCTGAAAAATGTCAGTTGTGGCCCTCAGGAGAGCAGATTCAGTGCCACATAGTTTCTGGAAGCCATGTTGATGGATTGTTAGTGCATTGGATTGTTCTAGGAAAAGGTAAAGTTGGTTGTATAGTATTCATTCTTGAATTTTTATGAGGGGACATAAAATATAGATTGGTCTGTAGTTTTTGGCTAGATTAACAGGGCCACTTTTGTGTACAGGGACAACTATCACAGTCTCCTATTTGTTTTATGTAGTCTATGTGAGGAAGGATTTGTTGATTAGAAGCATTACCAGGTGAGCAATGGCAGGTGCTCCTATCTTGAGGAATTTTGGCTGAAGAGAATCAAACTCTGGAGAACTTACTGGGTCAAGACCATTTAACAATTTTAGAACGTCTGACCTTTTGAGAAAGGACCTTTGTCTGAAATGCATCAAGTGTGCAGTTGTGTCATGTGTGTTTTGGAATAAACTCTTATTGCTATTGGACTTTTGGAGCCTGTGTGATGCTTATCTAGTTCGTGAGTGCCCATTTTCTGCTGTATGCAGCTTAATTAAGTGTATGGCTGAGCAATGTGCATGGATATGGCTTCTACAAATGTATCACAAAATTCCACAAATTTTACACAGGTTCATGTAATTTAACTTTAATTACTGATGTTATTTTACAAAATGTGGCCACTTCTAATTTAGCCAGCCTTTGAGCAAAAGATTAAAGAGTTATCACACATGTATTTATAAAGTGTAATTTTTAAATTTCTGAATGTTTGGAGGCTTATGACTCAGTTATAATATTATTTAATAGGTGGAATTAACTGAAATTACAATTCTGGTCTGCAACATGGAAAATGTCTGCATGTGGCTTGGTAAATTGACCATACAAAATTTGGTGCAGTTTGGATAAATACTATTTAATTAGATGGAATTTACTGAAATTACAATTCTGGTCAAACGTAAAATTTTCATGAAAAGTTTGCCAAATTTCATGTAAGCAAAACTGGACTTTGTCCAGAATTCTACTGGTGGAAGATAAATTTTGCCTAGCCCAAACTAAACAGCATTATTTCTTAGTTAGAAAACAAAACATATTGGGGTCTATTTATAAAGGGGCAGATTGCCTGCACTCTGCGTATCTAAGGTCCATAAGCAATCCTAAGTTGGAATACCATGCAGCGGGGGTCTAGTGGATCCATGATGGCATTCACAATAGGAGTGTAAGCTCCTTGCTCACATGATCCCCTCGGTTGATCCTGCAGCAATTCACCACAGGTGGTCAAAGGGCATGTCAGGGAGTGTGCCAGCACTTGTTGCCGTTTACTAAGGTGCAGAGCAGTGGGCAAGAAGGACACAAGTTATGTGACAGGAAACCCTACTGTAATTGCTATGCACCCCTACTGGTAACACCCACCAGTGCCAGCTGAACATTGATGCCCCCCACTGTGCTGCCCCAGTCCATCTAGTGTAGACGGTCTGGGGCAACTGTTCAGGCACTTGCCCATGGGTGAACAAATACTGGGACCCTTGTCTGCCCAGCATCCCCAGCTTATGTGGAGCAGTGGATCCTCTACAGGATCCAGGATAGACATCCCACTGGATGTCCACCTGTGTCCTGTGATCCACCCCTGCACAGCCATAATCCACCCCATGCAGCTGTGCACTTGTAGGGCAGGGATTTGGACAGGTGGCCAGAAATGGTGAATACTGGCCAGTGTGTGCCTGTCTCAGGGTGTGGAGCTGCATGGGTTCTGTATGTGTGAATCATGTGTAAAACTTGCCTGTTTGTGAATAGATCCCATAATTATTAAGCATGCATGCTTTTCTGACATAATTACAGTACATTCATTATTAGTACATATTAAGTTCTCTAAGATGTTTTGAAAACAGATTGGATTATCACTTTTATAATTAATGACTCAAGTCATTAAAGATGACCATCATGAGCAACATCAAAAAAATCCCTTACCTTGAAGTTACGTTTTGATTTTACATACTAGATTCACACTGTTGATGTATTGGGAGGGTACATGCACACATTTCTCATGGTAAACAGCACAATGCCACATAATAATGTTTAATGTATTCACCATGGTCATGGCCAAAGAGTAGGAACTTCTAAAAACCTTAAACCACTAAATCTCACTTCAGGAGGGAAATACAAGGAGAAGAAAAGATTGATATCCCACAAAAGTGGGACCAAGACAGAGGCAGGAAACTACAGACCTGTCAGTTTGACCTCTGTGGTAGGGAAAGTGATGGAGTCACTTCTGAAGGAAAGAATAGTTGAGTACCTAGAGGCCAGTGGGGCACAGGACCCAAGGCAGCATGGGTTCATAGCGAGAAGGTCACGTCAGATGAATCTAATAGATTACTTTGACTGGGTGGCCAAAGTAGTAGACCAGGGAGGGGCTGTGGATATGGCCTACCTAGACTTTAGCAAGGCATTTGACACAGTCCCACACAAAAGATTAATAGTCAAATTAACCAGCCTGGGAGTGAGTCCACTCTGAAGAAAGAGGGGTTACTAGTGGGGTACTGCAGGGTTCAGTATTGGGTCCAGTCCTTTTTAATGTCTTCACAAGTGACATTGCAGAGGGACTAGAAGGAAAAGTATGCCTCTTTGCAGGTGAAACAAAGATCTGCAGCAGGGTTAATACACAAGGAGGTGTGGAAAGGATGAGAAGAGACTTAGCAAGGTTGGAGGAATAGTCAGAAGTATGACAGCTAGGATTCAATGCAAAGAAGTGCTAAATAATGTACCTGGGAAACAAGAACCCAGGGGAAGAATACACAATGGGGGGGGGAGGTAGTAACAACAACAAAAAAGGAAAGGGACCTGGGGGCAATCATATCAGATGACCTTAAGATTAGCAAGCAATGTAAGAAGGCAGTAGGGAGGGCTGCGGGTATACTGGGATGCATAGGGAGAGGCATCAGCAGCAGAAAACAGAAAGTTGTTATCCCTCTGTACAGACAGTTGGTGAGACCTCATCTGGAGTACTGCGTCCAGTTCTGGAGACCCCATCTCTGCAAGGACATAGACAGGATAGAGGCAGTCCAGAGGAGGGCAACTAAAATGGTGCAGGGTCTGCAAGAGAGCCATATGAGGCGAGACTAAAGGAGCTTAATATGTATACCCTTGAGGAAAGGAGGGAGGGACATGATAGAAACATTTAAGTTCCTCAGTGGAATCAACAAAGTCCAAGCGGTAGTATCTTTCAGAAAAGAGACGTGCAAAACAAGGGACACAATTTAAAGATGGGGGGGTGGTTCAGGGGCAATGTGAGGAAGTATTATTTCACAGAGAGGTTAGTGGATGCATGGAACAGCCTTCCTGAGGAGGTTGTGGGGTCTAAAACTGTGGGAGAATTCAGGAATGCATGGGACAGACATAAGGCAATTCTTGTGGGGGGTAGGAAGAAATAGACTGTTGGTTAACTAGTAGGGAAATGGGCAGACTAGATGGGCCAAGCGGCCCTTATCTGCTGTCAAAGTCTATGTTTCTATGTTCCTATATACTATTATTTTTTTTTTCAAAAAATACATTACTACTAAAAAAAAACTGTATGATGCATTTTTCCACTAGCAAATACTGCTGCTAATGGTGTGATTATGTAGCCTCACAAGACTGATTGCCTATTGTTCAAAACATTATGTCACTACAGGGTCTTCAACATGGAAACAATCCTTCAAACAACCAAATACATTTTTTACTAGCCCTGACAGGTAATGCTCATTCAAGTACCCACATAATGCAAACCAAATAACAAACATTGTTTATGTGTTGGAAAATATAGAGACAGAAAGGAATGGAAAAGAAAATGTTTTTGTTTTATATTCAGCCTTTCATATTAACTGCATCCTGAAGCATGTTACAATCAATGAGATGGAGAAAAGAGATTATTGCTGGCATTCAGATGCACAGAGATTCAACTAGCATAGAGACAGATTAGATAGTAACATTGTAATTATAGGTTGGAAGGGATTCTAGGTCCCTCATGTCCAACCCTGCTTCATAAGCAGGTATTAATAAACCTGATTTGCAAGCATGTACTAATTTAAAGATTTTCTCCTACTCATTCTATTACCCAGGACCTATTACCTATTGCCCGGAACATCCCTTGGTAAGCTGCAACTTTCCCAGGATACCCTTGAGGGTCTGCACTGATTTCATATTCACTGTCTATGCTGATAGGCTGTTCCATGGGTTCACCACCCTTTGGGAGAAGAAGAGCTTCCTAACTTCATGAAGTAAATGGAGGAATGAGACAACCTACCTAAAAGTAGGTATATAAACTAGAAACATGATTTAGAATGATTGATGAATAGATACAGACAATAATAAATATTTGTATTCCTTAAACACTGTATAGAACTTGAAAATTGAAGAACATGTGACTGAACAACATGTTGAACCTTGTAAAAGATTAAGGTATGAAGGAAATTATTTACAAGTGTAGGTTTAAATTCAGTTTACAATATATGTGCATAACAGTGAATACCTGTATATCCCTATCTAACAAGGTTCTGTATATAAAAGAAAAATGCACAAATGGAGCAGACCAGAGAGAAGCCCATGCACCAGTTAAAGCGACATGCAGTATTTGATACAGTACTGTGAAAACAGGAGGCTGACAAAAGTATGTTGAAAGAATAAAATTTACTCACATAAATGCATTAAAAGGAGTATTTAGACTTGCAAGAACAATCCTATGGATTTAGTTGTAAGAACTGCCATATATAAACATAGAAATTTAATGACAGTGATAAAAATAACATTTATTAAAAACGCGTTTACTGTTTGTATAGAAAGTATGAATTCATGAATTGTAATAACTGTATTTATCTTTGTGTATAGCCCCCTGAAAAAGCCTACTTGGTGAAACGTTGGGGCCAGCCATAATTGCTGAAAAACAAGATAATAAAGATTTTTCTATTTTAAAGAAACTTTGGTGTTGAAAAAAGATTCATGTTGAATCAGAGTGACCACATCCCATTTTCTTTTTTATGAAGTGTTCCAAAGATTGGTATGCTCCACCACAAAAAAATGCTATCAGAAGAGATTAACCTTGGGACCCCATTGTTGCAACAGTTGATCACCTTAGCCAGCTTTGTGTCATCTACAAATTTCAACAACCTACTGGAGACACTAGCTTCCAAATCATTGATCAAGATGTTTAACAGTTGTGGCCACAGCACTAAAATTAGGGATACAGTAAGAGTAATTAAAGGAGTACTACAATCAAAATTTACAAAAACATATGTTGTGCAGAGTGCTTTGATTTTAATGTATGGTCCTGGTGTATCCTTCCCTTTGTTTGCTGTTAAGCGTTTTCTTTCTGAATTAGCCTGCCAGTTATACAATAATTTTACGGCCCCCTTGGGATCTCCATCTTTGGAAGGGTGATTGCTCTTCTTTTTCCTACAGTGCCTCCTATCCCATGTGTCAGTGATGTGTCCAGGACCACTGATTCAGCAAGTACTTGAGACTGGAGTCTGATGTTCTGGCCTCCACTAAATAACTGTAATTCAGTATGTTTGTTTCTACAGTATGTATGCATCAGTTCTAGTCTGCAGAAGTGAATGTTTTGCTTTTAAAACTTTCCATTTCATCAAACTACACACAGCCATAAAAAGCACACTAATCACCCAGATCATCAATGCTATAATTAGTAAGGACCCAAGCTGTTTACCTACAAAATAACTAACTCAATAGTATTTGCCAAATTGTATATGTAGCCATCAGTGCTCACTGGATAAGGAAAGTTACTTATTATACAATGGCAAGGAAAAATCCTGGTCTCTGATTGGTCAGTCTGGGACTGGACCCGTGATGTTATCCCAGCACAACATCACGGGTCAAGTATCAGCCTCACTGTGAACCATATGGATGATCTCCAGCCTGACCAGCATATTCTTTTTTTGCATTTCCTGTTAAGAAACAAAAATATTTTTCCACACTAATAAAAACATTCTTTACAATTATTTTTTTATTTTATATATAACAAGAAGTCATTGTATAATAGCAATAATGCCCTCCACGGTGTGTGTCGTTTGGGATAATGTCATGCCTCAGATGTTAGATGCACTCAGCCTGTGGCCTCATACCCAACCACCTGAGGAGTGACGTTGTCCCAGCACAACACACACCCTGTTGGGCATAATTGCTTAAATATCACAGCTCTACAGTTGTTAAATTGACTATAAATCAGTGCTTGCTGAATCTATGGTCCCAGATACATCACTGTCGCATGAGATAAGAGGTACTGTGGGAACAAGAAGAGCAATAAAGCATGTGATGATGAGGATCCCCAGGAGGCCATAAAACTGGCACAGAACTGACAGGTTAATTAAAAAAAACTCTTATTAGCAGACAAAGGGAAGGATACGCTAGGACTAGATACACAAATCAAAACACTCTGCAAGTGTTTTTGCAAATTCTGACTGTAGTATTCCTTTAAGTATTGGTAGCACAGGAAGAGGAGGAAAAGTGCATTGCTCAGGGTTACACGGCATATAAATATAGAGTACAGTGGTAGCAGTGCCTCTTTTTTCCTGCTACTGATCCCCCTCCCTCTGTACCCTAACATCCTATTTGCTCTTTCCAAGACTGCCCTACTGAAAATTCTGTCCAGTATTATTCTTAAAAGATTGTTAACTGTTGTTCAGGCCCTGGGTGACTTTTCACAAGTCCAGGCTGGTTTTCATGAATCATATTCTACTCGTGATAATATTTTCATACTACAACATTTGTCTGAAAAATTCTTAAACTAAGGCATCAAAAATTATACTTGGCTTTTATTGATTTTTCTTCCACTTTTGATACATTAAAAGAGAGATTCTTTGGTTAAAAATGAAAGAATGGGGTATTAATTTGGCATTAATTAAAGCTATGAAAGTCCTTTATTCATACACTTGGGCACAGATTAGGAACAGTAAGGATAGTATAACAGAACGCTTTGAGACCAACAGTGGAGTGAAGCAGGGCTTTATCCTGGCCCCTTTCCTTTTTTCAATTTATCTTAATAATTTGTTAGAGAAAATGACTATTCTTCCATCTGACTCCTAAAATTGGTAAGGAACATTGCGACATTTTGGCTTATACTGATGATTTTTTATAAAAGGCATTTACTCCACATGATTTGCAATTAAAGCTTAATTTACTGTCTGATTTTACAGATCACAGAGATTTAAAAATCAATATGAATATATCTAAAGTAATGATCTTGGGTGGTGTAAAATGTAAAGGCACCTGGAAAATTAAAACAGAAAAGATGGAGATAGTGATGATTTATCAATATCTGGGTGTGGTCATTTCCTCTACATTTAAATGAAAGAAGCATTACGAATCAATATATGAAACAAAATTCTCATATAACATTAGCCCTCAAAGCTTTTAACTATAAATATGGTGGGAACTCTCTGTTACCTCTTGTTAGAACAATTGAGGCTAAATATAATGCACAGGCACTTCAGTAGTAGCACCGAATTAGTCAAAAGATTTTTAAGGATTTTTAAAACTCCCTATTGAGAATTATGAAACCTTTAGTTAGGGATTCTGTTTTGTTTCTTAGTGTGTTTACTGCTACGCAGAGAGGGTTGTCTCATCTGATAGCGTAGTTGAAAATCTGCCATATGGCACTTAAGTACTGTAATAGGAACTGGTCTCTTTCTGTAGGTATAACAAAAAGAATTTTAGAGGATTTTTTTTCCCTAAATTTTGTGAAGCAAAAAGACAGAATATCACAAAATTGCTTGATAAATTTGGCACTACTACTGTATATGGTATTGAAATTGTGGAACATAATTATCTACCCAATCTTGAAAAAACAGCTATTCAAATTCTAAGAGGGGCTATTAGATTTCTGAAGTCCACACCTACACCATTTGTTAGAGCAGAATTAGGTCTTACAAATATATTAGCTCTGCCAAAATCTAGAACCATTAATGTTTGTATTAAACTGAATCATCTTTTGAATCAGTATTAGGCAAAAAAATGTTTGGAAGAGAAAATAGTATGAGAGTCATTGGGATGAAAAAAATCTGAATTGCTTTCTCGCATAAAAAACTGTTAGCCTCCATAGGCTTTTGAACTTATTTAGGTTAAATGCACAGAATATAGTAATTTCGGACCCGTACAAACCTTATATAAAATAATTACTGGTTAAAAATACAAAACACATGGGGCTGGATATTCAAAAGGGTTGCGCCATGCGCAATAGGGTTGTGCCTGCGCAAGTCCGAAATGCACCATTCTGCAATATTCAGCAGGAGGCAGTTGCACCCCCAAGTCGTGCTGAGCAACAGTGCAATGCTAATGAAGGCATGCTCAACCAAAGGGGGAGGAACCATGCATAAACTGCACAGCCTGATATTCAGCTGGCTGTGCAGAGTTGTGCAGGCACAACCCCCTACCTGCGCCTGCACAACTTTGAGCCAAAAAAAAAGGATCAAGTCAAGGGCCACCCACAGGTGAGCTGTCACACTGCAGGGTGCAACACAGCAGCTGCCACCTGTGGGTGGCCCTCCACTTGTTCTCTGTGCCCCCCCCGCAGCCCAATTGTGGGCATAATAGTAAATGCGGGCAGAACACTCCCCACTAGCCCGATCGCGGGCATAATGTAAATAACCCCCGACTGGCCCGATCGTGGGCATAATAGAAATGCACCCCGACTGGCCCGATCACGGGCAGAATGGAGTTCAACCCCCGACTAGCCCAATCACAGGCAGAATGGAGTTCAACTCCCCAAAGACCAATATCCCTGGTGGTCCAGTGGACCCTGACCCAATCAGGGCATAGAGTCAACCCCAAGGTCCAATTTCCTGGTGAGCTAGTGACACCCACCCCAGGCCCCCACCACCTTGCCCCCCTGTCAGCCGGGTGGGTAGCACCCCACCCTGCCTGTCACGCCCCACTGCCAGCCAACTGACAGTTACAGGGCCGCACGCCCATTGGTTCAGAGTGAGCCACGGGCGTGCTCCATACCATACAAGGCAGTCCAGATATGTGAATGAATGAATATATTCTTTTGAATATCATAAATTTGTGCATGGCGCAATGGAACTTGCACCACCGCATCTGAATGCTCCACTCTGACCACTTGCAGTGGCGCAAGTTCGGCCGGGGGGTGATATTCAAAGGAGTTGCTCAATAGCGCAAATCTGTTGAATATCGCCCAGGCCACACCCCAGCGCAACTTTTTTGAGCAGCACAAGGGCTTGCTCCACAGAATGGTGCAGTTTGAATATCCAGCCCATGATCTACAATATATAATGTCTTTCAGATTTGCTGTATGGCACTCTGAAAATGATTGTTTTAATTACTTTTGGTATTATCTAGAACTTTTGACATGCAAAAAGTTACGAAGAACTTATGCAAAATTTAAAGTTATTTTTTTTTTATTCAAATGTCTTGATCTGTACATTTACTAAAAATACAAAACCTATATTTGCAAATTGTTACTGTGGTGGAAATGCCACTGGTACAAGGCAGCTAGAAGTAAATGGCTGGGGTCCATTATAAATTCCCTACCTAGCTGATTAATTTTGAAATATTGAGGATTTTTTTGTCCACTTAAGATGGACAAATTATAAAAAAGACAGCTATGTTACTCCTTAATGTACAAAAAATAAGAAGAAGGATGGTCACTTCTATTCAAAATTAAGCACTTTCTGTACTGTAATAACTTTTTCAACATACAGTGGCTTTTATTCTGTAAAGATTTGCATATGCATTGTCCTGTCTGTTTCACATGATGTTGTATTTTGTGTTTGTAATAATCTTTTTTATGATTGATCAAATAAATTATTTACACTGCCCTACTGCATTAATTTGCACTGTTGTCATCCAACTATCTGAATGATTACCCCAAGTCCTTCTCCTCAGTAATGCTTTCCACTACTACTTCCATCATACTATATTCAGTTTTAAGAAAATAAGCTGCAGTTGTAGAATTCAAACTAGGTCTCCAGGTTCATAGTTCTGCAGTCTTATTACTAGGGAAAATTGCCATCCTGGAGTTAATTCAGCTGGACCTAGAGGCTTTGTTGCCATCCCCATAAAGATGGCTGCCCTTTAAAACTGTGTAATTTAAAACTGTGTATATTATCATCAGAAGGACAGTCAGATCAAGGCATACATTCATGCAGTCAAGCTTAGATAATTTTCTTTTCTTCTAATGCACTGTTCTCAAGGAATATATAATACTATGGCAGTGGCAATAAGCAATAAATGTATCTGCCTTGACTGATGGGATACTTACATTGCTTTGGGCCCTATCTCTACATTAGTTATGATGTAGTAGCTGAACTACTAGTACTGTTACCCTGTCTTCATACTTATGTGGCCTGCCTCCTACCATCAGTTTTTTAGTGTGGCCTATAATTTGTTAATCTTCCTTGACTGAAGGATAATTAATAGGCAGATTTCACAGCAGTGTCCCATCTTCTTTCTTAAATGGCCTGATAGATCTATGTGCCAGTAGTACAGGCTGGTGATGATAGTATGGTTAAACACCACTGACTGTAGAGCATGAGATAATAACTCAGTTGTCACTTTGCTCTGAGTACTACTGCTCTCTTGTTGCCTTTGGTACAGTCAGTGCTCCAGAAAAGGTGTGCACTGACCTATTTTACTCACCAAATGTTAAAAAATACTGTTTGGCATTTTTTTTGATGAGCACTGATACTCATCCTAACCCATGGAAATGCTCCATAAATATACCAGAAGGTACTGTTTCTTCATGTTTAAAGCACTTTTGATCATCAAAATGATATGTTACTCAGTGAATCTCAAAAATGGTGAATGCATTACTCTTGAATGCTAACATCTGAAGCAGTATAACTATTTGTTTGTAGAATTGTCTTGCACTGTTCCCCTTCCCCATCCAAAGGACACAACTAGAAATTATCTGTCCCTAGTTCAGTATGCCTTTACTGGAAAAAACTTTTAAATAAATTTTAGTTGTCATGCTAAACTGTGTACAATGATATACACAATGTTTTATTGAATCTTGTTCCCCTTTTCAGGGGCATGGTCCTCTTTCTTGTGCTGCCTTTCTGTATTTTCAGAAAATTATTGTCCCGATGTACTTTATATAAAATATTCTTGCCCCAATATAGTATATTTTGCATTGCAAAACCTGCAGGTCAGAACTGTGGATATAAATATTGTGAGCGTGAATCAGAGACAGAAACAGTCACAGGAAGCTCCACACAAGTTGGGAAACACCACCAGGAGGGAGAGGCACCAATATGCCAAATGTACAACTTTAGGTAGTAGTAGGGTGGGTGATATTTTCTTAGATATAGTAAGATTAGGCAGTTTGGAGCAGCACATTAGCACATCAACAAGAAGGGATACTATATTAGATTTAATTATAACAAATTCTTCTGAGGATTTTAAATATGAAATATTGTCCTCCTTTGTGAATAGTGACCATAACACCATACTGCTGCATTTAAATTTAATAGACGATGTACAAGTGATAGTGGTAACACAGTTTGATTTAATTACAAAACTGAGAAATATGATTTAATAATGGTGGAGTTTTCAAATTAGAGCTGAAAGTCTAAATTAAAAACACTTTACAACAACATTATTTAAACAAAAAGTTCTAAACCTTCAAGAATTACATATTATTAAAAAAAATTATGTAATAAAAAGGATGCTCCTTCCTACAGCACACATCTAAAATTAATAAACTGTTTTCAAAGAAAACTTGTGTTTTGCAAGACAATGAAAAAAACACCCTAATTATAGTAATATCAAAAGATATCAAATATTTATTTATTAAATTTTGATAATCGGGTGATCCCACTGGGCCCTGAGAGTCCCTTTTTCAGGGGCGACCCGAAAATGAAATGAAATGAAAGACTGAAATAAGAAAGGCAAAAAAATGAATATGAAATTAAACTTGTAAAGGACAAGCATAACCCAAAGGTCATTCACAGTTACGTAAACAAACTAAAATCAATTCAGCATATAATGGGTACCTTAAACACTGGTGACTGAATTGTTACAAATATGACAGAGATGGTAGAAATATTTAATAATTATTTTTCTCACTATTCCAAAAGAATAGCCACAATTATTGCATGCATAAACATTTCACAATAAGCAATGACAATATGGGACAAATTGCAATATCAGTAATGGAGGTACATAAATAATTGGTATATTTGGAAGTTTCTTAGCAAGCAAATCTGGATGAGATAGGACCTAGATTATTAAAAGAAATAGCTTATATAATTGTACACTTGTTAACATACATATTCAATAAATCATTAAATAATAATGAGGTCCCAAGGGACTGGAGAGAAGCAGAGGTGGTGCCTATCTAAAAAGAAAGGTTCTAAAGGTGACTCAAAAACTTGTTGGCATAACAAGCATAGCAGGAAAAATTATGGAAGCTTGCATAAAAACAAAATCAGCAATGCATATAAGTGGGTATTAAGTGGGTATTAATGATGAACATCATCATGGTTTTACCAAGACCTTGCAATACTAATGTAATTAGCTTGTATGAAAATGTCAGTTAAGCTTATGAGTCCAGTAGTGCAATGGATGTAATCTATTTAGCAAAACATTCAGTGCTGTTCCCCATGATAAGTTAATAAATTGACCACCCTAATTATTGACATCCTTTTTTTTTGTATATAAATGTTCTATTGTTTTCCAGTTTTCAATCAACATATATGACATACATCAGCAAAGATAATAACAACCAGTCCATATAACCAAACATGCAGTTATATACTGCATATGGAGAATGCAGAACATTAAGAATATCAAACTAGATTCTTGGCTGGGGATGTCCCTTTGGAAGTACACTACTACATTATAAAATTACTATTTACATAGATATAAGATAAAATTTATAACAGAAACAATATATGAGCAGTGAATATGTGCAGGATGAATAGTTCTAAATAACAAGAAAAACTATGTGTAAAACATCTGTACACACAATACATATATCTCACTAAATATTTACTAAAATATCTATAATAGTTTGAAATATAGTATCCTGACCTAGGATATTCATCATATAAAACCTAAATTATATAGCATTAGTGGCATTACAATTTTAACAGTTTCGGAATAAGCTCTACTAAATGTATGTTAACCATATGACCTCAAGATGGTAAGCAAGAGTAAAATCTCAGTTTAGTGGAAAAGTATGCTTCATGCAGTCAGTTATTACTAAGTCTACACATGATGCCAACCTGCCATAGCACTGAGCACATACCTCTATACACTTCATGTCCCATTTGTGTATATTGCTGATTTTAAATTATATCCAGTTAGAAAACTAAAGATTCCTGCCAGTCCTGCCCATCCTTCCTACCCCTTTACCCTCCATATTCTAACTCACCTCCTTCTCCAGTGAACCAATGGCCCTTGGCAATTTGGAATTAAAGCAGTTCAAGGATAAAGCATATGGGAAATCCATGGATCCCATATGTCTTTAAATGTAGACAGTTGCCCCCAGTTACCATACGGCACTCTAAGATAGGTCATCAGTTTTGACACTCCTAAATACCATTCCCTGACCTGGGGAGGATTTGTTTTCTTCTGCTGCATAAGGATCTGCCTTTTAGCTTCCATAGCCAGGTGATGGATTAGCCGATGGGTGTTCCCTTCCCCACCATCATAGGGCATTTCCAATATCCACATATCTGGGGCATTAGGGATGTGGGTGCTAACCACTTCTCTACTGATCTCAATAATGTCATTCTAAAACTCATTAATATATCCAGTGGCAGGACCACAGAAATTGCACAATATCCCCAGGGCATGCTACCATCTCCAGCAAATATTAGGCTCTTGCATATCCATATGCACCCATTTGTAAGGGGTGCTATACCATCGGCACAGGATTTTTTTTTATTAGTTGCAGTTTGGGATCTGGGGTCAGCAGCTTCACCTGCCTCCAACAGGTGGCATAACAGTGATCTGAATTGAAAGGTTATGATTCCATTGGAGAAGCTGAGTTTCCCATGATGGGAGATGGCACTACTGAATCACTTTATATGTGTATTGGCCCCCTCTTCTCAAATCTTTCAACAGGCCCTCTACAGTCATCAGCATTTCAGACAAAAGCAGGGACTAATTTTTGCCTAAATGATCCTTTAGGGCAACAGTTCTCAAACTTTGACATAGTGAGCCTCCCCTAAGTCATGAAAAAGATCTCGAGCCTCCCCCAAAATACTGGAATATTTTTGGGCCTCCCCATAGAAAAATAGCCTACTTTTCACAGTACATCAGGAATAAATTTAAACCTGTTTGCATAGCTGGCTCTCATGTTATTAAGCTTGTTGTAACCTCCCCAAACAGGACAACCTACTTGCTCCAATATTTTGACTCTTGAACCATTGTTACCCCTTACTGCCATATCTTCATGGGTCAGACTGCTTTTTCTGTTTCCCCTTTAACTGGAATAACCTTCCTGCTGATCTCTGCCTCTCACCCTGCTCTTAAGCAACTTCTCAGGGATCATTTTGCTCCTTCCTGCTCTTATCCCTAGTACCTATATGGTTAACTCTTGCATTTGGATAGTTCTGCCGCCAGTCTAATTGATCAGTTTTTCCTCGCATTGTTAGTTTATCGTTCTTAATTTGTTTGCACTTTTATTCATTTTGTATTGCTTGAGTGTTTTGCAGTTACATTTTGAATTATGTTCTCTCACCACCCTTGCCTGGGTATACCTGAAATAAGCCATGGTCACAAACTTGTGAATAAATACATACATTCACCTACTATTATCCTTGTGAATGAATACATAAATTCACCTATTATCCTCTTTCAGTTTGCATTATCCCTCCACACAAAATCTATAAAGTTCTAAATTGAAATATAATACTTTTTCAAGACTTGCTTGAGCCTCCCCTTGAACAGGTTGGGGCCTCCCCAAGGAGGCTGGCCTCACCATTTGAGAACCCCTGCTTTAGGGCATATCTGATTTGTAGGTACCACCAATGGTCTTAAATCGGAAGATGAAATTCTTCACTCAGTTGTGTGAAAGATTTATAAATATTGTTCTGGGTATCCACTAGATCCCCTAAGGTTAGAAACTCCTGTACTCTGTCATTCTTCCCAATAAAGCCATTGACCCCCTCCCAATGTAAATACGTGGGTTATTCCACAGGGGCTCTCTTTTACCAAAAGTATAAAAGGTCCATCCCTTACACGTTATCAACACTCTCCAAGTTTTCATTGGAGAATCTAGCCACAAGACTAAATCTCTTTTGAGTGGGGGTGAGTCCATAAATGCCAGGTTAATAGGAAAGGGCACATACAGAGCCTGATCTATATCGACCCATAAGGGGCAGCTGGTGGATGGTGGCATCAGCCAGCTCCAGGCCTGTTTAACACCCTGTGCCATATGATATGCCCACAGACATGGGAGATTCCAACCTCCTCCACAGAGACGTGCTCTAAGGCTTGTTTTACTAAATCTTGGTTTCGTGTGAAAGAGGTAATGAGCTTATCTATCCTTTTCAATAGTGAGGGTGAACTCATCAGGGGGAGATTATTCAGACAATAAAGTAGCCTAGACATTGATCACTGACCTGATTATTTCAGCCACTACCATCCAGGACAAGTGAGAGCAAAGGCTTGAAATATGAGGCAATCATACATATTTTTTGGGGGGGGGAGTGGCTATAACAATCCATCTGTAACTAGCACAGAATGATGATCATACCCAGCCCTCCTCCACAGCACCAGCACCTGTTTCCTTTCTAGTAGCAGTGAAGTGGAGTTATGCCCAAACACTGAGGGTAAGAACTCCCTCCTATTTTCCATTTGTCAGAACCTAGGGACCCCACAATGACTTCATACTTGGGACAATCTCTCTATGTATCAGGTCTCTTGGAAATTTTACCCAAGGCGAAGTGTGGCTAAAATCCCCACAGAGCCCAAGCATAACCCCCTTCCCCACATACAAACATGACAAGAATGCCATTCCACCTTCCTCAACATGTTCATAGCACCTGTTAGCAGTGTTGTCATATCCCAGGACTGAAAGAGAAACCATTCACTCTTGCCAATTACAAGAAATCATACTTCTTTATTCATTCCTCATGACCAATACTGAAGCTGCCAAACCAAACCCACCCCTACCTCTCATTCACCAAGACCAGGGCTCCCATGTGACTTCGATCCTTGGACTGCATCTCCGCTTCCCACAACCACATTCAATTTAATCCATGTATAGCTGATATGATCCTGGCAGGGAACCCCTTTTGCCATCTTCCTATTACACATCGCTTTCATTGACAGAGTTGGATTCTTTCAGGATCAGGGCTGGTCCCTCCTGCCATTCTTCAGAAACCAGACTGCACTGCTCATTCCTCCCAGTCCTCATCAAAACTGACACCCAGAAACAAAACCTAATAATCAGCACTAGTACCGTATTTAGTCTCTGCTTTGACTTCATCACAAAAAAGGGGACTACAAATTGCAATGGAGGGGCGCCATCCATGAAGGGATGTCATCCATGATTGTAGTCAACCCCTAATCCCTCCATCACTAGCAGTACCAGTGAAAGCTCCACTCCCCCTCAGACACAAGGTATGGGGAGTCAGTAAGGAACTGTGTATTAACCATTGTTACCTCATGGGCCCCCTGTCCAACCCTGTCACCTTGTAATTAAGTTAAGCAAAAATGCAAAAATATAATGGGAGGGCTTTAAGCCCATGGTTTGATGGGAGGAACAACTACATCACTCCTCCATTGAGCTTAAAAGGTCACTATATCCTGGGCTTTGCCAAGATTCTTTTTCATTGTGGCCAGAGATTCTGACATTCCTTGCTCATTTTGTTTCTTGTATAGTTTGTTTCGCGGTCGCCTCTGGCTGCCTGCCCTTTCATCGCTTTGCCTGTTTCTCTGTGCACGTTCGTCAGTGCCCGCCATCTGCTTCATGACCCACTGCTTGACTCTCTGTTGGACACTTTTGTTGTTCCAGATGCTTTGGTGCTGTCTGCCCGTCTTCACTACCTGGGCATCTGAGCCCGCTCCATTCTGGCTCTGTGCTTTGTCTGGCTGTCTTTGCCTGCCCTGCAATCGATCTTTCTCTCAGGCATCCCTATCTCTATCCTGACTCCTCTGCCACCTCATTGAACTGTGGCCCTTCTCCCTCATGTATCATGTTCCTGATTCCAGTCATGTTTCCCTCTTCCCTGCCTTATGGTTCATCGATTTCCATCGCTTACCCCGTGCCTCCTCCCCATTGCGCCATCTTCGGCCGCGGTCACAACTTCTCTTTGGCATCCTTCCTTGCTCTCAATATTTCTTTTAGGCATGCCTATAATGAAGTTTATGTTACCATCCTCAGCTGCATTCAATAATTCTTTTGGGCATAACTATCATTACTCATATGCCCGCCTCATCGTACCTCATCCATTTCCTAATTTTACCTTCCACGTCCTAGCGCCTTTTCTAGTACCTGCCATTGTGGCTTCACTTTGCTCTTAGTTTCACTCCTCATCATACATCATCCAATTTTGCTCACTCCTCATCATACCTCATCCAGTTTTGTTCCTCGCCGTCTATGGCTGACTCTATCTGGCCTTTCATCGAACCTGGCCTGCTTGCCACCTCATCCAGCTCACCTTATTGCCGCTCTCATCCTTTATCCACTGGGTTCTATGCTAACCCATTGACCTCCCTCTGTCCTTGTCCTTTCTTACCTCACTTTCATGTACCAGCCTCTATGGCTTCTATCCAGCATCATACCTCATCTGTTTCCTAATTGTGTACCTACCATAACTACTATGCTGCCTATCACCCGCGGCCATCCTGCCGCAGGTATCGAGTTCATATCTCCAGTCATCATTCACTCAGCATTACCTCAGGTCTATCTATTTACATCACTTACTTGAACTTTCCTATCATTGAATTCCATACTACCTCTGGATCTAATAATGCAGATTCTAATCATTTACATCGTATAATCAAGATTGCCTCTTTAACCTCTGTGTCTGCTCATGTTCCTTATTTCTCCGTGCTTGTTTGGGGATTTCCCTTATCCCATTGACATCCTCCCTACTTATATCCCTCATCTATGAACCATTCTCTTTACCGACATATGTCCTCAAATCAAATGTCAGCCTGGAGGGAAGGCGATCTAGGCCTTGGATCCCGAGAGGTTCCCCCTTAAAGGGGAATTTTCCTCTCCTCCATGTCAATGGTCATAATATTAGTTAGAGTTAGTGCTCTCTTCTCATTAGTTAGTTAGGTTCCACTGTTGGATGGATGCGGATGGTGGCCCCGGCTTTCCTCTCTCTCCTTTGGAAGTTAGTCCTTCTCTTCACAGAAATTATTCATCATCCTTGCCCCTTCGATGCTTGACATCTTTAGGTATTCTTTTTGGTTTTCTTCCTACCCTATCTTTAGCCAATGCATTCATTCCCAGCCCCTGTGGGGAACCCTTCTCTAGGGTTCCTTGAGTCGTACTCCTACAGGGTGGTGTACCCCACTGATAGAGAGGCGGAAAGCCACAAAGAAAACTCAAATTACACAAGCATTATCTAATATCTCATTCAGTTGCATAATCACATTGAATGGGAGGGTTTTTTAGCCATTGGTTTGATGGGTGGAGCAACTACATCACGTCTTTCGGATGAGACGTTAAACCGAGGTCCCATCTGCCTGGATTGGTGCTAGTTCAGGTGGATGTTAAAGATCCCATGGCACTTATCGAAAAGAGTAGGGGAATTTCCCCGGTGTCCTGGCCAAATTTCTCTCATTCACTAATAATACCACCAACAGCTTAATCTGGTTCAAGGTCAGTTGGCATTCATCTGTATCCCCCTCTCCCGGGTCGTGCCTGAAAATAGGCAGGATTTGTCTAGTGCACTTACCCGGTCAACAAAAACTAAATAAATAAATAAATAAATAAACTCCCCCATCGAGCCTAAACGTCACTATGTCCTGGGCTTTGCCATAATTCTTTTTCATTGCCCACCATCCACCCCTCCTCCTCCAGTGGCTCGTCTCACTTCCCCATGAGCTTTTTCCTACCCTACCTTTAGCCGATGCATTCATTCCTGGCACCAGTAAGGGGTGAACCCTCCTCTAGGGTTCCTTGCATCATTCTCCTACAGGGTGGTATATCCCACAGATAGAGAGACAGAAAGCCACACAGAAAACTCAAGTTACATAAGCATTATCTAATATCTCATTCAGTTGCATAAGCACATCGAACTAAAGACAAGGTACAGTCACTACCAAAAAGGGTTCACTTACCTGGTTACCACCTTACTCCCTTATCACCATGGTATTCATGAAAGGGCTATTATTATTGCACAGCAGCCCAGGCCCTTTTAAACCTGTAGGGGAAAGAACATGTTAGGTTAGGTACATTAAGAAAGCACACTGCAACAGAGAAAGAGGAAAAGCACTGTGACCGAGAGTAGCAGTTGAAACAGCAGAAGAGCTATAGTAAGGAAAGTACAGATCAGTGCAGAAAATTTAAAAGAAAAAAAAAACGATCCACATTTAGCCATAAAAGGCAGCATTTGTAAACAATATCGGAGTCACTAAGCACCCAGCACAGTAGCTAGCACAACAGTCCAGCCATTAAATGTTCCAGCAATCGACAGCATACAGTCCAGTGATATTCAATGGGCAGGACTGTGATCTGGCAATGGTAATATGAGGTGATTCTTGTTCAGTTTCGCATCCTCCATGTCTCCCTCTACAATGGAGGCCCAGCTGTGTCACAGCAAGTGTCCATTTTCAGCTGGGAAGTTGCAGTTCATATCCTCCGCATCTCTTGTATCCATCTTCCACAACATCCCTTGGTCCTTTCACAATATTTATAGCTCCCTGGCCAGTTTGTAAGGCAGCTCCCTCTCCCAAGAAGGGGTACTTGATCCCGGGGATGAATGCCTGGAACTCCAGCACTGACCCCACAACCTGGTTTTGGTCACACAGATTTACTGGGTGGGTTCTTGTCCTAGGTCCTGTCTCCCTGATAGGATCTCTTAGGCTTCACACTCTGCCAGCTGTCTTGTGTTCCCAATCTGACAGGGTTTGTTGTTTGTCTTGAGGAAGTTGAAGAAACAGAAGCAGCTGCAGGACGGGGTCTGTCCTGAGGGTTTTCTCAGTGTGGGCTCTGGGTCTGCCTCTTCAAGTTGCTGTCCACTTGCCACTGTTGTTCTGAGGCGTGAGACAAACTTCGATTAGATAAATGACAGTTCTTGCTTGGGATGGTTTGGGGTTTGATCCACCAACCTCTGAGACTTTACTCTACCAGACCTGTCCATAGCTGAAACTCACACAGTTTTCCTGTTAATTTCCGACGGCTTCATGGAGCCCACGGACTAAGCAGCCATTTTGGTTGGTGGGCCTCTAGTGCCCCCTATTGACATCCTTCTGATAAATAGGATAACAGCATTGTTAACAGATAAGTAGCAAAGGGTAAGACTAAATGGTTATATATCAAAAATTGCTCTGGTAACTAGTGGAGTCCCACAAGGATTAATACCCTGCCCGATACTCTAGTACTGCATTTCACATCGGATAGGAGCAACAATCTGGAAAACCAAACAGTGTTTTCATTAACATTACAGAAGACCTTAAAATTAAAGAAGCAGTGTAATGATGTATACAATAAATGCAATTATCTGGTAAATACCATCAATAGACATTTTATGCATAACTCTAGAGGCAATATTCTGCCACTCTATGTTACTTACATAAGACCACACACTGATTATTGCTCATAGTTCTGAAGAGGATGACACACTGGAGACAGAAAAAAATGTGAAAGGCTACAGTGAAAAGTAAATCTATTACAGGATTTAAAATCTGGATTATGAGAAGAAGCTGAGAAGATGTGGGGCCAGAGTTTCAGAAACAGATGCCAATGTGGGTCCACAAGGTTTTTCCACATTCACCGTATTTTCAATCATGGAGTAGTTTGCCATCAGCTCTGTGATTTATGGCAGCTTGTGGCCATATTTTGGTGCCACTCCACCAAAATGTTATACCTGTTTGGATCAGGTGCAACATTCACCAGAGCTGGACCTGCCACCCATGTGGAGCATGAAATTAGAATCTGAATATCCATTGGTGCAGAAATATTTTTCTGCACCAGCAGACTGCGAGACGGGACTTACTCCCAAGGCTGTTTTCAGCCTATTGAAAATCCAGCAGCAGGTGTAGCCACCTCGCGCTGAAGGCATATCCAGGGTGACTTACTTTTACTCTACAATATGCATAAGGATAGCCATATTTTTATCCAAAATAAACATGAAATTTAAAGCTGACAAAATAGCAACCTGAGGGCATAATAAACAGTTACAACCACAGTCCTTCAAAACAAGTAAAAAGAATATGTTTTACGCTCAAAGAGAGGTGGGTATTTGGAATTCTCTGCCACAAGAGGCTGTCAATAGTGATAGTAATATATTCAAATTAAAGTTAGATAAGCACATGAATGAGGGCAGACCATTTGACTACTACCAAGAACAGTGTGTGTGTGTTGAGGGGGGCAGCTGCTCATGGGCTATCAGTGTACCTTGTTGTCTCTATTCTCTTAGTAAATCCTAGTTAGGTGAAATTGGTGTGTGTGTGTGTGTGTGTGTGTGTAAAATAACTAGGGATTAAGGTCCAGTTGAAAATGGCTGCTTGAAATAAGGGCTGTTGTGCTGAAGGTACCATTTTTTTCAGAAGGTGCATATCTCAGAGTTTAGGGATGAAATACATATAGCTGTTTGTTGTAAACATGCAATGTAACCAGCTCAATGAGGGAAATTAGCAGTTCAGGAGGTGGTAGTTCTGTAGGGCCAGAGGCAAACGCAAAATATTACAAGGAAAGTGATTAGAGAGATGAGAATCCACAAGAGCAGCTTATAAAACACACTGTGGATAAAAGGTTGACATGCAATACCTGTGATGGAGTAACCAGGCTCTAAACAGAGAAAAAGGCAAAAAAGTTTTGTTTTGTTGTTGAATTTTGTTGACCCGGTAAGCCCACTGGGCCTAGAAGTCCCTTTTTCAGGGGTGAGTGGGGGGAGGGAGAATACAGATGGTAAGCAACTGAAATTGAACCAGGTTAAGCTGTTGGTGGTATTTTTAGTGAATGAGGGAAATTTGGCCAGGACACCGGGGAAATTCCCCTACTCGTCTGAGGGGGGATTCTGGCCGGCAGCACGATGGCCACCCAACTGCTCTAATTTAGAGACTTCAACTGACTGTAGTGTGAGCTACTCACCGCTCACTGTTATCGCTGATGCAGAAATGCTGTCATGTAGTACTGGAGATGTAATGGCTCAGGGTTTCGATCAGACGACTGAACGAGTGGTCACTGTGCCACTTGAATCCTCTGTGGAAGCTGATACTGGTCCTGAGCTGGCTGGAAAAGTGCCGATGGAACCACAGGATGACTTTCAATTTCCGCTAGAAACAGAGAAGGACCCTGTTTTGGAGACTAAGCGTTTGCGACTGCAGATGGAGTCAGCGAGGGCTTTGTTGTTGCAACAGATTGCCAACGAGGAAGAAAAATTTTATTTGGTGGCTGCTAAGCTGTTACGCTCAGAGGACTGTGTGGGAGAAAGTGTGGGGCATGATCGCCTGCAGAATATGATGCCCTGTCAACAGTAGGTTGTGTGAACTGTTTGTGGAGCCCTGACGGATCTTTCAGAGTGAACTGTGGCTCTTGGTAAATGTGGAAAAAAAACGCTGGGTGTTTCAGCTCACTTTGCTACTTCTGACAGGTTGGGGAGTAAAGTTGTTGACACGGGTGAGTGGACACCTGCTAGAGCATTACAAGACGCAGGCTGGGTTGCAGAACCCCGAGGGGGATGGTCTCCAGATCCGAAAGATCCAGAAGTGGTACAGTACTCCACAATGGCTGTCACACCTACAGGTAAAGTTGTTTCTTCTACTTCTATTCAAAATAATGAGTTGCATATGGATGTTTTACATGAGGATGTGCAGGTTTTAGCCCCTGTTATTCCTAAAGGTGATGGTATTTCTGTTCCAAAATCTACTAGTGAGCAATGAGATCTTGCAGGTGGAAAGAACTGAATGACCATAGGAAATCAAGTATGTTGGGGGGCTTGGTCTCTAACCATGCTGAGTCAGCTTCTACTTCTAAAGAGCCTCCTATGCCAGATCATTATTTTACGAATAAGGATGCTACCTTGGATTTTATTAATGATTTAAATGACAAGCATAATGATGACATGCAGCTACCAGTAGGGCTGGGTATCTCTCAGCTGCAAGACCCAGCTCAGGAAAATAGATTTAAACCTGTCTTACATATGGCAGACCTTTTTAAGAACAAAGGTGAACCAGACCCTCGATGCAACACCATCACGTTGCATTATAAAGGTGGCCTAGCAGATCCTCCTGATAGAGTTTATGTGGGTCGTACCCTATTGAAGGATTCCTTGAAATGTTATGATTCCGAGGTTTTTGCACTCATCCGTACAGATGAGTACAATTATGATGCTAGTTTTAAAACAGTGGAATGTTTGGATCGGTTCTAAGTTAAATACAACATGTTGAAAAATACCCCTTTATGGTCTCCCTTTCTTGTGATCCCAATCACTAAACCTGCTGTTAGGATACTCACCATCATTTTCAAAACAAAGGATTAAATATTTCTGATATTTTATTCTGGTTAAGAAAACATTGTGAGGTACTTGAAAACCCAAACCCTGTCATGGATTCAGAATAATTTTGAACTGGTGGTTGGAGAGTGAAATGTAAGCTCTTCCTGGTTAATCATGGGATTGTACATCTACCCAGTTGTTTTTACTTAGGTAGAGAGAGGGGGTCATTATTCTATCCAGGCCAACCCAAATCATGTCACAAATGTGGCTCTCAAATTCATTTAAGTAATGCCTGTGACACTCTGAGATGCACTCACTGCTTAGACACTGGGCATATGGCTTCAGCCTGTAATAATACCTTTCGATGTAATTTATGTGACGAGAAAGGACATTTCTATGTAAAATGTCCATGGGCCTCCCATAATATTGCAGAAGGGGTTTCACTTGAAGCATTGATCACACAGGCTCAGAAAAAAGGCTGTGCAGCAGCCTAGAAAAGACGAATGCAAGGTATTTGGCAGGCACAAGAAGCAGCTAAAAAAGCTGAACAGAGTAAAATGCCAGAAGAAGGACCAGTGGTTGCACCACAAACGATACCACAAGATCACAGTACTGTAAGCAGTATTAGAATAGTGCATCCAGATGAGATGCTAAATTCTGTACCTCTTGATAGCAAGGCACAACCTGTGGCTTTGCAGCAACACTCAGTACTGCCTGATAATCTTTCATCAGCGCCACTGCCCACCCCTTCTTCTATCTCATCAGATGAGGAACTGGAGTGTTCAAAGGCCCAGATACTGGACACAGTTGCACCCCAGAAGGATGCTGAGGTGAATGATCAACAGTCCTATGATACTGATATTTCTACGATGCCCCCCCCCAAGGGTCCAAAACCCTCTTTCCAGATTGTAGACTACAAAAAAACTCCAAGGACCAGGCTCAGTACTAAAACAGAGCCAAAAGAAAAAGAAAGAAGGGTTGTGAAGGGAAAGGAGAAAGCAACTACTAGTAACCCCTTCACGGTTTTGGCAACTGTAAAAGATTGGGGGGATTCCAAGGACGATGCAGATTCGGATTCTTCTTCCATGTCATCTTCCATGGTGGATCATTCTTCAGAAATAGATGAAGGGACAAAGAAAAAACAGAGAGGGTTGAAACAAGTGAAGACTAGATCTAAGTAAGTATCATTATGTCTTCCCTTAACCTACTATGACATCACTACAATTGCTTTCTATAAATGTTAACAGTATCAAGAATGGGAAAAGAAGACTGACTATTATTACAGAATTACAGACTTCTTCTGCTGATATTATTTTCATTCAAGATACCAGGCTTAAAACATTTATTGAGCTAGCACAGACATTGAGATGGTGGGGTAAGGGGGCATCCTTTTGTTCCCAAGGTTTAGATTCCTGTGATGGGGTAGGGATCCTCTTTAGTAATCCTCATTTAAAAGTCACCAGACTGATTGATCTCAAGCCAGGGAGAACATTATTATTAGATGTCCAGTATGGTACAGCTAAACTTAGAGTAATAAATAGTTGTGCTCCCCAAGGGAAAGCAAATAGAACCACGCTTTTCAGGGCAATACAGCCTTTCTTACATACCTCTCGGTTAGTTATATGGGGTGGGGACTTTAATTGTGCTATGCAGCAAATAGATCGAGGTTTAGTGACAAATAAATTATACTGTGACACTAATGTGCTAAATGAGGTCATACATACTGCTCATTTACATGATGCTTATCACGTTAAACACAAAAAGGGGGGATACATATTTTAGAGGTCCATTATCAACAAGAATAGATTACTTTTTTCTGTCTTCTTATTTGTTCATCCAGGATGTACAGACACGATGTTTCAATTTTTCTGATCACAGGGGTTTGTGGTTACATCTTGATTGGGGGAACAGCCCTACCTGTGGGAAAAGCCATTGACGCCTGAATTGTTCTCTATTAGATTCTGAGGAAATCATTAAGGAACGGGTAGTTTTCTGGAAGGCAAGAAAGTCGGTACAATGCTTGTATGATTCTCAGGCTGTCTGGTGGGAGGAAACAAAAAAATTAGTTAAAGAGTTATTTCAAAAGAAGGCTGGTAAACATTCCTTAACTACCTACTTAGATTATTTGGGCCTACGGAAACAACTTCAGGATTTAATTTCTAAAGCTGAAACATTGAAAATGGACTTTAGTTCACAAATTAGAAAAATAAAAAAGGAAATATTTGACAAACAATATGATAGAGCTAAATCTTTACAACAAGAAATGAGGTTTGGGACTGAATGTAAAAAGCAGACCTTTAACACCTTTAAAGACTGTTTCAAGAGAATGGAATGGAAAATAATATCTCAAGTGTTAGACAACAAGGGGTGGTGTTTTTCCTGTAAACAAGATATTTTGCAGGTAGTACTACAGCAGGTTGAACATTGGTTTGGAGTAACACCAGTAGTACAACGGTCTGCGGATTTTTTAAGTGATTTAGTCATTTCAGAGATATCACCTTCTCTAGGGGCCGCGAGTATACGCCTGATTGAGGAAGATGAAGTGCGTTCTATGATTGCTACTTTGAAAAATGGTACTTCCCCAGGGATGGATGGGATTACAGGAGAATTTTATAAAAAGTATAGCGTATTTATGGTCCCAGATCTCACTCATTTATATAATGACCTGTTGGTTTCAGGAGTATGACCGCCTTCTATGAAAAAAGCAGATTTAATCTTTCTTTATAAAAAGGAGGAAACAGAGGATTTAAATAATTGGAGACCTATTAGTTTATTAAACGTAGACTTTAAAATTTTGGCTAAAATTTTGTTAAAAAGATTATCCTTGATTGCTGAATCAGTGATCAGCAATGTACAAACTTGTTCTATTCCAAAGAGAGGAATACAAGATAATTTGATAATTTTGAGAGAAATATTTCAAAGAGGGAAGATGGGTTTGGAGGAAGTTTATGTTCTTAGTCTTGATCAATATAAAGCTTTTGATTCAGTTTCTCATTCCTTTTTATTTCCATTTTACAACATCATGGGGTACCAGATAAGTTTGTTCAATGGATAACATATCTGTATCAGGATGTAACACTAACTCTCAGGATAAATGGGTGGACATGTAGTCCAGTTTGGTTACAGAAAAGGGTGAGACAGGGTTGTCCCCTTAGCCCCTTATTGTATACTTTTTGTATTGATCCTTTTTTGAGATCTATCCAATTCTCAGCTTTAATTAAAGGCATCGCCCTGACATGAATGGGTCTCCCAGTAAAATTTTTGGCCTATGCTGATGATATAGTTATTGTAGCTAATAAGGGAACAGATGAACAGGACATTATTGCCACCATATCTAAATATTTTATGATATCGGGTTCACAGATTAATTTTGAGAAGAGTGTAGTCATTCGATAGGGAGTCAGCCAGATACTATAGTTCAGCATTATGCAGGCATTACTTTAATTCAAGAGCCAATTACGATTTTGGGGATTGTCTTTGGAGATGGTGATCTAGCTAGGTTAAATTGGGAGGCTAAATTAGGGAAAGCAGATGGTATCTCCCAAGGGTGGAAAGGATTACAGATTTCGAAATGGAAAAGAGTGTTATTAATTAAAAACATACCTATTTTTCTTTTTGTTAGTTACATCGTCCCCCTCCCCCGCAGTTGAAAACAGAATTATATAGTGTATTTTTTCAAAGTCTATGGGGTAGTCATCTGAACCCAATCAAGAGAGGGATTACATACAGGCAAATTAAAGATGGAGGTCTAGATATGATAGGCTCAGGCTTATTTTGTTATAGTATTTTTATATACTATGATATGTTTTCAACAATTTTAGGTGAAAAGAAATGGTGAGAAGACATGATTACTGAATGGGTACAGATCAGTAAAATGGCACGGGCACAAGGGAATAGGGGATTATTGACCAATGCAACTGTGATTCCGGGTTATGTTAAGCCTATGATTCAAGAATTGATTAAACTAAAAATTCTGGGCCAGTAATTGAAACCCAAATCATGGCAAGAGCTATATCAGTTTTTGATGGACCATACGAAATTGGATTTGGATTTACTCCATTGTTCTGAGATTGAGACTCAAACTTCCTTATCACAATTGACAAATGATAAAATTCATGCCTTTGCATGGGATATGTTGTCATTAAGCATTCATGGGAGAATGAATGTGAAAAATAATCTCAAACATAAACAATTGTCAGAACAATATTGCCCACAGAATTCTTATGTGCAACTTCTGGAAACACAGGAACACCTTTTTCTGGAATGTCCTTTTGTGAACTTATTTTGGAATACAGTGAATACATCATGGCGAACCACTCAGTTTCAGAACCTTTCATATTTAGAACTTGTACATTCAGTCTTTTCTGCTAAATGGAATGGATTTCACATTGGAACATTACAAGTTATTTTTGCTATTTTTAAATACTTTATATGGCAAGCCAGATGCAAATGGGTCCTCCAGCAACAAGAGACCCTACCATAGACTATGTTAAAAAAGTTGTGATTTCTCTTCAACATGTTTATGAGAAAGATACTCACGCTGTATCTAGGAAAAAACTGCATGAGCTATGGGTCAATAGTATGCTTTTTTTTACTATTACCATAAAAAAATAAAAATGATAATATGATGATGTTGATAACAGGGCTGGATTTCGGATCTGCATTTTGAACTGGTGGAAGTGTACCTACAATAAGCATCTTTATGCTGAAGTCTGCATTTTGGAGACTGAGACAAGGGATGGTTCTATGACACATGTCTGTTGGCCAGCGTTGGTCATAGCTGGATACCATGAACTTTACAAGTACCACCAGTAGACTGTTGGATGATCCTTGATACTTGTTAATGCTTTTGAAGATTTCTCAATCTGTTTTCTGTATGGAGTTGACTGTTTTGAATTTTACTTCCTTTTCCCAAAAAAATTCCCCTACTCATTTCAATAAGTGCCATGGGATATTTAACATCCACCTGAACTACCACCAATCCAGGCAGATGGGACCTCGGTTTAACATCTCATTCAAAAGACAGCACCTCAGAAGTGCAGCACCCTTCTCATGCTGCACTACAGTGTCAGTACTGGGATATTAACCCAAGTGCCGGATGTGGGAACTGAACCCACAGCCCTCTGATCTCCCGTCCTCAGAGGCCAGTGTGCTTCCTACTGAGCCACTGACACTGATAAAAAGTGTGTAAGTACACAGGGACAAAATCCCCAATCCTGTGAAAATGCTATTTCCCTTTATTTCACATAGCAGCACAAAACAAATGCTACACCTGGTAATGTTAGGTGTAACAGTTTTTCTTCAGTTATGCAACACATCAGGCCCTATGCACTACTAAGAAAAATGCCTATGTAGTGCATACCCAAAGTGCATAAGCAACACTATGAAACAAGGTTGAACACTGGGGTCCCACAAACCCCTGTGGCATGCCCCAGAGGGGTGCACACCCCATCTACAGTCAATACCTGAGCATTTTGAGCAGCTACAGCATACACATGGATGGTCCAGGAGAGGCATGGAGGCATGCCCACACTTCACACCATTAACGATGGTTCAGAGTGCTGGGTGAGGGAGTACAGGCTATGCAAACTGGTACCCTATCATAACTGCTATAACCCCCTTCATAGTACACCTGCCAGCCATAACAGGGGGCTAACACCCTCTGCCATACTGCCCCAGCCCTTTGGTCAGGCAGAGAAGGCTAGTGACAGCCATTCTTGCACTCACCTGGCAATTGAAATTTTAGGGACTCACTGCATCCCACAATCTTCTGCTCCAGGCAAAGGAGGGGATCCACTCATGGACCTGGATAGGCATCCAATTGGTTGCTTACCTGTCTCCACCAATCCAACCCCCCCACACGAGCACTCTAGGGGGTGGGGCCATGGATAAGCACCCCGCGGTGGCTGGCTGCCATGAATGTCATGCCCCATGCATCTGTTCGTGAGTGTGGAGCTGCTTTCAACTGTACCCAGCCTGCATTGGTGCACAGGCAGCAATATGCACAAGCTGCCATAAATTGTGAAAAATGTTGCAAAAATGCAAGTTTTTTTAAATTAAGTACATGCAAAATAATTGCTGTTGAATGAAAAATCCCTTCCTTGCGTAACCTTTTTTTCCACACGTGCCCATTTTTTTTTACTTTTTGAAAATCTAGCACCTTATGATAAGCTGTTGAAAAAATTAACTGTGTATATACAAAAACTGGATTTTTTTGCTCTTAATAATTTAAAAACGAAACTTTTTTTCAGCAAAACCACCTATCTAAGCATCTTCTTGGCTCAAACTTCAACAAACCTCAAAGTTTACAATTCAACAATCCACTGGTTTTGAGCTATAACTAAGCAAAAAAAGTCTTAATTTTCATATGGATTTGTGTATTTCTAACCTCCTAGAACATTTAAACAGCTGAAACAACTGTTACAAAATTTTTCTGAATTTAGAGAACCTGGATCCCAGAACACACATGCCATATTCTAGCTATTTTATCCAGGGATGGCTGTGTTATTTAGGTACAAAAAAAGGAGTTTAGTATAGAATACTATTTGAAACCATAAAAAAGCATTTTTGGTGGCCCCCACGTTCATTTCTAAGAAGGACAAAGCCAGATTGATCCTCCGGTGTTTGGAACTCCCTTCTTAGTGAACAGAGCCCCATGAACTAACAAGCACTAAGGAGCACACCTGGACAAACCTCAGGCACTTATTTCTTGGGTTGTCGGGGAGAGGGGCCTGTGAGGAACCAGGAACACAACACTATTACTGGAATCCTTATCAGATAAGCATCTCAGTATAATGAATATACTTTCCTTGCATTTTTCTATTAATCTTATTGTTATGCATGCTATCGCTATTGCTTAGATCCCGGTACCTGAAAATGTTTCTCCTTATCTTTTCTTGCTTTTGAGCCCCAGGAATAGCCACGTGATACCTCCATGAATTCCAGCCTGCGATTATATGTGACAATGACGCAGTAACAGACAGTATGGACTTGTAGGCACAGCTACAGGAGGGACTCTCATCCTGGACACCAAATATTAGGTAGATGCCTTTATTCTGATAAGCATAACATTCCACAGTAATGGACTGGTATAAGGATGTAGAACATAGGTTAATGAGATCTGGGCCCAAAGCAGGCCTGCAGGGAGCCTGTGGGGGTGGGGAGTGGGATAGAGAGATGGAACAAATCTAACCCAGACACCTTGCTGTCTGACACCACCCAGATTACAGAGGGCTGTAAGGATGGGGGGACTGGAAAGGGACCCAGCGGAGGGGGTGTGTGTGGGGGGGTGGGTCAGTGCTAGTGGAATGGACTGGGGGGACCCAGGCTGCCACTGACAATTTCAGACAAAATGCATCCAGTGGTCCAGTTGGTTAACAGAAGGGTGTCCTCATAGGATGAATCCTCAGTTACACAAATGGGGGGGGGAGTCTGGGGAGCCTAGTGTTGTCACCTTCCTGACTATTACCCCATTGAATTTCCTTGACATCGTAGATGTCAGAAGGCCCCTCTACTTGGGCATTGTCTTCAAGCAGGGTTTAGACCCTGCTGCCTGGATCTGTGACCAGATCCTTTTCCTTGGAAGTCATAGTTAATGTTTCAGGCTTAAGGTTTCCCAGCTGAAACCTAAGAAACCAAGTTAATAATGTTAATCTTACAGTGTTTGTTTGTATTGGAATTCTGTTTGTCAGGGTCAGACCAACAATGGATGATGTCAACAGAACCATGCACATCATCCACGAAATGAATAGTAGCCATGGGCCCTCTGCGTTGGTTAGCATTGACTCAGAGAAAACATTCGCTAGGGTGTTGTGGCCTTTTCTGTATGTGGTACTGGAGAGAGACTGGGTTTCCTAGCCCCATTAATAGCAGCTTTTAAGGGTGTATACTGCTCTCTGAGAGCTTGCATAAAGGTGAATGGCCACCACTCTTCTTATTTTCACCTGCAGAGAGGGACCAGTTAGGGTTGTCCCCTGTCACCACTTCTGTTTGCACTCTATATGGAGCCCTTAGTGCAGAAAATTAGGGAATCTGGTCAGACTGAGGGCATTCGGATAGGGAACACTGAGCACAGGCTGGCACTGTATGCAGACGATGTGCTGCTATACATGAACAATCCCAAAATAACACTGCCAACAATCCATGAGATTCTGGAGGAGTATGGTAAGCCCTTGGGTTATAAACTTAACACCTCTAAATAAGAGGTGCTGACCTTCAACTATCAACCGTCACAGCAAGTCAGATAAAGATACCTCTTTAGATGGGACCCAGAAAAGCTCAAATATCTGGACACATGCATGGCGAGGGTTTACCAGTCAGTGTGCAAAAGCTATTGCAATAATTTCACTGTTCAATTAAATACAGATCTGGCTCAATGGAACCTGCTACCACTTAGCTTAACCCGGAGAATAGATCTTGTCTGAATGGCTGTTCCGCCCAGAGCATTATACCTGTTCCAGAATGTTGCGGTTGCCCTCCCACAAGATGCCTTCTGCCAATGGAATAGGAGCATTTCCAGGTTCATCTGGTCGGGGGGAAGACCCAGGGTCCTCTTCCACATACTCTACCTCCCCAGGACAAAAGGCATTCTCTCACTTCCACACCTCCAACTTTATTATATATCCACCCTGCTGTGCCACTTGGTGGCCAGACAACTGAGTCCCGTGAATTCTCATTGGCAGCTCACAGAGCAAACACTCCTCAATGACAGGGACTACTATACAAATATTTACCATGCTGGACCCCATCTTGGGGGATGTCCCATGGAAAAATCATGGCTTAAGTACAGGCTCTTAGCCTGGAAATTGGACAGGAGATGGCTAGGACTAACCCCCTTCCTGCCCCTGCTTTGCCCCATCTACTTTTGACCTGCATTTGACCTGCCACCACAGATGCAAGATTCAGGGAGTGGGAAACCCACTCACTCAGATACTTGTACCAATGCACAGTGCTGGGAACCTTTAAAACATTTGACACCATGCTACAGGATTTTTGGCCTCAATACTTTGGACTTATATAGGTACCTTCAATGGAGATACTACTATACACAGTTACCAAGGGGATACTTGCAGCTGGAGCTACCCCCACCATCCTAACACATCTGTTGATTTTTATCAGGACCTAGCAGACTAATCACCTGGTGTCTAACTTCTACCAACCAGTCTTGGTGATCCATGATAAACTAACCCTCCCAATCAACAAAAAATGGGAGGAGGAGATGGGTATTCCCATTACTGATGAACAATGGGTAGCAGCCACTCAACGCTCTTCGAGAGTTTCCAGCCCACATCAGTGGTGGGAATATGCTTGGAAACATATAATAAGTTTTTTTCTAACACCAACTGTCATCAAACATTACTCAAATTCAGGGAGCTCCAGTTGTTGATGAGGCTGTAGTGAAGTGATTCCTCACCATGCCCATGTAATGTGGAGTTGTCCAATGCTACAACCCTTCTTTCAAGGACTTCAGGGAGAACTCAGGGAGCTCTTTGGAAGGGATGTTCTGCTTACCATGGAATATATATGCTTTTACAATATAACCAACCCAACATGGATCCTAATCCACGCTACCTACAGGCATATTGTTTACCGCAGCAAAAAAAAAAAATGATCACAAAAGTGTGACTTGCTCTTCGGGTTCCTACAGTGATTGAATAGCGGTCCATAGTAAACCGAATTTACCATATGGAAAAAGTAACACATAGACTTAATGATCAGGCTGAAAGGTGCTCAACTTGCTGGAATGGATGGATTTTCTACTAAATGGCAAAAGAGAATACTTTCATTCCTTGAACAGTTGGGCCTGAACTGGGCCCCTTAAGGAACTAGAGTCTCTATTGGGGCTGGGGGGGGTCACTGGGGGACCTGCAGTACCTCTCATTGGACCATTTCATAACTACAGGGGTTCCACATGCCACGCACACTCAGACAAAAGAGCAGAGTGGGGGAACCACTCAAGACACTGGTGTATCAAGCTGGGTGGGGGTGAGACAGTCTAAGTTTGCTAAAGGGAACTACACAATATCACCAACCTCTGACAAAAAACGTATGGTGGACCTTTAATAACACTCACTCTATGGTTGATATCTTATGGTTTGAACCACACTTGAAATGTACATTTGAGTATGAATGCATTCTCTGGTGACTTGTTTATGACTAAACAGCTGATTGTAACTAAGTTGGATTTTGCCAATGTTGCTGAAAACTGCTCAATAAAAATACATTTTCAAAAAAAAAGAAACCATTAGAAAAACATGTAGTGGTGTGCCTTAAAGAGCAGCTCTCGACTAGCTCCCCAATGACACATATAATACAGCTGACCTTGCCAGGAATCATTTTCCATAAATCATTCCTTCTGGGACAGTCATTTAAAAAAGTTATATCCCTTGTAAATTTATTCCCAGACCCAACAGCAAAAAACCGAGCAACTCGGCCACGCCCCAATGCCGGCACATGCAGCCCTGTTTTGTGATGTCACTAAATGAAGGCTGCATGTGTGCACCCCATTGACTTGAATGAGGTGATTTTTCTAAAGATTTTATACATATTTAATGTCAGGATTTTAAGAAATGAAAGTGACTGTTCGACTAACAGGGTCCCTGTGAGTTGAGCAGTCACTTTGCTTTCTAAAAATCCTGACATTAAATATTTTTTCATTTTCATTTTTATTTTCTATACTTGTAAATCCAGATGAGCAAAATTGCCCGTTTTCATTGGAGACAAGTTCAATCTAAAAACACAATATAAAAATACAAACATACAACATAGGAGCAAACTATACAATCAATATTTTTTAATTTTTTTATTTTTATTTAAACAGCAGTTTGGAAAACCTTTGAGCCATAGGCTCATTTACAAAGGTACCTTGTGACAGATAGAGTGCAAAGTCAGCAAATACATTATGTTCTTGAAGCAAGCCAATATTTTAACCTTTTCTTAAAGCAATGAATAGAACTACTTTCAACTATTGCTGACAGTATTTTGTTAAAGAAAGTTGGGGCTCTAAATAATAAAGATCTTTGCCCAAAAGTGATCTTAAGAAGTGGTATTTTAAAATAAAAAAATATGTTTAAGACCTTTGGAAAAATCACCCCCATTCAAGTCAATGGGGAGCGCACATGCAGCCTTTTTGTGACATCACAAAAAGGGCTCCATGTGCTGGTGTGGGGGCGTGGCCATAGAATACAGAGCTGGATCTTTTTTTTGCTGGCTGGTCTGGGAATAAATTTATGAAGGATATAACTTTTTTAAATGACAGTCTCGAAGGAAAGATTTAATGAAAATTACTTCTAGCAAGGTCAGTTGTATTAATTGTGCCAGTGGGAGGCTTTATATAAACATACAAGTTGCTCTTTAGCTCAAATTTTATATACACCGTTGGTGTATGATGTATGTACAAACCCCTTGAGCCTTGCTATTGAAGTTCATGCAGCATCAAACAGCTCAGGCGATTATAAACTTCTTGTAAAACACATTACTGTACTCCATGCAATATTCTATAAATAATGAATGAGGGCCCTTATTACTAACTGAAATTAACTAGATTACAACCTTGTTATGCCATCATTATGATATCACTCTGTTGTTAAACCTTCTCGAGTATGTCATATTAATAGTATAGCAAAACAGAATGCTCACAACATTCAATGTTCGGCTTTGAGAAAAAATTTTAAAATGTTGGTATTAAATGAATTGATTTGTGCCAGGTTGTATCAATAAATAGTGTTGCAAAAGAACACACAATAAATATTGTTGAGGAATCTTCCTGTATGATTTATGACTGCTTAAGGTAAGAATTTCTCAGAAAAGTAATTCAATCCGTAATTACACAATCTTGGTAGCCCATACACTATAAAATATAATGTATGGTCTTTGGTTACTAACCATGCTGAAAACACTTCTTGAGATTGACATGAAATCTAAAAACCTCTCAAGATATGCTCTCAAGAATTTACAGTGATGTTATGGCAACCTCTTGAAGTGTGAGCAGCATGGTTATTAACCAAAGATCATACATTATCCTCTATATAATTACCAGTTAGCCCAGTAATTGACTGGACTGACACCACTTTTGAATGCTGTAATAACTGGATGTTATTATTGAATGAAACCTGCTTATTATGGTATGGGTGTCAGCTTGTCAAACTGTAAGTAAAGGATGCTGCTGTCTTGCGCTCACAGAAATGAAATGCCACAGAAAGGACACCATCCCCTTTTTTCCCCACACAGCACTAAACCGGAATGGGTGGCTCTTTTACCATTTTTCTTCTCTTTTCCCTTCATGGTAACTGCAGGTAGGTGCATGCATGTGGAGGCACACATGAACTCCTAAACCGTGGCCACTCCCTTTGAGTCATTTGTACTTGCACTACTACCTGGCCTCTAACCAACGGGTGTCAGAGGCCAAGATGGCTGGCCACCCCTTCCCAGGAGAGGAGATCAATCCCTGGGACACTCAATCCTCTCCCCCTTGGCGAACCCCAATGACCTGAGTTCATTCTCAAACCCCGGTCACTGCACGGAGGCAGGTGAGACACATATGCCTCAGCCTTCCATGCCACTGGGCTGGCTATTTATTTATCTTTTTATATATTTTGTTTTCAGTTTTAGATTTTGAGCTTAGTACTAGAATGTCCAAACCCTTAATTTTTGAGACTTGTTACTAGCAAAACAATCTGATTATATAAGCAGTATAATTATTGCTAGTTTTAGGAATATAGTAGGATAGTAGTTATTTTGTAAACTACTTCCATGATGTTAGTCATAGAAACATAGACATTGTCAATAGAAAAAAATCCTACAGCCCATTGAGTTTGCCCAGCCCTACCTTCTGTTGTTTTTTGTGAGGGCCCTAGTGGCCCTTTCCTCCCCTTTCCTCCCTCCCCTTTTGACACTATCAACCCTACATACCTATCTCACCTGTGTTTGAATTCATCAATTAATTTTGCATAGACTAACTCCCTTGGTAGCCTATTTTACCATTCAACCACTGATTCCATGAAGAAATGTTTTCTGATGCTCCTCCTCTTCTTTGATTTTCCTTCTTCACCAGCTTAACTGAGTCACCCCTATTTATGGTATTCCAGCTCAGCATAAACACACATCTACACTTTCTACTTCATTAAAAGGGACAGGAAATGAGTTGGCCTGGTGGTGCTGAGGTTTGAAGAGCTGAATACCACACTTTGTGCCACGCTGGCAACCCAGGTTCGGGAACAAGCTTGGGCCACCAGAGGTCAGCAGGGGAGGGAAGGGATTGAGCATCCAGAGGACTGCTTTCCCTTCCAAGGGAGTGGTCCAGGGTATGCAATGCTCCTGGTCAGCTCCTGATGGTGGTCAAGGGCAGTGCAAGGAACATGTGGTGCAGTAGACATGGAGGCAGAACTGCAGCATTCTTTGGCACGTCAGTGCCAGGGGACATCATTGCATGTCCGAGCTCTGAGGGGGCAACCTAAGAAGAAAAACCCAGGGGACTATGGGGAGGTGACAGGGGCCCCAGGGGCTGCACCCCACATCCCCACAGCTGGACCATCCTCTACTGGGCTCTCCCTAGCCCACTGACCGACCCTGGGGTCAACCCTCTAATTCAGATAGACTGCAAAGAGGAGGGGTGGGCCCTCCCCCGGGGGTGGGGTGATCCAGGGGGATGGAAGGTCCTAAGAGTTCATTCAAGGGTGCTCAGCAATCTTTCTCTTTGGTGAGATGGTTTCAGCCAGTGAGTAGAGGGTGCAGTCATGTGGGCACTCCTAAGAAATGCCCTGAGCCTTCTGGAGAACAAAGAAAGTTTCAAACAAAAAAGAAGGAGGACAGGAAATCATTTCTAATTGGCAGCTATTTATAAAGTTCTTATTCTCAGAAATGAGGTGCATGAGCTGGCCCAGTGCCACTTAGGGTGGAGGTGCTGGATGCCACACCTCGCACCACATTGGTAACTCGGGTTTGATAACAGACTAGGGCTGCCGGGGACTGGCAGGGGAAAGAAGGACTGAGCATCCTGCGACTGCTCTCCTTCCTTCAGGGTGGGTGAGGGACATGCACCATGCTGTAGTGACACCTGGTGGAGGCTAGGTGCTTCACAGATGTGGGCATACACAGGGGAGGAGCGCGGTGCATGCTGCATGTATGTGCGTCAATGTCATTGCATGTCCAGCTCCTCAGTTGGAAAAAAATGTTGGAAAATCAGAGGAGGCAACCTCAGTGGCTGATGGCCAGCCCTGCACCCCTGGAATCGTGTGGCATCTTCACCAGCTCCTTGTAGCAGGTCCCTATGAGGGAGGATCCTGCCATTGGCCAAACAGTGTGATGAGGTGTATAAATTCACATGACTGACCAACTCCAGGGGTGTGGGTGCTGGTGGCCGGGGGTTGAAGGGGGACCACTCTGACCAAGGTGGATAAACTGTGGCATAAAAAAAAGAAATGATGTGCATTCGATCCATATGTAACTATACCTGAATAAAAAATGATAAGAAAAGCTGTATTTTGCATTGTTTTAATTTTTATGGGCAGCATTCTGTTAAAGTTCTCCTCATGGAATCAGTAATTTAGAGTTTTTACTATGCCATCGTTTGTGTACAGAATGCTGATTATGAGCTGTAGACCTATCAGAACCTTGCTCAAAGTTCTGTACATAAACAGTGACATAGTAAAAACTCCAAATTAATGGTTCCATGAAGAGAACTGTAACAGAAAGTTGCACATAAAAACAAAATAATGCAAAATACAGTTTTTCATATCACTTTTTATTCAGGTACAGTTAAAATGTATAATTAAGGGGAATGCATATCAATTCTGAGAATAAGAACTTTATAAACAGCTGCCAAATAGAAATGATTTCATGTCCCCTTTAATTCTGTGGAAGTATTTTTAAGTTTCTATCCTGTCCCCTCCACTTCCTTGCCAATAATGCATAAGGTTGAGATTTGACAAACTCTCCACAAAAGTCTTATCCTTCTGCCCCTGAATCTTTCTGGTTACCATCCTCTGTGCTGCATACACCCTGTTCCTGTCTTTCTTATAATGCAGGTAGCAGAGTTGTACACAGTGCTCTAGATGAGGATGTACCAGGGACTTGTAGATTGGCAGAACCACTTGACTGCTCCTGCTGCTGATCTCCCTTCCTATTCATCCTAGAACCCTACTTGCCTTACCCACTGCTCTTTTGTGCTGTGCTTTTGTCTTCACGTGTCACTTGCCCCATATTATTACCCCATCTCCTTCACCTCTGACAGACTCCCCATAGCAGCTTCCTATTGTGTATTCAGTTCTTGGATTTCTTGCCCTTTGTGCATTGCCTTGACTTCTTGGTGCTGAATTTTAGTAGGTAAATCCTTGACCACTTCTCTAGCCATCTTTGTTGCTGCAGAAAGTGAAACTTGTTTCTTGCCATTAATGTTTAAAAGATTTTAACAGTACCAAGTGCAACCAATCTAAAAGAAAGTACAGGGCTTCTTAGTTGCTGGAGGAAGTGAGACTTATTTTTTCTTGTTATTTTATGTGTTTAAAGGGTTTTAACAGCACCAAACACAAAGACAAAGGAGGTTCTGGACTCCTTTGTTGCTGGGAAAGTGAGGTCACTACAGACAACTAACCAATCAGAGGGTGGGGTGGGCCAGGCAAGAAGCTTGTTTTTTATCTCCCCTAGATCTGATTTCAGCACAAGTGTGTTGGAGCACTTGGAAAGGAGGATGCTTTTCCTGGAGGTAAGGGAGGCTTATTTCTTGCTATTTTGTATGTTTAAAAGGGTTTAACAGTACTGAATACAAAGAAACCAAAAGAAAGTTTCTGGGCTTCATTGTAACTGGAGGAAGTGAGGTCAATAAGTACTGGTGACCAGTTGGAGGGTGGAAGAGGACCAGGAATGCATGTATAAATTCAGGGAGGGTACAAGTGACCCCCTTGTATGAGCAGCCGCTGAAACATTAGTGTCATGAAGCAGTGTGTTTTGCCTGATCTGGGGCATCTGGAGGGAACTCTGACCATGGAGTGGAGGACAGGCCAAGCAGACTCAGTAAAGCCAGTGAAAAGCTCACAGTAGGCATTGCACTCTTTCTGGGATAAGTCTACAAAGGGGATAGTAAACCAGCAATAAACATTACACTGTTTCTGGGGTTGGCCTACATAGGGATAGAAAACTTACCGTATGGCCACTACACCCTTTCTAGGGTATACCTACATACGTGCTAGCAGGAAAGGGGAGTAAGTCACTGAGCAAAGCAGGGGATTTAAAGGGAAACTGTGGATATTTTAGTCCAAAAGTAGCCTAGTATTGCTAAACCAACATAATCACAACCTCCTGTGTATTAATTTGCTGCCTTTCACCCACCTTGGTGAAATTTCTATTTATGTTGCCATGCGGTATGGCCAGCCCTCCGAGATGCGAGTCGCCATGTTGCCTCTCCATGTCCCTTCATGCCTCCTGCTTGGGGTCATGACGTGGAACTGTTGCACTGTGTTTGCTGTGCATTCCTGCATCCTGCTTCATGATCCTGTGTGGCACTGGCGCTCCCTACTATGGACTTCACCTTCCTCTTAGCGGTCTCCCTTACCTATGAGTGCCCACATGTCTCCGTCTACTTTACAGTCTTAGTTTTAACCCACCCCCATATTTTCCTCCTGCGGTATCACCCGCTGATGTGCCTAACTCTGTCTGCCCGTGTTTGACTGCTGTTGCTCTTCGTACCCCCGTTCTTGCTGCACAGATTATTGTGGGCATGACAGATGCTGACAAAACCTGCCCTCTAGACCAATCCAGTTTTCCCCTGCCAGTCCGATGATGTTTTAGCACCTCCACCTACCCCTACCTAAAGCCACTAGTTCCCACTCTGGTCCGTTCTTAGCCTGTATAAACAGGCATTCTCCCGTGATTGAGCATATTCCTGTTTGGATCCAGAGAGGAGACCAGACCAAAGAAAGTCACTGACTTGAGAGACGCTGATTGCTGCCGCATCGCCCCTGAGTGCCGGTACCAAACAGAGTGCCTGGACAGCCTGCAAGCAAACAAAAGCACCTTCTGCAAAGTGCCTTCAGTGTCTGAGATGCCACTGGCCACAGCAGCATCTGTACCTTTCATGGAAGAGCTGCAATCACTTATTTGGTTTTGACATTGACTTTACGCATCTTCTCTGTGCCTGAGACAGCACGCCGAAGTCCCGACTGCCTTTCTGCCATCACAGACAGATTCTGAACTGGGCTTTATCGAGTTGCCGCATTTTTCAAGCTGGCACTTTCATGCTGTTTTTTTGGGGGGGCTTGTTTTGTTTGCCTACGGGGGTGTGTGTGTGTGTGTGTGTTTTGGGGGTTGGGCTCATCTTAATATGTATACCCTCAAGGGAAGGATTGGGGGGGTGCGTGTGGTCTGACAGTATCAACAAGAGGTCGACTGCCTTCCTTCCATCACAGAAAGAGCCACCTTTGCCCATTTGTGTGCCCTGTAAGTGACTCAGACCTGGGCAAGCTGGCACTTTCAAGCTGTGTTTTTTGGCCACAGGGATGGTGTGTGGAGGGGGTGGGTTAGCTTAATATGTATACCCTCCAGGGAAGGAGAGACAGAATTGGTGGGTGCATGTGGCAAGCTGTGTTTTTTTGCTTCAGGGGGTGGTGTGTGTGTGTGGTTAGCTTAATATGTATGCCGTCAAGGGAAGGAGAGCCATAATGTGGGGGCGGGGTGCATCAAATGTCAGAAAAAGATATGTGCAGCAACAGGTCACAAGTTCAACATGGAGGGGGACATCATCATGGAGAGTGTGGTGGATGCAGCTCAGCACAGTACCTGAGTAGCTGAGAGGCAAGATGGGGATGGGAAGAGTGTGGGGGCGAAGTGCTTACGATCTTGACTGTGTGTCTGTCTGTCTGTCTGTCTGTCTGTGACAGGGGATTGAGGTGTAGGTGAATGTGCAGAGTGGGTGGTCTGTGGATATGTGTGTGTGTGTGTGTGTGTGTGTGTGTGTGTGTGTGTGTGGTAGGTGTGTTAGGAAATTGGACATTTGAGAAGTCTAATGCCCTCCGTCCACTACTCTCTGGCCCATGTGTTCACACATTGGGTACCCCACCTATCCTGCCCAGCTGTTTTCTGATGATATTTACTGTCTGTTCCCTGTTGTCTACCATGACTTGACTCTGTTGTTGCCAACATCGTGTAAATCTCCCTGGTTGCACTCTGTGCTATTGTAACTTTACCATATTGTCCATATTTGATTGCTGTGCCTTAACCCTGTACTTGACTGCCATGTTTTGACTTTGTACTGTTATTACCTGTACCTTGTACTCTCCTGGGTCGCATCTGAAAATAGGCACCTGACTGCCTAGTGTGCTTACCTGGTAAACAAAAGCTAAATAAAAATATCTACTATTTTTATGACCCCTTGCCCTGTGCCCATGATCACCCTCTGGACCCCCCCCCCATACGTATGGCAGCCTGTTGGTCCCATCCTATTTGTGCTAGTGTGCCATCCTCCCCATAGCCTTGGCTTGCCCACCTCCCCGGTGTGATAGGGTAAAGAAGGTATACCCCACAGTATCTTGCCAAGAGGCATCCATCGCAGTAGGATAACAGGGGGGAGTTCATTTGTCCACAGGGGGCAGGTCAATGCTTATTCTATTTTTATTCCATTGCCCACAGAAGCCATGGATGCATGGAATGCAAGGACGCCAGCATTCATAGCATACTATCGTCTACAGTCATCATGCCTCCTCCACCCACTAGTCTAACCATGCAGCACCAGCTGCCAGTGAGATATGTGGGATCCAGAGAAAGAGTGCCTTCCTCCCCTGGCCGTACATCAAAGACTCTAGCTCCTTCATTACCTACCCTCACCGGCTGGCTGCCTTCATTTCTAATTACAGATCTGTTCTAGAATCCAGTAATATCAGTTGAGTGGAAGCACACAGATAGAGGCTTTACATACAGGTCTTCCTTTCAACCTATGTTAGTGATACTGGAGCCTGCTGGACCCCGCGGTACAATTTCAGCATTCAAGGTACTGTGCACGATTCTTTATCCTGGCACAGAATACATGAAAACTAGCAGTACTAAAAAATTAACCATTCTCACAACTTTATCAGAGTCCCCGTGTGTGGGAGGCAGAGTGCCCCCATAGAAAGAAAATTGTAACATTAAGGAGGGTGGGTGAATGTGTCCTATTGCTCATCTACCACATAGAATAGTCTGGGTAGCAGCAGTGCAAGACTGCATGTGATACAGCCACAATATGCAGGGCACTGGGTGCATCTCCTCTGAGGCATGGTTCACACACTGCACCCACTGCATGTATAGTTGGCCAGAGGTGAAAAATAGAAGTATGAAACTCCAGACTGAAGGATGAAAGCCAGACCCTTGCAGGCCCCACACTGGCACCCCCACAGTCCTCTGGCAGAAGGCAACAGAGGGAAGGTAAGCCCCAAAGATGCCGAGTGATAGCCAATGGGACCGGTCAGAAGGGGTGGTCAGGGACGACCGGATTGCAAAACCTACTAATAAAACCACAAATGGTGACTGTGTAGGCACACTGTTCCCAGGCTCATGGCCATGTGTGACTGTAGGGGGTTAAAAGGGAGAAAATATATAAGTAGCCAAACAGCACAATTCTGTGCATGCAGAAAGCAACAGCATAAAAGGACAAGAACATTGGCCTCAGCCAGGTGTCCTGTTCTGTCCTTGTCTTACAGGATGTTACCCAAAACTGAAGTCAAGCTGTCTGGCCTGTAGATGGCTGGTTCATATCAGTTCACACCTTGCACCTCTCTTGAAACCTACCAGGCTACCCACATTCTGCTTTGCTGGCACCACACCTTGTCAAACAGACTCCTAATATTAGTATAAGCAGCCACAGAAAGTGCACCCTCAGTTCCACTATGATCATGGGTGTCATCGGGTAGGTACTTACCAGGGTGGGTGGAAGGAATGTCTGCAGGTTCGGCTACTCTTCGCCCACCACCGCCCCCCTTTTTGGTATCATCTGCAAGCAGGCTAGCCCTGCTTCCCACTCCATGTGCTATAGCGGGGATAAAGTACCCAAATAGTACCAGCTCACACTGATAAAAGGCATATGTATGTCCTGTGTGCATGTCTGTATGTGTCACTGAGCAGCATCACTGGAAATGATAATAAAAACCAAGAAAAACAGAAATTGCGATTGGTCACTTTATAACACCATAATGCACTTAATAATATACTGAAATAAAAGTGTATGTATAACCAGGTATGTGCTGGTGGCTGATTGCCCACACAGGAAAATGTCACGTCATAAGACAATAAAACACTCCATAATATACTCACTGATTGAAAATAGGGAGAAAATGGAATATCTTGTTGAAGTGCCTGGTAAAACAAGATGAGCATTCCCAGATGCTGTGAGGGATGTGTTCAACTTGAGTTAACTGTTTGTTAATGGCAGCTCTGGCAGGTGATCTCACTTTAGCCTTGGGTGTGGTAATCTGCACATTTGCAGATTTTCACTCTTTGTGTGGTCATGTCTGTGATTACTGAGACTGTAAGGAGGTGCTAACTGTTGAATGCTGTTTCTGTGCAGTATTTAATGTGGGCTTTGCCTTTGTGTATAGCTGCAATTGTTTAGAAATATAGAGAAACATAGAAGTTGATGGCAGATAAGGACCGCAAGGCCCATCCAGTCTGCCCATAGGCCTATGGAACATTCATAAGGTCAAAAAAATGGGCAGACTGGATGGGCCTTGTGTTCCGTCAACATCAATGTTTCTAGTTTTATATTAAAAGCACCCAATAGTGCTGGCCCATTGGCGTTGCATTTGGATTTCCGCTTGTGGCACTCGTGACCCGGGTTCTGGAGCGGACTCGGGTCACTGGAGGGCCGGCCAGGGAGAAGGAAAGGAGCGTCCCAGGATGGCTCGCCTTCTCCGAGTGGAGGGTGGGGATGCAGTATGTTTAATTACTAATAATGTGCAATTCTCCTTGTGTCCAATTAATCCACAAAACTGTGGTCAACTTTATTAATGCATTGGACAGACATAATGAGATTCTGGGTTCTGTATCTTATAAAATAAGTAGTGCAATGGGCAGACGGGATGGGCCAAGCGCTCACAATTTGGACTCTAGGGGGCTGCTTGGTTGTATTTCATTGTGTTGCTCTTGAAACATAGAAACATAGAATTTGATGGCAGATAAGGACCTCTTGGCCCACCCAGTCTGCCCATTTGCCAACCTAATGGATAAGCTGCAGATCCTAGTTAACCAGCAGCCTATTTCTTTCTACCCCCACCCCCCCCCAGAATTGCCTTATGGCTGTCCCATGCATGCTTGAATTCAACCACTGTTTTTGACTCCACGACCTCCTCCAGAAGGCCGTTCCATGCATCCACAACCCTCTCTGTGAAAAATAGTTCTTACATTACCTCTGAGCTGACCCCCATCTTCAAATTGTGCCCCTTGTTCTTGCACACCTCTTTTTGAAAGATGCTACCTCTTGGACTTTGTTGATTCCCTTGAGATACTTGAAAGTTTCTATCATGTCCCCCTCTCCCTCCTTTCCTCAAGGCTATACATATTAAGCTCCTTTAGTCTCTCTCATATGTCTTCCAGTGCAGACCCTGCACCATTTTAGTTGCCCTCTTCTGGACAGCTTACATCTTGTCTATGTCGTTGAGGAGATTGGGTCTCCAGAACTGCACACAGTACTCCAGATGGGGTCTCACCAGCTATCTGTACATAGGGATAACAACTTCCTGTTTTCTACTGGTGATGCCTCTCCCTATGCATCCCAGTATCCCCCCAGCCCTCCTTATTACCCTCTCACATTGCTTGCCCACCTTTAAGTCATCTGATATGACTCCCCCGGTCCCTTTCTATTTTTGTTGTTGTTAGTATCTCACCCCCATTGTGTACTCTTCCCCTGGGTTTTTGTTTCCCAGGTGTATTATCTTGCACTTCTTAGCATTAAATCTAAGCTGCCATATATTTGACCATTCCTCTAACCTTGCCAAGTGGGTTGTGTGTGCGGTTGGTTGGTTTGGTGGTTTGCAATTGTGTGGTGTGGTACTTATGCCCATCAAGCCAAAAACATACCCGGCTTGTAATTGTAACTTAAGTATAACTATACAAATACTGTGACAAGTAAGCAGCAGTTAGATAAGTTTTGCATTAAAAACTCTAGTTATAACCAAGCCATTATTTTATGTGAACGCACTCATTCTAGGCCCTGAATTTGCTCTCCCAACACCACACTTAATAAGCAGAGATGAAAAGATACCCTCTGCAAATATGGTTCATCCATGTGCAATCCAGGCACTCACAACCTCCGATGACACGAACAACTGTGCATAGGGTGAGGGAACACACTCAGTGTTGGAGTACAGTCAGTTTGCGGTCTGCTGCAATGCAACCCACCCATGGTGTTGTGTGATCCACAAGAGCTGCACATCTGCTCGTGTTTCTTAACTTATATGCTTTTATTGGGTGTTTTTTTTTTCCCTCCTCCTGCTACCCCTGGTCGGCCACTCCTTCAGATCCCCCAATGTCCCTCAGACTTCACTCTATCCCTCATCCCCAGCTACCATTCACCTCAAATCATGACTCCCCCAGGTAACCCGGCATATTCCTTCACCGGACGGGTCCCTCTCCTCCGAGGGGGAAGGGGCCAGTGGGGGCATGCCAGCATGTCTGTATTGGCCCGGGGGTGTCTCTGAGGCAGTTGTGTTGGTTGGGAGGCCTGCTGGCAGTCAGGGACCAGAGAGACCATCATCCAGTCGACCAAGGCAGTTTTCTGGTTTACTCCCTGGGGAGTGGAGTGCCTATGACGTCAAGGTGCGCGCAGACGTCTGCCACTCCCCCAGCAATTTTACCTCTGGTGTCTGTGCTGTGCCTCCGGCCTCTGCCAGGGGCCAACATGCACCGAGGTGCACCTCACCCTCCCCTCAGAGAAGGCAACCCATCCTGGGATGCTCCTTTCCTTCTCTCCGGCCCGCCCTCCAGCGAACCGAGTCCGTTCCCGAACCCAGGTAGCCAGCGCCACAAGCGGAAATCCAACCGCAGTGACAACGGACTGGCACTATTGGGTGCATCGAATATAAATCTACAAACATTGATGTTGATGGAATGTAAGGCCCATCCAATCTGCCCATTTTTTGGACCTTATTAATGTTCCATAGGCCAATACTCCATCAACAGCCTATCTATTCATACTCATCTGTATTGCTCCCTTATGCATATACCATGCCTTTATGAAGCCCTGCGCTATATTCATATCCATAACTTACTGAGGCAGGCAGTTACGTGCATCCACTACCCTGTCTGTGAAGAAGAACTTCATAACATTACCCTTTATAATAGGCCTCTGTCTAATCTCTTGCTGTGTCCTCTTGTACTGCTATTTTTCTTATTTTGAAACATGTTAGACTTTTTCGCCTAGATGTTTGAATGTTTCGTTCACATGATCTCTCTCCCTCATTTGCTCTAGGGTATACATATTGAGCTCCATTAATCTGTCCTCATATACTTCCTGATGCAGTCCATGCACCATTTTTGTTGCCCTTCTGTGGACTTCCTCCATTTTGTCAATCACCTCGTGCAATTAGATACCTGCTTGTACCTGTCTGAATTTTTGATATGATTTGTGGAGCTGATACATTGGAGAGCATTGAGTGATGGGGCATTCTATTTGCCCCTCGTAACCACCGGCCAACCTCCCAGACCAATTATCCTCAGCAGTCGAGGTGCTTCAGTTGGATGTTGGGGTAATGGAATTCAGTGCTTATAATATATTGTCTCCAGAATATGTAACTTGTGCAATCTGTGCCCATGCTGCCTGGAGCTAAGCCCATAGATCTCCAATTGTACAGAATGTAAGATGGCGCACTAAGTCCTGTATAACTTCCCTTTTGAAAAGTGTCACACAGTGCCTGCTATATCTGTTCCAGCTGAGCTGCCACTTTTATAACCTTGTCCAATTTTAATTAGAAGCAGTAAATGAAAGCAATAGGTAGATAAGTTCACTTGTGCCAGCATTTAGAGATTGAAGCTTACATCGATTACCGCGTTGATGCTGTCACCTTTTCTCACTTTTTAGGTGGGCGAATTTCAGATAAGACACTGTAAAAGCCTCAGCGTTGAAGTTAGCATAGCGACTGTTCTTGGTCGACAAGATTGCCTTGTCATCACTGTTTCAAAAAACATCAAAACATGTCAAATTATGAAGAATAAATATTGGCAATGTCTTATGTGAATGACAGCGATGATGGCAGTGGCACAGACAGTGACACATCGGATGTGCTCGAGAACATGCTAGTATTGAGTGTCGGCAATGGCATCCAGCCATATATGTTCGAACCCCAAAGACCTTCACAGTTCCAAGACACAGCAATAAGTGGCCATGTAGTACACCAGAATATGACTTTGCAAGAGAATGAGGAAGACTCAATGGGTTGAAATTACGTGAGGTGACATCTTGGTGTCGCTGTGGACATTGCTCTGTAATGCCAACAATAAGAGAGTGTCTATGCTACCAGGAACTGTCCCATCAGTTGGGTGACAAGCTTGAGGGGTTACAGTGCATCTCTTTCCACCCACAGTTCCTTATTGGATGTTTTGATGCTTTGGTTGTACAGCTGGCTCTGATATCAATATGTTCATGTTACAGGCATCCACTGCCGTTTAATCCCCCTCAGAACAGGTAACGATAACTTTTTAATTTGATTTTCTACTGCATTTATTCTGACATGTACACTGTGTCCATGATGCTCAAACATGTCCGTGTTGTACCTTGGACACAAAAATCAAGTGACCGAGTACTCAGTGATGGGTGGGGGTGGTAATAACAACTAAAATGTAAAGGTGCCTGTGGGTGGTCGTATCAGATGACCTGTAGGTAGGCAGGCACTATGAGAGCAGTACACAGTGTGGTTGTTATACTCGAATGCATATGGAGGGGCAGCACAAGTTGGTAACATGAAGTTTACATCACTGGGCACAGACAGTTGGTGAGACCCCATCTTGAGTACTTCTTGAGTACTGTGTGCAATTCTGTAGAGCACTTTTGCTCACTGTGGAGATCAGTTGACTTGTTTTCTGAGAAACTAAATAGCCACACACCTACTGTTCAGTACTGCTACATGGTCATGTATGCTTTGCTATCCTCCCACAGGTCCATGCAGCTTACTGCATATATACAGTACACACACACACTGGGTGCATTTCATTTTGGGAAAGAAGGTGTGTCGTGTCATCCCATCTTGCGTTGTGATGTGCATTCGTGCCAAGTGGCCAGAGGCTAGTTGAGTGTACAAGGGTTTCCTGGAAGCAGATGAGGACAGTGAAGAGATGTTGGCACACACATTCCTCCACGATTTATAAGAAGCAATGCTCCATGAGCCATTCGAATGACAATTAGGGCTCTCTGCCATTGCATGTTGTTTCTAGTAATGCATGCATAGATGCTTTGTATGTGTGTGTCTATTCATTAGAGTGCCCCATGACTATTGAATACAGGATCTGGCTGCATCCATGAACACAATATAGATAAAGAGCTTTTGATATGCCACGGTTTTCAACACCGAATAGACCAGATTGATCAAGACAACCTTTTAATAATGTGAATATTGCCATATGACATTTCACATACATTACAATAGTGAATTAGTGCTGATGTTTTACATAACAAATACAGCAGTTCAACAATAAGACATGCAATATGTGACATAAGAGGTGATTACTCATGGATCAAAGAACAATGTGTGACTGCAAAGAATTCTACTTGTGTTACAAGGACTGATTCCAACTACAGTTGTATAGAATCTTCACTGCACAGTGTACCATTTAATTAAAGTAGTTAGTGACATGTTCCTGAATACATCTGTCTCCTTTACTCATTAGACAGCAAACAGCGAGGAGAACAGTGATGGGCATGGGGCAATAAACAGTCTCACCAGGAGACTGTCATTGGCACCTTTGTTCATGACAGACTACACCCAATAGTGGGTCAACGGTGTTCAGATTTGAATGTGGATTCCATGTCAAGCATAAGCCTATTTAGTTTCATGACTGTGGGAAACCTGTGTGGGGGCACTACACTGCCACAGTTTCATGTTGTCCTTGAAATGTTGTGTTATGTTGCACTGCAATGCAGCAACTGCAATGGTTGCAACATGAAACACTCAGTGATAAAATGGCAACAGTGTGCCACTTTTACAGATGATAATGTAGCTCTATACCAACTGTGATGTATAAAATTCCAAAAGCCATTATCAAGTAACCGTCTTAGTTATTTGCTCTTACTTGTCCTGCGCCTGTGTGTGCAATTTGACCGTGTCCAATTTTTTTCCTTTTTTTCACTATATAGTGTTGTCTTCAGTCATTTTTTAAAGACCCAGCACAGTCTTACCACCAGCATTTGCTTTTGAAGAAATGCCAACCTGCATGGTATGAGGTTGTCACAACACAAGCAGGAAAACTAACACTGGTCACAAACCATCATTTCACTGTATCCCCATGAGAGATGATCTGCGCAGACAATGGCTGCTATTCCTCTATCAGTCCACCATAGACATAGACACATTTTCTCCAACACGGCATAATGTGGTGTGCTCTGATCACTTCACCGACGCAGACTACCGTACCACCTGGGCACAGGCTATGAAGAGTAAGTGAATTCCAATCTTACTTCAGCCATGTTAATAGCTACTGCTCTCTATATGCATGTCTACAGTGTTCTGCCTTGCCTTGCACCCTGCTCAAATAACAACATAAGAATGGGGTCTGTGGATGGCTCAGTCTCACAAGCACATGGTGGCTACCCCATCCCCTTTTAATTGTTCCATGTGGCCCACACATTCTGCCACTTGCTACATGAAGTTATTTTACTGTTTAAAGTGCAACCCCCCTGACGAGAAGGCTGTTCCACGAGCATCACCCTCTCATTGATGTTTTGTTTGATCTTATCATATGCAGAGCCCCCAGCCATGTGTGGAGCACATTTCAGGACCTCATTTATGCAATCATAGTTTGAACATTGCATAGTTGCCTGCATTGAATATTTATTTGATTTGTATGTTGTTTTTGTTCCAATGTTTGTTTTGCAGTGTGGTGCCATCAAGCATCGTCAATCAGTTTGCCTGCACCATGGATGACATGCCCTTTGTGCTGTGGTGTGTAGGGTGAGGGGAAGGGGCAGTTGGCAACAGCCACTGCCAAGTCAATCAACTCGCACAGGTCAGCTGAGTCATTGCCCAGGGTGAGTTGATTATTCTTAGTGATGCTTCTTATGGTGAAGTGTACAGTAAAGGCCTCCCAGTGTGGGATGGAACTCACAGTAGCACAGACACATACCTGAATGTAGGCTTGACGGAAAACACAGAAAGCAGATTTTACTTGGTGAAATTACCTGAGGTATGCTGTGTGACTGTATTGGTCATCAGCTGCGACTTGTTTAACAGACATTGGATATACCACTAATTACTTCTTTTTTGTGTAGTGTGCTTTGACTATCCTAGTCAAGTGGTCTGTGACTGTCTATTGCTGGACAATGTCTATATCAAGATATAACTATATCTTGTTACACTTTCAAGAAGGGCATGCAATGGGTAGAAATTAAGTTTTGCAATCACTGGTGAGCAGGTATAGAAACAGGGAATATCAACAAGAACAAGAGCCATTTCCTCTGTCACTGCTGGTGTACGTACTGAAGTGTTGACTTTTACAATACAAGACCTCAAGGCAACTTATATAAAATTCTTGTTGGCCCAATACAAAATCAACACACATTTTGTTACTGTGTGAGGGACAGTGTAAACACATGATTTTCAGAGAAAGTAATTAGCGAACCATTGTGTATAGTGCCAGTGTTGGCAATGTAGTGAAATTCTAATGAAAGGTTGTGTACCTAATCTCTTAGATCTGGGAAATCCAACAAAACGACTAAATGAGGAAGCGGGTTCCATCCATCCAGCATGTGTCTCACCTCCCTGAGGCCTGTTTATCACTCAGTGATGTGAACAAGGTACGGCGACTTGGTATGCAGCACCAACTATTTGCTGATTGCTCTACTTGCATGTGATTTTTTAATTTACCGATATTCTGCTTTCAATTTCAGCAACAGAGAATGGATGTGCCTGTTACCTATTCACAGTACAATGACACAGGACTGCAAGTGGGAATCTGTTTGCAAGCTATACATGTGGTTTCTGTTGCAACACAGCACACACCAGCAATGCAAGACTTCACCTGCCAGCAGAAACCAGAGATGCATGACTTTTCCAGTCAGTGGCCTGAGATGCCAGATTCAGTGTACAAAGACCACAGATACTCCAAGTCATACTCTCTAGTTGAATGGTTGAATGATACTGTGATTCCAACTGATCATGCCCAAGCTGAAAACCCTGGTAATCACACTAAGTGTGTTTCAACACCGCATTCTGGATGCACTTCTACACCAAGCAAGCCTTTGCTGAAAAACACAAGTTGTGGTACAGAAACATCTTCCTTTTGGTCCTCCAAAGACACTGTCTATGAAAGCAACGTCTCCACGTTTGAACCGGAATCTTTCTGCGAATCGGACACTGAAAACGAGGATGGGATATCAAATCAACAGTCATTTCTTCAGTCTGAAACACCAATAACCGAACTGAAATACTTAGTGTTTCATTCATCCCTATTCTTGCTTTTCCAGATTTTGCTGTGTCAGCTATGCTATTTGCTTCTCCTAATCGTCAAAAGCTATAACCGTGGAACGATGTTTGTGGTTGAGTTTTGTTGTGCTAATGCACACAGTTTCTCTTGGTGGTCACAGCCAATGGTGGGAAAGATGGGCACTGGAAATCTTTTGTTGAGCGGATGCATACTATTTAGCAGTAACACCTATCATCGCATTTCTGACCTTCTACAATTTCTGCGTGTACCATTAATGTGCGCAACACAGTATGGTGAAGTACAGAAGAAATATTTATTTCCCATGGTGAATCATATATGGCAGACATGCAAGACATCAAACTGGACTTCACTGCATGGGAAAGCTCTCAAGGTTATGGGAGATGAGAGGTGTGATTCTCTGGGATACTCAGCAAAATATTGCACATACACTATCATGGATTCAGATTTATGGAAAGTGTTGGAATCAACACTGAGTCAGGTGTCAGAGGTTGCAAATTCTAATGTTATGGAGAAGGAGGGGTCTGTGCACGCAATGAGCAGCATATTGAGTAGTGGCCTACACATAAAGATAATTGCAATGGTCCGACACCCCCAGATTGCAAGTCTTATGAAAAAAGTGGAACAACTTCCAAGTGTGGAACATCAATATGATGTCTGGCACATTGCTAAATCTATTGTCAAAAAACTATGTGTGAAGGCAAAACAGAAGCACCATGAGGCATTATCACCTTGGGTACGGTCTGTGATGAATCATTTGTGATGGTGTGGCGCAACATGTTTGAGAGATGAAGTACTGCTGAGGGAGAAATGGATTTCTGTTTTGGAGCATGCTGTTAATAACCACTCCTGGTTAGCTGGACTAGAGTTCTGTCAATGTACACATGCACCACTGTCGCAAGAATGCATTGAAAGCACATTATGGCTGAAAAAGGAAGAACCAGCATATGAGACACTGAGAAAGATAGTGATGGACACAAGGCTCCTGAATGACATTACAAATATCACCAAGTTTTGCCACATGGGAAACCTTGAGGTGTTTCATTCGCTAATTAACAAGTATTGCCCCAAGAGGCAGCATTTCTCCTACATGGGCATGTAGTGTCGCACACAACTAGCACTACTGGACTACAATGAGAATTGTAATGTCAAGCAGACTGTGATAAAGAGCAGTGAATGCAAGGGACAACTCAGGTATCGATTTCCATTCTCGAAGAACAGCAAAAAGTGGGTCACCAAACCCATAGCCAAGGACAAAACCTATAATTTTGTTGATACTTTGCTGCAGTCCGTGCTTGATCTTAAGCAGGGGCAGCTTGATGATGTATCTCCGCTTTATGCACCCAGCATACCATGAAACATTGCACTGTTGAAAGACCACCAAGGGAAGAACTTCTGCAGAACCATTATACGCGGTTCAAGCCATGTTAGTTGGCTTTTTTCAGAGTTAGCAGTGCTCTATGTGCCAAACTCAAAAGCTTGTTGCCAGCATATGGCCATCCCTTGCCACGAACATGCAGACACGTTCTCTCTCTCACTCTCTCTCTCTCTCTCTTTCCCCATCTGTACAGTAACCCTGCCTAGTGTGCCTGTGTACCCCATCAGTGGCTGAACATTTAAAGAGGTTGCGCCTGGCGCAACTGGAGTCCCATGGTGCAGCCACACAATGCTTCTTAATGACATACAAATGGCCCCATTTGCACCTTGCATAGACTATGCCCCCATTGGCATGCCCAAGTCTGAATATCCCGGCAACTGGGCACAGCGCAACTACAGTTGTGCTGGAGCATTTACAGTCCTCCCTGTCTGGTGAATGTGCCAGCATAATATATATGCGCCTTGCACATTCTGGGCTATATTACATGGTGATGTGCCATGACACATCACCTTTGAATATCTCCCTGTCCTGGCCCCAGCACATCTCGGTTGCACTGTGCACATTCTTGCTCCATTGCCTGGTGCATTATGAATATACTGCCCCATATCTCTATATCCAGTGCTAACTCTTAAGCCTTGCTCAAAATGTGATTCTAAATGAAGGGTGACACTATATATGGCATACATGAACAATAAGTCAGCATACCCATACCCAAGCATACCTGCACCCACAACAGGCCACCTGTCCCAATCTAAGAGGTAAATTTCACCATAAACATATTTTTCCAGGCTGGATTGGTCAGTTACAGATTTGATTACAAATGGAGTTGTGATTGAATTCTGGGAGAAGTTATGAAGTCACCCAGCAACTACAGTCGATGTAGACCACGCATCAGCATGGTCCCTTCTCTAAAACTGCATCTTCATAAAATAGATTCACTTGTCAGGATTCCACAGGAAAAAATAGTCTTACTTCGCGGGGCAATCCCATGAAAATGTTCAGCTAAACAGCTTAAAGGTGAGGAAGTCCACACATGTCCCTTACACTGCCACGACTATGTTCACGTCCTCTCCTTTTGCAATCAAACCTGCAATTTGCCAATCCATGCTTCAAAAATGTTTTTTGCTACATTTTCCTAAGTTTGGGCTAGGCTGATAGAGTGGTTGCTCAGGACTGCTCTGACTTGTTGTTTTTGTTGATGTATGACACATACCGTAGCACCCTGCAACAGGACAAATGATGAGCAGTGATCATTGGATACAGTTTGTACACGTAGAAGTATGGATTTCACTTTTTTTGTGAAGTTGTGTTTATTATTTTATCCCAATCATTTACACAAATTCATCATAGAGGGAACAGAACTGGTAGAAAAAAATAGGTGTGATATACATAGTACATTGCTGCATAATCTTGAACAGTGGGGGGGGGGGGACTAAATCATTCTGATCAAGTCTCCAAAATTGCCAGCCCTCTCAGCGGGTATGGAATGTCGATACAAGGTGTAACATTATTATAGGTAGTGTACCACAGTCCTTAGTGAGTGCTATAATCCATTACTTAAGGGTAAGGATAAGTTTAGTGTAGTTTGACAGCTGGTGAGACGAGAAATAAGCTCCCAGAGTTTTAACTGAAGTTTCCCCAGTAGAAAAGTACATATTTTTCAATTTATTAGAGGTGGAGTGTAGAGCATTTTCTAAAGGCTTCCTGCATGCCAATTGGCACTTGAGCGCCCCCCGAATTTCACTCTTTCACCTGAACATTGGCTAGTGTCATCGATGGCAGTTGCACCCTTACAGGTGTACCATTCTTGGCAGATGCAGTTTAGAGTAGGGACCCAGCTGATGTGTGGTCTACCTCAATACTGGTAGCTGGGTGAATTCACTGCATGTTCCTGCAGTGAATACCAAGACACCACCACGCCTTCTCGGAAGCAAATCAGTAAGTCACCAATTGATCGTGGAAAATGTTTATTGTTACAGGTGCCTCACTTAGACTCAGTGGTGGGCAGGGAAGGAAGCTTGTCAGATGGTAACCATTTCATTTTTAGTAAGTGCAATTTGCCAGTGCCTTATGGAAGTATTCACCCACAGATGTTGATTTTGTCTCTTCAGTTTGCCACACTATAGTATGTTCTGTATGACTAGAGCCTGGATACGCTCAGTGTGGTCACGGGTGCCACTTCTAATCCTGTGTGAAGTGGGAAAAGTACTAGTTCTGGCAATGTGTGCCAATCGCAAGTTTTGAACAAGACTGTGTTCAACAGCTGTGTTTCTTCATCTGATGCTAAATGGGAATTCAGGAATTTCAGGAATTTCTGTGCCTTTGAGAATCCAAGAAGGCGGCCTTAGGTCTCAGAGTGTAAATTAGTCATCTGGGCCAGACGGGGTAAATCACAGGGTGCTGATTGAGTTGGCGGAGGTCCTGGCAGAGGCACTGGCAGATCTGTTCATCACCTCACTACATACAGAATGTATGCCCAGAGAGTAGAGGGAGGAGCACGTGGCTGGGTCACAAGTGCACTGGGTGAGGGCAATGCAGTACATGTAGTATACCTGTATTCTACCTGTATTTCCGCAAGGACTTCAATTCAGTTCCACATGGAAGGTTGACCTTCAAGTTGAGAGGTCTTTGTATAGGGTGGAAGATAGCCCGATGGGAAGAAAACTGGCTGAGGGACAGGCAACAGAAGGTAGTTGTGGGGGGAGAAGCATCGGAGCACAGATCACTGACAAGTGGCGCCACACAGGGATCAGTACTGGTACAAGTCCTGTTTAACTTTGTCATCGCAGACATAGTGGTAGGGAGAAAGGGAGATCAGCCTCTTCGCTGATGACACCCAGATCTGTGCTGAAGTGCATGGGCAGTAGTGTGGCAAATTACTGCAGGAGGACTTGGCAAGACTCGAGGAGTGGTCGCACACCTGGAAGCTTGGTTTCAATGCCAAGAAGAAAAAGGCGATGCATTTCGGAGCCAAAAACAAAGGATACGGCTAACATACTGTAACCACCCTACAAATGGGTGTTCCCAAAAAAGTATTTCTTGAGCTTTCCTAAATGCTCACTACCAGATGGGTGCCCTACATTTTAGCAGTTTAAATGTGATTGCCGGAGAGTGCCTGTATAGCCTCTGTGGACTGTCTCTTTAAGAGCTGCCTGGATTGCAGTCATAAGTCATCTGAGATGGAGCTCTGTTGAAAGATGTAACTATTTGCTATTGGCCTGCACATTCCAGGGCTCCACCACTCTCTCAAAGTATCGTCTCCTTGTTTCCCCCTCAACCTCCCCCCATCCAGCTTCATGGTGTGGTCCCTGGTGGAACGCGGTTCCATCAGCTGAAGGATCCCTCAAGGCATACCCCATTGATCACATTGAGATACTTGTAAACCTCTATCATATCCCCCACATCTCTTCTCTCCCCCAAAGAGTATAGGCTTTCCTTCCCTAGTCGATCCTCATCAGGCCTTTCCCCTAGACCCAGTACCATCCTGGTCACTCTCCTCTGTACCCTCTCCAGTAACGCAGTGTCCTTCTTTAAGTAGGGATGCCAAAACTGCATGCAGTAGTCAAGGTGTGGATGAACCAGGTAATTGTACAGTGGAAGGAGTACCTCTCTACTGCATGAGGTTATCCCCCTGGCCATGCACCCCAGCATTTTATTTGCTTGTGCTGCCGCCATTAGATACTGCTCAGAGTTGTTCATTTTGGCATCCACCACCATCCTGAGGTCTCCCTCCACGAAACCTGCACTGTCTCCTTCCCAAAGGTGTATCTGAGTCAGGTTTTTGGCTCACAGGTGCTGAACCCTGCTTTTATTAGTGTTAAACTTTATTTTCCAGATTCGTGCCCACCTCACTATAGTATCTAGGTCCTCCGGGAGATTCAACTTTTTCTCTGCCACTTTTTTATCATTTTCCATTGTGCCTTCATGCCCATGCTTGGCTGGATCACATCTAGATAGCCACTCAAGATCGGCTCCATCACCCCAAAGTTCACCCCTCTGAAATCCACCTTGGTCATTCTACCTTGTCGGCTCCATCACCAGCTGGGCAAGGAACGCATCCTGGAAGACTTCCAACAGGCGCTGTTCCTTGCTCTACGTGGACACCATGGTTCCCCAATCTGCTCCTGGCAGATTCAGGTCTCCCATCACCACAGTGATGTCCTTACTTACACCACATTAATCATTAAGGTTAGCCACCAGGCCTTCCTTTTGTTCTTCCTCACTGTCTCACTCACTCACTCTCTCTCTCTCTCTCTCTCTCTCACTCTGTTTCTCTCCCACTCTTTATCTCTCTCTCTCTCTATCCCCTCCCCACACACATGCACACACACATCCATGGACAGCACAAGTCAGATTTATTTTGCCCCCCAGTAACCTACTCATGCACTTTGCCTGTACATACACATTGACACTGTAGACAGAAAACACGTTTTTGTATTTGTGAGTTTTGGGAACATTACATGTCATGTAGATCACAATGCAGTCTCAGTCTGTCTGTCTCTGTCTCACTCTTCCTCACACTCACACTACCTCTCTGTTTGTCTCTCTCTCCATCTGTCTACCACCACACTCTCTCTCTGTCTACCCCCTCCGCCCATGGACAGCACAAGGAAAAGATGTATTTTGCCATACCACTGACCTTGCACTCCAGAGACACACTGAAGCCAGAGAAAGCAAATGTTTTTGCAATGTCAGTAACTGTGCTCAGCCACCCCTCTACCCTGATCAGTCACACACACACACACACACACACAGAACTCTGGGCACCGACCCATGCCAACACACACACACACACACACACACACACGGCAACCACTAAATTGTGTCATGTGGCCCTGTGCAGTCTGACTCCCTTGTACTCCCTCTCTATCCCTCTTGGCACCCCCCACCATCTCTGTCATCAACCCCTCTGGATGGCAAAAATTTATATTGCCATCATACTGCTCCTTGACATGTACACAGACATACTGAAACCAGAAAATAATTTAATTTGGATTTCTGGGAATGTTACATTGCATCCCCATCTCACACACACACACACACACACACACACACATACACTCCTCGGGGCACTGACCCACGACCAACGCACACATCACCACAAAGGGTGGCTGCCGTAATGTGTCATGTGGTCCTGTGCAGTGTCTCACTCCCTCTGGCTCTGTCTAGCTTTCTTTGCACACCTTTATCCCCCTACCACACACTCCTCCCCCATGGATTTATTTTGCCGTCCTTCTTCTTTTGCCCTGTATACTGAGCCACAGTGAAGACAGAAAAGGAAATTTATTTATGATTTCAGGAATGGTGACATTCATTTCATGTCCAACCCCCGGCAACACCGTGATGCACTTTGCCAGAACATACACATTGACATTGTAGCCAGACAATACATTTTTATTTGTGACTTCTGGGGACATTACATGTCATGTGGGCCACACTGCAGTCTCAGTCTCTCTCTGTCTCTATGTCTTTTTCTCTCTCTCTCTCTTCTTTTCTCTCTCTGCCCCAGAGCAATCCCCCCACTGTCTTCAAATTTTGTAATTGCTGCATACCCGTTTTTTAAAACTGCTACCCTCATGGTACTTGAAAGGTATACACTTGAGGAAAGGAGAGAGAAGGGGAAAGGAAGGAGAGGGCGGACATGATAGAAACTTTCAATTCCCTCCAGGGAATCATCAAAGTCTGAAAGGGTAGCATCTGTCAGAAAAAGTGTGGAAGAACAAGGGGACACAATTTGAAGATAGAGGGGGGGATGGATCAGGGTCAATGTGAGGAAGTATTTTTTTCACAGACAGGGTGGTAGACGCATGAAACTGCCTTCCTGAGGAGGCCATGGGGTCATCAACAGTGGGGGACTCCAAGAATGAATGAGACAGACATAAGGCAATTCTGGGGGGAAGGGGAGGAAGAAGCAGGCTGTTGGTTAACTAGGGTTGGCAGATTATCCGGAAAGTAGGCAAATGGGCAGATTAGGTTGGCCAAGCGGTCAATAGGTATGCAAATGGACAGACTAGGTGGGCCAAGCGGTCCTTATCTACTGTCAAAGTCTAAGTTTCTATGTTTCTATGCATCTATCGCTTTGATGGGTAAGATGTGGTGTTTGGCAACAATAAGCTCCTGTGTGATGCCACCATTTGTCTGTAGTCCAATAACTTACCCTCTGCAGTAGGCCTAACTGGCATTTGTACTGGTACCAGCCGGGAGCCAAATAACCTCACAGGATTGAGGCAAGACAAGGAGAGAGGAACAGGCTGGGCAGTAAATGCAGACCAGTGCTTCATTTGGACACCCTGTATTTTGCCTATTTTTCATGTGTTCATTCCTCCCACAGTTATCAAGCAAACGCATTTTGCATTTATTAAAAATGTCCTGGCAACATGGCAGATCACCTCCTCTGTGTCCCACCTTGCACTGACAAACTCAGCTATCTCAGCCACATAGATTCATAGAAGTGTGATGGAAGAAAAGGACTGACAGGCCCAACCAGTCTGCCCATTTGTCCAGCTATCTGCTAGGACGTGCATCACCCAGCCTCAGCACTCCCCTACGGTTGTCCCATGCCCTTTCAAAACCTTCCACTATTGCTTCTCCAAAGAATGCCTCCTGCACCCTGTTCCACTTATCTACCACCCTCTCTGTGAAACAGTACTTCATAATGTTACCCCTGAACTGTTCACCCTATACCTGCAGGCAATGCCCCCCTCATACTTTGATTACCCTACGGCTGGAAGATGCTTTCCACTGGCACTCAGTTATACCCTTAAGGTACTTGAAGGTCTTAATCATGTCCCCCCCCAATCTCTGTTCCAGGGAGTACATGTTCAAATCTCTCAACCTTTCTTCATAGGACAGGTGGCTCAGCCACTTTACCATCTTCATTGCTTTCCTCTGAACTTTTTCCAGCCTCCCCACATCCTTTTTGTGGTATGGCCTCCAGAACTGGACTCTGTATCACAAATGCAGTATAACCAGATGGGTGTACAAGGGTACTGTGACCTCCCTATTTCTACTGGTGAGCTCCCTTCCAATGCATCCCAGCATTCTGCTGCCCCTAGCCACTGATCTCCCACAGTGCCTTTCCACATTCAGGGCCCTGGATATAGTGATGCCCAGGGTCCTTTCTTGTTCAGTTTCTTCCAGATCTCTGCCTCCCATACAGTACTCTGCACATTGGTTCCTGTAACCAACATGCATGATTTTACACGTTTCTGTGTTGAATGGAGGAAACATAGGCAACATGATCTAAATCATTCCTTCCCAGAAGGGTTAAGCACCTGCACTAATGTTCAGTCCCATCTAAACAGCTTAGCCTTCGGACTTGAATCCAAGACACTACAATGTCAGGTGGACTCATTAATTTTTTTAATTTTATCCTAGTCCAGGCAACATTTTCCTTTCCACCCCCCTTCCCACCCACCTCTCCCTTGGCCACTGCCTTTTTTTTCATAATCCCACTACCTGGCTCACACCTGTCCTTCACCGCCACCATCACCACATGCCCCCCCACTTAAGCCCCACCACCCTCCCTGCCTAGACCTTAAGAGTCCCATCACCAGCACCAGAGATGCACTTCCCTTTTTTTATTTCTTTATGCTCCTCCCCAGTGCTACCCCGAGCCTCTCACTCTTTCAGAGCTCAATGCACCCACCCACCCTTCTAACCGCTGTCGCTGGCTACCAACCCCATAGTGGCCTACCTTGGCAGCCTGGCATATCCCTATGGTGGGTGGGTCCCTTTCCTTTGAGGGGGAAGTGCCTTATGGCAGATGGCATTCCAGGGCTGTGAGGTTGGTTCGAGCTGTCTCCAGGGCTTTGTGGTGTCAGATAGCCATAGCTCGAGCAGTCCTGGGGTGGGGGACTTGCAGGGGGTGTGCTGATGCTCAAGTCCCCACAAGCACACCACCAGTCCACCCGCAGGTGCCAAGACAAGTCCTCCCCCAGGAGGGAAGTGTCAAATGGCCACTTGTGAACACACTCCCAGCCAGTGTCCACTCCTGGTACCCGAGAATGGGCACAAAATCGGGTCGCCAGTGTGCCAAGTGAACACCGTAGCTCAGCACAATGGAACTGACCCACCCTGCACTTTTAATGTACTTGTTTACAAGGCACTTTGAATTTTGCAGTCCTGAATGCAAGAACCCTTTGTGTTAATTGTTGGCATGGCCTCTCTGTTGAGACTCACAGGAGCAGAGGAGAGCACAGGCATAGCTGCAGTCTGTGTTGTGATGGCTGCCAGTTTTGTTCGATGGTTGGTAGAGAATCAGCAGCACCAGCCGGCTAAATGTGAAATGTATTTGTTTGTTGAAAGGAAACCTGACTATAGTGACTGTGTGCTGCCATAGGGTGTTGGGGGGGTGAGAGACCAGCTCGGCATATTATATCCCTAAACACTAATCTTCCAGAAGCTGGAGAAGAGAAAGTGCTGCTGCAAATACTGCCTTTATGCATGAAGTGCATGTGGGTTGGAGCGGGTAACTGAGGACGGAGTCAAGCACTTTCATGTCCCAAAATTCTATGCTGTCGCGGAGCTGGAGGGGAGAGAATGCATCCTGCTGCATTTGAGTTAAATACTGAAAAAGGGAAGATTTAAAAAAAAAACGTAAGGAAAAAGAAATCACAATAACACACTGTTTGCAGACATTGTACACAATACTTGTGCTTCAGCAGCAGTTGTATTTTTTTTTATTGCAAAACAAAAATGTACTCCAATTCAAGAACAGTATTTCCTTGTTTACGATCATATCCAACATAATTCCGGTAAGTGCATATGGGTGAAGTGAATGGAAGAGGAAACAGTAGCCTGAGAGAGGATAACTGAGCTCAGCTGAAGCACGACCCCTTTGGATTCTTGTTTTCCTTTTCTAGGGCAGTTGTCTCTTTAATAATTCCCTTAGCAACCCATAGCTGCAAAGGGATTCTTGGCAGGGATGGCCCATTGAAGCTTACGTGCATGAGAGGTCAGGCAGAATACACAAACTGACATGGCGCCGTGCAATGAAAAGCAGCTGAACACAACACTGAGATGTCTGCAGCATGTGACACCGAATGTCAGTGTCATTCTAGGATTTTAACACAGCGACTGCACAAAAAAGAATGATAGGAAGGGATAAAAGTTTAAAAGGAGAAGTACACCTTGCTAGCGGACACTGTGAGAGATGTTTTTAATACTCAGGACTGCATGTAAGCAAAACATGAAGCGCGAACTTCTCTCACAGCCAGAAGCTTATTTGCATGGTAGGAGCTCACAGCGAGTGGTACTCGCCTGATGAATGGTGCAGCACAGTGAGAAACAGAAAGGAAACAAAAATAGAGTTCTATAGCGAGTGTAGTCACTGAATGACTGGGTAGTGATACAAAAGTGAAGTACACCAACATATAAACAAAAGTGAAGTACACCAACATATATACAAAAGTGAAGTACACCAACATATACTGCTGCAATTTTCAGTTTTCCAAAGTTTCCCTATAAAGGCACAGTGCTAGATATTTCCTCAGCTAATACCTGAGAATATGAAAAGCCCATAGGGATGGAGGGTAGACATGCTGGGGGGGTTAGCTATCTAGGGAAAGTCAAGTAACTATTTTCTGGACCACACTTTGGAGGATGTGGCACTGTCCTATATGAAAGATGTCTGAGGAGCTCCATGCACAGCTGCAGGCAGCTCAGGGAGAAATACTGCAGTTGCACACACAGCAAAGCTGTAATTCTGAACCATTGCTCTCTTCTGCAGAAGCCCACTGGGCCCAGGTGGCTAGATGGTGGTGGGAAAGACAAAGGGTGGAAATAAACACTCTACAGATGTAAGATGGTGTCCTCAAGAACTGACCAAAACTCCAGGCAGATACTAATATGCTCACTGCCAGGAAAGTGGAACAGGCTATCCTCAGGTTTGGGCACTGCTACTGGGAGGGTGGGGGGATTTGTGAAGCTTCCTGTACACAGATTCCAAAAACAGCAGTCAGAAAGACATATTGCTGGGTTGTGTAACAAGCAGTGGGATCTCTTGACTAAATTCAAAGACCTCAGTGCCTTGATAAAGGACTTTTACACACAGATTTACTGCTCTTTTACACACAGCTTTACTGTTCAGCAACACCTTCAGAGTCCACAGCAGCAAAGGCGTTCCTTTCCAAGAATCAGCTCCCCTTCCTCACTGTAGAGCAAGTAAATGTCATAGATCTCCCTTTCACCTTGACTGAAGTTGGAAAGGCCCTGAAAGCTCTTAACCCTCGAAAGGCCACTGGAGGTGATGGTCTCATAGCTGAATACTACCTGCTCTTGGCCCTTACTGCATGCTCAGGGTTACTTAAGCTGTATGATATGATCCACAACATGGGCTCCTTCCCCCCCACTCCACAATGGCAAAGGGAACCATAACAGTACAGCCTACAAATGACAAAGACCTGACAATGTTGGCCAGCTATCACCCAATCTCCCTAATAACTGTAGACAGCAAGATCTACGGCAAGGTAATGACAGCCCACCTTTTAAACCCTCTTACTCCGGCTGATAACCCCATCACAGGTGGGTTTTCTAAAAGAGCAACTCAGTTCAGAAAATATTGGGATGGTAGTGAACCTCATGCAAGTAATACGGCATTAAGTAAGGCATTCCGCCACCCCAACAGCTGCAGTCGCTATAGATTTTGGAAAGCCTTTGATTCTGTTGAGTGGAGGTTGTATATGCCATACACATATACTACAAAACTAACCAGATTTGTAATAGAAACTATTTTTTTTATCTTTGAACAAAAACATTATGCACAAATAAAGGGCACAGGCATGGGTGCAACTTTTGCCCCAAATCTGGCAAATGTATATGTTGCTGATTTGGAGGAAAAGTGCATTTATTATGGGGAAAAACATTAAAACAATCAATATGTGGGCAAGAAAAAATTGTGGAAAATAATTTTAGATGATAATTTAATGGTATGGTGTGGATTGTAGTTGGAGTTCAAGGATTTTAAAAGGTGCATTAATGGAACAAGCCCACATTTGAAATTTACATTTGAAACAAGCAACGGTTTAGTAGATATCTTGGATTTTATTATTTTTAAGTGGGGTAATAAATAGAAAACAAAAATGTATAGGAAACAGAGTACACATAATACAATTTTAAAGCAGATAGCTGTCATCCGGCCTCTTTGATCAGAACTATTCCTAAAGTATAATTCCTACATCTAAAAAGGACATCTACTAATAAAGCTGGGACCATATTCAAAAGTGGTAGTCTGCATCGTGCAAGTGCTTGTGCCGTACAACTCAACTGCGCTGGCACAAAAAATTGGTATATTTAGAAGATGCGCTATAATATGCTATTGCACATGTGCAGCTGAATATCCTGAACATGAGCAAGCACACAGTGGAAGATGCACAGAGCGGTAGGTGCCCAGAGCCCAGTGCAGAACATACAGAAGTGCATGATGTAAAGCCACTTGCGCGGTATGCAGATTTGCAATATTCTGCCAAGGTATGCAAATGGCCTCACTGCACAGTCAGTGCCCAAACAGCACATTTGCATCTCATTATTGGAATGTATTTGTATACCATTGGCATGCGCAGTTCCAGCATTGCAAGGCAGCCCCACCACTCCACAAAGGTGATCAGGAGGTACTACAGCCTAGAAGGCTGCTGAAAATAAATGGTTGTGTGTGGGTGGACTGAACTGGCTTGAGTACAGTGCTGCATAACCCCCAATACTTTAGCACCCAAATGTGTGCCAAGGTGTGTGACAAATGGTCAGAATGTGTGACACAGCAGCAAACATGACAATGCAATCTTGGAAGACTGTGGAAATAAGTGCACCAATGTTGCTATTGTGTGCTGATACCTAGTATTTCATATTATCATACAATTCTGCATAACAGGAACAGTGGTCAGTGTGTAATGTCATCCATTGTATGTGAGTCAGAGGATGTCTGAGTGATAACATGAGTGACGTACCCCATACTGTGTAACAGTTGAGAGGTTTGCAGTGCTACTACCTATGGCCATGTCCGTGCCCTAGGTGTCCACATGCACAACAAGGAATGGGTCCTGTCTTTCAGACATGTTCCTACTGCCTCCAGGCCACAGGTGGTGCCATCCCTGCCCTGCTCACAGTAGTGCACTGTTCACCACCAGTACACCACAGTGACCCAAACACAGGGCCCCTGTGGCATTGCCACACTGCAGGGATAGCATCGGTGACATGTAAAGTATGTGGTTTCTGGTGGTGTGGGCCTGGCATGGGTGTGCTGTGTGCACCTATGGTGTTCCACCATGGGTGTGTGCCACTGCACTGTCCCTGACCCATGTCATGCTCCCACTATTACCGCCATGTATCCTGCTCACCCTTGTCCCAGATGCCACCAGGGGTTCATGCCTTCACCAGTGGCACTCTAATGGCCACATGGGTGCAGGCCATGGCACCTGAAACATGTGCCACAGTGTAGCTGTCTGCTCTGCTGGTGTACTGGGGGGGGACACCTGGCATGTGGCAGCGGGGTGTCCCTGACCTGGGTGTGGTATGGGGGGGTGGCTGCCTGGGAGGTGCCAGTGGTATCATCCAGCAGCACCTGGCAGATGCCCGATGTGCAGGCACATCTTGGCTGTAGCTTTGGGTACTACAATCCTGGCATTACTGTTATGTGTGAGTGCCTGGAGCACATCCTGGTGCACCTCCAAGGGCTGTCTCTGGGTTGCCTATCTGCAGTTCTGCAGCCTGCCTGTGGGTGGCTGGCTGATTTAGGCCATCCCCTTTTATACCTAACTTTGTGCAGCACAGTTTTGTGTTGTACAAAACATGAGCTGCACATTTTGGCTGAATATACCCGTGTGCAGCATATGCAGGTGCCTGCCCCCTATTTTTGCACTGCATATGTTATTTCTGCATGATCATGCATTCAGATGTATGCAGTGCATCTTTCCCTTTTGAATATCATGCTTCCACGCATTTTCTAAGATGTGCCATGCATCTCCATTTTGGGCCACACAGCTCTTTTGAATATGTGGGCCCTGATTTTGAAATGGCAACTTAGAAAATGGCAAAAAGTTTTAAGGCAAGAGACTATGAAACCATGGATATATTAAATGCATACCAATGTGCAAAGGGTACAGACAGAGGCTTGATATTGCAAGGAAATCATAATAAGGCAGACCATTCTTTGAAGTGGGACATGGATCTGTTGCTCATTTGAAATTCATTGGTATACAGAAAGTTGAAATGGGATCCGGGGGGGAGGGGTGATACGGCTAAAAAATTGCTTCAATGGGAATAGCCCCGGATCACTACTTTATGTACTCTACAACCCAATGGATCAAATGATGAACTTCCATTATATGCATATTTAGACTTTGGCAATATTAACTGAGATCTTTTTTGTAGGTTTTTATAGGTGTACCATTTTCCCTTATTTTGGCTGCAAATAATTATTAGTACAGTGGCTTCTGTGAAAACAAAATGACTAAAGCTGTATCTTGAGCTGCTGATGGTATGGGGAAATTGCATAATATATGTGTGGATGGAAATCCAGGTCTTTTTTTAAAATCTGTCATCTTATGTTTAGATTAATGTATTTATATATGTTGTTTCTAACTTATCAAGTTATATTTATCACATATTTTCAACTTTGCACATAATCTTTGCATGCCCTTTCTTAACACTTCAGCTATTGCTTGGGCAATTTCTTCTTTTTTGTGGTACTGTCTCTTTAACTCTCTAGTCCGTGTATCTGTCATTGCAAGCCACTCTGAGGAAGCTGTCACTTGATGACCTTGAAACATCTGGGCATGGTTTTCTACCTGTATGTCTCAGCAGGTGGTCCATAGCAAACCTGTTCTTGCAGTTCTTGCTGCTCTGCTTCAAAACTGAATAAAATGGTGTGGATTTAAATGATAGCTTTTGTGCAAGTGAAATCTAACAGTAGGAGACTGTTTCCTACCTGCCTATGAATTGAGACCACAAGTTCTAAATTTTTGGATTGGTGGTAGTATGCAATTTAAGAACTTTTGCTAATAAAGAAATAACTCTGACTGTTAAATGAAGTCAGTGTGACGCTGTAAAATACATATACAAAAAGAGTGCAAGTGAACCTAAGGGTGCTGATCTTTAATATGCTGCTTGGTTGCAGATAAACTGTGTAACTGAAATTTTAAAAATCTGGAAAACTGTTTGGCTGCCTATAATACAGTCCCCTATAAAACATGAGCATACAACTTGGTAGAGATAGCCAGTTTGTATGGTTCTTTAAATCCTTAAACTATGGAGTAATGTGGATAAGAATTTTTAAAATTAGATGGAAACTAGTGACTGTGAAAATATGATGTAAAGTCTAGCCACCAATATCTCCACCCCCTTTAAAGGAAGGAATTTGAATAACATTACATTACTACATATAGTATGTACCTATATATCTGACAAACATGATAACATGTGCATGGGTACTTCTACAATTAGACGTAAACGACTGAATTTCAAATTTTGGAAAATTCTACAGAATTTTCATGGAACATTCATAACATTTAATAATAATAATAATAACTTTATTTCTTTGGCACCTTTTAAAAAAACCAAGGCATCTTACAGAATTTAAAAACATGTCAGGCAATTCAGATCCTAAAATTTATAAAACAGCTATTACATTTAGGCAAGAAAAATCAGACACTAAAGGCTTGGGTCCATAAATATGTTTTCAGGACCTTTTTAAATCCCTCCACAGTCAAGCACACCCATAACTGATGGGGTAGAGAATTCTAGAGGGTAGGGTCAGCGTGCATAAATGCATGGGTCTCAGAAGATTTCAGGTACACCCTCGGAATCTCTAGCAACCCCTCATCAGCTGAGCAGAGCAATCACCCAGGGCAGTAAGGAACCAGGAGCTCTTTCAGGTAGTCCAGACCAAGTCCATGTAGGGCTTTAAAAGTCAGAAGACTGACTTTAAAGGTGATCCACCACTGAACTGGTAGCCAGTGCAGTCCGCTGCATTCTGCACTAGCTGCAGGTGGCGGATTTCAACCCCAGGAAGCCCTAGATAAAGGTAATTACAATAGTCCAGGTGTGAGGACACAAAGGCATGGATCAGCATAGGAAGATCGCCGGACAGAACAAGGTGCCTAATCCTGGAGATATTCCTCAGATGGTAAACTGAGGACTTGACAATGGCAGACACCTGTAAATGCAGAGTCAGCCTTTCATCACAATTAACCCCAGGTTACGCACCTGTTCAGAGGTCAGTAGTGGAACACCCCCAAGCAAAAGCCCAGAGGGTGAATCAACCCCTGCTCCCCCATCTGGTGCGCTGGATCCACAAGCAGCATCTCTGTCTTTTCCGAGTTCAACTTCAGCCAACTCGAGTCCATTCACTCCTAGATTTCTTTGAGACAGTTATTAAAGACCAAGAGAGCTCCATCCTGGTCGGGTGCAAAAGAAAGGTAGAGCTGGGTATCATCAGCATAGCAGTGAAACCTCAGCCCATACCTTCTTACAATGTCACTGAGGGGCATCATGTACACTGCAAACAACATGGGGGACAACACCGAGCCCTGAGGAACCCCACAAAACAGGGAAACTGGGTCTGAGGAATAAACCCCGGAAACCACTCTCTGCATTCTTCCAGTGAGGTAAGATGTAAGCCACCTGAGGACTATGCCTGAAAGTCCACAGATGAACCTCAGGTGCTCAAGTAGAACCCCATGGTCCACAGTGTCAAAAGCTGATGAGAGATCTAGAAGAATCAGGATGGAACGGTTCTTCCAGTCCTTAACTATCAGGAGATCATTGAGCACCCGAACCAGCACTGTCTCAGTACTATGCCTCTTTCGAAAACCAGACTGGAGGGGTTCATAGATATCATGGATGGTCAAATGGTTCTCCAGCTGTACGGCCACTACCTTCTCAATCACCTTCCCTAAAAAGGGGAGGTTAGAGATTTGGTCTGTAGTTTGCATGGCAGTTGGGGTCCAAAGAAGCTTTCTTCAAGAGGGGCATTACCACCGCCTCCTTCAGGGAGCTTTAAAACTCTCATGTTTCCAAGAAGCACCAGACTATCTATGCTAGAACCAGACTGATGGAATCAATACAACCCAAAATCAGGGAAGTAGGTCCAGGATCCAAACTACAGCACATAGGGTGCGCACCCTGGACAATCCGTATGATATCCATGAACTCCGGACAGTCAAAGGTACTCCAGGAAAGCTGAGGTGCAGCAGCCACACGCAGGTCCAGAGCAACACCCTTAGAGAGTGCTGGTTGGAGTGCCGCCCTAATGTCGGCCACCTTAGCTGCAAGGAATCGAGCAAGTTCATCGCACTCTATTTGTGAAAAGACCTTTTGAACCTGTAGGCAGGCTGGGTTGCACAGTCTGCCTACAGTATGAAAGAAATGAGCTGGTCAGTTCTGAGCCACCACAATCTCCCCAGACAGGAACTCTGCCTTCATACAGGTGATTACAGATTGATAGGTTTGATAATGCTCTATCAATCTAAGGTGGTTGGCAACAAGGGAGGAACTCCGCCAGCAATGCTGTAACCTTCGTCCTAGTCACCGCATCTCCCTCAAGGTCCCATTAAACCATGGGGATTGAGGGCAAAGAGAGAGAGGGCAAACATGGACAGAAGCAATAACATCCAAGGCCACCAAGATAGCCGTATTATAGGCTACCATGAGGGCTTCTGGGTCACTGTTTGCCACTGGAAGGGTCGATAGGTCAAGTACCGCTGCCAGGCCTTCAGAGCTAACATCTCGTAAAGGGCGATGCATGACCATCTCCACAGGGGTAGCCCTATGAAGGGAGGTGCTAAAACTAAATCCCACAGTTAGTAATCAGACCATTCATCTGGTTCCACCCCCAGATCAGAGGCCTCGATCCCCAGGAGAAAGACAAAGTCAAGGGAGAGGCCATGTTTATGGGTAGCAGGGGTAACTATCTGTGTGAGGCCCAGAGATGACATCAGCTGGAGGAAGTGTTGTCCAAACTGCAAGAATTTGTCGTCGACCCAGGCATTGAAGTCACCCAGAACCATCAGTCAATGACTCAAATGCCATATCGACGATGAAGTCCGACACTTCCTGAAGGAACTGTTTCTCATCTCCGGGTGGACAGTAGATGAGGGCGGTCCTACAACCTACACCTGCTACCATAGTACACTCAAATTACTCAGTCTCTTCAACTGGTACACTCGTGAGGTTGAGTTCGATTTTGAAGCAGACCGCAAACCCCCCCCCACATTCCAATCTCAGGCAGTGAATCGCCGAGTACCCGGCTGGAGTTAAAGCCTCCAATATGAGGCCAGGATTCTCATCCAGCCAGGTTTTGGTGAAGGAAGCCAGAGCCACCGTTTTTACAAGATCTGCAGTAATTGCAGTCTTGTTTTTAATGGACCTGGCATTGCATAATTTGAATATGAATGGTAATTCCATAACAGTATTTTTTATTCTACACAGTTGTACCAGATATCCATTTGGTGCAGGCATGATTCAATTTCCTCTGCCTCTCTAGTAGAGGTGGGCTAAGAGCTCCCGTTTCGCTACACAGAGCACTTCATGTATTGTTCCTCAATCTGCATAGAGCTCCACAACATGAAAAGCGAATTACTCCACCTGCATATTTGGACGTAAAGTGTGTTTTTTTTAATGCACTATGTGCTACTTTGCCTTGTATTACAGCCTTCCCCTTAATTTTAATGCCATTGATTTGTTTGTTTATTGTTTATTGTTTTTTGTTTATTGTAAAATCTAGGAATTAATACCTTTGAGCCAAGGCTCTTTTACAAAGGTTCCGCGTCAAAAACATTTACAGACAGACAGAGGTACAAGGTTGCACAAATAGTTAAAAATATTGATATAACTGTACAGCAGATAATAACTTAAGCACTATCATCAGTATCGAGAACAAATGAGGGGGGAAAGATGTGAGAGGGCGGTAATTGGCAGCATAGGAATTACCAGTGGAGAAAAGAGAAACAATAACAAAAAGAAAAAGGGGGTGGAGGGTGAGGAAGACAGGAGCAGACCTTAGTAGGGGATGAGGACCCATTACTAGGCCATTGTCAAGTAGTAGGGCAGGGCTTGAGGGAGTGAGAATAGATTATGAGATTAACAGATACAGTCACAGGAGTTTGTGGTGGCTAGGTGAGAGAATAGTCTGGATTTAAAAACACCTAACGAGCAAGAGGCAGTAATAGAGGTGCTGAGGGTATTTAGCCAGTTGGGGGCACGATAGGCAAAAGAGCATTGACCATGTGTGGTCCGACAGTGGGGGACCTGCAGAAGCTGTGTTTCTGATCTTCTCGTGGCTCGTACACTTGGGTTCTGACATAGCAGGCCTTGTATGCAGGGAGGGGTGAGGCTCATGATGGATTTCTTGGCCATTAGGCAGGTGAGGAACGTGAACCAGTTTGATAGCTGTAACCACCCAGTATCAGCATAGAGTTCACAGGTATGAGTAAGTCGATGAGCACCAGTAAGCAGCCGACATGCCTTGTTTAGGGAGGTTGTGACCCATTTCAATGTGCTTGAAGGGGCGGACCCATAAATAACTAAACCATAGTCGATGACGGAGATGATCGAGGATTGAATAGCTAGCTTCAGCGCTGGATGGGTGAAAAGTTGTCTGTTATGGTAGAGTATACCAAGCCGCTGATTAATAGTTTTGGAAATACCATCAATATGTGATGAAAAGACAAGGCCTTGATCAAATGTGATTCCAAGATATTTAATGATAGCCACTTGTTCAAGAGCAATTCCTAGGAAGGTGTTGATAGTAAGTGGTGCTTGCTTGTTTTTGTTCTGCGGACTAGCGAAGAGCATAGATTTTGTTTTTTTGTGGTTTAGGACTAGCTTGTGTCCAACAAACCACTCGTCAACACTGGTAAACACCTGTTGTAGGCTGTGGCGTAAGCAGTTAGGGTCTCTGTGGGAGGATAGAATCACAGCATCATCAGCATAGAGTATGATTTTTTCCTGGCAGGATTTAGGTAGGGAGTTTAGAAAGAGGCTGAAAAGTAGTGAGCCTAGAATTGATCCTTGTGGAACTCCTGAGAGGACAGGTTTAGGGTCTGAGAGGATTCCAGATATTTTTACCACCTGGATGCATTGGGCAAGGTAGCTTTTTATCCAGGCACCAGAGCCTAAGGAGAGCCCAAGCGTATGTAGTTGATTGACTAGTAGGCCATGGTGGACAGTGTCAATTGCCTTTGTTAGATCAATAAACACAGTTCCGGTGAGGAGTCCTTTATCCATGGCCTTGTGGATTACTTCTGAGAATTCGAGCAGAGCAGTGGTGGTGCTATGCCTTTGTCTGAATCCATATTGCTGGTCACAAAGAATGTTATATTTCTCCAGGTAGTCTGTAAGCTGGTCAGCTACCATACGTTCAAGGGCCTTTGATAATGGGGGAAGTATTGAAATTGGTCTATAGTTGCCAGACAGAGACTTATCCCACTTTGTGCACTGGGTGATTATGGCAGCCTTCCATATTCCAGGGAATTTGCTAGAACAGAGGAGAGATTGAATATTCTGTGAGGGGAGTAGTACTACATCTAGGTAAGGGATAGAATTTTAAGGTCAGAGTCACTGCTTGCCCTTGTATTAGATATAGCCTTCTTTACGTATTTGTAAACTTTGTGTGCTTTCACTATTTTTAGGAGGAAAGGTGGAGTGTTTGGGGAGGCAGTGGGGGATGTAGAGATATAGGGGTCTCCAGAGGCGAAGAAAACAGATGCAAGGACTCCACTGAGGTCGGTAGAGGTCTCATTTAAGGAGTTTGCTTTGATCATAGGGTCAAGGGTGGTAGTGCCTGCCACATTCATTGCAGTAGGAGAGGATTTGGACTGCTTACCCGTGATATTTCTTAGATTGTCCCAGATTTGAATGGACTTCACTTTACTTCACCTGTTTATTGTTTTGTGAGGCAAATTTTGCATTGATTCATGGGATGGCAGGTCACATGGACTCTATATTGTCTTGCACAGCCTCGGTTCTGCATAGTGTGTAGTAGAAAGCTGGAGACAGTTTGCTCTCAGAGCTCTGAGAATCGAAAAAGCTTTAAAAAATCACTTTTGATCCAATTATTTTGGTCCAAATTTAGTACATTGACTGTAGGAAGCCCTCCTGTGCTTAGATCATCGAGTGTTGATTGTTTTTCTGTGTAGTTTGAATGTTAATTTAGAACATTCAGCCTGTGTACTGACAGACTGTTGAAGTGTGCATGGGGGGAGGGGCGTATCTGTGGTGGAGTGAGATTCACATGAGAAAGGCAGTCTTTCTGTTTTTTACTTGTGTGTATCAGTATTTGTGTACTTATGTACACACAGCAATACTTGAAGTAATTTTTGATAGTTATTTTCTGTTTGTTGTGGTGCAGTGTATATTTTCATTCTGTTTAAAATATATGGTTATATAGTGTACTGCACTGTTAATTTTTTTGTGCATTACCTGTAGTGTGTGAGTGTGTGTGTGTGTGTGTGTGTGTATGCGTGCCATCAAGTCAGACACATTTTATTGTGCCACACAGCAATTGTCACACTCTTAATTGGTTATCCATCTGCTGTATTTTTTATTTCTTCCTTCTATCTTGAACTGCTACTACAGCGTCCTCCCTCCAACCGGCAAAAGGTATAATTTGTTTTTCCAGTTTTTGATTTGTGTGACCACTGGTTAAGGTGTTTTTGTGCCTGTGTGGCTGCATCTCTTTATAGTGTGCAATCTGTGTCTGTGCATTTGCATCTGTTTATTGCCCAATCAGTATCTGTGAGCCACAGTTGTTGTTTTTTGGCTTCCCAGCCACCCCAAATTTCAGAAATCTCAATTTGTTGTGAATTTTCTGTTTAATCCCCAAAAATGCCTGCATAGAGACATGCATGCAAAGATGCTTCAGGGCATGGCACTGCTGCTAGTGGCAAGAGTGGCTGTGGGCATGGTAGTAGTACGCAGCAGAAGTACATAGTTGATGCCAGTAAAGGGATTTCTCTGACTATGTTTTTCACAGTGCAATCAGTAGCTTCAATCGTAGTTGGAGATGCTGTTGTCCCCGCTGGTGGTAGAGAAATTGCTGATGGCATGAGTATTGCCCCAAGTTCAACCCGTGCCAACAAGTTAACCAGCTTCTTAAATATTGTGGAGTCTAAAGCCATTACCATGAGTCAGAGTGTAGTAGATGTCACACTCCCCGACGTCCCCATCCCCGTACCCACGTTGGTTGAGCATGATTCTGATACTGATGAAGAGTTGTCACAATCTCATGTTTCCAGTGATATTGATGAGGTCATGCTTGTGCCATCCAACCCTTCAATTGTTGGAGAAAAAATATTGCATGATCATAATGATGCTGTGGTTGGTACTTGTTCTCCACAGGACAGCATCCAAGCTGACATTGTGCCTGTGGATGAGGAATGTGATAATGATTTTAGTGACCTCAGTTGGGATCCAGAGAAAAATAAATTAAAGGTGGTTCTGTGCAAACAGTCTCAGTCTGTTGGGGTTAAATCACCCCTTCTTCAAATTTGTGATGTGGCAGTTTCTATTGATGAGCAGCAGCAGGTGCCATGGTTGTTGTGGAAGTGGGTGCACGAAAAAAGCAGTGCATCAGGAAATTATTGAAAATTGTCTGAACATTTTATCATATAATTTCTTTTCATCTGGACTCTGGCATTTTTGGGACATTTTAACAGTAGCCAGTTTTGGGGCCAAACTTATGCAGAGTGGGTGCACGCATAAAGCAGTGCATCAGGAAATAACTGAGAATTTTCTAAATATTTAATCACGTTATTTCTCCTCATCTGGACTCTGGCATTTTCAGGACATTTCGACAATAGCCAGTTTTGGGGCCACAATTATGCAGAGTCGGTGCATGCATAAAGCAGTGAGTCAGGAAATAATTGAGAATTTTCTGAACATTTTATCATGTTATTTCTCTTCATCTGGACGTTGTCATTTTCGGGACAGTTCGACAGCAGCCATAAAATTGTATGAACACCGGCCAAAAACAGTTTAAAGAAAATAACCTAAAAAATTGTGTCCTTCTCTTCATTATATTCCTACTTAGTAATCTCTGTTTACCAACAGGAAATATTTTTTTGGGGCTCAGTAATGTTTTCTTCCTGTCATTGGGTGTTCGTGGAAAAGCAGCAGTGAGCAGTTCAATAATCTGCTAAACAGTATGTGCGAATTGTCAGGTGCCCACTGCCCAGCCCCGCCCCTAAAAACATATGTGATAGCTGACTTGGTCCACTCTTCATGATATAAATAAAATACAATGTATATATTATTTGTACCATGATCAACTGTTGATGGTATAAATAATGTATACTGTATATACTATTTGTACCATCATCAACAATGGACCAAGTCATCTATTATATGTTTTCAGGGGGCTGGGCAGTGGGCATCTGACAGTGTGCACATGCTGTTTAGCAGATTATTGCACTGTTCACTGTTGCTTTTCCTCAAACACCTCACAACATGCGCTGCTGGCACACGGGCCATAGCAGGTGGTGGCACTGGTAGGTGCCACCGGAGGTGGTGCTTCCATGGCACTAAGTCCACTGCAGCCTGTTTTGGGGGGGGACACTAGTCAAGATGGTGCTCCAGTTCAAATGCAGCCTGCCATTGCATGTGCATACACCTACGCGATCTCCTCTGCTATGTCTGCGAAAACCACCTCTCTCCCCCTCCATTCAGGTCTCTCTCTCTCTCTCACTCTCTCTCTCTTTCTCTCTCACACATTAACAAATACGACACTGAAACACTGCACAAACACAAATCCAGACAACAAACAGGCTTTTAAAATACAAAAATAAAATCAGCTAATTATCAGAAAAATTAAAAGGTTTATAGTAGTTTTTCGATATTGTCTTCTCTCTCTCTTTCTCTCTTATGTGATCTACAGACTCTGAGACTGTGCGAGCCATGTGATTTGTGGGCTATAACTTCTCACTCCACCTTTAAAGCGTTAAGTATGAAGAGCACTGCAAAAGTCATTATCACATTTCACAAGGTGAAGTGATGAAGTGGTGGTTTCTATGGTGCTTTGTGTAGCTGTGGAGCAATGAAAATGGATTACTTTGCCCCAACTACGCAGGTGTATTTAAACTTTGTTGCATCTCTACTCTCTCGGTAAGGATGTTTCCAGTTACAAAGCCCCTTTGTTTTTTTTTGTTTTTTTTTTGGGGGGGGGGGCACTTCCTAAGATCTGTTGCATACAGGTGTATCCATTTCCTAAGCATCTGAATATGGGGGGCCTGAGTTTCTAAAACACTCACAATAAAGGTACAGTAGATCCAATTTATGGCCATCTGGGCAGGGAATGCACCAGTTTCTGGGGCTGTTACTTATGCCCCCATCTGATCTGGAGCTTAGATTTAAAAAAGACACACCTGGTACCCTTCTTTCCCCCAGGCACCTCCCAGGCATTTGCACCCACCTCCTCAAAATGAACCAGATGAATTCCCAGCCTCCACCCATCTGCTCACACTCATCTTCCAATGACAAGACCAATACCTACCCACAAGAAACAGCTCATTTCCAAGTCAATCTAGTACATTCTGAAGGTGCCTCTTGCTGCAGATGTAGATGTGGATAGGCTAACTTCTGGTTTTTTGGAACTCATTTTATTTGAATTAGTCCCCCCATTTACACAAATATTTTCTGGGTAGACAATGGGCTGTATTTTCAAAGTGGTGTCCAGGACTTGCAGCACTTTTTTTCAGCAATTGTGCAACTTGTGACATATAATTAGACCACATAAAATGGGATCAATATTTTGATGTAATTGCTGAAAATGTGCATGCAGAAAATCATATAAACATATGAACAATTTCAGAGATGATATACCCTGTAAGAAACACTTTGCTACTGAGAAAAATAAAGCAGTAACAGAAGATATACCTTGCAAAAAACAATTTGAATCAGAAGATTACAGCAGTAATCTGTTAGCACGCACCTGTAGGCACACCTTGTAATAATGCAGAAGCATACATTACCTTAGTTTCTTTAATTTACACTCTGTATCTGTTAAACCATCAGTGAGCATTTTTAGTCCTTCATTGGTCAGTGCGTTTTGACTAAGGTCCAGATAAGTGAAGGGTGTTCTTGATTTTAATGCATCAGAGAATTCTTTACAAGATTGTTCTGTGACATCACATCGCTCCAGACTAGAGAGAGAAAAAGGAGGCACAGAGTGTTAAACAGACAAACAATTATCCTGTAAAATAGGATGTTAATGAAAATCCACAGCTTTCTTCAGCAACATGGGGCTCAGTGGTACTCGTGCTCAGACAGGTAACAAATCTAAACAAATACACTCTGTCGTGAGTATGAGTAGTGTGGTATCCAGGGACCAAAACATACAACTTGGCACTAACTGTGTTATTAGACATTTCATAAGTAGTAGTAGTCTTAAATTCCATTACTCCACATTTGTAAGCAATGTATGCAAAGAGTGAAAAGACACCAGGGCCAGGATTGACAAACTATCACAAAGTGCCACACAAAAGTTTGCGTGGCATTTTGTAATTGCCCTATCCGCAAAACTTGCTATTCACAGATGGATAGTGAATCGCACTATCCAACTAAAAATAAGACCAGATGGAGGCAGCAGTAACACTGATACCAATACCGATACCTCGAACTACACCAGCGCATCCCCAACACCCAGCCAGTGAATACCCCTGCAAGCATAGCGCTGGTGCACTAAGTTTGTATTCACTAAGGCAGCTATGCAAATGAGCCCATTGGGCATGCATGGCTCTAACTGACCATCTGCATGCCCAATGTGGGCCCATTTGCATGGCCTGTGGCAAATATTGTGTGCCCCCCAGCCCCGATCACCTGCTGACAAAGGCATCCCTAATAGTGTAGTATCCCACCCCCTTCCCGATCACCAATCCCTGAATAAATACTTTTTTCCATAGTATAGCGGTACCCTCCCTGGTCACCAATCCCTAAATAAATACATTTTGATGTAATATAGTGATGCCCTCCCCGATCACTGATCCTGTCTAAATAATTTTTTCCATAGTATAGTGGTGCCCTCCCCTCTCTGTGGTCACTGATCCCTAAATAAATAACTTTTGCATAGTGTAGTGGTGCCTTCCCCTGTTACCAGTCACTGACCCCAAATTCAGGAAGCCCTATCCTTGGTAGTTTAGGGTCTGCCCTCCAAACCATACCACCCCGTTCAGGGTGATTCATGACCCCAATCCCTCCACCCATCATGATACATGATCAGCGAGCAGTACAGCCCTCCTCTCACCTCCACAGCTTCCCACCGATTGAGCTATCAATGAGCATGTACTGTGTTCTGTACAGCTCAATGACAGTGATTGACAGCTCACTGTCAATAAGATGTACTGAACACAGTACACACTCATTCATAACTCAGACAATGGTCAGCCATGGAGATGAGAGGAGGGCTGTGCTTCTCATTGACAGAGTGGCGTGATGGGTAGGGGGAGCATGGTGGTGGATCACCCAGAACAGGGTGGTGGTTAGGGGGATGGACCCTAGACTACCAGGGATAAGGCTTCCTGGATTTGGGGTCAGCAATTGGTGACTGGGAGGGGAGGACATCACTATACTATGGAAAATTATTTATGTAGTGATCAGTGAATGGGGGGGGGAGGGCACCACTACACTATGGAAAAATTATTTGAACACTTGAAGTGAGAGACTGGGGACTGGGGGAGGGACCCTACACTATGGAAACAGGGTGTTTTATTATCAGGTGGGAGATTGGGGACTGGGGAGGGAGGGAGATGGGGACATGCAGTATCTCAGCCAACCACTACAGTTGTGTGGATTACACTAGTTTTTTGTCAGTGATAATTTGCTCCATGCAAGGACATTTGCAAAGGTCCTTGCATGGAGTAAAATCTTAATGAATGGGATTGTGGGGATATGTAGGTCCCCTCCCCCTCATTTACACTGCGCCCCCCCCCCACTACTTTGCCAGGTAGCAAACTGGGCTTTGTGAATGCAAACTATTCACAAAGCCCAGCAAACTGGGTTTGTGCCTAGGCAATGTTTTGTGAATTTGGCCCCAGGACACATTTGTTGTTATGGGAAACTGTCATTTCGAATGTAGGAATGTCAACTGACATGACATAGGTATGCTTGGCATGCCCCCAAGTGGACCAGATACCAGGAGTTTCATGGGACTCTATGAAAAAGCAATGACTGCTGCAGCATCCTGGCCACGTCTCTGAACTCTCTGTATAGTATATGCTGTGAAGTGTTGTTTGGAAATGGTAATTGAAACTGCTTATAAATATATGCAAGATAGTAAGTGCTGGATTGTAATTTTTGCTCCCTGGAGTACCACATTGTTGATGCCAGCAAAAATCTTAATGAGTTACAAATGAATCACCAGGATTATTTAAGATTCTTATAGGAACAAAATAGACATTGTACATAGATGTTACCCGAATTACCAGAATAAATATAAAAAGAACAAATGTGTAAGAGATAACACTTGATATTGTGTGTGGTTGTAAGGAATTATATTATTTGCAAAAAAATGTATTAATGCGCCAGTTAGGGTAACAATATCACAAAAGTAGGGAAATGTGGCTATAGGGTTTCCAGCCCTAACTTCCCAGTCTCATCCCACAAGCAGCAAAAGTAAATAGCATTAGGGTTTGGGCTCTCCAGAGTCTTGGCAAATCAGTGGTGGGGTCTTCCTTGGGGTTCTCAGCTCTAATGCTTACCCCTTACATCCAGCATGTGGCCACCAGTCCAAAGCACAGTGTACCTCTCCAAGCCAGTCCCTCATAGTGATGCACTCTTCAACGGTAGATAAATATGTCTCACCACATGTTGCCAACACAATTTCTTGCATCTTTTTTCACACAGGGCACTGTGTGAAGAAAGGAGATCATGTGTGACAATGTTTACTCATGGGAAGAGGTGGCCATTACAGTTTACAACCCCAAAAAATACCCACCGCTGATTTGTCAAGACTCCAGAGACCTGAAACCCTAATGTTTTTTTCTTTTTGCTGCTTGGAGTGTCAGGATGGGCAGGTACGGTTGAAACCCCTGTTGCCACATTTCCCTACTTTTGTGGCATAAAGTTGCTCTAGCTGATGCATTAAAACATTTTTTTGTGTGGAATTTCCTTTCTTTTTGAGATGATTGAATTATATCCTTATTCACACAGGTCCTTTAAGGACCTGTGTGAACAGATGCAGATGCTCTGTGCCAAGGGAATACTCTGTCCACCTACAGAAGAGCAGTGACAGATATGAAGAATTCATGAGGCTGTCTGGCGGTATGCAGAAATAAGGGGCCCCATGGTCTCTATGATTCCATGTGGCTACAGATATAGATGCACAGGGCAAAGAGTGCCTCTGTCAAACAATGCACAGGGCCCTCTGCCACCCATGGGAGGAGAGGTGCAGGGACCTATGCCAAGTGATGAGCAATCTTCTCTATATGGTACCTAGGCCCAAGTCAACAACTTTGCATGTTTCATTCCCTGTCTGGGTGATTGTTGCACAACAGCACCATCCCTCTGCCCTCACCCCATCCAACTGGGTCACTGAACTCACCCCCAGCTCAGCTCGTTGGAGTAGGACTACAAAGCATATCCACTGCAAGACTAGCACTACACACAAAGTTTAACATTTTTTTTTCTCCCCTGTCCTGGCCAGCACTCCCTCTCACTGGTCCTCCCAGGACTTACCTCTCCTGTAGAACCCCATGGCTTGCCCTCATGGCAGGGTGGCTGGGAGTCCCTCACACACCAAATTTAGATCCAGATTCTGGAAGATGCCTGAGTCACTGGGTGCAGGGCCTGTGGAGGATGGCAATCATCCTTACAGCAACCAGGGTGTTTCCCACTTTTTGTTCCCATGGGAGAAACGGAATGTGGTGACATCATGGCACACACGCTGACATCTGCCATATCTTCCTACCCTCCTAGCTGAGGCTGCCTTTCCCCCAGCTTCTTCCAGGGACCAACTGAGCACCAGGTGCTTCCCCACCCTCCTCCCTGGAGGAGGAGAGCAGTCCTATAGATGCTTGACTCTCCTCCCAGCTGTCCCTCTGACATCCTGGGCTCACTTCCAAAACCTGGTCATCAGCATCACAAGCAGTAGCATTAACATTGTGCCAGCAGGCTGGCTGTTTGTTAACATTTTTTTTTATTTTGGTTCCAAATTTTCAAGATATTCATTTTAGGATTCACCTTATAAACATGACATGTACCATTTATAGTATATAGCCCCAAATTTCATTTCACATCAGAAGTGTGAAAACACATCTCGTCCAGGATTTAAAAAAATGACATGCTTACCGTTTCTGAGTTAGTATGGAAAACAGCTATGTAGAAATTTTGGAGTCAGAATACTGAAAATTAGTGAAGTTATGAGTGAACATTGAAATACTGAAAAGTTCACTCATAACCTGACATACGGATTTAGTCTTTGCTGTATTGGTCCTTGTAAGAACAGATCCAGAATCAAATGATTTGATACCTTTTATTGGACCAATATAGGTGTAACAAAAAGAACAAAGTGCTTTAGCTTTCGGACCAACCCAGTCCTTCCTTGGAAAATTAATGATCATTAAGCTTCCGAGGAAGGACTGGATTGGTTCAAAAGCTAAAGCACTTTGTTCTTTTGTTTCATTTATGTTGATTCGTAACATGGGCATTTTACCATACTTGTACACCAAATTTTCAGCATAGCCTTCTCATTATTATACCCCATAAGCCCAGTAGGTGATAATGTTCAAATCCCCACCAAAACATCATTCTGTGCAACCAAAATGTCATTCCACACAGCAGCTGTGAAAACACATATTGGCAGGGATTTGAAAAATGACAGCTGTCATGTTTTTTTAAGATGGTAGGAAAAAATGGTTATGTTGAAAATTTGAGGTAATAAAATTGTAACATATCAAAGTTTCGAACAAGAATATAAAATGTTCAATGTACACTTATAACTTTGCAATTTTTACATATTTTCATGCCAAATTTTCAAAATAACTTTCTTATGACTCCACCTGACAAACAAAGGTGGTGAACATTTTGAAATCCCAGCCAGAAGGTCTCCAAGTGACCACAACATTGTCTTTCAGGCCTGATTTGCATAGGTCCACCACCATAACTCATGAGGTAGGGGTCCTAAAAAGGCCATGTTGAAACTTTGGGGTCCAAATATACAAAAATTGCAAAGTTATGCATCAAAGATCAAAATCCCATTGAAATACATTGAACCGCATGTACCTTAGTTTCTCATATTGCAGTCAGCAGTTCCAGCAGCAAGACATGTCTTTGACTGGAGAGCGGGTCTTCACCATGGGATATGTTCAGGTGATTGAGGGTGTGTGGGGAGTGTGGGGGTGTGTGGGGTAGTGGGTACTGAGTGGGAGGTCAGGGTATCGGGTCAGATCATTGAGAGACTATTTTCTTTTTTACAGGTTTAAAAAATCGAGGGACAGTTTTCTTTATTTCAGCTGCATTTCCAACACTGGAGATGGGGCACCCTGTTGTCAGGCTACACTCTGGTGAATGTGGGGCAGGTGACCTGCAGGTGAGGGGGGTTAAGAGAAGTGGTGCCAAAGATGGGCCCCCTGGTCTGTTTAAACAGTACAAAAATGAACATTGGGATGGGTGGGCAACTTGCAGTGGAGGGGGAGAAAGTAGCAGTACTGGGGTGGGCAGCCTGACCTGCTTAATTAAAAAATAAATCAGAAAGAAAGAAAAGAAAGAAAGAAAGAAAGAAAGAAAGAAAGGAAGGAGACAGACAAAGAAAGATGAAGATAGAGATAGAGACAGAAAGAAAAGGGGATTGGCAGCTCACTGCTCTCACTATAGTCAACAGTTTGTCTCCATCTGAGACTGCAGATGTCAAGAAAGTCCTGATGTCCTCATACAGAGAATGTGGGTTACTTGGTTAGAGGGACAAAAGAAGGCCGAAGCCCATAAGGATTGTCCTCCACATATGTGGATCATTATTGAGAAATCTATCTAATTAACCATTCATCAAATTTGAGTTTAAAAGTCGGAATGGAGATTGCATCTACAATCTCTTGGGGGAGGGTATTCCATAGTCGTGGGGTTCTTATGGAAAATAAGTTTTGTCTTTTGTTGGTATTACATTTAGCTATATCCAGTTGTTTGTTATTTAACCTAGGTCCAATTTTTCTGGTTGCAAGTGAAATGCCACATTGTCTCATCAAAACAGGGGATTTAGTAATCTTAAAAAGTTGGAGTAAATCCCCTCTTATTCTTCTCATTTTAAGTGAGTGTAATCCTGTCTTGTGTAGTCTGGATTCGTAATCTACATGTGCCAAATGGGGAATGATTTTAGTGGCTTTTCTCTGAATCCTCTCAATTCTATCTATATCCCTGCTGAGGTATGGACTCCAAAACGAGGAACCATAGTCAAGATATGGTCTAATGTGCAATCTGTACAGAGCAATGATGCACTGCTAGGTTTTAGAAACAAAAGTACAGTTAATCCTTCGAAGAAGTGCATTTGTTTGGTTAGCAATTTTATTACAACGGGAAACAGGGGTCGGTTTATTATTAACTAGAATCCCAAGATCTTTTTCCAAACAGGAAACCTTAATGATGGTGTTATTCAGTGTGTATACTTGTTTGGGGTTATTTTTCCCCATGTGCAGAACAGCACATTTAGATATGTTGAACTCCATTTTATTAACGAGGGCCCAGTGTTCAATTGATGAAAGATCTTAAGTAGTGTTTGTCTGTTGGCAGCGTTGTTTACAGTGCACCCAGCTTGGTGTCATCGGCAAACTTCGTAAGAATATTTGATGAATGAATTTTCATGTCACTAATAAAGATATTGAACAGAGTGGGTCCCAGGGCGGAGCCCTGGGGGACTCCGCTCGTCACTCTGCCCAAGTCTGATAGAGTGCCATTAACCCGAACCCTTTGGGATCGATCTGTCAGCCAACTTTTAATCCATAACACAAGTGATGCTGAAAAACCTAGGTGAATAAGTTTGGTGATGAGAATGCTGTGTGACACTTTGTCAAAAGCCTTACTATAGTCCAACAAAATAACATCAGAGGGGATATTTAGGTCTAAGTTTAAACTAATGGAATTATAGAAAGTCAACAAGTTTGTAGTGGGTCAATGGCTCCTCTCACTAAGATGGGGGTAAAGCAGGGGTGTCTTTTGGCTCCCCTGCTCTTCAGTATCTATATTGACTCCCTTCTCTATTTTGATCCTTCCTCGTGCTTAGGCTCCCCTAGAGTTAAGAACCATGACATTCATATTCTGGCATATGCGGATGATTTGATTCTTTTTTTGCTCTCTATTTCTGTCTTCAACATAAAATAAATCAACTCAAGGAAAAGTGTGACCAACTGGAACTTAAAATTTATCTTAACAAGACAGAAATTATGTTTTTTGGCCTACAAAACTCTTGTACAACTTTGTCTAAGTTTTATTTAGATAGAGATAGGATCAAGGTTGTCTCTTCATATATCTATCTAGGAGTCAATTTACTTCAAATGGTGTTTGGACTTCTCACTTTACCGAGCAGGTAACCAAAGCTAAATTAGCTACCAAAGCCATATTGCATTTCAATTTTAAGTATGGCAGGCATATTGCAGTACTGGCACTTACAGCCGCAGAAGCAAAAATCAACCCCATTTTATTATATGAGGCCTAAGTATGGAGAACCAAACAGGTTGCTGCACTGGAACTTCTGTTATCCTTTTTCTATAAATCTTTGCTTCAGGTCCCTTTGTCTACAGCGAATGTTTTGGCAAGGGTCGAGTTAGGCAAACTCCCCATTGCTACTTTGGCTGAATTCTGTCTGGCCAGTTATTGGCATAAAATTATTAACAATTCATTTAACCCAATTCCTAAACTGTGTTCACAAGAGAAAATGAGCTGGATTGAACAAGATTGTTCATCCCCTTGGCTAAATACCCTTAGATCTGTCATTTCTAAAGCCTCTTTGAGCCATCTTTGTACAGATTTCCAGAGAAACATTACAATCTCTTTTTTATTTTAAAACACCCTCAAACACAAATTATTCACATTGGCGCAGTCCAAGCACGTGGAGCAAATCAGAATCCAGAGACAAGCCCCCTTGTATAGCACAAATTAAACTGACTCTTCCCTAGAAGATTATCTTACCCTCCCACTGGCTCTGAGTCATAGGAAAGTGATTACCTGGGCTAGACTGGGTATTCTTTCCTCCAGATTTGTTTATCTTAACATTTTGCAACAGGATGCGCAAAATCAAAATCTATGTAGATGTGCTAGCGGTTTCCATGAAACCCTCTATCACATCATAATACAATGTCCACTCTATAATTTTTTTCATGATTGAACTATTAAAAACACCCTCATTAAATATGTTTACAGGGATTACGATCCACTATTTATCCTTTTACGCCCTATGAGTAAAGAGGAGGCTGAGTTTATTTCCAAATTTCCCAGGTCTGTGATAAATATAAATAGAGAACTCTCTGCTGTGTCCTGATGATTACAGTATTATCATTATAACTTCAGATCTTTAGAAAATTTTGCACACTTGACTTACAAGCTAGCACTTACGTATGAATTCTGTTGGAAGATTGCACTGGGACTTTTTACCTGAATATTTTATTGTCATTGCAATATTGTAATGTACAATACTGAAAGTTCTGGAAGCATAATAAAGCATTACTACTACTACACTCGCTAAGCTGGGCACCTTGGATTTTGGGGTGCCCAGAAAAGGTATTGCTAGCAACTTTTTGAAAAAACAAACAGCAGAATCTAGCTAAATGGGTACCATTTAGCCATGTTCATGTGTTTGTTTATTTTTAAAAAGAGATACGCTTTATTTATTTTGAATGTTTGAGTTTAAAAGGAGAAAAAAATGGTGGCTGTTACAACTGTTTTGTTTTTGACCATGAAAGGTAAATCATGTAAATAAGCAATTGCAAAAGGTATTTTTTTTACCAGTTGAATGTGAACGTAAACTCACAAATCGTTATAACTCCAAAACAGTATAATAATTTTTCACCAAACCTTCAAAAGACACACCCTTGGCACAAGCCTCTTCAAACCTGAAAATTTCATGAAAAAGTTCCACACTGTCTGGCACTGGAGGTGAGGCATCATATTGTCAGTGTCAGTGGCTCAGTAGGTAGCACACTCGCCTCTGAGGCCGGGAGATCAGAGGGCTGTGGGTTCAGTTCCCACATCTGGCACTTGGGTTAATATCCCAGTACTGACACTGTAGTGCAGCATGAGAGGGGTGCTGCACCTCTGAGGTGCTGTCTTTCGGATGAGATGTTAAACTGAGGTCCCATTTGCCTGGATTGGTGGTAGCTCAGGTGGATGTTAAAGATCCCATGGCACTTATCAAAATTAGTAGGGGGATTTCCCCGATGTCCTTGCCAAATTTCCCTCATTCAGTAAAAAAATACCACCAACAGTTTCATCTGGTTCAATGTCAGTTGGCATTCATCTGTACCCCCCTCCCCCGGGTCGTGCCTGAAAATAGGCAGGATTTGTCTAGTGCACTTACCAGGTCAACAAAAAACTAAATAAAAATAAATAAAATATTCCACCCTGGGGTAAGCAGCAGGATGAAAGGACTCATCTGGTGTTTCACCTAGGCACAAATAACTTGGAGGGGAAATAGTCAGATGGAAGTACAGGCAAGGTTTGAGGAACTCGCTAGGTTCTGAAGGAGTAACACTTTTTTTCCTTCCATTTCCTTCTCTGAGGTGTTGCCAGTACCAAGAGCGAGCACACCCAGAAAGGAAAAGATAAGGGCTTTCAACAATTGGCTACAAGGTTGGTGCAGTCGGATGGGGTTTGACTGGATAGGGGACTGGGGCTCTACATGAGAGGAGGAGGGGCTGTATGCCCAAAACAGGCTGCACCTGAGCTCTTCAGGGGCAGCTGCACTAAAGAGTAAACTGGGGGACTTTATAGCAAGGGAGTTCAGTTTAAACTAAATAAGGGGGGGCAAAGGACAGAGCCATCCTTATGGGAGGCAGAACAGGGAGGCTATCAGCCTGCCCCCCATGTCACAACAAGCATCAAGGGAACAGTTAGCAGCAGGGAAGGAAGGGATGGGGCTACATGTTGGAAGGCTTTGGTTGCAAATGCCAGGAGCCTGGGAAACAAAATGGGTGAACAGAAAGCCATCATGTTGGAGGAGAACTTAGACATTGTAGCAGTGAGTGAGACTTGGTGGAACGATCACCATGCCTGGGAGACAGTGATCCCAGGGTATTGTTTGTTTAGGAAGGATCGGGGGGGGGTGGCATTATATGTCGGGGAAGGGATTGGGGCCATGGAGGGGTGGGATGAGGAGGGGAAAACAGAGATAATGTGGGTCACTTTAAACAGGGGACAGGAGGTAACCCTGCACATTGGGGTGGGCTATAGGCCTCCTATGCAGGGGGAGGAAGGGGATAGACACTTTGTAGAATCAGTAGTGAGAATGGCATGGAGAGGGGAAATTGTGCTGGTTGGGGACTTAATCCTTCTGGACATCAACTGAGAGGCCCAGACAGCAATCTCCACAAGGAGCAGGGGCATCTTGGAGGCTCTGCAGGGCATATTCCTGCAGCAAAGGGTCAGTCAGCCCACTAGGGGTGCAAACTTGTTGGATGTGGTCCTCACAAATGGGGATAGTGTGGAGGAAGTGGAGGTGGGGGAAGAGCTTGGTACTAGTGACCATAGGTTTGACAGGTTTAGGGTGAGAGCAGGCAAGGAGAGGGTTAGGACGAGAACCAAGGTAATGGACTTCAGGAAGGCTGACTTTCATGGAATGAGGAAGGTAGTTAGAGAAAAAATGATGAGGATGAGGAGGTACAGGGGGTGGAAGATTTATGGGCAGCCATCAAGGGTGTGGTATATAAAGCCATGGACTTACATATAAGAAGGGCAAGGAAGACTAGAAGAAGGAAAAGACCTCTATGGTTCACTAGAGAGGTGGTGTTAGGAGTCAAGGAGAAGACTAGAGCATTCAAGAGGTACAGGAGGTCACAAAAGGATGAGGACAGGGAAACCTACAGGAAAAAAAGGAAGGAGGCAGGGTTAAAGATAAGGAGGGCTAAGGAGGCCACAGAGGAGAGGATAGCATAGTATAGTTGGCGGGGGGGGAACAAAACCTTCTTTAGGTACATTGGAAAAAGGAGGAGGGCACAGTATGGGATTGGAAGGATAAGGGGGGAAGTGGAACAATACTGGAAGGGGATTTCGAAAAATCAGAGGTGTTAAATAGCTATTTTGCCTCAATTTTCACAGAGGAAAGAGAGGGCAGGGGACCAGGACAGGGTGGGGTGTGTGACAGCCACAGGCAAGTGGGTGTGGCAAAATTCACAGCTGAAGGAGTTAGGGAAGAGCTGGGTAGACTTAAGGTGGACAAGGCAATGGGGCCTGATGGACTACACCCAAGGACTCTCAAGGAGGTGAAGGATGAGCTGGCACTGCATCTGGTGTGGCTGTTCAACTTGTCCTTGGACACAGAGGTGGTGCCAGTGGACTGAAAGAGGGCAGAGGTGGTCACACTACATAAGGAGGGAGGAAGGACAAGGTTGAAAACTACTGTCCCATTAGTCCTACCTCGGTGGTGGGGCAGGTAATTGAAACACTACTTAACATCAGGTTGTTAGAATACTTGGAGATAAATGGCATGCAGGATGATAGACAGCATGGCTTCACCAAGGGAAGGTCCTGTCAGACTAACCTGATAGAGTTTTTCATTGAGGTGACACAGATAGTGGACCAGGGAGGAGTGGTGGACATGGCCTATCTGGATTTTCAGCAAGGCCTTTGAGACTGTTCCGCAAAGTGGAATGGTGCAAATGCTGGACAGACTAGGGGTGGACCACAGGATCAACAGGTGGGTGGCAAGCTGGTTGACGGGAAGGAGTCAGATGGCGGTGGTAAATGGGACACATTCCAAGGAATGTGCAGTGACCAGTGCGGTGCCACAGGGGTCAGTGCTAGGACCAGTACTCTTTAACATCTATGTTAGTGACCTAGCAGAGGGTCTGGAGGAATAGGTGTGCCTGTTCACAGGTGATACAAAGGTCTGCAATAGGGTGGATTCCCTTAGTGTGGTGCAAGCCATGAGGTGGGACCTGGAGAGGTTGGAGAGGTGGTCTGACACCAGGAAAATGAAGTTTAATCCACAAAAGTGCTCAGTGATGCACCTGGGGAGGAGAAATAAGAGGGACCCTTACTCCCTTGGGGGGGTGATGATTCAGGAGAAGGAAACAGAAAGGGACCTGGGGATTATGGTATCGCATGACCTGAAGGTGGGCAGCCAGTGTAATAGGGCGGTGGGAAAGGCACATGGAATGTTGGCCTGCATTGTGAGGGGTTCTAATAGCAGAAAGAGGGAGGCGCTAATGCCATTATACAGAACCATGGTCAGGCCGCATCTGGAATATGGAGTGCAGTTCTGGAGGCCTCACCTACTCAGACACGTTGAGTTGATGGAGATGATACAGAGAAGGGCAACCAAAATGGTAAGAGGGATGCAGGATGTACCCTATAAGAGATGATTTAGAGAGCTAAATTTGTACCCTCTGGAGACTAGGAGAGAGAGGGGGGACATGATTGAGACCTTTAAATATCTGAAAGGAATAAACAAGGTGGAGGGATATAGTTTGTTCAAAATTGAAGAAGGGAGCGAACACGCAGGGACATAGCCTCAAATGGAAGGTGGGCAGTACCGAGGTAATGTCAGGGGGTAGTTTTTCACATAAAGGGTGGTAGAGGCCTAGAACAGACTGCTGGAGAAGGTGGTGGCAGCTGAAACAGTGGAGGGGTTCAAGAGGGCTTGGCATGGATTTAAGGGGTTGGGAAAAGAGGGTGGAAGCATAACAGAAAGGGGGGTAGGGTGTTGGGCAGACTAGATGGGCCGTGGGGCCTTTCTCTGCCATCACATTTCGGTGTATCTGTGTATCTGTGTCTTGACTACATGAGAGCAAAAACTATGTAATGTTAAGTATAGGGTTTTTTTGTTTGTTTTTTGGCACTCTGTATCTCAAAAACTGTATAAAATGCTGTCATGAAACTTTTCATGTCTTGAGAGTCTGACAGTCTAATCATGTATGCCAAATTGTGTGCTAGTTCATCAAATGATGGCAAAGTTATTAAAGGAGAACTATCAGCTAACGTGAAGCCCAGACTGCTGCAGAGATCGGGGCTTCAGGTCACAAATCCTCTCTGTAGTTTGCATAATAAATCTATTATTTCATACCTCATCGCTTACAAAAACGGGGTCCAGGTCTGGTGCAGCCAGTATGTTTCAATATGGAGCCAGTCACCTACTGCAATCTCACTGCAAATATTGCAAGATGATGATGCTTCACTGCCCCTTCCTCATTGATCCCATTACGTACAGAGATTTTCTAATCTCTGTATCTCCAATGCTCACTTTTATTATTACAAAATATGCCTAAATGCCATGTGTATGCCCTACAGTCTCAGTTATCAAAAGGAGTTTCTGACTGTCCCCTGTTTGCTTTGGCACAGTGACCACACACAAGAGAGACACCAGTAGCAGCAGGTAGTTGGGGTGAGACAGGGAATGCTCCATATAGTGCAGAAATTGACAGAGAGACTGACACAAGTATAATGAGGCAGCTACATGCGCAGTGCACAGGTTTGAAAAGGTGGGGGGGACTGTTCAGTGGCCATAGAAGTGTCACTGGTCCTCTGTGAGAGACAGAGAGAGAGGGAAAGAGAGACAGCGGGACATGTAATTCAGAATTTCTGCACTATCCTCTCTCCTTTTTGTGTGTGTCTGTGTGTTCACCTGTGTAAAGGTGGTTGCTGGCAGCAGACCCCATCCCCCCACACAAATCAGAAAGACAGTGACATCAACATCAGGATCAGGACTGTCCTCTCTTTCTTTGTGTTTCTTGACTTGTGCCCAGGCAGTGAGAGAGAAAGAGAGAGAAAGAGACTGTCCTTGGAGTGTCACTATGGATTTTACAGCAGCACGGCATGCTGCTTACTTGTCAGTATGCTAGAGAGAGAGGTTGCGTATGCAAGAGAGAGAGACACACACATGCACAGTGAAAGCAAGGTCCTGCAACAGTGAGTGGGACAGAAGAAGCAAGGTGTAACTCAGAAGTTGTGCCCTCTTCTCTCTCTCTCTCTATCTTGCTTTGTGTATGCCTCTGAATGTGTGTGTGTGTGTGTGTGTGTCAGGGTTCAGAGAGCAGGTCAGTCTCCCAGTACTGTGTTCAGTGACATTCAGCAGGATTCCCCCAAAGAGAGAGAGCATGAGGGGGAATGCCTTCACATGAAAGTGAGTCATGCATGTGTTATATCATGCACAACAAATGTCACAAATCCTGTCAGTACTGTATTTGTGGCATTTGTATGTGCATAACAGAAATCAGATATGCATTCTTTGTTGGAGACTATTTTACAAGGTGGCAAGCTGGAGTTGAAACTCAGCAGAGAGAGGCAGGCAGCTGGAACTAGAAAATAAGTACTTTCTCTGTGCTGTTTGTTTTCTTTTAGGATTGAGGTAGCATTTAATGAGATGGCAATGTATGCTGCGTGATTTAATCAGTGTAACTGCAAAACAAATGATTTTGTCTTGGTTGGGAGGAGGGGGGCATTTAACTAAGGGAGGAAGAGGTTGGGAATTACACGGGGGTGGGTGGTCATGTGACTTGCATCAGCCAATAGCGGGGCTGGGATCTAATTATATTTCGACAGGGACCAAGCGACCCTGATGCTTGAGTTCCATGAATCAGGAGTGTAGCATCTTGAGTAGCATCTGCAGGGCATCAGCAAGGAGGACGGCAGGCAGCAGTCCAAGCTGATAGACAGGGAAGAGCCTAACTGGGAGGGCCACATATTTTCTGTACAGACATGGGGAGTCCAAGGTGGGGGAAGGCTTCCATGGAGTGGGGTAGGACCAGGTTAAGGGAGGAGAGGATGTGCAGGAGCAGTCAAATAGGGTGGGAGATGGGAAGGGTTGTATGTTGCCAAGGATGTGGAGCAGCCATATTCCTGGGAGTTGCTTGGCAGACAAGGGCATGTAGGGTGTGTTGGCAGGCTTCCCAGTTCAGGCAGGAAATAGGGTGGTTGAGGAGGGAACTGAAGGCATGGAGGAGACAGAATAGGGGGCAAACACAGCCAGGACAGAAAATTAATGAGGCAGCTGAAAGAGCCCAAAGAGGCAAAAATAAGGAGGAACTAGGTGGGACAGCAGTAGACCACACAAGCTGGTGCAGCTAAGGGAAGGAAGTTATGACTGGAGGAGAGTCAAGCACAGGGGCATGACTAAGACTGGGTCAGAGCAAAGATATCAGCCTGTGGGAAGGGGGACTGGACTCATTCAATTAAAGGAGATTAGCGCTGCAAACAGATTCTCAGTGTTGGCTAGTCTGGAAGGCCTTGTAGCAGAGAGGAGGGAAGTTACAGTGAAGGAGCAGGGAGAGGATGCTACAAGGGAAAAGGTACACAGTGGGGAGGCAGTAGGCAGTACACCAAGAAGACACAGCAGTGAGGGGGGGCAGCAAGGTGATGATGATGATGCAGTTTCTCCAGAGGGAAGGAAGGAGCTAGGAGACAGGGGACAGGGGAAGTGGCAGGCAGCCCAAGGAAGGCTGAGAATAGGGAGAAGAGGGGAGTCCAAGTGGGGTTGGGTCACATTTCAGGGAAGACATGGGGAAGTAACAGCAGAAGATGTGGTAGCATGGTAGATGGAGCAACAAGTGAGCGCACAAGAGAGGTTGCACAGATGGAAAAATGTTTCATGGTGGAGGTCAGTAGCCTGATCATATTTGCGAAGGGGGAAGGGACAGGGCAAAAGATAGGAGAGGCAAAGGGGAGGTGAGATGGGGGATGAGAGGGCTTTGCAAGTTGGGGGCAGGGGAGTGGAGGGTAACAAGAGGGTGAGCAGGATAAGCATCAGAGAGTCATAATTCTAGGGGATTATATACTTAAGGGTATAGGATTGGGGGAAGGGGTGCCAGAAAAAGTAACATCTGGGTAGAATGCATGCCAAGCATGCCAGTGAGTAGAGTGGGGCAACATATGGGCAAATATGTGAGGGAGGTGGGGGAGGAAGCCACACACTGTGGTGCACCTGAAAACAAATGATCTGGAAGGGAGAAGGATAGAGGAGATACAAGAAGGTTTCAGGGAAGTGGGAAAACTATGCAGCAAAGAGGGAACAACGGTAGCCTTCTCAGAAGTTCTGCCAGTGCCAAGGGCTAGTACAGACAGAAAAAGAAGAATCAGTGACTTCAACAAGTGGCTGAGGGAATGGTGTGGGACCAAGGGGTATTGATTGGTGGGGAACTGGGGTAGCACATGGGATAACACAGATCTTTATGCAGGGATAGGTTACACCTCAGTAGGGCAGGGTCACAGGTGCTGAAGCAGAAGCTGGGGGATTTCATCAATGAGAAGTATTTTTTAAACTAGGTGGGGAGAAGCATTAGAGCTGGGAATCACCAGGATAGGGGGTCCCATGCACCTCCCCCCACCACAGGGAAAGATATGACCTTAGGTGAAATAGTGGCTGGAGCGAAGGGTAAGTAAGCAGGAAAGATAGCTCCAGGAGGGCTGCTCGAGGGTCCAGGTCTAAGGCATGAAAAGAGGGCAGGAGACTGCATGGCAAAACCATCCAGAGCTGTGCAGGAAAGGGCGACCAAGGATTGTGCAAGGCCGAGATGACTGGAGAAGGGAGAGGGGTTGGGGTGGAGGACGGTCCTGATCAATGCCAGGAGTATGGGCAACAAAATGCCCAAACTTCAGGCAATGGTGGTTGAGGGATCAGTGGATGTGGTAGCAATTACTGAGACATGAGCCACCCAAAAAAATGATTGGGACCTAAATGTGGAGAGCTACAAGATATTCAGGAAGGAGAGAGGACAGGGAAGAAGAGTGGGTGTAGTGCTGATAGTCAAAAATGGCATAGTGGTTAGTGGAGTGGAGGAGGCTGTAGGGGGTGGAGGCGATTTGGGTAACCCTGCAAATGAGGGGGGGTTAAAGACTGAAAATAGGGGTGGTGTACAGAACCCCCATGATGGATGAGGCCCTGGAGGACAGACTAGTTGAGAACATCAAGGGACATTGTGACCTTGGAAAGGGTAGGGTGTTAGTCATCAGTGACCTTAATATGCCGGGGCCAGACTGGGACACTATGACATCCCCTGTGGCCAGGGAACAGAGACTGATGGATGTATTTCAGGATGCCTTCCTGGTCTAGCAGGTGAGGGAACTTACTAGGGAGGGCCAGATACCGGACGTTGTCCTAGCAGACAATGACCAGAAAAGGGTCTGGAGGTGTGCAGCCCACTAGCAGGTGGCAACCACTCCATGGTCTGGTTTCTGCTGTTTCTAGGGGGGTGGACTTCATGGACATGGTCAGGATTCTGTGGGGGAGCTTGGACAAGATTAGGCTGGACATGAATGCTGGTAGCTTGTGGGAGACCAATAAGAATGGGGTGCAGGAGGCTACTAGGTCCTGTACAAAGGTAAGGTGTAAGCATGGTTGAGCCAACAAGCCACCTAGACTTTAGCAAGGCATTTGACACAGTCCCACACAAAAGATTAATATACAAGTTAGCCAGCCTGAGAGTGGGTCCCAAGATGACAGCCTGGGTAAAGAATTGGCTGGAGAATAGGACACAGAGAGTAATAGTAAATGGAGTCCACTCAGAAGAAAGGAGGGTTACTAGTGGGGTACCACAGGGTTCAGTATTAGGACTGGTCCTCTTCAATGTCTTTATAGGCGACATTGCAGAAGGACTGGAAGGAAAAGTATGTCTCTTTGCAGATGACAGAAAGATCTGCAACAGAGTTGTTGCACAGGGTGGGGTGGAAAGGATGAGAAGGGACTTGGCAAAGTTAGAGGAATGGTCAAATGTATGGCAGCTTAGATTCAATGCTAAGAAGTGCAAGGTAATGCACCTGGGAAACAAAACCCAAGGGAAGAGTACACAATGGGGGTGAGATACTAACAACAACAAAAATGGAAGGGGACCTGGGGTAGTCATATCAGATGACCTAAAGGGTGGGCAAGCAATGTGAGAGGGCAGCAAGGAGGGCTGGGGATACTAGGATGCATAGGGAGAGGCATCACCAGTAGAAAACAGGAAGTTATTATCCCTCTGTACAGACAGCTGGTGAGACCCAATCTGGAGTACTGTGTGCAGTTCTGGAGACCCAATCTCTGCAAAGACATAGACAGAATGGAAGCTGTCCAGAGGAGGGCAACTAAAATGATGCAGAGTCTGCACCGGAAGACATATGAAGAGAGACGAAAGCAGCTTAATATGTATATCCTCGAGGAAAGGAGGGAGAGGGGGGACATGATAGAAACGTTCAAGTACCTCAAGGGAATCAACAAAGTCCAAGAGGGTAGCATCTTTCAAAAAAAGAGGTGTGCAAGAACAAGAGGGCACAATTTGAAGATGGGGGTAGCTCAGAGGTAATTTAAGGAAGTATTTTTTCACAGAGAGGGTTGTGGATGCATGGAACGGCCTTCCGGAGGAGGTTGTGGAGTCAAAATCAGTGGTGGAATTCAAGCATGCATGGGACAGTCATAAGGCAATTCTAAGGGGTGGGGGTAGGAAGAAGTAGGCTGCTGGTTAACTAGGATCTGCAGCTTATCCAGTAGGTAGGGAAATGGGCAGACTGGGTGGGCCAAGCGGTACTTATCTGCCGTCAGATTCTATGTTTCTATATGTCTATGTATGTTGGTGGACCAGGAAGGTGCAGGCGACAGTGAGGGATAAATAGGCTGACTATGCACATTTTAAGTGCTCTAGGAGGGATAGGCAGAGGGGGAGTATGAGCTGATGGCTAGGAGGGCAACCAGAGTGATGAGGGGAGCTAAGGCGAGGATGGAGCAAAACCTGGCTAGGGATATCCAGAGGGGGGAAAGGGATTCTATAGATGCATGGGGGGAAGAGAAAAGGGAAGGCACAGATCAGCAGGATTAGGACTGGGGAGACATGGGCCCAGGAGGTGGGGGAACAGGTGGAGGTGCTAAATGAGTACTCTCTTTTATATTTACAGAGGGAGGCAGGGGATCCCTTCAGCCTGAGGGGAGAGAAGGGGAGCCAGCAGAATCGAGAGGTCAGATGGAGTCTAGAGGACCTAAAGAGGCTGGGGTCCATGCCGGGCCATGTCTAGAAGGAGATGGGTGGTTGAATGAGGGGGTGGGCTGAGAGGGAGAAATCACAGTGGATAGGGTGAGGGAGGCCATTTGGATGCTAGAAACTGATAAGGCGCTGGGGTGGATGGGCTGCATCTGAGGGTTATGAAGGAACTGGCGGATGAGTTAGCTCCACTGGCTGTACTCTTTAACACCTCTCTGCAGACAGGATGGGTGCCTCAAGACTGGAGGGTGGGTCATGTGGTGCATATCCACAAAGGGGGTCTTGAAAGGAGATGGGGAATTATAGACCTGTCAGCCTAAGATCTGTGGTAGGCAAAGTAATGGAGAGCATTATCGAGGAGAGACTCAGGATGCAGCTGGAAAGGTTGGGGCACCTGGATGACAAACAGTATGGTTTTGACCCCAAGGAGATCATGTCAGACCAACCCCATTGATTTTTATGACTGGGTGATGGCGATCCTGGACTGACATAGGCCAGTGGACGTCCTATACCTGGATTTCAGTAAGGCATTTGATTCGGTACCCCACAATGGGCTGCCAACAAAGCTGGGAGGGATGGGGTGGGAGGACAGTTGCTCAGATGGGTAGAAAAATTGGCTAATGGGATAAATACAGAGGCTAGTGGTTGGTGGGATGGTTTCCTCCCCTGGAAGGTCATCAGTGGGGTCCCCCAAGGTTTGGTATTGGGGCCACTCCTGTTCAATGCCTATGTCTTGGATATGGGGAGGGCGGTTAGGAGTAGGATGAGTCTCTTTGTGGATGACTCAAAACTGGGAGCACTGGCGGACGGGGTATGAAGCGAGAGAGACAGTTCAAAGGGACCTGGATACCCTGGAGGGGAGGTCAAGGAAGTGGGGACTGAAGTTTAATGCAAGGATGTGTAGGGTGCTGCATTTGGGGGTCAGAAACCCGGGCCATGTATACACCCTGGGGGGGGCACACTTCAAGCCACAACAAGTGAGAGGGATCTTGGGGTGGTGGTAGACGTCAAAATGAATAACACTGAAAACTGCAGAAGAACTGTGGCAAAAGCAAACAGGGTGCTGGGCTGCATAGCCAGGGGGATCACATCCAGGAAGAGGGAGGCGACCCTTCCTCTGTATAATGACTTGGTCAGACTGCATCTCGAGTACTGCATGCAGTTCTAGAGACCTCACCTCAAGAAGGCTGTAGTACTGCTGGAGAGGGTTCAGAGGAGGGCAACCAGGATGATTCAGGGCATGGGAGGGAGGCCCTTGAGAAAAGGCTGGAAGATCTTGCACTGTACTCGCTGGAGGAGGGGAGAGATGGGGGGACATGATAGGGGTCTTCAAATATGTAAAAGGAATAAACAGGGGCAGAGCCAAAGAAATGTTCAGACTAAAGAAGTGGGAAACAACCAGGGGGCATGAGTGGAAGCTAGAGGGGGGAAATTACAGGGGGGAATGGAGGAGACATTACTTCACTGAGAGGGTGGTGGAGCCATGGAATGCGCTGCCTAGGAGTCTGGTGGATGAGGGCACAGTGGCAGGCTTCAAGAAGGGGTGGGACAGGTACAAGGGAAAACTGAAGCTGAAGAAGACCTTCTCTGGGGCTAGGGGGGTGGAAAAGTGAGCACCCATTAGGAGGTTGGCTACTAAACAGACACAACAGACCATCAGGCCTATTCTGCTGGCTTTTAGTATGTTAGAATAAGAACAGCATGGAGAATGGTTTCACTAAATGCTAGGATCCTGGGGAAAAAGTTGGCCAAGTTGCAGGCTTTGATGGCAGAGGGAGAGGTGGACATAGCTGCCATTACTATGACATGGGCAACCAGGCACCATGACTGGGACCTAACCATCCCAAGGTACAAAATATTCTGGAGGAATAGAGATAAAGGGAAGGCTGAAGGGTTTACCATTTATGTAAGAAAAGGGTTCAGATGTAATAGGGAGGAAGGGGAGGAGGGCAGGTCGGAAGTAATCTGGCTGCATCTACACAGCCAGAAAGGGACCAAGATCTCTCTTGCAGTTGTCTATAGACCTCTGACCCAGAAGGAGGACACTGACAGGGAACTGGGGGAGCAGATAAGGAGGCAGAGTGACAAAGAAAGCACTGTGGTGTGGGGGACTTTATTTATTTATTTAATTTATTTATGGATTTGTATCATACCTTTGAGCTCAGAGCTCTTTTACAGAGGTTCCACGTCAAACAGTGACAATGACAACAGTAACAAACATTTTATATACAATATTTGAATAGTAGGTAGCTACTATACAATAAGGTTACAATGCCATTCATAGTATCAATGGTGTTAGTACAGCATCAAGAGCATTCAACTAGGGTAAAGGACAGTTGTTTATATGTAGCGAGGGAGATAAAGAGGTGTAACACCTAGTGTGAGAGTCTGAGGAGGAGTCAAAGTAAGGGGGAGGGGAGACTGGGGCGGGGACAGAGTGGGAGGCCAAAAGAAGTGGCTTTGTCTAGGAGGTTGGGAGGTAGTGGTGTTAGGTTGGTTATAAGGTTGATCCAGTTGGGGGAAGGCATGGGGGAGAGAAAGACAGAGGGATAGGGCAAGGGGAAAGAGTGGGGGTAAAAGGAAGGGGAAGGAGAGTGTGGGTGACTGGGCATTATGGGTGTTAGAGTCCTAGTGGTAGTCACAAACTGTCCAAGTAAGAAGGTGTTGCCTTAGGCCATTTTTGAATTGTGAGATGCATTGGGAGTTTAGAATGTGCACTGGGATTTCATTGAGCCATTAGGGGGCCCTATAGCTGAAAGTATGCTATCCCTGCACAGTTTGACAGTAATATGTTGATAGGGCCCCCCTCATCCTGCCTCTGGTGGTATAGCTGGTAGCACTTGGTGTTAGGATGCTAGAAATGCATGGGGGGTTTTACCCATTAGCGCCTTTTTTCCAAGGAGACATGTTTGGAATATAATCCTGTTCTGTAGTGGCAGCCAATTGGTCTGCTCGTATAAGGAGCAGGTGTGGGTATTTCGATCTGCAGCCATTGTGAGCCTACATGCCTTGTTGAGGGCAATGTGAATCATTTTTAGTGCAGTGTCTGTTGCTGTGCCGTAGACCACCAATCCATAGTCGATGATAGAAAGGATGGAGCTGGAGACTGAGAGACAGAGGGCCTCTGGAATGAGATACTTTTTATACCTATAGAGTACACCCAGCTTGGTGTTCACTGCCTTTACCACTGTGTCGATGTGTTGGGTGAAGGTGAGGGAGTCATCAATGGTGACCCCCAGGTACTTGAAGGAGTGAACTTGTTCTAGCAGCTCACTGACTTTATTGGAGATGGTGAGGGGAGGCAGCTTCTTTTTGTGCTGTGGGCTGGCTGTGAGCATCACCTTGGTCATGTGTTTAATTGAAGTTTATGGCTACACAGCCAGTCTCTCGAGCTTGTGAAAGGATGCCTGCAGCTCGGAGTGGAGGGCGACTATTGATGAACTGCTGGTGAGAAGTACAGCGTCGTCTGCGTAAAGTATCAGTTTAGTGTCACAGGTTTCAGGAAGATTATTTAGGAAGAGGCTGAATAGTTAGGGCCCCAGTATTGACCCCTGTGGGACCCCTAAAGATACCTCATTGGAGCTAGATACTGTGTGCCCAATTTTTACACATTGGCTTCTTTATGTTAGATAGTCCATGAACCAGAAGAATGCAGTGGTTGCAACTCCCAGGTTCTGTAATTGAGTTAGGAGGAGAGAGTGATTGGCAGTGTTGAAGGCTTTAGTGAGGTCTGTGAAGACTGACCACACCAGTTTTCCTTCATCTAGTGCCTTGAGCAAGTAGTCAGTGTAGTCCAGTAAGGCAGTGGAGGTACTATGATTCTGCCTGAAGCAATGTTGGTTGGGACATAATAGGTTGTATTTGTTGAGATAATCTGTGAGTTGGGTGGCCACAATCTTTTCCAGGGCTTTAGATAAGGGAGAGAAGATGATATTGGCCTATAATTGGCGGTGTATGTCCTATCACCGTTCTTGTGCACCAGCATCACGACAGCCTGCTTCCAGATCCTGGGAAATTGTGTAAGAGCCAATGATTTGTTAAATAGTTTTGTAACTGCCACAATGATGACATCCAGTGTTAGGGATAGGAGTTTCATATCGACTCCATCACTCCCCATTCTGGTCTTGCCTAGTATTTATTTTATGTGTTGGTAAGCCTCCTTCATTGACACTTTTTTGAAGTAGAAGACAGAGGTTGAGCCCCCCTTGAGGCATGCAGTTGGTTTGTTCCCCAGCAGGGTGCAGGTATTTGGGGGGGTAGCACTCCATTCAGGTCAGTAAATGCTGTGTTGAGAGAATCTGCGATGTGCCGTGGGTCAGTAATCATGGAGATGTTGATGTTGAGCGAGTGGGGGATCTTTTTTTCATCCTTCCCAAGAAGGTTTTTGATGTTCTCCCAAAAACTCTTCCCATTGCCCCAAGTTATATTAAGCTGCTCCTTGTGGAAGTTGGCCTTTGCTTGGTGGATAAGGTTGGTGCAGTGGTTTCTTGCAGCTCTATAGCATTAGAAGTTGTGTTTGCTATGAAAGGACCTGGCTTTTTGCCAGAGATTGTCCCTTTCCTTCATCTTGGTGAGGAGATCCCCTGTGATCCAGCCATTAACTTGACCCCGAATTTTTATTTTCCTCAGTGGTGCAATGATATCACAAATGTTGTTGAAGCCCTCTATAAAGTAACTTAGAGCCTGGTCAATATTAGGTGCATGATCAATGGGGGGCCAGTCATGCTGGGAGAGGGCAGAGGAAGGGGCCCCAAGCTTTCCCTTCCCATAGACCCTACTATTAATTATGATAGGTGGGAGCTTGCTCAATTTGCTCAACTTTAATCTATCAGGGGTGGATTGGAGCACCCCAGCAACCACATGTGCCATGCAGCAGATCCTCCTTGAAGCATTCCAAAATGGCTTCCTTACCCAGAGGGTAATTGAGCCAATGAGGGAGGGGAATATACTAGATCTGGTCCTGGAAGATGGGGAACAGGTCAGGGATGTAAGGGTGGAGGAACCTCTGGCAAACAGTGATCACCACACAGTGTGTTTCTCAATCAATCTGTGTAGGGAAGTAGCCACTACAAAAACTAGGGTCCTGGACTTCAAATGGTGGACTTTGGCAGGATGGGACACATACTGGAAAGCCACATGTCAAGTATCTGCCTAGAAATGTACAAGGAACGAAAATGGGCAATCATCAAGGCAGGACTGGCCTAAGTCACTAAAACCTGTGTCAAGAGCCAGAGCAAGAAAGCCAGGACCAATAAGCCAAGTTGGATGAGTAAAGAGGTAGTGGAGAAGGTGAGGGAAAAGGGGAATGCATTTTGGTTACCTACAAGAGATCCAACAAGACAGAAGACAGAGAAGAATATTTGAAGAAATCCAGAGACATGAGCAGAGTGGTAAGGGTAGCAAAGGTGGCTAGGGAACGGAGGTTAGTGCAGGGGATCAAAGAAGGAGAAAAGGATTTCTTCAGATATATCAGAGAGAAGAGGAAGAACAAGGATCACATTGTTAGGATCAGGAGGGGAAGTGGGTGGGTAGAAAAGGGGCTGATCAGGCAGAAGTACTTAATGAATACATCATAAAGTATGCTGATGGCCAAATTTGTAAACAAAATAATGTCAATAGAACCTGTTCTAGCTTCAGGGGACATGGATCAGGGACATTGAAAGAGGCATCCCAAATATTTTTAAAAATGCTGGTGTTAATCCCCTAGTGGTTGTTCACATAGGTACTAATGATATCAATAAATTTACAACTGAGGACATCCAAAACAGTTATATATAATTGGTTAACACCCTCAGATCTAAGGAGTGTGACATTTGCATAACTGAAATCTTGCCAGTACAACGTGCCACAATGGTTAAAATGAACAAAAGAAAAAAAAATAATAATGGCTAAGGAAATGGACATTAAAAAATAAAATAGCATGTATTACACATCGGGAGAGATTTAATAACAATGACAGCCTGTTTAGCTGGCACGGCTTGTACCTCAGTAAAAAGGGTAGTCACATCTTGGGGAAAAAATATCCTATCAGTAATTAACAAACATTTAAATTAGATGGAAAGAGACAAACAGGGTGAGTAATAACCTAACATCAACAACAGTTTTAAATTCCTTTTGGCCAATGCCAGAAGCCTCAGTGTCACAAAGGTGAGTGAATTGGCAGGGGTAATAGAAGAAAAAAAATAGATATATGTACCATTACTGAAACATGATGTGATGAGGCCTCTTCATGGCATAATGCCCTGCCAGTATATACACTACATCATAAAAGCAGGGTCTGAGAGAAAAGAGGTGTCTGTATATATGCAAAAAACACCATTGGGTCACATGAAATATCAATCCAATCAGATGAGGGCCCTAATATAGAAGGTTGTTGTATACTACTTGAATTCAAAAATGGAAGTAAATTAATGGTAGCCAACTTTTACAGACCACCGACAGCAGATATTCATTATGATAACAAATTTATCAAAATAATTACTGAGTTGGCTAATAGGCCAAATGTAGTGCTTACGAGTGATTTTAACTTACAGGGTATAGACTGGCAAAATTTGGCAGCGGACATCCAATCTGAGCATAGATATCAAGATGCATTCTTAACACTGGGTCTCGAGCAAATGGTGTCTGAACCTACTAGGGACATAAATATTTTGCATTTTGTCCTAACTAACACACCAATGGAAATAAAAAATATGAAGATAGCAGAACCCATAGGTAACAGTGACCATAATACTGTTTTGTTCACTCTTAAAATACAAAAACAAAACATTAGGTATAATACATACAAATATAATTATAATAATAGCGACTATATTAAAATAAAAAAAGCTCTAAACAAATATGACTGGAAAACTCTACTCTCAGATCTCCCAACAAATGAGTGTTGGATATTGTTGAAAGATATTATTTATGAACTTGAACAGCTATATATTCCATTGAAAAAGACAAGGAATAATAAAGGGAAAGTACCATCTTGGCTAACCCCAAGAATTATGATTCAAATAAGAAAAAAAGGAAAGGCATTCAAAAAATTAAAACAATCCCAAACCGAGGCAAATAGGACCAGATATAAGTATGAACTAAAGAAAACTAAAAAAAAACTTTAAAAAGGAAAGGTGTAAAATTGAATTCAAGTTGTCGGTATCCAAAGGAAATACAAAGGCACTTTATGCATATATCAATTCAAACAAAAACAGTGATTATACAATTACTTCAGTCATAAAAAATTGGAAGGAAATTAGTAATGGGGTGAAAAAGGTACTAATTTCAATTAATATTTTGGGACGGTGTTCTTAAAAAAAAAGATAAAGTTAATATCAATATCTCCCAAACAGATGACTATATTGAAATAACAGATGATGAAATAAGAACTGCAGTACTCTCCATCAAAGGTAATTCATTTTCAGGTTCTGATAACTTAAATGCATATTTCATTAAACAAACCAAGAACAAACTGTTATGTCCCTTAAAAATCATATTTAATAAACCATATAGAGAAGGTGTGTTTCCCAAAGATTGGAGTAGGGCCATAGTAGTACCAATACACAAAAAGGGAAATAGAAATAAAAATAATAATTATCGCCCCATTAGCCTTAACTCAACAATCTGCAAAATTGTGTAAAAAATACTAAAACAGAAAATTGATACAGAGATGAATCATAAAGGATTAATTGACAATTCACAACTTGGATTTCAAAAGAGCAGGTCTTGTACTACCAATTTGGTCTCCTTTATGAGGGAGTCAGTGATAGCTTAGACAAGAACTGCCCAGTGGATGTTATCTACTTGAATCTCCAAAAAGTATTTGACAAAGTATCCCATAACATATTAATTGAAAAAATGATGGAATTAAAGTTGAACAGTTATATGGTTAAATGGGTAGAAAGATGGCTAAGCAATAGATCACAAAGTGTACTGTAAAAATAGTTGATACCATTTCAAGCAGCATAGAGGTCACTAGCGGAGTTCCTCAGGGTTCTGTTTTGGGACCAACACTTTTGGTATATTTATATACAATCTACATAATGGTATCAATAACTAAATTAGTAAATTTGCAGATGACACTAAATTAGCATCTGAAATAGATACAGAATACAAGATTAACAAATTCAAACAAGACCTAAAGAAAATTGAAGACTTGGCTATTAACAACAAAATGACATTTAATATTGACACATGTACAGTTATACACTTGGGGTCTAAAAATCCGAACACCAACTACTTATTAAATGGCAACATCATTAAAGTAGTATAGTCTGAAAAAGGCATGGGGGTCATTGTTAATAACCAGTTCACATCAAGCAACCAGTGTAGGAAAGTAGCACAGATGGGAAACCGCATCTTAACATCCATAAAGAGATCATTTATCACTAGAAATGAAAACTGCATTCTTCAACTTTACAAATCATTTATCCGACCATATTCAGATTATGCTGTCAGCTTTTGGGCCCCATATCTTAACAAAGACATTAAACTAATAGGGAGCATGCAAAGAAGGGCCACACAAATAATACCCAGGGTTAAGGAACTATCAAACAAGGATAAACTGCTTTAGGTCTATATGACCTTCAGCTTAGGAGGAACTGAGGAAAGTTGTTATTATTATGTAATATCTTAAAGGATACTAAGTTAATGAATGATTGCAATATCAAATATGCTGACAAGCCTAAAAATATCAGATGTAACAACAGGCAGATTTTCATCCCTAGGATGTGTACAAGTAAACGTGGCCATTACTTTACAATAACAGCTGCTAGGCTATGTAATACTCTGCCCCAATATACTGTGGAAAGCGATACACCTCAGAAATTCAAAACTGAACTGGACAAGTTCCTTCTGGGGACAGATAATTGAATATAGCCCACAAGTGTGGGGAGGGTGGTCTCAGTGGGCCTAGGCCTACTTCCACTCTTAAAATACAGAGTAATACCAAATAATACTTCTGTTCAGTGTTCAGCAAGGAGAGGAAGGGCAAGGTTGGAGAGGGTGGGGGAGAAGCAACCATGGATGGGGAACTCATGGTGGAAAGAGTGGTGGTGGTCCTTAAGTCACTGTAGGTGGACAAGGCACCTGGTCCAGAAGGAGTCCACCCCAGGGTTCTGAGAGAGTTGGCAAAAGTCCTGGCAGGACCATTGGCTGACCTGTTCAATACCTCTCTGAACTCAGGGTGCATGCCCAGGGACTGGAGGGAAGCACATGTGGTACCTCTCCATAAGAGTGGGCCCAAGGACAAACTGGGGAACTACAGACCAGTGAGCCTTACTGCAATTGTGGGAAAACTGATGGAGACAATTCTCAAGGAAAGACTGGTGCAATGTCTTGAGGATAACAAACTCCAGGACAAAAGGCAGCATGGGTTTGTCTCAGGCAGAACCTGCCAGATGAACAAAGTTGAATTTTATGACTGGCTTACCAGGGCACTGGATAGGGGACATGCGGTACATGTCCTCTACCTGAATTTCAGCAAGGCCTTTGACTCGGTGCCACACAGTAGGCTGGCCTGCAAATTGAAGAGTCTGGGAGATGGATGAAATTGGTCAGCTGGGTCGAGAACTGACAGCAGAAGGTAGTAGTGAGGGGGGGAGGCATCTGAACCCAGGGCAGTAATAAGTGGTGTACTATAGGACTCGGTGCTGGGACCGGTTCTGTTTAATATTTTCATTGCTGACATTGCAGTAGGGATTAAGACCAGATCAGTCTCTTCACAGATGACACAAAGATTTGTGCCGATGTAGATGGTGGGAAGGAGCAAAAGTACTTCAGGAGGATTTGGCAAAACTGAAGGAATGGTCTCACACTTGGCAGCTTGAGTTCACTGCCAAGAAGAGCAAAGTGATGCATTTAGGAGGCAAGAACCTAGGACTCAATTACTGGCTGGAGGGTGCCCTGTTAACAAAATCCAAGGAGGAGAAGGATCTGTGAGTGCTGGTAACTGGGGAGATGAACCACTCTGCTCAGTGCAGGAAGGCAGTAGTGAAGGCAAACAGGATGTTAGGGTGCATAGCAAGGGGGATTACTTCTAGGAGTGGGGAGGTCATCTTGACCCTGTACAGGTCCCTGGTGAGACCGCACCTAGAGTACTGAGTGCAATTCTGGTGCCCCTACTTGAAAAGGGACATCAAACTACTGGATGGGGTACAGTGCAGGGCAACAAAAATGATCCTGAGGTTGGGGGACAGACCATATGAGGAGAGACTGAGAGAGCTCAATATCTATACCCTGGAGGAAAGAAGGGACAGAGGGGATGTGATTGAGACCTTCAAGTACCTGAAGGGTTTGAACAGAGTAGACACCAGGGGCCAGATTGTCAAAGGCCAGAGAATGACACAGGGTATTTGCATCAAAATCAACTGACACAAGAAGCAGGATGGGTCGAACCTCGCACCAATTCTGATTTTCAAATGGTGCTTGCGTCAAAAACAGGTCTACATGTGCCAGAGTAGCTTGCCCCATGCTTGCACCAAAAAATGCCTGTGCCATATTGGAAGGGATGCCTGCATCACTGAAATGATGCACCACCCCCTTATTTGGGATTTTTAAAGAATGCCAGTCCTGCCTTTGTGCCTAAGATGCATGTTGCTGTTAGACCAGACAGAGACTAAGGGACACTAGAGCATATAAAGAGACCCACTGCAGGTGGTCAGCCCTAACTATGCTATTATAAGGGCCAGTATTCTCCTGCAGGACTAGTTTAGAACATTTGGAGGGCTTAGTCTTGGCTATTTCATCTGCCATTTTTCTTTACTTAGCTTGCATCATTCTCGTGCTTTGTGTCATTTTTAACTCAACTTGCAGCATTTTGTTTTACTCAGTTAGCGACATTTTCATTCCTCAAGTAATTTTTTTGACTCATCTTGCACCATTTTTGACTCAACTTGCACCATTTATTTTGGTGCAGCATGCATCATTCTCATCTCTTACACCATGTTGTTGATGCAGTGGACATCTTGCATCAATTTGGGGGACTTTGTTACAGAGAACACTTTTCTTGCAAAATATGGCGCATAGTATTTGGTGCACCTAGCTCTGACTCAAGCTGCTTGTTTGATGCAGCTTGTGTGGATATAAGGGTTCTTTGAAAATCCAGCCCCAGGTGTACACTTAATCTGAAGGGCAGAAGGGAAACCAGGGGAAACTCTATGAAGCTGGAAGAAGGCAGGTTCAAGAGAGAATTGAGAAGGCACTATTTCACAGAAAGGGTGGTGGCAGTGTGGAATGCTCTGCCAGAGGAAGTCATATTGCTGCAGAGTGTTGGGGGCTTCAAGAAGGGGTTGGAAAGATTCAAGGAGAGGGTAAAACCGGGAAGGGGTGGGAGGGGGAGGGCATATAAGGGGGCAGCTGCAGTCTAATGGACTGAAGTGTTGCACACTAGAGCAGACTAGATAGACTGAATGGCCTGTATCTGCTGGCACTTTCATATGTTCATAGGATACAGTCACTTTCTTGCCATTTAAATGTGAAAAACTCCTTTCTGTGGGTTTCCATTGTTTTGCATATAACCTATGTTATAAGTGCAATAACCCACTCCAGGGTATGGGGTTATGGGGATTTAAAGCATGCCACGGATGCTGTGAGGACACTCGGCCTGTTGCCTCATGCCTCACAATGCACCCGAGGTGTGCATTAAATCCCCATAACCTCATACTCTGTCATGGATTATTGCTTACTTAATATGGTCTCCTATATATTTTACTTCATAAATAGTATCTACATTCTCTATTTACTTTCTTTATAAGAAAACTATTTATACTCAATTGGATATTATGAAATACATGTTAATTGCTCCGTATCTGAGCAGTCTGTCTTCTGAGACAACATAAGTTTTTTATTTTCTGAAATATTGTACCATATCTATTCAAAACTATTTGTATTAGTAATGCATATGTAAAAAAAAGTATACGTATTTAGTTTTTAACATAAAGTTGGTAATTATCATGATTAGCTACCATCACTCAAATGCTTCTACTTTCTACTTCATGTTTTATTATTCATTTTCGTGCAGTATGCTTTCTTCCTCTGAATGAGAAATATTTCTTTATTAGTGCCTGCTATGTTACCTGGTTTCCTGTATTTAAAAAGGATCATTTGTCTTATGTCATTTAATTTATAAACAGAACTTCTTAATATGCTTATTTAATTGTGTTTAAAAGGAAGTCCAGTTTATAAATAATTATTAAGAAGCTCAGTTTATAAATTAAATTATGTGAGACAAATTACCCTTTGTGTGGAGAAGCTGCCTGCTATATGAGTAGTTTACTCACCTGGTAAAGGTAATTGTGGAGGGGAGTCCTGTGAGGTACTCCAGATTATTACAGATAGTTTACATATGTTCACCTGATAGCTGCTAATGTATATGTGATTTTCAAATTTGAAATTCTAGATCCTTCATACTGTGCTCTGCCCATCAAGCCCCATTTCAAATGTGCATCTGAAGAGGCTGAAGCACTGTTTCACAGCTCCTGCTACCTCACCATTCTTTTTTATGGCATTTGTGAAATTTATATCATCCTGACTTAAGGTAAAATCTAAGTTTGGCACATGACTAACTTTAAGTAAATACAGGCTATTATTTTTATCATTTTCAGTGCTTTTCTTCCAGTATATCTATATGGATAGTCTCTCAGTCCAGTGAGAACTAGTACCCTGTATTGTAACGTTTGTGCTGACTACAGACTAGCCTAGCCAAAATCTCCTTACTTATGAGTCTACTTTTCAATTCAGTCGGCTTGCATTGATTGTGAATGTGTTATGGATTTAGCAGAGTGACTCGCCTCCATGCAGCTGGTCCTTTTAAATCACCTGCTCCTCTGGTAGCCATGTTCTGTTCAGCATGCCTGCTCTTGAGTGTGACCCCTTCACCCAGCAGTTACACTATGTGTGGCGCTTTGCACCACAGTGAGCTCCCCTGACTAGCGGGGCTCATCTGAGACATTGGAAGCATTGGTTGGCATTCTGCGTCTCCTGCTAGCAGCTGCAGGAACAGTCACCAATGTTCACTGCCTACAAGCACTAGAGTGACATTCCAAGGCAAAGGGGTGCCAAATCTCCGACACAGGTAGTGCCGAGATGGACCACCTCCTTACTTCTCTATCTGATGTGACCAATATGGCAGCTTGAGTCATTCTCTACCTTAATCACCCTTCTTCCCCAATTTTCTCTTGGACTGTGCAAGTGCATCATGTATGCATGCACTACAACCCCCTTATCAGCTACAGCACCTTAATGCACATGTGCATCTTCCCATTGCCATCTTGTCCATCTCTGCTGAATGAGGGTTTTGGCATGCACTATTCAAAGGCATAATTTTGAAAAAGGTATTTCAGCCTGGGGACACCACTACTTTATCACAAACTTCTATATCTTTGCCTGCATTCTGCCCATGCCATTGTAGGCTAATTAGTTCTGGGCAGTTATTAAACAAAACTGACACCATAGGCTGCAATGTTACCAGAAGGACAACAGTCGATGACTCTCCTTATTGTGGCTGGCCTGGAAGTGACCCAGTCTGCATCACTTTTTTTTTTTATATTAAATAAACTTTACTGAATTTTTGGCATTAATACCACATAATGGGACAAAAATAAAACATCAACAGCAAACAACAACAGGCACAAACAACCTGACCCCCTACCCCAACCCCTTAGCCCTCCCACAGCAGAGCAACACCAATGAAAATTAAATGATCTTAAGGAAAAGCAGGTGAGATGTAGGTGAAATATAAACGATGTACAATGGTATCTACTACTAAGTGTGCCAGATCCCAACCACAGAGTATATAAGGTATGCAGCTTGTCTCATGTTTTGTCATATCTGGGTAGGAGATTGCGTAAGCTAGCAATCATCTTCTCAGCTCTAAGGCTGAACAGGCGCTCCTGCAGCCATTCAGAACAGGGTAAGGATCTGGTACCCCACCAGTGTCAGAGGACAATTTTCTTGACTGACAAGGCTATCATCACCATATAATATCTATGCTCCTTAGCATCAATTGAGGAGTAGTGTCCAACCATACATAACTCGGGGGAAAAAAAAACATCAATACCCAGCAATGGATTCACTATCTGCTGGATAGCGGACCGCAAAGAAGCCACCTTGGGACATTCTCAAAATATGTGATAAAGAGTACCACTCGAGGTCACGTATCTTGTGCAGAGAGAGGAGTCAACTCTTTACACCTTAGCCAATTTGACTAGGGTAAGATATACTATAGGTTGTTAAGGATATAAAGGGACTTCCAGTTGCAATAGACGCCAGATAGGCACACTCTACACCACTCCTGAGTACTGCCGCATAAAATTTAACAGTTTCTTCACTAATCATGGGACAAAGTGGTAGAATCCCCTTTCTTTATTTCTGCAATCACGCTGACACAGATTTTTGGTGCTTAAACCAAAGGAATCTGCATTAAAAAGTAATGAAGTCACAGAGGCCTAAACACATGCCTCCACAATCTCCGGAGAAAGAACTACCTGCAAAACGCACTAAGGTGGGTGACACAGAGGAACTCTCCACTCCACAGCTGTTAATGGAGGAAATTTTCTTCAAAGGACTAGCGCCGATTCAGGAATCCCTTAAGGCTGTAGTCAATGACCTGCAAACTCTTAAAAACTCCATGGAACGACTAACGATCCGCACCAGTGATAACGAGGGGCGTATCTCCTCATTGGATGACTGGAAGGCTCAAACTGATCCAGAATTAGCCTCATTAAGACGTCACTGTAAGAAAGCAGAAGATAAGTTAGAGAACCTCGAGGGACGCTCCAGGTGGAATAACTTGGTTATTCTGGGGCTACCAGAAGGAGAAGAAGAGGAGAATCCTATAGTTTTTGTACAAAAAATGTGCACCAAGCTGGTTGGGCCCTCCCCCAACGGCCCAACATATACTGTGGAAAGGGCACATCGGGCATTAAGGCCCACACCTCCAGCTAGTTCTCCTCCTCGACCTCTTATATTTAGATTATTAAATTATCTGGAAAAGCAGATAATCCTGGAGAGGCTCAAAGACATCAAAGAAGTCCAGTGGGAGAGTACCAAAATACGTATAACACAAGATTTGCCACTGTCAGTAAGGCAAAAACATATGGAGATGCATCCCATTGTTACTAAACTTATTGCTGCAGGAATCAGGTTCCGTATGCGATACCCAGTGACACTGCAAATTAATAAGGAGGGGCAGTGGATTTCATTCGATAATGTCAGCAAAGCTACTACAGAGATCAAGAAATTATACCCCGACCTCTTCCGCTGATCAAGTGAAGTAGTTTCTATACTGGACACTGGAGCAGCACTCTTAAACTAACTTTTGAGCTGTAGGCATGAAAGTAAGATTATGCTTTGTGCAGGAACAAGGTACCATTGCGGCTCATCAGACTTTTGAGTTGGATCCTGTGTAGCTCAGTGAAGTTGAGTGACTCGGTGGACTGTAATTACAAGTGCTAAAGGGGCATCTCAAGGCCAACTTGAGCATTTGTTTTATATGGGTATACAGTTCATAAGGTAATGGGCACCAGGCTAAGTTTTAAGGTAAATATGGAAGAAAGTTTCCAGAGCCTAGTTAATTTGTTAAGGCTTGTTAAAGATTTGGGCAAATTGCTTGTGTTTGGCAGCAGTTAATTAATGGACTCCTGTGATGTAAGGATGTAGTTTATGCTACATTATATGTTTATTTTTCAAGTATGTTAATAAAGGCGAAGGAATCTTAGCTTCCCCGATGCATGTCTAAGATGGAAGGGAAAAGGAGCTGAGGAGACTGTTCGTCTGGTGGGGGATATACTTGCAACAGAATAATTGAAGGGAGTAAAGTTGCTAGGACTGGGGGGATTGAGGTTTTAATTAAAGGTTGTTTTTTTTTTCCTTTTGAAAGGGGTTAATAGAAGTAGGATTAAAGTGTTTGTTAAAGTTTATGGGGTATACTAGATACAGTTCGTAATCTGCTTAAGTTGAGACTGGGTTACAGCCAGGAAATAACCACATGTATTCATTTAGTGAACTCTACTCACCCCATTCTTCTGTGTTACACTCATCATAATTACTTAGATTATAATGGGGGACCCTTCCTGCCTTAATCCACAATTTTAACTGTAATGGCATTGAGATTTATATCCTGGAATGTGAAAGGGGCTTGCTCCCGAACTAAACGCCATCAAAGCAAGGGAGATTTATTTTTCTCAAAGGACTTTTAAATCATACTGAACTTATATTGGGCTCAGTATATTAACCCAATGTCGACACACCTGAATTTTTTATGATATTTACTAATGCCCTGGCTTTGTTTCCCAGGCTACCGATAATAATTGCTGGGGACTGGAATTTGGTTCTGAAACCAGAGTTAGACAGGTCAACTGGCAAAAGGGCCAACCTTTCCCCAGCACAAAGAGCTCTGAAGGAGTTTTTAGCAAACTACAGTCTGAATGACCCTTGGAGGTTATTAAACCCAGCTATCAGGGGGTATACTTTCTATTCGCCGGTACACAAATCACTATCAAGAATTGATTATTTTTTAGTTAATAACCCAATATTAGAAGGAGTAACAGGCAGTGGTATGTCCCCGAGAGTTATCTCTGATCATGCACCTGTATGGCTTGAATGTACTTTACCATATTCAAAAACCAAAAATGGCATTTGGAAACTAAATGTACAACTTCTTCAAGACGAAAAAGCCCAGCAGACCCTTAAGGAAGTGATTGACCAATTTCTAATATGTAATCAAGGAACTATGCAGAACATTGATAAACTTCGGTGTGCCCTAAAATGTGTGGTTAGGGGAGAGTGTATCCGTCTCTCAGCTATTTGAAAGAAAAAGAGGGAAGCACTGTTATCTCTGCTCCTATCGCAAATCCAAATTTTAGAAACCCAGCAGTCCCATCAATCAGATGAAAAATTATTAGAACAGTTAGCTAAATTAAAGAACCAATACACGGAGTCCCTAAGAGAGCAAGCCCAATATATGCTATTTAAGACTCATGCTAAATATATAGAGCAGGGTGAAAAAGCCAGCCATTTACTAGCCCTTTGTCTGAGGCAGCAGGAAGAGTCTACGGTAGTGGTAGCTCTTAATTCCCTTAAAGATAATTCCCTCCTAATCACCCCTAAGGAAATTGTTGGTGAGTTTGAAAACTACTATAGATCATTGTATTCCCCACCAACCCCTCCTCCTTCCATGGTAGACATACAAAACTATCTCAATGAGCTGTGGATTCCTTCCCTCCAACACCTGCAAGCACATACCCTTGAAAAGGAGATAACCTAACAGGAGTTATGGGAAACTATAGAGTCACTACCTGACGATAAGGCACCAGGCCCTGACAGCTTCCCTCCGCGCTTTTATAAAGTCTTTAAAGAACAACTTTCACCCTTACTACTGAGCATGTTCAGTTATCTTTGTAAAGAGGGTCTTACAGACCCTTCCTTGCTGGAAGCTCTCATAGTGGTACTTCCCAAGCCGAACAAACCACCAAACTTGGTCTCTAATTATAGACCAATATCACTGATGAACTATGACATTAAGCTCTTTGCTAAGGTATTAGCTATCAGAATGGCCCAGGTTTGGACCCCTTTGCTTAGCCCAGACCAAGTGGGATTTGTCACCGGTTGGTCTTTGGCGGACCATTTTAGGAAGTTGTTCCATATTCTCTCTGCATCCAGGGAGGCACCTTACCCAATGGCGCTGGTATCCCTGGATGCAGAGAAAGCATTTGATAGGGTGAATTGGACCTTTCTATTCGAAGTACTCAAAAAATTTGGCTTTCCACATAAATATATCCAATGGGTACAGCTATAGTACACATGTCCTACAGCAAAAATTTATAGCAGCGGTATTTTTTTGGAAGCATTTTCCTTACATGCTGGAATGCGCCAACGGTGCCCTCTCTCACCTCTGCTATTTAATTTATATTTAGAGCCACTACTATATCACTTCCAGCACTCCCCCAGAATACAAGGTATTCGGATAGGGGAGTGGGACCTCCGTTTATCAGTTTATGCAGACGACATTATGTTATATATGGTAAACCCAGCAACTTCTATCCCTATAATAATATCCCTGGTAGAATGATATGGGGCCCTATCTAACTACAAATTAAACATATCTAAATCAATAATTATTCCATTAAATTCATATACTTATAGATCTCAAGTGGAGGATCTTCGATTAAACTGGTCAAACCAAATTCAATATCTGGGGCTTACAATAACCCGAACCGGTCACAGATTAAGAAGTTAAATTTAGATGCTAAATTAGAGATAATACAGCAAGACCTGGACAGATGGGCTCCTATATATCTTTCTCTGCAAGGAAGAATTAACGTAATTAAAATGAATATACTCCCGAGACTGTTTTACCCACTAAATATGTTGAATTTTCACCTCCCGAAAACCTGGTTCAAGAAGATCCAGCAGATTAATTCCAGGTTTCTTTGAAAATCTAAGCCACCACGAGAAGGTCCTATATTAAACTGGGCACCCCCAAGCAGGATGGAGGCCTCAAGTTGCCAAATTTCTTTCAATATTACTTGGCTAGCCAAATGGAAAAATATATCCGATGGCAATCCTTAACTTAGGTAGGGATGGAACAGGAATATGAACCCATATGGTTACAAACTGAATGCCTAGCTATTAAAAAAAAGAGGTATTTCCCTTAATAGCTTATTACATATCACTCCTAAGATGGGAATAAAGGTACTACAAAACAAATTGATAACTATGTCCCTGAAGGTACATGCCCAGCTATGTAAAGCCATCAGCTACTATAACACTAAGGATATTTCCCAGCCTATGTACCTGAATCAGAATTTCACTATTGATAAACAATATATAAAACCCAATGAGAGGGCTACTGAATGAGAGGTTCAGATCTAATGGAACAGGGTAGAGTTAAGACTTCAATGGAAATCCTTAAAGCTTTGGATCTTCCTCCTTATCAGATATTTAAAACGTTTCAAATTAAACACATTCTAATAGCTCACATGGGGGTTAATGTCTGGGATATTGATCAGAAAGACCTTCTTAAAAAGCTGTCTACACTGGCATGGGGTCCACATGCTGTTTCCAGAATAAATGCTGAACTTTATCCACTCATGTATCCGGATATCCAAGGACACTCAATATATTGGTCAACCCAGTTCCCAGATAGACAGTTCTGCTGGGATAAAATCTGGAAGGCCATATACACTTATACCTCCAATGACAAACTGCGCCTTATGCAATTTTATATTTTACATAATATTTACTTTACCCCAGTTAAACTATATGCCATGGGCAAAGTTCAAGATCCCAAATGCAATAGGTGCGGTTTGAGTTAAGGTACTATTTTCCATATGCTGTGGGAATGTCCTTCAATTAAACTCCTACGGAACACAATTAAGAGTAAATTGGATCCCCTCCCAGGACTAGAACCTATTTTTGAACCTGAAATTTTTCTTCTAGGGGATTACTCTCGAATCCAGTTCTAGAGCTAAGATATGCCATGGCTCTAATCTCCCATATGGTAAAGAAGATGGTATTAAGGCATTGGAAGGATCCCCAACTTATACCCTACTCAGAATGGCTAAATGAGTTCATATATAATCTAAGAATAGAGAAAATGATAGCGAGTCTCAGGCACTGTCCTGCTAGTTTTGACAAAAAGTGGAATAAAATGTATACGCTGACATCAATTACTAAATAACCTGGCTGGTTATAGCTATGCAAGCAGGGAACGAATGTCCAGATAGATGAGTATCAGTTGAGCTGTATCTATTGTTAAAGGGGAGAGGGGGAAGGAATTATGGATAGTGGCTAAAGTTTGTTTTTATTTTTAGTGGTAACTGTAGTGGTTGTCATTTGTGGGCCGGTGTACCCTCAAGGCCTTATTTCATGCACATATATATGTAATAATTTTTTTCTATGCCTTGTATTCCTATGTAACATGATCAAAATGAATAAAGTATATTTAATTTAAAAAAAGGATATAAAACTGAGTGAGATGCAAACCATCTTGTGTAATGTACAGATGTGTCAGCCACAATGAAGCACAGTAACTTGCAGTAATAATACATCACAAAATCCTGTATGACAAAAGGGCTTAATTGCCATTGACTTATAATGGCCCCTGCAGTAAATTGCAGCATTCTGTGATATTCTGCAGCATTAATGTGCTTCATCCTGGCTTGACACATCTGTAAGTATAACTATCTTGCCATGTATTATGCCAATCAAAGGCGAGTTGTGGGAACTGGGAGTTCCAGTAGGTGGATACACCTTCAACTTGGGAAAAGCCTTAAAGAATAGTGAGGCATAAATTTTGGACACAGATTGTAGAGAAGAAGCCAGAGATCCCAAAGACTGCAGGAGCTCACCCTCTTTCACCTTGGAAGCACCTACGCTAAACCAGGTTGTGATCAAATGATGTACTTGATACACTTTAAAAATAGCAGTTCTGTTCATCATCAGCTGATGAAGAATTTCTACTGAGGGTAGACAATTCCCATCCCTAAACAAGCTGCACACCTCAGTATTAACAAGTTGAGGAAACCAAGAGTTAGGAATACTTTTCCTGCCAGGCAGGAATTGTGGTCCAAATCCAGTCCCACAGAAAGTCATCATAAATATTTGCTGGCATGTCTAGCCCAGTAATACAGACCAAAATGTGGAAGCTGCAGCCTGCCATGAGACTTAGGAGCAATCAGTTTGTCATAAGACCACCTCGGGAGTTTACCCAGTCACACAAAATCCAAAAGAAGTGAGTGAATCTTTTTAAACCATCCCCCTCCTATCCCCCTTTCATCTTCCTTAGCTCTCTTAATTAAACTGTCACTTTTAAGATTAGCTCAAAGCTGCTCTCTTAGGTGCCAAAGTATGTACTTACACTGCACTTATTTTGACCACTGCCACGTACAGGACTTATGCTAATCCATTTATCATGTTACTATGCCCTGATACTTCACATATACTATATTAATATTTAATTGGGTTGTATGTACTTCTCCTGATACTTCACATATACTGTATTAATATTTGGTTGAGTTGTACATACTTGTAATCATTGTTCCGATGCTTACATACAGTATACTGTAACCTTGTACCTTTCTGTTCTGCTGTAAAATGCCTCACAACACTGGTCATTTGCCATATGTCTGTATACAGTAATCTTTTGCCATTTGACTGTATACAATTTTGTAACTTATGTAATGCTCTTCCGTTGTTGTTTAAAATTTTTATTATTCTTGTTTAGACAGAATGCACACACATAAACGGAGTGTTACACAGACAGTTCTGACTCATACAGCAAAATTTGGTAGGGCCAGAGAGTGAAATTAATATAGATAATCAACCAATTAGCTGTGTACATCAGGAGGATATGACATAGAATGATATCCATACTACAGACCTTGAAACCAGAGGATGGCAAAGTGAATGTAGGGTCACTACCCCCAAGGGGAGGAGAGCCTAGCAGTAATTACATACATCACAGATAAATTGAGAAAGAAAGGCCTGAGTAAAGTTCTAACTACTCCGCCTAGGGTGTGTCCTTCTAACATGCAAACTGTAATATCAACTATGTACAAAAAGGCAATCTTTTACTGAAAAATGGGCATAACCAGAGTGTGAAAAAAAAGAACCATAGTTATCAAAATACTAGGCCCTAATAGAACGGGGAAAAAATCTAAGAAGTAGCACTGAGAATTGTATTTTGACAGTACTTCAGCATCAGATATGGTTGCCAACATTTATCGAACTGAGCTGAGGAGCCTTGGGCAAAACTAGAGATCCTTTCAAATGTGGCCCCTTGGGCAAGAGCCAGGAGAAACTCGTGAAAGGCGGGTATCTCCGGGATCCTCCATCTCATCAGTATGAGTCTCATGGTAGTTACCCCGACCAGTGTGATCCATTGTACCCCTGGACTATACTTCGGCGTGGTAGAACTACCACAGCCTAGAAGGAGTAAAGGAGGATCCTGGACAATATTGGGGAACACCTGTTGACACATGTCCTGAATTGCTAGCCAAAAGTGTTGAAGATTGGGGCAGTCCCGGAGTATATGGAACAAATGGGCTCCTTGGTTACCACATCTCCAGCAAGTGCCAGCTGAGATGAGTCCCATCTTAAGTAGTTTGACCGGGTCTCTATACCATCTCTGAAAAGTCTTATTCATAATAAGCCATGTGCACCCATCCCGGCAGGCCAAATGGATTCTTACCCATCCATGTTCCCATTGTTCCTCTGAAATAGGAGTCTGTAGATCTTTTTCCCACTGTGATCTAACTTTTTGGGAAGGGTCTTTAGTGGCTTCTCTGAGGGTATTGTATATGCAGCTAGCTTTATTCCTGGTATGTTTACTCCATGATAGTATGAGGTGAGGACTTTGCTGTGGCGTTTTATTGTGGGGGGATTGGACAGGTGGGATAGGGCATCTCTAATCTGAAGGTATCTCCAAAAGTAGGAAGCTGGGAGATGATATCTAATTTTTAAAGATTCAAAAGAGTCTATGACAGTAGCTCTGGGGAGTAGGAGATCTTGTATCAAGGAGATGCCGTGCTCCTCCCAAAATTTCTAATGTAATGTAGAGTCCCCTACTTTCCGGGCCTGATTGTCCCATAGAGGCATATATTCCCAGGGAGCCAGGTCCTGTCCCAACAGTGCCACCGCTTGCCTCCAGTATTTTATTGATAGTAATATAGGGGAGAAAGGCCCAAGGGTAAGTTTTTCTTGTAATACAGGGTCACAGCTGGGGAAGGTGCATGGGTTAGGGACGCTTCTAGCTGGAACCAAGGTGGAGAGGTCTGTCCGGATTTAGAGAACCATCTGAGGGTCTGAGCCAAAACAAAGGCCATATGATACCGCTGCAACCAGGGGAGTCCCCGTCCACCCCTTTTCCAATGTTACTAAAGTTTAAGTTTACTATACCGAGGGGGTGACCCCTCCCAAAGGAAATTGCCTATCAGAACCTCCAGTTTTTGGAACCATTTCTGCGGTATAGGCATGGGTAGATGAGCCAATAAATAAAGCATCTTAGGGGCTGCCATAATCTTGATCGAATCTATTTTCCCAGCTAGTGAGAGACTCAGTGCCTTCCATCTTTCTATATCTGGTCTGAGGGAATCAATCAGGGAGTTAAAGTTAGCTGCAAGCATTTTAAGTGGATTCGAATGTAGGATAATGCCTAGATATTTTATGCCATTGGGAGACCATTTCAGCCCCATGGCAGTGAATTCTTCTCCAGTGGAGAAGGAGTTCAATGGAAAGACTTCAGTTTTGGACTGATTCAGTTTTAGACCTGACATCTTGATGAAATCAGCCAAGATGTTAAAGATCATATGAATCCCTAGTGAAGTATGTTCCATAGTAATAAGGAGATTGTCCGCATATAGGAATGTTTTGTAGTTGGCATCACCCACCTGTATACTGGGAATAGAATTGGAGGACCTAAATGCAATGGCCAGGGGTTTTATAGCTAGGATGAACAGGAGGGGGGAAGAGGGCAACTTTGTCTAGTGCCCTTCTGTAGTTGGAAGGGCCGAGACAAGGTGCCATTAGTCAGAACCGAGGCTAAGGGGGCAGTATATAATAGCTTTATTAAGGAAATATAACCTGGTCCGAGACTCATAGTGAAGACAGTATGGAATAGGAAAAGGCATTCGACTGAGTCAAAGGCCTTTTCAAAGTCTATGGCTAGGGCTACCGAGGGTTTTTTTGAGATTTTGGCATAATGCATTAGGGAAACTAGGTTTCTATGGTGGTCAGACCCCCAGACGGCCTTTAACAAAGCCAGCTTGGGAAGGGTTAACCAAGCCCTGCAGAAGAGGTTCAAGCCGGCTAGTAAGAACGTTGGCCAGAATCTTGGCATCGGCGTTAATATGGGAGCTGGGGCGATAACTACCTGAGGACAGTGGATCTTTCCCTTTTTTGGGAAGCACTGTAATAGTAGCTTCCCTCATGGAAGGGGGTATATGTCCTGTGAGTAGAGAGTGTCGGAATGCCCGAACCAAATAAGGGGCCAGGTTAACTCTCCGGAGTCTATACAAATCTATGGGCAACTCGTCTTTCCCTGGAGTTTTACGTGGGTTCATAGATTGAATCACCCGGTTTACTTCCTCAGCAGTTATCTGGGCTTCTAACAGTTTGGTGTCACAACTGGGGATTCTGGGAATGGGTAGTGAGAATAAAAAGGCTTGGATCTTAGTTGGATCTGGAGGGTGGGGAGAAGCATATAAATGCTTATAGAACTAAGACATAATCAGATTTACTCCACTGTTCGTATGGCATTGAACCCCATTTGTGTCCACTAGTGCATGTATCACCTTAGAGGCTTGTTGGCATTAAAGACGGTAAGCCAGGAGCTTACTGTCCTTTTCTCCCCCTTCCCAGAACTCATGGCGCACCCATCTAAGGTTTAACTCAGCCTGCCGGGATAAATGGGCATTAAGGGAGATTCATGTACTAGCCAGTTGTGCTAATAGAGATGAGGATGGAGTTTGATTTTTGAGGGATTTATATTGGGACTCCAGAATGTAAAGTTGCTTCTCTAACACCCTCTGATCCACTTCATGGGGGTGCCTCCTGGTAGCTGCAAAGGCAATTATCCTGCCACGAATAGTAGCTTTGAAAGCCTCCCATAAGGTTGAGTTGGACATCTCCCCATTATCATTATCAGTCCAGTATTCTAATACGGCCGGACCAATCAAGTCTAGGAAAGTTACGTCTTCCAGCAGGAGAGGGTCCAAGCGCCACGTGGAGGTCTGATAGGGCTTTGTCCTCATCTAGGAGGCAGTATAGTGCAGTGGTTTAAGGCTCTGAGCTGCAAATCTGGTGATATCCAGCAGACCAGACTTGGGTTTGAATCCCACAGATTCCACTTGCATACTGTGTGACCCTGAGCAAGTCACTTAACTTCCCTGTGCTCCCAGGTTGCACCTGTAAAAAAGCTTTCAGCTTAGTGTGTCTCACCTGGTTAAATAACTAAACAAAAAAAAAAATAATTACTAATTCCAGAGGGGCATGTTCTGAGACATAAATGGGTACATCGAGGACTTAACCACCTTCTCATATAGCCTGGAAGAGATGAGCCAGAGGTCTATCCTGCTGGATGATCTGTAAGTCTGGGAAAAACAGGAATAATTATGCACCTCTGGGTGCAAGGTTCTCCAGGCATCCAGTAGTCCATGTTCGGACATTAGCCTCTGTACTGCTTTCTTAGCCTGTCTGTGTGGTTCAGAGGATTTATTACTTCTATCAATAGAGTGATCTAGTGTTAGGTTAAAGTCCCCACCTAATAGTATTGAGGCTCTGTTTTTGTTAAAGTCCAGCAGGGCCTGATTAACAGAAAGAAAGAATTGCGGACAATCCTGGTTGGGGGCATAAAGATTAGTCAGGACCAAGGGGCCTTTGGGGGTTTCAACTTCCCCTATGATCCATCTCCCATCCTTATCTCATATATAACCCTTCACTTTCCAGCCCAGATTTTTAAGAAAAAGTGTAGAAACTCTCCACTTATGGGAGAGTGCTGCACTGTATAACTCTTCAGTCACCCAACCCTATTTAAGCTTCATGGCTTCACCAGAAGAAAGTTTCGTCTCTTGCAGAAAGGCCACCATAGGGCCTAATTTTTTTAAATGGAGTAAAACTTTCTTCCATTTGATGGGCGAATTAAGCCCTCTCACATTCCATGAAAGAAGCTTAGTCTCGATTTAGACCACAGTAAAATATTTCTGAAAAAATATATGATAGGAAACAATATAGGAAGGGTCTGGGTCTAGCACAGTTTCCCATCCTTCTCCCCCACCTGGTATTTAGAGGGCACATAGTAATAAGATTGCCATAAGAATAACTAATAAGACACCGTAATTCAAACTTTTTAACGTGAAACAGCAAAATGCTAATGTTCAAAATAACCAATAACGGAAGTAAGGTTAAGCCATCTTTATTAACATTGCAAAACCTCCCACCCCCCAGTTCACTGCAGTGCAATCCCACAGATGACCAGCATCCACTGTATGTATCGGCTGGGAGGTAGCCCAGATACCAGTGGAGGTCGCAAGGAGGTGGGTAATCCCTCAAGCCCATCTCAAGAAATAGGACAACTCTCTTTATAACCCCAAATTAAAATGTAATAAGCTTCCCTGCAGGGACGGCCTTATGAACTGCCGCCCATCGGGCTTGATAAGGGAAGTAATGAAGGCCTACCCTGGTCCCTCTAGTCCCACTAGTAGTACTGCAAAGGACGGGTTTAAGTGAGGCCATGGGTGAAGGCCTGAAACAACGTGATCCATCCCCCTTCTCAGTCAGGCATTGCGGCTGGCAGGCCAGCGCATGCAGTGCCTGATCATCTCAGTGAAAGAAGCGAGGGGAAAGGAAGAAACTAAATAAATGACCTGACATAAGTCCAAAAGCTAATCAATGGCCTTCCTCTGAACTTGTAAACCCCCTTTACATTAGGGGCCCATAACTATTGTCCTTAATCAGAGGAGGGGAGAGGATTAGCCTAGGTTATCTTGCAAACAAACAAACCTAGCGATGTATTAACACTGGTTGTATCACCGGGTAAAACCTGATCCAAAAAGGATATAGTAGCAACAGTTAGCCCACTGATTCAGCAGCAGGAGTAGGTATTACTGCAGTGTCTGTGGGTGGCTCCAGGACAGGCAAAGCTGCAGTGGGCATAGGGTCTTCAAGGAGGGTACCTGCTGACTCCTCAGCCCAGGAGAGATTTCTTGCAATTGAAGTTTCATGCCCTCCAAGCGGGGACATCTAGAAGGTAGAGGCAGTTCACATGGAACGTCTTCAGAAAGGAGATCCATCAGTGCCCTGTATTGATTGTTGCTCATGTCTGGGGCCTGTGAACTGTAAGAGACATTTGAGTCCAGCCTTCCACTTCAGCTTCTGGAACAGAGCCGAGGAGTTTTGTCTATATGCCCCCCCTTCTATCCTCACCCTTCTCCTATTCTTTTTTTTGCTGCCAGGAGATTTTTGGGAAGGTGCCCAAATGGGAGTCCGAGGTTGCTTGGCTGACTGAGGGGTACAAACGGATGAAGCATTGGAGGCTTCGGGCATAGCAATTTCCATTAGGGCAGGTTGAGCAAGCAGGGCCCCAGGGCTACGGGTGTCTTGTAATTTGCCTCAGTTTAACTAGGGGTCTTGTGCTGCAAGGAAGTTCTCAGCAAATGCTGGATTGTCAAAGACCTGCAGCGACCCATTGACCATAATTCTGAGGGATGCAGGGTATCGGAGAGAGTACTCGAGACCCAACTCAGCACATGCTCTGTGAGATGCTGTAAAGGCCCTCCATCTGGTGGTTACTTCCTGTGAGTAATCAGCAAAGACTTGTATTTTGTGTCCATTCCAAAAAAGTTCTTTTTTCTTCTGAGCCAGCTGTGTAATAAATTTCCAGTCTTGAAACTAGAGGAGTCGGGCCAAGATAGTATGAGGGCGACCACCAGGAGCCAGGCACGGCGCCAAGGTTCTATGCACTCTATCAATCTCCCAGGGGGTCTCACATCACCAGTCCAGCAAAAGGAGAAGCTCTTTTTGCAGAAAAGATATGGCATTATTCCCCTCACAACCCTCCGGCAACCCCACAAACCTGAGGTTATTCTGGTGGCTGCAATTTTCGAGGTCTTCCACTTGGGCCCAAAGGAGGTATATTAGCCTTTCTTGATCCTGTAATTTTGCCCAGCCTTGTGCCAGCCATCCTCGGCCTCCGCTAGTCTGTGCTCAGAAATACAAGTGCATTGTGACAAGTCCACAATGTCTTCAGTTCTTTTTTGTTGCTATATCTAGGCTATCCATACGATGTAGGATCTCAGAAAACATCTGCCAGATTTTGAATAGGTTGCTCTCCGGCTGCATCGGCGCTGAGGCAGACTCCATCCCGAGGATATTGCAGGCCAAATGGAGGAGCTGAAAACAAGATATGCAGTTGAGAAAGATCCGGTTCTCCTGCGCCGATCGAGAAATAACTAAACGGGCGACTACCAGGTAGACTTAAAGTAGAAACATCGCACCATTATGCAGGAAAGAATTGATAATGTGCAGGATATTAAGGTTTTTTTGGGGGAGCTAGACATTCAGATGTCCATTCAGTTCGGCTGCTGGCCACACCCCCCAATGCTGTTCCCTTGTACACCCTTCCCCCAGGACACACTGTGAGATGGGAAACTTGTTGTTCAGTGTGCCCTTCCTGGCGAAACTTTTCAATAAATAAATAAATTGTAGATCAGAAATTTAATATATTAAGTGGATAGAAGAGACAGGAAAGAATGGTCATCTTAACAATGTTAATCCTACCCCATATAGACAGAGGTAACGTCTTCCAGTGATGGAGGTCTTGATGGATAATAGATACTAAGTCGGTGAAATTAAGCTTTATCATCTGGGCCTCACTACTAGAGACAAAAATGCCTAAATATTTAAGGGAGTGAGGAGACCATGTCCTACCAAGAGCAGTAATACAGTATCTGCTTTAAAAGTGTGGGAATTTAAGGGCATGACTAGGGTTTTGTCTAAGTTTGATTTGTAATTAGACAAGTAGCCATATTCTTGGATGGTGGCCAATGCCATGGGGATGGCAGACTTTTATAATGAGACAGGTGTAACAGGTTGTCATCCACATATGCAGACAGCTTAAATTCCATGGACCCAATATGAACCACAGTGAGGTATGGATTCAACCTAAGTCTTGTAAGGAGTGCTTCTAGATAGACATTGAACAGAAGCGGGGACAAAGGGCACCCTTGCCTCATACCTTAATGAAGGGGAAAAGAGGATGAAAAAAACCCATTGCAACAAATGTGAGCACTGGGGCAAGAATATGAAATGTGGATCTAGGAAATAAATTGATGGAGGAAGCCATACTTGTAAGGGTTGCAAATAAAAAATGCCTATCGACTCTGTCAAAAGTTTTCTTTGCATCCAGGAAGACCAACGCCATAGGGGTGACTGCCTCCCCAAACGCTGAGATGATATGAGACAGTTTCCATAAATGATTGACTATGGGTCAGGTGGCCATAAAGCCAACCTGCTCTGGTCCTATGAGGTTAGACCAGACCTGACTTATCAGAACCGCCGATGTTTTGGCTAAGATTTTCATATCATAGTTAAGAAGGGAAATCAGCCTGTAGTTGGACACTTTCTCCAAATCCTTACCTGGCTTTGGGAGCAGCACTATCATACAGTCTAGGAGGGAATGATCCAACAAATCAGACATCAGTATGTGGTTTTAAAAATAATACAGGTAGGGCACCAGTTCTTTAGCAAAGACTTTATAGAAGTTTGGGGAAAAGCCGTCCGATCTGGATCCCTTGTCTGTTGGCAGTTCCTGAATAACTTAGTGAATCTCAGCTTCCCGTAGTGGAGATACCAGGAAAGTCTGTTGTTCCACGGTCAAGGTAGGAAGTGGGGTAGCATCTAGGTTTATGGTGATCTGGTGAGGAGAGGGTGCATCAGACCTTAATCCACAAAGGGTCCGATAATAGCATTCAAATTCCACAACAATCTCCTTGGGAGTCATTTTCATGGAACCATCATTGGAGGATCATATACTGGCAATCAACCTGGAGGCCTCCACCTTCTTGAGGGGGAAATTTAACAAGTGACCAGCTTTAACTCCCTGATCTGCTTGCTGAGCATGTGTTTTTATTATACGAACATATGAAATTTGCCAGCAGATAAAGCCTAGAGATCTATCAAGTCTGCTCGAATATGCAGCTAGCACCCCTTATTCTGCAGCTGCCCCTTCCTTCCACCCTTCCCCTTCATTAACCCTCCCGCTTATCTTGTCCCATCCCCTTTTGAAGCAGTCCACTGTTCTACTGGATACCACTTCTGCAGCTAATGCATTCCACCCAGCCACCACCCTCTCTGTAAAAAAGTGTATCCTCATCTCCCTCCTGAACCTTCCTCCCTCCAGTCTCATATCATGGCCCCTGGTGCCCCTCCTCTCCCTTACTTAGAACAGCCACTCTGTACCTGTCTTGTTTATTCCTTTCATGTACTTAAAGGTTTCAATCATGTCTCCCCTGTTCCTCCTCTCCTCCAGTGAGTACATGTTCAACTCCCTCAGCCTCCTCTCGTATGATAAATCCCCCAGCCCCTTGATCATCTTTGTCACCCTGCACTGCACCCCCTCCAGTAACTTAATGTACCTCTTCATATACAGGTGCCAGTACTGCACGCTGTACTCCAAGTGTGGTCTAACTAATGACCTATACAGTGGCAGAATCACCTCCTCCCTCCTCGAGGATATATCCCTTGCAATACAACCCAGCATTTTGTTGGCCTTTGCAGCTGCCTTCCTACATTGTGCCAAGTTGTTCATTGACCCTGTAATGAGCACCCCCAGATCCTTCTTTTCCTCTGTCTGGGCTAGCTGTACTCCCCCCCAGCTGGTAACTCCTGCTTGGGTTCTTTATCCTAAAATGCAGCACCTTGCACTTTTTGGCATTAAACCCCAGTTGCCAGGTGTCTGACCAGGTTTCAAGCTTTGTCAGATCATCCTGCAATCCCTTTCATCCCCCTAGGTCATCTACCACCACCCCACCTTGGTATCATCAGCAAACAGACTGATCTTGCTCTTGATGTCCCATAATATGTCTGCAATGAATATCCCAAACAACACTGGTCCCAACACACAGCCCTGTGGAACACCACTCGTCACTACCCTGGGTGTGAGAGCTCCCCACCCACCACCACCCTCTGTTGCCTTCCCTGAAGCCAGTTTCCTACTCATCTCACCAGCTTTGCAGCCACCCCTGTGCCTACTAATTTGCTTCCCAGCCTTCCATGCGGCACCGAGTCGAATGCCTTACTGAAGTCCAGATACTGTACAGGACATCCACTGCATGGCCCCTGTCCAGTTTGCCTAGTTACCCAGTCATAGAACTCCACCGGGTTGGTTTGGCGGGATCTGCCCGTATGAAGCCATGCTGTCTGATGTCCTGTAGTCCTTTGGCCTCTAGGAGGGCCACCAGCCTCTCCTTCAGGAAAGTCTCCATTAGCTTACCCACGATGGATGTGAGGCTCATTGGTCTGTAGTTTCCCGGTTCATCCTTGGGCCACTCTTGTGGAGGGGCACCACATGAGCTATCCTCCAGTCCTGAGGTACACACCCTGAATGTAGTGAGGCATTAAATGGGTCTGCCAAAGGTTCACGTGGACCTCTGCCAGCTCCTTCAACTGCCTGGGGTGGATGCCATCTGGGCCTGGCGCTTGTCCCTCTCAGTGCCTTCAAAACCTTCGAACTCTGCCTCCAAGATTTCCCATCTGTCACCCCTTCCTCCCTGTTTCTGCCATTTCTCCCCCTTGGGTGTCACCCCCATCTTCTCTTTAGTAAATACTGAGCAGAAGTGCTCATTTAGTGCTTCTGCCTTATCACACCCTGCTTCCACCCAACCCCCCTCCTTCCTAATCCTTACTATGTGGTCCTTACAGCTCCTTTTGTCCATGATGTACCTAAAGAAGTTGTTTTCCCCCTTCTTAATGCCTTGTGCCAGCCTGAGTTCCGTAGATGCTTTGGCTCCCCTTACTACCCTTGTCACCTCCTTCAATTCTGTCAAGTACTCCTCCCTGTCCTCCCCCCTGTCTGTTTTCTTGTACTTCCTAAAGGCAGTTCTTTTCCTTCTTACCTTTTCCATGACCTCCTTGCTCAACCAGCTCAGTATCTTAGCACTAGACTTCTTGCTCTGGGCCTTGCAGCAGGTTTTGGTTGCCTCCACTATCCCCAGCTTTATGAGCTCCCACCTCTGGTTAGTGTCCATACTAGATTAAATTCTGGCCAGGTACCCTTCTACCACTTCCCCCATCCTCCCAAAGTCAGCCCTCCTGAAATCCAGCACTCTTGTGCCTGATTCCACTCCTTCCTTGCCCATATCCAATGTGAGCCATACTGAGTGGTGGTCACTCCCTGACAGTGGTTCCTCCCCTGTAAATTCTCTCACAAAGTCCCCATTTGCCAGCACAAGGTCAAGGGTATTCCCTAACCTGGTTGGTTCACTGACCATTTGTAGCAGGAAGCTGTCCTGGAAGGCATCCAGCAGTACCTGCTCCCTTCTGTTCCTGGTTGTTGGGGTACTCCAGTCCACTCCTGGCATGTTGAAGTCCCCCATAATCACCACACTACCCTTCTCGCAGGTCATCCTGATCTATCCTGCTAATTCCCTGTCTAACTCCTCCATCTGAGATGGTGGCCTGTACACCACTCCCATTCTAAGAATCCTATTCTTGGAATCCTGGATTTGCATCCAAAGTGACTCTGTACTACCCTCCTCCCCTTCCTCCCTTACACACTTCAGTTCTTCCTTCACATATAGTGCCACACACCCTCCTTTCCCAATTACCCTGTCCCTATGAAATAACCTGTACCCTGGTACAGACAGGTCCCAGTCATTGTATTGGGTGGTCCATGTTTCTGTGATGGCTGTCCACCTCTCCCTCTGCCATGAGCACCTGTGATGATGCAGTTTTCCTCCCAAGGCTCCTAGCAATAAGGGTAACCACCTTCCACCCTTCCTCCCTCCCATCCTGCCCTCCTTTACTAGCATCACCAATAGTACTTGCCATTTGTCCTTTGTCACTGTTATGAGGGGTAAGCTCATATGGTTTCCCAACCTGTGGTCTCTGCATATCTCTTGCTCAATTGCCAACCCCCACTCCTAGTTTAAATTTCCAACTTCCTCTGTGTACTCCTCCATCCTCTGTTTCAATGCTTTCTTTCCTCCTCACTCAAGTGTAGTCTGTCCTTGGCATAGAGACTACTGTCCTCCCAGGTCCCTCCCACCCCCCAACAGCCCATACCCTTTAGCACAACAGCAGGTTCTTAACCATCTGTTAAATCCTCTATTCTCAGCTTTCTTGTTGTGCTTGCCTTGGGCACTGGAAGTAACTCTGAAAAAGTTACTGATCGTCCTGCCCCCTCACATAATTGTGCTAGTTCCTCAAACCTCCTCTGGACTATATCTATTGTCTTGTCAGCCAGGTCGTTCGTCCCAAGATATATAATTAAATGAGGCTTGTCCGTACCCCTTCTAGCATATTTCAGAACAGATTGCCCGACCCTTTCCGCTGTCATTCATGGCATGGCCTCCACCCAAATGTGACTATGCCTCTCCCCCTTCCTACCCCACCTGACTCCTCTTAGTATTGAGTCCCACAGCACTAAGATTCCACCACTCTTATTCCCTGCTTGCTTCCATTCATCTCCCTCTCTCATTTCCAGCTCCTCTTCTTCCTCCTGCACATTATTCCCCCCTATTGCTCCTGTAGCAATTCTCCCAGCAGAACTTCCCCCCGCTCCGGTTTGGTCCAGGCATTTATCAATTACTCCTCTAATTTCATAATTTCCCTCCTCCACCTTCTTCCTCTCTAGCAGTGCAAAACTATTTTCTGAAGACCCTTCACAAGTGCCCGCTCCCTCTCTCTTCATAGTAACCTGTTCTCTTCTTTCCACTCCATGACCTTTGTCACTTCCTCGCCTCCCCTCACAAGTCCCTATCTCCTCCTTCAATTGTCTTTTGTCTCCTGACCTGGTTTCCCCAGCAATCGTTCTTCCTGGCCTGGGCCCCTTTTCCTCTGCTTCCCTTATTCTGACCTTCTCCTCACCACTGTTGGCTTAAATCACCCTCCCTCATCTCCCTTTCATCCTCCCTCCAGTATTGGGCTAAACCCATCCCAATCTGCCTTGCCTGTCTTAATTCCTCCTGCAGACCCTCGATCTCCTTTCTAAGTTTCTCTATGTGGTCGCACATTAAACATCCTCACACACTCCAGGCAATTTTTAGAAAGATTGGTGCACCACAGTTGTTGCAGCCTACCACCCTACCCATTGCTGTCATTGCCCACCAGCAACTCCCCACCCTTCCAGATGCAGTATACCAAACACTCCCCCAAGTCTCCCCTCTCCCCCTCTATCAGTGCAAAACATTATTTTCTTAATTTCCCTTACTCCTTTGTTGTACATGTTTAGATAGAGTGAGCAACTGCTTTTTTATATTCCTATCTTTCCTATCCACACTCAAAATAGACTTTAAGTCACTATTGCACAACCTTCTTCAAACTCCTATTCCTCCTTTCCCCAATGCAATGCAATAGCAATGCAAAGAAGTAACAATGAAAGCTCCTAGATTTGCAGTTACTTCCCTTCCACTGAGATAGCAGTCACCTCTTCACTTGCTGCTGTTCCTTTCCTGGATGTCTGCTTTTGCTATGACAGGTGCATATCCTTTGCCTGTTTGAGGAAGTGATGTCAGAACCCTTGTATAAAGGAAATAATGGACCAGGGGTGGGTGGGGTGAGGGGTTGGGGTGGGACCAGCCCAAGTCTTCCAGAAACAATCAGGTAGCTGAGGCCCTGGTCAGACCATTAGCACCCTTCCCCCACTCTGCACAAATTTTGCAGCTAGTGAACCAGCAAAATGAATCAAAATTCTACTCAAAGCCCCCCAAATAGGTTTGCTACCAAAAGAAACAGGACTTCAATTAAAACAGCTTCATCAACAACACATCAAAATAGGCTTGAAATTAGAAGATATAGGTCTCCAATTCAAAGAAACAGCCCCAGTTAAATCACATCAAATAGGTTTTAAATCAGAAGAAATAGGCCTCTACAAATGCAGCCTGCTACACAGTGAAACATCAAACAAATGAGCCCACTTATAGCTACCAAAACAGGTTTCAAAATTCCAGCAGCCCCAAACAATACCCTACTAGCCCCTTAGAAGTAGTAAGAAAGAAAATAAATAACTTCTATCAAGTAGAATCCACAAGAAACAATGTAAAAACAACAAGAATAAGCTACTGTACTGTAACAGATCTGATCCTGTCCCATTCTAGTTCCTTCCTGGTATACTATATTATGGTATACTCAGCTCTCTCCCTCAGTAGGTCTTCATACTGATCCCTCAAAAGAGTCAGTTACTGTCTGAGAGAGTCAGGTGAGGCAGGTCCATTGCTGCCCTTTCCCACTTCTTTTTCCTGATTGAGGCCAGATGGATAAACTCACTACAGAGGAAGCATTTCATGGTGCTCAATTCAACATCTGACTTTCCAGTAGAACCCTCATTCCAGGAAATAAAGAGGGCAATCTGCTCTTTAATATGGGTGACAATATGCTCATCCTTTAATAGCTGGATATTTATTTTCCATATTGTCCAATTTGTGTTGCTGGGTACCACAATGAACCTACTCCAGACCATTGAATTATCTGAGACAACTGGAGGAGCTATCTCACTGTCCATCAACCCTGCCACAGAGATCCATGCACAGGAGAGTAAAAAGTGTACTCCCACTTCAGAAGATAGAGCACCCTCCATGGAACACAGAGACCAAGGGAATCAGTCAGCTTTCACAGGGAACACTGGGCAGGAGACAGACCTGAACAAGGTCTTCCTGTTTGATCAAGGTCTGGAGAAAAAGGAAGGTTCCAATTGCCCCCTAAAAAAATTAGGATCGAAAGGAATGGGGCAAGTAGGGTAACCAACTCAGTCAAAAAGGAGGGTGCATCAGAGCTGAGGCCATAAACACATCCCAAGAGGAGGTCAGTATGGTCCAGAGTTCCATGAAGAAAAGGTATCTTCCTTGAGGATCTTGTATACATTGTCAACACGTAAAGGATACCTTCATAGAAAAAAGCACTGCAATGCCTCTACTAGAGGGACTGTTCCTTGCAATAAAACCCTGGCCAATATTCTGATGTCAGAGTAAGGAACTCTCATATTCAAGAAGGTGTGTCTCTTATAAAAATATGAGATCACATTTAAATTGATACAAATGTTTAAGGAGGCTATATCTCTTAGTCTTGGAACAGCACCCTTTACATTTCATGTAGCTAGAATTAAAGAACTAGCCATAACCAAGCTTATGCCATGTCTCTATACTAGCAATTGTGCACCCTAAAGAATGAAACAAACCCACCAATATCATGAACATGATGCTCTGCTAACTGACCCCACAATGTCCCAGTGTCACAATAGCCATCTAACCTGTTACTATTTGTATATAATATTGTTATAAATATATGTTTTTGAATTTCTGCATGTGAAACATTGCAGTCAGCAAAGCATCATGAAACCTTAGATTTTCAAAAATATACTGTTCTCTCTCTCTCTCTCTGAGTGGAAGGAAATGGATAACTTCAACAGAAACTGACACATGCTTAACAAAACTTGTGTGAAAATCATAAAAGTCATGTTCTCGGAGAGTTGGTACTTTGAAGTGAAAATATTGCCTTTTACGAGGCGACAGGAGGGAGAATGCTTCCTAGTCAGTCTATGTCAAAAACTTCATGATGTTGAGAGGTGGTTCTCAGGCTGTTTTCCTGAGAGATCAAAGGGTAATTCTGACCTGTCATAAAGCATGCTCCGTGGCTCACTAATTAGGAAGTATATATTTTTTTTTATTGGAATGTTTAGCAGTGTGCAGTGGATGTGACTGATCAATTAATTACAGGATTAAGAGTGACCTCATGCCAACAACCAGAACAGTGACATCACAAGGAGGGTGGGATTTTAACTCTTTGATACTGGTAAAGCCTGCTGAAAGGGCTGACACTTGTGTTCTGAACTTCTAACGGACACTTTTGTTCCTGGACTCAAAGAGAGGCACTTCTGCCAAAATAGATAATTTCATTACATTTATTTACTAACTGTAACTAGGGTAGGTTTAGTTATTTAGTGCAAGGGGCTTTTTGACTATACCCTTAATGTATATATATGTTCTGTGTTTTGTATTTTATTTACTATTTTTAATATTAGTAAACTTTATTTTTCCTTAAAATGCTGCCTGAGACATGCGCATTTTGTGTGTGAATGGTAGAACAGTCTTAATATTCTTACACAGCTGTTAAATGCTTATTGAGTCACCTTATGCAGCCATGCTAACAAGGATCTGTGTAAAGATCCAGCATGGTAAGAAAAATACCAACATCTCAGTTGACTCAGAAGGGGGTTGTGAACCAGGTTGATTGCATGCCCACTGGGCCATGTATATTGCATTGCTTTCCCCAAAGAGAGTGTGATATTTAGACCTGTTACATGGGCATGCTAGCTAGAAAGGGTTTGGAATTGACCCCAGAACTCGAGACTGGTAGTTGCTCGGTCCCAAAACAAACAGGAGGGTGTCCAAGTTGTCCCGTGTTCACAAATCACACTTCCAGGTTGGGCACTGTGGAAGCAGAGGGCCTGACCCCAGGAGTGGGTTTGTGACAGATTTGGTATGCAGTGGTATGATCTAAAAGATTTGTTTGCATACTGTGCAATTATTTGGTGACACGAGTATTAAGAGTCCAGTGTGTTGGATTGACAAACTGTAACAGTTCACACACAAACAAGGCAGAGATTAATTTTTTTTTATTTTTTATTTATTTATTCCTTCCTCAGCTTGGAGGGGGGTGTTATCTATGGATCCGCCCATCCGTCTGGACCCACAGCCCTGCACCACTCCCAGTACCTGTGCTCAACCCCCTCCTTCATTCCTCTCACTGGCTGCTTCTGGGCGGGTACTTAGCCCACTACCATGGAAGCTGAGGGTCAGGACCCAGGGGGAGCATCTTGATTCAGAGTCAGAGTGGCATGGCGCTGACAGACCAGACTTCATCTAGTGCGCTGAAGGATTTTCTATGTATTGGTTCCCTGCCCCCCAGCACGGGTGTGCAATGGCATCAATGATGCTGCCATGCATGCTTCCACACACCACACATCTGATGATGCCCATACCATCCCCACATTGAATCACCACTTGTGCCAACCCTCAGCCAGCACCAGGAGCCAGCATGGCTGCACTTGTCCCACCTGACCCTCCCTGGAGGAGGACAGCAGTCCCTGGGATGCTCAATCCACCTCCCCCCCGGTCAACCCTCCAACACCCGAGGTTGCTCCCATCCCCAGGTTGTCAGCATGGCATGAGGTGTGGCATCCAGCACCTCAATGCTCAGCACCACTGGGCCAGCTCAAGGGAGAGATTTTAAAAAGAAATATGTAATTTTGGTTACAGTCTAAAGTTTCCTACCTGTTTTATCTTTTTTTCAGGTGCCAAGCTAGTGTAGCTATAGATTAGGGAAGAAGATGGCTTCCAGCTACAGCAAATACACTGAAGACCACCTGTGGCAGTTGTGCCAGAAAAGAGGAGTCCAATGTGAGGGGCAAACCAAACAGCCCCTCATAGAGGCTCCTGTGGCAGCCAATGCACAAACAACTGCCCAAGACCTCAAGTCACAGTCAGTGACTGAAAGGGACCATACCTTGGGTGTGGAGGAGCCAGGGTCCATCGCAGTGTCCAGTCCCAGGAAGGAGGACTGCGGGATCATTGGGAACCAAGAGCCACAGCAGCAGGGAAAGGTCACCACAATACTGGAGCCAGAAGGGCTACAGCTAGAGTTGAGGAGAATGGGGCTGGAATTCAAGCAGAAGAAGTTCTGGATGGAGCTAGAGATGCAAGAAAAAGGAAACCAGCCTCAGAGAGAGAGGCTGAGTGAGAGAGGAGAGAGAGAGAGAGAGTGCCAGAGAAAATTTGAACTGGAGCAGCTACAACTCCAACAACCAATGCAAGAGCAGGTAAGTGGCATGAGTAAACCTGGAACTCCAGGACTGGGTTACAAGTTAAATTCTAAATTGATACCTGAATTTAAAGAGGAGGAGGATATGGATGCATTTTTAAATTCATTTGAAAAGGTATGCATTCAGGCAAAAATTCCCTGAGAGTCCTGGAGCTTCCAGCTATCCCCGCTGCTTACTGGTAAAGTATGTGATGCCTTGGGTCACATGGACAATCAGGCCAGCAATGATTATGACAAACTTAAAGCTGCATTGCTTAAAAAGTATGAATTGACAGCTGAAACATACAGAGTTAAGTTCTATAAACTCAGAAGACCTGACATGAGCTACAAGGAACTAGCCACCAAGCAATGTCAGTTTTTGAAATGTTGGTGGGAGGAGGTCAAAGCTGACTCTGTAGAGAAAATTGAGGATGTGGTACTTTTGGAAAAATTCTTTTGGGCTTGCTCAACAGAGCTGAAAACCTGGCTAGAGAACCAAGCTCTAAAAATGGTGCAGGAGGCTGCCAGGAGCAGGCCTGCTCTGAAAGGAAGCAGGGCAGATGTGGCAACTCAGAAAGGGAAAAGCATGCCTTCAGGGCAGCTAAAATCCTCACTGCCTCCCCAGAAAGTAGGCAGCCCCAGGTTACAAAGAAAGGATTTGCCTGATAAAAGAAATGATGATTGTTAGTTTTGCAAACAAGCTGGGCATGTTGCAAGACAGTGTCCTACAAAGGCAAAGAGTGCACAAAGTGGTGCTCAAACAGAGGTGGGTCCACTGTGTATCCCTGAAGGCATGCCTACAAACATGAGGGAGCACATACACCCGGTTACTGTAAATGGGGTGCAAATCCATGGGTTGAGGGACATGGGGCATCCCTTACTTTGGTAAAAAGGGATTTGGTTTAGCCTGAACAGCTTATACCTAATCAGTTTGTTACAGTATGTGGATTCACTGGGGGGGAGAAAACTCTTCCACTTGCTAGTGTTCTTCTGGCCTGGGGTGAGAAAGACGAGACTGTGCAAAAAGTTGCATTGGCAGAAAATCTTGCCCTGGATGTGATTATAGAGAACAATCTACTGACATGGAGAGTAGTGAAAGGGAAGTAGAAATTCCCCAGGTAGCAGTTAACAAAACAACTACCGAAGGTTACTCTGAGGAGGGAAGGATAACTAGTGGTCAGAGGGCTAGGGATGGCAGTGACCCTGAATGCCCTGATGCTTGAGCTAGGGAGCCTAGTTTAGAAACTGAAGGGGACCTGTCCCATGCCTTGGGAATATGTAAAGATTTTGCAGCACTCAGAAAAATGACCCTAGTTTAGAGAGATTCAGGGCTTGTACAGAATCTGAGGGGACACAGGGAGGTGATGGAAGACATAGAGTGTATTTGGACAATGGACTGCTTTATACACAGGACGTAAGGACAGAGGGAGGGGTGATGGGCAGGCAACTTGTTATTCCCCAGGGGGATCGTGAGTGGTTGCTCAAGATTGCTCATGATATCCCCATGTCTGGGCACCTGGGAATTGTGCACAATATGCAGTGATTGGCACAGAATTTCTATTGGCCCAACTTCACCCGGAAGGTGAAGGAATATTGCAGGTCTTGTTACCTGTGCCAAGAAATAGGAAAGATAGGTAGTAAAACCCAAGCCTCCCTAATTCTCTTGCCCATAGTGGAGGAGCCATTCCAGAGGGTAGAAATGGATATTGGGGGGCCTTTGAATACCTCTGGCTCCTCTGGGAAGAGGTTTATCCAAACAGTGGTGGATTATGCCACCCCATAACCAGAGGCAGTTGCTCTATCCTCACTGAGGACAGACAAAGTGGCAGATGCCTTGCTAGGGATTTTCTCCCGTGTCAGGTTCCTGCAGGAGGTTATCACCGATCGAGGGGGTTTCTTCATGTTGGACCTGATGAAGTGTTTGTGGGAGAAGTGTGTGGTGGTGCAGAGATGCACGACACCTTATCACACACAAGCCAATAGGCTTGTGGAAAGGTTTAATGGTACCCTAAAATTGATGCTCCAAGCATTTGCTGAATAGCAAGGGAGGGACTGGGAGAAATACCTTCCCAATTGTTGTTCGCATACAGGGAGGTGCCCCAGGAGTCAACAGGGTTTTCCCCCTTCGAGCTATTATATGGACACAGGGTGCATGGGCCCTTAGACTTGATCCAGGAGAACTGGGAAGGCAAGCATGCCACCCAGGGAACTCCCATAGTGGATTATGTCCTGAAGTTTAGGGAAAAGCGAAAGATTTTTTTGGACCTGATAGCTTCCTCTTCTGACCCACATATTTTACACCCGTGGGTCCGGTTTGACCCATGTTTTTAACCGGACCATACAAAGTAGTCAAACAGGTGAATGATGAAAATTACACTGTGGAACTGCCTGACAGGAGACATGCCCAAAGGATGTACCATGTCAACATGATGAAGACATATGCAAATAGGACTGACATGGTCTTTGCAGTGTGTGGTCCTGTGGAGGGGATGGAAAAGGAAAATCCCCTTCTGGACTTGCTGGAAGGAAAGCAAACTGGAGTCCTCTGTGGAGTCAATCAAACTGTCACCCCAGTTGACCCTGGAACAGATCCAGGAAGTAAGGGAAGTTTTAGCAGACTTTGCCCTATTGTTTAATGCCAAGCCTGAACTAACCCCCTTAACGACACACAGTGTAACATACTAGTTGCCAGCAGATTAGGCCTTACAGTCTATCGAGTCTGCTCGAATCTCAGATCCTTAGTTGGGTGCCGAGGCGCTTCCCTCCCTTGTGCTTCAGAAACCCCTATCATTCATCCCCACACCCCTGGGACAGGCCATCATCTGATACATCCACTTTCTGTGTATGTTCCACCCTCTCTTGAAGCCCTCCACTGTGGATCTCTGAACCAGCTTGCCAGGCAGTGCATTCCAAGGGTCCACCACCCTCTCAGTGAAAAACATCCTCCTCTTTTTCCCCCTCACCCTTCCACCTTCCAACTTCAAACCATGCCCTCTGGTTATACCTCCCTGCTTTAGTCTAAAGATCCCCTCCATGTTTACCCTATTTATTCCCTTGAGATACTTGAAGACCTCAATCACGTCCCCCCTGTCTCTCCTCTCCTTTAATGAAAATAGGCAGAGCACCTCAAGTCTGTCCTCATACGTCAAATCCCCTAGCCCTCGTATCATCTTAGTTGCCCTCCTCTGTACCCTCTCCAGGAGCTGTATGTGCCTCTTCAAGTGTGGTCTCCAGTACTGTACACAGTACTCTAGGTGTGGTCTAACCAGTCCATTGTACAGCGGCAGAATCACTTCCTTGCTCCTAGAGGTGATCCCCCTTACGATGCATCCCAACATCCTGTTTGCCTTGTTAGCTGCTCTCCTGCACTGCTCAGAGTTATTCATACATGCATCCACCATGACCCCTAGGTCTTTTTCCCCTATTGAGGCCTCCAGCGCCTCCCCTTCCAGGGTGTACCTGTGTTTAGGGTTTCCCCGACCAAGATGCAACACCTTGCACTTGGTGATATTGAAATTTAATTTCCATGTGTGAGCCCAGCTTTCCAGGGTGTCAGGTCCCTTGCAGGCCAACCTCCCCTCTTCTCCCTCAACTACTGCTCCCATCTTGGAGTCATCCACGAAGAGACTCATTTCACACACTATGCCCTCCCTGATGTCCGATATGTATGCATTAAACAGGATCGGACCCAGGACTGAGCCCTGTGGTACACCAGTGTAGATATGGGGATGCAAGCGCCCATACGGTGGACAGCATATTGAGTGTCAGAGGCCACCCAAAAGGACATTAGGAGGGAGGTGGAGGAAATGCTGGATTTAGGGGTAATCCAGAAATCCCACAGTCCCTGAGCCTCACTCGTAGTCACTGTTCCCAAGCTGGATGGCTCCACTCATTTTTGTGTGGACTATCGTGGACTCAATGCAGTCACGAAGTCTGATGCCCACCCAGTACCATAGATGGATGAACTATGAGACAAGTTGGGAGGGGTAACATACCTTACCACTATTGACCTGATGAAAGGGTATTGGCAGGTGCAGTTAACCACCAGTGCTAGGGAGAGGTTGGCCTTCATCACTTCAGTAGGGTTATTTGAGTTCAAGGTAATGCCTTTCAGGATGAAGAATGCCCCTGCCACCTTCCAAAGGTTGGTGAATCAGGTATTATATGGTACTGAAGAGTACGCCGTGGCATACCTGGATGATATTGCCATCTTCAGTGCCAGCTGGAAGGAACTCCTGTCCCACCTTAAGGAAGTGTTGAGCAGGATTCAGAGGGCCGGGTTCATGGTAAAAGCTGAAAAGTGCCAAGTAGCCATGGCTGAGGTGGTATAGCTAGGGCATGAAGTAGGGTAGGGACAGCTCCTTCCTAATCAAGCAAAGATTAAGGCAATAGAGGTGTGACCCAGACTGGTTCTACTATACAGCAGTGACAGCAGTTACAGAGACATCCCTGACAGCAACAGCCGCATTGTTGAGTGTCGGCAATGCAGTGTTAAGGATGCCTCTATGTTTTCATTGGGGGACTGTGCCTCCTGAACCCCCCATATGGGGGGCTCTGCCCCCAAACACCCCAGTCTCTAGGATTTTAACTTCCAGTAGGAGTTGGATCGGGGGGACAAAACACCCTGTGAGGCAATCCGCTGGCCGTGCAAAGACCATCACAGCGACATGCAGATTTTGGCCAAATCCTGTTGCTGTGATTGTCTTCGCCATCAGGGAGTCACTGTGGTGATGGTATATGGCCCAGACCTGAAACACAGAAGCAGGTTCAGAGTTTTCTAGGGACCGCAGGGTACTATTGAAAATGTGTATCAAACTACAGTGCCCTGGCAGCTCCCCTATCTGGCCTGCTAAAGAAAAGAATGCCTAAAAAGGTAAACTGGGAACCAGCCTGTGAATGAGCCTTTACATGGCTAAAGGAGGCACTGTGCAGTGCTCCTGTGTTAGTCAGTCCAGACTACAGTAAACCATTTGTAATCCAGACAGATGCCTCAGATGTGGGTATTGGGGCAGTACTTAGCCAGACTTCTAACTAAGGGAAAGATCACCCAATAGTGTGCTTCAGTAACAAATTACTTTCCAGGGAACAGCTTATTCTACAGTGGAGAAAGAGCGCCTTCCCATGGTGTGGGTACTGAAGAAATTAGAGCCATACCTATACAGCGGCACTTTGAAGTACAGATGGATCATAACCCCCTGGTTAGGCTGGCACAAATGGGTAAGACAAATGGTAGGTTTCTAAGATGGAGCCTTGCCTTACAGGGATACTATATGACTGTCACTCACATGGTAGGGTCAGAAAATGCCAATGCAGATGATCTATTGTGTCAGTTAGAGCATTGAACTGAATTTGGGGAACTCATTCCATACCTAGGAATAGATTCCCCCAAATTCAGTCTAGGACAGAGGAGTGTTGCAATAGCCATCTAACCAATCAATCACTCAATCAATCAATCAAAATCTTTATTTATCCAGGTGAACATCATTGAACAAGCTTATTTACAAGATGAACCTGATTAGCTCCGGGTCAAATGGTACTATGCATACAGAAATATTTACAATGGAGCCAAATGACACAAGTAAAAAACAATTAATGCAATTAATGCAAGTAAGTTCTCAATGTTACATCAGTCATATCAGTTCAGAGTGCTTCTGTAATATTTAAGGAGGACATAAGATGAGGATTAGTAGGAACTTCAGTATGGAGAAGTGATCGGCCGCTCATGTAGGGAGCTGACGCAAGTACAAAATTTCAAAAGTAGTGTAATCACACAGCATCACTTAATGTAACACTCTAAACAGAAGGATAAGGGTCTTAACAGTCAAGGAGAAAAGTAATTACTGCTCTTTTTTGGCACATTTCAGAATGGAAATCAGATTTATGCTTGGTTTAGAACAGACACAGAAGAAGACTGCAGGAACCAATCAGAAGTCAATGCCGAAGAGCGCCCACGTTCCAATTGGATGGCTGCTAATGCTGTGCTTTGCTAATGGGGAGTCCAAATTTAGGTTCTCAGGTGGTGGTAGAGGCAACGCTGACTGCCTGGTGCCCAGATTTCCCATGCTCATGGGCAGGGAGCCCATAGAAAGCATATCCTTGGCAGGGAATGGAAGAAAGGGTCAGTATTAAGTACTGGGCCATGAACAATAGAAAATCTGAACAAGCGGAAGGACCAAAACAGCAGGACAACAGAATTAGGTATTCCTTGACACCTAAAGATGGGCCTAACCACAAAAATTCAGAAAGGAGTGTAATCAAACATAGTTCTAACTCTTGACACTCTAAACAGGAAAAAATAAAGGTCATAACTGTTAGGCAGTAAGTAAGTACTGCTCTTTTTTGTGCAAGTTTTAGACAGAAAATCAGACTTTAGCTTAGTATTGAGGGAGACATAGGAGCAGACTGCAGGAGCCAATCAGATGCCAGAACAGAAAAGTGCTTGTGTTCCGATTGGGTATTGGTAATGCTGCACCTCGCTAGTAAGGAGTCCAGTCTAGGTGTCTCAGGCGGTGACTGTGGAAGCGACAACCACCCGGTATCTGCATTTCTCCCACCTGACTGGCAGGGAGCCCCTGAAGGGCTAATCTATGGCAGGGAAGAGAGTTAGGGGACAGAGGGAAGTGACAGTAAGAATGTAATGCAGTGGAAAGGGAATATGAAGATGAAATAGGTCAGTTAAATGGTACAGGGTAGGGGAATAAGAGCCACAGATTAAGCAATATGTAAAAGACAGCAGGGTGAGTAAGGTGTAGCAGCCACAAAGCCATGAAGAGATAATAAACCTACAGGGATTTCTAGAGGGCAAAAACATTTAAGGCATAAGACACTCACAGAGTTAAGGTCACCAAAGGTTACAAGCGATCATAAGTTCAACTATGCTCAGAGGGCAGCAGCCTGATGCTTTGGACAAAAATTAGGGTCTGGGGTAGCAATTGCATGGCTCACACACATACCGAGCATATAGAGATTTAAAGGCATTCATACTGCAGAGGCAGCTTAATTTCAATAATTTTTGTACTTTGTTCCACAATGTTGGCAACGGGAAACTAATGCCCACTCTGCCGTAGTGAGAGGAAGCCTTGGGGATACATAATGTGATGTAGGATGTGCTTCTTAGGGCATATGTTCCTGGCTCACTTAGTGGGAGACAGTCTATTATATATTGTGGAAGTCGCTTCAAGAAGACTCTATAAGTCCAAAGGACTACATTTCTATTATGCCTAAACATAAGAAAGGACCACCCTATGGCTTTGTACAAGGATCAATGATGGGTTGAGATGGGGAGACCAGTAATAAACCAGATGGCCCTGTGGTAAAGCGTATCCAACTTTGCAAGCGAGGCTTTGGGACATTGACTATAAAGGAAATCTGCATAATCGATCAGCAAAAGAAAAGTAGTTTGGACAAGGTGCACTTTTGCATCTCTAGTAAGAAACTGGTTAATTCTAAAGAAGAGCCCCAGCCTCTGCCTTAACTTCTTTATAAGGCCCTCGACATGCTCAGTGAATGAAAGAGTATGGTCTAACCACACACCTAAGTATTTAAACTTTGAGAGAAACTCTAGTTTCTCTCCAAGAATTGTGGCAATCTGAAGTAGTGCTCCAGAGCTGGCAGGATTCATCACACGGCTATAGGGCAAGAACAACATTGCTTTTGTTTTTTTTAGCATTTAGAAGTGTTTTATGAAGGAGCTGGTTCTGGAGCTGGTTAAATTCCTCCTGGACGTCAGCACAAGCAGCTTCACATGTCGGATGACTTATATATATAACCATGTCGTCAGCAAACAGGTGTATGTTGGCCTTGTTAATACTCTCATCAATGTTATTAACATAGATAGCGAATAGTAAGGAACCAAGTATGGATCCTTGTGGTACTCCCCTCAGTAGAGGTTTGAGTGGAGATTGCTCACCTTCAGCCTTAATTTGTTGATGCCGTCCTACAAGGCACTCAGTAAACCAATGCAAAGAAATGGAGGCCTATACTCTTCAGGAAAGAGAGAAGCAGGCTATGATCCACTGTATCAAAAGCCTTACTAAGGTCTAGAAATACAGCACAGACTAAATTTCTGCTGTCCAGTTCTCGGTACCAATCATTTGTTATTTTGGCAAGGGCCAAAATAGTGCTGTGTTTAGTTCTAAAGCCAGATTTCATAGGGTTTAGTAGGTTATTAGAGTTGAGGTAGTCCCTTAGTTGGTTGCTGACAATCTTTTCCAGAAGTTTCGACAGAGTTGGGAGGAGGGAAATTGGTCTATAATTGTTAAGGTCGTAGGGATCCCCTGATTTAAAGAAGGGGATGACATGAGCAATTTTCCAGATCTGGGGAATAAGCCCTTGGGAAAATAATAAGTTAAATAAGTGGGTGATAGAAACAGCTAGGACATTGTTACACGAGGTCCGTGCACCCTAATTGGTACCCTCAGAGGTACATCGTAGACAGCTAGTGCTTAAGTCCACTAATGCCATGACAGCCTGTCTACAGAAGGACTTCGACTCCATCCAACGTTGGTTCCTCTCAAATTAAATGTTCTTAAACTCAAAAAAAACAGTCTCCCTCACCTTCGGCTCTTGGGCCAAACTAACCCGCCTTACTGCCCCCCCCCATGTTCTACACTCTGGATAGCTCCCCACTAGAGGCCTGTACTTCATATAGATATCTCGGTGTCTGGTTAGATCATTACCTTGACTTTTCTGCGCATATAGATGCTCTACACAAAAAACTGCATCCCATGCTGGGAGCTCTCTACCCGAACAAAAATTGCATACCTCTAACAACCAGACTAGCAATAGTCCAAAAAATGATCCTCCCGATTATGGATTATGGTGATGTTGTCTACTGTGCTGCCCCCCAAACTTCCTTAGCTAGGCTTGATTCCCTCTTCAACTCCTTCTGCCAGTTCTCTTTGGACCGTCCTCCTAATACGCATCACTGTGACCTCTACCAGTCCTTGGACCTCTCCTCTCTACATAACCGGTGATTGCTACACTGTGCCAGAACCATGGCTAAGTTCTGGTCGCAGACACTCCCCTCTTACCTGTCATCCTCCCTAACTGCCCTCCCCACCCAGCCTACGCTCTCAGGAACATAGACTCTAGGCTCCTGCACTTTCCACACAGGTCCACCCGGACTGGCCAGGCTGCCTTCAGCTTCAGGTTGCCCAAATTATGGAACTCCCTGTCAGCCAATATTAGACACACCACAACTACTCCACACCGGAATGCCCATCTTAAAATGCACTTCTCTACCAACTGCTCCTGTATCCCCCCCTCTCCATTGAACCCCTCACAATTCCTAACTACCAGCTGTTAACACCAGTCTGGTTACTCCATTTTCGGTGTTTTGTGATGCTGTCAGCACCTAATGTTATTGAAATGTTAATGAAAATGTACCTTCAATATTGTATTATGACTGTCTCATTCATTGTTTTGTACCAAACATATTTATGTATGTTTTTTTCTTCTGTATTACTGTACCATTGTAAACCCCCCAGCCCCGGGGCACATCTGGAATCGAGCGGTATTCTGCTCAGTATGCCTTCCTGGTAAATCTCTTAAATAAATAAATAAATAAATAAAAATAAATAAGCATATGTTATACTAACATATAGGGCTAAGGGCATCTACCATACAAGAGTAGTTGTCAGGATATGTGTGCATATTGTTGTAATACACTTTGCTTGCTAATACATATATTCTTCTATGTATTTTCTGTGTATTTCTTACTTGTAAGATGCCAAGGCACCTGTGTCCTTGGAATAATTATGATATATAAGTCAGCATTGCCACCTTTTGGTGACTTGTACTACTACACTAAGTTATGTAAGACTCTGTATAAGAACTCTTTTGTTCACAAACTGATGACTACTACAAAATTGTATAATGTTATCTTGGACCGTGGAACCACCTCTTATTTAGCCAATAGGGCTCATCACTGTAACTAGAAATGTTTCTATCTTACAGTAACCATAGTAATTATCATAGGTATATAATGTGATACACTAGTCTTGTACCGCAGAGATCCCAAGAGACACAAAGAAACCTCGAAGTATAGGGAACACTTAGCACTGGCTCCCGGTTCGTATTGGTAAGAACTGCTTAGGACAACTGTGATTTTATCCTTTTTGGTAGTAATAAACAAGTGTATTACTGTTATGCAATGTGTCTGTGATTACTTGCATTCCCAATATTGCCAAGAACCTGAAAGTGAGGTTTAGACCTCCTGACAATTGACTACTGCATGCAGGCGATATTTGGTGTTTGTAAGTTTTCACTTGTTGCTATAACTTTTCCCTTTCCCACGGGGACAGTAGGTGTACATTCCTGTATTACCTCTCCCATTTTAAAACCAATTTGTAGTCACTTACAAAGTCTGGCTGTCTTCCTTTCAAGTGTGGTCGATGCCGACTCGACTCACTCCATTACAGCTTTGATTTGTAAGCCTACAACTTTTGCAGTAGCCCAGCTGTGCATAAAGTGCTTCTGCTGTGGATCGATACATAGCACGGTGCCTTTTTCACAGTTTGATTTTTTGTTCCCTCCCACACAGTGGCCACCGTATCAAATATCTGCACAGAACGGAGACTTGATGTCTCGAACTTCCTTACCTCCCATGGAGGATGGGCTGACTTCGCGCGGGACGCAAGTCAATCTGAAAACCCTATACTGGGGATTTCAACCCAGTACACAGAGATGAGACAATCAACCAATAAATGTTAGGCTAAAGGGTTGATGGTCGTGGCTCTCTATACTGCTCTGGAAGCCTCCGAAGCGAGGTCTCGAATCCTTGATCTGCAAATGTCATCTCTTAAGCAACAGATGGGTTTGCAGGAAACACAGTGTGGTAGACTGCAGTAAAACTTGGAGTCTGAACTCCAAACTCTGCGGAATGAAAAGGATTCACTTTTGCATCATTCAGCTCAAGCCAAAGAACAGGAACTTTGTATGTTAAAGCAGGAGTGTGAAAGTTTGAGACAGGATAAGGGACAGGCTTTGCATATGAATGATTTGCTGAGTGCTGCAAATGCTCAACTTGAGTGAGGAGATGGGAGAGCTACAGGACGAGATGAACCAGGTACGTAATGACTTAGAAGTGGCTACTAGGGACAACTGCGAACAGAGCGCTGCATATAGAGTGTTGCAGAAGCAAATGCAAGATGAGGTTGATATGGATGTTGCAACTGTGAGTCATGCTGAATGTATAACCAAGATGGCGAAACTGCACCATCAGTGGGAGGTTCGGGCTGGACATGTTAAGGCAATGGGAGGCGTAGCCCCTGCCTTACAGGCGTCATCTGAAGGGGGGGTATCAGATGATGAAATCTCTCAGTACAACACCCAGTCACACCCCTACTATGGCCCAGAAACCCCACCCAGCCATCCGCGACATGGCGGGTCCCCACTACACCCACACCATGTCATACATCATCGACATTGTGATGCCCATCATGGGAGATGTCAACATGGCGGCCCCCATGATAGGGGGGGGAGCAGGCCCAGGTCTGGTCCCGAAGGCACCACCGATAGCCGTTATTAATGTGGAAGATAGGCAAGAGATAGAAAGCGATGATTAAACTGCAATAGGCAATGTACCTCTTCGAGAAGTAAACGGGCCATTAAAACCCAAATTAGGCAGCTTCTGCAGGAGGCTGGCATTCAGGATGGTATTGTTCATACTGCAGCAGAGGCTGCAGATTGGGCCGCCCTAGACGGCACTCGAGACAGTCTACCTCTGCCTGATCGACCCAGTAATCCCCTACAAATGGCCTACTCTGTTCAGCAAATAGCTGACAGTATCGGTCAGATGAACCCGTCCGGCAACCTCAGCTGTCACTTAGAAAGGTGTGCTCTAAATGCAAGATGCTTAGCCTTGTTTCAGAATACCAGGTCCAGATACTATGCCAAACCATCGATCCTAGTTTGTGGGCTAAGCTCCCTGATGCCATCTGTCAGGATGGGAATGCCACCTTTGATGAGGTTGCATCTGAGCTCATTTCTGCTCACAGCCCAGGTATAGTAGGAGTGATGCTTGCATACCCTGTAAAACAGAATGCAAAGGAAAGTCCAGCGACTTACCACCAGAGACTTTGGATGGTCTACCGAGCAGGAAAGCACTTGGCACAAGAAGCTGCGGATGTAGAACTTATCGAGTATAAGACCCTGTTCCTTAGGAACATGATTCCTGCAGTACGAAAAAAGGTAGAGGCAACCACCTACCCCAATACAGATAGGTTTGCTGACATCCTTTGGAAAACTGAGAGAGTTTACCAACTCTAAATCCATGATCCGGACTCCAGTTCCAAGAAGGTAGCCACTGTGGAGCCTGCTTCAGAGGCCACCATGCACTACACTGTGGAAGGGCAGGCCCAACACCAACATGCCCCTTCAGCTGATAACCAACACCTCCAACAGACCCAACACCAACAACAACCACAACAGCAACAACAATGGGGTGGGAACTGGAATTGGCATAAGAAAAAAAGCATAAGGGTAAAGGTAAACCCCAACAACAAAGAACAGGCCCTTCATATAAGGAGATAGCCGAAGAGAATCAGAAATTCTGAGAGCTCCTGGGACAAGTATGCTCTGTAGCAGATGCTGTTCCTTCACAGGCCCTTGCAGCTGTACAACTGGTGACCCAGGCCCCAGCTGGTCATGGGGATTCTGGGAGTGCAGACCTTCAGGCCCATACAGGCCTGAACCCAGAAGCTCCTCCCTAAATAGCATCGGTGCAGCATGGTGAAGTGATTCACAGGAGTCATGCCCAACCTCTCCATGCTTCCAGTAATACAGATTGACAATTACAGGCCCCAGTCCGGATTGTAAACAAGCTGGTCTTGGATACAAATGGAAGGCCCTGCACCGAGGCCGAGGTCGGGGGCTGCCTACTTGTAGTCTTGCTGGATACAGGTGCAGCTGTATTTGTATTACATGATGAACACCCAGACACATCTCCTTGGTCCACCGGATGGAGGACCAACATGTCAGGAGTAGACAGTACTAGGCTACCTGCATATCGTTCTCTACCCCTACCGGTAGAGCTAGGCCATCTGAAGGCCTCACACACTTTACAACTGATGGTAATGCATGATCATCCTAGTATCATAGGAATTGATTTCCTTGCACCACATGGCTGTGTGCTGGATCTAGCTAACATGCTACTGATACAGATTCAGGGTCAATACCATACCATTTTGATCCCTGATTCACACGTTGTGGTGACAATCTCTGCCAATGACAAGGAGTATGACATCATAGATTTGTTCAAAGGTCATGAGCTTTTCCTAAAACTTCTCCCCATTTTGCAATGACATCTGGAGGTGTTTGCAATTAACAAACACAACAGTGACAGAATGCACACTGTCATTGAAGTGCCAGGCCCCGCACACGACAAGCAAAGACAGTATCCTTTTCCAGCTGAGGCCTTGCCTTCTCTTAGAGAAACAATCAAGTCACTCCTCAAGCAAAGAGTAATCAGAACTTGTGTTTCTACTGCCAACTTCCCAGTGTGGCCTGTGAAAAAACCCACAGGCACCTGGAGACTTACTATTGACTACAGAAAACTGAATCAGGTCACCCCCAGTTGTTCCCCAACTGTGGCATCAGCACCCGATGTGCTACGACTTTTGACCCCTGACTAGAAATGGTTCTGTGCCCTGGACATCTCCAATGGTTTTTGGTCATTACCATTGGCCCTTAAGAGTCAATATAAGTTTGTCATCACCTTTGAAGGAAGACAGTATACGTGGACTTGCTTGCCGCAAGGATTCCATAATAGCCCATCCCTGTTCCATCTGCACATGATGGATGCCCTCAAGAGTTTCTCTACTCCCCAATGTCTCTTGCAATATGTGGATGACCTGTTGCTGGCAACAGCCACACAGGAACAACATCTTGATCTCTTGGACAAACTAATGACTCTCATCCAGAGAGCAGGCCTGAAATGCAATCCAGCAAAAGCACAACTATGTCAGAAAGAAGTACTCTTTCTGGGTCTGAAAATAACTGACCAAGGTCAAAGTCCTACCTGGAAGAAGGTACAGGGATTGCAAGACTTGCCATTGCCTACCAGTGTGGCAACTCTTAGAATGTTTCTAGGTATGGTGAATTATTCGAGAGATTTTCTCTGTGATTTTGCTCAGAAAGCTGCTCCTCTGTATGAGCTACTCAAAAAGGACATCCCATGGACTTGGGGCCCTATACACACCCAGGCTGTGACGTCACTGAAGCAGGCCTTGGCCTCTGCCCCAGCTCTGGTCAACCCCAATCCAGCACTACCATTCCATCTGGAATGTACCACCTCTGACATTGCCATGTCAGCAGTGTTGGCCCAGAAGGTTCATGGCACCCTGAGACCCATTGCATATGCATCACAGCTCTTGATCCCAGTGGAACAGAAGTACAGCCTTTGTGAAAGGAACCTTCTGGCCACCTACTGGGCTGTCAAGCACTTCCTGTATATCATTGAGTACTCTCCACTGAGTGAAGGATGGGTCAGTCTCTAACACCAGACTGACACACTGGTCACTTCTTCTCCAGGATAGAGACATACAGGTACACCCAACAAAAATTCCATCTATGCTGGCTCATGGACTCCTTTTCCAAGGAGAACCCCATGACTGTACACTGCAGTCACCTGATCTTCCAGATCCAGGTCCTTTCCTCCCTGCCACACCACAAATACTTAACAACACCTCTTTGTGTCACGTCTTTACTGATGGTTCAGCATCCTACTATCAGGGAGAACAAATCACAGGGATGGGCATTCTAGTGATTTACCCTTATGGGAACACTGTTAAGATATCTAAGCGTTGCAGTGTAGCATCATCACAGTATACAGAGATGGCAGTGGTGGCCTGTGCCCTCGAGTTCATCCAGCATGTGACTGAGGATACTATAATTTTTACAGACTCTAACTGGTTTTGTTGTACTGTTACAGAATTTCATCCTTTCTGGCAGAAGAACTCCTTATTCTCCTCTGATGGCAGCCCAGTGAAGTACAAGGAACTGGTAATATACATACATTCACTGGCACAACAATTTGCACACAAACTCTGTGTACATAAAGTCAAAGCTCATTCTCACCATGACCTCTATCATGCCTTCAATGATACAGCAGACACCCTTGCCAAGGAAGGTGCCCAAGGGGCGGCACCTGGATGATGGACCATCCAAGGCCAATGCAGCCGTACAACTTGCAGCACTCAGGAAGAAACCTGAACCCTTTTCCCCCCTGGACCTCTCAGCAGCCCAACATGTTGATACTGAACTCAAAGAAGTGTTCAGATTCCTTGACAAGAGTACTGAAGAGACATTTCCCACACACAACCCCTATCACAGGCATGAAGGTAAGTTACACTTGTCACCGGATGACAAGCTCATCTGGTACCAACCAGATGATTCCACCACCAAGTTGTGGGTGGTCTCCAGACACCTCAGGTCTGAATTCTTGCACCAAGTGCATGATGCACCCACTGGTGGACACCAGGGAGTGGAAAACACCCTCCAAAGGCTTAAGACCACCGCCTGGTGGCCTGGTGTCACCAAAGATGTTAAACAATACATAGACAATTGTCTCATTTGTGCACAAAACAACCCCATCCCTACCAAACTAAATGCCAAACTCTTACCACAACGACACTCTGGCCCTTGGCATGCCATACAGATTGATTTTACTGGCCCCCTGACCAACACCAGCAGAAATAACAAGTATGGTCTTGTGGTAACTGATCTCTTCTCTAAGTGGGTTGAAGCTTTCCCCACTAAGACATGCACTGCTAAGACCACAGACAAAATCCTGGTGGAACAGATTTTCTTCAGGTGGGGCCTACCTCTCAAGGTATGCTTTGATAAAGGAACCAATTTTACAGGTGAGTTGATGAAAGAATCCCTCAAACTCCTTGGAGTTCAACAGAAGTTCCACATACCTTACCACCCCCAATCCTCAGGTCAAGTAGAAAGAGCCAACAGATGGATTAAGCAAATGCTTTCCAAATTCATTGAGGACAATCCCAAAACCTGGGATTCCCTACTGCCATTACTCCTTATGGCAATTAGGGGTACACCCTCAGCCACTACCCCACTCACGCCCTTTGAGGTGATGACTGGAAGACAGATGAGATTACCTGAACACCTGTTATTTGACCTGCACACCCCCACTGCAGACCATGTGTCTGTAGACCAATATGTGGAAAAACTCAGAAAAGACCTCATACACATACACTTGTATGTTGCCAACTGCATGGGCAAGGCCCAGCAACAATCCAAAATACAGTTTGACAAACATACACAAGAAGTGGATTGGCAGGTTGGAGATCAGGTAATGGTACTCCGATTTGCACATCCAACCCATTCCTTCTCCAATAAGTGGGAAGGCCCATACTCCATTGTCAACAAGCTCAGTCCAGCAGTCTATCAGGTTAGACTCCTGCATAACAATAAGTTGACTGACAAATGGTTACATGCAAACCAGCTAAAACTGTATAAAGGAGCTTAATTACTTTTTCCACCCCATTGGCTGGAATAGTACTATCTTACTAACGTTTGATTTTGCTTTTCAGATACACTGACAAGATGGCTATCTTGTTCCATTATCTCCTCATCTCAGGAGTTATCCCCTGCATCCAAGGCATGGTACTGAACCTCCTACCACACCCTGATCATACAGCATCTCCTTCAGAGGGAGTATCCATCAATATACCCGATAGTCTGATTACTGTCCAGGAAGGTTCTGATGCTTACCTCACTGCCTCAGTTGTTGCTCCTGATAAATCTACCCTACAAATTGAGTGGCAAACCACATTGCAAGGACACATTCTCCCTGTGGCCAACTCTCCAAAGGAACCTTCCAGGGTTGGTCCAATGCTAAATTATCCCAAAATGGTTCTCTGTCCTTGTTACAAACTGCATTAAGACATTCTGGTTTGTACAACATTATTGCCTTAATTGATCTTTCGTACTGTAATTCTTTGTCTAAGGATTCTGCTTGAAAATTTTGTGCTGTACACCACATGGCTTCTGCTGCCATGTATCTCTCTGTGTTACCACCCACTGATGAACAGCTTTTGGAATGCCCAAAGTACACCCCTGGTCCCTGTAGTGGTCTAACAGCTACTGCCCTCCCAGGTTCATTGATTAATAACTTACAGTTTATGCATATACCTGTTTTGTTTAATCTTACTTATTGGAATATGAAAGAGTTTGGTATGTGTCATAATACTAATACATCAGCATTTTATAGTTCATTATTGCTTGATAGTTTAGCTGCATTTCAGATTCATACTCAAGACCCTATTGCTGGTGTCTATTCTACTGAATACAGAGGCAACTTCAGGAGAAAACCCACTCTTGATGATCAAAGTCATAAACGAAAGACACATGAAGTTGACAGTTCTGATGTCACAGGTGCAACAGGTACTGTCACAGGCATTTTTTGGTATGGCTATGTCTATTTGGAATAAAGCAGACATTGCTGCTATCAAGTCTCATTCTGCCAAGTTCTCCACTGGTTTGTTTAACAATATTCTACCCCCATTATTGCATGGTGTGGATGGCCTTAGTCAGGAAGAAAGATACACAGTATACAACATGCATGACATTGCTAAGGCATTTACAGTCTCGAAAGATAAGATTAACACACTCATACAACAAAACAACAAAGAAGCAGATAAACAATGCATTGCTAGAGAAATCCTCTGCTCTGCCTATGGCTCATACATTATCACTACAATCAACAATCTCTTCGGTGATCTAGAATCTGGAAGGATCCCTGATATCATACATGACAGACACATTTCCAAATGGTATTGTCCATGATGTAAAACCCCTGGCTGTATTGCTATGTGTATGCAACAAACTTTAACCATTCCTCTCTCCACAGCTAGGAATTTGAGGTTTGTGACCAGACACCCTAACACTAGTCCTTGTTTCACTACTAAGAAATGTTCCTTAAGAGATACTATGTTTGTTTCCTTTACCATTTCTTTACCATGTTTTGATCCCACTACAGCCTTGTTCGACAAGCTTGCACTGGTACACTCCATCAGGCATTTGGATGAAGACATCTACAGAGAACGCCTGGATCTACCACCTCTACTGGTTTTCCATCCTTTCCTGAATGCCTGGGTGGCTCCACACACGGACTGCTGTGCGAAGAAGCAATACATTTACTTGTGCCAGTGTGATGTATTTGATGTTATTCAACCTGTTTGTGGTTATTCTCCAGATAGCATTGACTGGACTTTTACCATGGATAATGACATCACCAAGAATGGCATGGATTCCTTGGATTCGACTTTGGATCCGGATAAGCTCTACCAATCATATTGTGAGGAGGTTCATCGCCTGTCAACATGGATTTTGAAGACGGCTTACACCTGCCCTGTCCAGCTGCAAAAGTGGAGACTCCCTACTGTTCACTCTCAGTATAATTCTGATGGGAAGTATTGTGTAGTAACTAACTTTAAAAGCTATACTTATGGATCTGTGACATGTGCTATTGATAACCCCAATTTTTGCTTTGTCCCCCACCAGAAGACTGTGATTGGACATACCGTCATAACCCCCATCGCCCTCATGGATGCAGACATCATTGATGGTAACCCCAATTATCTGCTCACACTGTCTGAATATTTACTATATTTTAATGTACACATAGACCCACTGACACTTACATTAAAATCACTTTTAGACAGGAAAGACACACACCTCATCCACATCAGCAATAATATGGCCAAAGCCAATGAAGCTATCATCTCATTGATTAATGATGGTGACATGAATGACGCATTGACTAACACCTAATTAGAAATTACTTTTAAAGGTTTTGTTATTATACAACCATTTTTTATCTTTATTTTGATTATGTTCTGCTGCCTATGGCGCACGCTGCGCCAACACCATGAGCAGCTCAAGTTCCTTTACAAAGCTTGCGTGTCATGTTGTAAATGACCACTGATCTCTGGCCTTTCCCTAGATTTACCTGTATTGCCCTTGGAGGCAACAAGGGGGGAATGTTACATGAGGTCCCTGTACCCTAATTGGTACCCTCAGAGGTACACCATAGACAGCTAGTGCTTAAGCATATGTTATACTAACATATAGGGCTAAGGGCATCTACCGTACAAGAGTAGATGTCAAGATATGTGCACATATTGTTGTAATACACTTTGCTTGCTAATACATATATTCTTCTATGTATTTTCTGTGTATTTCTTACTTGTAAGATGCCAAGGCACCTGTGTCCTTGGAATAATTATGATATGTAAGTCAACATTGCCACCTTTTGGTGATTTGTACTACTACATTGAGTTATGTAAGACTCTGTATAAGAACTCTTTTGTTCACAAACTGATGACTACTACAAAATTGTATAATATTATCTTGGACCATTGAGCCACCTCTAATTTAGCCAATAGGGCTCATCTCTATAACTAGAAATGTTTCTATCGTACAGTAACCATAGTAATTATCATAGGTATATAATGTGATACACTAGTCTTGTACCTCGGAGATCCCAGGAGACACAAAGAAACCTTGAGGTATAGGGAATGCTTAGCACTGGCTCTCGGTTCATATTGGTAAGAACTGCTTAGGGCAACTGTGATTTTATCCTTTTTGGTAGTAATAAACAAGTTTATTACTCTTATGCAACGTGTCTGTGATTACTTGCATTCCCAATATTGCCAAGAACCTGAAAGTGAGGTTTAGACCTCCTGATAACATGATAGGTGACTTTAAGGAAATTAGGATCCAAAGAATCAGCACCAGCACTTTTCTTAATATCCAATTGGAGCATGAGGTCTTCGACCTCTTTCAAAGAGACTGGGTGGAACGAGAAGCCAGGTACCTGGGCAGGAGAGTCTGAGCATGGGACACTTAATTGGGAGTGTACCAAGGATGCAGGGGAATCGTCAAAAGCTAGACCAGCTGTGGAAAAATGATTGTTAAATGCATCTAGGATTCCCGGTTTATCATTGATAGTAGTACTCCCAATTGTAATCTTAGGTGGCAAGGAATTACCAGGCGTATATCCAGACATGTCCTTGATTGTCCTCCAGAATTTGGAGGAGCACTTTGCTGCAGAATCCAATTCGGTAAGATAAAATGCTGCCTTAGCATCCCTGACCATTTTCGTGCAAGCATTGTGTGCTTTTCTGAATTGAAACCAGTCTGAGTCAAGCTTAGTCTGGTGAGCTTTTTTCCACAACTTATCCCTAACAAGCAATGCTGCTTTCAGTTCAGCAGAGAACCAGTTACATGTTTTTTTTTTACACTCATTTTTACCATAGGGCATACATACAGGTATTTAGGGACCCAACAAGTATATCATGGAAAATATCATATGCTGAATTAACCATGTTAGCTAAGTAGAAGTCTTGCCAATGTGGCAAGTGTTCCAACTCATAGACATAGGCAGCCACATCAAAGTTATGACAGGACCTTTTTGTAAGAAATTTAGCTGTGGTCCTGTATGATGCAGTGATCTGACTGCAGCAATGAAGCAATGGTCACTGACATCAGCAAAGAAGGTTCCAGCATGTGTGAAGAGATGAGGCTTATCGACTAAGATAACATCCAGCAGTGTGCTGTTGCTCATGTTCTTTTTGTTTGGATGTGTGGGTTCGTGAATTAGTTGCACCAACCCACAGGAATCACAGAAAGTGTTTAAGGGTGAAGCAGTCTTCGATAACCAGTCAAAATTAAGGTCCCCTAGGATGATAGTTTCAAGGTTCTCTTTCTCCATAATACAGCCAACAAGTGTAAGAAGGAGTGTACCAGCAGATGGGGGTCTATAGCTACCAATTACTCTAAGGGCAAGGGAAGTAGATAAATCCATCTTCAGGGTCAAACACTCAAATTCATTTTTGACAGAAGTAGAATCCAGGCAGGATGTTGTAAACCTTTCCTTAATGTACACTGCCACACCACCCTGCCTGCCCATTCTGAATAACAGGTAGGAAGGGATACTAATCTCTCTGTCCTGAAAGGCTGGCCTAAGCCAAGATTTGGAGATTACCAGAACATCTGGCTGAGTATGGTTCACCCACATCTGAATCATGGAGAACTTTTTTAGGAGGCTGCAGATATTAACATGCCAGAAACTCATGCCTTTAAGACAAGCAGCATCCAAAGGGGATGTAATGGTAGCGATAGTACCAGGGTTTAACTCAATGTTACACGAGCAAAACAGTAACAGAAGTAATATCTTTGATAGGGCGGAGATAGTTAGTTTAAGAATCCTGGTCCTAGTACATCTATAAGGCTTGCCAGGTTGGGTAAGCCAATCACCACCCCTGAAGGTGAACTGCCAATGAGCCAGTGTTGAGAGCGGGAATAGGAAAACATACACCACCCTATCATGGTTCTTCGGGTGTTGCCAGCCATCATCAGAGGAGAATGGGGGAGTATAGACAAGCTCAGTTGGAAGGGTACCAGAGTGGGTGTAGATAAGGTCAATCCTGTAGCCTAGAGGAAGAGAGGGGTATCTAGCTCTGGGCAGGTAAAACAGCGGTATCAGGGAGCAAAAGAGAATGAGATGATGAGGCGGAAGAGGCAGAGCCATAGTGCTTAGAGGATGTCTAGAGAATAACTGAGTGGGTCAGTAGGGCAAGAACCAGCCCATGGAGGTGAAGCAAGGAGAGGGAGAGGGAGTGGCGGGGGGAGGGGGTCCCAAGTAAGTGAGCCCAATGAGGTTCAAGCAGGGTGGATACCAAGGTCGAGTGGATTGAGCCAAAGTCTATTTAATAAAGGTAGGAGGCGGGGGTGTGGGGATGTGTGCCAATTTTCGGCAAAAGTCAATGCAAAGCAGTGGGCGCCGAAGCCCAGAGACTGAAAATCCAACAGAGAAAAGGCAGGACCAATCAGTGGCTGAGCGGAGAGCAGCAGTCCACTTACAGGAGGGTGGCAGCAGGTGGTGGCCTATCAGATTCACACAGTGCTACCCCGGAGCAGCTGGGACTCTTAACCAGCTTTGAAGGTGTCCTGGTCATCTGGAGGATGGAGGTGCTGGCAGGATTAGCCACGGCCACTCACTGGGAGCTTGATCAGGGGCAGTTGATCTAGTTTAAGATATCAAATGTAGGTTAAAATAGGGCATTTTAGCTAGGGCAGGGGGTACCAAGGCAACTTGAAGATTATTGGGACTATGTTGAGGGTAGCAAGGGAGAAAGCTCAGGTATGGAATTGTAAAGTAGATAACAGAGTGGGTGCTAAACAAAGTTGATAGAGAAGCAGATGGCAAAAATAGGATGATGTCTTTAAATGGAGGACAGAACAAGTGTTAGGCCTAATAGCTGTACTCTGTATCTTTAAGTGGAGTTGCAATATTAGTGAGAAGGGAGGATGAAGATTGCCTAGGGGAAGTGCCGAGGGGGAGAGAGAGTATTTAATAAAGGCTCGAGGTAAGGGGTGGGAGGGTGAGTGCAAAATTTCAAGCAGCAAGGAGACAGAAGGAGAGAATGTGAAAGAGAAATTGGATTATTTGCAGGGCAAAACTTACAACTGTGACCCAAATGGAATCTGGTCTAGACAGAAAAAACTGTATCACTTTGAACTTAGTTTCTGATCCAGAGTAGGATACCACTGGACCTTAAAACAAAGAGAGCTGTAATACTTTAAAATCTACAACCCTGCAGCCTAAAAGAACTTGCACTTCAAACTACCCTTGAAGTGCAAAATTGCTGTAAACAGGCTTAGGCTCATGTTTAAATAGGGATTCACTGGACAATTTGGAGAGACTTAACCACTACCACATTCAGTATGTAATATTAGCTTAAAGTCCAGAAGAGTCAGCAGTAGCAAAGAATTAAAGAACTGCAGCAGCCCATCAGCAGGCAGAGATGATGGTTCTGGCCAGTCAAGTTTCAGCAGCGTACCTTCGGTCTGGTGATCGACGGGCAGTGCAGTGAGGAAGGCAGCCGGCAGACAGAAGGGGCCCACCTGGCTGCTTGCAGCAGCAGAGGCACCCGTATCAAGGGTAAAGCTAAGGGGAGAAATCTGAAAAAGCCACAAGTTATAAAGCTGTAAGAGAGGGAGTATTTATAGTCGGAGGAAGAGTTTTTCACCTCACAGCAGAAAATTAATAAGCTGGAACTGTGGCACCAGTAGCTGGACAATGAGAACAAAGAGTAGTGAGAGGGGGACAGTTAAGGAAGGGCTTAGAGGTCTAGGCCCAGAAACACCTCACAGCAGGAGGAAATTCCAACTGGGGGAATATGGCTGAGACAGAAAGGCAGACAGAAAAGGTATTAGTTGCAATGAATAGCTTAGGAATGAAACACAATGAAACCAGGCCTACATAGGAGAATGAGGAAAAAATTCAAGCAGCAAGGAGACAGGAGGAGAGAAAGTGAAAGATAAATTGGATTATTTTCAGGGCAAAGCTTACAACTGTGACCCAAACAGAATCTGGTCTAGACAGAAAAAACTGTATCACTTACCTGTTACTATTTGTATATAATTTTGTTATAAATACATGTTTTTGAATTTCTGCTTGTGAAACATGGCAGTCAGCAAAGCATCATGGAACCCTGGATTTTCAAAAATATACTGTTCTCTCTCTGAGTGGAAGGAAATGGCTAACTTTAAAAGAAACTGATATGCGCCTAACGAAACCTGTGTGGAAATCATAAGTCATTTTCTCAGAGAGTTGGTGCTTTGAAGTGAAAATATTGCCTTTTTATGAGGTGACAGGAGGGGGAATGCATCCTAGTCAGTCCATGTCAAAAATCTCAAGATGTTGAGAGGTAGTTCTCAGACTGTTTTCCTGAGAGATCAAAGAAAGTGGTAATTCTGACCTGTCATAAAGCACGCTCTGTGGCTCACTAATTAGGAAGTACATTTTTTTAATTGGAATGTTTAGCAGTGTGCAGGGGATGTGACTGATCAATTAATTACAAGACTAAGAGTGACCTCATGCCAACAACCAGAGTAGTGACATCACAAGGAGGTGGGACTTTAACTCTTTGATACTGGTGAAGCCTGCTGAAAGGACTGACACTTGTGTTCTGGACTTCTAAGGGACACTTTTGTTCCTGGACTCAAAGAGAGGCACTTCTGCCAAAATAGGTAATTTCATTCTATTTATTTACCAACTGGAACTATGTTAGGTTTTGTTATTCAGTGCAAGGTGCTTTATTTGTAACTGTCCATTTTTTTCTGACTGTACTCTTAAGTATATATGTTCTGTGTTTTGTATTTTATTTACTACTTTTAAAGTAAACTTTATTTTTCCTTAAAACGCTGCGTGAGACATGCTCATTTTGTGTGTGAATGGTGGAACAGTCTTAATATTCTAACACAGCTGTTAAATGCTTATTGTGTCACCTTATGTAACCATGCTAACAAGGATCTCTGTAAAGATCCAGCAAGGTAAGTAAAATACCAGCATCTCAATTGAGTCAGAAGGGGGTTGTGAACCACATTGATTTTATGCCTGCTGGGCCAAATATGTTGTGCTCCTTTCCCTGAAGAGAGTGTGATATTTGGACCTGTTACCTGGGTGTGCTAGGTAAAAAGGATTCAGAATTGACCCCAGAACTCGAGACTGGTAGTTGCTTGGACCCAAAACAAACAGGACGGGGTCCCTGTTTGTCTCCTGTTCATGAATCACACTTCAGGGTTGGGCACTGTGGGAACAGAGGGCCTGACTCCAAGAGTGAGTTTGTGACAGCCATAACCAAGCCTATGCCATGTCTCCATACTAGCAGTCATGCACGCTAAAGAATTAAACAAACCCACCAATACCATGAACATGACTCTCTGCCAACCCATCCCACAATGCTGCATTAACATCCCTTGTAACATTTGCCCAAAAAACTGAAACCTATACTCTACCCTAACCCCCTCAGAGAAACTTCTGGTGGAGAAGGGAATAGGACCTTGACCATAGAACTACAAAAATGGTGCCCCACAAAAAAGAAAGCAACTAATAACTACAAAGGACCTCTATCAGGAATTACAGTAGCAAACTCCTGGTCTCCCCCTCCCCAAAGGAAGTAACTAACAAAACATAGCAGTCACACGCTGAGCCCACCAACAGACTCCTCACCCCCACCCCCACTTCCCCCACCTCAAATCCCCACAAATAACCCAATCACTAAGAAAAGGACCAAACAGGGAGCCCCATGACTAGCTCCACCCATAGTGGTTAGCTCCAGTCAGAAAAATAAACTGAGCTATCCAAATATCTAACCCTTAGGGATGTCATGCCTGTGTCCCACACCATCTACTGACCCATGTGTTCATACCATAAGTAAACTTGTTTATTTTCACTGTGATGTTGCTGTATTGCACTGACTTATAGAAATAGATATCCATTGTACAAGCATGGGTACTAGGACTATGCTTGTCACTGATATTTGCTGCTGTATATTATGTTTACATCATTTTATGGTTTTATACATGTTTTATGTTTGATACACCTGACATGCATATCTTTTATTTATTGTGTTTACCTAGGTTATGTGGGTTCCTGTTATGTCCTGATATAGTCATATAATCATGTGTAATTTCTGTCTTATACCAAAGTATCACGCCATGTGCATTTCTGCTTATGCTGCATTCCCTTTGTTCATAACATATATCTGACAAGGCATTTTCTTTATTATGAAATTCTTACTTGCATATTGCAACTTTATTTCCTATGTAATTGTCCAAGGCAGCCACCTTATTTACATGCCTTATCCAATGCTATTTGTTTATCATACCTGTAACTGCATTGTTATCAGGCATATATAATTGTTTGCACACCAGCTCCTCGGAGAGAAAGAGACTATACTCAAGGAATGGTGGGAAATTGGCTCCCTTGTGATTGTTTTGTCACATGACTGACATGAGTATTTGTAATAAAACTGCTTTTTATTACATACTGCTTGTGGTATAATCTTTGGATAGCTAATCCAACATACAAGAATCTGATGATAAGCTGGACTTACTGTAACAATAGTGACCGTGGTAAATGTTTTGGTTTGTTTTGGCTAACAAAGGTACACTCATTTCCTATTGGGAACTGAGTTCTGGAAATTAATTTTCCCTTACAAGTAGCTGTTAGCTACAGCTTGGGACTCCAGTTTAAAATCAGGGACTGCAGTTCTCCATTTGCTAGAGCACTGGCACTAGGAACTCCGATGTACAGCATTCTGTCATTCCCCTACTGAGTGGGTCTTAGGCAGCTTTGAAGCTCTGTACAGGCAGACTGGTACTCTGCATTTGACTGAATCTTAGGCAGCTTTGGGACTCCTTGAAGCCAGGTTGCTTGCTCATGGGTTGTGGGGTCCTTTTACAGGCACCCACATATGTCAGAGCCATCTGTGTGTCTTCAACTACTGTGATTCAAAACACAGTTGCTGAGCCACAAACAGTTAAAGATTTCCCTGCTTATTGACATATCTAAAATATGCAGAGTTGAGAGAAGACATCTCAACTTACCTCAATACACATGGTAGGTGGGAGTGCATTAATGGGTTAACTAAAGGTGAGTTAACTAAAGATGATTTGGATCCAATTATGTTGATTTGTGAGCAGTATATTGAACTGAGGCAGTCAACTAAAAAAAAGCAATCTGCAAAAGGGCTGCTTTAGATACATATTTACAGAAGCTGAAAACAGTGAAGGCAGGTTTCACTGCAATCTAAAAAGAATTTAAGTGTGAAAACTTTTGACTATACAACTATTCCTTGCTACTCACTTTAGGAAAAGCACTATGTTTAATAGTAGTACTCCATGTTTTGTTTTCTGTTCCGTGAATGCATAGTTCATTTTTTTGCTAGAGTGAGAACAGCCTAGTCAAAGACGTGCTGCATCATTCAGTTGAGATAATGACTAACTGGAGAATGTTTAAAACAGCTGAGACATTACTGTATTCTATAATGAATCTTACGGTTTCATGGTATCCATTTCATTAACTATTATGGTGTGTTTGGTTTTAAAACTGTTTCAATAACAGTAATTGTTGGCTGGGGTGCAAATGTTAAGTCTGTCTTTTAGGCTGATTGTGTCACTTGGCTTTGTTCACTTGAGTTAATTATTTTTGAATTAGAAGAATCTTCTTTTCTTGATAAAGGTTAGCCTTCCTCTGTGACACATGGTTGAAGAATATGCTTTTGAACATGTAGGAATGTGCCATCCTGGATTTTAATATGTGGAAATATTAGTAGTTAGGAAGCAATGTGCCAAATTAAGCATATGCTATATCAAATTTTCACTGTTACCAGTCATCAGAGTCTCTAATTGTGTTTTCTGAAATGACACTAGTTTTTTTTTATGTCATTTGTAATGAGGAAAATCTGCTCATAAATTGGCTGACACTTTTGGCTTGTCACCAAGGGCATATTCCAGTCTGCAGTGTTGGCACATTGTCTGCAAACGTTCTATCATTCAGATGAGTGGTTGGTTTCAGGTTGAAGTAAGCGGACTGGTGTCTTTAGTCTTAATTCAAGTTAATCATAGTTTGTTGAAAGAAAAAGCATGAAACAAAAGCTTGCAAAGGTTTTCTGTGTTTTTTTCCTCTTCCTTTCAAATATGGCCTCTCCATCTGTCATCATGTAAATCATGATGGTTCAGCAATTTTGATTTTGCTGCCTCAAGCCAACAGCTAGGAATTGTTCTTTATCTGTAAGAACTCTCATTCAGCACAGTGTTCAAGGACACTGCAGCTACAGCTGGGTTTCATCACAGAAGCCATCATTTGCACAATGTGTGACCTTTCGCAAACCACTCGACCTCCTTGTGCTTTTGAGCTGTACCTGTTTTTCCAGATCATAATTGATGTAACCTCCCTAATTAAATCAGTATTTCCTATCCAAATATAACTTTGATGGGGAGTGCACATCAAAATTACTTTTTAAAAGTTTTTTTTTTCAGTCCTCATCATCTGTACGTGATGCTAGGACTGCACAATTTTTTCTCTGGGCTTGCAACCATAAAGCTGCTTGCTATCTACAAACCTGCCCATTCCTGCATATGCCTTCCTTTATGGAAGTTCTCACAGCTTCTTTGTCCTTGTTCTGTATCACTTATCTGCATACATTGCACAGCGATCGGGGGGGGGGTGATGATCACTCCCAGCATTTGTAATAAACTGTTTATTTTAACTGTAACAAGATAGCTACACAATTTGCACTGCCACGAAAAGTAGTAAACCTGTTTGGGGAGATTTTACCATTTATTGTTGTTACGGGCCTAATCTTAGTACCTTTTAACAATTATGTACATACAAAATACCAGTATTATAACTTATTTTATTTATCAGAATGATTTGTGTGTTAATGATACAGTTCTAATGTCAAATTCAGAGAATTAGGGATGCCTAATTGTCTGACTTTAAGTCTAATTTCATTTCATTTTCAGGAATCCATTGGAGTGTAATAATAGCTACAATAGAAAATACTACTACCAAGGGTAGTTGAAGGCATACTAACATACTATTTGCCAGCAGATTAGGCCTTACGGTCTATCGAGTCTGCTCGAACCTCAGATCCCTAGTTGGGTGCTGAGGCCCTCCCCCCCCCTTGTGTTCCAGAAACCCCTATCATCCATCCCCAACCCCCTGGGACAGGCCATCATCTGATACATCCACTTTCTGTGTATGTCCCACCCTCTCTCTTGAAGCCCTCCACTGTGGATCTCTGAACCAGCTCATCAGGTAGTGCATTCCAAGGGTCCACCACCTTCTCAGTGAAAAACATCCTCCTCTTTTCCCCCCCTCACCCTTCCACCTTCCAACTTCAAACCATGCCCTCTGGTGATACCTCCCTGCTTTAGTCTAAAGATCTCCTCCATGTTTACCCTATTTATTCCCTTGAGGTACTTGAAGACCTCAATCATGTGCCCCCTGTCTCTCCTCTCCTCCAATGAATACAGGCAGAGCTCCTCAAGTCTGTCCTCATATGTCAAATCCCCTAGCCCTCGTATCATCTTAGTTGCCCTCCTCTGCACCCTCTCCAGGAGCTGTATGTCCCTCTTCAAGTGTGGTCTCCAGTACTGTCTGTATAAATTTAATATAAGCATCAGCATTTTGAAATGCTGACCTTCCACAAGGAGAATGCTCCAAGAAAAAGAGATGTTTCCTTTTGTGGCTTGTGTTTTATTTTTTCTCTCCTACAGGGATAAGACAATCCTTCACAAGCAACCACTGGTAATGTATAACAACACTTTAACCAGTGGTCCAATTTCTTTATAATGTTATCATAGTTTGAATCATAGTAGGATACTGTATTGCCCCCCCCCCTTTTTTTTATAACAAGTTGGGTCAAACCCATCTGTATTTATTCAGCATACAACCTTTCTGGTGATAACTGATTGGCAAAGAAAGATTGCCAAAATAATTGTGGATAAATATCCACACCACTATTGGGAATAAAGAGTTATCTGACATTTATGCAAAAATCTGCTACAGGTAAATTTAGTAGTATTTACTGTTGTATGGTCAGGCATCTGCTCCAGCATTGATCATACAGTAATCTATAATATCCAAGCTCTGTCTGTTTCACAAAAGAAGGAGCTTGGAGGGGAAGAGCCAAAGGGATGAATTGTACATATGTCCACCCCCATTAACTGATTGCTTACATTAACAACTGTTTTAACAACTGGTATGCCCGTATGGGGCAGATAATTGTTGAAACTGTTAATGACATCATTAAGGACGAACAAACCATTCCATGCCTATTTGTTTAACAAATAACAGTCTAGAAATGGTGTCAGCTGTATGTGTACTATTTATCACAGGCTGCACTCACTGTTAGAAGGCTTCTACAGTTCATCAGTGATGGGTACGTATAATGCTGCAGCTGTTACCATTCTTAGTATGATTCACCAGGTCTATGAAATTTCCATGGATATGATATGCTATAAGCCAAGCCTCCTGAACTATACAAGGAGCTTGGGGAGGGGGGAATTGAATCATGCCACCTTGTAGTGCAGCACCTGCAATGGTTGCAAATAAATAAAAGTCCTTCTGGACCTGACTGAACTATAGCTAGCAGATCAAGAAATGAGGGAGGTATACCCACTGTCCCTCCAGTAAAAGCACACAAAAAAAATGTGTGTTTGCTAATAACCCATTTGTTTCATACAAGTTTTGAAAAACATATACTGTACTCTAACATTATAAGCCAGCTCAGCCTCTCTGCCTTCCCAGTGCAGTCTAGCACAACTGTACACAATCTATTTGCAAGTGGCTTTATGCCAACTAGCACTTGCCAGGTGCAAGGGCCTTGGCCCTCAACCAGTAATCGGCTGAGCTGGGAGGGGGGAACTGTGTACATTCCTATATTCTTTCACATATTCCTTTCATCACAGAAAAGGGTCATGCTCTGGAACATCTGGACAAGAACACTCCCATTGGCCACAAGGGCTACGGGTACAGAAACACTGCTTCTGTAAGAATAGGGAAATCTTTAATATTAATAATTCTCAAAGTAGGGCATTACCCTGGAAAGGATCCTACAGACCCAGTGTTCTGCCTGGCTAACAGAACAATTCCTTGGGGAAAAAAAAACAGAGTGATGGGCTATTCAAATAAGTACTCTGGATGGGACACTATAAACAACGGATTGAATAAAAACTCAAATCACATCCCACCCTCTGCTGTGATTGCTGTGTTCAATGGAAAAATGTTTTGAGAACAGCAACACAGATTACCCATAGCTGGAACCAGGTCCAATGGATTACCAATATTATTTCAAAGGTCATTCCTGGACTCTGGCAACCAACTTCATTTTAAATGTGATCAACGTTTAAAATGTATTTTCTGCAATGTGCTTAATATGACTATTGTTTCATTGTGACAACGTTTGTGTTTATGATATTATGTTTTTACATATTGCTTCAGCTTATCAAGTATAAGCTCAGTAAACTGCTTCACATCTGTAGATGTTTTGTGGTATTAGGCCAGTTTGGGTGACATCTGTCAGACCCACATGAGGAGGGTACCAACTACTAACCACTTACACGACAAATTAGTTGTTTTCACAAGCTGAAATGTCCCAACACCCCATGCATGATTATTTCTTTCTTATAGGTTATGTGCCACCAGTCTCACTCCCAAACAAAAGGGATCAGCATTACTTTCACATCCAGATTAATTACAGCATGATAATCATGTACACCTGAACACCATAGTGGTGGCCCCTAACCAATCTCACTTACAGACTAAATGGAAGACTGCTAGCAATCAACAACAAATCCCTAAGGCCTACCTAGCTAATGGTACACTCCAAGGTAGGCCCTACACCAGAAGTCACCCACTAGCATCCTGTCTATATGCCAGGCCAAGAACAACACACAAGTTTCTACACCTGTACTGTACTCATAAACCCAATCTGCATGCTCTATTTCCCTATAATACTACTACATAGTATTATACACCTCATTCCATTGCTAGCATTGCCATGTTTCCAACTGTTGTTACCCCAGCAGAGAAAAAGTCTACCCAATGTTCCAAGCATAAACCCAGACCAACTAGTAGTCTAACTGTCTCATCACTCCCAGGTACCCTTGCAAATAATGTGTATATACACACATAATGTGGCAGAATGTAAATTCTGCTTCAGTACAAACACTTCCAGGTTTCATAGCCTCATGTTACCAGATCCCTTTGCAATAGAACTGATACATATTCAAGACCAAGTATCATAGCACCACACTACTGACTACCTGGAGTATTTCACCCTAGACAACAGACCTAACAAAAATGACCTTTTTAAATCCCACAGGAGCAACAGACGCTGTTGTATACCCCAGTGTTACATGGTGTAAATGGCATACTGCAATAAGATAAAAGTTCAAAGTGCATATAACAAGTATAATATCACACTTTCATTTCATGTGATAGGCCTACTTTAGGCCAAACAGCAACACATAGGCAGGGAAACTATGTTTTTCCTCCTATTGTCACACTCTCTCCTGAGACTTGGAAACAGGGTATATTCACAGATGAATAAATGGTATATTCTTATTATTGGTCCTCAACCTGCACCTCCAAGTGCATGATTGCCACCATCACTTGCCTATGTCACACCACACCATAAGCAAAGTAATTGCTAATAACCGTACCATTTTCCTTTTTCCTTTCAAAACAAATAGATGTGTGTTTTAAAACTAACTTTTTAACAAAGTTTTACAAGTTTTTTGGTTTCTGCAGAGTGTTACTGGTAAGATCTTCAAGCAACACATGCAACTTTTCTTCACAGTTGGTTTTCCAAACTTGGCTGGCACCTCATATGAACTGGTTGTTCTTTTATGGATGGTGTTCTTGATCATTCTTTTATGGACTGTGCTCTCAGTTGCTGTTTCAGGAATTATGTTCTTTGTTGTTCTGTTATGAACTGCGTTGTCGTGAACTGTCAATATTTGTGCAAAAATGTGCTCTTTTTACAAAAAGCTATGCCTGTGTGGATGTGGCTATTACATTGAAACATTCAATGGACAATCTCATGCAACCCCCTACCAAGGCCTTTGCCAAGCCAGCCAACCAAAAGCCAGCTACATGAAGAAAAAATTACTCACCTTAGTAATCTTGTTTCTTCCAATGTATTCTTCCATATTTATAACTCTCTGCAGTTAGTCTGCTCTTTGGTTTTGCTCAATAGAACTGCCTGGAGAATGGAACTATATGCTAATGATGGAATCATTGGCATGTGACAATTATTCAAATTGCTGCCCTCATCTGCTGCACATTCTATCAATGTCTCAGATTTCTAGGAAGCCCATGAGGCAACCTATTGAAAAATATTCAAGCTTAAATGCTGCTGATACAGCATAACTATACTCTATGGTTATATACTGAAGCTGATACTAATGATTATGGTATCAGTCCTACCTCCAAATGACCAGAATCACCTGGGGAAAAGAAAGGAAAAATAAAACCCCACAGGATTATGATAAGTGTACCTGTGTTTGGGACTGCCAGGCAAGAAGACCATTCAGAGACTCTGGTTCTGGAAGGGGAGGTAAGGAGGGAAGTTATGAATATGGAAGAATACATTGGAAGAAGCAAGATTACTAAGGTGAAAAATTTTTTTTTCTAACCACATGCATTCTTCTCATATTCATAACTCTCTGCAGACTTCAAAGCAGTACCTTTGGAGGTGGCAAGAGAACCTACTTAGGAAAGAGACTCTGCAGGATTGCTATGCCAAACCTGGCATCACTTCTGGATTGCAAGTCCAAACTATAATGTTTAGTAAAGGTGTGTACTGTTTTCCAGGTAGCTGCTTAACAAATCTCCACTAAAGGGATATCTCTAGAAGCTGCTATAGAAGCAGCTGTGCCCCTAGTAGAGTGGGCCCTGAGGCCTGCTGGGGCCTGTTTTCCATATTTTGTGCAATAAAACTGAATGCATTGAACTATTCAGTGAGAGATTTATTATTTGGAAGCTGGGGTGCCCTTTCCCACATCCCCATAAGTGAGAAAAAGTTGCTGTTTATCACCTCTGTGATCCTTGGTGTGAGTCAAATAATAACTCAATGCCCTTTTTACAACCAGACTATGGAGTCTGTGCTCTCCTGAATTGGCATGCTCTGTGAAGAAGACTGGCAGTGTCATGGACTGATTTAAGTGGAAATCAGAAACCACCTTAGGAAGAAACCTCCCATTAGTTCTAAGTACTACTTTATCCTTATGAAAGGATAAAGTATCATTTTTCACACACAATGCTTGCAATTTACTTATTCTCCTAGCAGAAGTGATTGCCACCAAAAACACAGTTTTCCAAGTGATATGCTGCAAGTGTGCTGATGTCATTGGTTTGAATGGAAGTTTCATGAGCTGAGCAATGCAAATGTTCAGATCCCATACAGGGACTGGCTCTTTAATCGGAGGATGTAAGTGGTATAGTCCTTTAAAGAACTTTTAGAAAATGGGATTAGATGCAAGGGAACATTTTTTCCCTGCAGAAATAAAAGCTGTAATTGATGCCAAATGCACCTTCAGAGATGTATGTTTCAGACCCTGTGAGTGTAACTTAGTGAGATATTCTAGCAGCATTGGGGTTTCTACCAGGGAAGGAGCAATATGCTTGGTATCACGCCAAACAGAAAATCTTTTCCATTTTGCATTAGAGGTTTTCTTAGTAGATGGTTTTCTACATATTTTTAGGATATCCAGAACAGCTTGAAAAAGTTGCACATTTGCAAACTCTAAGTCCCCAAGATCCAGGGTCTGTGCTTGAGAGATGTGAGGTTCGGGTACAGGATTTTCCCTTGGTGGGAAGTTAATAGATTGTGCCTCTTGGGTGGGAAGATTGGTCTTGACATGGACATTGACAACAGAAGTGGGTACATGGCTGCCTGTCCCAGTCTGGTGCTACCAGTATCATGGACACAGGCTGTGACTTGAGTTTGAGTAGCATTCTGAAGATGAGAGGAAAGGCATATAGATGCCTTCCTGACCCGTCCAGGGCTACAGCATCCATGGGAATTGTACCCCTGACTGGTAATCTGCAACAAAATAGGGGCAACATGTGATTCTCATGAGAGGCAAATAGATCTATCTCTGGAGTGCCCCATCATCTGAACACTGAGTCCAGTACCTGTCTGTTCGGAGACCATTTGTGATGTGCCTGGTTGATCCTGTTTAAGGCATTTGCCAGGGTATTGTCCTTTCCTGGTACAGTACATGAATGGCTTGCAAGGAAGCTTTTAGTGAGTAAGCCAGTTCCCAGATTATCATGGCCTCTGTGCACAAAGGATCTGATCTTGTTCCCACTTGCTTATTTATGTAGAACATTGTAGTGGTGTTGTCTGTTCTGACCTGAATCACCTTGCCCTGTATCAACTTGGAAAAACTTTTTAGAGCCAGAAACTCTGCTCAGGGCTCTAGCAGGTTTATGTTGAGGAAAGACTCCACACTTGATCAAGTGCCATGGATAGTGTGCTCTCCTGTATAAGCACCCCATCCTAACAGAGAAGCATCTGTTGTAAGTATGACTGAGGGATTTTCCCTCTGAAAGAGAGCTCCTGCCCTTAGATTGTGGACCTCTGTTCACCACTGAAGGGACTGGATCACAAATTATGTTACAGGAATCAGTTTTGACATATTGTCTTTTATTTGGCACCAGTGTGCCTATAGATGAAACTGAATGTCCCTCATTTGAAGTCTTGCTCCCAAGACCACTCCTGTTGCTGCAGCCATGTGTCTCAGTATTTGCAAGTGTCTTCTTGCTGGACATGGCTTTTGAAGCTTGAATGAGGCAATCAGTTGCAGAATAGACTGAACTCTGTCCTCTGGAAGAAAAGCTCTTCCTTTTAAAGTATTCAGTTCTGCTCCAGTGAAATGCAGGACTTGAACTGGTGTGAGAATGGACTCTTCCTGGTTTAACAGGAAGCCCAAAGAATGTAACAGATTTTTTATTTCCAGGTGTGCTTGCACCTGCTGAAATGACTTTTCCATGACTAACCAGTCGTTGAGACAAGGAACAACTGTAATTCCTACCTTTCATAGGAATGCCACTACCACTGCCAGGCATTTTGTGAATACCCTTGGTGCTGAGGTGAGACCGAAGGGCAGGGCTGAGAACTGGTAGTGACCTGAAGGGAGTCTGAATCTGAGATACTTTTAGTGAGACTCCCTTATGGGGATGTAGAAATAGGCATCCTTTAAATCCAGAGATGCCATGCAGTCTCCCTGCTGGATAACAGGCAAAATTGTAGATAGGGTCACCATCCTGAATTTTGGCTTTGTTCAGATGCTATAGGTCTAGAATAGGCCACCACTCCCCATTTTTCTTTTTGGCAAGAAAGTACAGGGAATAAAACCTTCTGCCCCTCTGAAGGTTTGGCACCTGCTCCACTGCTTTTATGCTGAGCAAGATTTGAACCTCCTTTTCCAGGAGCTGTTCTTTGAGAAGAGAAGCTGGTTTGAACAGGCTTGACTTCAGAGAAGGGAGAGATTTGAAACTCAGAGATAGACTCTGGCTCACTAATTCTATTACCCACTTGTCCATTGTTATGGCCTGCAAGGCCTGGAAGAAGTGAACCAGTCTGCCTCCTACTGGTATTAGGGAGGTGGCCTTGGCAAATGAGTCAGGGATTTTGTTTCAGTAAGGCCTGAGCCTGGGCAGATTTGGAACCCCTCCTGGAGCCCCTCCTATCTCTGGCCCTATAATACCCAGTCTGCTGTGGATATGGCTGCAGCTGTGGGACAGCTTGAGGATGATAGAAGGGCATGCTATAGGACCTTCCTCTACCTCCCCCTTTGATGAGGCCTATAAGAAGTAGAAGGCCTGTCTTTAGATGAATTGCTTTTATAAGTGGTTTTGTATTCATCCACCTTCTTTATATACTCTTCAGTTTATTTGCCAAAGAGAGAATCATCTTGTACAAGGAAGTCCATGGCCTTAACCTGGGTGTACTATGTTAAGTTCGTAGCCCTCAGTCAAGCAAACCTTCTCAGGGCTACATTCAGAGCCATAATCCTAGCAGCATTTTCATTGGCATCTGCTGCCATCTGGAACTGGTATTTAGAAGCTTCTAGTTCAAACCTGGCTGTTTCTGCTAGGTCATCAGAGATAGGAGAGGAAATATTCTCTGACATGGCCAAAACAGACTGCCACAGTATTTTTTGATACTGTGCAGCGTAGGCCTGGTAATTAGCTTGTCTGACCCCCAAGGAGGCCACTAAGTACCCTATTTTTGACATACTGTCCATTTTCCTTGAATCCTTCTCAGGCCAGTGAGAGGATAAAGAAACCCTTGCCTTCTCATAGGCTGCCTGTTGGACTATACTCTGATGATCAGGGTGAGAATAGAGGAATTCAGCCCCTTTCCTGTCCAGTTGGTACTTCTTGACAGCCTTCTTATCCAGAGGAGTGGCAGAGTTAGGGTTCTGCAGGATTGTGAATAAATTCTTCTTGAAGAATTTATTAATAGGCATAAAAATCTTCTTAGTGGGTGTTAACCCCATCATCTCCGTATATTCTGCCTCCTCCTCATCTTTTATGACCTCGGTGGTAGCCAGGTCGAGGGCATCTACTATTTTTCTTGCAAAGGAAAAGTGAGAAGAAAAATACTCAGGCCTGGGAGGAGAAGCAAATTCCTGCTCTGGTGAGATTTCTGGTTCAATGGGCTCGCCATCATCATCCTCTGGTATATCATACTCCCCAGTATCTCTATCCTGAGACTGGGGATCTGAGGAGGGAGTAATCTCCTGAACCCTTGAAGGAGGAGGGGTTGGAGAAGGTATAAACCCCTGAATTGCCTCAATGACTTTAATAGCCCTGGCAATCTCCTCATCAGTAGGCAGACTGTGAGGCACAGAAGAATCCCCTATTGGTTTTGCCTGTGATTAGACGAGCTCGGTCTTCTTCACCTTTTTGGATGGGCCCGGAGAGTCAGCTGGCCCACTCAGCCTTTTTAAGGAGGCTGACTCACCCTTATTCGGGTGGTAAAAGAAGCTGCAGTTTCACCCACTAATTTTGAAGGTGTTGGCTAGTTAGAGCCTGAAGCACCTCCCAACTTTTTACTCAACCTCTCCATCCTTTTTTCCACAATTTTCTGGGGAAATGATTTGCAAATTTCACAGTCAGTATTTAAATGCTCAGTTCCTAGGCAGAACACACAGCTGTCATGCATGTCCGCTCTAGCGAACAGTTCCCTACACTTGATACAGTTTTTAAAACCTGGGGGACAATTCTTTTTTCTTAGGTTTTTCAGTATGCTCCATTTCCAGGAGAAATACTTTAACAGCAAAAAATAACTTCTTTTTTTTTTTTTTTCAGTCGGTTCAGAAACCGATCAGGCCCCAAAAGAACCAATGAATTTTAAAACTCAGAAATGGGTCAGTGGTTCTCAGAACTGATTCAACGGTTCACAGCAACCGGGTTAGTGGCTTCAAACAATTTTAAAATACAATTTACACAATAAATTTGAAAGAAAATAAAGTGGAAAAATTCTGCAGCTAATATAAAACTACTCAGTTCCCCAACAGTTATACCGAACTGTGAGGAACCGATAAATAAACTTTAAATCTAACTAAACTTAAATAAACAAGACATTAGAATAAAAAATAACAAAAATGAAGGCAGCAGAAAGAAAAATATGTATAATTAAACAATTATACTTCACAATAAGTCAACAACGACCTGAGGGAATTTCCTGAGCATAGACTTGTGAGGCGGAGTAAGAAATCTAAGACATTGATAGAACATGCAGCAGATGAGGGCAGCAGTTTGAATAATTGTCACATGCCAATGATTCCATCATTAGCATATAGTTCCATTCTCCAGGCAGTTCTACTGAGCAGGCGAATTGCAGAGAGTCATGAATATGAGAAGAATACATGGGGTTAGAACATTGCCTTTCTTACCGTGCTGGTACTCATCTGCATAGTCTCATGGGTTGCGAACTTTCGACAAATGACAATTCATATGTAACTACACTGCTTTGTGGTTACCAACTTGAACCTTAAGGACTGGTTCCTCTCTAAGGACATCATTATTAGATTCTTCAATCAAAAATGTATGTTGCCATTATCTGCCTTTTCCACTCTCAGTGTGGACTGTTCTTTACGAATGGACAATGACTTTAACACTGTTTTTACAAACATTGTTCTGTTATAACACGCATCACCAATTTTTCTTATACACATATCCACTGTGGTGTTGACATACCTAGTTTCTGTTTTGTGTTTTATGAGCTGACCATCTGTGATTACCCCTGTGTCAATGCCTGCATAGGACTACTTTCATAGTCACCCTGACTATCTGTATGCTATAGTTATGGAATTCATTTACATAACGGGTTTTTATGTGCTTTGAAAAGCTGAAATTCAAATCAATAATTTAAAGCTTGATACTAATTTATATTTTGTTTTAACTTATCCACTACTAACCCTTTGCTGTCTGAGGGGTACTTTTAACCAGCATCTTGCACGGCTGCAGTTCTTCTACCAGGCTCACACCTCAGGCTTGTTGATGAAATAAGACATACCATTACTACACCTAACCATCTTCTTTTTGTTGTGTTGTCTTTTAAGCAAGTCAACAAGGAGAAAGTTGTTATGCCTGGGTCCCACACCATCTACTGATCCATGTGTTCCTATCATAAGTAACCGTGTTTATTTTCACTGATTTACTGCTGTATTGCATTAACATATAGAAACAGGTATCCATCGTACTAACATGGGTACTAGGACTATGCTTGCCACTGATATTTGCTGCTATATATTATGTTTATATCATTTTATGGCTTTATACATGTTTTATGTTTATTACACAGGGGCAGAAATAAGATTATGGCAATGGGGAGCCAAGAATAGCTCCTGGTCATTGACATTTGTTGGTCAACCAGGAGCTACTCAGGCCAACCAGGAGCTAGTCACCCAAAAATGAAGACAAATGTAAGTTGTATTAGAAAACAGGAATATTTATGTTTTTTTGAATTTTGTTTTGCTTTGACAGGGATAAACAGCCAAGACTAGCATTAGGCAGAGGAAGAGTAGTACTAGGAAGAAAAAAGAGAAAGCAGAAGAACCGATTCAGGCCAGAAAGTCAGGCAGAGAGCAGAATATGTAGAAGAAGTCAAGTGAGCAAAGAACAACAGTTGCACAGAAATGCTGCTTGGAAGATTTTAAACTTCATAAAGACAGACAGACTCTCATTAAATAAAGAATATTCCAACTGTGTGCTCTCATTTTATTTTTGCATATATTACATTTTACAGATTTTGTGTACTGCAAGTCATGGTCATGGTGGTGGTGGTGGGGGGCGACCGTGTGGGAGTCCAATAGTTTGAAAACAGCAAGTATCAGAAGCAGCTAAAATTCCCCACAAGTTATTAATCTTCATCTGAATTTTGTTCCAAAGGATGATGTTGTTCCTCCTCATTCTCGCTTTCACTAGATGACATGATGTGAGCTTCCTCCACTACTAGGACTTTGCTTTGGCCTACTGTTGAGGATCTGTGAGGTTTTCCTCCCAACCTACATTTTATTTTTACAAACCACTCTTTTTCTGATAGTGTACTGCAAAAATCTTGTGGTTCTCGGCCCTCCATGGAGATTAAAAGTAAGTCAGCCATGGTGCTGGTCTTCAGATTATCCCTCCAATCAGAAAAAAATCATTTTCATAACTGAAAATGCCCTTTCTAGTGTGGCATTAGATATTGGATACACCTGTACTATAGCTATGACATGAAGAATGTTGCTGAAGTATTGAGATTTTCTCTGGAAGATTACACACCATACCTCAAGGTATAAGATCTACTTGTGACACTTTGCTAATATTCTGTTTCAACAGTTTCCATTCTGTCATTGCAGTATGCACATCACATCCATTCTGCAGCAAGACAGAAGAGAAGGGGTTAATAAGAAACTGAGTCTTCTCATTTCCAAATTCCAAAAGCTCATGATCATTGTCGGGTCTTCAGCAAAACCCAAGAAGCGCTGGTTGAGACAGTCCATCACACTGTTTACAATCACTTCACGTTCCTTTGCAAGAACTGAAAGAGCATCCCTTATTTCTCCTTGGAGCTCAATTTCTTTAAACACTGCTGTCCCTTTTTCATTACTAATCACTTCTCTCCTAAACTTGGCCAGTGTGGTTCCATCCTCAGCTGTGGGATTTTCTATTTCTGAGAATACTGCACAAAGAGTATCCATTACAATGGGAAGGGATACATGTGCATCCTGGAATTCAAGGGAGACATTTGAAAGACCTTTGAGTATGTCAAAATAGAAGTGTGAGAAGATAAGAAATTTTACATTGCATATTTGTTTTCTAAATCTTTTAACTTTCACCTTGTCTGCTGCTGGAATATCCAGTCTGGTGTCAGACACAAGCTCATCCCAGTGACCCAGTATGCTGCTGTAATTATGAAGCACAGCATAGAGAGAGTCTTTTTTATGTGAGAGCCATCGTGTTCCTTGTGATTATTTAAACATGATGCAGGTGGTATGATTAGCTTCCACAACTCTTTTTACTCTCTAAAATGTTTTGAGGGAGTTCTCATAAAAAAATGATATTGATATTAATATGCTGTAAATGGTCTATAAAAAATAGGTGTTCTTCAGAACATCTTTAGCTGTTAAGTCAAACCTGTGAGAAACACAGTGAATGGCAAGAAGCCATGGGCATTCTTCTTTCAATAATGCCATCAAACCCTTATTACATCCAAAGTTGATGGACGCACCATCTGTTCCTCCACCAATGCAGGATAACTGATTTAGGTTAACCGCATCCTGTCCCAGCAATTGTGAGTATGTGGAAGTGATTTCAGACCTCAGACCACTTGCATCACCAGAATCGATATCAATTAATCCTATGAACATCATAATAGGTTGCACATTTTCAAGAATTTTGGCATACACAATCTCCTTCTCTATGGTGTTCCATTCATAAAGACAGAGTGATATCTATATGGTGTTGCTTCTCCTGTGAAGTGATTCACAATTTGAGTTCTTAAGTGATCGGCAATAGATATGATGAATGTGGCACACACATTCTCATTGGCATAAGCTTTGCTAAGTTCTACACCGGGGTGGGATATTCAGACTGCGATAGGCTGTGATGCAAGCCTGGGTGCAGCACAACTGGGATGTGCCAGGGTGCTGACAGGGTGATATTCAATGGTGCTGCACCATGACTCAGCACCATTGAATATCATGCTGTGGCCACCCACAATGTGCATGGCACAATGGCACTGCACCAGTGCAAGTGGCCAGAGAGGGGCAGGGGGATGAGTTAGCGCAAGTGTCATTGTGCTAGGCGCATCACCCATGATATTCAAAAGTGCACATGCAAATGGGGCCATAATGCATGCAAGGCACAAATGGGGCCATTTGCATGTCATTATGGCCCCATTTGCATGCAGGTGAGCTCATCCCCAGTGACTTGCACCTGGCACCCTGCCAGGCTGCAGCCATCGGGGACTGACACCCCCTGCACAGGTGGCAAAGTACCCCACGGACCGTTTGCGGGCATAAGTATGAAAAAAAAATCCTCCTATATCCCTGGTGGCCCAGTGGAATGTTTGCAGCCCGATGGCGGGCAGACGTATAATGAAAAAACCTCCTATATCCCTGGTGGTCCAGTGGACTGCATCCAGCCTGATTACGGGCGTCTGTTATAAATTATTAAAAAACAATCCATCCCTGGTGGTCCAGCGGTACCCCCCTCCCACCCGCCCACTGAGCCCACCATCCGCTCCCCAGGTCACGGTGGGCAGCAGCTCTCCCCACCTGTATGCCGCCCCACTGCCACCGACTGACTTCATTACAGTGGGCTGTACACCCATACTGTACTACACAGTCCAGAAATGTGAATGGGATCCATTCACATTTCTGAACTGTGTAGTATGGTATGGGCTGCATGCCCATTGGCCCATGCTGTGGACCAATGGACATACAGCCCTACTGTACATAGTCAGTTGGCGGGCGGTGGGGCAGCATGCAGGTGGGGAGCTGCCGCCCGTCGCTGACCATGGGGACCGGGGTGGTGGGGCTCAGTGGGCGGTTGGGGAGGCGGGTACTGCTGGACCACCAGGGATGGATTGGTTTTTAATAATTTATAACAGAAGCCTGTGATCGGGCTAGACGCAGGCCACTGGACCACCAGGGACATAGGAGGTTTTTTCCATTATACTTCTGCTTATGATCAGTCTATGAGCAGTCCACTAGACCAACAGGGATATTGGACCTTTAATATGATACTTCTGCCCACAATTGGGCTGCAAGTGGTCCACTGGACCACCAGGGATATTTTACCTTTAATATAATACTAATGCCCATGATTGGGCATGGGGGGGTGTTACCACAAAGGTGCAACCGGAGCTCGGGTTGTCACCCACAGCTGGCAGCCACCATGTTGTGCCCTGCAATATGGCAGCTCACCTGTGGGTGGCCAGCTGTTTGCTCCTTTTATTTTTTGCTCAACTTTGTATGGCGCAGGTACGGGTTGCACCTGCATCTGCTTAGCACATCCCGGGCTGAATATCAGGATGTGCGGAGTATGCATGGGCACATCCCCCCCCCACTGGTGCCTCATACATTACTGATGCGCTCTGGCGCATCAAGATTTGTGCCATGCACATTCCCCTTCTGAATATCATGCCGGGTGCATCAGTTGGTTGTGCATGGCACAACTGTGTTGCACCATGCACAACCCTTCTGAATATCCCACCCCATGTCTCTTTTCCAGTGATGTTAGTCCCTTGCATTTCAGAAAGGGGTCCTTCTCTTTAGCAACATAGTAGGCAATATCAAAACATTTTTCTAATTTGTATAGAGATTTTTTTTTCATTTTTAAGATACGTTTTTCTATTTCACCACCTGAAGGCATATAGTATGTTAAAGCAGCAGCCACTGCTTGTTTATGTCCTTCTGATACTGCATGCCTCTTACAGTTCATGTTTTTTAACATTGTTAGTTCCACTGATGTACAAATCCACATTGCTCATTTTACTGGCTCTACTTGCCCACTTTCTGAATACTTTGGGTTTCTCTCAACAAAACTTACAGCAAATTTTAGTGCCAATGCCATCTCTTTGCATCAGATTGTAACCATAACAAATCTGGATTTTCCTTTTGGCACTGCTATGAGTGCACAGTGGATATGTGACAAGAAAGGGCCTGTTTTTTCCAAACATTAGTGGTAACAGCTTGAGTAGTTGTACTGTCTAGTGGTGTTATGGTCAAAGATGTCAAAGCAGAGGAGGCTGGTAATTGTTCTGTTGCATCAGATCCAAGCTGCTTGTATTTTTGTGAAGCACTGAACCCAAAACTTGGAAGTGACATGATGACCACTACAGGAAGGAGATAGGTTGAGCCTAGATGTAATTGTAATTAAGAAATGTTGTTTCAGTACAAACAGTTGAACCCAATGGGATGAACTGAAATGTTTGTTTCAGATCACTGTTTAGGTATATAAAATGAAGAAAATTACTTTAATGTCTCTGTCTTTTTTTAAAATACAACAAAGGGCTAATGCACAGAGTCCAGGGACCACTAGTCAAGCCTAGATATTTTTTTTAATCAAGGTACAACAGTTAACAAGAAGACCACAAGACTAAGGAACCTTGTAATGTAGTCGTGCTAATGCTCACAGGGTCCAGGGACCACTAGGCAAACTTAGATTTCTTTTAATCAAGGTACATCAGTTAACAAGCAGGCCAAAAGGCTAAGGAACCTTGTAATGTTGGGGTGCTAATGCTCACAGGGTCCTGGTAAACCAGTTAGCTAAGCTAGATATTTTTTTATCAAGGTACAACAGTTATCAAGCAGACCACAAGGCTAAGGAACCATGTAATGTAGTTGTGCTAATGCTCACAGGGTCCTGGGACCACTAGGCAAACTTATATATATTTTTTAATCAAGGTACAAGAGTTAACAAGCAGACTACAAGGCTAAGTTACCTTGTAATGTAATCGTGCTAATGCTCACAGGATCCTGGGACCAGTTAGCTAAGCTTAGATATTTTTTTAATCAAGGTACAACAGTTAACAAGCAGACCACAAGGCTTACGAATCTTGTAATGTAGTCATGCTACTGCTCACAGAGTCCTGTGACCACTAGACAAACTTAAATATTCTTTTAATCAAGGTACAAAAGTTAACAAGCAGACCACAAGACTAAGGAACTTTGTAATGTAGTTGTGCTAATGCTCACAGGGTCCTGGGACCTCTAAGCAAGCTTAGATTTTTTTTTTAATCATGGTACAAGGTTAAGAAACCCACAATGAAAACTGTTATTTTATATTTAGCTAGCTAAGTCAAGTACAGGGTGTCAAAAGAAAACGCACGGGTCTAGTAATGCCCCTTAAAAGAGCTCACAAGATGTTCCTGGGATGTCTTGCCAAACTTTTTTTTTTAAGCTCAGTACAGGGTATCAAGATTCAAATACACAACAAGCCTAGAGCCCCTTAACAATAGTTGATTACAAGATGTTTCCTGGGACATCTTGCTAAACTTTATTTTTTAAAGTACAGATTCCCAAACAATTACCTAAAACAGTTAACTAAAGCGTAATGTGATCAAGAACAGTAATTGAAAGTATTTCAGCTAAGCCACAGCTTCACAAGAATTTAAGTTTCAGCAGCGAAAAAGTGGCTTACTGTGTAAATTGTTGCATGGAAAAAGCTTTTTTTAAGTTCTGATATAGAAAATTGTTTTAATTTAAAGGCTTTTTGAATTAGGCAAAGCTTTCAGTTCTGCTATAATTTTAAACTGAAAGTCAATTAAGTAAAGCTTTTTGTTTGATAATTGAACAGAAATCAGATCTTTCCCACTCCCCTGAAGAATATTTGACCTTGAATGCTTTGCTTCCACAAAAACTGGAAAATTCTGTGGGCTTTTTAAGCAATATATATCCAAATGAACAAAACTTAGTTCTCACGAACAGACTCTTGTCTCTCCCTTCCCCACAGCAACTACTTTCCACAAAAGCACAGCAAAAATTCACAATCTCCCAAGGGCTGGTAAGATTTAACACTTGTGTGCCTTTTTTGAAAAAATATATGGTGTGTATATATAGGCTTCACACTCAAATTCTCTATAAAGTATTTAGCCACTGAAATTCACAACTTGTCTCTCCAACGTTCTCTCTCAACTGCCATGAGGCAAGCTGAGATTCATAGTATATCAGCACGTAGTCCTGCCCTCCAAAGTACACTGACTGGATGAGAGATAGTGTGTAACAGACATGTATGCCAATGATGTGCCACACACTATCTCTTGCCAGTGGAGTCAGCACCCGATCAGTCAGGTGCCTTGCCAAGTTACATCTTGAATATCCTGAAACTTAGTAAGTATATGCTGGCATTGCAGGAAATTAAGAAAGGGCAAAAATTAATGCTCTGGGTAGAGAGCCTGTGGTGGACCCATGCACAAGAAACAGTGAGCCCGCTCTATGATGTAGGATGGACTGTACAGAGATGGACCAGCCACCTTAGTAAGCAGCTTTTGTATGAAAAGGAGAGGGTCAAAGCCTTCTGCTTTTTCTGGCAGACCAACAATGATTAAGTTGTTTCCTCGGCTCTGACCCTCCAAGTCCTCTGATTTAGCCTCCAGTTGCATTTGTTTTCTATGCAGTTCAGCAATCTCAGTATCAATTTTATCTTTCCATCTCTCGACGGAGATGATACGGGCTGTATTCAATGAAGTTGCACACTGTAGATCTTCTGCTGAGGTCCGGAGTGCCTTGAGCTCCTGAGTGAGTTCCTTGAGCTCAGATTTAAATGGTAAAAATTCAATGAGGAAATGCTCCTTGGATAGTGGTGCTGGATCCGGAATTGTAGTCGAGTGTTTCCCAGCAGCCGAACTGTGGGCCTTAGTACACTTGACACTCTTGTCTGGCATGGCAGGAGGAGTATGGTGAGGTGGAACATTCCTCATCTCAGCATCCATGATTCCACCTGAAACTTGATCAGCATACTACAGAGAAGTAATTTAACAGGGTTAGTAGCACATAAATGGTAAATAGTTTTAAAACAAAAGAAAAGAGTTTTGTTGCACAGGGAAGTGGGATCACTGAAGAAGGGTTGTTACTTGGCTCTTCACATCACGTGACCCCTGCATCACTTCCAATATCCATTTTGCTATAATCTCTGACACCACACAATAAACCAGCTGGAGACAGGAGAGTGAGTAGAGTAACCCCTTAACTGTGAAAGGGTGTTCACTCAGCCACTTCACTTTGGGAGCTAATGCTACACCATTGCTAAGCAACGGCCAAGGGGCTGTGACAATGAGCTAGGACATCACCAGGCTGCCATGACTGACAGTCAGAGGATGGTATCAGTCATTGGTGCTCCCTTGGAAAAGCCCTTCCTATCCAGATATAAAAGGAGAGCATTTCAGAAACAATGTACCTAGAGAGAACCCTGCCACCTGGTGAAATATTGTCCATCTGAACAGTGAGTACCCTGTTAGGCACTAACAATAGCCATGCTAACTGTAATATAAAGGCACTAACAATAGCCATGCTCACTATAATAAAAAATGAACACCAGAAATCTGGTACCTTAGCAGGCACTAATAAAGAAAGATTTCTTATGCACAGGAAGAAAGCATTCAGAATCAAAACAAATAATAAAACACGAAGCAGAACATAGAAGTATTTGAGTGAAGGTAACTACAGTAATTATAATGATGAATAACAGTATGTTCATAAAAAGCTAAACAATACTTTTTTACATATGCATTACTAACAAGAATGTTTTGAATAGACAAAATGCAACATTTTGGAAAGAAAAAATGATTTTGTCTCAGAAGACATGGATTGCTCTGGTAAGGTGCCATTAACATGTGGATTTCATTATATCCAATCGAGTATAAGTAATTCTCTTATAAAGAACTTAAATAGAGAATGTAGATAATATTTATGAAGCAAAAAAAATAGAAGAGATTGTATTGGTGTGTAATGTAACTTATGAAATTTACTGGAGTTTGAAATTGATACTGTGCATAGGTATAAACTTGTAGGAGTGCGCAAAGAGACATTTGATGGGAAAAAATGAAATAGCACAACATTACTATATGGGATATTCCTAATGTTACAATAGTCATAACATATGTATATTGTTTTATTGTTTTGTTTTATTAACACAAGAATTAACAGAATGAATACATGAACCATAAGGATCAAATACACTGTGTAGAGTAAGTAGAAGGTATGTGGGTACAGACAAAACATGATCTGATAAATACTGTATACAGGATTATAATGGAGACAGTATAGCGCAATGGTCTAAGGCTCTGAGCTACAAATCTGGTGATATCCAGCAGACCAGACCTGGGTTTGAATCCCACAGCTTCCACTTGCATACTGTGTGACCCTGAGCAAGTCACTTAACCTCCTTGTGCTCCTAGGTCACTCCTGTAAAAAAAGCTTTCAGCTTAGTGTGCTATACCTGGTTAAACAACTAAATAAATAATGTAATACAGTATGAATGTATAAAAACTTATAACATTTTTTTAACTTTTTATAGCCCTAATTCCCTGATGTTTATAGCCCTAATTCCCCTGATGAAGCTCAAACTGGTGAAACATTGGACTTGGATGTTGTGGGGCTAGCTAGAGTAAGAAAGAAAAATAAAGGCTTGAAAACTACATTTTTGGATTATGTGGCTAGTATGTGAACTTTCTGAATTTTGTTCCAAAGAAGAAAGTAAAAAAATATATTTGTTTTCTCTTGAGAATTTATTTACTAGTCAGACTAGAACATAGAAACATAGAATTTGATGGCAGATAAGGACTGCTTGGCCCACCTAATCTTCCTGTTTTCCTTCCTAATGGATAAGCTGCAGATCATAGTTAACCAACAGCCTACTTCCTCCTACCCCCCAATAGAACTGCCCTATGTTTTTCCCAAGCATTCTCAAATTCCCCGAGTATTTTTGACTCCACGACCTCCTCAGGAAGGCTGTTCCATGTATCCACAACCCATCCCCATGAAAAATACTTCCTCATATTACCTCTGAGCTGTCCCCCCTCTATCTTCAAATTGTGCACCCTTGTTCTTGCACATCTCCTTTTCTGAAAGATGCTACCCTCTTGGACTTTGTTGATTCCCTTGAGGTACTTGAAAGTTTCTATCATGTACCCCCTCTCCCTCCTTTCCTCGAGGGTATACATGTTAAACTCCTTTAGTCTCTCTTCGTATGTCTTCTGGTGCAGTCCCTGCACCATTTTAGTTGTCCTCCTCTGGACAGCCTCTATCATGTCTATGTCCTTGCAGAGATGGGGTCTCCAGAACTGCATACAGTATTCCAGATGGGGTCTCACCAACTGTCTGTACAGAGGGATACAGTAACAACTTCCTGTTTTCTACTGCAAAAGCCTTTCCCTATGCATCCCAGTATCCCCCAGCCCTCCTTACTGCCTTCTCACATTGCCCACCTTTAGAACATCTGATATGAATACCACCAGTTCTCTTTCCATTTTTGTTCTTGTTAGTATCTCAACCCCCATTGTGTACTCTTCCCCTGGGTTTTTGTTTCCTAGGTGCATTACTTTGCACTTCTTTGCATTGAATCTAAGCTGCCATACATTTGACCATTCCTCCAACCTTGCCAACTACCTTCTCATCCTTTCTATACCACCTTATGTAACAACCTTGTTGCAGATCTTGTCATCTGCAAAGATACATACCTTTCCTTCCAGTCCCTCCACAATGTCACTTATAAAGACATTAAAGAGGACCGGTCCCAGTACTAAACCCTGTGGTACCCCACTAGTACCCCCCTTTCTTCAGAGTGGACACTGTTTACTATTACTCTCTGCAGCCTGTTGTCTAGCCAATTTTTTACCCAGGCTATTGCCTTGTGACCCACTCCAAGGCTTGCTAACTAGTATATTAATCTTTTGTGTGGGACAGTGTTAAATGCCTTGCTAAAGTCTAGGTAGTCCATGTCCACAGTCCCTTCCTGGTCTACTACTTTGGTCACCCAGTCAAAGAAACCTATTAGATTTGTTTGACACAACCTTTCCGCTGTGAATCCATGCTGCCTTGGGTCCTGTGCCCCACTGGCCTCAACAATTCTTTCCTTCAGAAGTGATTCCATCATTTTCCCTACCACTGAGGTCAAACTAACAGGTCTGTAGTTTTCTTCCTCTGCTTTGCTCCCACATTTGTGAAGTGGATTCACATCCACCCTCCTCCAGTCCTCAGGTACCACCCCATCCTCCCACAATTTGTTAAAAAGGACAGTCAATGGTGTCACTAGTTCTACCCTTAGTTCTTTTAGAATTCTTGGGTGAATCCCATCAGGTCCCATTGCTTTGTCCACCTTCAGTTTTAAGAATTCATTCAGAACTCTTTCTTCTGTGAATGGACTAGTATCAACCCTCCTATACAGAGTGTTTCTATTGTTCAGTTTAGGTACCTCCCCCTCCTCTTCTTTTGTGAATACTTAGCAGAAGCATTTGTTCAGTATCCCTGCTTTTTCACTGTCCCCCTCTGCTCACATTCCCTCCCCTTTATTAAGCCTCAGTATCCATCCCTTGGTCTTTCTTCACTCCCTAATACACCTATACAAGGTTTTATCCTCCTTCTTAACAGAGTTGGCTATCTTTTCCTCAGTTTGGGCATTTTCTATTCTGACTGCCTTCCCTGCCTCCTTCTGCTTTAACTGATATAGTTCTCTGTCCTGCTCCATCTATGTTTCCTTATATTTCCTGAATGCTATCATTTCTCCTTAACCTTCCATGTGAACCTCGTTTGAGAACCATAGTGGCTTTTTCCTTCATTTTATTTTGGTGATTTGCTTTACACAAAGGCTTGTTGCCTCTGTGATGGCAGTTTTGATTTTCCCCATTGTTCTTCCACCCCTCCTTCTTGCCTGTTTGCTAGTGCCTTTCTGAGGCACTCTCCCATTTTGCCAAAGTCAGCCCTCCTAAAGTCCAACACATTTGCTTTAGTATGACTTGATTCTACAGCTGTGTTTATTGTGAATCACACTGTTTAGTGGTCGCTTGTTCCCAAATGAATACCCATTTCTAAATCTGAGATCCTCTCTCTATCCCCATTTGAGCATACCAGGTCAAAGATTGTTCCCTCCTGAGTGGGTTCCAACACTAGCTGTCTGAGGCATGCCCCCTGTAGGGCATCGAGAATGATCCTGTTCTTTGATGTGGCTGCAGTAAAGGTGTTCCAGTTAACATCTGGCATATTCAGGCCCCCTTTCAACAATATCTCTCCTTTTTCTGCCATTCTAAAGATTCTTTCTGTCATTTCCTTGTCCATTGCCTCCCTCTGAGACGGGGGTATGTAAATAACCCCTGTGTGGATTGTGGTGTCATTTCCTGTCTCCAGGGTGACCCACAGTGCCTCCTTCCCCCCTGTTTACCCTTTAGTTCTGTTGCTTTGATTCCTTACCTTATGTAGAGAGCTACTTCTCCTCCTGTTTTACCCTCCCTGTCCCTCCTGTAGATTGTGTACCCTGGTATGTTGACATCCCAGTCATGGTTCTCTGTGTACCATGTTTCTGTGATTGCCACTATGTCCAAGAATCCCTCTTCCATCAAGGCCAGCAGTTCAGGCAACTTGTTACCCAGACTATGGGCATTGGTACTCACCGCCCTCCATTTTTTGATGGCCTTACCTCTTTTAGGCCCATCCCTGTCCATGTTGCCTTTACCTTTTTCTGGATTTACCCTGTCCTGCTCCTTATCGACTTCTCTATCTTTGTGTCTTCTTTACTAACTACCCTGTTTTGTGGGGGTGGGCAGGGATTTCCCTTCTTCTCTTCAGTGCCTCCCCCTTGCCTAGTTTAAATGCTTGCCAATGAATCATTTAATCCTATCACCTAGGATTCTGGTTCCCATATAGGACACATGCAAACCATCATGCCAGTATAGGCCTGTATCCCTTCAGGTGGACCACCAGTCCCCAGTGAAGCCAAATCCCTGAGCTCTGCACCAGTTTTTCAACCAGTCATTGAATCCCATGGTGCAGAGTACCCTATTACCCTAGCCTCACCCATGCCATAGACAGGTAGCACTTCCGAGAAAGTTACCATGGGTGCCACTTGTCTAAGGCCCCTCCCCAACTCCACAAACTCCTGCTGCACTGCTCTGAACCCATTCCCAGCCAGGTCATTTATCCCTAGGTGGACAATGACATCCAGGTCCCTTCCCCATGCACTTGCTCCCACAATCCTGAGGATTCGCTTCCTGTCCCTTCAAGCCATGGTCCAGGGCAGGCACCATACCTCCCTCTTCCTTCCCTCCCCCAGTTCTACCCCCCCTAACAATTGAGTCCCCCACCAGGAGTTGTTTTCTTCCCCTGTGGAGTACCATGCCACCCTCCTGTGGGTCTCCTTTATGGAGGTCCCTAGCATCCTCATTGGTCTCCACAGCAGATGCCTCCATAGGGGAACCACACTTTGCTAAAATGGTGAATGAATTGTGAAGAGGCACAGCTGGAGGGATGAACCTCTGTTCCACCACCCTCACCCTCCCTGAACCCACTGTGGTCCAACTGCTTTTTTTTCTTGGCAACCTCTGAGGCAGTAGTGGTGGTGGCCTGGGTGGTCCCTGGGTGGGAGAAGAGGCTTCCCAAATCCTCACCAGGTCAGCATGAAGATGAGCAACCTTCTCCCTCAGACCAGAGAGGTCCCTGCAAATAGGGTAGCAAAGCAGCCTCCAGAACATCTCCTGGAAGACTGCCTCTCCACAGCCAGTGCATTGTACCATTCCCCACATGTCTGCATCCCTTCCTGTTTAAGATTTTTTTTTTAATGTGTGCAAGTATGTGAGTATGTTTAACCTCTATTTAGTGTGCTGTGCCTTTAAGGATATGGACAGGTGTATACCCTTTGCACTTTTGGGAAAGTGATGTCAGAACTCTTTATATAAAGGAAATAATGTGCTTTGGATGGGTAGGGCGTGGGCAGGGTGGATGTGATTAAGCCTGTGCTCTCCAGAAACAGTCAACTACAAGTTGACTAGTGAGTGTGACTTAATGGCTCACTGGCATTGCCACAGTGATTAACTGTATTTCATAATAATGTAATTTAAATGTAATATCAGACATTCTCCAGTGAGAAACGTGTACTTAGGCTCCTACACAACCACCTGTGCAACTGCAAGTGCACCACAGTATACAGCTGTTAACTGATAGGGTAGGGCTAGTTGGTTAACCATCACTCCTTCTGGGCAGCAAGCTGCCATTTGGAAAAGTGTTTGTGTACAGTGTGTATGCAGGAAAGACATTGTTCTAAGTTTGTGGCTTCCTGCCAAAGAAGAAATTTAAAAAAGGAATTGTTTTTCTGCTGAGAATTTATTTACTAGTCAGATTTGACTAGGGAGTCAGACTTGTCAGATCACTGGTATTGCCACAGTGAGTGACTATATTTCATAATAATATAATCTTAATTTAATATCAGATATATTCCAGAGGGGAACCAGGATTGAGTCCCTCCATGGTCCCTTGTACAACTGTGCATACACTGTCATATAAAGCTGTTAGCTGGTAGTATAGCACTAGTCATCTGATTCCTACTGCTTCTGGGCAGCTAACTGCCATTTGATTCTGCATGTGTGCACAGTCTGCACTGAAGAAAGACATTGTTCTAATTTTGTAGCTTTGTGCCAAATACAACATTTTAAAAAAATGATTTTTCTTCACAGAATGTATTTAGTAGTCAGGCTTGACATTACTGCAGAGGATGACTATATTTTATAATAATAAAATTTAAATTTAATATCAAAGATCTTCCCGTGAGGAACCTGGGACTGGGTCCCTCCATGGTCACTTGTGTAACTGTGAGCAAACTTCTGTGAGTTGGTAGTTTAGGACTAGTTGGCTGAATATCATTGCTTCTGAGCAACTAGCTGTCAATTGGTTCTGTTTATGTACACTTTGTGCAGTGGAGAAAGACAGTGTTTAAAATCTGTGGTTTCATGCCAAAGAAAACATTTGAAAAATACATATTTTATTTTTTTTGAGAATTTACTTACTAGTCAGACTTGACTAGTGAGTGAGACTGATCAGCTCCCTGGCATTGATACATTGAGTGACTATATTTCATTATATAATTGAAATTTAATATGAGCCTTCTTCCTGTGAGGAACTCAGGCTGGGGTCCTTCCACAGCCACTTGTGCAGCTGTGAATGCACTACCATTTATAGTAGTAGTAGTAGTAGTATTGTTAGCTGGTAGAGTAGGAATATTTGGCAGTTCCGGCCAGTAACATCGCGGAACAAAATAAAGTGGCCTTCCTGTGCTGTTTCTGTACACTGGTGCCTGCTGCTGTGTGTTCAAGTACAGTGTCTCCATGCAGTGGACATTGTTTGCTACTTGTGTATCGTGAGGCCTGCATTGTTCTGGCACACTACATTTTGTGCTGCCAATATTGATGGTGACACTGTTTTTGCTGCTTTATTTTTGTCCAGTTTATTTTTTTCCACGATATTACTGGCCGGAGCCATATTTGGTTGACTAACCACTTCTGAACATTTATCTGCAATTTGGTTCTATGTGTGTGCATAGTGTGCATTATTGGAAAACACTGTTATAAGTTTTTGGCTTCATGCCAAAGAAGACATTTTTAAAAATAAAATGTTCTTCCAAGAATGTATTTACTATCGAGGCTTGACTAGTGAGCGAGACTTGTCTGCTCAAAGGCATTGCTGCAGTGATTGACTATATTTCATGATAATATAATTTAAATGTAATAGTAGACATCGTCCTGTAAGGAATCTAGGCTAGGGTCCCTTCATGATCACTTGTGCAATGGCTAGTGGAATGCTGCACATAGCTGTTAGATGTTAGGGTAGAACTACTTGACTGACTCCCACAGCATCTGGGTAGCAAGCTGCCATTTGGTTCTGTGTGTGTATGTGTGCAGTGTGCACTCAAGAAATAATTTTTTAAGTTTGTGCCTGCATGCCAAAGAAGAAATTTAAAAAATAAGTTTGTTTTCTTCCAAAAAATGTATTTGCTAGTCAGGCTTGACTAGTAAGTGAGCCTATCATGTCAGCTTACTGGCATTGCTGCAGTGACTACTGTATTTCATAATAATATAAAAATGTAATATCAGACATCTTCCTGTGATAAACACAACTATGGCAGACTAACGCCATACTAATAAATGTAGTTAGTCCGTCAGCCCCAGAAAAGCTGCAATAGGTGTAGAGCAGCAAGCAGCAGGTGAGGTTGAGCATATTGCAGAATGACAATCAAGCTGCATTCACTGCACAAAATTATGTTTTGCTTTTCTCCTCCTTCAGCTTCCCCCATCCATGCATTGACCCAGCTCACCCCTGTCTTTTACCCTGCCCTCTTCTATTTATGAACTTACTCCCTCAAAGTGGGGCAGCGGGGAGTTAAAAAGGCTCCCCACTGACTGCACAGTTCTGGGGGGCAGGTGGGCAGTCAGCAAGTCAGGGTCTGAGAGGCTGGAAGTACATCATCCGGCACTGCTGGTGGGCTCCATTTTTTCCATTTCCTGACCCATCCCACTGGAAGATGCCAGGCAGGGCTAAGCATGGGTATAGAGCATGACCATTTACCCTGCTAACCAACTGGCATCCCATCAACCCAATGTCATGCTGCTGCCTGCATCTTTACCTGGAAACTTCTATTCCCGGCAAAGGAGAGCCTCTTCTTGGACACTCAATCTGCCCCCCCACCCGCCAGCACCTGATGACCCAAGATTGCTTCCAGTCCCAGGTTGTTGGTATTGTGAACAGTAGCACTACAGCCATGCTAATGGTTTGACTACAAAATTATGTTTTATTCCATCACAGCCTGCAGCCTCCATCACCAGTACAGCATAGGCTGCCTCCAGGGTAAAACATTCAAACTAATAGTAGTGCTGCTAGCAGAACAGTGTCATCAGCTGATACTGATTCAACCAATGTGATAGCATCCTCTTCATCATGTGCCTCTGCCACCAGTACTATCATCACCTTATACTTAAAAATGACCAGTGCTCTTATCCACCACTCATTCACTGTGGCTACTAACATCACAACCTCTGTTGCAACCGTGGCTCTGCTAGCCATTCCTGCCACTGTGACTGAGAATGCTCCTATCACTGTGACTGTGGCCACGCCTGCCACTGTGACCCAGATCACTTCTGTCACTGTGATCTGGACCATTCTGCCATTGCAACATACACCATTCCTGCCTCTGTGACCCAGGCCACTTCTGCCACTGTGATTGAGACAATGCCTGCTACTGTGACCCAGACCACTTTTGTCACTGTGACTGAGACCACTCCTGGCACTGTGACTCAGACCATTCCTGCCACTGTGAGTGAGACCACACCTGTCACTGTAACCATGGCAACCACCAGTACTGCTATGGTGACACCAGCCACTACTACCGCTCTAGCCCCAGTCAGTTGTGAAACAATGTCCAGTACTGTGTCCATCCCATTGTGACATCACTTGTTTTTCAGCCTTTCTCCATTACTGTAGAACTTGACAGTGCAGATGAGAAGAAACACTCATCCAAATCTAAGTACTTTCTACCAGGAGATGACCTGCCTACAGCAATTGCATATGCCTGGTCTGAGCAATCCCTGTAATTTTTAAGTGGACGCCACCCCCCCCCTCAAGTGGATTCCCCAACCCCATTCCTCCACCCTGTCCTGCCTCTCTTCCCTGACACATGTGCTCTACTCTCTGTTACCCATACTGCCTCCTATAGCATGCCCCCCCACCTTGGACCCTACTCTGTGTACTATTCTTTCATATGGGATCTTCCCATTCCTGCCTGTGTCCCCCCATTCCTCTAGACTTGACTGGATCAATAAAAGACCTTACAAAATATTAAAGCTCACTACCCTATGAGCCCTCCTGCTACTGCTCCTTCTCTCTGGGAACATTCACCCTAACCCTGGACCTAACCCCACCCCCATGACTAAGCAGACCACCATAGGTGAACTTCATATTGTGTCCATCAATATCTGCAGTCTGCTAAAAAAATTTGATAGCCTGAAGGGTTAGGTAGTCCAACAGCAACCAGACATCATCTCTGTTGTGCCTCAGTAAAACATCCCCTACTCGGCTCTCTCTCACAGGGCATACAATATACTATGCTGACAGACAAGGTAAACATGGGGGGGGCTGCACTATATACATCCGGGACTCCCTACAAGGGCAAGTTCTCCCACCCCGCACCTTGAGCATGGTGCCCAGGTCCTCTCAATGAAAGTAACCATCGCCACTGTGAGAGCGCCATTATTCATCTCATCTGTATACACTCCCCCCAGGAACCAAAAAGTTGTCCTCCAGTCAGTCCTAGCTCACCTCTCCCAACTACCAGACAAGGCTGAAATCATTGCTCTGGATGATTTCAATATAAACTGGTTTGCAGATACTGCTGCACCACTAAAAGATGCAATAGCTGCCATTAATCTCTCTCAAATAATACCCTCTGCCACCTGTCTCAACCCAAGAACTGGCACCTTGACCCTCCTAGACCTCGTACTTACCAACCGACTGTACAAATTCACTAAAGTTAGTGTACTATCTGACTCTCTGAGTTATCACTCTCCCATACTATGTCACTGGTCCTATATGGCAAAAAAAAAAAACAACTAAAATTGTCCTTCAGTGTCGTCTCAGACCTGACAAGCTGAGGCACCTCAAACAATACCTAGCCAGTTGAGATTGGTCCCCTATAGCTACTGCTCCAGATATTGACTCTTCCTTGGAGTTTTTTATCCGTTCTTTTAACACAGCTTGTGATCTCTTTGCACCTCTTAGTAGACGTATCGTCAAAGGCACTGACACCTACTGGATGTCACAATCCCTGCTTGATCAAATGCAAGACAGGGATATTCTCTGGCACATAGCCCTGGAGACTGGAAAGCCAGCTGATAGGCAACGTTATCAGGTGACCAGGAACATATGCACCTGGAACATCTGCAAGGCCAAGACTGATTATTACCAGACTACCCTCACTGCCTTCTGGGGCTCAGGGTGTAAGTTCTGGGATAATCTTAAAGAACTTAGTGGCAAAACCTCAGCTGCCTCACCCTCTCAAATGTGTGTAAATGGGTATATCACTACTGATCCTGAGCTCATAGTGAACACACTGAATTCTTCATTCTCTGATCTCAGCAGTGTGCTCCTGCCAAACTTTTTTTCCCCAACCCCCACCCCTGCACCCACCCAAGTACCCCTTTCATTTCAGAACTATCTCCCAACAGAGAAGCCACCCACTCCTGCTAAACACACTCAACAAATCCAGGTTTAGCAATGATTCCCTTGACCTTAAATACTGAGATTAACACTCAATGAGGTACTACACCCACTCACTACTCTTCTGAACCACTCTCTCCTTAGGTCAATTCCCAATAAAGTGGAAAACTGCCCTCATCACACCTATCCCTAAGAATGGTGATTATACCATGCCTGGGAACCACCGTCCCATATCAATATTACCACCACTCTCCAAAGTCCTCGAAAGAATCACCACCCAACTCACTGACCACCTTGCCAAGAACAACTTGCTATGTCTTGAACAGCTTGGCTTTTGCAAGAACCACAGTACCACCTCTGCTCTTTTGGAATTTAGCAATGCCTTACATATGTCTCTTGATGCTGGACACATTGCAGGGACAGTATCTGTAGACCTGTCAAAAGCATTTGATACCATTCACCATTCACTGTTACTATCCTTCCTTACCCAACTAGGTCTCCTGCAGCTGCCCTAGGCTAGTTTGTGGACTATCTCTTGGGCAGAACTCAACAAGTAAGAATAACACACACACTATCCTTCCCCCTGCCTGTCACCTCTGGGGCCCACAGAGGTCAATTCTTGGACCCTTGCTATTTAGCTTATTTCTTAACTCCCTTCTGAATGCTTGCTCTGGTAATCTCCTTCTAGATGCAGGTGATGCGGTACTGTTCAACATCCATTCCGGCCCTGTCGCTCTCCAGCAAACCCTCCAAAAATCTTTCGGCGAGGCTAAATCTTGGTTCACTGACCATAGACTTGTACTAAACTATAAAAAAAACAAAATCCATGTTGTTTGCTCATGCCCCAAAAAAATACAGTGGTCACTCGCTGCTCATTCAAAACTCCCTTAATGAAACTGGAGCGGGTCGCCTCCTTTAAATACCAAGGGGTTACACTAGATTCAGGGCTTCCCTACAATGAGCATGTCTGCCACCTGAGCTCAGCTGTCAGCATACGCATTGGTCTGTTACACTGTTACAAGCACTGCCTTCCCCCGACACCTTGCAGCTAGCAATCTCCTCATCGGTCCTGTCACTCATTGACTATGGCAACCTGGTCTATGGTGCAGCCGACAGCACAGTCCTCAATTAGATCAAGAGTGCTTTGAATAAGGCCTGTAGGCTGGCCACTGGCTGTAACTGACTTACCCACACTTGTGCACTCTATTCCCTCAACAAGTGGCTCAACTCCGATGGACAATTAAAATACCAGACCTGTCTTTATGCCTAAAAAATCCTGGCTGGCCTCACCCCCACAGGTCTCACACCACTGCTGCGCCCAGCTCAAGTCACCAAGTGCACACGCTATGCTGAGAAAAAACCCTACCGTGTCCCTCTCTGCAAAACCATGATGGGTCAAAGAACCTTTCGATACTGGGTTCCCCACTGGTCAAACACACTCCCCAAATCCATACTCTCTGAATCCAAGGTTGGACTTTTCAAATCCCTCCTTCGGGAACATATCATGCAGGAAGCTGCCTGTGACTGCTACTGATTCCCCATCATTCACTAATGGCCTCACTAGGACAATGGATTGCCCCCTTGCTGGTCCTGCCTTATTTTGGCCCAGTTCTGGATAGTGACAGACACATAGGGCCTAGGCCCTGCTGTCTCCATCAGTGGCCTATGATTACACTTCTCTGGTCATGATTGCTGTTAATTAATGTAATATACTGATTGCCTAATGCCAATGTCTTCATAATTTACCACTGTAAATCAATGTAATGTATGGATTGCCTTGTATCTTTGTCCTGAAACTTACTGTATGCTGTGATAATTGCTTTGTTACACCTTATGTGCATTGTGATCCTAACTGTTTGCCCTGTTGTCAAACTATGTCCATACCGATGTATATCCCTCATGAGTCTCTGACTCAAAGGTTTTAATTCCGATATTTTCAATAATTAAATAAATAAAATAAATAAATATTGTCTGAGGAGGCTAACCTAAGCAGCTTTGATTATGAGGCAGAGTATGGGGAGGACCTTGAGAGCTGTAAAGCAAGAACGTCAGGTGGCAAATAAACTTGATCTCCCAAGGTCATCCTGGCTGGAGAAAGAAGAATATGGCTGCTTCCCAAAAAAAAAAAAACAAACAAAAAAAAACAGCAAGCTACCCTTTGGCACTTTGTTCCAAAGCCTTCATCCCAGCCTGAACAGCAAGGTAGAACAGGTGCAACAGCACCAGTAGTGCCAGAGAAAAACCAGCAGATATAGGTCCAAACAAGAAAAGCTAATAGTGATCAAAAGACAGGTGGTGGTACTGATGACACTAGCCAAATGAGTCATGTCAGGAGCAGTAAGATCATGGTATGGCTGCATTTCATGATACTAAAAGAAGAGAACAGAAAGGCAGTGTGCACATTGGGCAGTATAACTATCAGCAGGGTGATATCTTTGGAAAATATAACAACCACATCCTTAATAAACCACCTAATGGTAAAGCATCTCCAGATTTTCAAAGCATCAGGGTTTGTGCTTATGGTTCCATCAGATGCATCCTGTGATGAAGATGCAGGCAGCAGTGCTAGTGGCAATGCCTCACACCCTTCTGCCTCTGAAAAACTGTTGCTGCTACTACTCCTTCCCCCTCAACATCAAAGAGTCCATGCACCCCTAGCACTTCATCCAGGCACCATTCCCCTGCTATTTCCATACCATCTGGCAAGCGTGGAACAGGCTGCCATCCATGGTCAATGCCAAGACTGGAAACACTCCAAGTCAGATGTAAGTACCAGTTATCCCATCTAACAACTCAGCACATCACACAACTCATAGGGGAAATGATGGTGTTGGGTCTGCAACCCTTTTCACTTGTAGAAGCCACTGGCTTCTGAAGACTTGTGGAGCATTTGCATCCATGTTACCAGCTCCCATCATGTACCACATTTTCATGGACTGTGATGCCAAATATATATGTAGGTGTGAGAATGGCAATTGCCACACTACTCTTGGAAGCTGTGGAGAAGGGGAGTTTTCCACTGCACCTCAGACAGTTGGAGCAGTACAAACTCAACGCATGTATTGAATATGTCTCCTAGACTTTACACCAGTGTGAGCAAAAGCCTATGTCTCCAGTTGCTGATGATTCCTCCTTCTCTCCCTGTGTCACTGACTCTCCCTTCATCCCTTCGCAATCTAGAACTAACTTCAGGTCTCCACTTCTAAATGTGGGGTTAATGGAGAAATACCACAAATCACCAAACATTCTAGCTTTCATGCAAGACATGTTTTTTTTAATACTTTTTTTTCCCTCTCATACCACTCAAAGCTGTACCCAACATCCCTGCCTAGCCCCACGTCTGCTCGAGGTCTTCCACCATAGAGCCTTGGTTTACCTCCCAGGCAAGGTGGTGGTGGGCCCCCCTATAACCCCCATCCCAAGGAATCAAGCTTCATCTGGGACCTTGATCGGCGGCAGGCCGGCTGGAGGAGGATCCATTATCAGGCCCTCAGCTCCAAGCAGTGTATTTCTTCTGTGTACACCCCCCTGAGCACAACATGCCACATGACACCAAGGCTTGTGCCGGCATCCTTCGTGCTCCCCCATTGGTTTGAGCACCAGAGCTGCTGTACCTCCTGGCCTCCACCAGAGATTAGGCCACCCCCTGGCCAGGAAACCCCCCAGAGGAGCCTAGCAGTCCATCAGATGCTCAGGCTGCCTCCCCCTGCCGACACCCCCAAGGACCCAGGCTCATTCCCAAACCCAGGTCGCAGGTGTAGCATGAGGTGTGCATCTAGCACCTCAACCCTCAGCACCGCCGGGCTGGCCCATGCAAGATATATTGCAATCACAGACAGTTGGTAGTGATCAACATGTTGTTTTTTTGTCATGAATAACAGGGCAAATATGGTGAAATCAGTTGGTGATAGGAATTTTATCAGCATTTGTTGCTTTGTCCACACCTCGAATCTAGTGGTCCCATCTATGCTACATCACAGAACTGAGGCTAGCACTACTATCTCCACAGCATGTCCATCTCTGCTCATTTTCATCGCTGTCTAAGGGTGACTAACCAACCAAGAGAACTGCAGCAACATCTTGGTCTGTGTCAACATTACTTCACAGAGGATCTGAGTACCAGATGGATTTCATCATACTGTACCTGATGATGTCTAGAATGCAAAAACAGAAGTGCACACTTCATGACATGTTAGTGGAGTGTGACACTGAGGGAATCCTAGGCCACTATGAGTGGTCACTGATTGATATCATGGTTAGAGTACATAGGCCTGCGATCTAAGTCCACCCACTGCCACTCTGAATTAGATGATCCCAGCACTGCAAATATCTAGATACTCTGTGTGTATGTTTAACCAGTTCTCCTCTATATCTCGACCTGTATTCTTTGTCAAATGTTATGTTCTGTCAATGCCTGTAAACTTTATGTAAATGATGACTGTTTCTAGCTGTCCTAATATTGTTGTAATCACTGTACTTTCCAATGTGAATTTGTATCCACCCATGTATTTCCCTGTACTGCCACCTTTGTGGCCCGGGCTGTGACTGAAAATGGTCCACTGGATCAGTACACTTACCTGGTTACCAAAAACATAAATAAATAAATAAAATAAAATATCCTGAAAAAATCCTTGGAGAGCTGTGTAGAGGAACATAGGGAGAATGCAGATATGGGGCAGCAGTGTTCATTGAGCACCTGCAAACTAAACTTGATGCACGGTTTACAAAAGTTGCTAGATAGTTGCAGCCACATTTTTGCCACCATGCTGGATCCCCACTTCAAATGTGAGATCCTTCACATGGTTATGGATAGCCACCGCATGACTCACTTTCACCAAGAGCTGTACGATGAGCTGACTGGTAGTATGCAGGGACTGGTACTGGAACTGGCTGGTGAAGAAGGTTATGACAGAGCCATATGGCAGGTCTGGGTTCACTGATGGACATGGAGAAGAAATACCTAGTACTGAGAGCAGTACTGATAAGAATGAGTGGGCACTGCTCAGCACATCCTTCCATGAAGGGCAACACAATAGGACACAGTCATTTTCTGCAGAAAATATATTGAACAGCTATTTTGCAGTCTCTTGAGCCATTTCTGGTTTCCCCATTAAGCTACTGGGCACATAAAATGCATTCATCCCCTCAGTTGGTGCAACTGGCTGTGAGATACATCAGTACATCAGCTGTCCCTCTATTAGTGTGCCAATCAAAAGGATGTTCAGCACAACTGGTGATGTTGTCGAGTCTCATTGTTCAACACCAGACCCTGAAAATGTTCAACAGTTTGTTTTCATCAAGATTAACTTGCCATTACTTGGGTACAAATATGAGTTACCCCCATGAAACAGAAATGGTCTGCTTTTGCTGACTGTTTTTCTCCATAAAGTTAAGTTGTGTATTTCACCTACTGCCTACTTCCTGCAGTGTTGCATGCACCTTCATTACAATATAAATAGATTAACTTTTTCTGAACCAGATATTAACTTCATTTCATGTTGTTTTAATATATGACATTATCATGTCTATTAAAAACAGCAAGGATGCTGAACAAAAACACAGCTATAATAGCCCCAAGGAAAATCAAAATCCAGTGTGTGCTTGCTCCTCAAGTCATGACTACCTAACAATGAGGCTGTGAAATTGGATGCACTGCACTGTGCACTAGCCACTCTGCTTTTCTGCTTTTGTATAAAACCTACAAAAACAACATTCCCCAAGTCTTCTTGTTCTATTTAAAGGAACACTGTCAACCCTTTTGCATCATATTATTGCTAGTTGAAAACCCAGATTGTATGATTGCTTATTTTCTCAAAAATGCATTGATGTTTCTATTGCTTTATCTGCTTCCTTTCTCAGTTGAACTGAAATGCATGTTATTCGTATAATTATTCCCAGCCTTATTTTGTTTCAAATCCTTGATCAACTCTTATTGCTTACTTCCTGGACATTGGTAACACCCACAAACAGTGCAGCCACTCATGATGCAATAGTTTCTTCACCTTGCACTATATTATGAGTGACTAGACTGTAACAGGGTTGTCACAAGTCCAGGAAAGATGCGGTTGGAGTTGATCAAGGAATGTAAACCAACATGTTTTTGTGTGGTAATGCTAGTATGTTGGACAGTCTGGTTTTCACTTTAAAAAAGGAAAAAAGTCAGAATCAAACTACCTGCTATATCAACAATCTATACAGAATGTGATTAATCATAACGTGTTTTTAAACTAGGGGCGCTTTGAGGCCCAAGGGGTTGACAATGTCCCTTAAAGACCCACATAGTCCCAATGTTTCACTGATAGGGCTTGTTTAGGGGACTATTTGTACTGTTTTTATCATTTTGCTATCCTTTTCTTGTGTACAGTTACTTATCTCACAAGCAAAGAAAGCTAATTGCTTTTATTGCACTTTTAAAATCCTTTCATTTTATTTTCTTTTTCCGCACATCCGCTTTGCTGCCACCCAGCTTATGTTAAGTGCCACAGCAATCCCACAGGAGTACACTGTCTGTGTTCCCACTTCCTGAGAGGGGGGCTATCTATGGGATGCTCAGTCTTCCCTCCCCTGACTGGTCCCCATACAACCAAAGTCCATTTGGAAACTCAGTTGGTTGGAGTAGTTGGCGGTACTAACGGTACTCTAGCACTATAAGGTTGTCTCTTTCTTTTCATTTTAAGAAACCAAAACATTTTTTCATCTGTTATTTTCCTCTCCATGCTGTCCACCAAGGATGTACTCTCTAATTATATAGGGATATACCCTCAAATCAGGCAGGGATATAACCAGACCTGTAATCAGACAGAGACTGGGTTTTACCCTGTTCAGGCTCTATGAGCAGTCATACTACCTGGACATTCTATGACATCAGTAACATGATTCTGGACCATTCAGATGAATAGCATGGAATGGTGTTATTTATGGCATGAAATGTCTCAGAAATATGAATGGAAAAATCAGTAGGTGTTGAGGTGACAGGAACTGAAGTTGATCAGAGGGCACTCCAAAGCTAGACTGTTTATTTGTCAAACACTGGTGAAAGCATATCAGAATAAATAGCTGGCATGGAAAGGGAAAAGGAAGAGCAGATAACTATGTAAAACAATTTCCTATCACATTTAAAGGGGCCAGGAAACTGCTAGTTGGCATCAGTTTTTAATGTTTCTATTAACAGACATAAACATTCATATCTCAATGTGAGAGGGCAGTAAGGAGGGCTGGGGGATACTGGGATGCATAGGGAGAGGCATCACCAGTAGAAAACAAGAAGTTGTTATCCCTCTGTACAGACAGCTGGTGAGACACCATCTGGAGTACTGTGTGCAGTTCTGGAGACCCAGTCTACGCAAGGACATAGACAAGATGGAAGCTGTCCAGAGGAGGGCAACTAAAATGGTGCAGGGTCTGCACCAGAAGACATATGAAGAGAGACTAAAGGAGCTTAATATGTATAGCCTCAAGGAAAGGAGGGAGAGGGGGGACATGATAGAAACTTTCAAGTACCTCAAGGGAATCAACAAAGTCCAAGAGGGTAGCATCTTTCAAATAAAAAGAGGTGTGCAAGAACAAGGGGGCACAATTTGAAGATGGGGGCAGCTCAGAGGTAATGTAAGGAAGTATTTTTTCCCAGAGAGGGTTGTGGATGCATGGAACGGCCTTCCAGAGGAGGTTGTGGAGTCAAAAACAGTGGTTGAATTCAAGCATGCGTGGGACAGTCATAAGGCAATTCTACGGGGTGGGGGTAGAAAGAAGTAGGCTGCTGGTTAACTAGGATCTGCAGCTTATCCATTAGGTAGGAAAATGGGCAGACTGGGTGGGCCAAGCAGTCCTTATCTGCCGTCAAATTCTATGTTTCTAAGTTTCTATCTCCATATTCTTTAGATGTTCTCACAGTTCTAATATTGAAAGATATACTTCAGTACCTGGCCCCTGCATGAGTTTTTCTGTACAGTTTTTATATTTATTCCTAGTATTGCTATGCGGAGGGAAGGGATCATAAATTTGGTATGAGGGATGGCCAGTTGATCCCTTCCACTTCCCAGTGCGCCAGCCCCATCCCCACACTCAGAGGTTTTGTTACATCTAAGAAGGTAGAGCACACAGATGTGCTCCATATAAGTCCATGGGGCTATTTTTGCATGTGATTTTACAAAGGGTAGGCAGTTTCTAGTATACCTTAAACTCACTGCTTGACTTGTTACCCCTTTCCTGGTTTGCATGTTACCCTTGTAACAATACTCAGTCTGTATATACTGGCTTTGTTTTATCTGATCCCAGACAAATGTCTATGGAGTTCTCACAAGATTCTGCTCTAGGGCCCCTCCTATTTGCCTTTTTTATTAATAATCTGCAACATTCTGTAAAAATCTGCAATATCCACAAATACACTGATGACACTATCCTTTATGCTTCTGGAAGTTGTCCAGATAACATCTCTGTTGTCCTACAAGTTGACTTCAACTCTATGTCCTGTTGGTTCATCGCAAATCACATTGCCCTCAAGCAACCAAAACAGTGACCATGCTCTTTGGCATCAAAAATTGTCCTGCTGCTGCTTCTGACCTGACTATAAGTACATTACTCTTAAAGGTGCCTCCTTATGTTCTTTGTTGCATTACAAATAACTTGGTTTGTAACATGGCGTTAAAGTGAATGTGCAAATGGGGATGAGCGATTGGTTCAAATTGATTATGTGGGGGAAATCAGAGTGGGGATTAATCCAGCATAACTGCCATGCTGAAAGTGAAGTACCAGGACCATCCAGACAGCCAGATAAGCAGCACCAGGGAGAGGCAAGAATGAAGTGTGAGAGGGACACTGGTCTTGGGTAGGCAATGAGTGACCGGAAACAGAGGTGAGGAACGACACGGCAGGGGAAGCACAAAGAGAGCAGAAGCAGTAGCACCAGATTGAGCAAGACACGGAGTGCAGGACATCGGACCTATCTCACAGGAGCATGAAGAGGTGAGCGACAGAGGATGCAAATTTGCATAGGTGCCGGAACTGGGAAAGTGAAGGGCAGTAGCAACTCCACTCTTTATTTCTGTATGGCAAAAACTAGTACACAAAAAGTGCCCTTTGTACCCTCATAAGTGCCCTTTTGATTCTCAGCCCCCTCAGCTTTTACCATCTTCCGGCACACTTGCAGATTTGTCACAGAAGTCCAGACAGCGGCACAGAAAGGACTCCACCGCAGACCTCCAACGAGTGGTATGAAATGAATACCCATCTAGAACGCAAAATAAGTCAGTCTAGGATGTGAAAGACACCATTCTGTAGATATAGCAATAGACAATGTTTTCACCCCATCAGCATATAAAAGCTTATCTGTAACAGGTTTTTGAAAAGCAGTAAAAACCTTATGAAAACAGCGAGTCGCTGTGTTACGTTGTTCATACGATGTGAAATAGAATCATGCCAGCTCTGTACTCACATGGCCCATGTTACAAGTGCATTAAGCCACTCTGAAGGTGGCATCTAATGCTATTAATGCATGGTTGGGCTGTTGTATGCCTTCGGCCTGTGGCCTCGGGCCACAACTCTCCCAACCATGCATTAATCCAGCATTAGATGCCACCTTCGTCGTGGCTTAATGCTTACTTAATTTTGGGCAACTCTCTTGAATTTCCTTATATATCCAAGCACTGGTTTCAAAATCACACAAACAGTGTTGTGCCCTACAGGCTAGTGATTGCCATTGATTGGGATTGCATAAGTGTCTCGTATAATTCTTAATCCTGCCATTCTGACTTTGGTGATGTGGTCTAGGATGATGCCCCAAAATGTAATCTGTCAAAACTAGATACCCTATACAATGCTATCTGTGGATTCATCCTGCGAGCCTCTGCTTGCACACATCATTGCACACTCTATGACCATTTAGGCTGGCCCACACTGCCAGATAAATACAGCTATGTGCAACCCCTAGCCTCTGACTGGATTCAAGTACTGGTTTAACAACCTCATGAATTATTTCCTCACTCTTCTCTCCTCTGCTCTTCTGCCCTGACACTAATCTCCACTCTCACAGTGGCAACAGGATCATCATCCTATTCCCTGAAATTGATTACTGAGCAACTTGCCTATTACTATCTCCCCTAAGTTTGGAATAACCTTAACTTAAGCAATTGTTCTTTCTCTAGTCCTGTTGTGGTGAAATAACTCAAAAACTCTGTTGTTGCATCCTACTGTGATTGTACCTCAGTCTATTGTTCACTTATACTATTTACCACCTGTCTTCCAGTGGTTAAATTCCCAGATGACTAATGATATTGTTGATACATTAATTACCAGCTGATTGTTGATACTGTTAATATATTTTTAATACTCTTGTTATATTGTATCTTTTTTATCTGTGTGTATTGATTGCTTTGTTATGTTGTCTTGTTCCCCCTTTCCTTTCTCTCAGGTTATATCTGTAAACAAGAGTGCTCTTATATCTCTGTATATCCCTATTCATAAAGGTGGTGACAAAGGCCAAATAGAAAACTACTGTCCTAAATCAATCCTCAGTGTGCTCAAGAAAACACTGGAAAAACTGGTGCATAGACAGATTCTTGATTACCTTGAAACTCATAATCTGCTTACAGAGGTGCAACATGGTTTCAGGAAAAACCATGGCACTGACACAGCCCTAGTCAAGTTCACCTCAGATGTACTTGGGGCTATGGATCAAAGTCTAGCCACTGGTGCCCTATTCCTGGATCTTACAAAAGCCTTTGATTTGGTGAACCATGATCTCCTTGTTTCCTGTCTTCAGAACCTCGGACTTGATCCACTTGCCTCCTCCTGGTTTCATCATTGCCTCTGTGGAAGGAAGCAGCTGATAAAATGGAAGGGCACACCCTCTACAATTAAGCCAGTGCACCAAGAAGTCCCCCAAGGTTCCATCCTTGGACCCCTGCTATTTACTATTTTCATCAATAGCATGCCAAAGCATTGTGATGGGGCCAACATTCAACTGTATGCAGACAATGCCATTATCTATAGGAGTTAGAAGGACTTATGTCAACTAGGCCAGAACCTCAATAAGGACTTCAGAGAGGTGGAAAAGTGGCTAGTGGACATGAAACTAGTTCTTAAGCTCAATACATCCAAGGCCATGCTTTTCGGTACCAAGCGGTTAGGAGCCAATAGATCAAACCTCCTACAAATCTCCTCTGCCAGCGGGACTCCACTTGAGGTATGCGCATCCACAAAATACCTTGGAGTGCACCTGGATCAGGAGCTAACCCTGAGCCCGCACATTGAGGCTACCACCAAAATCCTCCATCAAAGAATTGGCCTCTTATACAGACTTGGCGGATTCCTCTCCAGGAAAGTCCATATGGCTATCACCACTGGCACCATTCTCCCAGTGCTTCTCTATGGTGCCCCCATATTTCAACCTCTTAGGGGCCCGGATCTCAACAAACTCAGAGTCCTCTATCATAAAATTGCCCGTTTTGCAGCCTCTGCCCACCCCCGTGATCACCACTGCAATGTTCTCATCTCTTTGAACTGGCCATCACTTGAGGCCAGGCTTGCATTCCCTACACTCTGTCTGACCTTCAAAACAGCCAAGCTCCCGGCTCCTCCTATGCCTAAATGGACTTCTCCTATACAAATCAGCTAAACGTGACCTGAGGTCTACTGCCCATCCTGTCCTGGAAGTCCCCAGGACTCGAACCTGAGCTGGTGACAGGTCCTTTGCCATTTCTGCCCCGTCACTCTGGAACAGTCTACCTGCAGCTGTGGCTAACTGCTCTACTCTGTACTCATTCAAAACAGCCCTAAAATCTCACGTAATGTTAGTCAATCAGTGCTGTTGCACTTGAATTGCTGGTGCCCCTTACACTCCTTAGTCTTGACCGGTTTTGTCCTGTTTCTAATGCTACCTGTTCTCTGTTTTGTTCTGTAATACTACTTATGTATGTACCGATGCGATTAACTGTACTATTTTTGTCTATTGTATGCTGTTGTGTCTCTTATCTGTAATTAATTCCAGGTCGCCCCTGAAAAAGGGACTTTGTTGTCTCAGTGTGCTTACCCGGTTAACAAATTTCAATAAATAAATATCTTCCTGGTGAAACATTTTAAATAAATAAATGATAAATAAATATTATTCACATTTAAGAGTATCATATCAATTGTTTTCTTTTTTGGACAACATTCTGCACAATACTCTTCATATAACTGGTAATTTTGTATTTTTACTATGTCACGGTGCATGTATATAACCCCCACCTTAATTTCCTCTATGGCTCCCATTTTCCTCCCATCTCCCTCTGGTTGCTGCCAGCATCCAACAAGCTGTAAAGCATGTTAGAAAATGTTTCTTACTTTATTCAGTACATTCATGGTGGAATGTCCTTGCAACATAAATTTTTGTATTGTGGGATACAGAGGGTGAGATTGGGTCCTGAAGTGACCAGATTCTTCAGAGGCAGTATTGACTACACAGTCAAATGTGCAAGATACCCAGCAGGATATGAGTACCATTTCTGAAAAGTGATCTGTTGTGTTTGGTGGTGGTGGTCATGATTCATATTTGGGTTATTAGGCCCTGTGCCTTCATTATACCTTATTTTGAATCTAGTAAATTAACTAAGATATTACTACACATTTTTTATAAACTAAAAAATTGTTTGTGATTTGAATTAACTCATGCACCTATGGTGCATTATGGCTTTTTTATTACCTAGTTTGATAAATTACTGTATAGGTACTGTAGCTTATTTACATATACACATATATAATAATGTTTTTCTGGGAATAACAGTTAAAATCAGTGATTACTCCAATTTAGTAGGATTTAATGTTTACATAGATTTCATGGTGATTGGGCTTTTATGTCATGTTATGGTTTGTTTATGTTTAGGTATGATATAGATTTTTACTTTATTATTATGCTTATGTTTTTTTATTGTTTTAGGTGTCTTATTTATATTGCTGTTTAAATTTGCAAAGCAATTGATTTTTGAGAAAAAAACATTTTTGTTTTCATGTTCATCTGCACTTGTAGTGAGTTTGTTGTTCTTTTATTTATACATACGTTTTTTGTATGTTCTTTGTTTATACATTTTATTATAGGTGTGTGTCACTCTAGGGTGAGATGTTATGTTTTATATATACTGCCACTTTAAGATTCACCCTTAAAAGTAGAGTGCACCACCTGTTTGAACACTCCCTGATGATGCTCTGAAGCAAAACCAGTAGGAGGTTGGCGGGGTCTCACTTGAGCTCTCATTTTAGAAGGTCATAGGTGCTTTTCAGATGCTTTTTATATATGAATGTACTGAATAAAGTAAGAAACATTTTCTAACATGCATTACAGCTTGTTGGGTATTTTGTGAATGGGTCTTATTTATCATAACTGCAGTGGGTGGTGATGGAGATTTTTGCTTGGTTGGTTGTTGCTCTCACTAGCACACTCGGCTGGGTGGGTGGCATTTTCCTATGGTTTTGCTGCTGGCATCCCCCATACTCCTTCATTGCTTCCTCAGGTTCCCCAAAGCAGCCCTGCACTTATTTCAGCCCTGCTTGGGCTCAAAACTTAACTGCAAGTTGCCGACATATTCCTGGTGCCACCAGCAACTGTTCATGCGCAAGAAGCGCAACTGATGTATCGACTGATAGTTTTGCATTCATACGGGGAAGTAAATCGGTGGTCCTGGTGCCCTGGTCAGTTAAAAAGGGTTAAGTGACCTTGGCAATGTGGCAAAGAAGCCACTTAGAAGTTTTTTAAATAAGTTTTAAGAAAGGGACATTTTTTGGACTAATAAATATTCACAAGGCCCTAATTAATATTCATAAGTTGCTGCCTGCCACCTGGGGGGGACAGTATTTCAGCAGCAGTGACAGCAAGAGTACAAGGACTAAATTCATAAATGTTGGCTCATTCCACAAGGCATTACTGGGGCTACATGTTTGTGGGGGTTTAAAGTAAATAAAGTTTATTGTCTGACTGCACCAGAAATTTAAAACTATAAGGCTGCATAAACTGAACAGTATCTTTTCCATCAGCCACCATTTTGCAGCCCAAATAGCCAATCACAAACTAGGATTTCATCCAGGGACTCATGGGACAGTACTTAAACCTTGTTGGAGAGAATCAAGGACAAAGTTTGGGTGCCTAAAGAGTAGCCAATGGGAGAACTTAGAACTGTTTCAAACAGCTTGACCAGCCAACTGGATTCCTTGGATTTTGCCCTATATTTAAGAGCGACTGTTCAATCATCAGAGAGTTCAGTGGTGGGTATGAGAGGAGACTCCAGCTCAAGCTTCCGAAAGGAGCCTGTGTGTTTTTACAGCGTGGGCCTGTTTTACCATCTGCAACCTGTCTTTAATCCACAAGGGGACTGATCTTCAGGGACTGCCTGCCTGCAGATTAAAAGGTTTGCTCAGCATAGGGCTGTAATTGTGGACCAGCCTGAAATCCAGCTGAGAGGTAGAGAAATGAATGCTGTTTCCAGAGATAAATGTGCTGAATGCTTATTGTGGGTCAAGGCCTACTGTCCAGGGACTCCTGATTGCCAGAGAGGAGCCTGCATTTGCCAGTGACTGAACTGCCTACCAGCTGGAGGGGTCATCAGCCCACAAACTGAACTTTGTCAGAAGTGTTTATCCAGCCTTGAGCTTTTTTCTAGTCTGACCCATGTCACCTGTTCTTGAACTAGCTCCAGTGTTACTGGCAAGAGACCAGCTTTGGAGATCCAGTTCCTGTGCAGAAAGTCATCGCAGGTTGCGGTCACCTTCAGGGAAAGGTCAGGAAGTGGAGGTGGGTCCATGTGCAGCAGCTTCCAGCATTGGGTCTTCATTTCACCAGGTCATCGGGAATTGACTGTTACAGTAAGTAAATCCAGGGTAGCTCCCTGCAACATGCATCTTGATTTTCTTGTGGTATCACCTAGCGGTTTTCAGCTTAATTTCCATGGTTTTCTATAGACTGGTCCGCAGATACAAGTAATTTGGTTTGCCTTGCATCATTTAATAATCATTTTCTTCAATGGCACTAATGACAGCTGCAACCCCAGGCAATGATTCTGGCCAGCCAGTATAGGTCCTAGGTACCTAGTAGCTAAGGGACTCTTTATCATAGAATCTGAACTAAATGTGTTTATCAATCTGATTTACAAAATAGTGATCACTTGCCTAAATTTGCTCCCTCTCCTTCTTCATGTCCCATTAATAAACCTGATTTGTTATGTTACTTTAAATCTAGCATGTGAGCATATTATTACTGGGCTTAAAGTGATAGACTTCATATTGAATGTGTTAAAAAGTGCACTCTGTATTACCAGACTATCTTTCACAGGGGGTTGCAGGGCACACTCCAGGACCAGAGACCCTGCTGGCAAGTGGGACAACTGTGAGCATATCATTAATGTTATTTGCAAACTGTTTATTGAATGCTGTTAAGGGTCATTGTCTATATCTTGGTACTTGGTCACTAGGTGGGATTGTGGGTGGTATTAGCTTCCCAGAGGGCTATTACAGTCTAGATAGAAGCAAACATAACAATTACACTTGGTGGAAGCACCAAAATATTGTGTTTACTGAGGGTAGGGAAACCCCAGTACTTATCAGTTTCAAACCCAGGACCCTCAGCCTGTCATTAGAAAGACAGTCCAGGGAAGTAGCCCTTGGAGTAGCACCACCTAGGGATTACATCTTGGAGGCACCACTAGGATTAATGCCCCCTCTAGTGGCCCAAACCAAAAATTGCAAGGAAACTTTTGTGGGTATTACTAGAAATATGGCTGAACAGACATTAATTCATTGGTGTATGGGGAGTAGAATTGACCCTCACATTGCTCTTCTATTGCTGGATATACCCCTGGGTACTGACAAAGGCATTATCGGGGAAGCAACTGCAAATATTGAGTGTCTGGGTGAGGCTGTGATAGCCAGTCGAATGGCTGACCCAACTGCCAAACTGTAATGGCTGTAGTGGAATGCAGCAACTCAGTGGACAGTACTAAGGTGCCTAAAGCAAGGAGGAAAGCAAGATGGTGGCTGAACTGTGCATGCCATTTGCAGCTCTCAAGAATTGAGAGAATCGCTGCCTTTTCCTTTCTGTTTTTACTATTTTCTCAGAAAGGAGCAACATTTTGGCTGAGCTTAATCTTCCAATCTTTCTTTTGACTTCGAGTTCCCAAAATACTAGGTGTTTCAGTGGATAGTTAGGGTAATAGCATGAGGCTGGGCTGGGGAAGTGAGTGTATTATAGGAGCTAGCCTTCTTGTTTTTAGAGGTCCCCCCTTCCCTGAATCCCTACCTTTGGAGTACTGTCGGTATGGAAACCATTCTCTGGAGAGTCCCTGACTGCTGTAGGGTTTCCGGTCCCCATCTTACTCTTGGGCTTTCAGTGAACATCTATCTGACCACTGTGAGCTGGCGATGGCCCTTCGGACTGTACTGACTTCCTGCAGCTGAGCACTGGGGTCAGTGTTGGAGCATTTCAGAGCAAAGGGACAGATACAGAGGATTAGTCTTCTGACCACGCAGCTGTTTTCCCCTTTTGGGTGGCATTCTTGAGCCATCTGCAGTGTGTCTCATGTGGTCTGTGAGGGTACCCTGCTCACCATCATACGTGAGGGCCATCTAGACTGTTCTGGGCTGCTGATGCTGGATGGACTTCACCCTGAAGAGTGCAAGCATTGAGGGCATTACTGTGCTCATTTCCTGGGTGGAACCATTGCCTTCTCAGTCAGAGTTTCACCAAGCGGATCTTTTGGCACCTTGGACTGACCATTCACTGCTGCTTGATCCTGTGGTTTGCTGTGGGCTTTCCTAACCCCCCCCCCACTGGATTATTATTTTGGGGGTGTTGGTCTATCGCTGGACTGCCTACTTACAAACCTTACAGTAACTTTTTCATTTCAGGACCCCCCACATGCCGTACTCAAAACTCTAATTTGTTGGTTATTTTCTTCTCATTAGTTTCTGGACTTGTGGTGGTAGATGTGACAGAATCCCCCCACCCACCCACTTAGTCATTTGTGGATTGAGAAGACTGTTTATTGCACCAACTATTTTACTTGTATCTGCCATATCTTGCCATGTTCAGTTGGGCTTTAACTTATAGGATCCAGGGATACTGTGCTTCTTCAAGTTTTAAGGCATGCTGCTGTTTTCCCTTTTTTTCTTACTTCTTTTTGGAGGCTGGGTGGGTGTGGTGTAGGCTGTTGGGGTTTTTAGCTCAGGTTGTGTGGATGGAGGTTTGACTGGTTCAGACTGTGTTTTGTATTAGTAGTGTGGTTGGATTTGAGTAACTGTGTTAGTTAGCTGCTTAGGAACTTTTTGGTGGGACGCCATGTGTCTGGGGAGACTATAGGGCCTGGACCAGGATTGGATGTTGTATGGGGCATCCCAGCTACTCGATCTGCAACCCTTCACTGACCTCCCTGTGTCTATTACTACAGCATGTCACTGTTGCTAGGTTGGGATAAAGAGGTGCCGCATAGATCATCTGTGGCGGGGTGCCCCGTGCACCAAAGGGGGGGGCAGGATTGAGGTCATCAGGTGCAGAAGGTGACCTGGGTGTCGATGGGACCTTGGGAGAGGTGAGACGTGTCTGCTCCCCATCTCCAGGGATCCCACCAGACCAAGTGGGCAGGTAGCCAGAGGGACTACACTCTCCACCAATCCCACAAGGGCAGTGCTATGCAATGCCAGATCAATTAGGAACAAGACAGCCATTATTGTGGACTTGATTTCTTCAGTTGATCTGGCTTGCATTACTGAGACCTGGGTGGGTGATGATTCCAGCCCAGTTCTAGAGGATGCCATCCCTCCTGGTTATACGGTAGTGCATTGTCCTAGAGTGGAACACAGGGGCGGGGGAGTGGCACTCTGTTTTAGATCTGAGCTTGGCTTCTCCGTGCACTCGGTGAGAAAACCGGGTTCATTTGAATGTGTGGCCATACTTGGAGGTCCAGGCATAGGTTGTAGGATTCTCCTGATCTACTGCCCCCCCCCCGGGGCGGTGGGTGAATTCCTACAGGAGGTAGCTAATTTCATTGTCGGTAAGACATTGGAGTCCCTCCGGTGTTTGATCCTGGGGGACTTCAATGTCTGGGCTGATGACGAATCATCTAGGCTAGGTTGCAACTTCCTCCAGACCATGTCATCTCTGGGCCTGTCGCAGGAAGTTTCCTCCATGATCCACCAAGGCGGCCACATGCTGGACCTGACTTTCTAACTGGGGCTTGAGGTTAATAACCTCAAGACTGATTGGGTCATTTGGTCTTATCACTGCATGGTGGGGTTCTTATTCAGGGCTCCCCTGAAGAGCCCTCCCCCTGCAGAGATGGTCAGCTACAGCCCTTTGAGGGGTTTGACCCCGGAGGAATTTCTGGTGGTGGCTGATATACCTAGTGTGGGTAGTGCATGCACTGGGGGTCCAGATGAGACTGTTGCCCCCTATAATAGGGTGTTGTCAGTTACATTTGACTCCCTCACACCAACCTGTGTTTGATCAAGATCTTCTCACTTGAGGTCCCCTTGATTTGATGGGGACTTCAAGGTGATGAAGATTATGGGTCAGAGGTTAGAGCATTGCTGGTGGAGGTCTGGTCTGGAGGCGTACAGACTGGCCCTGTGCTCACATTATAATGAGTATCGGGGGAAATCACTCCTAAGAAGGCAGAGTTCCTGTCCAGAGAGATTGCTGCCAGGAAGAATTTACCAGGTGTGCTTTTTCGGACTGTGGACAGGCTCTTAAACCCAGCCTGTCTTCAGCCAAAAAATACTTTTTCTGATGTTCTCTGCGAGGAGTTTGCTCAATTCTTTTCAGACAGAGTGTAGACCATCCAGCATGGCATTCCACCAGTGAGCTCTACTGTGGCCTACAGTGATCATCTGGGTTGCCCTCTGAGTACTCCACCTAGTTTGGGGAGTTTAAACCAGTGGAGGTGTCCGAGGTCATCAGGGTAGTCTCCAAGTTAAAGCATACATATTGTGAACTGGACCCAGTGCCAACTCGTTTCTTGATGAGATGTGTTGACAGTTTTGGCCCAGTGTTCACCTTGATTGTCTGGTGTTCTTTGTCAGAGGGGATTGTTCCAGATGTCTTGAAGGAGGAACTGGTTCCTCCCCTCCCAATAAAGCCTTCCTTTGACCATGACATCAAGGCAAATTACCATTCCATCTCCAACCTCTCATTGCTAGGGAAAGTTGTTGTGAAGGTTGTGGCGTAGCAACTTGAGGAACACCTCATGGCCTTCGATCTCTATGAGCCGTTCCAGTCTGGATTCCATGTGAGGCATAGTATGGAAACCGCACTAGTTCAGGTGCATAAGGACCTCCTCAGGGCCAGAGATCGGGGGGAAGGGACAGTTCTTGTCCTCCTAGATCTCTCTTCAAGCCTTTCACATGGTAGACCATAGTGTGTTACTTGACTGTCTGAGGGAATTTTGTGGACTCACCGGCTCTGTCATCTGCTGGTTTGGGTCCTACCTCATGAATAGGAGGCAATGGGTACTGATGGGAAATTTCTCCTCCTCCTCTAGCCTACTGTCATGTGGAGTACCTCAGGGTTCAGTTTTGTCACCAGTGCTGTTTGCCGTGTATATGCTGTCCCAGGTGAGCTCATTAGGAAATATGGTCTGGGTTTTCATTGCTACGCTGATGATACTCAGCTGTATTTTTCCTTTGCCCCTGGAACATCCAGTGTGGTGGAAGTACTAAACAACTGCCTTGCGGAGATCAATGATTGGATGGCCTCCAGCTGGTTGTGACTGAACCCCGATAAGACAGAGGTACTGGTGGTGGAGTCGAACAGAGGACAGAACAGGTTGGCCTCTGGTGCTGAAGCCAGCTTGTTCATTGCATCTGTGACATTGAAGACCTCATCTAGGGTGCGAAACCTTGGCGTGACCTTTGACAGTGGTTTGAAACTTGAATCTCAGGTGTCATCCGTTGTCTGGACCAGCTTCTACCATCTTAGAAATACTGCCAGGGTTAAGTCCCTAGTTCCTTTCATGGACTTCCTCACCTTAGTGCATGCCTTTGTGGCGTACAGACTTGATTACTGTAATGTGCTCTTCCTTGGGTAACGCAGCTGCCAGGCTGCTGAAATTCTGCCACATAACCCCATTGTTGTGCGCACTGCACTGGCTGCCAGTGCAGTGGAGGATACTCTTCAAGGTGGGCTTGCTCACCTATAAAGCCCTCCACGGGATGGGCCCTGGCTATCTGTCAGATCTTCTTACACCTGCTGTCTCAGTCCACTCCCTCTGGTCCTCCTCTAGGGGCCTCCTGGCAATTCCCAGGACTAGGCTTAAAACTACCGGTGACAGAGCATTTAGTGCCACCAGCCCCATCCTGTGGAATCTCCTTCCTCCATCTATTCAGGCGGCCCCTTCTGTTGAGGTTTTCAAAACCCACCTCAAGGCCCTCCTGTTTAGTCAAGCCTTCCTGGATCAGGTATACTAACCCTTTTTGGGAGTCCCACCTTTTGTCTCCTTTTAGAGAGTTCTGTGCTATCAGAGACCATATTTATTGTATGTTGTTTTTATTATCATTACAATTTTATTTGATATAAATTTTTATACTGATAGTGTGTTTTACTATACAGTGCCCAGAGCCTCAGGGATTGGGCACCTGGAAAAATAAAATGTGCCTTGCCTTCTCTTGCCTAAAACTATCGCCATTGATTGGTGCCTGACAGTCTGGAAGGTGGTAACCAAGGATGGTGAGAGTTCCTCAGAGCCAGAACCCCCACCCCTATCCAACAATTTTGAGGAGAAGCTTGCCAGATTGTTACTGGATGAGGGCCAAACCCTCAATGACTTAAATGAGTTATTTCAGCCTCCTGGGGGTACCCCTCCCCCAGCACCCACATCAGTCCCGGCACCTGCTCCTGTTCCAGAACCCGTATCAGTCACTGTGCCCACACCTGCACTTGTGCCTACTCCTGCACCTGTGCCCACAACTGCACCTGTGCCCACAATTAGTCATGACTTTTACCACAAGCTTAGAATATTTTCCAGGCACCCTCCCCACATCCAATGAGAAGAATGACAAGGAGACCTGGATGGACTCAACTACTATGCTAGTGCAGGACTGGCAATGCTCAGAGGCCCAAAAAATAAAATGCTTGGGGGAAAGCCTCCAAGAGCCTGCTTTAAATGTCATTCATTCCCTGAGGTCCACTAATCCCAATGCCAGTGCACAGGAGCATTTGATTGCCCTAGAGAACGTATTTGGGAGTACCGATACAGTCGAAGCACTAATGTGGAAGCTCAAAGCTGTTAAGCAAAAAATAGGAGAGTCTTTGTCAGCTTACTTAGCCTGACTAGAGGAACTATTACAACAAATTTTCAGAAAAGGAAGTGTGGCCCCTAGTGAGCTGGATCAAGTGAGATTAGATCACATACTCAACTCTGCTCAACATTCCTGTTGGGTACTACTTAAGCTGCAGTTGCACCACCAAAAATCTGATCCCCCACCCTACCACATGTTGATGAAGGAGGTATGCGAAGATGAGGAGGATGAAGACTCCCAGGATCCCTGCACAGCCATTGCTACTGTGGCCCCTGCCCCTGTCAGGGGGTCAGGCAATGATGGTTCTGAATGCCACAAAATAATTAAAGAAATCAGGGAACTAAAAATTGGTGCCAACACTAAGGCTGCCTCCATTGATAAAGACCAAGATACCTTTCAGCCTGCATCTGCTATGGGAGTGCATGCTCAGTCACCCCCGGTTGATGGCAGCATAAAGACTGAACTAAGTGAACTGTCTGCCATGGTGAAACAATTAATAGGACATTGTGCAGCCTCCAGCATGGCAAAGAGAGAGAGAGAGAGAAACCAAACAAGACCCTCTGCTGTCAGTTCTCCTGCTCAAGCATCAAGTACATATTCCTCCTCACCTACTGACCATGAATATCAACCAACTCCCAATATGTCATCACAGCCCAGGTGGCCCAGGGAATGTGTGTTCTGCTATCACTATGGGAAGGATGGTCATATGACAAGAGAGTGTTGATTCCTCGAGAATGTGTAGGTGGCTGACAAACTATGGGAAGAGCTCCAAAGAGTGAAGTGACTCCAGAGGGATGCAGGCAATGAACGTAGTGGAGGTTTAGGCAAACCCAACTCCAATTTCTTTGTGGCCAGGTCAACTGTCAAAGTTCCTGCTAATGCTCCTCCTGATTGGTCTGAATTGGTAGGTCCTTCTATGGAGACCACTGTACGTATTGATGGCATCCCAGCCTGAGCTGTACTAGACAGTGGATCTCAGGTCATGATAATATTTAAAGACTGTTATGACCAGCATCTGTCCGATCACCCTCTACAACCCCTAGATGGACTGTATGTGTGGGGTTTAAGTGAAAAATCTTAGCCGTATCTTGTTTACCTCAGCATATGGCTATCTTTTCCTTCTACCGTATCTGGCATTGATGAGCCCGTGGAGACCCTGACTTTGGTCTGCCCCTCAACTGGACTATATGACATAATTCCCATATTGATCGGAACTAATGCGTACATGTTTGACCATCTAGCACAAATGTGTCAAGAGAAGCAAGCCCAGAAGACCAGATGGGCTTTACACATCCACGCAAAGGTACAAAAGGATTATGAGATGCAAATGACCAAAAGAGACATTGAAGTCCCTCAGGGCTTTGCCCTGGCCAACATACACTGTGCCAATAAAGCAGTATTGCCAACCAAGTGCCACAGATAGGAAGACAATGAAGTATCTGCAGATATGTTTGACTTTGAAGAGTCTCTTATCCCTGGTGAGTGGAAAGACAAAATCAGCCACAAGCTGGCCCAGCAGAGAATAGTATTTTCATTAAAGGAATGGGATGTCAGCTGCGTCACAGGCGCTGAGCACCATATCAGGCTCCATGACAAGAGGCCATTTCAAGATCGATCCCACAGATTGGAGCATGCGGACATTGATGATGTTCGACGCCATGTCCAAGGGATGTTAGCAGCTGAAATCTTCAAGGAATCCCATAGTCCTTATGCATCCCCATTGTGGGGGTTCAAAAGAACCGTGAGTATACACGTGGATTACAGGACACTCAACCGAAGGACCATACTGGATCAGTACACGGTTCCTCACATCCAGGAAGCCTTTGATTGTCTTAATGGAAATCAGTGGTTCTCCATCCTAGACCTCAGAAGTGGGTACTACCAAATCCTGATGGTGCCAGAAGATAAAAAAAAATGCTTTTATTTGTCCCTTGGGTTTTAATGAATTTCTGCACATGCCCCAATGCATATCTGGAGTGCCAGCAACCTTCCAAAGATTAATGGAGTGAGCTGTAGGAGACATGAGCCTCCTTGAATGCTTACTTTATTTGGATGATGTCATTGGGTTTGTCAAAATGCTAGAAAAGCATGAGGCTCATCTGTACAAAGTCCTAGACCGATTAGAAAAATTCAGATTAAAACCATTGACAAGTGTCAGTTTTTTCACCAATCTGTGAAGTACGTGGGCCACATTGTATCTTCTGAAGGCATCCAAACAGATCTGAGCAAAGTAGAAGCCTTAACTACCTGGCCAAGGCCTAACAACCTTAAAGAACTTCAAAGATTCCTAGGGTTCTGTAGGTATTATCAGCACTTTGTTAAAGATTATTCAAAAGTAATTCACCCACTGCTAAATCTGACCCAAGGATATCCACCTATACATCAGAGATACAAAAGGAGTGCTGTCAAAGAAGGTGATAAAGTCTTCTTCAAGCCTAATGAACCATTTGGATCCAGGTGGACCCCTGCTTGCAACACAACATTCTATGACACCATTCACCAACTTACACATGCTCCAGTACTTGTCTATGCAGATCCAACTAAACTGTATGTACTCCACACTGATGCCAGTCTAAGTGGACTTGGAGCTGTGCTTTATCAGGAGTATGAAGAAGGATTACACCCAGTGGTGTTTGTCAGTAGTAGTTTGGGTCTATCTGAGAAAAACTATCCTGTACATAAACTTTAATTTCTCTCTTTGAAATGGGCAATAGTAAACCAGTTTCATGAATATTTCTACAGCACTAAAATACTGGTAAAAACAGACAATAACCCCCTCATGTATGTCCAAACCTCAGCTAAGTTATATGCCACTGGGTACAGGTGGTTGTCAGCTCTCTGAACGTATGACTGCTCGGTAGAGTACCATCTCAATCACATTGGCACCAATGATCTGTCCAGGAGTCCTGCTTCAAATTCTGAGTGGGTGAGAATGTCGGAGCAATCCATAAAGGCCCTTTGCCACAAGTTTGACTGGAATGAATATCCATCTGGCAAGACTGTAAATTGTGTAGTTGATTGTTTGTGGCCTCCAGATACTTGTGTTCCTGTAGCATACTGCAACTTTGTGGCTTTGGATCTGAGTGCCCTGCCTTAACTCACTCCAACAGACATTCAAAGGGAGCAGTATTATGATCTTATGATCAAGTTTGTGCTAAATACCATAAACAAGGGACAAGATCTTTCTAAACTATGGTACAATGACCAGAGACCTGCCTTACTGTTCAGAGAGGGGCCACAGAGAGCAGCTCCCCTGGTTAACATTGCCACTAGTCCAGCCATGGAGCTTGTATGCATTGACTTTTTAAGTTTAGAACCCGATGCAAAAAACATTAGCAATGTACTTGTCATAACAGACCACTTCACTCATTATGCACAAGCCTATCCAATAAAAGACCAGAAAGCAGTCACCATAGCCAAGGTGCTCGTTGAAAATCTTTTGTCCATCACGATGCCCCATAGCAGATTCATTCTGTCCAGGGAAGAGACTTTGAAAACCATTTAATCAAACAAATATTATCACTCTGGGGTGTAAGAAAGTCAAGAACAACTCCCTATCACCCGCAATGGGATCCACAGCCCAAAAGATTTAATAGAATGATGATGGACATTCAGGGCACACTTCACCCAAAGGACAAGCCAAGGTGGAGCCAACAAATAAGTACCTTGGTGCACACTTATAACTGCAGTCGCAATGAAGCAACCAGATTTTCACCATATAAACTGATGTTTGGTTGAGATGCACAGCTCCCTGTAGATATTTGTTTTGGAGTATTACCAGGCAGAATCCAAACAGATAATCATTTACAGTATGTACAAAAACTCAAAGCCTAGTTTAATCATGCCTATCAACTTGGGCATACAAAGGCTGCAAACAAAAACTTAGCCAACAAAGAAAGACATGACAAACATGTTAAGGCTCAGCAGTAACAACCCAGAGACCATGTATTAATGAGAAATTTGGATTTTCAGGGAAAACACAAAATAGTTGACTGGTGAAGTCTCACCCTGTACATTGTCAACAACAAGCTGTATGATCCGCCAGTCTACAAAGTGCATCCAGAAAATGACATATGAGCTGTAAAAACAATACTTTGGTGTGAAAGAGTAATTCCACCCCCCCCCCCCATTTTTATTTGTTGTTCTCTCATACTGGGAGGACTGTGGATTCTGGAATTATTCCCTGTTACATGTGCTGTTTGTAATGTCTTGTTTGTTGGGCCGGCCACCCACTTTGTTTATATTCTTTTATTGTTTATTGTTAATTGTTTGTCGTTTTATTTTTTTTACGCTTGTTTCATGTGTCTATCTAGAATCCATATCTCGCCCATGTAAGCAAAGGAGAGAGCTGAAATAATAATAAAAGGACATCTGGACTGTTGTCTTTAATTGCTATAACACCATGCATTCGTTTGTGTATGCATTTGGAGTCTTTGACTCCTGTTTCTCTTATTAAATCATGTAAAAAATGTGTAAATGGAGCTGCTTATGCTCTGTGGGGCTTCATTTTGGTTGGTCTTTAGCTAATACTGCCCTGCTTAAAGAACCATGCGTTATTGTATTCTTTCATATCACTATTCCCCTGTAAAACAACTTTCAGGGCTCTGTTTACCTGAGTCAAGCCTCAGTTTGCTTATTATACCATTCGGGTATATCAGCCCATGTATTGAAACACTAGTTTAAGCATTTTCCTGATTTTATATTTTACCAAAGCCCCTAGATATATGAATCAGGCTTTGTTTTCCCTCTGTACTAGTGTTTTCAAAGTTTACATGACTGTGCGAAGGTGAGCGCCAGAACGGCAATTCCCGCTCGAACATGCGCACAGTCATGAAGTAGTTTGTTTTGGAAACTAAGTGCAGAGAAGGATATTTATAAAAGAAATGCCTTGATGTCATTCTACTTACTTTCAAGAGCTGAAATAGAGCCCTTTCAGGGCTGTTATGAGACTTTTGTTAAATGAAGATATTCCTGGTGCCAAAAAGCTTGTCAGAGCTCTGTGTACCTTCCCCTTCAATGCAGCATCTCCTAAGAGCTGGACAGCCTCTTTCAAAACACTTTTATGCTGCCATTGAAAGGGGAGGTGCCTTCTGAGACTGAACCAATGTTCAAAGGAGCTAAAAAAAGACTGTAATTCCTGCATAAGCTGTCAACAAGTTAATAAAGTGTTTTAAAGGAACTTGGTTATTGTAAATATGATATTTGTAATCTAAATAAAGAATATATATATAAAGTAAAGAATAAAGGTGGAGCTAAGTGATCACATGACAGTTATTTTTGTATTTAAGGAGCACATCTAGGTTAGGTAGTCAGATAGAATGGGGATGTGATGCTGTAAACACCCCTGAAGCTAGCTACTTCTAGCCTTCTTTTGTTAACCTGATTATTATTATTTTTTTGTTTGCCGTATTCAGTCCACTTTGTATAGAGTAAATATTTTATTCTGTTTGCTGCAATTTGCCTCTGTGGTCCATCTGTTCATCTACCTATGACAGATGGTGTCAAAAGTGGGATACCAGTATTGAATTTGCACTCAAATTCTGAATGGTGCCACATGTAAGAAGAGGTAGCAGATGTAACCAGTGCCACTACAAAGTCCATTGCAAAGAAGCTATAGTTGCCATTACTGACCTGATAGGACCCTGTGGTATGGAGGAAAACAGACAGAAGACCCATGATGGAGAATTTACCTATGGAGGATAAGAAACCTGTGGAAGGATCCCGGGCAGCTGAACCGGAGGCTAAAGTACCACCTGAAGAACCTCAGGACTTACTCTGCTGGCTCTGTATTCGACAGATGGAAATGGATGGAGAGAGGAAAAGGGAGAGGAGAGAGAATCAAGCCCGCTGGGAAGAAAACCAGGCCAGATGGGCAGATACTCTCAGAGCCATCCAATGTATAAGTACCAGCAGACCTCTCTTACCAATGAATGTACAGAAAGACATAAAATTGGTAAAGCTTTCTGCATCTGATATAAAGGCATTTTTATTGACCTTTGAGAGGGTGGCAACTGTTTGTGCCTGGCCCAGAGACCAATGGGTGATTTGGTTAGCCCCATACTTGACTGATGAAGCTCAGCTTGCATATAGTCATGTGGACATTACACATGCTAATGATTATGATCATGTGAAACAGGCTATCTTAAAGAGGCATGATATCAGTACCGAGACATACAGACAACAATTTCAATCTTTCAAGTTTCATAGTACTGATACTCCTCAGGATGCCTATACTCAGTTGAAGGATTTGTGTAGCAAATGGTTACAACCCACTACATGGACAGTTACACAGATACTGGAGATTATTATCTTAGAGCAATTCATAAAGATCTTGCCTCAGGATGTTCAACTATGGGTCAAGGAACACCGGCCCAAATCAGCAGAGGTGGCCATCAGGTTGGCGGAGGACTATATATCAGCACGGCCTCATAGACACCGACCATTGGGAAGTTCCATCACACAGCCACCTACGGTAAGACAACCTTCATTTACTCCTCTCCCACAGCATAGTAATACCCCTGGAGCCAAACAGAACATTAGACCTGGAAAGGGGTATAATACAGGTATTGTTTGTCATCATTGCAGTGGGAAGGGGCACATAGCAAGGTTCTGCCCCAAAAGAAAAGTCGATGACACCCATTTAGCTTTAGCCAACTGGGGACTTTATTTAGTGCCTGTTCGAGTTGGAAAGAAGGTGGTAACTGGATTAATAGATTCTGGAAGTAAACAAACTTTGACACATATCTCCCTGCTTGGTACCCATGCAAATACAAAAGGTCCAACTACTGGGGTCACATGCGTCCATGGAGATATATACCAATATCCATTGAAAGAAACTATAATAGAGGTGAAAGGACACACCCAGAAGATGAAGGTGGGTGTGGTTCCTCATCTTCCTGTGCCAATAGTTATTGGGCATGACTTTGCCAATTTTGAGACTGTATTAATGTCCAATATCAGTGCTGTGACTACTAGAGCACAAATCAAACAGGAAGATATTTCAGAACAGACATTTCGTTTTCAAGAAGATCTTTATGAGACTGGTGGTAAAGAGAGGAATACAAAAAGCCAGAAGAGAAAGGAGAAAAAACTATGGACTTGTAAATACAAGACAAATGATGTATCGGACATTAAAACTGATTCTATTCTTAATCATATGTACACTAATAATAGTTCTGACTTTAAAGAAGCACAGAAAGGTGATGAATCATTAACACCATTCTTTTCACAGGTTGGAAAGGTCGATGAGTCAAAATGTCATGTTTTTGAACTTAAAGATGAATTATTGTATAGGGTATGCACCAATGCGAAAACAGGGAAGACAGTAGAGCAATTAATGGTACCTCAAACATGTCGAAGCCAGTTACTTAACATAGCACATAATATTCCTATGGCTGGGCATTTGGGTAGGGAACAAACTCTGAGTCACCTTCTACATCACTTTTTCTGGCCTGGCATTCATGAACAAGTAACAGAGTACTGTAGGAGTTGTAAGGAATGCCAGAAGGTGACTAAGACTAGTCATAGAGATAAAGTATCTCTGTCACCATTGCCATTAGTGTCTACCCCATTTGAACGAGTAGCAATGGATATTGTTGGCCCACTGCCAAAGAGTTCAAAAGGTAATAGGTTTATCTTAGTGGTGGTGGATTACGCTACAAAGTATCCAGAAGCTATACCTTTGAGGACCATTACAGCCCCTAAAATAGCTGAGGAACTGATTAAAATTTTCAGTCGGGTAGGTATACCCAAGGAAATTTTAACAGATAGGGGAACAAATTTCTGTTCTGCCTTGCTTAAATGGTTATATCAAGCTTTGGGTATTGAAGCACTCTTTACTACACCTTACCATCCCCAAACAGATGGATTAGTAGAGCACTTTAACCAAACAATGAAGCAGATGCTAAAGAAATTTGTGGTGGATGAAGGTAGGAATTGGGACATCTATTTACCGTACCTCATGTTTGCATATAGAGAGGTTCCGCAAGCATCCACAGGTTTTCCCCATTTGAATTATTGTATGGGCCAAACCCAATCGGACCACTTGATGTAGTCAAAGAGGAGTGGGAGGACCACAAACAGACTAAAACAGTTTTACCCTTACAATACTGGCAGCGCTTAATGACATATATACAGAAAGCCCATAGTACTAACTTACAACAACAAGTAAAGAAGAAAGAATATTATGATAAAGGGACTGGGTGCAAGGAATTTAGTAAGGGAGATAAGGTATTATTGTTGCTACCATCCTCTGAGCAAAAGCTTTTGATGAAGTGGCAGGGTCCTTACGTAGTTACCCAAAGGACTGGTCCAGTGATTTATGAGATTGAGATGCCAGATAAAAAAAGAATAAAACGCATTTATCATTTGAATCTATTAAAGGCTTGGGTAGAAAGACCAACACCTCTCTCAGGTTACGTAATGCCTGAATTTGACAATGAACTGGAGACAGTTTATGAACGTTTGAAAACCGTGGGACAGATCACTGATTTACGGATTAGCCATAATCTAACTGAGGACCAGAGAAATGAGCTGGATAATATTATAAACAGATTTAAAACTACTTTTACAGGTACACCAAGGAAGATCAAGCATGTTACACATCATATAAGGGTAGCGAACACACAACCTCTGAGACAAAAACCTTACAGGCTTCCTGAAAGGTTGTGAACAGATGTAATTCAGGAAGTAAGGAAAATGCAGGAAATGGGTATCATCGAACCATCACATAGTGAATGGTGTTTTCCCATGGTGGTGGTAGCCAAAAAGGAAGGAGGCATACGTATATGCCTAGACTTTAGGAGACTAAATGCAGTGTCCCAATTTGACAGCTATCTGATGCCCCACATCGATGATGTTCATGACCATCTAGGGAGTGCCAGGTACATTAGTACCTTAGACTTAACAAATTGGTAAATACCTTTGGACCCGGTGGATAAGGAGAAAACTGCATTTAGTACTCCTTTAGGTCTATTTCACTTTACTGTCATGCCATTTGGTCTTCATGGGGCCCCTGCCACCTTCCAAAGGGTAATGGACACCTTGTTAACCCCTCACACCACATACAGTGCTGCTTACCTAGACGATGTTATTGTATTCAGTACTTCCTGGGAAGAGCATATAAAACATCTGACGGATGTATTGACTACAATAACTGAAGCCGGGCTAACCATAAACCCTAAAAAGTGTCCATAGCAATGCAGGAGACAAAATATCTTGGATTCCAGATCTGTAATGCAACAATAAAGCTAGAAATAAATAAGGTAGCGGCAGTAGCAAGCAGCCCTAGACCCCTCACAAAAAAAGATGTGCGTTCTTTCCTAGGACTTGTTGGCTACTACCGAAGATTCATACCCAATTTTTCTACTTTAGCTGGACCATTAACTGATTTAACCAAGAAAAGGAATCCAGAAAAGATCAAATGGACAGATGAGTGTGAGGATGCTTTTCAGACTATCAAAGCTAAGCTTTGCTCTTCTCCAATTTTAAGAACCCCTGATTTTACACAGCCTTTTATTCTTCAAACCAATGCATCCAATTATGGAATAGGGGCTGTGCTAACGCAGATTATAGATGGAGAAGAACATCCTATCATTTATATAAGTCGTAAAATGCATGAAAGAGAAACACACTATTCAGTCATAGAAAAGGAATGTTTGGCCACCAAATGGGCCATAGATGCTCTTCGATTCTACTTATGGGGTGCAGAATTCGAGCTATGGACTGATCACAATCCATTATGCTTGTTACATGTAATGACGGATAAGAACCCTCACATTATGCGATGGTATCTTTCTTTACAACCATATAGATTTGCTATAAAACACCGGAAAGGTACAGCACATGGTAATGCTGACTTCATGTCCCGTTATGGGATGGAGAATATAGAAACTTGTCATCAGACCTCAGGGTAATGTTTGTATTCGATCATGAAGGGATATGACTTTCATGATAATTTTTGTTTAGTATTAATAGGGACCCTGAGGTGGAGCCCTAGGTGAGGGTGTGCTATGGCTCCATCTCTCTTAGTGAGAGATCTGATGACAGGTATTCGTGCAATAATTTTTTTCTTAAAACCAAAGCTGCTAGTTTGGTTTTGAGTGGGGAGGAATGTGAAAGAGTAATTCCCCACCCCCCCAATTTTATTTGTTGTTCTCTCATACTGGGAGGACTGTGGATTCTGGAATTATTCCCTGTTACATGTGCTGTTTGTAATGTCTTGTTTGTTGGGCTGGCCACCCACTTTGTTTATATTCTTTTATTGTTTATTGTTAATTGTTTGTCATTTTATTTTTTTTACTTTTGTCTCATGTGTCTATCTAGAATCCATATCTCGCCCATGTAAGCAAAGGAGAGAGCCGAAATAATAATAAAGGGATGTCTGGATTGTTGTCTTTAATTGCTATAATGCCATGCATTCGTTTGCATATGCATTTGGAGTCTTTGACTCCTGTTTCTCTTATTAAATCGTGTAAAAATATGTAAATGGAGCTGCTTATGCTTCGCGGGGCTTCATTTTGGTTGGTCTTTAGCTAATACTGCCCTGCTTAAAGAACCATGTGTTATTGTATTCTTTCATATCACTATTCCCCTGTAAAACAACTTTCAGGGCTCTGTTTACCTGAGTCAAGCCTCAGTTTGCTTATTATACCATTCTTGTATATCAGCCCACATATTGAAACACTAGTTTAAGCATTTTCCTGATTTTGTATTATACCAAAGCCCCTAGATATATGAATCAGGCTTTGTTTTCCCCCTGTACTAGCGTTTTCAAAGTTTACATGACTGTGCGATGGCGAGCGCCGGAACGGCAATTCCTGCTTGAACATGCGCACAGTCATGAAGTAGTTTGTTTTGGAAACTAAGCGCAGAGAAGGATATTTATAAAAGAAAGCCTTGGTGTCATTCTACTTACTTTCAAGAGTTGAAATAGAGCCCTTTCAGGGCTGTTATGAGACTTTTGTAAAATGAAGATATTCCTGGTGCCAAACAGCTTGTCAGAGCTATGTGCACCTTCCTCTTCAATGTAGCATCTCCTAAGAGCCGGACGGCCTCTTTCAAAACACTTTTATACTGCCATTGAACGGGGAGGTGCCTTCTGAGACTGAACAAATGTTCAAAGGAGCTAAAAAAGACTGTAATTCACTGCATAAACTGTCAACAAGTTAATAAAGTGTTTTAAAGGGACTTGGTTATTGTAAATATGATACTTGTAATCTAAATAAAGAATATATATATAAAGTAAAGAATAGAGGTGGAGCTAAGTGATCACATGACAGTTATTTTTGTATTTAAGGAGCACATCTAGGTTAGGTAGTCAGATAGAATGGGGATGTGATGCTGTAAACACCCCTGAAGCTAGTTACTTCTAGCCTTCTTTTGTTAACCTGATTATTATTTTTTTTGTTTGTTTGTTTTGCCGTATTTAGTCCGCTTTGTATAGAATAAATATTTTATTCTATTTGCTGCAATTTGCCTCTGTGGTCCATCTGTTCATCTACTTACGACATTTGGAATCACCTTTTACCCATTGGACAACTTATTATAGACTCTGCACCTCAAAGTTATGTTCCCACTGGGCCTGTTACCAGATCTGCTGCTCAAAAGAAACAATCAAATCAGACTCCTACTGTTCCACAACCAGAGCCTCTGTCGCATCCTGCTGCAGTCAGTGATGATGTCAATTCGGAGTTCAATTACAGTGAATATGGGATTGCATATTATCCTTCTTTCTAAATAGTTTAGCTGTTCCAAGGCAACCCTTTGTGTAATATGGAAGACAGTGCTGACAATCACAAAGTTTCAGATAATCTTGCACTTTCAACCATTACAATACCTCCTGATGATGAGGTACAAAATATAACCTCAGAAGTAGCTGACTTACATCTTGTGAAACTGTCCAAAATTGAAATAGCCAGTCATGACCAAGAAAGTGAGAACCCCACTGGTGAATCTTCTGTTGAAGCTGAAATATCTGGGCCCAGTGAACCTAACCTCATGTTGACCAGTAGTGCTAATTATGAAAGTGCCAGCAGTGTGCTAAATGACTCAAATTTTGTTGAAGTATCTCTTACAGATGAATCAGAGTCTATAGAACAAGCAAATCCCAGTGCTACTACAAACACAAGTGCTGCAACTAACTCTGAACAAAGAGTGCAGAGATACCTCTTTCCTCAGAAGCTGTCTTATTGGTGGACAATAAGCATGGAGTTGTGAACCCGAATGCAAATGTTGAAAGGGCTGTGCTCATGACCCCTCCACCTTAAAGATCTGAAAGAGATGTCAAACCAGTAGTATGCTTTAAAGATAATTCTCTACGAAAGTCTGTAGACCTTCCTATGAATGTGGTCCATAAAGGGGTGTACATTACAGCTAACTCCTTTCCTAAGATAGGATACACTGCAGCTTCTAAGTTAGTAATAAAACCCTCCACTCCATATACCCGGGGTTATTTTGCTAAAATCCCAAAATCAGCTGACAAGCTCAGGTTACCAGCCATTTGGGTTCATGTACAGAGAGTGTGTGTACAAAGAGTGGTAATGAAAAGTGTAATGCATATAACTCACTAACTGAGATAGTATGAAAATGAAAGATAAAATGTTGGAATGGAAATGCAAAAGTCTGGGTTATGGTATAACCAAGGTTTAATACCAAAGAGTAAAAGCAAAAGGTCAAATGTTATTTATTGGGGTTATCTAACAGCAAGAGGTACAAAGATTGCATAGAAAATGTCTTGATAAACTCCAAAATTAAGCTAAGTAAAGTATGTTAAAAGGTACCGTTTAATGTCATATAGCATGCTATACAGTGTAAATACTTACGTTATTTTGTTAGGCCTAACATTGTAAATAGTGTATATAATAAAGTGTAGTCATACTTCCTAGTTTATTATAGTCTTGGCACGGACACCAAGCATTTTATGCAGGGAAAAGCTATAACCCCCCCCCCAAGGGCTTACCTTAATTGCCCCTATGGCTCCTGTTTTTCTCCTGTCTTTGTCCCGCCGCTGCTGGCATCCACCAAACTCCTTCAGTGCTTCCCCAAAGCAGACATATAATTACTTCAGCCCTGCTTGGGCTCAAAATTAAACTGCAAGTTGCACACTGATTCTGATGGAGGGGCTGAGAGGTTGCTACGCACTCTGCCTGTCTGAGGTGGAGACAACAGTAGCAGGACCGCAATGCTGGTTTTATATTTTTAAAAGGTATGCCATCAGTGCTATGAATTTGCAGTCCTACCAGACCATCTTACTGTGAACTCACCTTGTGTGGTCTTCTGCCCTCTAGTTTGTGTCTGTTTGCAGGGGTTGTATGGAAAGCTGAAGGTGCTGCGAACAAGAGAGTGAGGACCGAACGTCGTTAGGAGCAGTGAAAAGGAGAAAAGCGGGCCGACACTTGAGAAGAAAGTTACTAAAGCCCAACCAAAGTCTAATCACACCTGCAGTTCTTGCCCTCATGGAAGTAATTCAGCTAATTCAACTATTTCAGTGAAATGGAAGGGAAGTGTTTGTAACTGAATCTCATTGTGTTATAATGTGGTAGCATTTTTAAGCCCTGTTTTTAATAGTTTCAGGTATAGTTGGAAAGCATTTTATTGCTTCCAGTGTGTATGTTACCATAGCTATTTTAGCAGTGTGTTTTAGCTTTGCAATTTTTTAGTATTCCTTTTTTAGGAACTTTAAAAAGTCTAAGTTAGGATTTTAAGTTTGCCAGGGAAGGGAGATCATGTGATCTATTTTGGCCAATAAGGGAAGACGCTTGTGATCTTGAAGGCAAGGAAGTACTTAAGACGCAGGTGCAGAATGGAATTTAGAAACTAAGCAAGGAGTGCTGCAGTTGTGATTCCTTGAGTTGCTCTTCTGTCTGTGCTGCAAGTATTTCTCTAGTTTCGCCTCCACTCTCTACTTGCTAGTTGCTGTTGTTTGTCTTACTGAGAAGATTTACTGGGAGAAGATGGAGCGAGTGAGCTAGTGAGGGAAGTAGCATTTATCCATTGTGTGGAGCATTGTTTAGAGCAGTAGAAAAAGCAGCACTGTCAAGTATTGTTGAGGAAACTGGGGGTTGACTTCTTATTTCCTCTACCTGAATTGTGAAAAGCAGTGGCAAGTAAGTGGAACACTACTAAATAGAGATCCTGTTGTCTGAATTTGATTCAATAGTTATTCACTATTTTAATACTCTGCAACTGCTTCACTGAGGAGTAGCTATTTATCTGGGGAGCAAGGGATTAAATTATCCAGAGTAGCTTATTGCCTTGGACATAGTGTGGAAATCTGAACATTTTCTAGGCAATTGAATTGATTAATTATTTTGGAACTTCCAGAGCCAATTCCACATCCACACTAGCTTTTCCATTATACAGGCATTCTTGTAAATGGTTCTGGGTGTATACTAAAAAAGTGAAGACTGATTTTTAAGATCAAAGAACTAAACATAATTTTAGTCTTATATAATAGGATTGAGCAAGAATATTTCTCTTTTTCCATTAATGCCTATTTATTTTACCTTAAGCACAAACTTTATATATCTAAATCTATTGAACTAACCAAGCCGCCCAAATCCACCTAAAGTAATTTGAACTCTAATTTCTGTACTTTAAAGAGATTAAGAAGGTGTGGATTGGATTAAATTGAAGCTGGGACTAACCTTCATATTATGCGAGCACCTTAAGAAAAAGAAATGGACTGGATAAGAATAACACAAGAGAAGAGGCATTTCTGACTATTCTGGGACTATCATAGTTGAGTCTACCTGAATCTACCTGAGTGAACCAGGTTTTTTAATGCTTTATTTTAGATAAATTAAACATGTAGAACCCTTTGTAAATTGATAGAAGACTGCTAGAACTCACTATATATTGCAGAGCATATTGTGAGCCTGTTTTACTTATCTACTATTTGTTTTTGTTTTTTTAATGCACTAGAACATACTCTGCATTTGGGAGTCTTTTTGAGCTAGACAAACCCTCCCATACTATATGAGTTAATCAAATAATTATTAATTGTCTTCAATCTACACTACCAATTCTATGTAACTGCCTTTTAATTACCTCCTCATAATTACTTTGCAACTAAACAATTAACTATATGAGAAGGAACTATTAACCTATTAAACTGTTTAATTGCCTAGTGTAGACCAATTTTCTTGAGCAACATGGTTTACACTAGGCTTCAAAGGCAGAAACAGAAGGCTACTTCATCTCTTCTAGGGCAATCACTTATTGACTATGGGAAGAAATTAAAAAAAAGCCTAAACAGTCAAAAATTAAAGACCATTTGATACCTAAAAAGAAAAAAGTCTGGCTTAGAAATAACTACATTAACTTCTACTCCTAAACAGTCAGTGAATGGAGAGGATGTTAGACAGGATATTACACAGTTATCTCAGAACGCACAACAGAATTTATTACGTAGAAGTCTAGAACAGTCTCCTAGGCTGTTCTATGAGGAGGACAGTGTAAGTATTCTTATTGGAGAAGAGTTCTTTTGCAAGGATGTAGAGAATACAGAATTTAGTAGCAATTTAAGTGTATCTGTAGCAAGTTATAATGAGGTAAATATGACAAAAATATGAAAGGGCAATGACAGGGAACAAAGGGATATTTTGTTGGTCCCTGTAGTCGAGTTAAGAGATGTTACTTCGGAACTACAGAGAACTATACAAGGTATCAGAACAGTCCTTGAAACTACTAAACAACATAAGTATAAAGAAACAAGGACAATGACCAAGAACATAGAGGCAAGAAACAGGGATGTGGGGGAATTAAAACCTCAATATGTACCTGATTACCTAAGTGAGGACCTGGTCAAGTTATTAGGACATCAATATACATCCAATTTGTTCCTTATGGAGCAATTAGTGGCCTTAAAAAATGAAATGGAAAATATGAGATATGACTTTGTTCTGGTGGATGCAAAATTAGTTACTGTAATGTGTAAACTAGATGAAATATCTCCACCTAAACAAACAGATTCAGTAATTCTATTAGAATCACATAACCTAAGTAATAATATACAGCCAGATTTTTCAGAATTGGTGATACCATCTACCCAGAAAACGTGAAAAATATTAATAAGAAAAAAGAAAGCATATTAGGAGGAAAATAAATAAGAATAAAAAGAATAATTAAATAGGGGATCTAGTGAAGGAAAAAAACAGCAAAATTAAGAGGGAGACCGAGAATGTGAAACAAAGTAAAAAAAAGTCCAGCATGAACAAATTTAAATAAAAAAAGTAACAACTATATCCTTGAAGGATCTTGAGAAACCAGAAGAAACAACAACTAATAATTAAGCCAATGAAAAAAGCCAAGGGAACAACATTTTTGGAAAAGTGATTTGGGGAAAAAAACTCCAAAATCTTGAAAATGAGGTACAGTCCCTTAATGATCAATGTTGTAAGCAAGGGATTGAGGTAAAAGAGTTTAATAGAAACATACAGAGAAGAGATATTTCCGGTACCCACATAGAGGAACAAACAAAACATGTGGGTAATAAAAAGTCCATTCTGTGAACCCTGGAACAGTCAGTGATAATTAGCAACCTACAGAAATATTGGCTTGAGGAACAAGGAACAAGTAAGCCATTCCTTCATTTCACCATAAAAGTTGAATGGCCAGCATTTACAAGTGAATTATTAAAGCAATATGTAATACAAGAAATCGTTGTACCAGCAGAACTTGAACTATTAGAAGGTGACATAGTAGAAATTAGGAAAAAGTGAGGATGGCTGCATTAATACTATCAAAGATTGGTTTACTTCTGTTATTATAGCAAATTACATTTGGAGGAATGAGTATTTACTAAATTTCAAGGGGTTAAAGGTAACTTTTCCTAATCAGGTGTAATTTAACATCCATCAAAGGGACCCAGAGATCTCTAAAGCTCCAGTGGTACTTTCTTTATTTGGTATGTCAAGACATAATAGAGAGAATTCTTATAAGTTAAAAGACTCTATATGTAACTTGTTTGCTAATTATATGGGTGTAAGACTGGGTAAACTGGGCATCCAATTTGCAATCAGAAACAGTGATTCATCACAAATTGATATTTGTGTTAGAAGCAAAGAAATAGCTCACCAACTTTTACACAAAAGAGAGACATTGGATGCCCTGGGGTGTGTTTTTGATTTACCTAAATGGAATCCAAAATGGGAATCTAAGTAAGAACATGGAAAACAAATTAAGGACTGAAAATAGTACACAAAGCTCACAAGCTTGACTTGATAATTTGAATATAAAGAAAGAGATTTCTACAATGTCTAGTATAGAAAAGAACAAGGATGGAATTAAAATTATATCATGGAATTTGGCAGGGTTTGCTAAAAAGATAGGAGAAAAATACTATGAAGAATTTTTTAATCAGAGAGATATAATACAGTATGTTGCCAAGAAACCTGACATGAGGCTGAGGACCAAATAAACTGGAATGGTTATGAAATTTCTCATGTCATGGCTATTAGGGATAGTACATTTGGAAGGCCTTCAGGTGGTCTAGCAACTTATATTAAAATAAATACCTGTGAGTTACAACAAACATATATATGGACTCAGACTTCATAGTCTCCTGATTAAGACACCAAGGAAGGTGTTTATGTTGGCTAATGCTTACATACCACCCCACGATTCTCAATTTTGTCATAAAAGGGTTTGGGACCATTCTGAAGAAATAATAACTGAAGTGTTACTAGGGTACCCAAAAATAGGTATTTTGGTGGTGGTTGATATGAATGCTAGAATGGGAAATTTTGATGTTCTGATGGATAATTCCTTTTTTGGATATTTAAATTTGGAAAGGGACTTCATAAGTACACAAGATCTAAAATGTAACCAAGCTGGTCATCAACTTCGGCAATTATTGACTATAGCCAGTTTGTATCCTCTGAATGGCAGGCTAGAAGGTGATCAATAGAGGAAGAGGTACTTTTATTATATCTTATGGGACCACTTTACCTGATTTAGTTCTATGGAACGGGGACCCTACTTGTCCTTACACATACCTTCTAGGTCAGAAAGTGACCACTTACCAGTAATCTTAACAGGGTTATCTGTTGGAGAAAGTGGTGCAAATCAAGAAATAGTACCAGAGAAACATATCATTGAAATTAGGAACAACAAAAGACTCAAATGGGAAGGCTTGGTAGAAAACAAAGTATATCAAATATTGTACTCAAGGAGAACACAGGAGTTTTACGAGGCCCTATATAGTAAGTCTAAACAGCAAATTATGGACTATCTGGTAGAGCTTTTTGAAGAAATACGAAGTTGTTTGTATAGAGACACCATCACTAGGTTAAAGGATAAGAGAGAGTACACATGGTTCGATAGAGAATGTAAGATCCAAAGGCAGAAACTAACAGTTAAAATTAGACAAACAAGATGTGACAGAGAAAGAGAAGAATATGACCAATTGAGACAAGAAAGGATGAAATATAAAAAATTATTGACATCTAAAAAAATACAATTTACTAACTGTAATTGGTTAAATATGCTAGGGATAATTAAAAAAGGAGACTCGAAGGGATTTTGGGCCCTAGTGGCAAAGGGCACCAATAACTATAAAAATATGAGTGACACCTATATACAAGAAACTTCCTCAGTGAATTATTTTTCTAAGTTATTTAACTGTGAAAATGTCCCTAGGAGCAATCAAGCTATTCCAGAAATGCAAAGGCAGGTGTATATTACAAAAGCAGATGTTTATATTGCCATACAAGGGTTAAAATGCAATAAGGTCCCAGAACCAGATCAGATAATAGCAGAAGTCTACATGTTAAATGCTGCATGGCGGTCTGATGTGTTTTGCGTATTATTTAATCAATGTGTAAAAGAACCAGTTTCCCCTGAGACTTGGAAAGGTGTGATTATAGTACCATACATAAAAAAGGAAATGTTATGGATCCACAGATGTATAGACCCAGCAGCTTACTAGATGTTAGTCTAAAGATATTTTCAAAAATATTACTGGAAAAACTAAAGGTTAAAATCTAACGAACTGGTGATATAAGTAAAGCACAGGCAGGTTTTAGGGAAAACTACAGCACCTCAGACAATTCTTTTGTTTTTAGTCATTTAATTGAAAAGTATACTGTGTTAAGAAAACAAAATATGCATTATATGTTGACTTTAGAGTGGCATTTGACACAGTTAACTCATTATATCCTAGTTGGCCATTTTGTATCAGGAGAATCAATGGATGGTTCGGACTTCATACAGAGCTACTGGGTATAATGAGTTCATTGGACTACTTTGTGGACCATGTTGGCAATGAGAGGAATTAATCCTGATTTAATATCAATAATCAAGACTTTATAGAAGAAGAAGAAGAATCAGCATTTATATAGTGCTTTTCATACACAGTGTATCCCAAAGTGCTTTACAAGCAATGCTAGACTGGTAGTGAAGTTCCTGAATGTGTAGTGGCAGCCATATCACACATCATCACCCACACACAGCCTGGAAAATTGCATGAACTGGTTTATGGGAAGGGGAATGTTGGCCAGGACACCGGGAATGTCTCCAACTCTTTGTAAAGAGTGCCCTGAGTTCTTTTACTTCCACCTGGACACCCACCAGAACAACACCAGGATGGGAAGAAGGGACCTCAGTTTAACATCTCAGCTGAAGGACGGCACACCCCAGCAGTACAGCACCCTCCTAATACTGCACTCAGATGCCAGAGATTTTTTAGGTGCAAGCCCAATGCCGGTGTGGGACAAAAACCCACAAGCTTCTGGTCCAGAGGCAGATGTGCTACCAACTGAGCTACTCTGACATCTATACATGGACACATGGGCAAAAATACAATTAGGATGTAGTGGCAAATTAACAAAAGCACTATCTGTTGGTAAAGGGGTGTGGCAGGGGTGCATAATAGCCCCAGCTCTTTTTTCATTATACAGAAATGATTTATACAGATACAGATTCTCCTAAAATAATCACAGAGAAATGTGGAATATTGGCCTTTGTTGACGACATTATTTTGCTGGCACTTACTAAATCAGGCCTAAAGAAAAAATATATTACAGAAGGCTGCAACTACACTGGATTTGGATATAAACCTTAATAAGACACACATTTCTATATTTGGAAAAAGAATAAAAAGGTTTTTTTGTTTTACTTATAATGGAGAGAAATTAACAATGGTTAAAACTTACCAGTATTTGGGTTTAACATACACAGTGAATGGTAAATGGTTAGAACATATAGGGAAAATAATGGACAAATTAAAAACAATGGCAACTGCTTCGGGCAGATTTAACTATGTGTATGGGGGACTAGCAATTAAGCCCATGATAGAAGATATCAAAATGAAATACCATGCTCAACTAACATACGGGTAGGAGATATGGGACAGTAACAACAGACAAAATTGAATTAGTCCGATATATAAGGTCTTGAGAGACTACTAGGAGTGGGACATTCTTTTCCAGCTACCTATATTAGAGCTGAATTGCGGCTTGACAATGCAAACATACTAACAGATGTGAAAATGATACATTTTTGGTTAAGGTTAACCAGATTGGCACAAGAGAGATTTTCAAGCCTGTGCCTACAAGAAAAAGAATACTGGCATGAAGAAAAGTGTTTTGATTCAGTTTAGTATAAAGGCCTTAGAATTATTTTAGAAAAATATAAATTAACACATTTGCTGGTGTCCCATAAACAACAGAACTCCTTGAGTAAGCAATATTCCTCATATGTAGCCAAAAAAATAAGAGACTATTGGGAAGAGATAGATGAGCAGAATATTAGAGATAGTAGATATTCAAAGTGGTATGCAAAAAATATGCAGAATTGTGGGTACCAAAAATATTTGGACATATTGGTGGATCCCAAGATTAGGACAAATTTTACAAGGTACAAATTTAAAATACAGAAAGGAAATTTACTTATGGCTAGATACAATAAAACTAGACGAATCTCATCAAATTATGGCTGTGGATATGGAGAGGAAGAGGATCTCCTGCATGTCCTTTGCACATGCAGCAGATACAAATTGCAATGTATCTATTTCCTACAAACTGTCTTTCGACAAACTAGAGTGGAAGACATAGGATTGGATAGAAAATTATTGATTAAAATTATTTTTATACTCTGGATGAATTTACAGTCAAAAACTTGTGTAACTATCTACTGAATGTTGCTAAAGTCAAACAGAAATGTGTAGAATGACATAATTGAAAAGTCTGTTCTGGATGGAATTGTATGGGGAAAGTGAAAAAAAAGTAGAGTTCATAGGAGAAAGAAGTTGATAGATGATATTTACTAACTACTAGGACTAAAGCACTTTAGGTTAAGAGAAGAGATGTGCAATATTTTTTGAGCATTGGATAACTCTAAGGTTGGAGACAATGGAATTATTTTTATTTTTAATTTATATTGTAAATGCTCCCTTGTTATGAAATGAGACATTTTTAATAAGTGTGTAATGATTTCAATATTGTGATTGTAATAACCTTGTGTTGAGCAATAAAAAGAATATACACACATATAAAACTGCGAGTTGCTGGCATGTTTCTGGTGCCGCCAGCAACTGCACATGCGCAAGAAGCGCAACTGATGTACCGGCTGCCGGTTTTCTGGTCATACGGGGAAGTAAATCGGTGGTCCCGGTGCCCTGGTCAATTAAAAAGGGGCCGATGACCCTGGCAATGTGGTGCACAAGCCACTTAAAAGTTTTTTAAATATGTTTTAAGAAAAGGCATTTTGCGGGCTAATAAATATTCATAAGGCCCAAATTAATATTCATAAGTTGCTGCCTGCCACCTGGGGGACAGGATTTCAGCAGCAGTGGCAACAAGAATACAAGGACTACATTCATAAATGTTGACTCATTCCACAGGGTATCGCTGGGGCTACATGTTTGTGGGGGGTTTAAAGTAAATACAGTTTATTGTTTGGCTGCATCAGAACTTTAAAACTGTAAGGCTGCATAAACTGAACAGTATATTTTCCAGCAGTCACCATTTGCTGCCTAAATAGCCAAAAACCAACAGGGATTTCAGCCAGGGAATAATGGGACAGTACTAGTCTTGTGGGAGAGAATCTGGAACAAAGTTTGGGTGCCTAAAATGTAGCTAATGGGAGAACTAGAACTGTTTCAAACAGCTTTTTTTTTCAATTCTATTTTATCTCCTGGTACTCTCGGGGCATCTCTCTAGTAAACCCTCTCAACCACAGCACCTAACTCCCCACCTGAAACCTCCCTGGATGAATACCCCACTCCAGCTCCCTGACCACAGCTAACCCCCTGGATTTGTACCCCCCAGGGCGGGGCCACCCATCTACTTACCGGGTGTCCTCATCTGGAATTTAAACAGCCAGGGCAGGGGGAAATCATCCAGGAGAGAGTCCGGTGTTGGAGATGTGGGCTGAAGTCACTTGGACTGCTGTCGCCTCCACTGAGAGCCAGGGGTTTTCTAGTTTGGTTCCCTCCCCTTGGCTCAGACATGCAATGCATCCAGTGTGGGCAAGCATGCACCTGTGCATGCCTACAGAATCACTGCAACAGTCAGTCCTCTTGGTTGCTAGATCTTGAGCTGCTGTGCCCTGCAGTCACCGCTAGGAGCCACCAGAGCATGGGATCAGAGTACTTCCTCCCTTCCTCCCAGGACAGGAGAGCAGTCATCTGGATGCTCAATCCTGTCCTTCCCTTGCTGATCTCCAGTGGTCCAAGCTCAATCCCGAACCTGGGTTGCTGGTGTGGCATGAAGTGTGGCATCCAGCACCTCAACCCTCTGTGCCACTGGGCTGGACTGATTCAAACAGCTTAACCAGCCAATTGGAGTCCTTGGATTTTGCCCTATATTTAAGAGGGACTGTTCAAACTTCAGGCAGTTCGGTGGTGGATCTGATAGAAATCTGTGGAGAATCCAGCTCCAGCTTCTGGGAGACGCTTGTGTGTTTTTTCAAGAGGGGCCTGTTTTGCCTCCTGTGACCTGTCTTTAATCCACAAGGGGATTGATCTTCAGCAACTGTCTGCAGATTAAAAGGATTGCACAGCATAGGGCTCTAATTGTGGACTGGCCTGAAATCAAACTGAGAGGTAGAGATGTGAATGCTGTTTCCTGAGGTAAATGTGCTGAATTCTAATTGTGGGTCAAGGCCTACTGTCAAGGGACTCCTGATTGCCAGATAGGAGCCTGCTTTTGCCTGTGACCAAACTGCCTACCAGCTGGAGGGGTCACCAGCCTACAAGCTGAACTTTGCAAAGTGTTTATTCAGCCTTGGGCCTTTGTGCAATCCAGCCCATGCCACCTGTTCTTGAGCCAGCTCCAGTGTTACTGGTGAGACACCACCTTCAGGAATCTATCCCCTGTGCAGAAAGTCATCACAGGTTGTGGCCACCTTTAGGGAAGGTCATGAAGTGGAGGTGAGTCATGATGGTCCAGTTTCCCCATGTGCAGCAGCTTCCAGCATCAGGTCTTCATTTCACCAGGTCATTTGCAATTGACTAGTACAGTGAGAAAATCCAGGGTAGCTCATTGCAACCTGCATCTTGATTTCCTTGTGGTACCACCTAGTGGTTTTCAGCTTAGTTTCCATAGTTTTCAATAGGTTGGGCCAACTGGCCAGGGGCACAAATAATTTGGTTTGCCTTGCATCATTTAATAATTATTTTATTCAAGGGCTTCAATGACAGCTGCTACCCCAGGCAATGATTCTGGCCATCCAGTATAGGTCCTAGGTACCCAGTAGCTAAGGGACTGTTTATCATAGAGTTTATCAATCTGGTTTACAAAATAGTGATCACGTGCCTAAATTTGCCCCCCCTTCTTCATGTTCCCATAATATATCTGGTTTATTGTGTTACTTTAAATCTAGCTTGTGAGCATATTATTACTGGGCTTAAAGTGATAGACTTTGTATTGAATGTGCTAAAAAGTGCATGCTGTATTGCCAAGCTGTCTTTTACAGGGAGTTGCAGGGCACACTCCAGGACCAGAGACCTTGCTGGTAAGTGGGACAACTGTGAGCAGATTTTTAATGTTATTTGCAAACTATTTATTGAATGTTAAGGGTCATTGTTTGGGTATTTGGTCACTAGGTGGGATTTTGGGTGGTTATAGCTTCCCAGAGGGCTATAGCAGTCTAGATAGAAACCCACATAACAATTACTCTGGGTCGAGGTACCAAAATGTTGCATTTACAGAGGGTTGAGAAACCCTGGTACTTATCAGTTTTGAACCCAGGCCCCTCAACCTGCTGTTAGGAAGACAGGCAAGGGTAGTAGCACTTGGAGTAGTGCTGCCTAGGGGTTACCGTACAGAATGCTAAGCATGATCTGTTGACCTATCAGAACCATACTAAGAGATCTGTACACAAACTGTGACATATTTAAAACTCCAGATCACCGATTCCTAAAGAGAACTGTAACAAAACAATTCACAATACAGTTTTTGGCATCATATTTATGGCTGTGGGTGAAACCTATAGCCATATCGCTTTAGCTTGAAAAGGGATTTCCGTGGAACACATTTTTTAGTAGTTTTCAGAGTATCCTTCCATAACACTGCTAATCCCTATGGCAGTTAAAAAATACTCCTCTCTTTCATTTTAGAATGCTCTGAGTGCAAATGTGCACACATTACAAACAAATATGTGCACACCTTCCAAACAAATCTAAATATCTTTAAAACTATTCAAGGTGCACAAAAACAACCAGCATGAAAGTTGTTCAAAGCAAAAATACCTTTCACATGGGGGTAATCACTAATCTGAATTCTTTATATTTTGTAAAATACGGTCTTTCAAACAACCTCATTTTGTTTCTCTCTGAGTGAACACAGTAGGAGTCATGGCAAACAAATGTAAACATCTCGGAAGGTATAGAAGTTACCAATATACAACCAAGATGAAAGCTGTACAGGACAAAATTACCTTTCAAATGAGGGTAGTCACTAATCTGAATTCATTAGAGTTTTTTAAATATAGCCATCCAAAAGGTGAAAATGGTGAAGAAAAATGAAAATTCAGGCGATCAGATGGCCATAGTTTAAAAATATAATTAGTGCAGCTTAATGAATAGGCTTATTGGAAAGGCATTTTTATCCTGAACAACTTTCATACTGATGATTTATGTGTAATGCTTATACCTTTAGAGATATTTCCATTTGTTTAGCATAACTCCTATGAAAAATTAAAACTGAGGTAATCAGATGGCCATAGTTTAAAACATAAAATTAGTGCTGCTTAATAAATAGGCTCATTTGAAAGGCCATTTTGTCCTAAACAATTCTCATACTGGTTTTGCATCTGTAACTTGTAAACTTTTAGAGATATTTACATTTATTTAACATATCTCCTATTGCACTTCTAAACAGCCTCAGTTTTACAAATCACTACGCCATTTAAGTGAAATTTTAATCCAGACCACCTTGTTCATGTCTTGTTATGCCTAATTTAAAGTGGACAGGAATTGATTACTTATGTGCAGCTGTTTGAATTGTCTCTATTTTTATTAATTACATTTATACCTCTAAAGAATCCCCATTTAACTGTGCCTGAATAAAAGCTGAAGCTGTCAGTTGTGTTTTGTATTGTATTCTTTGTATGGACAACATTCTGTGCAGTTCCTTTTATGGTATCAAGAATTTTGAGTTTTGACTATGTCACTTCAAGGTTTCAGAACTGTGGGCACTGTATTGATAAGTTCCTGCTAACATTTCTGAAACCGTGAAGCCACAGAAAACCTTGTTGCTGTATTGGTCCATGTAACACAAGATCCACAGAAACAGATGATTTGATACCTTTTTATTGGACCAACAGAATTGTTACAAAAGAACACAGGTGCTTTTAGCTTTTGAATTACACAGAATCCTTTATTGGAAAACACTGGCAGTTGTTTTAGAAGAATATACTTTCTCAAAACCCAGATCATACAAACAAAACAGATGAAAAGTTGTTAAGGACCACACTGGTTAAAACTGCATTCAAAAAAACAACAAACCCACATAAAGACAGCAAAGGTTCCATCAAAAGAAAGCTATCTCAAGGTCAAATGACACTGACTTGAAAATTCACTTCCTGAGAAAAACTATAAACCAACTGAAACTTCATTTTAAAACCCTCTGTGTGTGTCTGTGCTAGCATTAGTAAATGACAATAACTAAAAACCATAAGGAAAAATAAGCTTAAAGAGCAGCTGACAACTTCAGGAGAACTTTAACAAAACATAATATTTAGATAAAGTCCAGCTTGTATTTCACATTAGTTCTTTATTCCTCCTCCCCATTATTTATTGCTGAGGTTACCTGCATGAAAACAGGATTTTTGCTCCTAAAGCATTCATCTATTTCTGTTGCTGTTTCCCTATGTGAGATCATGATGCTTGTGACATAACAGTTTCTGTCACGGCAACAGATTAGGATGTCAAAACAGAGCATTGTGACTTGAAGTAAGAAGTAAGCTATAGAGGCAGATTAAAGTAACTTTAAGAGATAAAATCATGTATTCATGCACATTTCCTCAGTAATGGAATGGGGAGGAGAAATCTAGAATATATATGGAATACAAGCAGAAATTTTGCCTACTTATTATGTTTTTCAATGTTTTCTTTCAGGTGTCGGTAGCTCTTTCAGCAATAAGTATTAAATAATGTTAAAAATCTTATATAGGGGAGCACTAATGAGCAGCTAACTGAGAGGATGTGTCTCCCGCTTGCTCCGCCGGGGTAACCAGTAGTTAAACATTAAAATACAGAGTTTCTAGCCCTGGAGTGAAAAGAACGGCAGTATTAGGTGGTGGAAAGAACCATGGATGAATATTTAATGCCCGTGCCCTCTAAAAGTCAGCGAACAACCAGGAAGGCTGGTAAAAAGGGAATGGCGAGCTCTGGAGGAGAGAATTCAGGCCTGGTCTCGCTCTCTGCGGCAGAGGTGGCGGACTTGGGGAAGGAACTGATGGGGCAGGTAATTGCAGCCTTGGAACCACGGTTACAAGTTAGAGGATAAATTGGAAGGTAAACTGCAAGAGGTGTTGGAACAGCAGTCGCACCAGAGCTCTCGGTTGGCAGAAGCGGAGGAAAGAATTTCCAGACTGGAAGATGAGGTACTAACGGTCCCAGGGCAAGTTTGTGCACTGCAAAGAGAATTAGAGGAGTTCAAAGAGGCCTACGACTACCAAGAAAACTATCATCGTAAGCTGAATTTATGCCTCAGAGGGCTCCCTGAGGGATTAGAGGGGGATGATGCTTTAGACTTTTGCAGCAGGGTATTACCCAAGTTATTGGGCCTGAGGTTGAAAAATGGCAGGGTCACGCTGGAGCAGGCTCATCGGGTGGTAACATCGCGGCCCCCTGCGGATCAGTCCCCATGCCAGATCATCATGCATTTTCACAATTTCCAGGATCGAGAGGCAATACTGAAAGCGTATAGGTCCCAAGGTCCTCTGAGCTTTGAAGACCACAGGCTGTTCCTCTCACAGGATTATTCGGCCCGGCTGCTTAAAAAGTGGAAAGCCTTTAATGGGGTGATGACTCAGTTAAGGAACCTCAAGGTGGAAAATTTCTTGACTTACCCCGCTATGCTCCGAAACAAACATGAAGGGGTGACCTATTCATTTTGGGAGCTTGAAAAAGAGGAGTTTGTGAAGGGCCTTAAAAGAAAAGTGAGCTGAGCAGTGATGAGGGAAGCATGAGGAGGCAGAAAGCTGATCATAAGGAGTCTCTGTTGCCCCAATGCTATAATGTTGTGATGTGCCCTACTAATTGGATTTTATATTGAATAAGTTTCAGACTGTTCTGGTTAGCGCCGTTGCGCTTTGTTGTTATGAGGACCATGTCCGTAGGAGGAGGTGGATGATGGCCTACTCAGAGCTGAAGATAATTGGATTAATAGGGTATGGACAGTTTGGAGGATAGACTGAGATGTACGGTCTCTTCTGTCTGACTGGTGGACTATGGAAGGATTGCCAAAAGCCCAGGGGTTTGAGGGTTATGGAATTGCAAAGAGTACTGTGGCTCAAAAGGTAGGAGCGGGGGAGGGCCTTGCGTGTGTTTATATGATGGCGCAGCCTAGCCCCCAGCACCTCTTTCCTCTCTGACATTGGTCTTGATACTGTGGGTCTGATGAAAATACACTTGCTACTGTTAAGGGAGAGTTAGGGGGCATGATACTAGGGGGATGGAGAGGAGAAACTGAGCTACGATTTGGTATAGGGAGGAGGAGGAGGATGGGGAGGTCTGAGGTGTTGGCTTGGGGGACGGAGAGGTGTGCCAGTATAGAGCCAAGGATATGTTGGACTAGCCTTGGGGAGGGGGGTGTGATCCCCATGCAGGCCCATGCTGGCTTGGGTCATAGGGAATTGTATGGGGGTGTGGGGAGTGGGGGCTTGTGGAATCGACAGGAAGATACAGAGGGATGGCTGCATCATAGGAGGGGGAATGAGCAAATACCCCAGGATACGGTGGCTGGGCCTCACCTTGGATTGGGCGAGTGAAGGCATTAGAAATTCTGATACACCTCTGCTCGCCGGGTTGAGAAAGGGGGGTGGAGGATAGGGTCAGCGTACAATGAAAGGAACTAGAGGGCCCGAATGGAGTAGAAGAAGAAGAGTATGAAGGGTGGAGGTGGAGTGGAGTGGTAGATCAGAGTGAGCTGGGCAAAGGGAAGGGGATAGTTGGATGGGATATAGATGTAGTTAGAGGGTGATGAAGTGCGGGGGGGGAGTTCTGAGGTAAGGGTACAGCTAGGAGGAGATAATTCGGACCCGGGATGGAACACGATGGGGATTCCGGGAGTGGGAAGGTCTGGAAGGGAGAACTGGGGTCTGTGGGTTAATGGACATGCATCTCAGTTGTGGTGGAGAATCATTGAACGTTTGTTATTTTTGTCTTTAAACCTACATTTGTGCTATGTTAGCAATTAGTGTAACTGAGAGGGGGTGGATAAGGAGAATTAACAAAAAGGATGGGAAGGGGGGGAGGCAGGAGGTGGAGATGGAGGGAAGTTTTGGAGGGGGATAGTTATAAATGTTAAAATAGATAGATTTTATATAGTGTTTGTTAATAGGATAGTTGCCTGGTCATGCTTGGAGAGGGGTGGTCGAGTGTGTGGAAATCAAGAGAAAAGATGGATATCTGCTTGTAGGCTCTGTGATGCCCTAGGTGCTTTCAACATAATGTCAAATGGAAATGTTCATGAAAATGGAAAACGCTGTGGGATGGGATGGGTGACTTGATAAACCTAAATGTCATATCTTGGAATGTAAAAGGCATAGCAAGCCCAGTAAAGAGGACTGCACTCCTGCGGCTTTGAGATGTAAGGGGACGCAGGTGGCCTTGTTGCAGGATACTCACCTGACAGACTTGAAGCATGCCAAGTTGGCACGGAACTGGGTGGGGAAGTGTTTAGCAGCCTCCTACTCGTCCCATAAAAGAGGGGTGGCAATACTCTTGCATAAGAACCTATTTGAGGTGAAAAGGATAGTGAGAGACCCTAAGGAGGGTAGATATACTTTCGCTACTGGGATATGGCAAGGTGAGACACTCACGTTTGGATGTGTCTATGCGCTGGCAGTATACGACCCAGATTTCTACTCCTCTTTGCTCGGCTTGCATGTCAAAGAACAATTTCCTGGTCTCATTATGGGAGGGGATTTCAATTGGGTGATGGACGTGGGGTTGGATCATTTGACAGGGAAGGGGCAGGCAACAGAGGCTATGGGCCAGTGGCAAGTCGGTATTGCAGACCTGGACATGGTGGATAGCTGGAGGGCGGCCAACCCCACTGGACGGGAGTATGCATTCTACTCCAACCCTCATAAGATGTGGTCCCAATTAGATTACATATTTCTGCCCAGGAGCTGGGTGGGGAGGATCAGGGAGATTAGTCATAGCCCCATCTTTATTTCGGATCATGCCATGGTGGTGCTGAGAATCACAGGGAGAGGAGGTGAGGGAGGCCCCCCAACCTGGAGGTTCCCTTCATACTTGGCTAAGGACTGGGCATTCAAAGAATACCTGGTAGAACAATGAAAGTCTTACGAAGAGTTGAATAATACAGGTAATGTTTCTAGGGGCACTTTCTGGGAGGTGGGTAAGGCATACATGAGAGGGGCTATGATAGCGTATGTGGGGAGGATTAAGAAGCAGAGAAGGAGCAAAAGGGAAGAATTAGAAAGGCAAGTGAAAGAGCTAGAAAAACGGGTAGGAGGAGGAGAAGAAAAGGGGGAAGCTCAGAAGTTGCTGACAATGGTGAGAGAAACCCTGAACTCTCTCCTGAGGGAGGAAGCAGGGAAGGCGTGGTTTTTCTGCCAGAGGAGGGTTTTTGAGTGGGGAAATAAGCCCGGGCCCATGTTGGTGAGACTGATGAAAGGGGGAGGTGCCCAACCAGGATCCTACGAATTAAGGTGGGGGGGCAAGTTGTTACAAGTTCAAAGGCTATAGCAGGGCATTTTGCGAGTTTTTATGAAAAGTTATATAGGGCAGAGCAATGAGGACAGGAGAAGAGTATCCAGGAGTTCTTGAATGAAGTGCCCATACCGAGGATTACAGACAAGCAGAGGGAGGTGTAAAGTCAGCCTATATCATGAATGGAAATCTTAAGTGCCATACAGAAACTGCAGGAGGGAAAGGCCTGTGGGCCGGACGGATTCCGTCAGTACTATAGGATTCTGGGGAGGGGCAAATGGCAGATGTGCTGAATGAAGTATTTGAGAGAGGAGAGGAGGACAGATTCCGACACTACCTGACTCATGCTATGAGGCTAATATTTGTCTGATTCATAAGAGTGGGCAGGAGGAGTCGGAATGTTCGGCCTACCGACCGATATCTCTTCTCAATGTGGATATGAAGATTTTGGCTAAAGTTCTGGCCATGAGGCTGGAGAATATTTTGCCGGAGGTGATCCACCCAGACCAGACTGGGTTCATTAAGGGACAACAGTCTTATCACAATGTATGTAGACTGTTAAATATTGTATGGCGGGCAGGCCAGGCTGGAGCCGGGATGAGGGTATTGTCTATGGATGCGGAAAAAGCGTTCGATAGGGTAGAATGGGATTACCTCTTTGAGATGATGGGCCGGTTTGGTCTGGGGGACTCGTTTATTGGGTGGGTCAGGGCCATGTACCAAAAGTCTAGTGCACAGGTGATGGTAAAAGGGTGCCTATCTGTGAAATTTGAACTGAAGAGGGGGACAAGGCAGGGGTGTCCACTCTCGCCCCTACAATTTGCCCTGGCAATTGAACCTTTAGCGTCAAAGATACGTCAGCATGAGGGGGTGGTGGAAGTAAGCGATGGGGAAGGGAGGGAGTATAAAGTGGCACTTTATGCTGACGATATGCTCTTTTAGGGGATATGAGTGGCTCTATGAGGCACCTGATGGATATTATCAGAAAATTTGCAGGTTTCTCTGGGTATAAGATTAATGTCAAGAAGTCTGAAGTTATGGGATTCCCAGATATTAGCTCGGAGGTACGTCAGAGAGGTTTTAGGGTGATTAAATCAGATTTTAAGTACTTAGGGGTACATATTGGCTGGAGGTGGGAAGAATTATATACGTTGAACTATCACCCCTTAATTAAAATGATATTGGTGGACCTGAAGAGATGGCTGCACTTACCAATATCTTGGATTGGGAGGATAAATCTCGTCAAAATGAACATTATTCCTCGAATATTATACCCGATGCAAATGCTGCAGGTAAGATTAACACAGGGGGACATGAAAAGGTTAGAGAAGGGGTTTGTGGACTTCATATGGCAGGGGAAAAAACCCAGAATAAGTCTAACAAGGCTTAAGGCAGATAGATCTAGGGGAAGGCTCAATTTCCCAGACCTGGGCATGTATTACAGATCGGTGCAACTCAGGAGTGTGGCGGATTGGATTCATAGACCCGAAGTAGCTAGCTGGGTAGGGTTGGAACAAGAAGGGTCCCCCAGGAGGCTCTTAGCATACCTTCATAGTAAGGGGTTACAGGCATATAGAAGCCTAGGGAATGGTAATCCACTAGTGCGGGAGACATAGGAGGCCTGGGATCATTTATGGCGATGAAAGGGACTGGTCCAGAGGGAGACTGTCTTGCTCCCAATTTTGAGGAACCCTTTCTTTATCCCAGGAATGGAAGATAAAGGGCTTCTGGAATGGGAAAAGGAGGAGTGATGTGTGTGAGAAATTTGCTGGAGAAGGGGGAGCTAAGTGAGTTTAACAAGGTGAGAAAAGAGATAAAATTAGGGGCATCACATTTATTCCAGTATCTCCAGGTGAAAGCATATGTAAGAGGGTTGGGTAAGGGGGGAAGTGTTGGGCTATACCCAAACAGAATAGAGCAGATGGTAAGTCAGACTAGGAAAGACTCGAAAGGGTTTATCGGGAAGGTGGCTAAACAAGACAAGTTGAATCTGCCAGATCTGACGGGCCCTACAAAAGCCCTTTGGGAAAAATGACCTAGACCTGCAAATTTCGGAGAGAAACTGGGAGTTGGTACTGGGAATGCCAGAGGGAATCATGATATGTAACAAATTTAAGGAGGCCTTCTATAAATTCCTGCACAGAATTTATTGGCCGCCGGTAGCGGTGCACCGTGCACACCCTGCGGTATCACCGAACTGTAAGAGATGTGGTAGGGGTTTGGGCACTTTCTTCTATTGCTTCTGGACATGCCCGGTCTTGGTTAAGTTTTGGGGAAATGTAGTACAGGAGGTAAACAAAAGGATAGGGAGTCATTTGGCCCTTGAACCCTTGACTTGTCTGTTTGGGGTGGAAATAATAGTGGGGGAAGAGGGGTGGCAACTATTACCTAGATGGGCAAGAGTATTGTTCGTGTTGGCAAGGCACTGCATTCAGAATACCTGGGTCACTGGAAATGGACCCACACTGGCTAACTGGAGGAGGTTGGTTATGTGACCATTAACCTTGGAGAGGCTCACATGGGTAGCTAGAGATGGAGAGGAGAGGTTTCTGAGGGACTGGGCCCCTTTTCTGGTGACTTTGAGCATCTCTGAAAACATAATGCTCCGCACAGGGTGGGATGTCTAGGCCTCAGAATGTTGAATGAATTCAGGGGAGTCACCCCTCCTGTGTGGGAGCACTTAAAATTAATAACTGGTTGTTGGTGTTCTTCTTTTTTTTCACGACCCTGGCCTCCCCGTGCATTAAGAACAGCTGCAGATCTGGGAGACTATCCTCTGCACTCAATATTATGAAACGCAAGAATGTGGGGGTTCTGTTTGACAGTATATAGGGTCCTGAGATATGTCTGCACACTCGGCCACATCACTGTAAATAGGATAAGTGTGATGTATTAATGAAATTACTAGGTTTTTTTTTTCTCTCTTCGTTTGTCTGTCTGTATTTACTTTTTGCTTATTGTTAGATGTAGTATGTATTGTGTTGTCTTTTTTTCTGTGATGGAAAACCTTAATAAACAGAATATTCAAAAAAAAAATCTTATATATATATATTAAGTAAAAAAATGGGTTAGAAGGCAACCTGCCCTAGTGTAAATTAAACATTCACCAGCTGTTTCACACAGTGGTGTCCATCAAATGTTACACAGTGTATTGTTCAAATACATTTTTCTTAAACTGTGTGCAGTAAGTCCATATTACTCATGAATAGTCAAACTTATACTGTCTTAAACAAGATATATCTGCAATTCTGTAACAAGTGACTAGTGTATGTTGTATATTCAAAACCCAAACCTAACATGGACCCACTTGTAATTGAGATACTGTTATCCTAATATGTCCATGTATCAACATGTGTCAATATGTCCCTAATCTGCTGTTGTATTAAATAACGGTTCTATAAATCTAAAACCAAAACAAAACATAACTTACAGCTTCAGCTTTTATTCAGACACAGTTAAATGGGGATCCTTTAGAGGTATGAATATAATTTACAAAAATAGAGACATTTCAAACACCCACACATAAGTAGTCAATTCCTGTCCCCTTTAACTCATTAAGACCCGTTGTGTGTTTAGAACATTGGAGACAGAACCCCAAACTGCTTTTCATTGAGAATCTTCCTAAGGCACTGTACAGAATTCCTAGCAAATGTGCACAAATTCCAAAGACATCTAAATATCTTTAAAACTATTCCAGGTGCACAAAAACAACCAGTCTGAAAGTTGTTCATGAGAAAAAAGACTTTTCTAATGAGGCAGTCATTAATTTGAATTCCTTATATTTTGTAAAATACAGTCATCTTATTACCTGTATTTCCATTTTTGCTTTTGCAAAATTCATATGTCTGATGGCAATTAAAAAAAAACTATAAATAATTTAAATTAGCGACTATCCACATTTGAAAAGCCTTTTTGTGCTGAATACAAAATGTAACATGAAATGTAAAATAATGCACTTGGGGCACAGAAATCCAGGGGCAGAGTAAAAAATGGGTGGAGTGGTATTGATAACATTAAGAAAGCACACATTCAAAAAAAAAAAACCTTTACATACAGTTGATTACTGTTGAACAATGTTATCCATCCATGCCTGCCATAGTACATCTGATGCAAACCCTTAATCACGCTCCTCACTTGAAGCGAAAAGGGATGATGGTGGAGGTCATGACTGACTCCTTGTTTTTGTGCTAAAGGGGTCAGTTCTTTACAGCAAAAACAAGGAAAGGGGTCATTTCTAAAATGTGCAGACAAGCATGGGGACCACATTTTCTTCAGAGCATGCCACCACCGGCAGCTACCACTATAAGACTGCTAATATCCCGACCTAATACAATCAAGGGAAAACCAGAAGTAGTCTACCAGCACTGAGATCAATATGGTTAAGGCACATTTACCAGAAATTACTGCTTAGGAAAAAATGAGAAAATGACTGTGATGATGAGCAAGCCCCAGACCAGATCTCTAGTTTGTTAATAGTCTCCTCCTGAGTCTGATTTTTATGGCTGTGGGGGCCAAGATTCACAGATACTATGCCATCATCAGATTTGTATAAGAGCACTGTGGAAGCACATAACTGGACAGCTGTCTGATGTTCTGCCACAGTGCTCCAGCATAGTTTCCAGTGTTTCTGTTTATGCAGCCCTTCCCCTCTGAGGGCCACATAAAAATACCGACTTCCTGGTGCACTACTTTTCCTTTCCACAACTGTGGAAGAGACGGCCACCGTGTGCAACATGGTGGCACTGACTTAAAGCGTGCATGAACGAGTATCATGCATACGCATGTAACCCCCACACCACCTTTGGCTATCTGGCATCCCCCTTAAAAGAACTACTGCCAACTGCAAGGCATACAATTTTCTTTTGACAGAACTATATTAATGGTACCACACCTAATGTTGGAGTCTATACCAGGCTTATTATCTAGAGGATGGGGGGAAGGGTACTAAAATGAACCTTTTTATTTACAATCAGATCCAGGGGAGAGGATGAAAGGCATATGCTAGTCCTAATTGCTGAGGAGCCCCAATAATGTTCACACTAGAAGCAAAAAGCAGCATGTCCAAAGCGGTAACTGGGATTTTGCAGTATGGCTTTATTTACAGATGTTACTTAAAGCAAGGGTGGTCCCCCAAAGGTTTGTCATTGAAATACAGGCACACTCTCTTTTGCAGGACACTTTGCTAGGCAGTACTATTTTCCACAAAACAGCTCTATCTCTCTCTTCCCCAATGTATATCTCTGGGATGTGCCACGCACTTTAAACATTTTCCACACATTTCCATTTCCAAAGTATATATCTGTGGGTTGTGCAACACACTTTGAAATCCTCCTGGTGCATGGTCTTTGCCCAGGGAACAGTGGTGCCCATCCATGAACCACTTAGCCCTGTCTGAAACTCCAGATGGCGTTCCTCCCACCCTTTGCCCCAAACCTGCCTCTATTAGTCCTTCAGGGTTATGCCAAATGAGTCTCCAATCCCCAATGAATTGCTAAAGACTCCCAACTTTAAATTCAGCGAGGTTGTGGTGAAAGGGGCCCTGACCAATGTGATCTAGCCTCATCTAGGGCACACACACACCTCAGACAACTCCCTCAGAGAACAGTCTCAAATTCTGTACTCACAGATTAGTTGTACCTTCCTCCCAGTCATGGAAAGAACAAAAGGCACCTTTCTTTCTCTGGTAGCTGTCAGATTCTACTCATTGTTCTTCCTTAAGGCAGCCGTGAACTTCAGGAACTCCAGGGGATTGCCCCTTGGATCCACAAGAACTGCATTCCCTCTCACTCCCCCTGGAGTGAAACTACAGAGTCCTGCAGGCAAACTGAAGATTTTACCAAATGAGGGTGAGAAAAACCAGGGCTCCCTTTGACAGCTCCAATGGCAGATCTCCTGCAACTCTGACTGCCACATTTGAACTTACTGATGAACAGTCTAAGCTCCCCGAGAACAGCTGACTCTAAAATGGTTATGCTGCTGTGAGAGTTCTAAATGACATAATCATCCTTCTCCCAGACTAGCTGAGTAAACAATGACGTTATTATGTAGAAAGCCCCTAATGAGCTCCCCACCAGCTGCCTTTTCATACCTGCCTAAGACTAGTACTAATGGGATTCTAGTAACCTGAGGGGACTGGGTTGTTACACATAGATATGTCAGCACTGCCATGTTGTGCAAGGCTGACTCCAGGGCAAACTGCACATGTGCGAGTATCACTCATGCGCGGTACTGTAATTGCTGCAGTATTACAGTTGACTCTGGTGCCTCTCCTAAAAGCTCTCCACAGCCATATTGGCTCTGATCAGAGTTTGTTTATTCAGGTACAGTTATACTTAGATCATTTTGGGCTAGGAATATCATTTCTTAAATATAGGAACATTACAAAGTCTGCCAAAGTATTGCAGCAGATGTTTTCTTGTCTGTGTCACATTCCCTGCAACCTGTAATGAGGCAGGTAGGATTCCATTGCTGGAGGTGGGAGAATAAACCCTGGCACCACCTCAGGAGGAAGAACTACTGAGCCCGCTCATAGTATGATGGCCATTTGGAGGTGGCTGAGGGAGAGGAGTTAAAAAGAGCTGAAGCCAGCAGCTCCCCTTTTCTTTTGGCCCTCTTTTGGAAGACCTGTCATGGTATCCCTTAGTTTTGGGGTTCACAGGCACCACCCATTTGTTCAGAGACATCCCTACAGCTTCCAAAAGGTTTGAAAGTTGCACATTTAAACATCCATAGCCTCCTCCCCCAAAATTGACCACCTACACCCTATCATGCTTAAAGGGAAGGGCCCCACCTCAGTGTGAGGCAAGACCCAATTAAGACGTGCAGAAAAAGTATTGTTTTTTACCTTTCGCGATTTTAAGTATTTTCATAATTTATCTGTTTGATCCTGCCTCCCTGTCTACCTGGCATTTTAGAATTCAGCACCACAAGTGGCACACCTACAACCACCCGCAGCTGTCCCAAGAATGAAATGTCATTCAGGGATCATCTGCGGGTCTGTCCTTTACATCTTTGTATCTGTAACTTCTAATAGCTCCAGGTTGGAGCGTACATGTCTCGGTGCCATACTGAGACCAGAAATAGACTGTCAGTCCACTACCAGTCTGTTTCTGGTCTTGGTATAGCACTGAAACATGTACGCTCCAAACCAGAGCTATTAGAAGTTACAGAATACATAGATCTAAAGGACAGTTCCATGGTTGATCCCCGCATGACACATCATTCTCGGGACAGCCACGAGTGGTTGTAGACGTGCTACTGGCAGCACTGAATTCTAAAATGCCAGGTGGACAGGGAAGCAGGATCAACCAGATAAATTATGAAAATACCTAAAATCACCAAAGGTAAAAAAATAATACTTTTTCTGCAAGTCTTAATTGGGTCCTCCCTCACACTGAGGTGGGGCCTGTTTTTGCCTGGATGTTTCCCTTTAATATACAGCCGGATGGTCTAGTTATATCTGAATCTTGGCTCTCCTGCAAGGTGCATAATTCTGCTGTTACTATACATGGCTACACTATAGCCAGGCAAGATTGCACAAATAGAAACAGTGGTGTTGCCGTTTACATTTCCACCAGAATCCAATTTGTGACTGTTTTTGCTATTCCTTCCCCCTCATTGTACATGCTGCTGCTTTTTAAACTCTCACTTCCTTTTTCTGTCCCCATCTTTATACTTTGGTTTACTGTTGTCTTGATAGTCCCCCTGCCTTACTTACTGAGCTTCTTTCCACTCTATGTTTTAACTCTTCCAGGGGTGTGCTATATATTCTTGGTAACTTTAATATAAATTGACTCTCCCCTTTCACAAATAAAATTGTTCAAAATGTAAAGTCACTACAATTGACCCAATTGATTTCTGATCCCACTCATCTAAATTTTAAATCTTTAAATCACTCTCTGATAAACTGGTTTCTCTCATCTCATCCATTCCATGTTGTGGATGCAGGTATACCTTCTGATGCCCTCAGTGATCATCATATGGTATGCAGTGTGAACAAGATATAGCATCCTAAGCCCCCAATCCATCTCTGGTTATTTAGGTCATTGGACTTATCCTCCCTCCTAACTGACCTTATGGCTAATGGTTCGATTCCTGTCTCAACAGCTGATAAATATTAATTCTGCCCTACATTTCTTTCATTCCAAATTTATGACTGTTTGGGATTATCATGCTCCCCTGGGAAAATCCAGAGTACTGGGCTCTCATCTTCCTTGGATTACGTATGAGGTGGTGATTTGCCTCCATTCTAGAGACCTTGCCTGCTGTTCTTTTAAGATCATTAGCTCCCCAACTGCTTTGGCACACTACCATTTCCTTCGTAACAGCTGCACCAAAGCTGTAAGACTTGCTAAATCTGAGTTTTTTACTTCCACCCTTCACAACAACTTTAATCATCCCTCCAAATGCTGGAAGGTTATCCACTCTATTTTATCCACTCTGACCCAGTCTCCCTTCCCTATTCTTAAGGTTGGGTTACTCCTTCATCTCTGATCCTTCTACTGCTGCCTTTTCCTTTAACTCCTACTTCACTACCTTTGCCCTTTCTCTCATATCTTCCTCTCCCTCTCCCTCTCCCCTTTCTGCTTCCTCCTGTTTTAATCTCTTTTCTTCATTCTCTTCTATCAACTCCTCTGCTACCCTTAAGTCCTTACTTGCCCTTAAGCCACACAAAGGTGGTAGCCCTGGTTGCCTTGATTCAAAACTTCTTCTTCTCTCAGGCCCTGCTATCACTCTGCTTATTACCCTTCTCCTCAAACTTTCCTTTTCTTCTGTTTCTCGGATGTCAGGAAATGGGCAACTGTCATCACTATCCCTAAAGGTGGTGACCTCTCTTCTCCTGCTAGCAACCATTCTGTCTCTTTCCTTCCTGCTCTAGCCAAGTTACAGGAACACCTTGTTCTATCTCAATTCTCTTCCTTCCTTCACTGCTTCTCTTTCTTCACCCCTTCAGTCTGGTTTTAGGAAATCTCACTCCACTTCCACTTCTCTTGTTCAGCTCACTGACTCATACTCTCAGGTATGGATCAGGGTCTGACTACTTCTGCCATTTTTGTTGATCTCACTAAAGCTTTTGATATAAAGGCACACCCCTTTCTACTGGATAGGCTTAAAGTAGTGGGCCTTTCTGATTCTGTAGTCATCTGGTTCTATTCTTGCCTTGAGGGTAGGTCTCAAGCTATTTGGATAGGTAGCTCTATTTCATCTCCACTCCCTATCTGCTCAGGTGTCCCTAAAGGGTCTGTCTTGGGTCCTATTCTCTTTTCCATATTCTTAAATTATCTCTCATCTATCTGTTCTTCTGCATTCATCCATATGTATGCTGATGATACAGTACTTTTTGCATCTGGCTCCTCTTCTTGGGATCTTACCTTAAAATTGCAGCTGGCTCTTGATAACATTCAGCACTGGTTCCAATCTAACCAGTTAACCCTCAATGCCCAAAAAACTGTTTCTATGACTTTTAGCACCAAGAAGAGGTTTTCCAGACTTGCTCCTTTCCCTTTAAGGACCCCTTAGTATTTCACATCCTAGATGGTGCTATGATTGAGGATGTATCCTCTTTTAAGTACCTCAGAGTCTGGCCTGACTGTCATCTTGATTTCTTGGTTCATATTCATGCCATTCACCAAAAGCTTCACCCCAAGCTTGGTGCACTGTACAGGAACAAAACAAGTATCCCACTTCCTGTTTGCTGTAAGATTGTTTTAAAGATGATTCTTCCTATCTTTGCTTATGGTGACATGGTCCATAGGGGTGCACCCAAATCCTCCCTTGCCAGACTGGACCATCTCTTTCACTTTTTGCATCATTTGTCTTTAGACTGTGCCCTCATACCCACCATTGTTCACTCTACTCTGCTGTTTCTTCCCCTCGCTTGATGTCTGGCCCCTTTACATAGAAACATAGATACATAAGCTTTGACGGCTGAGAAGGACCACTTGCCCTGCCCAGTCTGCCCATTTCCCTACCTATTGGATAAGCTGGAGATCCTAGTTAACCAACAGCCTACTTCCTCCTACCCCCCACCCCCCCCCCCCACTATAATTGCCTTATGTCTGTCCCATGTCTTGACTTTCCTATTGTGTTTCCTTTATTTCTAAATTCTGGTTTGGTGCTCTTCCCTCCTACCTTCCATTTCTCTTATCCTCTCCCCCTTATTCCAGTTACCCTCTCCACATAGGTACTTCTCATTCCCTCTTTATTCCTTCTAGAAAAACCTTTGCTGGTCAATCTGCTTTCTCTTATCAGTTCCCTAAGCTCTAATTCTTTCTTTCTTCCCCTGTTAATTTGCTCTGCTTCTTCTGCTTTCTCCTTAAAGTCTTTTCTTCATGACTTTTTTCTCTTTCCTGAAACTATTCATGACTCTCTTACTCTAAATCTCACATTGTACCCACCCCCTTAATAGTTTGAAATATAGAAACATATAAACATAGAAACTGATGGCAGATAAGGACCACCAGGCCCAGAAGTCTGCCCGTATGTACCCTACCTTTAATTGGTTGCCACTGACCCTACTAGGTCATTGGCTGCTGCTTCTCCTTCTCCCATTTAGGGTTAACTTATGCCTATTCCATGCATATGAACATATGAAAATGCCAGCAGAAGTAGGCCTTATGGTCTATCGACTCTGCTCGATTGTGCAGCTAGCCCCTCAGCTTGCAGCTGACCCACCCTTCCCACCCTTCTTCATCACAACCCCCCCACCTTGTCCCAACCCCTCTTAAAGACACCCACCATTCTACAGGATACCACCTCCTTGGGCATAGCATTCCACCTGTCCATCACCCGTTCAGTGAAAAAATGTCTCCTGATTTCCCTCTTGAATCTTCCCCCCTCCAATCTCAGCTGATGCCCTCTCCTATCCCTCCCTCTTCTAAGCTGGAAAATCCCTTCTATATTAGCCTTATTTATCCCCTTAAAGTATTTAAAAGTTTCAGTCATATCACCCCATCCCTCCTCTCCTCCAGGGAGTACATGTTCAGCTTGCCCAATCTATCCCTGTAGGACTTTTCCTCTAAACCCTGGATCATCTTGGTCACCCTACATTGCACCCCCTCCAACATGTTTAAATCCACCCCCCCACTGTGCTTGCTCCCACCTCCTCCTGGGGCAGGCCATTCCAAGCATCTACCGCCCTTTCCATGAAAAAGTATTTTCTCACGTTGCCCTTTAGTCTGTCCCTTCCAGTCTCATGTCATGCTCTCTTGTTGTTTTAGAACAGCTTCTTTTCTAAAAGATGCTGCCTTCCTCTACCTTACTAATCCCCTTGAGATACTTGAAGGTCTCTATCATGTCTCTTCTCTCCCTCCTCTCCTCCAGGGTACACATACTAAGTTCCTCCAACCTCTCCTCATATAACCTATGATGCAGGTGCTGCACCATTTTTGTTTCCCTTCTTTGAACTGCCTCCACCTTGTCTATATCCTTCCTGAGATGCAGCCTCCAGAACTCGACACAGTATTCCAAATGAGTTCTCACCAATGACATCTATAGTGGCATTATGACCTATTTTCTTCTGCTGGTAATACCCCTCTCTATGCACCCCAGCATCCAAATGATGCTCTCCACCACCTTGGCGCATTGTTTGGTCACCTTTAGGTCATTAGATATGATGACCCCCAGATCTCTTTACTGTTTGTGGCCACTAATATCTCCCCACTCATCATCTAATCCTCCCCTGGGCTCTTGTGCCCCAACTGCATGAATTTGCCCTTCTTCACATTGAATCCTAGCTGCCACACTCTGGACCATTCTTCCATTTTAGCTAAGTCCCTCCTCATTTTCTCCACCCCTCCTGGACTGTCTATCCTATTGCAGAACTTTGTGTCATCTGCAAAGAGGCACATCTTCCACTCCAGCCCCTCTGCAATGTCGCTGATGTAGATATTAAGCAGCACTTGTCCAAGAACTGAACCCTGTGGCATCCAGCTGGTCACCCTCCCTACTTTGGATTTAGCCCCATTTACCACCACCACCCTCTGCATTCTATTCTTCAATGGTTTTACTAGCATGCTTCAACAGAGTGCACATCAGCATCCCCCACAGCAACAGTCACAATGCCAAGTGTGAGCATTGTGCCATCGGGGATGCTGATGTGTTTCTATCGGGGAGCTGTGCCCTTGAACACCCCATGTAGGGGTCTCTGCCCCCACACTTCCCAGTCTCTAGATATCTACCTCTGAGTCAGAGTTGGACCGGGGGGAGCACAACACTGGGAGCCACACTGCCAGCCTCTGCTGTCTACCAGCACAGTGACTCGCCGCATCCAGGTGAATTCTGTCACTGTGCAGAACTTTGCTGATGTGGTGTCGACCTTGTGTTGGTACACCTTCTTCAACCAATTTGCAACCCAGTTTACCATCTTGTGTCTAAATCTCAGGCTACCCATCTTGTTCACAAGCCTCCTATGTGGAACGGTGTCACATGCCTTGCTGAAGTCAAGGTAGCTCATATTCACCGCTCCTTTGATCCAGTTCCCTAGTGACCCAGTCAAAGAAATCAGTCAGATTAGTTTGACATGACTTTCCAGTTGTGACTCCATGCTGCCTCATATCTTGTGCTCCACTTGATTCAAGGTGTTCTACTAGCCTTTCCTTTAGCAGAGATTCATAATTTTACCTACCATTGAGGTCACGCTGACAGGTCTATAGTTTCCAGCCTCCTCCCTGCTCCCACTTTTGTGGAGAAGGACTACATCAACCCTTATCCAGTCCTCTGGAACGCCCCCATTTCCAGTGACTTGTTGAATAGGGCTACCAGTGGTGCTGCCAGAACCTCCGACAACTCCTTTAATATTCTAGGGTGTATTCCATCTGGTCCCATTGCCTTATCCAGCTTTAGTTTTGTAAGTTCTTCTAGGGCTCTGTCCTCTTTGAATGGACTTGTTAGCTGTGGTCCACCCCCTACCTCTTCCTCCATGAAAATTGGACAGAAAATTTGTTTAAGATTGATGCTTTATCCTGGTCCCCTTCTACTCCCACTCCGTCCTCCCCTTTCAGCCTTACAATCCCCCTCCCTGGGTCCTTCTCTTCGCTTCTCGCTAATGTATCAATAGACTGTCTTGTCCCCTTTTTTAACTTCTTTTGCTATATTTTCCTCTGTCCTTACTTTGGTGTCCCTGATTGCCCTCCCTGCCTCCCTCTGCTTTTCTACATAGAAACATAGAAACATAGAAGTTGACAGCAGATAAGGACCGCAAGGCCCATCCAGTCTGCCCATTTCTTTTTCTACCTTATAAATGTGCCATCGGCCTTTGCTCTGTCAGTGACCTATCTATTCATAGTCATTTGTATTGCTCCCTTATGCCTATCCCATGCCTGTTTGAAGCCCTGCACTGTATTCATAGCCACCACTTCTTGTGGTAAGCCATTCCATGCATCTACCACCCTTTCTGTGAAAAAGAATTTCCACATTCCCCTTAATCGGCCTCCTCTAATCTCATGCTGTGTCCTCTTGTCCTGCTATTTTCTTATATTTAAACATGTTAGACTCTTTCACCTTGTTTATGCCCTTAAGGTGTTTAAATGTCTCGATCATATCACCTCTCCCTCCTTTGCTCAAGGGTATACATATTGAGCTCCGTTAATCTGTCCTCATATGTCTTCTGATGCAGTCCCTGCACCATTTGGTTGCCCTTCTCTGGACTGCCTCAATTTGTTAATGTCCTTGTGAAGGTGTGGCTCAATACTGCACGCAGTACTCAGATGGGGCCTAACTAATGTCTTGTACAGGGATTATTACCTCCTCTACGACTTGTGATACCCCTACTAATACACCCTAACACCCCTAGCCTTACCTACTGCTTTAGAGGTCTGCTTGATGATTTTAGGTCATCAGTGTTGATGATGCCCAAGTCTCTTTCTTCCTTTGTGACTGCTAGCAACTCCTCCCAGCCTATAAGTGGCTTCAGGGTTTCTCTTCCTATGTGCATGATTTTGCACTTCTTTGCATTAATTCCCAGTTGCCACTCTTCTGACCATTCTGCTAGTTTATCCAGATCTCTTCTCATTCTGCCCACCCCATCTGGATCATCTACTCTGTTGCAGATCTTGGTGTCATCTGCAAACAGACAAGCCTTACCCTCTAGTCCATCTGCGAGGTCACTAATGAAGATGTTGAATAGGACTGGCCCCAGGACTGATCCCTGAGGTACCCCACTTGTGACTTGCATCTCTTCTGACTGTATACCATTTACCACCATTCTCTGTTTTCTGCCAGTCAACCAGTTTGCCACCCAGTTGACCAACTTCTGACCCACCCCGAGCCTACCTAGCTTATTTATCAATCTTCTATGTGGAACAGTGTCAAAGCTTTGCTGAAGTCAAGGTAGGCGACATCAACTGCTCCCCCTTGGTCCACCACTCTGGTTACCCAGTCAAAGAAATCTATGAGATTAGTTTGACAGGACCTTCTTTGTAAACCCATGCTGTCTTGGATCCTGTGCCCTATGGATTCCAGGTGTTGCACTATCCTTTCCTTAAGGAGTGCCTCCATAATCTTGCCCACTACTGAGGTAAGACTGACCGGTCTGTAGTTCCCGCCTCCTCCCTGCTACCACTCTTGTGGAGTGGGATCACATGAGCCCTTCTCCAGTCTTCTGGGACCCTCCTGTGCTCAGAGACTCACTAAACAATTCTGCTAATGGCTCTGCTAGTTCCTCCTTTAGCTCCTTAAGTACCCTGGGATGTATGCCATCAGGTCCCATTGCCTTATCCACCCTGAGCTTAGCAAGCTCTTGTAGGACCCTTTCTTTTGTGAAGGGAGTAGTGCTCACCTCCCTCCCCTGTGTCCATGATGCTGAGCTGTGGGCCTGCCCTACCTTCTCTTCAGTAAATACTGAGCAAAAGTATCTATTTAGGATAGATGCCTTTACAGGGTCCTCCTCCTCACATGCTCCCTTTCTCCATTAAGCTTAGCAATACCCCTCTGGACTTTCTCCTTCACTAATGTATCTATAGAAAGTCTTGTCACCTTCTTTACTGTTCGTGCTAGTGTTTCCTCAGTTTGGGACTTTGCCTGCCTTACTGCCTTACCTGCTTCCCTTAGGGCAGTTTCGTATGCCTCCTATCTTCATCCCGCTGTGTTCCCTTATATTTTCTGAAGGCCAGCCTTTGGCTCTGACCTTTCTGCTACTGTATTTGAGAACCAAAGTGGTTTCCTTCTTTACACTTCCTTTTCTGTCTAACACAATGGGATGTTGCTTCAAGTATTGTATCCTTAATGCTTGCCCACTTTGCCTGTACCTCCTCACCTGTGTTTTTTGCCAGGGCTAGCTTAACTCTGTTGGCCATCTTATCAAAGTCAGCTCCTCTGAAGTCCCATATTTTTGCTTTGGAATGGGATGATTTAGATGTAGTAGCCAAATTGAACCATACCATGTGATGGTCACTGGCCCCCAGGTGACCTTCTACCTGGAGATCTGTGATCCTTCTTTGTTAGTCAGTACTAGATCTAGGATAGCCCTGTCTCTGTGGGTTGCTGTACCAGTTGTTTGAGGCCCTCCCTGCAGGGAATCCACTATGAGTCTAGTTCTGGCAGATGTTCCTGCTGGTATTGACCAATCTGTATCTGGCATGTTGAAGTCTCCCATTATCAGAACCTCCCTTTAGCTGCCATGTTTTGTATATCTTCTAACAGTAATGTGTCTATGTCCTCCTCTGGTCTGGGGCTCAGACAACCCCAGTTCTTATGGCTGTCCCATTTCCTGTTTCCAGGGTGACCCACAGTTCTTCTGGCTCCTTATGTGTATTCTGAATTTCTGTAGCTTTGATATTTTCATTAACATACAGGGCCACCCTCCCCTTTTGCACCTCGGTCTCTTCTGAACAATACATAGCCAGGTACTGAAGTCTCCCAAGTGTGGTTACTGGTAAACCACGTCTCACTAATTGCTACTATGTCCAGTTTAGCCTCTGACATTATTGCCTGCAGGTCTGGAATCTTATTTCCCAGGCTGTGAGCATTTGTGTACATGATTTTCCATTGGCCAGATTTTGGTGTGTTAGTTGTTGGGTGAAGTCTGGCATTACCCCTGTGCATCGTATGGGGAGACAAACCTTTTTTCTTACCTGGTGATGCAAATGAACGGCAAACACGCTGAATTCCTGTTTGACCACTAGCTGAGGGGGCAGGGGTGTTCTTCCCATTCGACGTATGGGGTACTGCACCCCTCTCCCCATTTGCTAGTTTAAATATTCTAGATACACTGCCCTGTCCTCCTCCTTTTGAGTCTCCTTCTATTTCCTAAAGCTAACTTTTTTACCCTTACTTTTCCTGCTTTGTTCCATTACTCTGTTCTTTACTTGAAATGTATTACCCTCACCACCAGTTCTCCGTTTGTACATATCTGTTATACTGTTGATTATGCTTCTGTTTTATTGTATTGTATATGATTTTCCACATCTCTTTTCCCCCAGGACGTATCTGGAAAAGAACTGTTATCAGTTCACTATGTCTTTCCTGGTGAAACTTTGAAATAAATAAATAATAATGTTTGGAAGGTCCTCAAGGGATGGGGTAAAAGCCATACTGGGAGGTCTGACACCGGCACCCAATCACATCAGCAATACTATCATGTGGTGGGCAGTTTTGCCAGTGGCTTGCTGTAGTACTTACAGTATGAAGCCACATTATTTAAAACTACATTTGCTTGGAGCATTCTGGGTCTCAGAATTGGTGCATACTGCCCAAAACAGGGCCAGGATAAGCTTGACAGACGCAGATGATACGGTGACCCTGGAGGGGATTTTCACATAGCTGCAATGAAGTAAACCAAGCAGAAGGGTATTGGCTGCTGGTGCCCAGTAAAGGCTTCAGTTGGGTCAGCATGGGACATCCAATCTTTTGTGGCCACCTATGTGGCTCTCCACCTGGTGGAGGGTGAGGCTTTCTTGCAGCACACGAATGGCAAACCCATGACAGCTTATCAATTTTGGCATATACTGGGGTTGGCACTTCATCATGCCCTCCTGCATACCCAAAGTACAAGACCCATCCCATCAGGATTGGGGCAGCAATGACCATCAGGATCCATGAGCTGTCAGATAGTAAGATCCAGACCAGGGGATGGTGGAAGTCCAAAGTGTTTTTACACTGTATCCATCCCCATTTGTTTTAACAATATTGTCATGCTTTGTTCCAGGTTCCCTCAAGGGCTCCATCTGCATATCGATCTGTGGCCATTCCTTCCTCTACTGGGTGGCAGAGACAGCAGCCCATCAGCTTGTGGGAAGAACCTATCAACACCATGACAGAAAGTGCAGATTCACTGGATGGGCAAGAGAGGCATGCGATGGGAGAAACTTCTCCCTAGACTCGAAGTGGAAGCCCAGCCAGGGCATTCACTGGACATCTTCATACATCATCTAGGTGGGAATAACCTGGGGCTCTGGAAAACTATTAATCTGCACATAACAACAAAGGAAGACCTACGGTCCATAAGGGAATGGTGGCCTAAGACCATGATCATTTTGTCTCACCTGAATAAGCAGATGAACTGGCAAAATGTGGCTGATTCTAAAGCTATGGACAAGGTATGCATTTGCACCAATAGGGAAATGCAAACATTCAAGGAGTCTGTTGGGGGAACTATTGATCAGCACAAGGACATTAACACCTCCCGCAGGGACTTTATGCCAAGGATGGTGTACATTTGTGAGATGAAGGATGGGATCCATTGTCGGGCTCCTTTTATGAGGTCTTGGTATCGAACAACTGGTATTAGCCTCTGGGGTTTTGACTATTTTTGTCCTGTGGTGACTTAGGTGTATTGCACACTGATGGTACAGGGGAAAAGGGGTGATGAGTTGAATTCTTCCAAAAAACTCATCTCCTTCTGTCAGAATTAGGTCTGGAGGACTGCAAGATCCTGACTCTGGTTGGGGAGGTTGCAGTCCTACCTCATCAGGCTGCCTGAGAGTGTGAAAATGCCAGATAGGGACAGTTACTTTCCATGTGGCCACATGATATTCTGCTCTTGGGGTTGAGTACCAAACCAGGAAATACATCATTTATTTGGCCCACAGAAGGGGTTGACCCTTCACTAGAAGGGGTGCTGGGGCAAAGTTGTCTGCTGAGATCTACCAGATGTGCATGCCCCTCTAGTAATGTAATATCATTAAATAAACACATGGCTGCAACCATTCCTCTAAGACCCTGTGTGTGTGTGTGTGTGTGTGTGTGTGTGTGTGTGTGTATGTGTGTTTATTCAGAGGAAGGGGTACAGGGACTACTAAAACAATACATAGTCTACCTAAAGTATTGCAGCAGACATCTCCTTGTCTGTATTCCCTCCTCCACAACTTGTAGTTAGGCAAGTAGGGTTCCACCCTGGGGATGGAGGAACAAGCCCTGGCACCAACTCAGGAGGAGGAACCACTGGGGTCACCCGCTGGGTGTTTGCCATCTTGAGGGGGTGGAGAGAAAGAGAGGAGTTAAAAAGAGGCTAAGCCAGCAGCTCCCCCTCTATTTGGCCTGCCTCTTCAGATCACCAACCAAACCTGCCCTTGTAAAAGCAGTGTTAGGGTTGGCCGGGATAGCTCAGGGAACCCACTGGCCCAATGTGGTGACCACAGTGGGAGTCGGGAGGGAGTTTTCCTGGATTTCCTTTCAGAGGGATTTTATATCTGGATTTATTTGCCTCCTCCAAAGGGATAGAAAAGGTAGGATAGCATAGACCTTCAACTCTCACAGTCATGTAACATGGTGGCTGGCAAGTATCGCAGACTGATGGTACAGGGAAAAAAAGGTGGGTGAGTTGAATTCTACTGAAGGGCTTGTCTCTTCTGGTCAGTGTGAGGCCTGGAGGACTGCAAGACCTGGACTCTGGTTGGAAAGGAGTTGCAGTCCAACTTCAATAGACTTACCTGTGAGTGCAACAACACCAGAGGTGTCGGTCTCTTGCCATTCAACCACATGATCGCCCTGTTCTTGGAGTTGGGTACCAGCCCAGGAGGTAGATAATTTCCTTGGCCTTCACAAGGGTTAACCCTTTACTGGAAAGGGTGTTGGGACCAGAGGTGTGTGTTGAGATCTCCCAGCTGTGCATCCCCCTCCAATAGTGTAATATCAATAAATAAGCATGTTGCTGCTGCCATTTCTCCAAGACCTTGCATGTGTATGCTTATTAAAGGAAAGGGCTATGAAGACCACTAAGACAAGACAATACTAAACAGCTGACAGAAATCATTTTGTCTTCTCTTTAAGCTTGCCTGTTTACGCTACATCACCAAACTGAACCTGAGATCTCAAAGAATTTCATTTTAAGAATTGTTCAGCCCTTGTGACTGTGTAACCAGCATGTGCTAAAGACCTTGTACTTACTGTACAGAACGGACTGAGGTGTTCCAGAAGAACACAGTGATAACCTGTCCAGCCAATGTGGTGGCCCCAGAGTTCAGCAACTTCAATGATCTCCTTTCCAGGCAGGTCTGCCATACCTGTAACTTTGTAAGCTATACCTTCATCAGAGACTGTGTGTTATATGGAGATGTTTATGAATCATTTGCTTTCTCTCTCATGCCTTTGATCTTTTCATTGCTCTTGATACAGCTGCACCTGATTAAAGAGCTAGTAAGCCACCTAAAATCAGTACTAACTTCTCCACATAGTCAACTGTTACTTTACAAAGTACTTTTACTTTTCACTTCTTCCATTTAGGCAATATGCTTCTTTAAAGTACTAGGTGTTTTGAGTGAAATCATACTCCACCTCAAGTATAACATGTTTTCTGTAGTTGTGTTCCCCTTTGTGCCTCCTCAGTATTGTGACCTCACTGACTGCGATATCACAATCCACCAAAAAGAGCCCAGCTCCTTCTATGAGGATGGTCAGTAGTAATTTCCAGTGGCGGATCCAGGTCTTGGCATGAGCGTGTGTACCACCCCTTTTGATGAGCCACAAACTGCGACTCTGACTGCAAGAGATGCTGCCCACACATTGGTAGGCAAACACAGTGTACGCTACAACTCTGCTGGTCAATCCCCATGTATTATGTAACTCCATCCAGCAGAATGGGGGGAAGGGGCTGGGAGCTGCAGCAAGGCAACAGAGCTCAAATAAAGTCTGTTTCCATTTTCCATGGTTAGGACTGCCTGCTGCTTAGGCAAGGGGTGTGGCTAGCTCATCTGTGGCATGTTTAAATCCTGCTTTGCACTAAAGGTAAAATTTGCATAATCAAGGCCATAGCAGGACAAGGAAGTTGGAAGGAAATCACATTGAAAGATGGCAAGAATAGAAGAACAGTGCAGCAATCTCATCATGATGGAAGGACTCTGACTCACTCTGGACAGGAGCAGTCTGCAGACCATACAGTAGCATGTGGTTGGTAACAGGAAACTCTGTGATGGTTCTGGTCACTCTCTCATCAGTTTAGGGTGTAGCACCAGACTGAAAGGTAACCAAGTCTGACTGCAACCTAACTGGCAGCCATAAGCAAACTCTTTTCTCAAGGACATCAGCAACTGAGTATTCCTCCTTGGAGTTTACCAGAACCAGAACAGGTCAGAAAAAAAAACTATATAGATCTGGTCTCCCAACTTGCCCTCTTGACTTCCATCAGAAGGTTAGCTGCTTATGTAAACTTGTTTGGCAGACCTGGGTAAATGATGGATTTGGAGGATTTCTTTCAGTATAACTGAAAAAATATCAGCCTGAGTCCTCAACCATGGATTATCTGATTAGATAGGTTATGTTCATATGCTGGGACTCAATGGGGTTTACCAGAACCGGGGTTTGCCAGCAGGTCAGTGAAAAAAAAATAATTCTTGATTGATCTAGATCTGGTCTCCCCAGTTGTCCTTGACTCCCTATGTGATTTTAAATTATAACTGCCCTCACAAAATGTGAGTTGCTGATGTGTGACTGTTTATTTATTTATTTAAACATTTGGTGATCGGGAAAGGTACACTGAGCCGAGGCTCATTTCTAGCTGCAACCCAGGGGAGTGTGAACAAGGGATAAAATACATTTTCATGATACACAGTATACAAAACATTACATAATTATATAATTTGGTGATACATAGAAATCAGGCATTCTTGCAAGAGGCGTAATGATAACAATAGTACAAATAGTATATAGCTACAAGGTACCACACTCATATTTTCATGAATCAGTACAGCATAATAGGCTACTTGGGTATATGGGATATGTATAGGGTATGGGTAAAGAGAAGATAGACAGAGAGCAGAGTAAGTACAAAAGTGACCCACAGTCATGCTAAGTTAAGTTATGGGAGCGGGGTGGGGTTAGTAGAAGGTGTAGCAGAGATCTTACAGCAGAGTGAGAGGGAGACGTACATAGGAGAGGGGGTTGAGAGTTCCACAGAGAGGGAAGGCAGTACTTAAAGGCATATTTGCCAAAGTTAGAAGATGGGGTAGTGAGTGAGAAGGTGCGTGAGTCTCTAGATCCTAGGGAATAGGAAGAGGCAGGGGCAGATAAAAGGAGGGATGAGATATAGGAGGGGAGCAGGTTGAACCAGAATTTAGAGGTGAAAGATATGAGTGGGTGAGGCATCTGTGTGAGAGCAGAGGGAGATCCAGACAGTTGGGAAGGGAACAGTAGTGAGTCCTGCAAGGAGAGTTGGAGGCGATGTGACAGAAGGCATAAAAAAGGGAGTCAAGTCAAGAGATGGAGGTGGAGGAAGCAGTGCCATAAACAATATCAGCATAGTCACAGACTGGCATGATCATCTTGGTCAAAAGTTCACGATGTACAAGGAAGGGGAGAGAGTCTCTGTCACGGTAGAGGACTCCCAGCTTTGGGCATAGTTTGGATATAATGTAATCAATGTGGAGGGAGAAATTTAGTTGTGAGTCAAGCCAGACACCTAGGTATTTGTAGGAAGGGACCACATTTAGTGGGGTGCCATCAAGGGAGGTGATAGTAGGGGAGTGGTTTGTTTTGGCTAGTCTTTGGGAAATAACGAAGGTCAATGAGACAGTTTTCCTAATGTTCAGTTTAAGCTGTTTTGAGATGAACCAAGCTCGAACTGAGTTGAAGTCTTGTTGTAGCATGGCTAGGTCTAGGCCGGATGTGAACAATATGGTGCCATCCGTATACATATGGATGAGGGAGGGAAGAAGAAGAGCAAGCAGATGGGAGGTTGTTGATGAAAATTGAAAACAGGATAGGGCCAAATATGAAACCTTGGGGGACCCCTGCCAGGATACAGAGGGAAGAGGAGGAGGAGGAGCTTGTGATTTTAACTGACTGTTGTCTGTTTTTTAGATAGGAATCGAACCACTGAATAACAGAAGGTGCAAGTCCTGCATCCTAAAGAGGGTTTAGTAGGGGGGTGGGACACAGAGTTGAAGGCTTTAGCCAGATCAGTGAAGACTGAAGCAGTGAGGTGGTCTTTATTGGCAGCAGATTGAATGTGGCCAGTGACACAGAGGATGGAGGAGATGGTGGAGTGTTTTTTTTCTCAAGCCTGACTGTTAGGAGGATATGAAGATTGTGGAGGTTAGGAATTCAGAGAGTCTACACTGAACGAGGTGTTGCTGTAATTTTGCTATGGTATGTAGAAGAGAGATGGGGATGACCGATAGTTACCAGGTGAGGTGGGATCACCACTTTTGTGGAAAGGGATGATGCATGCCTATTTCCAGGCTCTAGGTACTTGGCCTGAAGAAAAGGATAAGTTTATGATATGGGTGAGGTGGGTAGTGATGGCAGGGGCAGAGAGTCACAGGAGGCTAGGATGCAGACCATCAGGGATTCATTTGGATGTGTTAAGGGATATCATGGTGAGCAGAACTTCAGATGTGGAAGCAGGAGCTAGCAGGAATTTTTTATTATTTGCTGGAAATGGGGTGCGATTAAGACCAGGCAGCGAGGTAATGGTCAGATTTGGGGGAAGCACAAGTCATGAAGTAGGTATTTAAGGTATCTGCAACTTGTCTGTTATTTCAGCACCATTGTACTTGAGAGTAGGGGTGTTGGTTTGTGGAGGATGGATGACAATGGAGTGTATTATGTTCCAGAAAGAGGAGGTGTCTGCAGTGTTCAGGCAATGTTTAAAATAATCTACCCTAGCATGATGGATGGCCTTGGTGCAAACGTTTCTCATGGTATTGTACACTTGCCTAATATTAGGAGATAGGGAGGCTTTGAAATCAGACCAGGTTTTATCTCAGGCCTTACAGAGTGCGACTATGGAGGCAGTAATCCAAGGGTGGTGGCACTTCCTAACCTTGGCCTTTCATAGGGGGGCATGGAAGTCCCATATGCTGTTGAAAATCCTGGTGACGTGAGCTAGAGCAGCATCAACTGAGGCTGCAGCATAGACTGGGGACCAGTTTGTATAGTGAAGGTCAGAGAGGAGGGAATTTGTATCCAGTGAGCTCTTAATGTATTTTAGAATGGATTTGGGTAGATGAGATTTCATATCACAGTAGCTGATACAGTGGTCAGTTAGGGTTGGTTCAAGGACACCAGATGCTGACATATGGTGAGAATGGGAAGAAAGAATCCAATCTAGGAGGGGTTTATGTGATAGTGAAAGTCTAAAGGCAATCGCTGTTATTGCAAAGTCAGCATGCCAAAAATTTATTCTGGCACTCTGACACCCCGGCACACTGCAAAATGGTACCGTGGACTTACTTTTTTAATGTTTTATGCAGGGGCTGTGCCCCTCGCACACACCCCGAGCCTCCCTACTTAAGGATTCTCAACTCCAGTGGTGTGCATGTCGGAGGGGTGAAAAACATAAAAAAAAAGGTTCAGGTCAGGCGCAACAAAAATGCACAAGCACCTGGACCCAAACCCAGTACCCTGCTCACCAATGCCACCAACCCACCCACCATGCCAGGGGGTCAACTTGGCAACCCACTGTGGCACCACTCCTCACATCCCCTCCCATCCCTTGCTGTGCATGCTTGCTTCCCCCCATGTATATATGTATATCAACATCCTGTTGCTATATTCTCCAACTCCCCCCTTGCCCACCCTACCCTACCGTAGCCCCGATGACATGCACCGGGGATTGGGTCACCATTATTGTAGGTGCCCAATCACTGACACCCACGTCACGGGCTACCATCTAGGAGTGAGTGATTTGAGGATTTAGTGTTGTATCAGGTTGGTTTCATGATTAGCTGGGAGAGGTTCATGGATTCTAATTTAGCTATAGTGGACTTAGATGAGGGGGACCAGCCAATCAAGGTTGTAATCTCCAAGGAGTCACATTTCACCTGGGTGGGCCAAAGGAAGGATAGCAGTGATGCACGTTACAAAAGCATCTTGACTGAGCCGTGGGGACGCATAGACTATGATGAAGGTTGGGAGAGAATGGGGAAGGAGAATTTGGTAAGAATCAGCACATGGAACTGATGGTGGATTCTTTTTTCAACACTGCACAGGACAGATTGTGTCTTACGATCATAGCGACACCACCACCTCTTCTACCGCAGCCTTGACAAATGATGTGATATATAAGGAAAGAGATAGTTGAGTCTGGGGTCTTTGCAGATAGCCATGGTTCAGAGAGGCATAGGATGTCGGGGTGTTCTGGGTTATGCAGACATTTAGAAGGACCAGCTTGGGGGAGACTCCTTATGATGATGTGCATGACCTTCAAGCCCTTGTGGTTGAGTGGTTGTTTTTGAGGAGTCTGGGGGATGGGGTTTCTTTCAACATCTCCCACAAGTAACAGGAGGAGAAATAGGAAACAGAAAGTGCCTGAGAGCTTACAACCATTTATGGGGTTGAAAGCATATGGTTTGTGTCTGGAGCATCTAATTAAAGCGATGCAGCTGCTTATATGGGGTGGCAGTAGGTGTGGCACAATCAAGTGGTAGGATGCGGTGGAGGTGGGGAATAATGCAGGTGAGGTGGGGAGAGGTTGTTATACAAGGGGAGGGTTTCTTAAGAGGTGCAGCTAAGTGTTTGGAAGGGGAGAATAGGAGAGAAAATGGGAAAAAGTGTACAGGAGAAGAAGAAAGGCAGGTGGGTCTATATTAACAGGCAAAAGGGGATTTCGGGAGTGAACAGATTGGAAGCAGTGAAATTAGCCTATTAATTCTTAGGCTTAGAGGAAAATACAGTGGTAGTGGCTGTAGATTATCAGAGGATTCATAGGACAAGATAAAGCCCTTTATAGGCAGAGGTTAGGATAGCTTGCCCTTTTTGAAATTTAGAGACGCTTTGGATATGGACCAATGGCAGGGAAGCACAGGAAAGAAAGTGGGGAAGTAATCTATTAAAAGAGTGCTGGGGGCAAGGGAGGGTTGGCGGAAAAAAATTCAAACCACCAGGAGTAAACAAATAAAATACAGTTTAGGAGCTCTCTGGGCTACAGCAGGGCAGCCAATGAAGGATGAGCCGTAGAGAGGCCGACCAGTGGTGTGCTTTCATCGAGCAGCCACATTCAGTGAGCTTCCTGGTGGCAGGCCTGTTCCTGGCTGGAATTCATACCTGGAGCTTGGAGTGGAGGGACACACTGTAAGGCAGGTGCAGGCGACATTCTTTCATAGCCACTGCAGCTGCAGAGGAGAGCAGTAGCCCAATCAGGGCTTGAGCAAAAGCTAGCAAGGGGAAGAGAGAACAGAGCATTAGAAAAAATAGAAGAAATTGGCCATGAAAGAACTGAACATTGAATCGAGGGTGTGGGGGTGTGGAACAATGAAGAGTAGATTAATAGGAGGAGAGGGGGAAGGTAGAGAGACCACTAGAGAGGAGATTATTAACTTGGCACCAGAAGTCTGAAAGCTGAAAGAAGCCCACAAAAGAGTAATCAGCCACCAACATGGTCACCAAGGGGTGGCAAGAAATGAAGAAAGAGAAAGAGAAAGGTATTTTAAGAAGTGCCAGGTAAAGGGAGAGAGATAGGGCTAGTGAGGTTCAGATTAACTTATACTTTAAGCACAAGCAAATTACCCTCGATGCACAGCAAATAAAGCAGAGTGAAGTTTAAAACAGTTAAAAAAACACATATTGCAGTTTAAACATTTTAAAAATTCAAACCACCAGGAGTAAACAATAAATAAAATACAGCTTAGGAGCTCTTTCAGCTACAGCAGGGCAGCCAATGGAGGATGAGCCGCAGAGAGTTTGGCCAATGGTGTGCTTTCACCGAGAAGCCACGTCCAGTGAGCTTCCCAGCGGCAGACCCAGTCCTGGCTGGAATTCGTACCTGGAGCTTGGAGTGGTGGGATGGGCTGGTGGGCTTCCCAGCCACTGTGGCTGAGAGGAAGGCAGCAGCCCAATCAGGCTTGAGCAAAAGCTGGAGCTTGGAGTGGAGGGATGTGTTGTAAGGCAGGAGCAGCTGGCGGGCTTCCCAGCTGCCGCTGCTGCAGAGGAGTGCAGCAGCCCAATCAAGGATTGAGCAAAAGCTAGACAGGCTTATGTGAAGCTTGTGCTGAAGCCATGCTGCCTGCCCATTATATATAACTTGTTTGGCAATCCTGTGGTAATTATGGATTTTAGTGGTGGATTTCAGGAAAGTAGAAAAAAATCAGCCTGAGTCCCTAGCCATGTATTTTCTTAAAGAAAGGTAAAAAAATGCTGGAATATAGTTTTCCAGTTGGTGTACAAACTCAAAATTCCTAACTACTCCCCCTGGCTGTAGGGCTTGGTCTTTGGCCCCATTAGCTAGTCCTTCAAGGGGGCTATTAGCTCCAGGAGTTCACAGGTCTCATTGGCAGTGTAAATTTGAATTTGGAAATGAGAAGACACTTCCTGCCTACATACTTCACATACCAGCTATATGCAGTAAATTGTAAACCCAGCAAGGAGTCGGTGCTGGTGACAGTCGATCTCAGCTCAGAACTTACAGCCACAGATTTATAGTGGTATACTATTATTGATTGGTCCAGCACTCCACCAACTAGTGTGTTTCACATGCATAAAGTGTGGACACTGGAGCTGGAACAAGCATTAATGGATTCTGGCCTGGAGTATGTTGTTTTAAAATTCCTGCCTCATGCTCTAGCAGTTCTGAGGTGTATAAGAAGGCCTCAGGGACAGCTTTTATTCCATTTGGTCCATAACTGGTATCCCACTTGCTATGCTAATTAATTAACTTGAAGTACTGCTTCTGCTTCTCTTCCTAGCCTGCCTGCTGCTGCTGCTGCCACAGAGAAAAGAAGCCTGCTGCTTTGTACAAGTACATGCCTACAGCTGATCCCCCCGGTATGAATGGTGCTGCTGCCATTTCCCTTGTCCCAGAGTGTTGCCCAGTGATCTATCCATTGCATGCTCAGTACCATGCTCCACTGTGTCTGGTCTGACTCCAGTGCTGCCCTTGCCTTTCCCAACCTCGAGTCCAGTCACTGAGCTTCCACATTGGATTCACCTGGTCTCCATTAAACTTATGGCTAGAGGAAAAAAGTAAGTCTTTGTTTTAATTATTACAGAGCCAAGAAAGAGCTATATGAGTGGCATGGTCAGGGGCATGGATAAGAGAAGGGGGAGCATGGGATAACAATGGTAGTAAATGGGTATTACAAATATTAAAAGTAATTGCATTAAAGGCAGGTTTCTGACATCCTTTTTGTGTCACTTTACATGGTATTGCACTATTCTTTGACTTAGTCTGATACCCACACACAGTGCTGATATTGTATATGGGGCAGCTACCCTGTTGGCGCAGCCATCCTTCAGATGATAACTTAAACAACCCAAATCCTGGAATGGCATCCATCAGAACTTAAACCCAAGTCCTTTCTAGTGGCCATCACAGCAAACTGAAGTTTAAGATACAGTATCTCTGCAGCCCTTTTCAAAAGAATATAGGGCAATTGCAGTGTCTTTATCAGTAAAAAAAGGTTCAATGCAATGATCCACAGTTTTGTGCGAAATGTAGCTGGTTTATAATGGATGCCACATTTACCTTAATATGTCACTGCACTGGATTTAACACATTGCTTTGTAAAACACTTAGATGTTTTATGCATATAATGGCTGTGATTTTAAGGTAAGCAATAAGACACAGCAGGGCGTGAGGAGCTGTTGGATACACACATGCCCAGGAGCATAGTGAGGGTGGACCCCACAGGTTGAGGACCCTGCATCATCTGGAAGAGTAGGTATTCCATGACCGTGCACACCCTGGAGTACCTTACTGCACTTAGAAAATGGTTTGAGTGTCACTTTTTTTTGTCAGAAAAATAAGAACACATTTAAAAAAAATTAAAATGGGGCATGGGTATGGTATGGCAGCTAGCAGTCATTTGAATGGGGCTTGCTGTTGTCACACAGATTGTAAGGTAAAGAGCTAGCTACCACATAGGTGTTGGTAGCCTCACCATATCTTTAGACTGTCTCTTATTATTAAGGACATCCCTCATTTTACCCTCAAAATTGTTGTGTTATATCCCTTATCTGCCCTTTATAATAAAGGTGCTGCCACACAGAGAATGTGCTATAAAGTCAGACTTTACAGCAGATATTTATGATATTTTAATATGCTATATCAAAAGTGAAACTGGTACAAGATAATTGTTTCCACACAGTTTTGAAATTGTCTCTCAAATGTTTGAGGCTGTAACCCTCAATCTTATTTTCAGTGTCCCTTATTGTCCCTCATTTTGAGTGCTGTGCCCCTCTTTTCAGAGCAAAAAAGGTTGAGAGGTATGAACCTCACCACACTCCCAGTAGTCCACCTGTGTTACTAATTTGAGATTTGTACAGTGACATTTACTGTAAGAGTCTTTATATGGTGCAAATATACATTTTTCACCTGAACAAAAAACTTTATTTGGTGAAAAAAAATTCTAAAGGGATAGGAGTACAGGTGTTTGGGTCTGTGTGTCAGTGGCAGAGGTAGAGGGGGGACTGGGGGGTTAGTCACCCCTCCTGTCTGCCCCAGTGTGAGTAGTGGTGCCCCACCTCCATTTTTATTCAATGTTTAGTGCCCATTGTGGAGCCCGTGATTGATTGAATGCCCCCCCCCCGGCTCCCAAACACTCCCAAACCTGGCTCTGCCACTGCTGTGTGTGGGACATTGACTATGCTTACTAAACTCCAAATTCCCTCATTTATCCTGGTCTCTCAAGCTATTTATTGTTAAATATAATTGTGGTTTGTGCTAAGAGGAGTCTGAGCTGGGACTGCACCTTTTTTCCTGCTTCATTGAGTACTTGGTATACTGTGGGCACCTTTCTCTCTTTTTGTTGAGCACTGATGCAACATAGCTAGCATATATTCTGTCATTTTATTTATTTATTTATTTATTTATTTTTATTCATTTGAAACTAAGCAAGGTCCACTAGGCACAACTGCCTATTTCAGGGGAGATCCAAGAGCACTAGGGTGGTTAAATGAGTTGCTCAGAGTCATGCAGTATGCAATTGCAGGTTGTGATAATCAAATCCAGCACTGCTGGATGCATCAAGATCATTCACTGTTCATACTCTAACCTCTAGGCTGTACTGCCAATTAAAAAAAAAACATGAGGCTCTTCTCTAGAGAAATATGTTCAGGGGGTTGTGGAGATTGAGTGCCAGTGACATTTAGGTACCTCGTTTGAAAATGAACACAGATTGACTCAAGTAAGTTACTTTTATTTCTTAATTTTCCTTGTGAAAGATTAAACCCCACAAAAAGAGCATTTTTTTCTCAAATAATATATTTCAGAAAGGGATGCACTCTTTCCTTTTTGTGGTTAAAGAAAACAACTTACATGAGCCAGCCAGTGCTCATTTTCACAATGAGTACCTAAGAATCTCTGGCACCAAACTCTGGAACCCCTGGGCATATTTTTGTATGAAACAGACTTCACATTTTTTGAAATGGGGAAATACAGTAGCACTAGTCCTCACTTGAATGACTTTCTGAACAGTGGAGGCAAACTCAATTTATACTTTGTCTGTATGTGTGCATCTCAGTTGCCAGGGAAGGGTCACTACAATCTTTTAAAGAAATTACTGAAGGCAGACACATATCAAAACATCCAGGACAGAAGTAGAGTAGACAAGCCTGGCTGGTACAGATTCCTTGCTGCATGTTTTAAAATGAGCACTTCATTTTCAAATAAAATCTAATTTAATTCAACTTATGAAGTGTGTGGTGTTTTGACATTCTTGTGATTGTAAAATCATATCAAGTACCTCTGAAATCCAAAGTAAGGTCATGGACTACTACTTTCTGAAGCCATCCACACATCATTCAATGGAGGGTGTTAGTAAGTATAGTATGTAGGATCTGAGTTAGGTTTAAATGCATATATTGAATGAGCATGCATTGGTCCTAGTTAGCAAGTGGGGGGAGAAAGGCATGGATACATGCCAAAATGGTGAAAAAGCAATAGACTGATTTCAGTTGTTTTAATTTTACTATGAAGGGTTTACTAGATATTGCAATCTGTCACCTGCATTCATTAGAACTGCTAGTAAATGAGTAATACTTATTGAGCTAAGGCTATTTTTTTATGTAGTTTTGCTTGGCTGGGAAAATGGTGGGCTTCAATCATGCAGGGGGTGCAGGGGTGGGAGTAGTCAGCGGACAGGTGGAGTCTGTGGTGACAGTAAAAGCCCATCTCCTAGTTTCATCACAGTGCAGTGAAAAGTTGCCTCGTCGGGGGTGGGAGGGAAACTGAGGGACATGTCTGGCTGTTCTAGCAGAACAACCAGGGATCTCCTTCAGAATCGATATATCCCTGTGAGGCAGCCATTACTGTTTGCAGCTGCTGAGTGATAGAAAGGGAACTAGGAGATTTTTTTGAGGGGGTAATCAACACTTTGCTCCTGAAACTGGGCCTAAAATGCACCAAAATGCGTTATTTCACACAAAACATTTTCAAACTACCCTGGGGGGCTTGCCCTCAGAACCCCCCAAGAGAGGTTTGGGTTTCTAGGCCAAGTGCACTCCCCCTCCTTGTGAATTTCTGCATCTGCCACTGATGTCACTATGACTGAGGTCACATGGCTTACAAAGTTATCTCTTTTGAATTTCTGTCTGTGTACTTGAAAAGGTATCACTTTTAAATTTTTTCATAGTTATAGTGTACAAGAAACAGAGATAGGAGTTGGTGCATCTGTGATATTTGAAAAACATGAATATAACTACAAAAAAAATTAAAAGTGATACCTTTGCAAGTACACAGAAAGAAATTCAAAACAGATAACTTTGTGAGTACACAGACAGGCATGGGAATTTGAACATGAAAATATAATAGACATAAAGAAAGAAGTTGGAATGAATTTATGATACAGTACAATCTTACTGAAGAAGGACAGTGTTCGAAACGTTTAAGAAATATGTTGATGCTGTATCAATTTAATTTGTGAATTAGTTTTGAGAAATAAGAAGAAAGAAGAGAAATAATAAAAAAAGAATTATATAAATATTTTACACATTTGGTGAGTGGCTTAATTCCTACCAATTGTCTATAGGTCTCGCTGTGCACCCTACTCTGCATCCTGAGCATGTGTTGCCTAGTGTGGGGTCCTTCCTTTCTGGCCAATAGTGGGAATGTTCTCACTCCAGGTGGAGCTTAGCCATTAGGTCTGAAAGTCTATGCACAGCAGAGCCTCTTGATGTTGAATTTCGACTAAACTGTGAAGGGAGGATATATTGCCATCCTTTAGCTGTAGCACCAGCTGCCTAAAGCACCTTCTATGCTATTCTCCCCATGACTGCCTCTGGTTCACTTGGTTTGTTTTTAGATCAGTAAGCCAGCTGAGTGCCTCAGCAGTCATCGCTCTCCTCTTCCTGCCTTGGAATAGCTGTGTTGCAGAGTTCACTCACAACCCTTCATGGCGTACCTGTTAGAGGGATAGTTTGACAGCCTTCCTTCAAATTGGAATATTTTCCATGCTTCTTTGATTGGGTTGTCAAATTGCAGCAGCAGAGCTGTCACTAAACAAACTACACATGCCTGAAGGAAAGGCGACCTCTGCCTTGGATCCCCAGAGATTTTCTCCTCAAAGCGGGTTTTTGCTCTCCTCTGTGCCTCTGGTCATAATAATTAGTTAGTCTTAGTTAATATTCCTCAGTTTACTTAGGTAGGTTCTGCTGTTGGATAGAGGTGGATGGTGTCCCTACTTGCCATTCCCTGTCTCCTTAGGAAGCCCCCTACAAACATTAAAGCAATCCATTGTACCCATGCTATTCTGCCAACCTACTTATATCAGTTATGTTTATCAAGTTGCCTGTTGCTGTCACTCCACTCTCTGCCTTGTAGCCACCAAACACTAATGTTCCTTTGGCACTGCTACAGTTTCTTTTTGGGATTCTTTCTAAGGTACCTTTAGCCAAGGGAACTTCCCATGGCACATCTATGGGTGGAACCCTCTTCGAGGGTTCCTTGCCTTTGGTACCCCTACAGGGTGGTAATTCCTCATGGGATAGAGAGTACAAATGGCCAAAGTAACACAGTTGCACAAGCTTAACTCTAAACTGGATGAGTAGGTCATTGAACATGTATTATCAGAAATAAATTTTTAATTTTCAAAAAGGAAGAAGACATTTTTTTCAGAAGTAAAATGTGACAACTAACTTATTTTAAAAATTAATAAAGTGTACTGCCTTTTAGGGCTGTGCAAGTTGGCAAATTTGGACTAACAGTCCAATTTCAAGTCAAGCCAGGCAAAACCTGAATCAGCCCAATATGGCCTTAAATGAAATGAAGGGTTCTGAGTGTTAAACACATTGGAGTTTTAATGGCTTCTCATGCATTATTAAAATATGCTGTTGGAGTGCTCGATAAGCAATCAACAGTATATGTAAGCAGAACCTTCACAATGAGTGGGGTAGGGTACCATACCAAGAAGCTAAGAGGTGGGAAGTGAACCTGAACACCTTTCTTCTCCACTGTTCTATCCCACCCAAACCTGCTCCCCTGGTTAGTACTACTCCCTCATGGTGATGCTGATAATGGTGCAATGACTAATAATTAATTGTGACAATGGCAAGAGAGTTTGAGAAAATGAAAATAGTCAGTAATCAGAAAAATGAGAGTGAGCCGTGTTGCTGCAGTGCTGATGAGGCTGGCAGAATGTGAGACAAATACATACTGTGACTGGCTACAGAGGACACTGGAGCATATCTAGGTGCAACACCTTCCTTTTCCTCTGTTCCATCCCACTCAACTCTAGTAGCACTCAATCACTTCTACCCGGGACAATGAGACAGTGGCACTGCCACACTACAATAGCTCAAAAATATTAACTATATTTAAACAACCCCAAGTCAGAGCACAGGAGCCATATCTTCTGCCTGGGACAATGAGACAGTGGCACTATAATGGCCGGGCTCACAAATTTTTTGACAAGAAGAAAACATTTTCATACTTATGCTTTTTTGGGTTGGGGAGGACTCAGCCAGCAGAAAATATTTTTTATTTAGAAATAATAAAATATATTGCATCTGGGGGATCAGAGCCCTTCCAGCAGTGCACCACCTTCCAAGTCCAGCAACTACTGGTGCAGGGCAGGCCTCCAATCTACCACTCTGTCACACCAACACACCAGCACAGGACCATGAATAACATATTTTTTTTTAACTGGGTGAATCCTAAAGCAAGAAAGATTTGTTTTTTTTTGCCTCTGTCCCTCACTGGCTGACAGACCCATCCTCCCTTGCCCCCCAGCAACTCCTGCCTGCTTTAGCACTTCACCACCACACTGTTCTGTTGCTTACTTTTTTATGCTCTCTCTCCAAGATGGCTTTAATTATTTTTATAATTGCTCTGCTGCTATGCCCTCCCGCCTGCCTGTTCTGGGAGAAAAATATATATTTTTCATTTAGTTCTGATCAGTCCGACTCCTCACTCGACCACAATGTTGTACGCTAAGAATGGCAATCTATCACCATGCTGCTTGTCTCTGTCCAAGGTCCCTACTTTTCTACGGCACTTTGAGACCAAGTTCTGTGGCAGGATTACCATTTTCTTCTGAACTTCTGCTCAGTAGTCTATAATTTCTGTGGAAGTTCTGTGGCACTGATGAACTGCCACATCACAGTATCAGCTTGTCATCCTGACTTTGTGTCTAAGGCAATGGCTATGGCAATTAGGATGGGGGATTGCACAGTAACACTCATTAAAAAAAAGAAACAAATTCAGAAATAATTTTACTTTTTAAAAAGCTAAAAAAAATGTATACTATGGTTTACACTGTGATTATAGAACAGCAGAAAGCTGAATGCCCATGATTGCTATCCCCACTTCTCAGTGGATGCAACTATACAAGCTGCTCTTACTGAAGTAAGCATCGAGCATTGTTTTAAACCCATTAAATGTTGTTTTCTAACTATGTCTGGCAGTAGTTGATTCCATAGTCTAACTGCTCTGGGCAGGAAAGTATTGTTTCTCAAGTTTGTCCTAGACACCTCTCCCTGAATCTGCTTATTCTGTGTCCTTAGGTTATGAACATTATTTTAATATTTAATCTCCAAATTGAATGTTAAGTCTACATCTTTTCATATTTTGTGTAGGGCCACTAAGTCTCCTCTCTGTTTCCTAAGGCTAAGAGGCCATAATTTTAGTTTATCCAATCTAGTTTTATATTGCATATGTTTAAGATTAAATATCTGTATTGTATAGTGGCACTGTGCTTTTTCCAACATATTGATGTTCTTTTTTTAGCCCAGAACTCCACACTTGGGTGCAATAGTCAAAATGTGGTCTAACATATGCTTTGTAAAGGGGAAGCATTACCGATTTTGATTTGTATGCAGTTTATCAGATGGTTTACTTTCCTTACCACTTGCCTGCATTGGCTACTATTTTTCATGTTGCTTGAGATTATCACCCCTAGGTCTCTATTTTCATCCATCATCTGTAAATCCCAGTCATGAATCTCATAATTCTGTTTGGGGTTGTTCGTATTGCAATGTATGATAACTCATTTATCAAGACTGAAGCTCATTTTGTTAATGTCAGCCCTTTTAACAATATAGTTGAGATCCTTGATCATACTTACATGACCTTCTTTGGTACTGACACTGCCTCCTATTTTTAAATCATCTGAAATTTAATGAGTGTGTCATTACTTTGTATTTTTAGACTGTACACAAATAAATTGAACAAAAGTGGTCCAAGGACCAATCCCCGGGGAACTCCACTGGTCACTTCGCCATTTGTTGAGAGATAGCCATTTACTCTAACCCTCAGTGTCCTGTTAGTGAGCCATGATGTTATCCATGCTATTATAAATATTTCTACTCTATGTTGTAAAAGTGTGTCCACTATTCCCCTATGTGGAAGTGTATCGAACTCTTTTTTGGAAATCAAAAAAAGCTACACCGACTGTCCCATTCTGGTCCAGGTTGTTGTTGACCATATTGTAGACACTTAATAAGTTAGTATTGCAACTCTTGTTTTTTTCTGTAAAACCACGTAGTCTTTTATCAATTAGTCCTTGTTTTGTTTAATTGTCAGAGATTACATTTTTTTTGAATTCTCTCTACGATTTTGCAGATCTATAATCTATAGTTATATGGTGTATTTTTGTTTCCCTTCTTGTATATAGGGACCACAGTCGACTTCCTCCAATCATTTGGTACACTTCCTTCCAAAATAGTTTTATTACCTATTATTGCTATTGGTGAAGCCAGTTCATCTGCCAGTTCCTTGAGAATACGAGGATGCAATCCATCCAGTCCCTCTGACTTATTACTGCCCCATTTGGATAGCTTATTTCTGTTGTAATCTGCTTTACAGATTTCAGTATCAACGTGGTTCTGTCTTTCAATGTCTCCCCTATGGTTGCACCATGTAATGTCCTCCTTTGGGACAGCCATACGAACTGGGGTTGTCTACAGGCCTCCAGATGAGGGGGAGGACATAGAAACATTACTGTTAGAAGATATATAAAATATGATAGCTAAAGGGGAGGTTCTGATAATGGGAGACTTCAGCATGCCATTGGTCAATACCAGCAGGAACATCCACCAGAACTAGACAAACAGTGTCTGGTTGGGGGAGGACTGCTGGGGGAGGACCTCAAACAACTGGTACAACAACCCACAAGAGACAGGGCTATCCTCGATCTAGTAATGACTAATGGGGAAAGGATCACAGAACTCCAGGTAGAAGGTCACCTGGGGGCCAGTGACCATCACATGGTATGGTTCAATTTGGCCACTAAAACTAAATCATCCCATTACACTGCAAAAATATGGGACTTCGAAGGAGCTGACTTTGATAAGATGGCCAACAGAGTTAAGCTAGCCCTGACAAGAAGAAATACAGGTGAGGAGGTACAGGCAAAGTGGACAAGCATTAAGGATGCAATACTTGAAGCAACATCCCATTCTGTTAGGGAGAAAAGCAAGAGCAAAAGAAGGAGGAAACCACTTTAGTTCTCAAAAACAGTAGCAGAAAAGGTCAGAGCCAAAAGGCTGGCCTTCAGGAAATATAAGGGAATGTAGCAGGATGAAGACAGGGAGGTATACCAAACTTCCCTAAGGGAAACAGGGAAGGCAGTAAGGCAGGCAAAGGCCCAAACCGAGGAAACACTAACATGAACAGTAAAAGAAGGGGACAAGACTTTCTATAGATACATTAGTGGAAGGAGAAAGTCCAGAGGGGGTATTGCTAAGATCAAAGGGGATAAGGAGGAGTGTGTGGAGGAATACCAAGAAAAAGCATCTATCCTAAATAGATATTTCTGCTCAGTATTTACTGTGGAGAAGGTATCACAGGGCCCACAGCTCAGAACCATGGACACTGGGGGGAGGGAGGTGTGCACAAGTCCCTTCACAAAAGAAAGGGTCCTACAAGCGCTCACTAAGCTCAGGGTGGACAAGGCAATGGGACCAAATGGCATACATCCCATGGTACTAAAGGAGCCAAGGGTGGAAGTAGCAGAGCCATTATTCGAACTGTTTAGTGAGTCTCTGAGCACAGGAGAGGTCCCAGAAGACTGGAGAAGGGCTTCTGTGATCCCACTCCACAAGTGCGGTAGCATGGAGGAGGCAGGGAACTACAGACCAATCAGTCTTACCTCAGTAGTGGGCAAGATTATGGAGGCACTCCTTAGGGAAAAGATAGTGCAACACCTGGAATCCATAGGAGCATAGGATCCAAGACAGCATGGGTTTACAACAGGAAGGTCCTGTCAAAGTAATCTCATAAATTTATTTGACTGGGTAACCAGAGTGGTGGACTAAGGGGGGGTGCAGTTGATGTTGCCTACCTTAACTTCAGCAAAGCTTTTGATACTGTTCCACATAGAAGATTGATTAATAAGCTGGGTAGGCTTGGGATGGGTCAGAAGTTGGTCAACTGGGTGGCAAGCTGGTTGCCGGGCAGAAAACAGAGAGTGGTGGTAAACGGTATACAGTCAGAAGAGATGCAAGTCACAAGTGGGGTACCTCAGGGAACAGTCTTGGGGCCAGTCCTCTTCAATATCTTCATCAGTGACTTTGCAGATGGACGGGGAAGGTAAGGTTTGTATGTTTTCAGATGACACTAAGATCTGCAACAAAGTAGATGATCCAGATGGGGTGGGCAGAATGAGAAGAGATCTGGATAAACTGGCAAAATGTTGGAAGAGTGGCAACTGGGGTTTAACACAAAGAAGTGCAAGATCATGCACATAGGGGAGAGAAACCATGAAGCCACCTATACGTTGCAAGGGGAGTTGCTGGCAATCACAAGGGAAGAAAAAGACATGGGCATCATCATCACAGATGACCTGAAATCATCCAAGCAGACCACTAAAGCGCACCCCCCTTCCCCGAGGAGCCCGGAGGTCGCAAGGGCCAGTCCCTGAAGCCCTCCCTGCCGGCGGTCACAGAAGCTGTCCACAAGGTAATTACCTCTGTTCCCACTCTCCTGGCTGCAATTGCGACTGTTTCCCAGGACTGCTGTTGGGATCTGCTTCTTGGCGCCTTTTTTGAAAGCTGCACAGTAAAGCCGCCGAACACAATTCATTTCTGCTGCCCAAGGCTTAGCCCCACCGAACGCTGCGCGTTCAGCTCCCCACCGACCCCACCACCACACTTGGTCGGCTCTCGAATTTATAGCTAGGTTTGGTCAGGTGACTGCTGAAAATAACCTATCAGCTCACTTTTCCAGCTGCAGGTTATACAAAATCAACACAAGAGGCCGCTGCTATGTACCTCAGATTCTCTACATACAAAATGTTATCCCTGCTAATAGCAGCCCTCCTGACTTCCAGAATCATACAGCAGGCTCAGAAACCCCCCGAGGCACCTAAACTATTTTTCAATAACTTTCATACACACCAAATCCTTACCTATGATGACTTGAAACCGTGTCCCCCCAACCTCTCCCACATAAGCCTTGGTGATCATGCTGGCTTTTACACTCTCACACTCAACTTAACACACACACTCACACAGGATACTCACTGTACCTCAGCTCTCCCCCATCCATACCCCAACCCCCCACCCCCCTTGTAAGCCCCAAACCAGACCCCCTCACTCTTCCCACCATTTTAGCCAGTACCACTCCTAGTCTCCCTGTCCCCATCACCAATGCGAAAAGTCCTACACCCTACCAAACCCAGTGTCACTCGTCCAAACTCTGTAGGTTAGCCCTCCTACAGCATGCCCTACTACTTCTCTTATTATCTGGCAATATCCACCCCAACCCTGGTCCGCCCTGCACAGTGGCCCCATCTAGCAGACTAAGTGGGAGCCTTCTGCTAGGTACTCTTAATATATGTAGCCTACCAAAGAAACACACACCCCTCCAAGGCTGGATTGCCCAGCATGCACCGGACATCCTAGCCATATCTGAGACCTGGATCTCTGAAAGAATACCCAATGAGGTTGTCTCTCTCAGTAATTATTCCATCTTCCGGGCTGACAGGTCCAGCAAGAGAGGCGGTGGGTGTGCAATCTATGTTAAATCCTCTCTTCATGCCACTGAAGTACAAACCCCTATACCACAATATGGTGCCCAGACACTAACAGTTAAACTTAGTATGGGTACTAAAACCCTTCATATCACTGCGGCCTATATCCCCCCGAGCAACCAAAAACTTGCATTTGACTCTATCCTCCACAGTATCTCACACATACTCAACACTAGTGAAGTTATCATTATGGGGGATTTTAATGTCAATTGGCTATCCCCTGCCTCATCCAGCTTCAAAGACACTGCCCTGTCTTATGATCTTTCCCAACTTGTCACCTCTCCCACCAGAAGAGACAATAGAACAGGGACATCCACCCTTTTAGACCTTATCTTCACCAACAGGCCACGGAACATCTCCGAAGTCACTGTGCTCCCTGACGCTATCAGTGACCACTCCCCAGTGACCTGCTGGTGGTCAGGAAAATTACCCCATGCCCCCCCTAAAATCACCTGGCAGAGGCAACTGATAAGAGGAGGCTTAGAGAAGCTCAAAACCCACCTATCTACCAGCAATTGGCTCCCCATCTACATCACGCAATCTGTAGATCTGGCTCTCTCCCACTTTATAGCCACTTTCAACACAGCCTGCGACATTTTCACTCCCCTCTCCAAGCAAGTAGTGAAAACTAGAACCACACCCTGGATCACCACCTCACTACTTAACCAGCTCCAACATAGGGATAACCTATGGCATAAGGCATTTGACTCCCAACGCGCCCAAGACAGACAACTCTATCGTGAGGCCTGCAACAAATGTACCTGGGCCCTACAACAAGCGAAAGCCACTTACTACCAACATACCCTCACCACCTCTTGGGGAGACGGTAAAAAATTTTGGAACAATATAGAGGAACTCAATGGTAAATCCCGCTCACCCGCACCCACCCAGCTTACAATAAATGGGGAGATCACCCAGGTTCCTTCCTCTATCACCGAAGCCCTCAACTCTGCCTTCTCAGACCTCTTCCATATACTCCCCCCTAACTACTTCCACACTATCCCCCCACACACCCCCACTGATACCTCGAGTAACAACAATACGATACCCTTTCGGCTGAGAGTCATTTCCTGCTTCGAGGCAAAACACATTTCTAAAGCTATTGCCAATACCCGCACAGCAATGATTCCCTAGATCTAAAACTCATTAGGCTGACCCTGGATGTCACACTACCCCATCTCACTAAAATTCTCAACCTCTCTTTATGCCTAGGTCAGTTCCCCTCAACCTGGAAGAGCCATAATCACACCCATTCTGAAGAGCGGACCCCACCAACACAACCAACTATAGACCAATTTCGTTACTTCCTCCTCTCTCCAAGGCCCTGGAGAAAATAGTGTCGGACCAACTATCAGAACACCTGACTAAACACAACCTTCTCTGCCGGGAACAGCACGGTTTCCGGTCCAGCCACAATACCATCACAGCTCTTACTGAGCTCACCTCATTCATCCATGAGGTCCTCGACCAAGGCTCTATAGCAGGGGCGATCTATGTGGATCTGACCAAGGCATTTGACACGGTCAGTCATGAGCTATTGCTTTATGTCCTTCCACAACTAAATGTGGTCCCAGAGGCTACTGCCTGGTTCAAGGACTACCTAACAGGCTGGTCACAGCAAGTCAGGATAAATACCACCATCTCCGCCTATAAAACAGTTTCCTCAGGTGTCCCACAGGGGTCTATTCTTGGCCCTCTACTATTCACCCTCTTTTTAAACTCTCTCCCCAAGTCATGTAGCAGTCACCTGCTACTCTATGCTGATGATGCGGTAGTGTTTTGGAAACACCCACAGCCGAGCACCCTCCAACAAGCTCTTCAGGGTTTCTTCAGGGAGCTAGAAACCTGGTTCACTGAACACCGCCTGATCATCAACTATCAAAAAACAAAGTCCATGATCTTTGCACACATACAAAGCCCACACAGCCAGTCAGCTCTCCTAGTCAAAAACAAACAAGACACCCCACTTGAACTTGTTACATGTTTTAAATACCTGGGAATTACATTAGACACCTCCCTCTCCTGCCATCATCACATACAACTTCTCTCCTCCGCTGTTAACACTAGAGTGGGTATCATCTACAGACTTAAACACTGCTTACCCACACAGGCCATTCATCTTGCAGTCACCTCCTCTGTCCTCTCCCTAATAGACTACGGGATAGTGATATACGGCTCTACGGACCCTACCGCCCTTCATAGCATCAACACTGCTTTGAATAAAGCTTGCTGCCTAGTCACTGGGTGTGACAGATTAACTCATACCTGTGAGCTCTATGCTTTGGCTGGTTGGCTAAACCTCCAAGGAAGACTTAAGTAGCACTCTTGCGTTCTAGCAAAAAAGATCCATCTCCAGCTGGCGTCCATCGGCCTTCTCTTAATGGTCAGCGTAGCCCCCCACCAGGCGTAATACTAGACTCACAGCATCCTCCTCATTCCTGGTCCCTCATTGTAGAACATCCCTTGGGCAAAGATCATTCCGCTAACGTGACCCTCTTTGGCTAAACACTCTACCCCCCTCTATCTCTTCAGACCCTTAGCCTCTCCCAATTCAAAACAGCCCTCAGAGCACAACTCCTGCAGTCAGAAAAATGCGACTGTGGCTAACTTCCTGCCGTCCTCTGGTGTTTTCATACCCCCAATAAACATGACACAGGGTCTCGATAGATCCCAAGAGTCAGCATAATTTACCTCTCTGACAAGGGTTATCTAGTATCGCTGCCTACTACTACCACCAGTTAACTAAGATTGTGCCTGGACTGCACTTGCGGTACTGTTTTATGAATTTCTACCTGTTTATTGTGCGTTCTCTGTATTTGTTTACCCTCCATCCTCTGTAACCGACGTGGAGCCTTTGCAAAAGAGTCTGTGACTCAAAGGATTGTAATTCCGATTGTATCCAATAAAATAAAAAAAAAAAATAAAGCAGTAGGTAAGGCTAGAGGGATGTTGGGGTGTATTGTATGGTTATCACAAGTCGAAGAGGAGGTAAAATCCTCTTACAAGACACTGGTTAGTTCCATCTGAGTATCAAGGAGTACTAGAGGCTGCACCTTCACAAGGACATTAACAAAATGGAGGCAGTCCAGAGAAGGGCAACCAAAATGGTGCAGGGACTGCATCAGTAAACATATGAGGACAGGTTAACGGAGCTCAATATGTATACCCGAGAGAAAAGGAGAGAGAGAGAGAGGTGATATGATCATAACATTAAAACATCCTAAGGGTATTAACAAGGTGAAAGAGACTAACATGTTTCAATATAAGAAAAATAGCAGGACAAGAGGACACAGCATGAGATTAGAGGGAGGCCGATTAAGGGGTAATGTGAGGAAGTTCTTTTTCACAGAAAGGGTGGTGGATGCATGGAACAGCCTACCTCAGGAAGTAGTGGATATGAATACAGTGCAGGGTTTCAAACAGGCATGGGATAGGCATAAGGGAGTAATACACATGCGAATGAATAGATAGGCCATTGACAGAGTAATGGCATATGGCACATTCATAAGGTAGAAAAAAATTGGCAAACTGGATGGGCCTTCCGGTCCTTATCTGCTGTCAACTTCTATGTTTCTAAGTTTCTATGTTTCTTAGTATATACAGAGCAGAAATAATTGTTAAATGTACATGCCATATCCTCTGGTTCACTGTAATGGTTTCCATTATGTATTAGGGGACCAATTACTCTGGAGGACCCTCTTTTGACATTAATATAGGAATAAAAGTCCTTCATATTGTATTTAGAATGGGCCAGTCTGAATTCTGTTTCCCTACATGCTTTGTTAATTGTTTTTTTAGTTGTTTTACAGTTGTTTTATATTTCCTAGCATTTATTATTGTTTGTGTTCAGTTCATGAATGCAAATAACCTTATTGTTTATTAATCTTCGTATTTTGTTGCTGAACCATAACGATTTCTTTCCCCTTTTGTTGTAAATTTTTTTTAGTGGAATGAATTTATCCTCCAAAGTTTTGACTGTTCCTACAAATAGAGCCCAGGCCAAGTCTAAATTTAATTCTGAAAGTTTATTCGGGAGATCTATTTCATGGAGCTTATTTTTAATTGACCTCCAGTCAGCTTTGTTGTATTTTCTAAATACTGTGGTTCCCCTAATGTATTTTTTCTGTCTAGCTAAGGTAAAGTAGACAATGTTATGGTCGCTATTTGATAGGGGGAGGTTTATATTCACATTTCTGATCTCTGTAGGTATTGGTTAAAATAACATCTGACATGTTATTTCCCCTTGTTGGTTGTGTTATCAACTGATGTAACTCAAAGGCATCTAAGAATTCTGTAATTTTTTGGTCTTGTGCACCTATTGCTTGCAAATCAGCCCAGTTTACATTAAGTAGGTTCAAGTCCCCTACAAGGATAATGTCCCCCTTGTCTGTTATATTGGCTGTCTGTTCCAGTAATAGATCAGTGGATGCAATGCTGTTATTAGGGAACCTATAAAATGTGGCATGGAAAACATTTCCCCTGATAATCCCATCGCATTTATCCACATCTACCCCTGACATATTATCTGATTCTATCAAGTGATATTTTATTTTTTTCTTTGCATATATGACCCCCCCGTGCATCCATTTCTTGATCTACTAAAAAGTTGATAACCATGTAATTCTTTATTCCACTCACTGTCCTCATCCCACCATGTTTCTGTTATGAAGATAAAGTCAATATCATTGTTACGGATCATGGCTGATAGTTCCACCAGCTTAGTCCCATTTAGGCTACGTGTATTGTGGGACATAATGCTAGCCCGTGTTTTACCCCTGCTTATCTTTTCTGCACATTCCACTTGGAATACCGTATCCAGACCTGAACCCCTGAACTAGTCAGTTTAAATTGGTTGTTGCTGCCCTTGCCAAGCTTAAGCACAAAGTTCTACTGCCTTTGTGGCAAAGGTGTAAATTGTCTCTGCAATACATATTGGCTTTGTTCCAGAAGTTGTCCCAATATCTTACGAATTAAAATGTTTTCTCCCATGCCCAATTCTGTTGCCACTGGTTAAAATGTTTTATCTCTTGCTGCCTTTTATGATTTGTTCGAGGAACTGGAAGAACTTCAGAGAATACTATCTCACAACCTTTAGATCTCAATTATCTGCTAGTTTCATGAAATCCTTTATTACCGCACCTTCCTTTTTTTCTCTATGTCATTTACTCCTAGATGTATGATTGCTAACGGTCTCTCCTCTGCTCCTTGAAATATTTTGTCTGACATTTTCATTATGTTACTAGCTCCAGCCCCTGAATAACTACATACCATTATGTTCTCTTTGTCATATTTGCATATATACTTAACGGCATATTTTATAATGGAGTCCCCCAACACTATCAATTGTCTGGGAAATTCCCTTGTTGTAGTCTGTGCCTCGTCTTTCATAGGACCCTCATCGGTACCTAAAATATTCTCTGTAATGTCTGTTGCCAGAGGAGTACATCTGTTGGATAGAGGAATCCTGTCTCTACTAGTCGATGGCTGACTTGTTCTATATGTGCTTTGATTTCTAGGGGCACTTGGTGATGCGGCAGGATTCTTCTGGGACTGACTAACTTGCTGGCTTGGAACGTTAAACCTGTCCCCCACCATTTTTTCCTTTTAATGGATTGCACTTTGTACCATTCATTATCTGCATCATGTGTTTTTATCGTGGCTTTCCTTTTATTATTAGCATTGCCTGCCTCTATCATGTTATTGTTCAGTTTTTTCTTATTAAAGGATGTGTATGCCTTAAGTTTGTTTGCCAGATCCTCCTGGGTTTTTTTCCCAATGCTTCTAGTTGTTTATTAAAGCCCAACAGCCTGTAATTAAGTTCTTTATTATTAATACATTCAGCACATGTGTATGTGTCGCATGCCTGTTCCTTTTTGTAGAAAAAGTACATTAGGCAGCTGCAACATTGATAGCCTATGTCCCCATCTAGTGTCATCACTCTGTTTGCCATTATATAAATGTGTTGAAGTCTTTATCCTGGATTTATTAGACAGTGTTTGTCAGCACCATGAGACATGTAGGCTTGACCCACACTTACTGGCAAAACTATCCCAAATCTATTTAGATGTGGAAGTTTATGTATTTAGTCCACTTAAAATATCTGGGGTTGGCAAGTGTTGATGGTCTTGGCCTACCTTAATATGTCCTGTAATCAGTATAGTATTGTGGCATCCTTCCCCTCCTGCCCTGCTGGACTGCCCTGCTTTGCTCACCCTCCTCGCAAAGGGGCACGTCAAATACTGTATGCGTGAGTGACCCAGAAGTTGTTCATGGAGTCACACAGGTTTCTTTCAGCCACCAATGGAGTTTTCCCTCAAACCTGGTCCTATCCTATTGCACAAATGAAACATGCAGCATGGACCTTATGTGATAAATATATTGTCTATATAGTCATACTATTTACACCACCCGTGAGGCCCCCCCTTTTTGTGACTGTGAAATTGAATCTTCATTCATACACATCCCTTTGGAAGTGGAATAAACAGAATAGAAGAGATATTGCAAGATTAATTTTTTATGTCAACCCACTTCTCCTGATGCACTACATAACCCCATCAGGCCATGACATGTACATGGACCCCTTGTGAGAGAAGTCTCCCCAGCCTGTCACAAGGTGTCACACGTGTGGCAGAACACTGCGCCATACCTTCCTAGGCTTAGAGCAGTGGTGTGTTACATGGCTGGCTCCCACCCTTATGCTGCCCAGCCAGTTCCCAGAGCTACCCACATGCTACCCACTAGCCCAATGGCAGGCCCTGCACACAATATTTCTCCATAACTTTTAGGTAATTCTATCAACCCATGATAACATGTAATCAACAACCCTGGCAAAAATGTGTACAGCACAATTATTCATTCATTTATCTATTTAAGAACATAGGAAATACAACCCTTTGAGTCACAGACTCATTTCCAAAGGCTCTATGTCAGGTACTGACTACAAACAATAACAATAACAGAGTAGGACAGTTGAATACAGATTATTCTAGTTGGATACAGTAGATCTGTATGCAGAGATACAGATTATGATAGTTGCATTTAGTAGATCTGTTCTTTCAACAGTTTACACATTATTATATTCTACTGTTCTGGGCATAATTATTTTCCTTAGAAATGACAGGTTAATTCATTTTACCAGTTATTCATTTCAGACGGCATCCCTATACCTTAAAACACTAAAAAATATGTGCAAAGTAAGGTTTGGAGTTGATTGGTCTATGCTATTGTCAAGTATTTGTTAAAGCTGGCCCTAGTGTAACAACTTAAGACTGAAAATGTTATTAGGCTGTAGAACAGAATGAAAAAGTATCACAGTAACTGATGTGCTGTGCCACTTCGTCTGGGAGTTGAAGCTGTGATAGATAAGTGACTTTTCATTTCTGTGGCAGACGGCAGCCCTATCATTAGCTAATGTATGATGTCATACCACTGATAACATCACATGCTGAGCATAGAGGGATTTTGAGTGTTAAAGGAGGGGAAGTGAAATTGGTGGTATGAATAAAATGAAAATGTTAATAAAGAATCACCAAGAATAGTTAATTATGTGGCATTGCAGATATTCTGTTGTAGGTTGTAAGTTCTGTGCAAAATTGTGTGGCTGCAGAATTCTAGGGGCCTTGCCTCTGACCCTGCTGTGCTATGCAAGGGGTTTATAAAGCCTCTCAACATCATTCTGCCTGCTTTAATCACTGCATACCTTCTAGCAGCAGGGTCAGAGCAAGTTAGGAGACAGAGACCCTGATTGAACTGCCACTGGTGCAGTCAAATGACTGTCTCCTGCTTGCCTTCTGTGCTTGATCGTAAGAGGAGGACTGGGAGTGAGAAGAGGGTGGAGGCACAGTAGCAGAGGAGAAGACAAGACGAAAGGGACACAGCATGACAACACACCAGCACTCCAGCAACTTCAAGTACTGTATGTCCTCTGGTTTGTCCTCATCTCTTGAGTGACAGTGTGTGACTCGAGTGAGTCACCTCCCCCAGTCCACAAGTCCTGGAGCTCCCCTACCCTGAGACAATATGTGTGTCTGTGTGTGTCTGTCTGATTCTGTAGGCATGGCGGGCTTATCAATTTCAGGTCAGGGCATTTCCAGGCTTTGGAACCGATTTTTCCCCCCAGTCACTGCCAAACACCAGCGGCTTGAATGTTTGACCCGACTTGCCAGCCGACCCTACTGCATTTTCTTTTTAGTGCTACAGATTCTTTAAAATGCATAAACCTGTTGTGGTATCTACATATATTAGATCTGACGAGTTGTGTGCTGTTTGCCAATGGCATTCATCTACACCATTCAAAAATTAATACAAATGACTGACCAGTTGGGGATCTGTTACAGCCCTACCAAAAGTCTGCTAGCCCACTTATCATTCTGTTAGTCCTATAACTACTACCAAGATTTAGCATAGAAACATAGATACATAGATTCTGTTGGCAGATAAAGACCACAAGGCCCATGCAGTCTGCCTGTTTAAGCTGCCTAAAGAAGCATCCATGGACCCTATCTGGTCATTGGCATTAGCTTTTTATTCCTAATTCTATTATTTCTTTGTTTCTGTCCCATGCATGTTTAATGCCCGCCACTGTACAGGCTGCCACCACCTCCTGGGGCAGTCCATTCTATGCATCCACCACCTTTTCTGTAAAAAAGAACTTCCTGACATTTCCCCTTATGCAGCCACCCCCTCAGTCTCATGTTGTGTCCTCTTGTCCTGGCACTGCTATTAATTTGGAATATGCTGTCCCCTTCCACCTTGTTAATGCCCTTCAGGTACTTGAATGTTATTATCATGTCACCTCTCTCCCTCTTTTGTTCCAGCATGTACAAATTGAGGTCCCTCACTCTCTTCTTATAAGATGTGTGATGTAATCCCATCACCATTTTGGTCACCCTCCTCTACACTGTCTCTATTTTGTCAATGTCCTATCAAAGGTGTGATCTCCAGAACTGTACACAGTATTCAAGGTGAGGTCTCACCAGGGTCTTGTACAGTGGAACTATTACCTCCCTCCTTTGGCTTGTGATTCCCCTGCCAGTACACCCCAACATCCCACTGGCCTTTCCCAATGCCTTTGCTGTCTGCCTAACAGCCTTCAAGTCATTTGAGATTATGACCCCCAAGTCCCTCTCCTCCTTACTTACTGTCAGCAGCTCGCTCCCAACCTGTAGCTCCCCCCAAGGTTCCTGCTCCCCACATGCATGATTTTGCACTTCCTTGCATTAAACCTTGGCTGCCATGCCCCTTACCATCTCTCCAGCCATTCCAGGTCTTTTCTTATCCTTTCCACCCCCTTCAGAGTATCCACCCTGTTGTAGATCTTGGTGTCATCTGCAAACAGGAAAACTTTCCCTCCAGCTCATCTGCAATGTCACTGATGAAGACATTGAAGAGGACTGGCCACAGAACTGACCCCTGAGGTACCCCACTGGTCACCTCCCTTTTATCTATTGGGATCCATTCACCACTACCCTCTGTTTTCTGTCCCTTCCAATCCAGTTCACCATCTTGCATTCCAACCCCAGGCTGCCTAGCTTGTTGATCAGTCTCCTATGTGGGACCGTATCAAAGACCTTGTTAAAACTGAGGTAGGCAATATCTATCATCCCCCCTTGGACTGCTGCCTTTGTCACTCAGTCAAAGAAATCTATCAGATTAGTTTGACAGGATCAACCTGCAGAGAACCCATGTTGCCTGGGATCCACCAGTTCACTGGCTTCCAGGTAAGGCTCAGCTAGCAGCACACTTGCCTTTTCTTTGTCAAACAGTTGTGGGAGAGTTGTAGTTACTGATGACATCAAAATACATTTCTGGGGGCAACACTGATTATTTAAGATAGGCCCATTGTGATGTAACATTTTGCTATCAGAGAGGTCTTGCTTCTCTATAATGTTTCAGTTAGAAGGTCTGAAGTATGTGGAGGTCACATGATTTGCTCAAGGTCACAAGATGCACCAGTGGCCATGGTAGGATTGAAATCTATCGGTTTTATAGTTCAGTGAACTAACAACTACAGCAAGTTGCATTTGCCACTGTTGGATATGATAACCTTTTGATCTGATATGATGTTAAGTCAATGTACTGTCTAGTGTCTACCTATATTCTGGTATTATGCTGGTAGAGGTTAAAGATCTTAAGATATTGTTTCAAAGAGTAGATGTTAACACCACTATTCTGATCAATATTTTCCTCGTCTAATCAGTAAATTGGGTTATTTTTTACAGCTCTCCATTTTGGATTTTGTAAGTGCAAATTAGATCACACGTTTGACTATACACTCAGGTCAGTTTCAAGTTTCCAACTTATCAATTTGTAAATCACTTTTTAGACAGCCCTGGATATGGTGCTATATAAAATACTTTCACAATCAAAGTCAAGATTTCACATTTAAAGTCAAGACTAACTACTAGCAGAACTATAGTCCAGCACATGAGTATTATTAACCCAGTGTTGGGATTTAAAGTAGCAGTATTTCAAAGTCAACAAAAAATGTAATTATATGTATTTTTTTTTACCAGTTATGTATTTCTGACATAATTAGATTCAGTATTTCTTATATTTTATTGCATTCCGGTGTTTTTAAAACAGCTTTTATTACTAAATGTTATAATTTATGACTCATGTCATTAAAAATGGCTGCCACAAGCAATTTTTAAAAATCCCTTTCCATCAACATTACATTTTGATGTTAAATGCTGGATTAATACTGTGGATGTATTAGGCCAGTGCTAGCATATATTTGTGATGGTAGACAGCACATCACCATGCCAAGATGTTTAATTTATTTATGGTGGGCCTGGCCAGAAACTAGAAAGCAGACACTATTAAACACTTCAAAACCCCATATCTCAGTTCTGGAATGAGATATGATGAAAGAAAAAAATGGATACACGGATGCTTTTGCTCAAAGTAGATAATTACTAAAAAATCAAAAGATACATTTTTTTCTGCTAATAAATATTGCTGCTTACATTACCTTACTACATCCCATGAAACAGCAGAGCATCACCATTCCATCACACTTAGTGGGGAAAGCCCCTGTTATTATTATTCTAGTTGAATTTCATAAGCTACTGATGCCTTTGGGAAAAAATTTAGAAAACATAATATTTAAACACAATTCAGTTTGCATTTCATATATCTTCTACTGATTCTGCCTTTCTGCTATTTAATTTTGTGATAACTTGCATGAAAACAAGATCTTCATCACTTAGAGTCCATTTGCCCTTGCAGCTTGCTCTTTACATGAATTCATAATTTCCTGTTTTGATGTCATAGTCTGTTGCCATAAGAATAACTCTGATGTCACAAACAGAGCATTATGACATCAGATATAATAAAATTTAGCAAATTAACTCTCAGGGAACAAAGTCTGTTTTCTTGCATACAACCACAGTAGTAAATGATGGGGAAAAGTAATACAGACCTGACAGGAGATAAGCTTAAATGTGTCCACACACTATGTTTTCAAGTTTCTCTGACATTTTCCAATGCAGTTTCTTTATCAATACATGTTAAAAAAAAACAAATAAATGCAATGAATGCATAGTTGTATATTACTTGAGATTTGTAGTATTTACCGTATTCTTTTTAATTTACATGTTTCACTTTTCAGCCCTTCGCACAATGTCCATACACCAGGGTCTGTCAGTCTATTCCAGCTCAAGTCCAGCTCATCCAGTAACTGGCTGTTACTGATGATGTTTTTAAGATCCTCACAACAGCTCCTTGTCAGCATGCATTCTCGTAGCCTGTATAGTTTAGAAAAGTGCCAGGTAAAATAACATGACCTGTGATTCTCCACCCTCTTTCCAAGTACTGTAACATTTATTAGAGATGTCATCATATCTGTCTTAACTCAGTAATGAGGTCAAAAGCTATTGCTGGGACTCTGCCTAGCCTCTTGCTCCCGAGATGCCACAGAGACTAAGACCACTGCTTTCACTCAGTAGTGGTTGCCCATACACATTATCAATTTCCAATTAACATTTCAGATCTCATCTTATACATTTGGTATCTCCAACAAACATTCCATATATTACATTGTTCACATTGTTGTTACAATATCCATAGGTACTTCTTGTCTTCTTTTTATCATTTAATGTAAAATCAGGTCATAGCTGTGGTGCTCTACCCTTCTTGGCCCCATTGGGCATGATCAATGTAGATCAAATCAAGTCTTCAGTGGTCCTCTAAGCCCTCACTATCATGCCTGATATAAATCTGGTTATGCCCCAGCTCCAGTGACTACCCACCAGCACTAAAGTCACTGCAATCTCTTTCAGGTGCCTAGGTAACTCCCAGGGCTGGGCCCCTTACCACTACGCCACCTCCCACTGTTGCCACAGATGGCAACCTTCCCAGATTCAGGTCTATCAATACCTGATTGGCACTAAGCATGTTGTAAAGATCCTCAATACCAGCACAATGACAGTGTACATTCCTGTAGCCTCTACAGTGTAGAGAGGTACCAGCTGAAACCAACTGACAAGAAATACCCCCGTTTCACATTTTTAAAGAACTCTCAGTCTATCTCTTACTCAGTGATGAAGTCAAAAACCATTAAATGGGGATGAACAATAAAATATAGTTTGCCTTTGTGACTGGGATTTCATGGCTTTTTTGCCTCACATGCAGGGAAGGTTAAAGCCTGAGCTGGCTTGCTGAATGTCAATTAACATAACTGACATAACTGATGTTCTGGGCTGCCCCATGACCTTAGTGGAAGGTTGTCAGTTCACAAAAGATTCAATAACTCCACATTCCCAAACATGTTTTCTTTAAAGTACAAAGTGGCTTGAAAAATCCAAGACACCACACAGGTTAAATGGTTGCTACCGAAACGAGTAGTTGAATGGCTTACTTAAAGGAGAACTGTGTTGAACCTGTGCACCATTGTCTCCTGTAGAAGGTAATTTTAAAATATTCATTTTGGTTTTCTTACTGTTGCATCCCTACAGGCTTTTTTGTTATCCTACTGGGTGTTTCTGATGTGCACAAAGGTAGTAAATACCAGTATAGAACTGTATGATGCAGTTTATGCCCTTGTTCTTCCTCTTCATTGTTGGCACAATGCATCCATGTTCTATGTTAGAACTGTGGTCAATTGAGAGGGTCATAACATATGTCAAGCAGTTATAAAACAGCACCTAACACTACAGTGTAAATCAGACACACCTACCAAGTTTACCAGTATACCCATATGGATAGAACAATGACAGAATTGGAACTAGAATTTAAAAAAACAGCTTCTACTAAAAATAATGATCTTCATGCTCAGTGCAATTCACCTTTAAGGAGATACCACTGCCAAAACTAGCGGACTAAAAATTTTATGAATTTTTAAGTATCCAGTTTGTACATTTACAGGTATCAAGTGATAGCTTGCAGCACCTCTTGCCATCATGCTTATGCACGTTTGCATTTTTTAAAGAACAGTATTATACAACATACTCTAAAACAACTAGTAAAAGTGTGTGTTTATTCTTATAAACAGCACATCCATTAGAATCTTCGGACTACCACCACCCCCAGAAAAAAAAAAAACAGGACTTTAAAAAGTCAATGAAACGTTTTATGTTTTTGTTAATATATGGTTGCAGTAGCAATACATTATCAACATAGCAGCTTGGCTGTCTCCAAGTTTCATTATGTTGGCTTGCGCGCATGTGCAAGAAACATAGTGCCACCATACAACTTTTTGGAGGTGTGCCACCCTCTCTGCCCATGCCCTGATCCATTTTACAGGCATGAACACACAGCACCAATGAATGGCTAAGCTGTCTATGACAGCAGTTCAGATGCAGTGGTGTGCGGTTGAAAGAAAACCACTGCTGCAATCAGCGGTGGTAACATGTATGCAATTGCATATTGACGGCAAGCAGTGTCTGTCACCGGCTGCCACTCAGTCCCATTGAAAGCTGACAGGGGTGCCCAATCCCCCTGTCAGTATGCCACCTCCCCAGTTCATTTGCCAATGGGGTAGCTCAATCCCCTTCAGCATAATGCCCCCCCATCTGTTGTGTGCCGAGGGAGGTGCCCAATCTCCCTCGGCTCATGTGCCCCCTCAAGCACACTGTATAGCTGATGGGGGTGCTCAATCCCCTTCAGCTCCAGCCCCCTGCCAACAAACACCCAGGTGGCATGCTGGGAGCCCACCCCAGCATGCCAAAAGCCTCCCGCATTGTCGTTTATCTTTTTGTTCCTGTAAAAACAGAAAATGGTCCCTCACTGTTTCTAGTGCCCCCTTCCCCAACCTGCACCCACTCTCTGCACACCCCAAATCCCTGCACCCCCTCACCCCATACTTACCTCCAGAACCTGGCGCAATGATCTTTGGTGGACCAGGAATGCATCTGCACTCTTCAAAGCCGACCACGAACTGAAGAAATGCCGGTAAGCTGTATAATGTCATAAAATGGGGGGGGGTCAACTTAGGTGGATATCTCAGCCATTTTTGTGAATTTTGGCACCATGTTTTCAACATGGGGTTCGTGGGAACCCACCTCATGAATTCAGTCACTATCATGTCATTATTCAGTCTCAAAAGGTGATTTCACGGTCACTGTGCAGAATCACCTTTTGGGACCTATTAAGGAAACAACAGTGTCACTGTTCGTGAGGGGGCCTCCCAAAAAGCATATGTTGCAAATTTGGTGAAAAAAATCCCAAAAATGACTGTGTTATGAGCATGCATTGTGCAGTTTCTATGCATGCTTGTAACTTCACCAGTTTTTAATATTTTCTCTCCAGATTTTCAGCATTGCCATTTTTTCACACATTCCTATGAACAGTATAGCTGCCATTTTTCACATCCATCCTGAAATGTGTTTTCACACCTGTGGCACAGAATGGCACGGTCGGTTTGGGAAATCAACTTTCAGGACAGAGTAACAAAATCGCTGTGCCACTGTTCAAGAGGAGAGGTTCAAAAATACCCATATTGAAAATCTGGTGAAAAAATTCCTAAAAATGATTGTTACAGGTGTGCATTGTACAGTTTCTACACACGATCATAACTTCGCCAATTTTTCATATTTTCACTCCAGATTTTCAACATTGACATTTTTTCAAACCACCTCATGAACAGCACAGCAGTCATTTTTCAAATCCTGCTAAAAATGTGTTTTCACACCTGTGGCACCAAATGGCTCAGTCGCCGTGCAAAACCACCTTTCAGGATTGCAGTAGACTGGCTGCTTTGAGCTGCATTGTCATGTAGTCATCAATCATCTCTGGATCTACCAGTGATTACAAAAGCTGATTGCTCACTAATGCCCTCTGTTGGTCTGTGGCTGATCAAGCAAGCTGACACTCATGATGGTTTTACAATCCAGGAGATGCAGTATAAGGGAAGAATAGTGGAGGAGATGAAAGAAAATCTGAAAGTAAAATGAGAAAGCTGTAATAGCACTTCAAGATTCTATATGCAAAATATGGAACCTCAGCAAGGAAAAAGATGAATCACAAAAATGTGCAAACATTCAATTGATTTTATTTTTTCACAATGTAGCCATAGAAGCAGCACTGGTTCCCCCATGGAAGGGTGGGGCTGCATGCATAGATCTGCACAGCTATGATGGTGTTTCCTTGCTTTGAGACATTAGACTGCATATGTGTTTGCAGTATCCAGACAAACTGGAAATTATTTCTCTTCTTACATCATTCACGCATTTATTCCAATTGATTTTTCTCTTATGCTGTCTCTCTATGCTACATCTGACTGTGACTCAGGTTATTGCTCTCTTTTGCTCCCCTCTCAAAAATCCCTAGTTGGCCAGTCTGGTTTTTCCTTCCGCCTTCCTAACCTTTGGAATTTCCTTCCACTAACATTTCAATTTGTCATCTCCAAACACTTTCTTTCCCTTTGTTCTGCAAGGCCACACTGCCTCCTTATAAATGTCCTTAGCCCCATTGCCCTACACTTCTTCTTATCTACTGTGACCTCTCTACTTCTTGCCACCCCACCTCATCACCCCTTCCTCATCCCATTTCCCCTCCACCACTTCCTCCCACTCCCTTACTTCTTTCCCACTCACTCTCACCCCCAGAAATCACCCTTTCTATCCCTTTCTAATCCTCAACACTCAATTCCCCAACCCTAACCATCTTTGTCTATTCTCTTCTCTGCTCTCTTTTACTCTCATCACTACTTTAACTTTTTACCACCCACCCTCTTGCCTCTCTTTCTCTCCCTCCTCTACTTACTCTTTCTCTTACCCTATCGTATATTTGTGACATTTTTTTCTTGTGTGTGTTGGGTACTTTCCACTTCTGATGTTTAACCTGCATCATTATTTGCTCTGGTAATAAATATTATTGTACATACTGTTTATTCATGTATTGCTATTGCTGTGCTTCTACTTGTTTGTACTGATCCCTTACCCCCTTCCCCAGGATGTACCTGGAAATGAGCTTCATGGCTCAGTATGTCTTTCCTGGTAAATCTCTTTTCAATAAATAAATGATAGGTGCCTGATATACTGGTCTATAATGGACTTGCTGTTTTGGTGAAGGAGTGATTGCACTAAGCTGTATTGCCAGGATCTTTTGTGGGGCTGGCAGTGATTAAACTATCTTGTATTATTGGTGGAGTGGCTTTGCATGCCCATGGACACTCATAGTCCTACATTTCAGAATATCAAATGGAAGAAAAGAATAAAACAAATATTGAGGATGTTTATTTATTTATTTAACAGATCAGAAAGACCTTTGAGCCAAGGGCTCTTTTACAAAGGTTCCACGTCAAGTCACAAGAATAGCAAATTACAATGGTTTCAGTAAGTAGTACAACATGAGAAAAGTAATTACATAAACAAAAAAACGATATAAGATAAATATTGTGTCAAATGCAGCCAGTGGCCTTGTCTGAAGAGGGGTGAAAGGGATTACAAGGAGAGAAGTACAGGGGGTGGATTGGGGGGTGGAAGGAGGAAAATAAGAGCAAGGAGGGAGATTCCACAATGAAGCTTAAGCAGGAAAAACCATGGGGGCAACCACTGGGGCCAGGGGTAGAGTGAGAGAACAGGTAAGGAAACGGGGGGGGGAGTGAGAGTGGAGGGATAAAGGAAGGGGGTGCGAGACAGGATGAAAAGAGGGCAGGAATGTGAAAGGGATAAGGGAGGAAGTGCTGTGAGTAGAAAAATGGAAAGTTATGAAAATATGAAGACAAAATGAGAATGATGGCTTTGGTACGCCTCAGCACAATTGGTACATTGATCAAATGCTGTAGTGCCTGGTCTATAAAATAGTATAAAATCAATATTAACAGTATATAGTGCTTTCATACATTGCATTCCAAAGTGATTGATAGGCAAATTATTTAAATGGGATAACCTAGCTGAGGTGCCACATTTCATTTTCAGTGGGGTCCTGCTTCTGCTGGGGCAGTTTGATGCCTCTCGTAAAATAAGAAATGTCTCAGCTATTAGATGGTAAGAGGCTGTTGTTGATCTGTTGTGATATCAGTAAGTGAGATCACAGACTGGTATGAAAAGGAATGGCATGCAATATGCCAGCCTACAGATCCATGACTGTGCTTCATATTATATACAAGTAGAAAATCTTCTAATTAACAAAAAGTAAAAACAAAATACGCTTCAGGTAAAAATCAGCTGACTAAATATAGAATAATGCATAGGTAACTGTGTGTTATGAGTTTTCTTTACAAACCCAGGGTGTGTGATGACCCATAAACCTCAAGAGCGAAGCTTGAGAGGTTTATGAGGTCATCACTTCATTTCATTTATTTGTTAACTGGGTAAGAGCACTAGGTAAATCAATACCCTTTTTCAGGCCCGATCTGAATACAAACAGATAGTGTGAAAGTGTGTAAAAAAATAATTGTCATGCAGATACTTTTTTCTTGTTTGTTACAATAACTAGTGCAAGAAAAAATAGGAAAAAATAAAAGATTTGCTGAGAATGTAACCCTGAGTGTTATATGCAGAATCAGTAGTCAATGGTGATAACAGTTTACATCTTATGCAACTTGGCATCTGTAAAAACATTTAAACATTTTGTAACTGACCATTATCACTGTTTAAAAAGCCTTTCTAAAGGGTGTGGCTAGTGTCCAATGGGCCCTATGCATGACAGCTATGCAGCATGCGCTTCGGTGTGTGGGTGCATATGCACAATCTGCACACACAGCACACTGAAGAGGCATGAATGAAGCATGCATGGGACTATGTGTAGGCATCCTATGTGCGGTGGCATGGATGCTGCATGTGGTGTATACACAGGGGCGTGGTCACAGAGCACTGGGTGTGGCACCCTGATACGCTCATGCACAATGCCAGGTAAGACAGCCAGGTGCATATACGTAAGGCAGGTGGAGGGCTGCCATAGATGTCTTTGCAGTATGGCAGGTAGCCAAGCACCTAGAGCAGCACAGCTGTGCCCTGTAACCCCATGGCAGTAACACCGTGCACTCATCTGACCTGGAAACTGGGATGTGGACCAGGGCACGATAAAACAACCCATAGTGGAGACACACCATAAAACATGTGCTATGAGGTGTGCAATCTGATGGGGAGTAGCAGATGCAGCTGTTCACAAAGATCAGAACAGCTGCAACAGTGACCCCATGCCATGCATACAAACTCCAGTGCCCAGCCACACTAGCACACCATGTGCCAAGGCAGAGGATGTGCACGGGGCCAACCACAGCCAGCTGATAATGCAGAGCACTGCACATGTATGAAGGCAATCCCCCAGAGGCTCAGGTGATGCCACTACCATCAAAGGGATCCAACATGCCATGGTACCCTCACATCCCACACAAGGTGATGTGATGCACACCCTGCTGATGGATGCAGACTCAGTAGGTATGGGTGGAGTGGGATGGCATGGCCCAGGGCTCACACAAGTATATGGAAATAGGACAATGGTCCTGACATGTAACACCCAGACAGTGCACATGGCACAGGAGCATGTATGCCATGTATGGCACAGTGCCCAGCCCAGGCAGACAGCCCCCAAGCAATGCACAACACCTGCCAATGGGTGACCCAGCAAGGGAACACCTTCCACACATGGCACACATGCAGAACAACCATACAGCCCACTGCCTGTCCTCCTAGGAGGCCACATCACCATATCCCAGAGCCCTCCTACCAGGAGTGCCCCAACCAACCACCCCAGCCAGCCACCCACTGTACAGGAGACAGTGACCACACAGGTATTCGCAATGAAAAGCTTTATTTGCAAACAGATGTACATAGGAAGGTTGCAACCACACAGGTACATTGCAAAAGCCAAACACGTAAGTAAGCACACCCTACACAACAGTCCAACAGACATACAGTCCACACAATTGTCGGTGCATCATGTTTCCAAGGAACATGCAGTCATTGTCCATCTTGCAGCACATGCCCTAGCTGTCATCCTGCTTCTGGAAGCCCCTGCTGTAACATGGTGGTGATATGTCTGACCGGGGCTGAGGGAGCAACATGAGGTGTTGGAGAGGTCCCCTGTAGCACTGCAAAGGAAACATACCGCAGTAAAAAGAGGCACAGCAGGGGAACATATTAGAGTCAAATATGGCAGCAGAGTACAACACAGACATGTCACAGGATGCTGAACCCACCTTGGACAGCACCAACACCTGCCACATCACACCAAAGTCCAACTTGTACAGCACATCATTGATGCCCACCCTCAGAGAAAGGAAGTTCAGACTGGCATGCTACCATCTCCTCTGATGTGGCAGTGTCCACATGACACAGGAGGCTCGATCCAGCTGCTCCACATGTGTCAGAACCAGCTTGTGAGGGAGACCTTGGTGATCCTTTGATGGATGAGATGGGAAACAACCATCCGCACCATGGAGAACTCACACCCCAAATGTCCCACAGCACACCCTGCAGGCCAGGTACATACCTCTGTCAGACAATCCAGCCTCCACAGGTTGCCCCCACTGGGGCGGTCTAAGTAGTTGTCCTCAGACACCATTTAGAGCTTCTTGGGGTATAGACATAACAGAACTCCTCTCAGTTGCAGCCATCTCTGTCACCTAACACTTCTGTGTGTGCAGATGACCCACACGGGTAACATCAGCACACATTAAAGGTACACACAGGTGTCCTAGGTCAAATAAAGGGGTTCTGGCAGTACATGTACAGGTAGACAGGTAACAGTTGTGGTGGAGAAGGATGTGTCCTAGCCTTCGGATAAACAATCACCATATTGACGCAGAACTGGAGCAGTAGAAGCATGCTGGACCATGGCCAAGGGTCTTCAAGACCATGGCTGAATGCAACTACGATGCAGGGCACACGCAGCATTGAATGCTTCAGGTTTGATTGGGCCACAATCTGACAGCTGTGTGACATGATCTGTGACAACACTGCACCACAGACATGGCGGTCCAGGATGATGACTGTGGAGACCAAGGTGTTAAGTGATGTGTCATGTTATGCAACAGGGTCATTCCAGCGGGTGTCTGGTGATGCCATCAGTGTAAGTCAGTCCTTCGTGTCATGGGCAGTGGCACAGGTGACAGATGCCCTGTTGGCCAATTTGGAAGAGCACATCATGTTCCCAATGGCTGAAGCCAATGTCCATGCCACTAAACCTTCTATGCCATGCATGGTATGCCAAACATATGTGGTGCAATAGACTGCACCTATATTGGAATACTGTCAGTATCTGTGCAGAAGGAGGCATAAAGGAACAAAAAGGGCTTCCACAGTGTGAACTGTCAGGTTGTGTGTAACATGGATGGTATATTCATGAATGTGTGTGCAAGGTACCCTGGATCATGCCTCAATGTGTATATGCTGGAAGTATCACATCTCGGAGCCCTGCTACATACCAGTCAGTAGGACAATAGGCTGTTGGGTGAGTATAGGGGGGAAATATGTGTGGCACCATGACACCACCTGCTGCATGCACCTGATTGTCTACTTATTCTGTCCATTGCGCAGGTGACAGTGGATACCCACTTCACTCATACTGGAAGACTCCTATTCTGGCATTAAACAGCGCAGCAGAGGAGGCATAAAATGACACCCACAAGACACAGAAAATTGTTGAGAGGACCATCAGCCTACTGAAGATGTGTTTCTGATGTCTGGACCATACTAGAGGAACAATGCTGCTGTCTCCGGGAAGGGCATGCAAGGCGTTCACCGCATGTGCCATGTTCAATAATATCACCCTGCATCACAAGGTACCCATGCTGGAGAGGCCACCAGCAGGATAGACTACTGGAGGAGAACAACCAGAGGACAGGAGATACTGATGAGTGTACAACTCATGATGCCCTGGTACAGGGCACATTTCAGCAGTAGTGATGTACACCTACACAGCATCAGGACTGATGATTGTGTGTCTTGTATGGCAGTATCATTGTGCATGTGATCACAATGCATGGGCATCTATGTGCATGGCTACTGTGGAGAGCACTGCATCATGGCATGTGTTTGCTCCAGCTGTCATGGGTGGTGGGTATGTCATGATGACACCACGCACTGATTCACCTGTCCGGGGGGGGGGATGGATGTGGGGACTTGTGTGTCCAGCTAGGATGGGAGGGTGGCAGATGGTGCAATATGATATGTTGTGTGGCCAGGGAGCATGTTGGGTGCCCTGCTATTAGAGGGGCTTGATGGGGGGTGTTGCTATGGGGGTCATGTTGGGTGCCCTGCTATTGAGGGTCATGTTGGTGGTTTTGCTGTTGTGGTGATTGCTGTACCGCACAGTATGTGATGTAGCAGTGATGGTGTTGCAGTGTATGCCATGATGGTTGTGTGGCAGGGGCTGTCATGCCATGTCACAGGGTGTGTGTGGTATTACATGGCATCATGGTCTCATGTGTGCATCCATTAGATCAGTGCTGGGACTTCATGCTGTGGAGTCCTGTGTTTATGGGGTGGCTGTACAGCAGGACTGTGCACGTAGCAGTGTGGTATGAGCTGTGTGCAGGGTATGTATACTTCATGCATATGCTATACATGTCATGTGTTTGGTACTTGTGCACTTTCACTGCCCTTGTGTGTCAAAGGACTTTGCCTGTAGGTGTGCTGAGGACTGTGTGCCCAGTCTCCTGACCGGTGCATGTGGTGGGTGTCACCTCATTGGTGTCTTCCCCAGAGGTGGGCACCATCTGCTGATCTTCCAAGGTGTCATCAGTTGCAGTGGTCTGGCTGTCTTGGTGGACATTCATGTCCTCTCATGTGGTGGCTGTGTCATGCCCCTGCAATCCCCTGCTCTGTGTACCAGTGGTGTGCATGTGGGCCATGCATGTGCCCTGAGGACCTTCCACCAGGGTGCTTTCCATGTACCACAGTTGGGTGTCCTGTTCCCAGTCAGTGGGTGATGTTGCCGCAAAACACCTGGGTGTGGGCATGTGCCATGTGGAGAGGGGTGTTGGCAGACCTGCCATGTGGCACCTCCTATCCAACTAAGTGGTTTATGAGCCTCTCATGGAGGTTGACCAGTCGGTCGATCCTGCACCGCATGGCCCACACCTCCCAAGTCATGCCCACCAATGCCTCTGTGTTGTGGTGCTGTGCCTTATGTTTGTCCTGCTCTGGCAGCCACTGCTCCCTATACTGTGCTGCCATGATACCATGTGTGTGCGCTGTACATGGGCACCCCATGGGCTGTGTCGATGGGCCTTCATTCACTACTGTCAACAGGGCTTGTTGGTGTAATTTCTCACCTGGCTATGGCATCTTGGCATGCCTCTTCTGTGCCACTGGATGCAGTCCTGCCCACTGCCCTGTCCTCGATGGTCTATGCCTGTTGTTCTGGGGCATGCTGGCATACCTGGCTGCTGTGACCTCTGTCCACCACCTCGACCTGCTTCTGTGTCCCCTCTTCCTGGGCCACCTGTGTGCTTTTCAGGTACATCTCTGACTCCTGCTATGTCTCTGTCACCAGCTTGGTACCGGTTGGGGCCATGGAGTTGTTAAGCTGGCTGTGAGGTGGCCCTTGCAGTTGTCCATTGCTGAGGTGTGGGTGCACCCATGGCCCACCTGAGCATTCCTCTTCCTGCCCACCATTGTCACATCCCACATACTGTGCCATTGTGTCCTGGCTGTGTGATGTTGCCCTTGTGGTTGTGCATCTATCAGTGCCCGTGTCTAAGGGGTGGAACACTTGGCTGTTAGTGCATGCATGGAGCAAATTCCCTAGGGTACCTGTACCCTGCCAGTGCATACATTCTTTCCACAGTGTCTAAGCTTTCAATCTCACAGTGGACACTGACCTCTGTGAGGGTGTCTGCCACCTTTCTCTCCAGTGATGTCAGTGGCATGTCATTGCTGGGTGACCTGCCTCCTGTATCCTGATGTACCTGTGTCCCATTGGTGATTTTCTTTTTTAACACTGTGCACAGGTCCTGCAACTTGTGCTTTATGGACACCAGTGTCTGAGCTTCAGGTCTGGCAGCATTAACACCATCCTGGATGTCTGGCCACAGTCTTGCCTTTACCTCCTGGGCCGTGGATAGGGATTGTGCCCTGTACAGCTTGGCACAGTGCGTCCATGTGTCACTGACCATGGGCGCCACCTGGGCCACCTGTGAAATTTGTTGCACAGGGCCGTATACCACCTCAAGTGCGGCCATGTCTGCACCGCTGTTCACCTGCATGGGCTGCCCCATCAGGCTGTGTTGGTCACAGTGTGAGCTCCTCCACTCTTCTGTCACTATCCACCATGGTCTCTGCATGCCGCTCCTGCATGCTATACACTTCCACAGCTCTGTGTGGGGCAGTGCACATGTCCTTATATGGTGGATCAAGGGGAGGGTCCTTGTATCGCTGGCCCACCTGTGTACGCCTGCACAGGCCACTAGGTGTCCTCTGTCATCCCACCTCCTGGGTCAATATGTCCTCTTGTGGCATTCGTGCATATTGTGTTTCATATGTGCCTTGCATGCCACATAGCTGAGCGCCGCATTTCTGATAGTTTGCCTCAGAGTTTCTGCACTTTCGTGCATAGGTCCCAATGTGAGCAGATGGATTTCGAGTGCTTCAGATCAGTGTGTGCTAAAATAAATAAAAGTGTTTAAAATACTTTCATTTTTTAATTTTTTTATGAGGTGAATCTGTTGCTCACTTCTTCCTCTTTTGAATTGTGAAGTTAAAGCAGAAGATGAAATGTGGAAACCAAAATCTATGCCTCTGAATGAACAAGCAAAGGGAAGGGGCCTGTGGCAGATTCTGGAGGTGGCAAAAGAGGGAAGTTACAGGCAGAGAAAGTGAGGCCAAACCCTCTAACAAAATCATCTTAGAAGTTCTCTGGGAGATTAAACAACAAATGGAAGCCATTCAATGTCATCTCTGCTGAAGCAAAAGCAGCAACTGATAGTGCCAACAAGACAGGAATAGGGGTATGTGGACTTCTCAAACAAACTAAGCCATGGTACACTAGACTGGAATGGCTTAAGAATTCTTCCAGGGGTCTAATGTTCATCTGATGGGAGTTCCTGAAGGTGCAGAAGGGACAGATACTGTGCAATTTACTAGAGCACTCTTTGTCTCTTTATTTAATTTGAACAAACCAGGACTTATCCAGGGTGTCTACAGAATCACACCTCACAAACAACCCAACTCTAAAACATGACGTATGATTTTTGCTCTTACGAATGGTTTACAATGTAGGGATGCCATGTTGCAGGCAGCAGAAAATAAAGGGCAGCTAACTTTGCTGCAGAACAGTGCATTTTTTGTTTCCCTAACCTTAGCTTTACAACCCGGCAGCAATGTCAGAGTTTTGATGCCACCCATGTGGAGTTGTGAGAGTTAGGAATTGCCCATGAAATGTAACTTCCCATTAAGCTTTGCATTATGTATGCCAGAAGGGTGTATGTGTTTGGGGACCCAACAGAGGCCAGCAAGTGCCTCAGCTGGATCAAAGCACACTTTGCCTCAGCTGAAAATCAGATGGACCCTGAGGAGGATAAGATCTGACTCACAGGTTCGACTGGCAACTCTGTTCAGTTATGGAAGGCTGTAAACCAGTGGAGAGGCCCTAACTATTTGTTAATTTTTGACATTTTGATGGAGATCATAATGTTGGGGTTTTAATATTGACTCCCTCAGCATACAGTCACAGTATGTATCTGTTGGAATTTGGGAACCCAGAGAGTATATCTGTGGTTATTAAAGATGGTGCCTCACTATTTGTGCCATCCAGCTACCTCAGTATTCACTTACAGAGTGGTGCCGCTTACACAGCCAGTGATCACATGGTCAGGCCTATACCATTCCTTGGGATGTGGCTATTAGTGTGGCACCAGAGGTAGGATTACTGGATGAGTTATACTACTTTATAGGTACCTGCATCTCTCCTGAGCTCCGTTGTTTAGCAATGTACTAGTTTAAAAATACATTAGAACATAAGAAAGTAGCCAGCAGAAGGAGACCTTTCAGTTTATCATATCTGCTCAAGAAAATAGTGATTGAGTTCAGCCCTAAGTTTACACCTATGATCCCACCCCCACCCCGATATTTGTTCTTTCACTGACCCTGCCACATGACATGCCTTTGTGCTTATCCCATGCCCGTTTGAAAGCACCTATTGACTTTCTCCCCTCCACCTCCATTGGCAGCTCATTCCTTGCTGTCACCACTCTCTCAGTAAAGAAGTGCTTCCTCACGTCCCTCTTGAATCTTTCCCCCACCAGTTTTAGGTTGTGCTTTCTAGTGGTGGTGTTGGCCCTTTTGTTGAATAGGCCCTCATTTTCTATCCTGTTTATTCCTTTTAAGCATTTGAACATCTCTATCATATCCCCCCTCTGCCTCCTCTCCTACAGCATGTACATCCTCAGCTTACTCCACCTCTCCTCATATGATCTAGTCTGCTGTCCCTCTGTCATTCTAGTTCCTCTCCTCTGAACTCTATCCGGCAATTGTATGTCCTTCTTCAGGTGTGGATGCCAATATCTTACTCTGTATTCTAAATGTGGTCTTACCAAAGACCTGTATAGTGACAGAATAACCTCACTGTTTCTACTGCTGAAACCCCTTGCAATACATCCCAGCATCCTATTTGCCTTTGCAAATGCCTTTTTACATTGCTTTGAGTGTTTCAAGTCATTGGTAATGATCACCCCCAGATCCTTTTCTTCCTTCGATGGTGTGACCTGAACCTTTCCAATGTAGTACTCTGTTCTTGGGTTCTTCGCCAGTATGTGCATCACTTTGCTGCCATATCCCTGACCTTCTCTCTCCAGTCTGGCCAGGTCCTACCTCAGTTCCCTTATCCCCTCCTGGGTGTCCACCCTCCCACATAACTTGGTGTCGTCTGCAAACATGCACATTTTCCCTTGAATACCTTCCCCTATGTTGCCGATACACAAGGAACTGTACTGGGAATAGAGGGAGACCAATGTTTTGCTATAAAAAGAATGCTGTTCTGTTACAGATCACTGTTTTTTAACTGTTTCAGTCTGTTTATACATCTTTATGCTGCTTAATTCCTATAGGACAGCACCCTACAATATGGGGAATGTTAACCAAGTTTTAGATTTAGCATTACAAGTAATTCTTTTCTTCCTGCATACTTTTCTTAGTTTACTTTACTACAACTTTCTGAATTAAACAGCCATTCTTTTTCGGATACTTCTGCAGCCTCCTCCCACAATTTAAACTACAATTAAAGACTATGTGCATGAATTCTCAGTACACCACTAGTTTGGCAGAAGATGTTAGAGACATTTGTTCCTGGACTATTACTGAAGACTGCCCATGGGTCCTGCTGCTTATAGCCAGGTTGGAACACTTTGTAATCCTTTGGACAATTCTCGCCATGGGGCCTATGCACTACCAGGTGGGAATTATGAGCCAGAGGTACATATCCCACCAGCACAGCACTGCACCTGCAAACAGGTGTGGACCGACTGTATTCATCAACAGCCACCACCTGTCCGCAACTCCCCCCCCCGGCACGCAGGACTATGAAGGGTGGCCAGAAGCAGAGTCATGAACCTGGCCAATTGATTGCCCGTGCTGGATCCCACAATGGATTACATGCATATAGAGGTGTGGGTGCGGGTGCGTGAATGGGCACCGCAGGCATTTGGACCCATGCGGCTATGCCTCATTGGCTGGACGTCCCCTTGGCCATACTCCTAGTGCAAGGCAGCCACTAGCCACACCGGAACACATTTCTCAACACAGGGTTGCCCCAACACCCGTTCAGCAGTGTCTCCCCTCCCCACACATACCCACTCCTGGCAAGCAGCAGCTGGCACTCCACACACGATGGCCCTCATCCTCGGTAGATACAGGCATGTCCCCCCCCCTTCATCCACATGGGAGTCCAGGCTGCACCCTTCCCTGAACCCTTACCTGGCACTCCGCCACTCCCTGTGGTGGTCATTGGTCCCAGACCCATCTGTGGCACTGCCCCTATCTACATACCTTGTTGTCAGTGCTGCAGCCCAGGGTGGCCAGTGGCTCAGCCCTCCTCACTCCTCCTCACCCATTGGCCAGCCAAGTGATGCTGGAAGCACAACATCGATATATAGGCATTGTACTCTCAGCATCACTTGGATGGCCAGCGGCCAAGGAGGTGTGAGGAGGACTGTGCTGTTGGCTGTCCAAAGCTGCAGCTCTGGCTACAAGGTACAGGGATGGGGGTTGACAGTGCCACACGGGTGGGGCTGGCAATTGCACAGCAGCGGGGGAGTGCCAGGATCGGGGGACCAGGATGCTCTGCTAAGCCCAGGCCCATGCATGGCAGGGCACCTGTCGGGGTGGTGGTGAGTGGTCCTTGCCTCAGTGATGGGGCACCAATGTGTGTGTATGTGTGTGTGTGTGTGTGTGTGTGTGGTGAGGACTACACCAGGATGGGGGCTGTGCTGTCTGGTGGTGGTAGTGGGGGGCTGCACACCAGCAGGAATAGGGCCTTGGTGTGTGTGGAGGTGCTGCCATGTGGGACTGGAGTGGAATGCCTGTCCTGTGGGGTCTGGTACAGTGCTGCTGAGACGTGGGGGGTTCTGGTGTGTGGGGGGGGTCATCCATAGTGCTGCTGTGGCTGGGCAGTGACCTGTTTGCACAGGGTCAGGCACTTATGGCAGGGTTCTCCTGGCATAACGGGAGCACTCCAGTGTACCCCAGTGTAGAGCACTACACGCCTTGGTGCATGGAGCATAGTGCTGGAATGCTCCCCACCCACCCCTGGTACATTGCTCTCTGTATGGCTGGGGCATTGGGTCATAGGGGCTGCATACCCCGTATAGTGCATCCCACATGGGGAGGGGTGCAGTGGGTGTGGAGTGTCTATGTATCACGGATATGCGTTGCACAGCCACTCCGCCCATTCATGCATGAGCCCCGATATGAGTAACAAATGAAGCCAAGACAGGTTTTCTCTATGGTAAGACTTCTTACTGATCTTCTGATGTACTTGAATTATGGTAAGTGTGATGCTTGTTCATATAAAATTGAATAAACATAAATTAAAAAGTCTTTTTAAAAAATAATCTTACTTTGCGGTGTTCATTTTGATCTATTTCATGTGCCATGTGTTCAGTGGCAGTTGAGAATAACTCTGAACAGCAGCAAATTTGAGTAGTTATAAAAGATAAAAAACAGAAACTTGTTTATTCCTTTTTTTCCTTCTTTTTGACACTTTTGATCAAGATGTTTTGGTTGTTAGAAGAATGTCACATTATCTGTGTTTCCCATGGCATTCTCTGCCTTAGAAAGCTTAGAAGCAAACTGTGACTGAAGAAACACCGTAATAACAGGGTATGATGCCACTGTGACAGGGTTGAATAAGGCCCTACTTCATTTGTTATGCAGAAAGACTTTAAATGCAAGGGTCTGTTCTATCCTCTTCTTTTCTGTATCTTGACTGTCTGGATGCGCAACCAAATGTTCTCGTGAAACTTAGGAACTAATCACTCTGACGGCTTCACAGTTCTCTGCCACTCGCTATCTCTCTGCCTTCCCTTGCTAGTTCTGTCTTTTCTTCCCCCTTGCATATGTAATCCTGGTGCCATTATGTTAAGGGCTACTACCCTGCCTGCTTGCCTGAATGAAGGTTGAGGGGCATGGGTTCGGAATTAATGAGTACTGTGGTCTCCCTACCAGCAGTGCAACTATAATAATGGTGTCTCCACCCAGAGTAACACTTACGTGGGTAAACAGTAACACTGGTGCAGCCCTCTGGGAAGCTATGACCACCCACAATCCCACCTAGTGGCCCAACACACAGGTTGCCTATGGACACAGTATTCGGATTACAATGACACATTTAATGACTGGCTCAAATAATATGCTCTCCACCCTTGCACTTACCCACAGGGCCTGGACTTCTGGGATATGCCTTGTGTCCCTTGCAAAAGAATACTTTTAGCAACAATAGTGCAGTTTCACACTACCCTTTTTTGAATAAACCAGTAACTGAATACCAGATAATAATATGCTCACCACCCTTGCATTTACCCACAGGGCCTGGACTTCTGGGCTATGGCTCTATGATGCCGAGTCGACAACTAACTCATCGACCAGCATTGCAGCACCAGGCTTCTTGTTGAATGTGAGTTGAAGTCGTCAGGGAGCTGCGCACAGCAGGGACTGTTTTTTTCTTCATGGGTTCCTGACTCCCCTACACTCCCTGCATTAGCGATTCTAACCCAGTGGCCTGTTAGTTCAGGAGTGGGTAGGTCGGGGGAGAGTGTTGCTGGGTCCTAGGCACATCCCTTACAGCAATTTGGCACTGTTGTCAGCAGTGACATATGTCGTTGTAGGGGTGTCGCTGTGGAAAGTGTATACCCTGGGGTCACGCCTTGTGTTCCTTGCAAAAGAATAGTTTTAGCAACAATAATGCAGTTTCACACTACCCTTTTTTGAATAACCCAGTAAGTGAATACCAGATAATAATATGCTCACAGCCCAGATTAACATTAAACAGCAAATCTGATTTATTAAGGGGGCTTCAATGAAGAAGGGGAGAGAATTTAGATGAACTTTTTTTTTTCTGTAGTCAAACAGATTGCAATTACTGGTTTTCAATTTAATTTCTCAGATCACTCAGTCTATGCAACTGCTAGGTACCCAGAGTGAAAAACAGGCATGCCTGAATCGGTGCTACTGATTGGCCTATGTTGCAGCTGTGTAGGGGCCCTTGATGGAAAGAAAGTGAATACATGCAAACATCACTCTTGCAAACCCAAAACCAATTGTATCCAAGGCTGGATGGCCCAGTCTCTCTCTAAATGCTTTAACTGAAAAATACAATTAGATTGTCACATAAATAATTAGTGGCTGCTTGCAGGGAGCTACCCTCATTTTACCCACTGTACCCAGATGAATGGAAGAAAGCATTGGCGACATCAAGACCTGGGCCAACACAACTTATCTTCACTTCACTTCCTTTCCCTGTATGTGGCTGCAACCTTCTCATAGTTGATTCTCAGTGGCTGACTCCTCAAAACTGGTCACTCGCCAGAGAAGTGCTGGTGGTACATGAACAGTCTGGCTGAGCCTCTGGTGGATTCTATGTCATAACAGCGATCGCGGAATAGCGATCACTGTTAGGGCAAGTGTATGTTGCTGAAAATGAATTTCAGTGATGTACACTAGCAGCAAACGGAAAGAGGGTGCCCAAAATCTACAGGTTTCCTTTCAACGTGGGGGTGTGCGCCCCCCACACGCGTCACCCCCCCTACAAAAGGATTCTCAACTCCAGGGGGGTGCATGTCGGGGATGGGGGTGAAAGACTTAAAAAAAAAAAAATGAGCCACCTGCCATCAAAAAAAGAACCACACTGTGCTGGACCCGAATCCTTCACCCTGCACCTCCAAACCAACCACCCTCCCCACCACGGAAGCAGACCAGCTGTGCAGCTGCCCACCACAGCCCCTCCCACAATCCTTCCCTCCCCTTCCTCCCCACCCTCGTGCATGCGTGCTTCCTGTCACCCTACCTCACCCACCCAGGTATTTGGTCACTAGCCTGCCAGGTAGCTCTGAACACATGTGCTGTAATTGAGTCACTATTTTTGTAAGTGCCCAATTGCGATCGCCTTGTTCACTGGATAGTCTGGTGGCATGGGCACAGGTGAGAAAAATGTCTTTTGAAACTGAGGTCTGCGTGCTGGTGAACCATCCACCTGGGCTTTGGCAAAAGCCCTTATTGCACAATAATGGCTCCTGATTTGGCACAGGAGTCCCTGGAACAATGTTTCCACATACATGGTAGGCCTCAATCTTGGTGGCTGAAGGAGCAGCAAACTTTCTCTGTTTTGGTAAATGACCGGTATCTAAATTCTAGCCCTGAACTATAGAAACCACACAGTCTGCTTCTTTGCAGTCCTTGAATCAGTCGATCCCTTTTTGGAACTGAGCAGGGTCCACAGGAGGCAAGTATAGGCCTCTTTCTGCAGACTGCAGCTACACTGCAACTGTCCTTGGTGGCTCGAGCAGAATCTCCACGCTGAACTCAATTTGAACAGTCCCTCTTAGATAAAGGGCAATGTTCCAGCGGGTACATGTCAACTTGCTCCCGATATTTCGCTCTGCGATGATTCGCTCCTGACAGTATGCTCCAGCGACTACTCACTCCCACACCAACTCCCGAGTAAGTTCACTCCCAGACCACAGTATGAACAGAAATGAACAGTCACTGTTGAAGTGCAGTACTCTTTTTGATCGCTGGCTAATTACTTGCCGCAAACTAGACTTTCTTAGTACACGATCAGATTAAACTGAAAAGAAATTGTCTCAGTGTAAAAAGAACATTGTTGCATTTCAGATGACAGATGTAGAAATTAAAAATCAGAATCAAACTATAAATGCTTTGGGAGTGACAAATACTAGGAGCTGCATTTTCTGTATCAGTGGATGACCTGCCTTTCAGAGGCAAGGCTTACAGAATTTGCATGCTAAAAAACTAAAAGAAAGACAGCTTACAATCTTGGATTTATTAGACAGGGAAATGCTAGGGCTATGCTTCTTAATCTTATCTTGAAGAAATACGAGTTGGCAGAGCACTGAATGCTACTTACAGGGAGCAGGAGTGAATTGTCGCAGGGGTGATTTATCACAGGAGCTAATCATCGCCGGAGTGAAATGATGGGAGACTGTTGCTGGGGGGAGAATTGTCGGGAGCAAGTTGTCGTGTTCCTAGTTCCACCAATCCGACTGACTGCCCAAACTCTTGATCACATTCCCAGTTCTTTGATTGGTCAGATTTTGGGTGCCCAAACATTGTCCCTGATTTTCTATCAAAATCTTTTAGCACAGTCCCAAGAGTCTCTGCTTTAAATCCGGGCTCCCAATTGGCTGCAGAGCTGTAAGCATGGCTGCTGAAGTACAGTTCCCAAAGCAGTTTATACATTTCCCCTTAAATAAAGTCCAGGTGCAGCCAGTAGATTAGATTAACCTTTAATTTATAATTTTCCCACTGATATATAGCCCCAACGGTGCCCTGTTAAATGAGTCCACTCTTATTCGTATACTCTTAATACTTCTGCTGTCACAGCCACCGAAATACTGTCCCCCTAGGCGACAGGCAGCCACTGATTAATATGCATGAGGGCTCATATTTATTCATGAGCCCTCGATATGTGCCCTTGTTAAGACTCTTTACAGGAGCATACCTCTCAACCTTTTGTCCCCCAAATGTGGAACACTGCCTCTCAAAATGTGGAACACATGAGCAAAATGTGGAACACTTAAACAAATCTTTACCTAAGAAGCTCAGAACACTGTTAAAATGTTTGCATTTATGTTCAGAAAGTCTGTTACTAATTGAATAATATATTTTTGCATCATTTACTATAGATTTTTGCTTTAAAAAGTTAACATTGAATGTGGGACAAGTCCTCACAATGTGGAACAGGGAGTTTTTGTGAAGTAAAATGAGGAACGTTCCTCATAATGTGGTACACTTGAGAGGTATGTACAGGAGTGTATACCAGTGCAACAGTAGCTTGCAAATTGCGTTTTAAGCATGAAATGTGCTAAAATTCTGTACAAGACTTCTTTGGGGACTTTTCTGGGGCACTAGAGGACTTGAGAAGAAGCAGATAAATGGGGAAACACCAGAGGCAGACAGGGGAGAATGGGAGAATAAACAGGGGCAAACAAGGTAAGCCCCCAAAGAGGGGGTTACATCTCTCCCCTGCCTGCAAAACTTAACATCCACTCCAAGTCTACAATAAATTAGTTATTATAACAACACTTTACTATAGACACTATTAAACATATACTATATCAGGCCTGATACACAATATCTAGAACAGTGGATGGATGACCATCCACAACAAGGCTGTATTTCCATTGAGAGAGTTAATGACATCATAGAGACCTAAACAGCGAAGCTCAAGAGGTCTCGCTGATGTCATTAACTCCCGAGATGGAAAAATGGCCATAGTTGTGGATGGTCACCCATCCACTATTTTAAATAGTATATGATTCCCTGGATTATTTTTTGTGTTTTCTTTTTGTTTACCTTTTATATTATTGGGGGCCACTCCCTCTTGCTCCAGCTTATCCTACTGACCCGGACCGTGTTGGTCCTGACTCGAGAACTCTTTTGTGGCTGTTAGGGCCATCTGTGGCTGGACAGTTTCTTTTAAAATGAAAAACAAAAAAGTGGTTCAGTTTTGTGACAGGGAGCCGTGTGTGGCTCCTTATGTCCATTGTAACTGGTTCTGCATTCAGTGATCTCTAAACCGTGCCGCTATGTTTGCGCTGATTTTGCCCGTCAGAGCCATGTTGAGTCAGCCAATTAGGTGGCAAGACAAGGCTGGAATGTTGCACTATCGATGTGAGGTTAGAATGATAGTATGACTTTTCTGACCTTTGAACCATCCTACAACAACATTCAGAAAGTCACCATTTTCCAATGAACAATAAGCCCTAACCGTATACTATAACTAAATACACTATAGCATGCTATTACAAATACTTTACATAGTTTAGTTTTTTGGCACTTTGTCATGACATGTTAAATGTAATTATTAGACTTCTGTTCAACCACAATAAATGACATAACCTCTCACCTTTTGATCTTAACCCCTTCGATATTAGACCTTGTTTTACCATAACCCAGACTTTTCAACTGACCCCTTTCACTCTGTAAGGGCGACCCCTAGCATATTGGGTGGAGGGCTTGATTAGTACTTTAGAGGAGGCAGTGAACACTATTTTGGTCAGGGAATTGGCTGTAACATATACCCTTTTATGAACTACATTTATGGACAAGTCCACAAGCTTTCCTGGCGAATCGTAAGTGAGCCGAACCACAGGTTTCACAGTTCTTCTGGATCTTCTAGATGTGGGAAGCATTGGCACTGACATTTCAACATTAGCATTTGGATTTGTGACTCCTGGCTCATTGTTCAGTACTGACAGCTTCTGGTGAAAGGGGTACCACTGCACTCTCTTGCAATTCAGAACTGGTTATTGGTTTGTCACTTGGCACATTACTTTGGTTCTCTGATTCTTGAAGCACAGGCTCATCTGAAAGTTGTATTTCAGCAAAATTAAAATCATCCAACACACTGTTAGCATTTTCAGGAATGGCAATACCCTCTGGTACAGGAACTAGTTCATTCTGCCCACTTGTTTCAACATCACTCTGAGATTCACTGGTCGATCCACCATCTTCTCTGTCAGAGTCAAGCAATTCAGTATCAGACAATTCCACTAAGCAAAGGGAGTCTGCCAAGTCAAATGCTTTACTTTGCACATCTCTTTCAGGAGGTATAAGGGCAGTTCAGGTAGCAGAACTATCCGAAATCTCTGGGTTGTTAGAGTCACTACAGGAAGCAGAAAGATTGTCACCTTGGAACAGCTGGGCTAATTCAAAAGACAGGTGGCAAGCAACACCAAATTCACTAATATCATCTTCGGAATCAGCATCATCAATTAAGGCATCACTGGTTCAGGGCTCTGGTTGTTGAGCAGCAGGAGATTAAGTCATTAATTGGAAGGTTCTGCCTATGATTCAATGGACAAGCAGCCTGCCACTCCCACTTCCTGAGCTATATAAGCAGTTCCCCTCAGCCTCCTTCTGAAGCACTTTTTTGTGGCCAGAGGCTCTGTCTGTTTGCTCTGCAGCTGGCTGGGTTCTTCCTTGACCCCGCCCTGCTGCTTCTTCTGTTGGACTCTGTGTTTTGTTTCTCTGCTTCTGGTTTTTATATTGCCTCCGACTATGTGATTCCTTTTATTCCTTCCCTGTTACTTCTGTGTTTGTGTTTTTGTTTTCTATTTGGGGGATTTGATTCTCAGCTCCTACCATTTGCTTGCTCCTACCATTTGGCCCCTTTGTAGCTCCAAATACTGCTTTTGCCAGCTCCAAACATTGCTTTTGCTTACTCCCATTGCTATTGTAACCAGTACTTGTGTTTTTACACATACTAAAGTTGCTTCCCATGCTACAAGCCTCATTGCTCCCCATGCTATCAAGCCTAATTGTTTTCACCTGATTCAAGCTCTCTCTGACCCTTGCTATGCAGTTCCATTATGTTTTCCCTGCTCAGTCCACCTCCCCTGTGGTCATAACTGTTTTCACAGCATTGTGCTTTTCTCCTTCCATGATTAAAGACTACAACTACTCATAGCTGATGCTATTTCCTGTTTGTACACTGTGTTCTACTCTGAGGTCAGCTAAAGCTCCTGCTGATGCTGTTAACTAGCTTTAATATCTGCATGTCATTATCAACCCTTCCATCACTTTCTTGTTTGTCCTACAGCAGGGACTGGGAAATGTTTGGGGAGTTGTGGCCCCATGTGGTTAATAATTTCTGTTCTAAATGCTGCCTTTGCCACCAAAAATCCTCAGAGTATTTGTCACCTTGATTTGGCTTTTTAAATGCCTGGCTGGCTTGCCTCACCATCATGCTGCCACCATATATGTTCATGTCCCATCATTGCTGCTATGTTTTTCAGACTTATGTGTCGGTCTGACTATTGTTATTGCTTACTGACCTACAAGCAGGTCCGATTACTGTTATGCTTCTCTGAACAACTATCCTGCTTTATTGAACTATGTCCAGATCAACCCCTGCTTACCCCATCATTGCTCACTGCTCCCTGCCATCTGCCCTCTGCCAGGTCTCAGCAGTCAATGCTTATTCAGCTCCTCAGCAGTCCTGGGTGAGCCAGCCATAGCATTCTGGCATGTGGTTCCTCTGCAGCAGACGGTCTCGCTCTGCACCTAGGGTCTGCAACTTGGGCATGCAAAGCTTTGGGCGTGGTCCTTCTCACTTGGCCCATAGCTGGGAATGTCCTCACTCCACGTGGACTTTTAGTTGTCAACTATACCAACAGCACCCCAAGTTGTAGAACTTATGGCTCTGCCATGAAGAGAGGTTACAGCCCCTGGCAAGGCACCTTCACTGCATTCTCCCTACAACCACCTCAGGTTCACCTGGTTTGTTTTCTGGATCAGTAGGCTCGGTGTGTGTCTGGGGGGGTCATTGTTCTCCTCCTCCCACCTTGGTCATAGATTGTTGTAGAGTGGCCCTTGCAACCCTCCATGGCATTCCTGTTAGAAGGATAGAGTGAGAGCTTCCCTTCAAATTAGAATAGTTTCCAACCTTATCCTTTGGGGCCTCCAAATTGCAGTAGCAGAGCCGTCACTAATGAAATTATCTCATGCCTGGAGCGAAGGCAACCTAGGCCTTGGATCCCCAGAAATTTCCTCCTCAAAGGTGTTTTTTTTTTCTCCATGCCAAAGGTCACAATATCTAGTGCAGTATTTCCTAGTTTCATTAGATAGGATCCACTGTTGTATAGAGGGGGATGGTGTTCCTTACTTGCCATTCCTTCTGTCCTTAAGAAGTCCCCTCCTCCCCTTTTGCAACCCATCAGACTTATGCCATGGCTACCCTGCTATCCTATTATATGACCAAAATGCCTCATGCTTCTTTATTACCATGGCTCACAACTTCTGATTGTTTATACATTTCTTACTGCTTCCTTTTGGGTTGCCCATATGCTTCATGTTATTACTTTCTTTTTGGGGAATTCTTCCTAAGGTACCTTTAGCCAAGGGAAGCATCCCATGGCACCTCTAGGGGTGGAACCCTCTAGAGGGTTCCTTGCTTTGGTACCACTACAGGGTAGTAATTCCTCCAGAATAGAGATTGTGAACGGCCAAAACCTAAGTAACACAGTTGCACAAGCATAACACTTGCTGGCTGCGTAGGCCATTGAATTTGAAGGCTCCGCCTATGGTTTGATAGACAAGCAGCCAGCCACTCCCACTTCCTGAGATATATACGCAGTTCCCCTCAGCCTCCTTCTGAAGCACTTTTTCTTTGCCCCACCATCCTCCCCTCCTCCTCCTCCTCCAGTGCCAGCACCACTCTCTGGGGGATTCTTACTAAGGTACCTTTAGCCAAGGGAAGTGTCCCACGGCACCTCTAGGGGTGGAACCTTCTAGAGGGTTCCTTTCCTTGGTGCCACTACAGGGTAGTAATTCTTCTGGAATAGAGAGTGTGAATGGCCAAAACCTAAGTAACACAGTTGCACAAGTGAAACACTTACTGTCTACATAAGCCATTGAACTTGTTTTGTGCAGCAGAATGGGTGACAGACCCTTTGGGGGCAGCATCTTGAGGCATGGTATCTATCACAATTAGCCCAGTTGGCAGAAGGTGATTCCTATGGATAGCCTTTACAGCCCGAGGATCTCTTTCTGGGCACACCTTGTATACTGGCAGGTCATTTAACTTGCTGATTACTGTGTAAGGCATATGACTTCAATGGTCAACCATTTTATGTTTTCCTTGTAGACCAAGATTTTGCATTAATACATGATCTCCAGCTTTCAGTTCTTGGGACTGAACTCTTTTGTCATGCTGAACTTTATTAACTAAGTTTTTCTTTGCAAACATAGTATGGGCAAGCTGGTAGGCATGACTGAGTTGTGCTTTTAACTACTTAACATACTGCATATAATTGTCTGACTGAACTCCATCTGGTGAAACTCCAAAATATACATCAACAGGAAGGCGTGCCTCTCTACCAAACATGAGATAGTAGGGAGAAAAATCTGTGATATCATTCTTGGTGCAATTATAGGCATGCATTTGGGAGCAGTTTTATGTGATGACAGCGAGTCTATAAGACTGCCGATCACATAAAGCGACACAACAACTGCCCGATGTCAAAAGGTGAACCACACAACAATGACGGTTGCGAACAGTGACGGTCACTGATTTCATAAGAAAAGAAAATAAACTTTTTTATGCAGGGGGCAAGCCTCCTGCACCACCTGAAATAGAGATTGTTAACTTCAGGGGGAGAGGATTTAGGAGAAAATAGCAACTCCCCTGGAAGCAAAATACCTTCCTGCACCCAGATCTGAACCCAGTACCACAGGCTCCTGGAGCAGTGACTCAAGCCACTACACCAAACAGCCAGCTTGGCAGGGCATGGCCAAATTAATATCTTTATCCCCTTTTTCGTGAGTGTAGCATGTATCCCTCAGTGCTTCATTCACTATAACCATTCAGTGCTCTTTTTCTTCACTTGCTCTACATGGGAGCAATATTATTGAGTCACTCATATTGAGCCACTCAATAATACTCGCCCAAATAGGGTGTTACCCTTGGGAACTTATCTGCTGACTCCACTTTGGCTTGTCTTTAGGGTGCAGAGTGCAAAGCATATCGAACAAAGCTCTATTAAACCTCTCTGGTTGTGGATCTCCTTGTGGATGATAGGGAGTGGTCCTTGACTTTGTCACACCCCAGATGGACAAAAGCTCTTTAATAAGCTGACTTTCAAAGTCTTAGCCCTGATCCAAATGGATCCTCTGAGGAGCACTGTAGTGGACAAAGAACTTTTCCACAAGGACTTTTGCCGCCATGGTCGTAGCCTTTTGGTCTTTGGTTGGATAGGCCTGAGCATATTTTGTAAAGTGATCTGTCACTATGAGCACATTGGTGATATTCTTTGAGTTTGGTTCAAGGCTCAGGAAATCAATATGCATGAGTTCCATAGGAGCACTTGTTGTTATATTGACTGGGGGGGCAGCCCTTTGCAATTGAGCCATCTGCTGGAGACACTTACTGGAAGTTTTGATGTACTGATCAATGCCCACATCCATCTTGGGCCAGTAAAAATGTGCATGGGCCAGATCCAAAGTCCTTTCGCTGCCTAAGTGTCCCCTGTGGTCATGTAGAGCCTTTAAAACTACAGGTTTAATTTAGTGTGCAATACTAGTTGTTTTTTCACAACTTCCCCTTGACTATCTGTCAACGCTCTATATAACAATTTCTCTTTTAGCTTAAGTTTAGGCCCTTCTTGAAACAGCAAAGCAGTTTTGGGATCACTGGACTGCAATTTTGAGACATCTTCCCCTTTGTTAAGGGCAATCACGACTGGTCTGATCTTTGAAATATAATATTACTCTTGATGAATGTCAGCTGGAGTTAACTGTGGCAAAAGAACTCAAAACTAATGCTGCAAAATTACAATATGCAATTGGTAAACAAGCATCATGAGTTCTTCAGCAATCAGGTAGGTAGTTAACAGTCTCAGAAGACAGAGTGTCATCTGTATAAAATTTAGACATAGTGCTTTTATGGACTGGTCAAGTAGGTGCACCCAGTGTTGATTGGATGCAGGCCTCTGTGACAGAGCATCAGCATCAATATGGTTTAGGCTGGATCAGTACTCCACTGCATACTCATACGTTGATAAAGCAGAAAGTCATCTGTTCCCAGTGGCATCTAGTTTGGCAGATGTTTGAACATAGGTTAATGGATTGTTGTCTGTTTTAACCAAGATCTTGGCACCATACAAGTATTCGTGGAATTGGTCCATGATTGCCCATTTGAGAGTGAGAAACTCTAGTTTATGCACTGGGTAGTTTCTTTCTGAAGGTGTCAGATTTCTGCCTGCAAATGCCATGGAGCACAGTCCTTCTGTGTTCTCCTAGTACAACACAGCACATAGACCACTCAGGCTAGTGTCCGTGTGCAGCACATAAGGTTTGGAAGGGTCAGCATAAGCAAGAACTGGAGCATGAGTAAGCTGCTAGATGATCTCATGGAAAGCTGTGTCACACTCTGGAGTCCATCTTTGACCAAAAGACTCATGAGGCTTGAAACAGGCTTTCCAGTCTCTTTTGCAGTACCTTTCTTGAACGTTTTGTGAGGGGGGGGTACCCTTGAGTTAAGTTCAGCAATGGGCATATTACCTTGATGTAGTGTTTTATAAAATGATGATAGTAACCCAGAAATCACTGTAGCTCTTTTAGGTTGTCCGACTTTGGCCAGTCAGTCAGGGCTTCCACCTTACTAGGGTCAGTCTAAATGCCTAGGACACAATACTGCCTACATAGTTTACAAAACCCTGGAAAAACTGACATTTGTCAATTGACAACTTTGAGCCAAACTCTTCAAGTCTGTCCAATACACTGAATAAGTGAGCCTCATGCAAACTAGAACATCACTGAGGTAGACAAGACACTTCAAGAGATTCATATCTCCCACTACACGCTCCATTAATCTGTGAAAGGTTGCTGGTGCACCTGATATGCCTTGGGCATGTGGAAGAACTTATAGAAACCTAGAAGGCAAATTATTGCAGTTTTCTCCCTGTCCTCAAATGTCATTGGGATTTGTTAGTATCCACTTTGCAGGTCAAGAACAGAGAACCATTTCCTCCCATTTAGACAATCTAGGGTGTTCTGAATGTGAGGCATTGTGTATTGGGATGGTATGGTCCCTTTGTTAAGAGTCCTGTAATCAACCCATATACAAACAGAGCCATTCTTCTTGCAAACTACCACAATCGGGGAGGCATAAGGGCTGCATGACTCCTGGATAATTCTGTCTGCTAACATCTCCTGTAGGTGGTGCCAGACATTGTCAATGATAACAGGAGCTAACCAAAATGATCTTTCTCTGAATGGTCTCTCATCATGAAGCTGAATGTGATGTTCAGCACTGGTTTCACAACCGACATCCCATTCCTTGAGAGAGAATACCTTGTTCCACTGCGCCTGCTTTTGGCTGATTCTATGTCTCCATCTGCATGGAATAGATGACTCCCTAAACTCAAACATATCTGGTGACACCTCAACATCTTCTCCTTTGTGGCACTTAGGTAGCAGAACAGTAGTATCAGTGCAGTAAACGTTTGCTAAGGTGCACCCTCGGTTAACTTCGATGTCTCTGTCATGACATTTTGAATCTGAAGTACCATCCTCCTAGCATAGGCATGAGTGTGAACAGGCAGTACACTTGGTTTGATTAGTAATCTTTCAGGTAATTTACCCTGTTCTGGTGCATCCAGCATTAATATTCTATTGGTCACATCCTTCTTCAGGTGCACCTCTCCACTGACAACACAGCATTTGAGGGAAGGACCAGAGTTGAGGGGTCTTTTTCCCATACAAATACCATCGGTTCATCTTTGTCACCTCCAGTGGGGTGCATTTGCTTCTCATAAGCCCTCTGTACCATGGCATGAATACGTAGCACTCTCCCAGTCTTTCGTGCTTGTTTTTCTTGGCACATTTGAGCAAGGCGGCCAAACATATGCTTGTTGGTACCAATTAACAATGGAATCCCATCATACAGGCCAGAGGAAGGATTTACCAAGGCTAAGGTCTCCACCAGATCTCCTATGCCTGCCATAGAGGAGGGAAAAGAAAGTCACACTTGCAGAAAACCAAGATAGAGATCTGATTTATCTCTTCACCCCCATGCATGTAGTCCATGAAGGGACTGTAAATGATGGTCAGAGAGGTGCTGGTTGTACCACTCTTTAAATATTATTATGACTTGAGACCTGCTGTCAATCATGGCTCGAGCTGGGATGCTGTCTATGTACACGGTAGTCTCCATAGAGGGACCCACCATTTTTTTCCAATCTGGTAGAATATGGGCAGGAGCTAGAATGAATGACTTTGGCACAAATGAGTTGTGTCGAGATTGTGCCAGTGCTCCACTAGCATTACCTTGCCTCGGGTACTTTTTAGCAAGCAGTTTATATCTCACTCTGGCTGGATCCTCTCTGGATTGGCATTCCCTCTTTTGGTGACCATCCTTTCCACAATTGTAGTAAAACACACCCTCTCTGGTCTGTTTTGGCTATGGCATTGCATCAGAGGTGGGTCTCTATTCATGGCTAGAGGGTGGTGCAGAATTCATATTTGAAGCTTGAGCAGGGGCACTGACAGCAGAGGGTACTTGTTCGGTTGGCACACTGGCCCCATCAATTTTTTCACCATGGCAGACAGTTTGCTTATGCAGTTATCTAGACCACCATCTGTATGGAGCACCTGAGCATGCACTCTCATGCCCATGTCCATGACAGACATGTTCTGATGGATATCTTGACTCTTATTATTACCAGTCTTTGTCGTAGCACCCATTTTCAGCTTTTGAGCTTTGACTGATGATGCACTATCAGCAACATGGCTGACAGTCGCAGATGCACGAGTAGTCCCCAGTTGTATCCCTCTTAACTCAATCTCCCATACTTCCTTCATCAACAAGCTATAAGAGGTGAAGGATCCCTTTCGTCTGGCAGCCACAACTTGAGTAATAGTAAATCAGAATAAGGAGCAGACTTAAGTATCTGATTCAACCTGATTTGGTTTAGTTCACCTCAGGCCACACCTCCTTTCCTGAAGCATTTCTCTAGGATTTTTTCAAGGTGGGATATATACACAGACAAAGGCTCTCCTGAACATTGGTGAGTTGTCTTGCAACTCCAAAGAAGGTTCTCACCTGATTCAGAGGTCCTAAATACATCCTCCAAAGTGGCTAAATCATCTTGGGCAGAAGCCTTTGGGTTACCAGCTCGCATGGAGTGAATAGTGTCCAGAGTTGGACCTCATAGGCTTTCACTTATCCTTTTTCTCTTCTCCACTTCTGTACACTGCCATTCTTGGACCAGGGGGGAGACATAGTCTAGCCATGTCTCTAGGTCATCTTCCCCCGGGGGGGGTGTGAATGGTAACCAGAGAACATCTGTAGCCTGCAGTAAGAGTCGTGACTACTAGATAGCACATAAGCAGGTACACATGGGAGCTGACATGGGGGAAGACACAGGGGTTGGTACAGGTACAGGGGCTGGCATTGGAGCCGGTGTAGATGCAGGAACAGGTGCTGGTGAAGAGGCAACCACAGATGTAGGGCAGGTCCTGGGAAGGGGTACCTTGAGGGGTTTCAAACAACTTCTTTAAGTGCTCTAAGGTTTGGCCCCCTGCTTGTAACAGTTTGATGAGCTTGTCTTTGAGCCCTTCAGTTTTCGGGGACTCTTTAGATTCAGGCATCACACTGAACATATGTATGATTCTCCCCATTATCCTGGGCTCATCAGACACAGTCTCAAATGGCACTCTAGAGAGATCTATGGGAAGACTACATTCCACTAGGGCCATTAAACTTTGGGTAGCCCAGTCAGTATGGTGGGCCTTTACCCCAGCTTTATCAAGGCATTTGACTTTACCCAATGCTCCTTCAATAGTGGCTTTTTTAGTGCCATGTGAAAGGTCCAGTATCATTAGGGCCTTTTGGGGGTCAACCTCCTCTGCCTCACACCAGTCAAGCAAATATTGCACAGACATGTTAATAGTAACTATTTCAGCTCTAGGGTCAGTAGCTTGCTCCATTTTAATACCACTACTCATAATAAAATTCAGTTACAGTTTTGTGTTTTGATTACTAAGGTGCAGTAATCCTGGTAATGCCTCCAAAGATGAAACCCTGGTACCATTATACCAAGGGCAACTACCCCTGCCTGCTTGCCTAAATACAAGTTGAATGGCCTGGGTTCAGAATTAATGAGCCCTATGGATCCATTCCTGGTTACACCGGGGCAACCACTGCTAACAGCAGATCAAAGACAACCGGACCAATGGTAAACCTTCTACTAGTGTCACTGCAAATATGAACATGGAACAGGTAATCAATCCCAGGCCCAGGCAGAAGAAATCCCAATTTTGGATTCTGGCACAGGGAACGCTGCAGCACCTCAGGATGTCCATAATATAATATTACCTTGTTTGACTCACTACCGTAAACAAGGAGGTTATCATGGCACAGACTAATAAAGTTGCTGGAGAGGAAGGCATACACAACAAAAATAAATCCACATCTACGTTTAATCCAACACCCCAAGCAAATCAAAATGATGGCAATGACAACATTGCACAAAAACTATAATATATGCAAGATTCAATTATGGCAGAGATGCATTCTGTCTTCCAAGAAGTGCTCAATCTCTTCCCTGGATAACAAAATGGAAAGTCTCACTAAAAGGGCCACTGAGCTGGAGAACAGGTTGGAATGGCAGAAAACCACATAGCACCTCTTCAGACCACGGTAAGCCAATGACAAGAAGAGTTACAGGAACTCCAGTTCAAGTTGCTGGAAATGGAGTCTCGCTCAAGGAGGGAAAACCTTAAAATAGGAGGGATACCTGAAGGACTTGAAGGGACAAACACTATACAATTCATGGAAGAATTCCTTACAGAAGCTATGGATAAACAATGGCCAGAGGAAAAAAATAGAGCTGGACAGAGCACATAGAAGTTTTTCCACAAGATGAGATCTCCCAAGATTTATTTTTGTAAAACCACTCCATTTCCAAATTAAGGAGCAAATATTACAAAAAGCAAGAATGAATAAAAGTCTGCATGTAAGGAACTTAATCTAACAAGTTTTTCCCCAATAGTCCTCCATCAGTTATGGTGAAGTGAAAATCATTTGACTGAACCAGAAAAAGTTTAAGAGAGAAAGGTATCCCGCATAACCTAATCTACTCAGGACACTTAAAACTACTTCTGAACGGGAGACAGTACATTTTCGATATCCCCCATGAGGCAGACCAGTACTTAAAAACATATTTCTTCCATACTGAGGGAAGCAGATGAGCAGAATGAGCAGAACAGTAAAAAAACACTTAGACCTGTAACATGGCTATATGGCTCACAATAATAATAGTAAAATAACAAAATTGAAACAGGATTAAAATAAAAGGGGACAAATATTTTCTTCTTTCTGCACCTTATTAACTCTGTATTAATCTGCAAGGAGAAAACAGCATGTACGAAATAGACAGTTGCCGACTACAAAGTATGTCTTACATTCACCTGCCAGAAGTTACGGCCATCTTAGTAGATAGTCTTAAGGGGGGGAGGGATCCAGCATTAAGTCAGGGTACTGGGGTGACAATAGTGAGTTCTTTAAAGGGGGGATGGGAGGCATAGGATATAAACAGACACAGTATTCCATCTGGTATAAACAAAGTCCTAAGTATAAACATAGGAGGACATGCTCAATATATACATACATATATACTTATACCTGACTTTCTTACATCTGTAAATTTGGAAAGAAAATATAATGGGCAATAGTTTGAAATGTTTAAGCTGGAACATTAAAGGGGCTAGAGACAGAGTAAAAATATGCAACATCATACAATACACGAGCTAAACACAAGCTAATTGTTTACTGTTGCAGGAGACCCACTTTGTCTCTAGTGACTTTCAGTGTATGTGTAATCTATTTAGAGGAAATTGGATTTATTCCTCCTTCTCAAATAATTCCAGAGGTATTGCACTAATTTTTAAAAACTGTCTAAGTATTACAATCAAACATAGAGAAATAGATAAAGGGGGCCAATATGCAATAGTAACCATTCAGAGCTTCAATAAATCCTTGACTGTCGCTTCTCTGTATGGCCTAAACGATGATGATCCAACCTTCTTTACGCACTTCTTTATCTTACTGTCTGGATTCCCAGGACCATATATAATTGGTAGTGAATTTAATATATCACTATCTAACTTAGACAGATCAGCAGGATCAGAGGATCCAAAAAAATATGCTGAAAAAACAATCAAGGACTTTGTGCAGGATTTTAAATTAATAGATATTTTCAGGGAAAAATATCCTACATGGAAAAAATGTTTGTTCCTCTTGAACATCCACAAAACATCCTCAAGAATTGATTACTTTCTTATTTCAGAGGAATTGATATATAACTGTATAAAAATCAATTATGGTGCTACAAAAATCTCTGATCATTCCCCCGTAAACCTATTGATAAACTATTTAAACAGCACCAATAATAGAAGGGATAACTACTGGAAATTCAATAACTGTCTATTACAAGATCTGTATTTTAAACAGAAAATGAGACTAGAGATTGACTTTTTCCTACAAAACAATAGAAAAGATGACCTCTCTTTGGCAGTGATTAGAGAATTGTTAAAAGCTTACCTGAGAGGCTGGATCATTGCCTATGCTACCAACAAGAAAAGACAGTATAAGGAAAAAATAGACTTATTAGAACACCGGCTATTAATAGCTGAAGCTGCATTCAGCACTGGAGGAAGGCTTAATAGTATTATTAAAAACAAGAGAAGAACTGACTGCCCTATTGATATACAGAGCAGACAGAGCCTACCAAAACTCTAGACCAAACTATTATTTCTTTTCAGAGAAACCAGACAGGTTGTTAGCCTACCATCTGCAATGTGAGCACAACCAAAATGCCATACATAGAAATCAGCAAGACTCTGGTCAAACATTGATCTCGCCCCTGGAAATCAATGAGGGCTTTCATAAATTCTAGAGCAATTATATACACCAGATATCAACCCCTCCCAAGAAGAGATCAATGATTTCTTTACAAATCTCCCTAGCACTCCTCTTTCAGATACAGCATGGATAGAAATTGATAACCTGATAACAACTGAGAAAATTAAATCAGTAATACACTATGCTCCAAATAGAAAATCTCCATGTCCAGATGGCTACGCAATGGAATTCTATAAAGAATTCTCTGATATTCTTTGCCCACTACTATTTTAGGCCTATAGAGACATTGAAAAAGAAAAGGAGCCTATCAGAATCCCTTAATGACTCCATAATTATACTCATTCCAAGCAAGGATAAAGATCCTTTAAAATTCAGATCATACAGACCCATAGCACTGATGAACATTGATTATAAGATCATAATGAAAGTCTGGGTCAACAGGGTAGCCCGACATGTCCAGACCATTATACATCCAGACCAAACAGGGTTTATCCCAGGAAGACATCTTATGACAAATGTAAGAAAGGCCATCAATATACTAAAATAAACTAGTAAAACTGAAATGGCCATCATTTCACTTGATGCCGCGAAGGCTTTTGATGGAGTTCACTGGTCCTTCTTGATATCCAGCCTAACTAAATTGAATTTTGGTGATAGATTCATGTGCTGGATGAAGATGGTCTACAATAAACCAAGAGCCAAGATTAAGACCAACTCCAATATTTCTAATTATATCTGTCTACAAAGAGATGTGTGGCAGGGTTCCCCACTTTCACCCTTGCTTTTTGCAATATTTATTGAGTCTCTTGCCATCACAATTAGAAACAATGAACACATTAGAGTCTTAGACATGAATAGCATCTCCTGTAAAATATCTTTATACGCTGATGATATTCTGATATACTTAGATAACCCCCCCCAAAAAAAAATGTGGAGGAGCCTGGAAGGGAACTGGCAAGATTTGGCAATCTATATCAGGCTACAAAGTTAACTGGGGAAAATACCAAGCTATTTATAATGGGCAAACCATAGACAACCCAGACACACTTCTCAACTCTTCAATGAGAATGGAAATGAAATACTTGGGCATCACCTTAACAAATGAAATAAAAAACCTTTTCAAATATAACTATGAACCCCTTCTAGTGAGCATCAAGGCAGATATAGTAAAGTGGGTGAACCTTCCATTAACTATAACAGGTAGAATCAATATTATTAAAATTAATATTCTGCTGAGATTTCTTTTCTTCTTCCAAGACTTGACTTCCCTATATACTTAAATAAATCATTTTTTAATAAAATTGATAAAAAGTTTAGGCAATTCATAGAAACATAGAAACATAGAATTTGATGGCAGATAAGGACCGCTTGACCCACCCAGTCTGCCTATTTCCCTACCTAATGTATAAGCTGCAGATCTTACTTAAGCAACGACCTACTTTTTTCTGCACCCCCTAGAATTGCCTCATGACTGTCTCATGCATTCTTGAATTCCACCACTGTTTTTGACTCTACAACCTCCTCCGGAAGGCTGTTCCATGCATCCACAACTCTCTCTGTAAGAAAATACTTCCTTACATTACCTCTGAGCCACCCCCATCTTCAAATTGTGCCCCCTTCTTCTTGCATATCTCTTTTTATGAAAGATGATACTCTCTTGGACTTTGTTGATTCCCTTGAGGTACTTTAAAGTTTCTATCATGTCCCCTGTCTCCCTCCTTTCCTCTAGGGTATACATATTAAGTTCCTTAAGTCACTCTTCATATGTCTCCTGGTGCAGACCCTGCGCCATTTTAGTTGTCCTCCTCTGGACTGCCTCCATCCTGTTTATGTCTTGGTGGAGACTGGGTCTCCAGAACTGCATGCAGTACTCCAGATGGGGTCTCATCAGCTATCTGTACAGAGGGATAACAACTTCCTGTTTTCTACTAGTGATGCCTCTCCCTATGCATCCCAGTATCCCCCCAGCCCTCCTTACTGCCTTCTCACATTGCTTGCCCACTTTTAGGTCATCTGATATGACTACCCCCAGGTCCCTTTCCATTTTTGTTGTAGTTAATATCTCACCTCCCATTGTGTACTTTCCCCTGGGTTTTTGTTTCCCAGGTGCATAGTCTTGTACTACTTAGCATTGAATCTAAGCTGCCATACATTTGACCATTCCTCCAACCTTGCCAAGTCCCTTCTCAACCTTTCCACACCACCTTGTGTATCAACTCTGTTGCAGATCTTTGTGTCATCTGCAAAGAGACATACTTTTCCTTCCAGTCCCTCTGCAAGGTCACTTATAAAGACAATGAAGAAGACTGATCCTAATACTGAACCCTGTGGTACCCCACTAGTAACCCCCCCCTTTCTTCAGAGTGGAGTCCATTTATTATTACCCTCTGTGTCCTGTTCTCCAGCCAATTCTTTACCCAGGCTACCATCTTGGGACCCACTCCCAGGCTGGCTAACTTGTATATTAATCTTTTGTGTGGGACTGTGTCAAATGCCTTGCTAAAGTCTAGGTAGGCCACATCCACAGTCCCTCCCTGATCTACTACTTTGATCACCCAGTCAAATAAATCTATTAGATTCATCTGACATGACCTTCCTGCTGTGAATCCATGCTGCCTTGGGTCCTGTGCCCCTTTTGCCTCTAGGTACTCAACATTTATTTCCTTCAGAAGTGATTCCATCATTTTCTATATCACTGAGGTTAAAATAACAGGTCTGGAAGAATGAGTGCCCTAGGGTAAGTTTATCTGAATTGTATTTCTCTCTAAACTAGGGAGGCCTAGGCTTTCCCAACCTAAGGCAGTACTATCTGGCTTCCCAAATTGAGGCTACTATGAACTGGTTTTAGTCCAGAAATAACTCAGAAACTACAAATAATGACAATGAAATTCTAGTGCATTCTTGTACCCCCTTTCAGAACCTTTATCAAGCCCTCTATGTTGATTGTGAAAATAAGATCTATAAAAATAAAATATTGAATTCAACAAAGACTACTTCTCAAGCCTGGAAAGATGCTTACATGGCACTTGGCACAAACTGTGACATCTCGTTGTTCTTTCCAATATACATGAACTCAAATCTCAAATTCACACAAGTCAATAAGGATTTTCTGAAATGGAAATGAAATGGATTATCTCAATTGGACCAATGTCTAGAGAATGGCAGTCTAATTCCATTTCAAACATTGAAGCAGATATATAACCTCTCAACAGGAGGCTATATTACTTTCCTTCAATTAAGTGATTTTCTCCTAAACAAGAAAATGGTACCAATTCACCCAACACCCATGGAATTCTTAGTAACCAATCCAGCTTATAAAACCAAGCTAATATCTGGAATGTATAATTTATTACTGGAAACCTATAAATGGGATATGGATCACTCGAGGCAAAGTTGGCTCAAAGAACTAGGGGGAAAGCTGCAATATAGTTTGACAGGAAGTTCTTTCTACCCCTGAAAAAGCTTCAAAAAACTCCAAGCTTAGACAAATATAGTTCAATATAATCCATAACACTTATTACACTCCTTATAAAATCAATAAATTAAATCCAATTCTACCTAATACCTATACACGGTACAAAAGGGACAATGCAACTTTAAGTCTCATGCTGTTGTTTTGCCCAACATTGCTGCAGTATTGGAAAAAAATAAGGGGCATAATCTCAAAAGTGTTGGATAGGAATATTCCATTTCATCCTGGAATTTTTTGTTCAGTTTGACTTCAAGGTTGGATTTAACTGAGAAAGCCAGTAAATTCCGATCCCTCTTGATGGTTTTAGCAAACAAGATCATACTTATACATTGGAAGGATGAGGCACCCCCAGACTTTAAAGAATGGCTTAACTTACTAACCGATTGTGGAAAGATAGAGAAAATTTACTGCAGCAGAGAAAACAAACTAGCCAAATTTGATAAAATCTGCCTACAATATCTTAACTTCTTAAATTCACACAGTACATCATAATAACTATATGACAAGCAAAGTCAGGACAAAAACAAGAATTATTATAATTAGGTTTAGTTAGTAAAGCTGCTTTCCCCTGTACGATGATTATTTATTGATTTTATTATTTAGCTTTTGTTGACTGGGTAAGTGCACTAGACAAATTCTGCCTATTTTCAGGCACGACCCGGGGGAGGGGGATACAGATGGATGTCAACAGACACCTCAATCAGCTGTTGCCTGAAAGAGGATATCAGTTAGACTGAGTACAAAAAAAATGAAAAGAAAGAAAAAAAAACTTACAAAGTTATGTCCCTCCAATGACATTGAAGCATACCTGACAACTTTTGAAAGAGTTGCCACAGCCTGCCACTGGCCAAAGCAGCAATGGGCATTCAGACTGGTAGCTTATCTGACATGGAAAATCCAACTTGCCTAAAGCAATATGGACACTTCACAGTCAGAAAACTATGCCCTGGTGAACAGAGAGGTCCTTAAAAGATATGGCATCTCTGGAGAGACCTACAGGCAGAGATTTTGGTCTCTGAAGTACAACTCAATCGACAATCCTCGAGAAGCCTTCACCCGACTCAGAGAACTCCGTATGAAATGACTCCAACCAGAGGGCAAACCAGTTCCACAGATCATTGGTTGGATCACTGGCAAGGCTGGAGGTATGATTTAATGTATGGCAGCTTAGATTCAATGCAAAGAGGTGCAAAGTAATGCACCTTGGAAACAAAAATCCAGGGGAAGAGTACAAAATGGGGGGTGAGATATTAACTACAACAAAAATGGAAAGGGACCTGGGGTAGTCATATCAGACAACATAAAGGTGGGCAACCAATGTGAGAAGGCAGTAAGGAGGGTTTGGGGGATACTGGGATGCATAGGGAGAGATATCACCAGTAGAAAATAGGAAGTTGTTATCCCTCTGTAAAGACAGTTGGTGAGACCTCATCTGGAATACCGTGTGCAGTTCTGGAGACCCCATCTGCACAAGGACATAGACAGGATGAAGGTTGTCCAGAGGAGGGCAACTAGAATGGTGTAGGGTCTTCAACAGAAGCCATACAAAGAGAGACTAAAAGAGCTTTATATGTATACCCTCTAGGAAGGGGGGGCATGACAGAAACTTTCAAATACCTCAAGGGAATCAACAAATTCCAAGAGGGCAGCATCTTTCAGAAAAAGAGATGTTTAAGAACAAGGGGGCACAATTTAAAGATAGAGGGGGACGGCTCAGAGGTAATGTGAGGATGTATTTTTTAACTGAGAGGGTTGTGGATGCATGGAACAGCCTTTCTGAGGAGGCTTTGGAACCAAAAACAGTGGGGGAATTCAAGAATGCATGGGACAGACATAAGGCAATTCTAGCGAGGGGTAGGAGGAAGAAGCTATTGGTTGACTAGGATCTGCAGCTTATCCATTAGGTAGGTAAATGGGCCCACTAGGTGGGCCAAGAGGTCCTTATCTGCCACCAAATTCTGTGTTTCTGTGTTTCTTTTGATACATTTGTAATAGAGCAGTTCATCAACATCTTACCCACAGATGTACAGCTTTGGGTAAAAGAACACTGACCAGAATGTAGGGAAAAGGCTGTTTCTTTGGCTGAAGACTGCCAAATGGCCAGACAGACACCACAGCAGTTGGGTAACAGCCAAGCATTGGTAAGACACTCTTTTTCCCATTTAAATTCCAAGTCTGGTAAGAACTCTGGTGGAGGTGACAAATCTGCACCCAAAAGCTTTATTTGCTAGAACTATAATAAGTCAAGTCATATTGCAAGAAATTGCCATAGTAAGAAGAGTGACACTGAAGCAGATTTGTCCTTAGCAAATTGAGGCAAGTACTTAACAGATGTGAAGGTGGGAGATAAGACTGTGAAGGGACTTATAGATTCGGGAAGCACACAGACCCTAGTGCATATTGAAGTGCTAGGAAAACAATGTCCAAACGGACCAGATACTGGTGTCGTCTGCCTCCATAGGGACACTTGATGCTATCACACCAGCCAAGTTACTCTGATTATTAATGAGGTGTTGCACCAAATAAAAGTTGGAGTAGTACCTAAGTGATCTGTACATGTGATTATTGGAAATAACTTTCAAGGATTTACTGAGTTAACCAAAGAAGGAGTAAATACTGATGTTTCAAGAGCGGTATTGACAAGAGCTCAGGCAAAGAAAATCACAGATGGTCAGTACTCTTCCTTTCACTGATTTTGATTCAGATTTGTTTGAGCACAGCTCCAAGATCCGGAAGTCCATGAAAGAAAGACAGACACCTGAAGAAACAGTGGCAACAAAAGACTGGTGAGCATATGGGGTTAACATGTGAAAATGCTGAAACTAAACTGATCACTGCTTGTGATTTTCTTTCAGAACAAGCTAACAGAGTTTCTCTCCAGGGTTATTTTAAGCAGTTGGGGGTGAAACCAAAACAGGGTGAACCTACAGTATGTTTAAAAAAATGTAATGGACTACTGTATAGAGTTTGGGTTAAACCTCAGACACAGGACCTGAAAGAACAATTGGCTATACCACAAAAGTATAGATCTGAGTTGTTACAGATAGCACTTAATAATCCTATGGCTGGTCACTTGGGGAGGGATTGCACCCTTGCCAGACTGCTGTACAGATTTTACTGGCCTGGAATTCATGAAGATGTTGTCACCTATTGCAGTTATCGTGTTGAGTGTCAGAAAGTAGCCACAGTGACTAAAAAGGATAAGGTGTCCTTGGTGCCCCTGGTACCACTACCATTGATAGATGTGCCTTTTGAAAGAATTGCAATGGATGTGGTTTACCCCTTAGATAAATGTAAAAAGGGTCAATTCATTCTGGTAGTATGTGACTATGGTACTGTACTTGATACCCAGAGGCAGTTCCTATGTGTACTGCCACAGCCCCAAAAGTGGTAGCAGAGCTTGCCAAAGTTTTCAGCAGGGTGGGCATACCTGAAAAGATTATTACTGATCAGGTTAGTAATTTTGGTGCTGCATTACTAACGGAGATGTACCGAATGCTAGGCATCACTGCCATAAGAACCTCCCCTTATCACTCTCAGACGGTCTTCTTGAGCATTTTAATCAAACTCTAAAATGCATGTTAAAAAGGTTTGTAAATGGGGAAGGGAAAGATTGGGATCAATACTTATCTTACCTGCTTTTTTACTTATAGAGAAGTGCCATAAGCATCAACAGGTTTTTCACCATTTGAAATATTGTATGGTAGAAAACCTAGAGGGCCACTAGATGTAATGAAAGTAACATGGGAAGATAACCCCAGTCAGAAACAATCTATTACATCTTGCATGTGTTCCCTGAGACAGAAGCTGGCAAAATATGTTGAAATCACCCACACTAATCAGGAAGAGGCCCAAAACCAGCAGAGGTTGTATTATGACCATTGGGTAAAAGAAAAAGGTTTTGAGCCAGGTGAAAAGGTCTTGCTACTGTTAACCCACTACAGAAAATAAACTGTTAATGAAGTGGCAAGGGCATTATAAAGTGCTGAGATGTACTGGCACAGTTAACTATGAGATTGAGACCCCTGATAGGAAAAATCATACTAAGATATACCATGCTAACCTCCTCAAGAAAAGGGTTGAAAAAAACACCTAAAGCTGTTTTGTTGATTTTACCAAAAACTGATAAAGAAGATATCGATGTACCTTATGACACACTGAAACAAACTGTAACTACTGATGTAAAGGTGAATGTTTCCTTAACCTCTGAACAAACTGCAGAAATTTATAACTAGCTAAAGACATTTAACAGTACTTTTTCCCCAGTACCAGGCTGAGCAAAAGGAGATGAGCAAGTAATAATGACAAGGAATGCTCACCCTGTTAGACAAAATAAATACAGATTACCAGAGTGGTTAAGAGCAGACATGGTTAATGAAATACAAAAAATGAAAGAATTAGGTATCATAGAAGAGTCAAGAAGTGCTTGTCCATCACCAGTGGTGATTGCAAACAAAAAAGAAGGGGGTGTAAGAATCTGCCCTAATTTTAGGAAACAAGTGTCAGAATTTGACAATTATCCTATGCACATCATAGAGGATTTGGTGGACAGATTGGGGTGTGCCAAGTATATCAGTATTCTCGATTTCATCAAGGGTTACTGGTAAATCCCCCTAGCTAAAGAATCCAGAGACAAAACTGCATTTGCCACGCCTATATGATTCTTTCAGTTCACCACCATGCCATTTGGTTTACATGGTGCATCCACTACATTCCAACGGTACATGGATGTTATTCTATCCCCTTACACTGGTTATTGTGCTGCGTATCTGGATGATGTCATGGTGTACAGTCCAGACTAGAAATGTTACTTGGAACACCTATGAACAGTTATCCAATTGATCAAAAAGACAAGTCTGACAATTAATCCTACCAAGTGTGCATTGGGCATGCAGGAAGCTAGATATATTGGTTATGTTGTGGGTAATGGAGAAGTCAAGCCAGATTTTTTCAAGATAGAAGCCATAGCTAACAGCTCTTTCCCCCAAACTAAGAAACATGTCAGGTCATTTTTAGTTCTGGCTGGTTATTATCAGAGATTTGTTCTCAGCATTGCCGAGTCAGCTACTCCCCTCACTGAACTCACAAAGAAAAAGTTCCTGAATAATGTGAAATGGACCCCAGAGTGTAACAAGGCTTTTTGGGCCATTAAAGCTTCATTTTGTACAGACACTGTTTTAAGAAGCCTAGACTTTGAAAAACAATTTCTGTTACAGACCGATGCATCAGAGGTAGGCCTAGGTGCAGTCTTGAGTCAGCATATAGATGGGAAAGAACATCCTATTCTATATATAAGTAGGAAGTTGCATGACAGAGAGAAAAGGTACTCCACCATTGAAAAGGAATGCATTGCGGCAAAGTAGGCCATGGAGTCCCTTAAGTTTTACTTATTGGAGCTGACTTTTTACTTGTAACAGATGACAGTCCTCACTGTTGGCTTAGCCAAATGATGGATAAAAACTCCAGAATTACACGGTTGTACCTGGCACTGCAGCCATTTAAATTTAAAGTGATGCACAAATCTGGAAAAGAGAAGGTCAATGCTGATTTTCTGTCAAGTTATGGATCAGGAATTGAGAGTTCCAAAGGCTGAAAAAATGTGAGTTGAAATGTCTCTGTTTTCAATGTTACACGTGCACTGAACTTTAAAGGTTATAACCTAATGTTAGACAGGAATTTAATAGAATGTTTTGGAAATCTGTTTTTATAAAACATGTTCCCTCTTAAAGAGTGGTATATGTGACAGGGTTGAATAAGGCCCTGCCCCATTTGTTATGCAAAAAGAGTTTAAATGCAAGGGTCTGTTCTATCCTCTCCTTTTCTGTCTCTTGTCTGTCTGGTTGCGCAACCAAATGTTTTCATGAAACCTAAGAACTGATCACTCCAATGAATTCACAGTTCTCTGACTCTGGCTATCTCTCTGCCTTCACTTGCCATTTCACTATTTTCTTCCCCCTTGCATATCTGCAGATATAAAAATATATGTGACTCATTATTTGGAAATGCCACTGATACTGGGATCACTTTGTTTAAAACTGTATATATTTATACTGTTCAAATGATTGCAAAAAGCTATTTGGAACTCAACAGGTTAACCTGAGATGCAGTTTTAAGCCCTTTACAGATTTGTCAACAAGAGGTCAGTTCTGGGACACCATATACTGTTTTGCTGCACCTGCAAGAAATGAAACTGCCATGAACATTCTGTGAAAAGCAAGTACTCTTAACGAGTTCCCAGACAATGACTTACAAAAAGATCAGCAATACTTCTGCAAGAGAGACAAGGAGAGTGAGAGTCTGAGTTGGAATTAAGAGATACCCTCAGAAGAAGGACTTAGTTTTCTCTGTACTGCCTTTGCAAATAATTAAATGTAAGGGAAACAAAAGAAAGAGTTGCTGGTGTGGAAGAAAAATGAGCAGGCACGACACAATTGCTGAAAGTAAAGGAGCCCGTGGCTACAGATAGTTATACCGAATAATTTTAACTTTTTTATTTTGCTGCTATTGAGAAAAAAAAACTCTATTTGCAAATTTTGAAACTGCTCCTGGTCATCCTGTGCTTCCTGACCTGTGCCTTGATGACAGCCACACCTGGTTATAATGCTATTAGGGAGTACTTGGCAACTGGTTGATATAAGGGGTCAATAATTGATATAAAAAATCATATTTTCAATGGGTGTAAATAAGGAATAAACAGATATACCAACAACAACAAAAGTAGAGTATGATTTGGAAGAAAAGAACAGTTGAAGTTCTAGCGACTAGGGGAAAGCTAGAGTTCTTTGATACTGGGGCACCTTTTATTGAAGTTCCATGTCATAATAGCGATCGAAAAACAGCGATTGCTATTATGGTGAGTGTATATCACTGAATAGTTAATTGGCAATAGACACATGCTGGCAACAAGACATCTGGCAACTAAAGCAAGTGTTGATGGGGGGGCTGTGCCCCCTCAAATGCCCCCTCATGGGTGGCTTCACCCCTGCACCCCCCAATTTATGATTATCAACTACAGGGGGGTGCATGTTGGGGAGGGGGCGACACTCCATGAGGAAAAAAAAACATGGCTGCAGCAGGCAGAGGTAAAATGTTTCCCCCCGTCCCGAGCCCTGAACCCAGTACCTACTGCACCAGAGCTAGTCACCCTCACCACACCACAAGGCTAGCTTGGCTGCAGCAGGCACACTACCCCTCAACAAACCCTCTTCCCTACCCTTCCCTTCCCCTCATTATTCCTCCCTTTCCGGTTGTCCTACCCTATTTATTTATTTATTAGATCATCAGTTTACAGACCTTTGAGTCAAAGACTCATTTATAAAGGCACCTCGTCAAGAGAGCAATACTTCACAGCAAACAAAACAGTGCAGTACAGTACATAACCATTAGATTAAAAAAAGCAACCAGTGTTACAGGAATTCACTGGTGATACAAGCTTGGTAATAGGTAGATCACAGTAGTCATAATAAAGTACCATGTCAGGTAGCAACCAGAGATATTTTATTACATTAGTCAGCAAATGTTGCCTGACACCCCAGGTATATACAGCAAAAGTAGACAGGGCAAACCCAGCCTAGGGGTGAGGGTAAGGGGCAGGAGGGGGGGATTATGTGCAGTTGCAGCAGCGAGTGCTTGTCAGATGGCTTCTGAGGGAGACTTTGAAAGGACCAAGCTTAGTGGAGTCAGCTATGTTGGCTGGGAGGGAATTGAACCAGGAGGGAGCCCAATAGCAAAAGGATCTCTGGGCCATAGAGGTCCTTACCCTGGGGACAATAAGGGAGGTTTTGACAATGCTGCAGGTGGAGACTGAGGGGGAGGCACACTGCAGGGAGGTGGTGACCCCGGGGGGGGGAAGAACCCTAGCAGGGTCTTTTTTACAAGAAGGCAGGTTTGGAACTGGAGTCTTTCTTTAAGGTTGAGCAAGTTGGTGGTGGAGTACAGCAGGTATGTATGGGTGCACCTTGGGGCTCCCAGCATGAGCCTACAGGCCTTGTTTATAGAGAGCTGGATTCTTGCAAGCACAGTGTTGTTGGCTGCAGCATAGATGGGCAGCCCATAGTCGATTAGCAACAGGACAGAGGAGGTGACTGCCAATCTAAGGGCCTCTTGTGGTAGGCAGTCCCTATGGTGGTATAACAGTCCAGTCCTGACATTGCTGGCAGCAGAAAGGGCATTGATATGGGAATAGAAAGAGAAGGCTGAATCAAAGGTAATGCCTAGATACTTGTAGGAGGAAACCTGCTCAATGGGGTTTAGTGTGTTAGGCAGTATCACAAGGGCAGCACCTCTGGCTTTGCTTTGGAGATGTGAGAAGAGCATAGCTTTGGTCTTTTTTAGGTTCAGAACTAGCCTTTGTGATGTGAACCAAAGCTCAGCTCTATCAAAAGCTTGTTGGAGGGTGGCCTGGAGTGTGTTGGGTTTGGGGTCAGTGGCGAAGAGCACAGCATCATCCATGTAGAGGAGGATCTTACTTGGGCAGGCCAAGGGGAGGGAGTTGAGGTAGAGACTGAAGAGGAGAGGGCCTAAAATGGAACCCTGGGGAACCCCAGAATGGACAGGTTGTGTGTCAGATAGGGTGCTATTGATTTTTACACACTGAGTTCTGGCAGAGAGGTAGCTGGTGAACCATGCAAGGAGGCCAGGGAAGAAACCAAGGCATCTAAGGGAGTCAAGTGGGAGGGGACGGCAAACCATGTCAAAGGCCTTGGAGAGGTCAATGAACACGGCACCGGTGGGACTTCCGGCATCGAGAGCAGAGTGTAGGAAGTTGGAGAATTCAAGTAGCGTGGTTGTGGTGCTGTTACATGCATGAAGGCCATGCTGTTCAAGGCATAGGATATTGTGCATGGCCAGGTATTCAGCAAGCTGGTTGGCAACTACTTTTTCAAGGGCCTTAGAGAGTGGGGGGGAGGATGGAGATAGGTCGATAGTTACCTGGGGTTGCTCGATCGCTGCACTTTGAGATGGGAGTGATGATGGCAGTTTTTCATGTGCTAGGGAACTGCCCCAGGCACAGAGAGTGGTTGAACAGCTCGGTAAGTGGGACCAGGATAGCATCCAATGTCAGACGAAGTAGCCTAGTGTTCAGTAGCTCGGTGCTGGGGTTGTTACTACTAACGGCTTTTTGCAGAAGAGGTCTAGCCTCCAACAGGGAGATGGTATGTAGGTAGAAAGGAGGTCTCTATAGAGTGGGCAGGGGTGCTACTGGGATGGTGTCAAAGAAGTTACTGGGCAGGACTGAACTCAGGTCTGAGAAAGTGTGGTTTAGACAGTCTGCAATGCCAAGGGGGTCAGAGCAGACAGTTCCATTAAAGGAGAGTTGAGAGGGGGGTGGGGAGTGGGATTTCCCATTCAGCTCTTTTATGTTATCCCAAAAGTTCCCAGCTGACCCCCAGGAGGAGACAAGAGTGGATTGGTAGTACTGGGCTTAGGCCTGTCGAATTGCCCAAGTACACTGATTGCGCTTGGCATTGTATGCTTGCCTATCAGCTTGCTTGCCAGATTCCATGGCAATGTGCATAGGTTGTCTCTCATTTTAAGTTTGTGAAGGAGGGAGAGGGTAACCCAGGGTGTGCTTTGCTTTTTGGGGAGATTTCTAGCGAAGGGGGCATATAGGTCACAGGCAGTGTTGAAAGTACGAGTGAAAAAATCCAATGCCTCATCCATGGATGACACAGCCCACCTGGGAGTAGGTGACGTTGCTGGATAGTTTGTGGTGCAGGTTTGCTGTTCGTAGCAGACCAAGTGAATATGACCAGGGAAGGGTCACTAAGTGAGTTGGGAAGTACACTGATATCAAGCACCCTCTGGGAGCAGTTGGTAATGGTGATGTCCAGGAGGGTGCTGGTGCCAGTAGACAGGTTGAATCTAGTTGGGGTGATGACAAGCTGAGACATGTCAATGGTGGCAAAGATATCTATGGATTGGAAGGCTGTGGCAGAGAGACAGTTGATATTCAGGTCACCAACAAATATCTGGGCCATTTTGGGTTGTAGGCCAGAGAGGCAGTCAGCAAGCGCCTGGATGGCGAGGTCTTGCTTTTTGGGAGGAATACAGGCAATGGTGAGAAAGAGTTAGCCTTGTTATCAAGCTTGGGTGGTGGAAGTGCATGTCCAAGGAGGGAGTCACACATGTAGACAGCACAACCACCTCCACGCTTACCCATCCAATCTTCCCTGAAAAGGGTGTAACCAGGGAGGGAGATGAAGGAGTCAGGGGTGAATTTGGATAACCAGGTTTCAACAAGGGCAACAAAGTCCGGTTGGTGCTGAGTAACCCAGCATTGGAATGCACCAGCCTTCTTAAAGAGGCTGTAAATATTCATGGAAGCTATGCAGAGTCCTTGAGCCTGGACAGGCTTGTTCATAAGGTTGGGCACGGGGCCAGGGTTTGGGTGAATGTTACCTGATAGAAGCAACAGGAGGGTGATTAGGCACAGCAACGCGTGGTAGTGATTGTGGCATCTCCCCTTGTGAATAGACACGGAGCTGTTTGCTGGGGTGCAAGGGGTGGGTAGAGTACAAAGTGTGGGAAAGTCGTAGAGAAGAAGGGACGAAGGTATGAGAGGGAAGTAAGAGGTAGCAGGGGTGGAAGTGTGGGGGTACTAACAGGGGGAGGTGGTCGAGCATCGGGGTGGTCTGGTAGAGGTGTTGTAGATAAGAGGGGGGTACTATGGGTAGAGGGAGACGGTCCTAAGTGAGCCGGGGCTGGTGTAGGAAGTAGGAGGAGGACCATAGTCAGTGTCAATGCACGTGATCCTAGATGCATTGAGGACGATAAGTTAAATTTGAGCATGAGAGAGGATCACCCCTTTAAGAAGTTACAGGAAGGAGTGTATCTTTAAGGAGTTGCTGTAATTGACTGATGTGAGGCCTCAGGGGGCGGGGATCACTGGGGAAGTGTATTTAATAAAGGAGGAGGGGGTGGGGGGGTGGACAAAATAAAAAACTGTCCAGAGAGCAGTACAGCAAGGCAGTGGCCAAGCTGTGTTTTGAAAAAGGTGCCTTGGGTGCTTGCTTTCTCAATGGGGATCTGCAGCATCCAATTGGGAAGCGGCCACAGTCCCCAAGATCCAGTTCAATTACGGGGATTGAAACCTGACAGCTCAGAGCTAGGAGCTGACCAATTGTACCTGCTTTCCTTGGTCAGGGAGTGGTGGGCTGGATGCAGAGGTCTGGCAGCTGGCAGGTAGCAGCACCAGGGCCACTCAGCTGAAGTGGATAGCCTGGTTTGGGTTTGTGGCTAAAAAAGAGAAGAAAAAAAAGGTGGACCATTAGTTAAAAAGACAAAGCTCAAGTAAATTGGTGGGAGGTCCCTTGGCAATTTAGTGCTCAGGGCAGCAGTAGGTGAAAATAGTGGGAGAGAAAAGGTTCCTGCAGAGAGCTCTGGTCAAAGGTGCCAGGTGGGAATTTAGCAAAATAAAAGGCTGGTTCAGGAGGTTGATGGGGTTCACGTTCGCATAGGCTCGCTACCCTTGTAGGGTAGTCCAAGAGGATAGTGACGTAAATGAGTTGCTGTTTTAGAGTCGCTCATTCACAGTCGCTGTTCTCACTGATACCTTTTATTGAACCTACATAGCTTGTAAATAGATAAAACACAAGCATCTGGAGTCACACAGATCCTTTCATCAGTTGCTTAATAAGGAAGTACTGATGAATATTTTTCAAAACAATCACCAATTTTATTGACAAAGCTGTAATCTGTGTAGGGTCATGCTTGTCAAAATGCAGTACTGACTAGATGATTACTTGTTCAGTTTTATTTAGTTTTTTTTATTTGTTTTTTGTTTCTGTTTTTTTTAAATTTAGAACTAGGTAACCACATTTCTGCTCATTGTTATGATTTTAAAATGCACACACTGTTACAACTATTGCACTGGTCAGATCAGATGATCTGGGAAAAGACAGCTGGTATACCCCCTGGATCCCTGCTCCAACCACTGTAATGGATCAGGGCAAGGTTTACCTGCCCAGTCACTAATATAGTTAGGCCCAGATATTCAAAACTTTGCCCCGGGGCTAAATTAGCACTGCCCGGTGGTCAAACTAAGCCCGAAGTAAAAAGCAAGCTATATTCAAAAGGAATAGCCCAGGGCAAAGAGCTTCTGAATATAGCATGGGAATGAGACTGGGCAAACTGGGCTGGGAGTGCAGTGCAAACTTAGCCCCTGGAATAAGACAGCTCTGACTATAGCAACCAGGAAGTGCAAACCACAACAGCAACATAGTGCAAAGCAACGTGAAGCTAGGTAGAGATGAACTATGTGGCCAATGTGTGTGCCAGCAAATGCGTGGACCCAGTACAGCTGTAGGCAGCAGTGCATGTGAAATTACAGTGTACAAAACTGTATAATATTCCCTGAACCGTTAGCGCTGCGCTAACACGTTTGCGAGGGTTTAGCGTGGAGCTAAGCTGTTTGCCCAGTGCTAAACTTTGCTATATTCAAAAGTGACATGCAAATGAGCCTACTTAGGTAATCCCTGGGCAAACAGGTACATTTGCATCTCATTATGTGATGCTTAGCATACATTACCATGCAGTTTGCCTGGTGCTACTGCATGGTGCACACAGCTCCACTTTTTGGTCGGAATGGAAATACAGGCTGGACACTGCAGGCCAAGGCCTGCCCACAGCTTCCCCTGTTGGTTGGAATGGACTACAAAGCAATCTAGCCATATATACACACAAACACGCACACACACACTCACACACACACACACATATATGCATATGTGTGTGTGTGTGTGTGTGTGTGTGTGTGTATATATATATATATATATTTATACAACCTATGTTTTAGGATAAAGCCATGTATAAAAAGTGATATCTAAGCCTGCCAGTGAAGATATCATATATATCGTCATGTTCCTATACGTCATATGATATCTCCACATTCCTATACGTCATACCGAAACTATTGTGATATGTGGAACTTTCACTTTCTTGTAACTCATCGCTGTCTACGTATATTTACAATAACACATGCTCTGCATAAAAAGAAACAAAACAGCCTGTTCAATCTTAACTCTCCATATTTTGTGAAACAGAATTTATCTCCTTAATCCTGCCATTATGGTAGAAAAAAAATAATGTTTTAAAAGCTTATCTGGTTGATCCTGCCACTCTGAGCACTTTCACTGTCCCTCTAAACGTAACATGGCCGAGCGCTATTCACACTGATGCTTGTTATAATGAGAGTAATTTTGTACGAGTTATCCTGGGTTCAAAACGTCACAAAACACTGTGCTTTATACACAGCTTAGTGTAATTTGTTGAAAAAATACGCTCACTGCACACAGACTGCAGCGACTGATTCAGCAGCTTTCGAACAGTGAAAGAAAGCGCGAGCCTCTGTTGCTAAGCAACAGACGTTCGCGCTTCCCTCTGCTGTTCTAAAGCCACGAATTCAGTTACTGCACTCTGTATGCGGTAGGCAGATTTTTTCAACAAATCACACTAAGCTCTGCATAAAGCACATCCTTTTCTGACTTTCTGAACCCAGGATAATTCCTACAAAATGACTCTCAATATAACTAGCATCAGTGTGAATAGCGCTCGGCCACGCTACATTTACAGGGATGGTGAACGTGCTCAGAGTGGCAGGATCAACCAGATAAGCATTTAAAATATAATTTTTTACAAAATAATAGCAGGATCAACCAGATATTTTCAATAATTTTAAATTGACAGGATCAACCAGATATTTCACAATAGTATATAATCTCTTATGTTTGGGGGGCATGGAGAACTCTGTTGAGGGGGGGGGGCATGGCATAATAAACCAGATAACTCTTTTAAAAAAATAACTATAAAAACTAGGATACACCAGATATTTTTTCGACAACTAATTACATCTGTTCTTTTCACAGCTTTTCTGTAAGGGGGTTGTATTGCTAGGGCCATCACCTTTATGTCGCCCATTGCACTGAGAGGAGCATGTTGTTGGTTGTGTTGGGGGACAAAATATAGGTTGTATAAACAGAATATGACATGGCCTGACTGAAGATATCATATTTATCTTCTACTCAGGGCCAGTGACATCAAGATATCTCACTCGTGAAGCTACGCCACTCGTGAGATATCATCCTCATCACTGGCCTCTCGTGAAGATAAATATGATATCTCAGTCAGGCCATGTCATATCCCTCTATACACACACACATATATATATATATATATATATGTGTGTGTACACTTCCTGAGGCCACACACTCCATGGAGGACAGCCCCCATACCTCTCATGTGTCTCTCATCTTGAGTATCCAAATATGTCCGTGTTCCTCATCTCATTGACACAGGGTTAAGAGGTGTGACAGCCCTTCCCCCATTGATCCCCGACCCCACAGCACAGAATAACCTGGTGGTCTTGTGATCCCCCCACTCCCCCAGCATGATCCCCAACCCTCATAGCCACGGTATTACAATATTGTCCCTGGTAGTCTAGTGGTCCCCCCACTCCCCAGCACGATCCCCGACCCCTGTTGGTGGTGAAATAAAAGATTTCCCTGGTAGTCTAGTGGTCCCCCCAGCACGAATCCTGACCCCCATTCATGGTTAAACAAAGATATTCCTAGTAGTCTAGAGGTCCCCCCACCCCCCCAGCATGAATCCCAACCCCTGTACGTGGTGAAACAAAGATTTCCCTGGTAGTGTAGTGGTCCCCCACCTAGCACTGTGCTTCCCAGACCCCGAACAGCCATACCTCTGGAGCTAGGCGACGGCTCAGCCCTCCGCTCTCTACCACGGCCGGCTGCTGACTGCGGTATTCAGGAATGCTACTGAAAAGAATAGGCGCACCTGTTAGTGATGTATCATATCTTGTTGATCTACTGGGCTGTCTGTAGACATCTGTTGCCCCTGCCTATATTAAGATGCTAATTACCTCCAGATATATTTTTATGTGCCTGATGCTATTGTTTGTACCCTGTATTTGCCTAACGTGCATGTTTGTACCTTTGTAATCCTCCCAGGTCACACCTAAAAATAGGCACTTGACTGTCTAATGTGCTTACATGGTTAACAAAAGCAAATAAATAAATGACAGTCAGATTAAAGGTTAGTTTCATAGGCCCCAAGTCAGGATATTCAGACTTGTAAACAGAAATAACAACAATGTGTATGATAAACAACATAGTCTAGAGTCATTGATGGGCAGAAAACAAACACGAAGGCTGAGATGATAAAGCTAGAATGACTCAGCCAGGACAGTGGCAGTGGTGGGAGGAGAGGAGGTGGTTCTTGAGAGCTGTTTTAAAAGGTCTAAGTCTTGGTAAGGAGGTGAGAGCTACAAGAAGGGAGTTGTACCAGGACGGGGCACGATAGTGGAAGCACCTCTAAGCAAGGGAGGTCCTAACTCTAAGGATTTGCAGGAATGATAGGACATTGCTGCAGGTAGTGACGGAGGAGGTGGAATGACATATGACAGAGAACAGACCCTGGGGTGTCAAATCTGCAGTGATTTTTTTGGTAAGAAGGCATGACCAATAGGTAAGCCTCTCCTCCAGATTGAGGAGGTTTGCGAGGGAGTAAAGTGTGCAGGTATGGGTAAGACGGGGGGAACCTGTGAGCAGCTGACATGCCTTATTAAAGAAGAGTTTAAATTTGTGCACAGCAGTGTTGTCAGCAGCACCATAAATAAGCAGACTGTAGTCCATGAGGGACAGTACCGAGGATGAGATGACCAGCCTCAGTGCTTCAGTGGGGAGACAGTCAGGATGGCGATACAGGAGGCCAATCCTAGAGTTGATAGCGGAGCAGAGGGAATGGATGTGGTCATGGAAAGATAGGGAGGGATCAAAGATAACACTGAGATATTTGAAGGTGGAAGTTTGTTCAAGGGGGAAATGGGTACTAGAGATGACATGGTGTGTGGAGTTTTTGCGTTTATACTGGTTATGCGCAAAAGCATAGTTTTCATTTTCTTTCAATTTAAACCAAGCCTGTGGTCAGTGAACCACATTCAGCCTGGGTGAAGGAGTTCTGAAGGGAGTTTTGTAGGAGGAGAGTGTCAGTGTGTGACTCAAACAGGACAGCATCATCAGCGTAAAGTAGGAGGTTTCCATTACAAGCAGAGGGGAGCGAATTAAGGTAGAGGCTAAAAAGCAAGGGCCCCAGGATGGAGCCTTGGTGAACACCAGAGAAAACCTGTCTGGGGCAGGAGACGATAGACCTGATTTTGACACATTGGGTTTGGGAGGAGAGATAGTTGGAGAACCAATCCAACACACCTTGCGAGAGGCTGAGAGGCTGGAGAGAAGGGAGGAGAAGTGAGTGGTGGACAGTGTCAAAAGATTTTGACAAGTCAAAGGAGACTGAGCCACCAACATTACCTTTATCAAGGGCTGAGTGAAGAAAGTTGGAGAATTCAATAAGGGCGGTGGTGGTGCTGTGGGCAGCACTAAAGCCATGTTGTTCATGGCAGAGGAGGTTATAGTTAGAGAGGTGGTCAGTGAGCTGATCAGCCACAATTTGTTACAGAGCTTTGGAGAGAGGGGGGAGGATAGAGATTGGGCAATAGTTGCTAGGAGAGGTCCAGTTACCAGATTTATAAAGAGGGTAATAACTGCAGTTTTCCAAGCTAGGGGGAATTAACTGAGGCAGAGACAGTGGCCTAGCAGTTTGGTAAGGGGGTTGAGAACAACGTCTAGGACCTTTTTGAGCAGTTTGGTGTCAAGAGAGTCACTGCTATGACCCGAGCCCTTAAGAGATCTGATGAGATAGGCCTTGCCTCATGATGGAGGAGGGTCTTGAAGTAGAACTGGAGATGTGCAACTGGAGTGGATGGGGGTGTGGGAATGGGTCAAAAAAATTTTGAGTGAGGACAGCTGAGAGGTCTGAGAAGGAACTATTGAGGACATTGGCAATAGCCAGGGGATCAGTGGATAAGGCACCATTAACAAAGAGATGGACAGGGGGAGGGGTCACAGCTTTGCCATTGAGTTCCTTGGTGTTATTCCAGAAATTATGGGACGAGCCCCAGGAAGAGGCAAGAGTAGACCTGTAGTGACCAGCCTTAGCTTTACAGACAGCCCAGGTACACCTATTTCTGGCAGTATGGTAAGCTTGTTCGCTGCCCTACCGGATTCAACAGCCCTATACCAAAGGTTGTCTCTATGACACATGAGACCAAGTAGAGATGGAGTGATACATGGAGAGTCACGGTCTTTGGTGATAACTTTGGTAAGTGGGTCAAAGTGTCACAGATCTTGTTGAATACTTGGATAAAATAGAGAAGAGCGGTGTCAGGGGGCATGATCAAAGGGAGACCAATCACAATCAGCAAGATGCTATTTCAGTTGGGCTGGTTTACCAGGGCATAAGAGATGACGAGTGAATAGTTTGGGTGGCTGTTTAGGCCTCAGGAATGACCAGGAGAAAGTGATAGGGGAGTCATCGCTGAGCATGTCAGGGAGCTCAGCAAAGTTTGAGATCTTGTGGGGCTTGTTGGATAGAACTAGATCCAATAAGGTGGAGGTACAAGTAGCAAGGTTAGATCTGGTGGGCAGGAAGATGAGTTGCGTAAAGTCTAGGGCAGCAGCGGCATCCCTAGCCTGGGAGGCTGAGTTGGTAAACCTGTTAATTATTTAGGTCACCCAAGTACAATTTGCTCTATCTTTGGGAGCAAGGAGGAAAGATGATCCAGAAGAGATTGGAAGGCAAGGTGTTGGTGTCTAGGAGGAATGCAGGATGCAGTTAGATATAAAGGAGCTCTAGAGGGGTCTTGAATAAGTTTGAGGGAAATGGCTTGCGTGCTGTGGCAGAGCTGGGGGGAAGGTGCATGCCCTTGGATTGAATTGCAGAGGTATACAGCATAACCCCCATCATGCTTAGAGATCCGGTCCTCCCTAAAAACTGTATAGCCAGGAAGGGCAATGGCTGCATCAGAGGTGGCCTTGGTAAGCCATGTTTCAAAAGTGGCCATGATGTCTGGTTGATGAAGAGCAATCCAATCCTGTAGATCAGGAAATTGTTTTAACAAAATGCAAATGTTCATGGAAGCAAAGCATAGCAAGTGGGGCACTGGAGTGTGAGGGTGTGCAATAGTAGGGGGACCAGGGTTAGGGTGTACATTTCTGGATAGCATGAGGAGGAGAGTAAGGACTTTTAGAGCAGCTAGGTATTATACGCAGTGGGAAGGGGTAGTATAGGAAGAGAGGGTTGTAGGGTACAGGGGGGGCAGATGCAGAGGTATGGGGTGGAGGGTGAGACGGCAGTGGGTGGGGAGGTCGGGAGTGGACCAATGTTGGTGAGAGACAGCAGGAAAGAGGAGAGAGGGGCATTGGCTATAGAGAGGTGATGGGGGAGAGAAGAGTTTGGAGAGAAAGAGGAAGGGGGATTGGCAAAGGAGGTTGCTTGGAGGATAAGGGGGAATAAATGAGAGGAGTAGCAGAATGAGAAAAGGGTTCAGGGGGGCAGTGAAGTAGAGTGGAGCATAAGACCCCATAATAAGTACTGGGGGAACCAAAGACAAGGAGAACAAAAGCAATGGAAACAAAAGGTCTGACCCGATGGTACAGTGGAAAGGTCACCAGCTGTGGTGCAAATGGTCGACAGTTCAAATCCTGGTGGGTGGGGCTAAAGTGACATGACAGGGTGGAAGAGCGAGGTAGTGGGGTGAGAGAGTGGGATAAGGGCACAGGAAAACAGAGGTGGAAATAGTGATTCCTAGTGGTCAGAAAGGGAAAAGCACCAGAAGTGATGGAAGGGAGACTGGGAGAGAGTAGTGAAGGAAGGAAGAGAGTATGTGAGCGAGAGAGAAGACAAGACAGAGCAGCTGGACAGAGATGAGTAATTGAGAAAAGCAGGAACTAGCAATACTGGCCTCAAGTGGAGCAACAGTATAACCTGCAAATGGAAAAGTAGGGACTTCTGGGAGGCAGGGGGGAACCTTGCAGTCTGCTGGCATATCAGCTGAAGAAATGCCAGGAAAAATCTAGAACTGTGGACATTAGAATGTATACAGATGACTCAGGAGAGGTCCTGCACCTTGTGTAAGAAGGAGGTATCCCCATCAGAAGCAGAACTCTCTCCCTTCACTACCCCCACTGAGCTCTAGCTAGATTAGACCCACCTCTACAATATGACCTGGACAGACTCTTTGCAAAGAAGCAAATGGAAATCTCCCTTCAATCCATGTCAGCCAAGAAGAGCCCAGGAGGGTGCAGACATCTTGTATTCCTTCAGAGAGGTCCCCCTGCCACCCCTGGCAAATGCACTGAGAGGAGTGTGCAGCACTGAAGAACTCCCACCCACCCACCATGAGAACTGGTTTCATCAACCTACTACCCAAGGCAGGTAAGGACACCCTGTCACATTGGAGTTATCACCCGATTTCACTCATCACATTAGACTGCAAGGCCTATGCCATGGTCCTGGCCAGTAGGCTTAAAGGTTGATTGCCACTCTAGTGGACTTATCCCACAACAATGCACCATGGACACAAAGGAGGCTTCTAAATCTTATTTGGAATGTGGCTCCACCACACCCGACATTGTTCATCTCACTTAACACAGAGAAATCTATGATTTTTGCACACCGCCAAAGTAACTTCAGAAATGCTCCCCTTCACATCGTTCCCAGCACCCATCACCCCCTTGAACAGGTATCAACATACAAATACCTGGGCAGCACCTTCAACTCGGCTTTCTCCTTCCATGCCCGTCTTAACTCATTGTCCACTGCCATGAATGCACGGATTGGACTCCTCTACCACCACAAAAACTGCCTCCCTGAGTTTGCCCTACTACTGGCTATGACTTCCTCCATCCTGTCTTTGGTTGATTATGGACTTCCTACCTATGCAGCTACTGACTCCACTGCCCTCACCAAAGTCCAGACCTCTATCAACAAAGCCTGCAGGCTCCTGACCGGTGCCCCCAGGAGAATTCACACATGCCAGCTCTACTCCGCCTCTAACATACTCACGTTTGAAGAATGCCTACAATACCACACTTGTATACTGGCAAAAAAGGCTCTTCTTGGGCTCTGCCCCCCAGGAGTCACTACACCCCTTCAACAGGCCTCCCACCCAGTCGTCACCTGCAATACTACCAAAGCCATCTTCCAGGTGCCTAGAGCTAGGACCTTACTCGCCCAAAGGTCTTTTCACCACAGAGCACCCTCTTGGTATAACTCCCTCCCCACACACATTACAAACATCCCCAAATCAGTCCCTTCAAAATCGCCCTACGCAAATACCTCACTGACAATCGGAGCTGTAAATGCCCATTATAGGGCTTTCCGAGAGTGCCGTTCTGAACCAATCTGTCTCTTATAGTATTATGTATGTGCTAGTTCACTTACAATAGGTTGTTGTAGTCTGTACACCACGAACTGTAACCTGCGTGCTCCACTGGGACACGAAATAGCTTAGTTTTGTATGCTCCTCTGTATCTCACCTATTTGCTCACTGAAATGCCTTGCTTTGTACGCTCTTTTGTATTTCACCTGTATTGATCTCCACTGTCTTGCTTCACGAATATGTTGTCTCCCCTCCCTGTGATGAGGTGCCTTTGTAAACGAGTCTTTGACTCAAAGGTTTGTAAATCCGATTTGTGAATTAAATAAATAAATAAATAAATAAAATAACGCATTTTACAAGGTGGAATGGGACTACCTCGTTCATGTGCTGAAAGTGATTGGCTTTGGGGACACATTCATATGATGGATATGCACCCTGTACCATGGTGTCTAGGCCTTGGTAATAACCAATGCACATGCTTCTGCCCTCTTTTCCCTCGAAAGGGGCACCAGGCAACAGTGTTCCCTCTCACCCCCACTCTTTGTGCTTGCCTTAGAGTCCCTACAAGACATTAGGTTGAACAATTGCATTCACAGAATACATGTGGGAGGGGAGTATAACACCCTGGTGTATGCAGATGACATCATGCTGATACTATCACAGACAGAGGAATTAGTACCGTCCATCTTAGAATTGCTGTCTAGATATGGTACTCATTCTGGCTATAAAACCAATGTGGCAAAGTCCCTCCTTTTGCCATTGAGTGACAGCATCAAAGTCTTGCTAAACTTCCACTGGAGTCTACAGCCAGCAGAAAACATCCTCAGATATCTAGGTATACAATTCTTCTGCAGTCTTTCTGTCTAGGCAAGCTAAACATACCCCCATGCACTGCAGAAATGGTGAAGGACATGGAGAGATGGAGATGCCTACATCTCTCCCACTGGGGGAAAGGTGGATGCCTTTAAGATGATGGATGTTCCCAAACTTTAGTACATGTTAGACAACCTGCCAGTCAGGCTCAAACTAGAACTGTTCCACACCATTAAGCACTAGATGCTCTCCTTTATCTGGTGAATAGGGCCAGAATGACATAGAAACATAGAAACATAGAATTTGACGGCAGATAAGGACCGCTTGGCCCACCCAGTCTGCCCATTTCCCTACCTGATGGATAAGTTGCAGATCCTAGTTAACCAGCAGCCTACTTCTTCCTACCCCCACCCCCTAGAATTGCCTTATGACTGTCCCATGCATGCTTGAATTCCACCACAGGCCACCACAATCTGGTGCCACTTCTGGAGAGAGGAGGCCTCAAACTCCACAGCTTCACACTTAACATGAGACTGACATTTTCCTCCAGTTGTCATAGACCTTCCCCACAGGGAAGCCAGAGACATGTCCAAATGGATCTCATGTGAATCACATATCCTGGGGAGGACTCTTGCAGGACAATTACATTCAGTAAATGTCCCTGATTGGCAGCTTCACACCCCACACTCCTATCCTCCAAGGCAAAATGAGTAAAACACATCAGAGCTTTGAAGTGGTCCCCACTGAGGTCACCTCTCTTCTCTCTCTAGTGTAATATGGCCCTGAAAATTGTGGGTGGGCCAGTCAACTGGAGAGACTGGGACCAGAAATGGATCCATAGCCTTTCTCAGCTGATAGATGACAACACTGGCTACTTCAAGATGTCCAGGAAGCTACAAGAAATAATTTCACTGGAGAAACACTAACATTGGTACTATCTCCAACTGCAGCATGCCTTGAGTACTTTGCTGGGCCCACAAAACAGGCAACAGAAGACTCAGGACCTGGACAACCTGCTGCTGCTGCCCATGTGTGACAAACCAACGCAGGCAGGGTGAATATACAGGGGACTTTTAGCATTGAGACCAGACCCAACAGACCAACTCCACTCCAAGTGTAGTGCCAAGCTAGGGATAGACATTGCCCCTCATGCATGGAGCCATGCTTAGAACAATCTCCACCTAACTGCCTAGAACACATTTAATTATGTTACACAATACAAAATTCTACACAGCTGGCATAGAATCCCCCCAGCAGCTACATAAATAACAACAACAAAAATGGAATGGGACCTGGGAGTAATCATATCAGATGACCTTAAGGTTAGCAAGCAATGTGAGAAAGCAGTAGGGAGGGCTGGCGGGATACTGAGATGTATAGGGAGAGGCATCACTAGCAGAAAAGAGGAACCTGTTATCCCTCTGTACAGACAGTTGGTGAGACCCCATCTAGAGTACTGTGACCAGTTCTGGAGACCCCTTCTCTGCAAGGACAGAGACAGGATGGAGGCAGTCCGGAGGAGGGCAACTAAAATGGTGCAGGGTCTGCAAGAGAAGCCATATGAGGAGAGACTAAAGGAGCTTAATATGTATACCCTTGAAGAAAGGAGGGAGAGGGGGGACATGACAGCATCTTTTAAGTACCTCAGTGGAATCAACAAAGTCCAAGAGGGTAGCATCTTTCAGAAAAAAAGAGATGTGCAAGAACAAGGGGACACAATTTGAAGATAGAGGGGAGATGGCTCAGGGGCAATGTGAGGAAGTATTTTTTTCACAGAGAGGGTGGTAGACGCATGGAACAGTCTTCCTGAGGAGGTTGTGGGGTCTAAAACTGTGATAGAATTCAAGAATGCATGGGACAGACATAAGGCAATTCTTGTTGGGGGATAGGAAGAAATAGGCTGTTGGTTAACTAGAATCTGCAGCTTATTCTGTAGGTAGGGAAATGGGCAGACTAGGTGGGTCAAATGGTTCTCATCTGCCATCAAAGTCTATGTTTCTATGTAAGTGGGACTTAATGAACTAAGACAAATGCTGGAGATGTTTCACAACTGTGGGCAGTATCACCCACCTTCTTTGGGACTGTCCCATCATACAAGGCTTCTGGGATGAGGTCAAAAGAATACTAATTGACTCAATTGGCAAGGACATCACACTAACACCACTGATAGCAATGTCAGGAATACATAATGAGGGGGTGAACTGTAAAGGGATTAAACACATGGTTTGGAGATACTCATCACTGCCAAGACCATTACTCTACATCACCGAAGAGGGCAAGCGTCACCACATATCTCTGAATGGCTATTAGAACTTAGAAAAATGGCAAGCTTTGTGAGGATATACTACAGCACCAGTAACAAGCATGACACTTACGTGAAACTGTAGGGACCCTACCTCACTTCAGCTTATTGCATAATCTCACAAAGCCATTATATGCCTCGGTGCCTTACTCAAATGGGGGGGACACCATGGAATGCTCACGGTACTCTCCACCATGGGGCCAAGGGAGATACACAAGAAGACTTACAGTACCTGCATGCTGCTTCCCACCACCCTCGGTTGACACCTTAACTACAGTGTTGCAGGTCATTCCTTACTATGACTCTCAGTATATGGTTGTTTTCCCTCTGTGTTGTCTTTCCTGGAGATGGTGCTACCGATCAGCAATGATTGTTTAAATATTTTTAGACTGCTTAGTCTCACTAGTTTCATAAGACAGGTACATAAGTATATGTAGATAGTTAAAACTTTTGACTTGTTATACAACACTCATATTAGTCTATATATCCAAGAGACAATACCCAGGCCAGAATCTGTTTCTGCTTTACTTATTAATTACCTTATCTTTGCAATAAAATATTTATTTATTTCAATTTTGGTAACTGGGTGGACCAACTGAGCCCCAAAGGTCCACACGAATTAGAAAAAAAATAGGTAGCCAAGAAAGGCACACTGAGCCAAAGCATGTTCCCTTGATCAGAGGAGGTGGTGGGGGTAAACAGGCAATAGGGGTATGAAAATCTGCATAAAATCCATTTTTCATTGACTTATCCCATTGTCTTGGGCTAATAATTACATTTTCTTATAAGCTTCCCTCCCCCCTTTTAGGTCAAGAATCTCCCCTGCTCTAACCTTACATCTGTTGCCTCAGGCACTCCTACTACAGACATTCCCACTTCACTGGCATGCCCCTTCTCATACATTCTCATCTACTGGAAGCTCCACAGCACATTCAGGTGAAATAGATTCAGCTTCTTCAATAAGGGCAGAAAACTGTTGCAGCTGCAGGCAGCTCCTGGCTGATTTCTGTCTGTGTTGCTGGTATTGCTACCAACTAAACAGGCCTTTGAGGAACATTTCTATGGCAGGTGCTAAAATTCATTTTTTTAATGTAAACAAATGTTGTTTTGGTTATAATTCAGCAGATAAATACATCAAAAACAATACTGTTCTGAGTTATTTGGCTGTTTTTCAGTTATTTAATAGGATCTAGTCCAGGTGTTCTCTAGAAGAGACAGTGCAGTGAATTCTACTGTATGTTGATTTTTAAATCCGGTCTAGGATTTCTGTCTTGAGTTCCAGGTATTGCTGGTAGTATAAGTGAAAACAATTCTGTGCTTTCTTTTATCAGTTGTAAGTTGTATAGCAGGTTCATATCAGTGCTCATTTTTTAACTGTATTGCTTTTTAAGAACGCTTTTTTTTATATTTCAGTTTGCTGAGTTACGTTGAAGCCAGGTGAATATTTTTACTTTGGGTTTCAGGCAGGAATGCCCTATACTATGGAGATGGTGCATCACTTTAGTTAATAACATTGTGAACTGAGCTGAAAATCCCCTTTATTCACAGAAGTTACATAACTTGGGTAACAGAAAATAGAATAAAGTATGGGTGGTATGTGTAACAAGAAGTTTTTTTTTTCAATTGTTTAACCAGGAGTTATTAAAGTATCTAATACCAAGGGTGTGTGCAAACTTTGATTTTACACACACCACTCTATATTTTATTTTATGTAGTTGCTGTATTTTCCTTTTTCACCTCAGAAATTATACAAAATAAAAAGAAGTTGCTGTGCGGCCGTGGTCTGGTTAGATTGCAGTGCACGATTCATGGTCGACTTTCTTTATTTAAAAGTTTTATTTTTTTTTATTTTGTGGCCAGCCAAAAGATATTTTTTTAAAATGGTTGTGGTACATTTTGTTTTTTAATTACTTACCATATCTGAGTGGTGGTTCAGTGTCTGTTAGCTGTTCAGTGAGAAGGCAAGCGGAGTTTGGTCGGTAAACAAGGAATTGCAGCAGGCACATGCACAGACTGAGGAAAACTATGCATGTTTGCCATAATTAACACTCCTTTATTATGGCAAGTTATGGCATGGTTTCCCTATTGGAAAAAGGCCAAGTCAGTGATTATTATGCTTTAATCCATGACTGGGCATGGGTAAATCAGGCATTAATACACACCTTGGCTGGTTGTGAAGCATGAAACCAAAGGCAGAGCATTAATTTTTGATATAGCCATGCTCTGTTGTGGGTTAGAAAATGGGTAAAGTCTTTTCTTGTTGCTGATTGGCTGCAAGCATCAACCTGCCAGTCTGGTATAAGACAACATTGCCTGAGCAGTAACTAGTCCCAGTCTCCGTTGCCTCATATAATTCTAAATGTTTCTGGGCCAGTAGAATGTTAAAAAGGCTAACTCCATCATGTTTTTATTTTCTCACTTAGTTTAAAATTTAAAAAAAGAATTATTCAAGCTGTCATTTTTTTAATCGCTTAACGAGTGAGTAGTCAAGCTAGAAGGAAAGTTGCCATTTTAATTAAGCAATTTAAAACACTGACTTTGCCACTCTAGTCACACACATTTGTTTTTGTTTTTATGTGTTTTAACTCCCAGTTTGAGCAGAAATGCACTCCTTATCACCTCCTCAGTTTTCTGTTCTTCTGCCTGGCTGTCTGTTGTTACGCGCAGTAACTGTAGATGGCAAATCAGTTTCTTCTTTAGGGAACAGGAACATTGTTTAGCCAGGAATAGCACCCTAAGCAGAAGCTTGTTTCCAAATGCAACCTGGGAGCACAAGCAAATTAAGTGACTTGCTCAGGATCACACGATATGCACCTAAGTGGTTGCAGGATTCAAACCCAGGTTTCCAGATCTGCAGCTCAGAGCCTTAACCCACTGCACTATACTGCCTCCTAGAGTCCTTTAGTCAGTGCAGTATGTAAAACTGGTAGAAAAGAATGGAATTCAGATCAGGCTGGTGGTGGTGTGTGGCAGGGTGGGGAATGAGAGAGCATTAGGTGTTAAATTAATCTTCAGCAATCGAAACTGGGGAGGAGTCTTGTTAGCACTGCAGCCATTAACCCTGCCACTCTGCCATCATCCTGATTGCTGGAATCACAACCTGAAAGGTAGATTAAAAACAAAGTATCAAAACTTAGGCTGCATGGACAGGACTGCACATACAGCGGGGGGAATTAAACACTGGCTAGTGGGTTCTCTTCCCTGTTCCTAGTCCCAACTGATGATTGTGCTTTTTGTGGGTGGGGGGAGGGTTTCAGCACTGGACTCTGAATCTGTAGGAAAAAAAAATTAATGGACTGCTTGGGAGGGACTTACTGACTGACCTCCTACTGGTGGTGGGGGGAAAGAACAGCAAGCAACAAAGAGCTACAACAGAAAAGTGTGAAATAATAAGGTCTCTCAAATACAGCAGTGCCCTCCATTGGCCAGTATATTAAGAGAGGGACTACTTCACAAGAAAATTGATTTTTTTTCTAATTTTTGACTCCTGTTAATTGTTTTTTTTGGTTTTAAAGATTTTTTAAAATGTTACCTGCAACCCATTTTGTAAGTGCAATAATACTCTCCAGGGTGAGTGATATTAGGCTATACTGGACCTTCCAGGGGTTATACAGCCCTCCTCCTGTGATGCCAGGCCTTATTACACCCCTGAGTGGTCCAATATAACCCAATACTAGGAGGCAGTATAGCACAGTGGCTTAAGGCTCTGAGCTGCAAACCTGGAGACCTGGGTTTGAATCCCATAGCTCCCACTTGCATACTGTGTGACCCTAAGCAAGTCATTTAACTTCCTCATGCTCCCAGGTCACACCGGTAAACAAGCTTTCAGCTTAATGTGTTTCTCCTGGTTTAAAAAAATATATATATACTGCCCACCCTGTTGGTATTATTATTGCTTACTTAATGCACTTATAAAATGGATAAGAAAATGTTAAAAAATAAAAGTCCTCTAAGTCTTTTTATACTGCAGAAAATAAAAAAAAAACTGTATTGTGCCCTTCCACTTTAATAGTTCAGTAAAGGAGTTCATTACAGTACTTAACAGTAACTACTTTACTTGCACAAGGATACACTAAAGGAGAACAGCACTGAACCTGTAAGTCATTTCTCCCTGCAGAGGATGATTTTTAAGTATAATTTCAAATTCTATTACTGTTTCATTTCTATAGGTGGTTTTGTTATCCTAGTGGGGATGTCTTATCTACACACAGATATTAATTGCTATTTTATAACTGTATGATGTACTTAATGTCCTTTGCTCAGTTCTCCAATTGTTGGAACACGTCATTCATGTTCTACCATAGAACTCTGCGGTTGCAGGAGGACATAAACTACATTACACAGTTCTAAAATGGCACTTAACATGACAGTGTAAATCAGAAACAATGATGGAGATTTCTAATGGGCAAATATAGATGGAACAATAGAATTTGAACTAGATTTAAAAAAAAACAGCTTACACTGGGGAAAAATTATCTTTAGGATCAGCACAGTTCTCCTTTAAACAGAGTGAACCCGAGTCCAAAAAGGGTTACGCATGTTGCAAGGTGACTTGTGCCAAACCCTTTGGTGCAAATCGCATCTTGTGTTATGCATTACACCTTTTGCTCTTCCCAGATGCAGCCACACCATGGCACTTGCTGTCTGCATCCAAGGAGCCTTCTGCCAGCTGCAGCCCCTATGGCACGGTGGAAGGGGGGTTATGGCAGCGACTGCACCCTATTCGGAAAGAGCAGCTGCTGCAACCTGCCTATGCCACTCCAGGTCCCAATATGGCACTGCAGGGTTAGACCAGCACTTAGCTGGTCTAAGGGGCATCTGTCCTAGCAAAATGATGGATGCCCCCCTATAGTGCCACGAAACACACATTGTCATGCCCCACAGGCCCCCCCAGCACAGTGATGCCCCCTTCCCCCGCAGTTCAGGGTGCCATCTAGGTCCATATTGTGCTGTGTCCCTCTTGTGCTGTGCCACCCAGCCTACTCCCCCAATGCCCCCAAAGGACTGCAGGCTTGTTTCAGGGTGGGGGTTGGAAGCTATTCCCGGTCTCTGGCTTGGTACCCAGCTCCGTTGCACCATTCCCGTGGTGCAACCCTGCGGCTTCCGCAAGTCATGGAATATATGTGCCAGGGACTCTGTCTGTCCTCGAATAGGGTGCAGGCTGCCTGACATAGCAGTGCATGGCACAACGCACATACGCCCATGAGTTGTGCCATGCATTTTGGATTTGGGCCCAGTAAGTAAAAGTAACTGCAGTGAAAAGTAACAATTTATGTTACTGTTGCTTTAACAAATAAACAGCAGTTTTTGATATTCACTTTGATATTCCTTTTTTTAGTTTCAAGATGCTTTTGGACCAGCCCGCCAGCAGAGCAGTAGAGCTACTGCTCAAGATCGTGTTGACTTGGGTTCAGAAATGAGCCCAGGTCATCAGAAGGCCAGCCAGGGGAAAGGTGAGAGTAACATCTGAGTGGACACTTTCCACCCCTGGGGAGGGAAGGTGTATGGTACCTGGTGCTCTTGTAACCTCCCACCAATTTAGGGGTTTACCATAATGTCTCCCTGGGCCCCTCAATGCCCACTGTCAGGCTGGTATCCTATCTTTAAGAAGTTCAGTTTATTTCTGTGAGAGTGCCATGTTGAGCCTCCACACCTATCCCTTTAAGAGACTAACTAATCTGTGTTAAGTGAATGGTCTGTGCTGGATCCAAGTGATTTAAGGCTTGCGAATGGCCAGAAAGTGCTCTGTTTTGCTCCATTCTGCAGTTGCTACTTGTGCAGAGGGAGTCTGTGTAGGAACTGTGCTTGTATACTGTTTGTGCATTGTTATATTTGAGATAGAGAAGTTTGTCTAACCTGCTTTATTAGCAGCTTGTTTATCTGAATGGGAGCCACCATGTTGGGGCCAGGACTTCCAGTAAATTGACCAATAGAACCACTTTGGACCTAAAATGGATCCGAACCCAGTGTTCTGTGGGAAAGAAAATCTGTAGTCTTGCAGCTTTTTAGTTGGTACCAAACTAACCTGGATGGGGAGCATTAACTGTGCCTGACAGCTTCTTCAGCTAACCTAGTTGTTGGAAGGACAAGGGAAAAGTCCAGTGTGCCAAGAGACAGTAGATTAGTTAGATTTGGAGGCTGAAGTGTGAACAGTTCGAGTTTTTGAGCAGCTGCCCCTCAAAAGAGAGTATGGGAATTGGCGGGTAGAGGCCCAACTTGCCTCCCTGCCATGTTTCTCCTGCTTGGGACTGCCTAATAGCAGAAGTCAGACTTGTCCAATTCCAGCCTGGAACTGGGGCAGAAGAAAGGAAGAAGGTTGTCAGTGCCACTTGTAATTTGGACCAAAGACTTGCTCCTGAAGCGATCGGCCCAGTGTGTGTGTATAAGAAGTGCTGGGATTGAAAGGTTAGCTCAGTAAAGCTACTGTGTTGCAATTGGACTATATCCAAACTGTTCTCAGAGATAGCCGTTTACTTTGAATATGCTGAATGTGTTACATGAACTGAGATCTGCTTTCCCACAACCAATCCTGTTATGCCAGCTAGAGGTTTCACCAGTGGAATGTACAAACTATGCCAGACTGCTCATTCTGCCTTGGCATTGTTAATTCAGCCTAGGCTGCAACTCCTGCACTAGAGACTGTTTCGGTGAGAGTCCAGCTTGAGGATCCAGACCCTGTGCAGCAACAACATGCAGGTTGTGGCCACCTGGAGGAAAGGCCTTGAAGAGGAGGTGTGTCATGTCGGCCATGCTTCCCCATACTCATCTGTCATCACCACGAGGTCTCAACGTTGCCTGCCTTGCAGCAGAATCCTGGTAGCATGAGTACAATCAGGGTAGCTCCCTGCAACGAGTGTTTAAATCATCTATGTTACCATCTAATTGTTTCAATTTCTTTGGTTGACAAGGGACTGAGCCAACTGGCTCGTATTATAAATAATCTGGTTGTTTCGCATGTTAACTGCCTTTCTTTCCACCAAGGTCCCCAACATCAGCTGTAACACTGGCCACCCCCAGGCAACGCTTCTGGCTAGCCAGATTTTCCATCCTGGGTACCAAGTGTTGTGTGATTGTCCGCTTGGGACAAAAAGTGCATGCAACCACTAACAAATTCAAATTGCAAATTGTTTGACTAGAGTTATGCCCCTTCCTTGTTCACTGCACCTAAATAAACCTGATTGTCTTTTTTTATGTTCAACCTGGCCAGTGTGCTTATTATTAGTTGGGTTATAGTGTTAAAGGAAAACTGCACCCTCATATCTTTTGCATTTGATTTGTTTCCATGTCAACAGACAACTCTTTTCATGTAACTGTTAGAGATGCATGCAACTGCCTTAGTCTGTTTTCAAAGTTCATACTAGGTCCTGTAACTGTTCTGAGAGGTTCCATTTGGTGATTGTTGAAATCTCTTTGTCCCTGAGAGCTGCATTAGCATATGAGAACATGATGCATAATCAACCTTTAAAGTCCACAGTATGCCTGTCTGCTTAATTAGCTTTCAAAGAAAAAAGCTGCAAGAAGGCATGAAATACCACTTTTACCTTCAGTGAGCTTTGCAAACTATCTGAGTTGCAATTTAGGTTTTTTCCTTTCAACATTCATTCAGTTTATGTGTTTCCAGGGAGTTTTTGCAGGGTATTTGTTCTTTCAGCATAGAGATACATGATACAAATGGTTGATCTGACATCATGTTCTCATATGCTAATACCGTACTCATGGACAATGTGATTTCAACAACCATGAAATGGTGACCCCCAGGGTAGTCACAGAAGCTACCATGAGCAGTGAAAACAAACTAAAGGTAACACATACAGCCCTAACAGCTACAGAGAATGAGCTGTCTTTTGGCATGGAAACATAAAATTTAAATGATATGAAGGTGCAGTTTTCCTTCAAGAGTATGTGACCAACTGTATTGCTAACCTTACTTTACAGGGGATCTCCAGGGAAGCTTCTGCAAGTCCAACCCTGGTAGTAAGTGTGAAGGGTGTGTGCATATTATTACTGTTTCATACTGACTGTGAATGCACTGTGAATGCACCTGCGAATGTCAGGTACTGGGCCACTAGAAGGGTTGGTGGGTGGTTACTGTACAAGAGTGGCAGTGTTCTGAATGGGAGAACCACAGAGGGCAATAGCAGAACAGACAAACACTCCAAATATCACTACTCTGGGTGGAGGCACCTTGTTAGAGATCCCAGGTCTCTTAACCTGTGCATAGCCATACAGGCTGAGGTAGTAGCCCTTGGAATAGTCTGGCCTAGGGGTTATATATTGAAAACACCACTGGGATTAGTGTCCTTAGTGGCCAAAAAGTTAGAATTTCAGTCAAGTGTAAATTTAAAGGAAAATTTGAAGTGGAGGCACTTACTTTGCCCAAGTGGAAAATTTCTCCCCACAAGCTGGTTATGCAATGCATGATGGGGTGGAGTGAGGCCATGGCGATCAACCCCCACAATGCTTTATTGCTATTAGATATTCCTATGGGGACTACTAATGACACTATAGAGGAAACCGTGGGGAAGGTTAAATGCCTAGGGAAGACTGTAGTGCGGTGGGGTGGGACTCAGACCAGTTTGGGCATACCCCAGTGGCCCTCATCTCATGTAGCCTCCCCATAGACCCTGAGACAGTACCCCCTGCTATTTTTCCAAAGGGGTCCCTGATGGGATGGAGGGTCATTCATCTATGCAGTGACCCATCTTCCCCTGGGTGGTCCCCAAGGGTGAAAGGATTTAAAGACAAGTTATTGAGACTTTTAGCTGCAGAAGTACAGATGGTTAAGGACCTGTGAAAGGCTTTCCAAGGCTAAGAGGAGGTCACCCCCATTCATTCTCCTCTGGCCTCTCCAGCTTCCCCCAGGGCTTCCACCATTGTAGCATCCCCCATTGTGATACCCTTAGTGCACCTGAACTCCTATCACAGGCTCAGGCTGTTTTCAAACGCTGTTCCTGTGGGGGAAGATAACTTGGAAACTTGGATGGACCATGCCACCCCCCTGGTACAAGAGTGGCAGTGTTCTGAATGGGAGAACCACAAGAGACTTATGGAAAGCTTAAGGGGCTCTGCACTGGAAGCCATCCAGTTCCTTTGGTCCACTAACCCAAAGACCTCTGCAGCTGAGTACTTATCTGCTTTGGAAGGGGTATTTGACTGTACTGAATCTGGAGAGGATTTTATGTGGAAATTCAAGTCTACTAAACGATGGAAGAATGAGAGACTGTCTGCTTTTGTGACCCAGAAAGAGCAGGCTTGCAAAGGACACACCATAAAGGGGGTATCTCAGCTACTGATCTGAATCATGTCAGGCTGGAACGCATCCTTAAATCTGCCTGGTATTTGAGCATGCTCATGCTGAAGTTAAAATTCCAAGACCGTAAAGCTAACCCTCCTGAATACTGTTGGTTAATGAAGGAAATTTGGGAAGCAGAAAATGATGATGCCTGGGCTCCATATGTGGGTGTTGCGAGAACTGCCATGACCCCTGACAGACCTATTGAGAAAGAGGACCACTCTGAGTCACAAGTCAGTGAATTATTAAAGATTTGAAAGAATTAAAAGCCAGCCGGCAAACTGACCTGGTCCACTAAAGATCCTGGCCTTTGCCCCACCAAGACTGAGCCTAATTGTGTGGCCCCACCTGTGGGTGAGAGGGCCAGTGCCCTTGCTGCTGAACCTCGAGCCAACCCCACCATGGTAGAAAAGATGAGGGAATTGTGAGCTATGATAAGGGATCTCATTTATGCCACCCAATCATCCATCTTTGCAAGGGCTACAGGGGAGCTGAACCTGAATCCAAACCAAAGGAAGAGGGTAGGGCTCCACCCCCTGACCACTACAAACCTTGTGAAGACACGACCCATCCTGCTGACTCCAGAGCTAAGGTGTTTTGTTACCAGTGCAGAGAAGATGGGCACACCAGATGAGTTTGCAATGCCCCAGAAGATCTATGGAGAGTCACTACCAAGCTACTCAACCAGGTTCAACAAACAATATAAAGCCACAACCTGACCCTTCACAAAAATCCTTCTCTCCAAAACTGCTGTAGGCCAGTCCACTAAACCGGCATCCCCAGAATGGTCTGAGATGGTGGATCCCTCCATGGAAACAAACATAACTGTTAATGGCATTTCAACTCAAACTGTGCTAGACAGAGGCTCGCAGGTCACTATTGTGTTCAAAGACTGGTACGATTGACTCTTGTCTGACCTCTCGCTCCTGCTCCTTGAAGAACTTCATGTGTGGGGGTTGAGTGACAAATCCTACCCTTACCAGGGTTATGTACAACTGTGGTTCTCTTTCCCTACTGCTGTTGCTTGTGTGGATGAACCTGTAGAGACTCTGGCCCTGGTATGCCCACCAACTGGAATGTATGATGGTAGATAGATTAGATAGATAGATAGATATATAGATAGATAGACAGACAGACAGACAGACAGACAGACAGACAGACAGACAGACAGATAGATAGATATAAATGTTATTTATCAAGTGCCCGATTCCTGGGACTCTGAGTGTTGTACAATAAAACCATAATACAAAACACAATTTTTAAAAACAATAAAAACACACATATAATAAAATCATGTTAAATACAGATAAATAAACTCCCATCTATATATTCAAAGCAGCTGTATAGCAGCAATGGTATCCCATTGTTAATCAGCATCAGTGTCCATATGTCCAGCCAACTAGCCCAGCTTTGTCAAGAAAAGCAAGAAAAAAGGACTGGGTGGGCTCTGCACATCCCTTCCGTGGTGCACAGAGTGTATGACTTACAGATGCAAGCCAAAGAGGTTGAGAAAGGTGAGCCGTTGGGAATAGTGTGGGAGAAAGATCCAAAATCACTTGCATTACTACCCAATGCTCAGTGTACCATCAGTGGTTAGGTACAGATCAGAAAAGATGTTAAGAACAAAATTCTTATGCTAAATGCCCCATAGGATGGAAAATTGCCTGAGGGACTGTTGGTCAAGCCTAGCATCCTGCCTGTCTGAGCTCACGTCTATGCTCAGTGGGGAGTGGTGCAAGTTCAAAACATGTCTGACCAAGATATCACCCTGGCTACTGTGTACTGTGCAGATACTGCTGTGCTGCCTAGTGAGATGTACACTGGAGAGGATGATGAGGTAACTTCTGATTTGTTCAACTTTGGAGAATTCCCCATTGCTAAAGAGTGATGAACAAGGATCAGCCAGAAACTGGCCCAGTGAAGCAAGGTATTTTCTTTGAAGGAATGGGATGTTGGATGCATCACTGGGCCTGAACATTACATTAGACTTCATGACAAAAGGCCTTTCCATGAGAGATCTCACTGACTGGCACCAGCAGACATTGATGTTGTTTGATGCCATGTCCAGGAGATGCTAGTGGCTAGAATTATGCTAACTCTTAAGAGGGAAGCAGAAAGGCTATTGTAAATCCATTTTTATTGCACAATGACACATCATCCGGCCTGACATGTTTCAGACTGTCTGCAATAAATAACACTACATAACTATCTATTAAATAAACTAGTAATAATAATCACCACAGTTTGTAAATATCAAAAAATATACTGTACAGTTTAAAAAGGATAATATACTTTTGTATATCTTCTAATTAGCTCATATCGGTTAATAGCCACATAACTACTAGTTCATTTATTTAATAGATAGCTATGTAGTGTTATTTATTGTCTGCAGTCCTTTTGCTATAAGATTCTTCTGTTCCTTATTATGTATAAGGGTTTCTGTTTCTGTTAAGAAGGGGATAAGACCTTTTATAGGTACATTAGGGAGCGAAGAAAGACTAAAAGAGGGATACTGAGGCTTAATAAAGGGGAGGGAATGTGGGTAGAGGGTGACAGTGAAAAAGCAGAGATACTGAATGAATATTTCTGCTCAGTATTCACAAAGGAAGGGGGGGGGAGTTACCTAAACCAAACAAGAGAAACTCTCTGAAGATGGGGGTCGATACCAGTCCATTTACAGAAGAAAGGGTTCTGAAAGAGCTAATAAAATTGATGGTGAACAAAGCAATGGGGCCTGATGGGATCACCCAAGAATTCTTAAAGAACTAAGGGGAGAACTAGTGACCCCACTGACTACTCTCTTTAACAAATCATGGGAAGATGGGGTGGTACCTGAGGACTGGAGGAGGATGGATGTGATTCCTCTTCACAAAAGTGGGAGCAGGACAGAGGCAGAAAACTACAGACCAGTTGGTTTGACCTCAGTGGTAGGGAAAATGATGGAATCACTTCTGAAGGAAAGAACTTTTGAGTACCTAGAGGCCAGTGGGGCACAGGACCAAAGGCAGCATGGATTCATGATGGGAAGGTCGTGTCAGACAAATCTAATAGATTTCTTTGACTGGGTGTCCAAAGTAGTAGACTAGGGAGGGGCTATGGACATGGCCTACCTAGATTTTAGCAAGGCATTTGATACAGTCCCACACAAAAGATTAATACACAAGTTAGCGAGCCTTGGTGTGGGTCCCAAGGTGGTAGCCTGGATAAAAAATTGGCTAGACAACAGGACGCAAAGGGTAGTAGTAAATGGAGTCCACAGTGAAGAAAGGAGGATTACTAGCAGGGTACTACAGGGTTCAGTACTTTTTAATGTCCTTATAAGTGACATTGCAGAGGAACTGGAATGAAAAGTATGTCTCTTTGCAGACGACATAAAGATCTGCAACAGGGTTGATACACAAGATGGAATGGAAAGGATGAGAAGGGACTTGGCAAGGTTGGAGGAATGGTAAAATGTATGGCAGCTCAGATTCAATGCAAAGAAGTGCAAGGTAGTGCACCTGAAAAAAAAACCAGGGGAAGAGTACACAATGGAGGGTGAGATACTGGCGACAGTAAAAATGGAAAGGGACCTGGGGGTAATTGTATCAGATGACCTAAAGGTGGGCAAGCAATGTGAGAGGGCAGTAAGGAATACTGGGGGGATACTGGGATGCATAGGGAAAGGCATCAATAGTAGAAAACAGGAAGTTGTTATCCCTCTGTACCGACAGTTGGTGAGACCCCATCTGGAGTAATGTGTGCAGTTGGAGACCCCATCTCCACGAAAGACATAGACAGAGTGGAGGCTGTCCAGAGGAGGGCAACTAAATGGTGCAGGGTCTGCACCAGAAGACATACGAAGAAAGACTAAAGGAGCTTAGTATGTATACCCTTGAAGAAAGAAAGGAGAGAGGGGACATGATAGAAACTTTCAAGTACCTCAAGGGAATCAAGTCCAAGAGGGTAGCATCTTTCAGAAAAAGAGATGTTTATTTATTTTTTATTTGCTTTTGTTAACCAGGTAGGTCACACTAGACATCCAAGTGCCTATTTTCAGGTGAGTTCCGGGAGGGTTACAAAACAGGTTACAGAGAACTTACATACAATCATGAGTGAGGTTTACATCGAGAAGTGGGATGAGCATACACAGGGGAGAGAGAGTTGAGTACAACAAACAGTAAGTTTTAACCTAAGGTTTACAACAGTATACTTGACAGCTTGAACAGGGCTGTCGTGAAAAGCTTAACATGTGGAGACAAAACAGTGCAGGAGAACCTATAGTGCAAAATAACAGAGATACAGTTCCCTGAGGGGTAAGTACACCAGGGGAAACAAAGTTTGGATATACCACATTGCAGGTCGGTGCATGGGGGGGGGAGACTGACCTTACACCAGGCAGTAGATCTAAACAGAGTACAAGTGCCAACGGGGGGGGGACCATACCACCCAAGGGTATAGAAGGCTCAGGTGAGGCATGTTGCAATTATAGGGCCCAGGCCAGGGGTTAGATAACATTAATAGTGCCCCTTAGGAGGTGAGGGCCTGTCACAACATGTCAACGCGCGAATTAGACCGAGAAGCATAAACAAGTGGAGAGATCCCTCAGGTAACTCCATAGGGAGGATTTGAAGCCCAGATGGGAGGAGGAGGACCGAGTACAGGCCGGGAGCGAGTTCCAGATTTTTGGGGCATAGGCGGCAAAAGCACGGTCACCCGCTTGGGTATGGGTTCTGGGAACCAGGATGTGCAAGAACAAGGGGGCACAATTTGAAGATAGAGGGGGATGGCTCAGAGGTAATGCGCGGAAGTATTTTTTCACAGAGAGGGTTGTGGATGCATGGAACAGCCTCCCTGAGGAGGTTGTGGAGTCAAGAACAGTGGGGGAATTCAAGAATGCATGGGACAGACAAAAGGCAGTCCTAGTGGGGGGTAAGAGGAAGTCAGCTGTTGGTTAACTGGGATCTGCAGCTTATCTGTTAGGTAGGAAAATGGGCAGACTAGGTGGGCCAAGTGGTCCTTATCTGCTGTCAAATTCTATGTTTCTGTTTCTGTGTTTCTAATTGGTTTCTATGGCACTGACATCCTGATTGTTTTGCACTTTAATAGTCACCAATGACAATGTGATGATTTGTATATGTGATTCACCTGGTTGGTTACTTGTATTTAAGAGGAGTGTTTTTTGCTTGTCCTTAGCCTTTGATGAAGGATTGCAGAGAGTCTGAAACATGTCAGGCCGGATGATGTGTCGTGCTGCAATAAAAATGGATTTATAATAACCTTTCTGTGTCCCTCTTATGAGTTGGCGTGTACCAGAACCTTTTTTCTTTTTATTCTATGGTTGGTTCTTGAGCACCGCATCCCAGTGCACACTCATTTTGGAAATATGGTTGGAATTATACAGGAGTCTCACAGTCCGTATTTCTATCCTATCATGGTAGTCTGGAAAAAGAATGGCTTGGTGAGGATGTGTGTGGACTACTGGACTCTGAATCAAAGAACTATATCTGACCAATACACTATGCCATGCATCCAAGATGCCCTCGACTGCCTTAGTGGGAGACAGTGGCTCTCTGTGCAAGACCTCCGGAGTAGGTATTACCAGATCCTGATGGCACCCGAAGATGGAGAAAAAACAGCATTCATCTGCCCTTTTGGTTTTTATGAATTTCTGTGCATGCCTCAGGGCATTTTGGGAGCACTGCCACTTTTCAGAGGTTGATGGAGCAATTTGTGGGGGACATGAATCTACTAGGATGCCTTGTCTACCTGGATGATGTCATTGAGTTTGGCAGGATCCTCGAAGAGCATGAGACCCGTTTGTTTAAGGTTCTAGACCATTTGGAGAATTTTGGTATAAAACTATCTATTGACAAGTGTCAATTCTTCCAGCAATCTGTAAATTATGTCTACCGCATTGTGTCATCTGAAGGAATTCAAATGTATCCAAGCACAGTAGAAGCCATGACCACCTGGCCACAGCATAACAATCTTAAAGAACTGCAAAGATTCTTGGGATTCTGCGGCTACTATCGCCAATTTGTGAAAGATTATACCAAAGTCATCCTCCCTTTGCTAAATTTTACTCAAGGATATCTGCCAACAAACTAAAAATATGAAAGGAGTGCTGTTAAAGAGGAAGAAAAGGTCTATTTCAGAGTAAATGAACTTTTTGTAACAAGGTGGACTCAAGAGTGTGAGGTAGCCTTTTATGATATCATTCACCAACTTACCCATGCCCCTGTCCTTGCCTATGCCAATCCCACCAAGCCTTATGTGTTGCACACTGATGCCAGCTTACAGGGGCTCGGTCCTGTACTGTACCAGGAATACGAGGAAGGACTGTGCCCAGTGGTATTTGCCAACAGAAGCCTGACACTGACTGAAAAGAACTACACTGTACACAAACTTGAATTCCATGCACTAAAATGGGCCATCGTATATCAATTTCACGAGTATCTTTACAGTGCGAAAATACTAGTGAAAACTGACAACAGCCCCCTCACATATGTTCAAACCTCAGCAAAGTTAGATGCCACTGGGCACCATTGGCTATCAGCCTTCTCCACCTATGACTATTCAGTAGAGTATTGACCAGGTCTGAATCACACTGATGCTGACACCTTCTCGAGAAGACCTAACACCAACTCTGAGTGGGTGAGAATGTCCAAGCAATCTGCCAAAACTGTTTGTCAGAAGTTCGATAAAGATGAACACCCATCCTCTGAAACTGTTTATTGTCTGGTGGACTGTCTGGGCCCTCCTGACACTTGTGTTCCTGCGGTCTAGTGTCATCTTGCAGCATTGAATATCAGTACTCTGCCTCAACTTACCCCTTACAATATTCAGTGGACCCAATCTCAAGATCCTATGATTAAGCCTGTGTTGGATGCCATTTATGCTGGTAAAAACAGGTCCAAAATTCATTCCTCAGATCTGCTCTGCTGTTCTGAGAGGAGCCCAGGTTGAAGTTGTATAACAAACTGCACTACAGAGAGACTACCAATACACAAGGTCAAGTTGCCAAGCAACAGCAGGTATTACCTACAGCTTTTAAATGTGGTTTTATGGGCTCTCCATGACCAGATGGGACATTTGAGTTGTGACTGAACTGACGTTCTGGCCCATGCTTGTTTCTACTTGCCACAAATGGGAGCCAACATCGAGATTCACATCAGAAATTGTAGCCGTTTCCTGCAGAGGAAAGCTCAGCCCCAGAGGGCTGCAGCCTAGTTCACATTTCCACCAGTGCTCCCATGGAGCTCATGTGTATTGATTTCTTGTGTTTCAAACCAAATCAAAAGAATATTGGTAACATGCTGGTAGTAACCAATCATTTTACTCACTACACCCAGGCCTATCCCACCAAGGACCAAAAGGCATCCACAGTTGCCAAAGTTTTAATAGAAAACTTGTTTTTCCACTATGGTGTCCCCCAAAGAATTTACTCTGATCAGGGGAGAGACTTTGAAAGCCGTCTGATTAAAGAGATGCTTTTGCTCTGGGGGGGTGTGAAAGTCCAGAACTACCCCTTATCACCCTCAGGGGGATTAACAGCTTGAACAATTCAATCGTACATTACTAGAAATGCTGGGCACATTTCATTTCAGAGGTAAATCACGATGGAGTCAACAGATAAGCACTTTACTTCATACTTATAACTGCACCAGAAGTGATGCAACTGGGTTCTCCCCCTACCACTAGATGTTTGGTTGAGAAGCAAGGTTGCCAGTGGACATCTGTTTTGGAGTGTGCCCTGATGAAGTCAAAGCAGAGAACTACATCCACTATGATACTGACAACAACAAAAGTGGAAAGGGACCTGGGGATAGTCATATCAGATGACCTAAAGGTGGGCCAGCAATGTGAGTAAGCAGTAAGAAGGACTAGGGGGATATTGGGATGCATAGGGAGAGGCATCACCAGTAGAAAATAGGAAGTTGTTGGTCCTCTGTACAGACATTTGGTAAGACCACATCTGGAGTATTGTGTACACTTCTGGAGACCCCATCTCCACAAAGACATAGGGTGGAGGCTGTCCAGAGGAGGGCAACCAAAATGGTGCAGGGTCTGCACCAGAAGACATATGAAGAAAGACTAAAGGAGCTTAAGATGTATAGCCTTGAGGAAAGAAGGGAGAGGGGGACATGATAGAAACTTTCAAATACCTCAAGGGAATCAACAAAGTCAAAGAGGGTAGCATCTTTCAGAAAAAGAGATGTGCAAGAACAAGGGGGCACAATTTGAAGATAGAGGAGGGCGGCTCAGAGGTAATATGAGGAAGTATTTCTTCACAGAGAGGGTTGTAGATGCATGGAATGGCCTTCCTGAGGATATCGTAGAATCAAAAACAGTGGGAGAATTCAAGAATGCATGGGACAGACATAAGGCAATTCTAGTGGGAGGTAGGAGGAAGTAGGCTGTTAGTTAACTAGGATCTTCAGCTTGTCCATTAGGTAGGGAAATGGGCAGACTAGGTGGGCCAAGCGATCCTTATCTGCCATCAAATTCTGTGTTTCTATGTCCAGAAACTAAAAGCTCAGTTAAACCATGCCTACCAGTTAGCCCACACCATGGCAGCCAAAGGAAACTTAGCAAACAAAGAAAGGCACAACAGATGTGTCAAGGCCCAAAAACTGCAACCTGGAGGTCGAGTATTACTAAGAAATTTAGCACTGCATAGAAAGCGCGCAAGATAGCTGACAGGTGGCATCACACCCCATACATTGTTGTCAGCAAGTTGGAGGAACTGCCAGTTTAAAAAGTGCATCCAGAAAAGAACTCACAAACTGTGAAGACAATGCACAGAAATCACTTGTTACCAATTGGGCAAATCATCATTGATTCTGCACCCAAAGATACTGCCCTTCCCAGGCCCATAACCTGAGTTGCAGCTAAAAAGAGGCAGTTAGCCTCCCCTCCAGTTGTTCAGAATTCAAAGCTTTCTACCAGCCATTCTTTCACTGAAGCTGACTGCAAGTCTGAATCTGATGACAGTGAGTGTGAGGCCACTTATCTATCTTATGAACTGAGTCAGTTGTTTCAAGAAAACTCCCTGTGTTATATGTAAGATGAAGCTGCACCTGCAGCACTGTCTAATCCTCCAGTCATCTCCACAGCCCCCACGCCCCCTGAGAGTAAGGTGCAAAGTGTAACTTTTGATATAGCTGACTCCTTGTGTCTTGTGTAACTAACCGAGCCTCATGAGGTAGATTCTGACCATGAGAGCACAACTGGTGACATACCAGATAGATCTGAGCTGTTTGCAACTAATGATTCCAATAATGTTATGGACAATGATGTTACTGAAGATGATGATGTTGACAGTATTAGCAATGTGTTACATGATTTAAATTCCATGGAATTTCCTCTTGATGACGAACTTGGAATTTCAGAACAAGTTAATGAAAGTATTTCTGCTAAACCAGAACTAACAGCAAGAAAATGAAAGTGTTCCTTTTTCAGAACAGACAGCCAGTGCAGAGGTAACCCTTTCATCAGAAGCTAACATACTGATAAACAATGAGCTGAGACTCTCGTACCACCCATAGCGAGATCAACCCAAATGCAAATGTTGAAAGAACTGAGGCTGTGCCTGCCCCTCCCAGAAAGTCTGGAAGAGTCACAAAGCCTGTAGTGCACCTTAGTTATGACTCCCCAGGAAGGCCTGTAGACCTCCCAATTAATGTAGTTCACAAAGAGGAGTATGTTTCTGATAATTCTCTTCCAAAACTAGGCTAATCTGCTACCTCAAAGCTAGTAGTTAAGCACTCAATCAGTATACTAATGCCCTTGCCCCATGCAGCCCAAATTTAGCTGATAGGATCAAGCCTGAAGCCATGTGGGTTAGTGTGCAGGAGATGGTACAAACAAGGGTTGCATGAATAATGTGTTTAACTACTTGAACCTGTTAATCTGTTTACGAAATGTAATGTGTTCTTATGGAAAATCCATTGCCAAATGAAAAAATATAGCAATACTGCTATTCTAGCCAGTTTATTTTCATTGATGCATTAGAATTTATTTTATGGTATACCAATGAAACATGCATGTATTTAAGTATGTTTTCTATAAAGAAGTGTATTAGGTGTAGACTTGACGTGGGTGCCAAGTTTTTCCAGGCAGGGAAGACTGTAACTTCCTACCAATTTGGGAGGTTACCGTAATGTCTTCCTGGGCTTCTCAATGCCCACTGTCAGGCTGGCATCCTGTCTTTAAGTAGTTCAGTTTTTTGTGTGAGAGTGCCATGTTGAGCCTCTGCACTGGTCCCTCTAGGAGACTAATTAATCTGTGCCAAGTGAATGGTCTGTGCTGGATCCTAGTGATTATGGGCTTGCGACTGGCCAGACAGTACTCTGTTTTGCTCCACTCTGCAGTTGCTACTTGTGCAGAGGGAGCCTGTGTAGGAACTGTGCTTGTTTACTGTTTGTGCATTGTTATATTTGAGATAGAGAAGTTTGTGTAACCTGCTTTATTTGCAGCTTGTTTATCCGAATGGGAGCCACCATGTTGGGTCTGGGACTTCTAGTAATTGGACCAATAGAATGACTGGGGACCTAAAAAGGATGCAAACCACAATGTTCTGTGGGAAGGAATATCTGTAGTCATGTAGCTTTTTAGCTGGCACCAAATTAACCTAGAGGGGGAGCCCTAACTGTGACTGACAGCTCCTTCAGCCAACCAAATTGTTGGATGGACAAGGGAAAAGCCAAGTGTGCCAAGAAACAGTGGATCAGTTAGAGTTGGAGGCTGAAGTGTGAACAGTTCAAGTTTTCAAGAAGCTGCTCCCAGAAGAAGCGTAGGGGAATCAGCAGGAAGAGGCCCAACTTGCCTCCCTGCCACATTTCTTCTGTTTGGGACTGCCTAATAGCAGAAGTTGGACTTGTCTGGTTCCAGCCTGGAACTGCAGCAGAAGAAAAGAAGATTATCAGTGCCACTTGTAATTTGGACCAAAGACTTGCTCCTGAAGTGACTGGCCCAGTGTGTGTGTGAGAACTGCTCGAATCGGAAGGTTAAAGCTACTGTATTGCAACCGGATGATATCCAAACTCTTCTCAGAGATAGCTGTTTACTTTGAATGTGCTGAATGTGTTATGTGGACCATGACCTGCTTGCCCACCACCAAATCTGCTATGCCAGCTGGAGGTTTCACCAGTGGAACTTACAAACTTTGCCAGATTGTTCATCCTGCCTGGGTATTGTCAATTCAGCCTAGGCTGCTACTCCTGCACCAGAGACTGTTTTGGTGCGAGACCAGCTTAGGGAACCAGCCCTGCACAGCAACAACATGCAGGTTGCATCTACCTGGAGGAAAGGCCTTGAAAAGGAGGTGTTTCATGTTGGCCCTACTTCCCCATGCTCATCTGTCATCACCACGAGGTCTCAATATCGCCTGCCTTAGAATCCTGGTAGCTTGAGTACAATCAGGGCAGTTCCCTGCAACGAGTGTTTAAATCATCTGTGGTACCATCTAATTGTTTCAGTTTTGAGGGGTTACAAGGGACTGAGTCAACCGGCTCATATTACAAATAATTTGGTTGTTTTGCATGTTAACTGCCTTTCTTTCCACCAAGAGCCCCAACATCACCCCCCGGCAATGCCTCTGGCTAGCCAGATTTTCCATCCTGGGTACCTAGTGTCATGTGACTGTCAACTTGGGACAAAGAGTGCATGCAACCACTGAACAAAGTCATATTTCAAATCTTTTGACTAGATTTATGCCCCTTCCTTGTTCACTGCCCCAAAATAAACCTAATTGTCTTTTTTCATGTTCAACCTGGCTAGCGTGCATATTATTAGTTAGGTTACAGTGTTAAGAGTGTGCAACTGTATTGCTAACCTGACTTTACAGAGGTCTGCTGGGAAGCTGCTGCAAGTCCAACCCTGGGGGTAAGTATGAAGAGTGTGTGCATATTATTACTGTTTCATACTGCCTGTGAATTCACTACTGTGTCAAGTACTGGGCCACTAGGAGGGTTGGGTGGGTGGTTATAGCATCCCACATGTCTACAGCAGAAAAGGCAAACACCCTAAATACCACTACTCTGGGTGGAGGCACCTTGTTAGAGAGCCCAGTCCCCTTAACCAGTGCATAGCCAGACAGGCAGAGTTACTAGCCCCTGGAATGGTGCCGCCTAGGGGTTATACATTAATGCCACCTGGGTGACCAAGGTGACAGTGCAGCCTGTGCCATTAGATCAGGGTGGGAACATGTCGGATTCCCTCCACTGCATGCAGGAATCTCTGTGTGTACATGCGCACCATCCTGTGGGTGGGGGAAAATGTCTGACTGTGGCATGGGAACATCCACCTCACATATCAGGTCCCACACCACTGACCATAGCACTCGCTCCCAACATACTGACTGAATCTCTGTCAGGGGGAAGGCTCCCCCGACCAATCCCACCCTGGGGGCAAGCCAGTGTGCTTAAAGATCAAATGCACACCTATGTCATAAAAAGCTTGAATTCACTTGAATTCACATCCATGTGTCTTGAGTAGTGTTTCCTGAAATTATCATGCTGTTTAGTTTTGTGGTTTTCTTTAAATCAGCATCTGTTAATGAGCTCTGCAGTAACTGAAAACCAAAGAAAAAGTGACAATGTTTCTTTCCCCTATCAGTGAGCAATGACATCATACCTGTCCTGCCTGCTGCTTCTGCAATTAAGTCCCTGATTGCTAAATAAGCTATTGCAGTCCCTAGTTAGAGCAATCTGTAGAGCTAATTGTTTTCACTCAGAGTTTGTTATTAACCCATCTAGTTTGTGTTTAGAGAGATATGCTTAAAATCTATCTTTCTATTCTCATAAAAAGTTGATCATTTGTGGTTCAGTGCTGAATTGAAGTGGTATGAATGAACCTGTGAGAAATAACATTTTCTGTATCACAGCTCTCAGTTCTCTGTCATTACAACTCTGCATTATGTTCTGGTTATATAACACAGGGTCATTTAATGGATATAAAATAAACTACATTCCATTAATTCATAGAAGCAGTGTGTATTTAATGTGGTCTAGGCGAATATGTTCATGTTCATGTTCATGTGATAACAATTTTGTTTCCATGTCAGATTGACAAATGTGTGTCTGCCACACTCTGCTGTTTCAGAAGCATGTACTGTATGAACACCTAGCATTCAGTTCTTTGAGGTTTTCAATGTGGAAATACATCGTGCATATGTATAACTAGAAATACTATATGGTTTCCTGATCTCCTATCTTCTGTCTCTCAGTTGAGGCTGCTGCACCCTGCTTCCCTCTGTCCCCAACCCCACAGTTGAAACCAATACACTCTGTTGCCCACTTTTCCTGTCCCAAGGCCTCCGCTTCCACAGTTTGGGCTGCTGCACCATGCTGCCCCAGGCCACCAAAGGTGGGTCTTAACTGTACCCTGCTACTCACTTCCATTGTCCCAAATGGGCAGGGCCACTGCACCATGTGCACCCTGGCACACAGTCAGGGATGCTGTACCCTGATGCCCCACTGTGTCCTGCACCACAGTCAAGGTTTCTGCATCATGTTGTCCTCCGTTCCCTTACACCATCTGTGCCCTGCTGCACCATAAAGTCTCTTGCCTCCACAGTCAGAGTTGTTGTACCATGCTGCTCCTTGCCACTTGAGTTAGATCCTTTGGCACACTGCTGAAACTATTTGAAAGAAAAAAACAATAAATACTTTCATCTTGTGTTATAGGGTGGGGGACAGAGGGTTGCAGGGTGCAGCAGCTCCAGCTGTTTGTACAGGAGGCAGCAGGGTGCAGTAGACCTGACTGTGTGGAGAAGACAGTGGGCAGTGGGCTGCAGCAGCCTCAAATGAGGGTAGGTGACAGGGGCCTTTTGGGTCAGGGGAAAGGGGGAAGCAGAGAGCTGCTGCCTGAACTGTCAGGCAGGACACAGGGCATCAGGATGCCATATAGTATTTTTAGTTATACACATACATGATGTATTTTCAGATAGAAACCCTCTAAGAACTGAATTTTATGAGTTCATACAATACATGTTCTTGAAATAGCAGAGTGTGGCAGACACACATTTGTCAATCTGACATTAAAACAAAATTATCACTTGAACATGTTTATTGAGGCTGCATTGAATACACACTGCTTCTATAAATTAATGGAATGTAGTTTATTTTATATCCATTACACAGCCAGAATAGAATGTAGAGTTTTTATGACAGAGAGCTGAGAGCTGTGATACAGAAACTTTCATGTCTCACAAATTCATTCATATCACTTTAATTCAGCACTGAACCCCAAGAGATCAACTTTTTTATGAGAACAGAAAGATAGATTTTAAGCATATCTCTCTAAGCACAAACCAGATGGGTTAGTAACAAACTCTGAGTGAAAACAATTAGCTCTACAGACTGCTCTAACTAGGGACTACAACAACTTATTTAGTCAATTAGGGTCTGAATTGCAGAAGCAGCAGGCAGGACAGGTATGATGTCATTGCTCACTGATAGGGACAGAAACTTCTTCACTGTTTCATAACAGTTTTCAGTTACTGCGGAGCACTTTAACAGATGCTGATTTAAAGAAAACCACAAAACCAAACTGCATGACATTTTCAGGAAACACTAATCATGACACATGGATGTGTGTTCAAGGGGATTCAAGCTTTGTATGGAACATGTGCATTTGCTCTTTAAGAAATGGAGGAAAGTCCTGGGAGGCTGCTGACAGTATTGTGCATAAGGGCTGGACCAATGAGGGCCAGTCTGCCAGAGGAAAAGAGCACAATAATTAAAAAAAAAAGTTTCAAGATGCTTTGGCTTTTTCCCTCAGAAAGACAAAGCTATCATCAAAACAGCAAACAATCAAGTCACTTACTGTGAGATATTCGAATATTGCAAAATTAGATTTTGATATATCACATATTTTGATGGTTTGCTCTGATGTCATTACAAAGAATAATTGACTATTGCTTAGTTTTATAGGTGAAGTATTGATCTGTTTTAAGTACAAAGACTTTTATTTTAAGGTTGGCTGTATTTCAGTGGGATAGTGTGCAGTCGTATTGCATTAATCAATGGTCAAGTGATGAATTTAAGCCAATGAATATTTTTGTATTTTTACCTACCCATTTTATGAAGTTTTACATTTAATTGAAATCAGCATGTAATCGTGGTCAACCATGCAATTTAGTTTATTATTCTAAGACGCCTATGCCCAGAACTATATGATAATTTCATCACAAGAAGATAGACATGCTTCTGCATCATGACTTGTTCCGCCCACAGATTCCTTCAGTATAGTTATCACTTTGTTCTTTGTAGGCACCCATGCATAACCCTTCATCTATTCTACAATCTCTGCATTACGTTGACGTACAGTGTGCACGAAAGGAGCAATTTAAAGGTAAATTCTACTAGGGATGGGCACACTGGCTCTGGTGCAATTCTGAACCCCCACTGATTGGGTTACCTTGACTGTGACCAGGAAAAATGAGCCTTTTGTGACTTGACCCGAATTGCTGAGTTGGCCCAGTTAGAAAGTGCAGTCTGGTCTGGAATAATACTCTCACCACCAGTACTGCATGGAAAAAGCAGGGCAGTGTGCAGAAAGGTACAGAAAATTTAAAAGAAAAGGCATTTCTTTTTTCTCCTGATCTCTGCCAAAGAATCCTGAGTCCCAGGACCGTCACATGATCAACAAAGGGAAACACTCATGATCCTGGGGCACTGAAGGGATCCAACCAATGAGGGTCTCTGTTCTGTGACTGAAACACATTCTAGTCAGTTCTCTGTGTCAACCACCACAGGACATCCCTAGGAAACCAAATATTGAGCACACTTGGGGCTTTGCATTCAACAGAGACAGTCGTGTGTGTGTGTGTGTGTGTGTGTGTGTGTAGATTTTCAAAACAACCTAGCAAAAATCATTTCATTAGAGACAGAGTGGGAGAGAGGGAGAGTAGACACTGAGAGAACAACAAATTCAACAGCAGAGTGCAGACATTGCAGCAGACGGCAGAGTACTCTTATTAAAAAAGGATTTGTTCCATTAGAAAGAGAGAGACAATAGAGAGACCAACAAACTCTACAGCAGAGCACAGAATAGACAGCAGCAGAGAGCAGACATTGCAGATTCCACAGTAAACAAATGGGAAAAAACACCCAGATTTGCTACAGAGACAGAGAGTAAGAGACAGAAAGATCAACGAATACAACAGCAGAGTGCAGAAAATAAAAATACAAAAAAAAATATTATGGGAGCAGTGCCAGACAGGACAGGAGGATGCTGAAGGTCATAGTTCCACAGTTATTTTAAAGGGTGGGCTTATAGTGCTAAACACATATTGAAGGGGGATGTTACCCATGTGTCAGACTCTGTGTTGCCCATCATTGTGCTGCCCTGAAAGGCCATCCCTATGTCTGAACTACTGCTAGGTCATACAGTGCTTCACGTATTTTGAGAGGGGGGTGTCTTGTTTCAGGCTCTGTGTTGTTCATCTCTGTGCCTGAACTACTACTAGATCATAGTACCATACAGATTGTGAAGGGGGGCGACACACCTCAGACCCTGTGTTGCCCATCTCTGTGCCTGAACTACTAGATAGATAGATAGATAGATAGATAGATAGATAGATAGATATTTTATTTATAAAAGCACCCATTTCCAGAGACTCTGGGCACTGTACAAAACAATAACAGTACAATTGTTTAAAACAATCATACACAAAATATAAAAATTTCAACTGGGAGCATACACATAGTCTAGCTAGTGCCTTATTCCATTACTCCTAGCTGACATATTCAAGCAACCAGCCTGCTCAGAACACTAATTTTTCTTTTTTAAAGTAAATGCGTCAGACCCCCTGGCAACTTACCGAAAAGCATCAGTGGAGAGGTCACATGATGGCTGCCTGAGCAGATGGATTTCTCCTCCCTCCTGATCCTCATCTAAAAAGTACAATATTTTTCACTTTTTTCTACCCTTGAAAGTGTCAGTGTGGCTCAGTTGGTAGCACATCCGCCTCTGGACCAAAAGGTTGTGGGTTCTCATCCCACACCCAGAATGGACTCATACCTAAAAAATGCTGGCACCCGAATGCAGTATAAGGGGGGTGCTGTACTGTTTGGGTGTCCCATCCTTAAGATGAGATACTGAACTGAGGTCCCTTCTACCCATCCTGGTGCAGTCCTGGTGGGTGTCCAGGTGGAAGTAAAAGAACCCAGGGCATTCTTTGAAAAGAGTAAGGGAAATTCCTGATGTCCTGGCCAGTGTTCCCCTTCCCATAAAACTGGTTCATGCAGATGTCCAGGCTGTGTGTGGGTGTTAATATGCGATATGGCTGCCACTACACATTCAGTCACTTCACTACCAGCCTAGCATTGCTTGTAAAGTGCTTTGGGATACATTGTATATGAAAGGCATTATATAAATGCTGATTCTTTTCTTCCTCGTCTTCTTGAAATGATCTACCTGCTTTCTGAAGGACTGCTGCCTTAGGTGGTTTTCCTGTAGTGGTGTTTCTCCTGTTAAAAATGGGTGCAGAAATGAAAATTGCTCAACCTCGGCATACTTCTTTGGCGACTTCAGAACAGGAGAAATCCTCCAAAAGATCTAAACAACAGGCCACAGCCACATTTTGCAGCACCTCTGCCCTGACTGCCCTCACAGAGAAAATGTTTTTAGAGGAATACTAACATCCAGAGTCACTCACAGTTTGTGATGCTTCCTGGTAGACATAGCAGATCCAAAATCAATAAACCTGGGCACACACTGATGCATAAATAAGGCAACATACGTAAAAAATGAAATCCTTTTATTGAAATTTTCAGCATGAACTGTGACCCCATCAAACTAGCACAGAAAAATGTCTCAACGTTTCATGCAGACACATTGGAAGAGGAATTTGGCTCCTTAAAAAAACTCACAGATGACATCAAGAGTATCTGACTGTCGGTTTATTCTTTATCTCAGCGAGTCGGGGACAACAAAATATGCACCAGTTCATTGGAAGCTTGGAGAGCTAAAGTGGAGGCTGATATGGTCCTCCTTTGCCAGAAGTTAACTAAAATGGAACTGTGACTGGAGGACTTAGAAGGAACCAATGTGCTTCAGTTTGTACAGAAATTATGTGAAAAAATAGTGGGACCCTTCCCCAATGGCCTAGCTTACATAGTAGAGCAAGCTCATCACTAACTGTGCTCGATGCTGACTGAAGGTTCTCCTCCCTGGCCACTGATATTGAAACTGCTCAACTATCTTGATTGACAGCATATACTTAATAAAGTTTGGGACCTGTAAGAAGTCCTATGGGAGGGTCACCATCTTCAGGTAGTACAGGACTTGCCGCTTACAGTCAGACAAAAATGAGTTACATTTCATCCTTTTGTTTCATGATTGATTGTGGCCAGTATTAAGTTCTGAGTCCAATACACAGCAATTCTATAGCTTCGCGAAGCTTTGAAACTCCAGAGCTTGCCTCTAATGAACTCCAAAAACTGTTCCCTGACTTGTTCAAGATTTTCTGAGGTCACTCCTTTAAATTTCTGATTGCATCCCCTCAGACGATTGCTGCAATTACCTGCTTGAATTTTACTAATTTATCACAGCTAATCTAATCGAGATTTAATTTCTGCCTGCATTAGACCTTTTCTGACATTGCTTTTCGTCACTGTCCCCTCACATCAAGTACTGTGCCTAATCGTTATATTTTAATCCCCTTGCTGTCTGCAACTCATTTACCTGCAGCTCCTTGCTTCATCATTTGTTTGAGATGCTGTCTCTAATCTCAAGTGGCTGATTCTTTCACTGATCCACTCTGCATAGTACTGAACTGTAAGGGAGGAAAAGGGGAGCTGAACAGTTGCTGTTATTCTGGACTAGTGTTGGAGGCATAGATATGGACTTTCTGCAGGGATGCAGTACTCTCAGAGATCTGAGAGGGGATATGTAGGTTCTTTTGGTGTTGGAGGTATGCATTTAAACCATAGCCCATTGCTGTTTAGCAAACTAGTTGGGAGTGGCTTTGGGACTATATTAGCACTCTCAATAGAACATTTAATTTAGTTTGTCCTGCAAGACGAGGCGGCTGCAACTTTCAACAGAAGATATAACAACCTGCCGCTAGTACAATATGGGGAGACTGATGGACTTTGCTTTTAAGTTCTGACTGGGCTATCATTGTTCCATTAAATTTGATGCCTATGGTATATTTGGGCACCTTGTTCATTCTGTCACCTTTGTCATTAGCACAGACTCTGTGAATTTGCAGCAAGTGAGCACCTACAATCTGCAGACAGTTTATTTTTTTATCCCACCACATGTCTGGTCTGTTATATCATATTTAACAAATAATGAAACAGCCCTTAATCTGCATCCAGCACCAGATACCTCTGGATCACTTACTATTTGTACTGCTTTAAGTTGTTACCTGGCTCCTTCTTTTTTTTATGGCAATACACATAATTTCTCCCTATGGATAGGCATGTCTGTGCTCTATTATGGAGTATACTTCTTGCTTTTTTGCTACCGTTGGCACATTTGGTGTTTTTTTCCCCATCTCAATACATAGTGCTATATTTGGAGCAGGATTCTGTTTCTTATGCTTTATGATAACGGGTTGGTCATTTTACTAACTTTCACATAGTTAGTCATTATTTTGTGTACTGCTCTAGTTTCTTAGATTTTCATCAATTATGGTTACTATCGCGGAGAGGGGGGAAGAACAGTCTTGGGTGGTTAAAGATTTGCATTGTAGGCTGATATTATCTGGGAGTACGGTCAGTTTAAACCGGAGTAGTTGATTTTATTAAGGGTTGTCTATGGTTTGAATGGGTGTTTTTTTTTTTTTTTTCAGCCTGGGGTGTTTAAGATTTGGTGGGGTGTTTTTTTCTTAAAGTCCATTTCTACTTTGCTTCTCTAAGACTAGTGTCGGTCAATCTTAAATAATACTTAGTGACCAAGATTTTGTTTATTTTTTGGAATATTGGGTTTTGGGGAGGTATGGGGTAAGAGCATTATTTAATTCTGCATGTTATTACATAAGCTGGGTTCTATGTTATTGTTTCTGTGGGATAGGTCTGGGACACACTAGGTACATGGTAACTTATTACTGCCTCCTCTTGTTTCACAACAGTGATGAGTAGGTTGTACCACTTTGCCACCTGGATTATTAAGAGTGCATGGGACAGTCGGAAAAGATATATGATACTTCGAAATTTGAAAAAGTTACAAGTGCATGTTGCATTATTACAGGAAACACACTTACAAAGAACTGATATTACCGAGTTCAGACGTTTATGGGTGGGTCGAGTTTATGGTTTGAGTAAAGAAATGAAACATGGAGGCGTGGTGATCTTGTTTGGCCGTGGCTTATCTTTTCAATTGCAACAGGAGATATGGGACCCCGAGGCCAGATATATTATCCTGCATGATAGACTGGGCCTAACTGAGGTTATGTTAGGATCTATCTATGGCCCAAATGTTGATTCCCCTTCTTTTATTGTTAAACTTTCAGCACTTTTGGCCACCTTCTCCCACTTTCCCATTGTTTTGGGTGGGGACTGGAATCTTGTATACCAGCCCAATCTAGACCAATCTGGAGACATCCATAGAGGGTTCTCTCCAGGTCTGCATGGCCTAAGAGAATTAAAGGATTCGCTGGGGCTGTTGGACCCGTGGCAAGTTTTGTACCCCACAGAGCATCAATACACCTTTTATTCAGTGCCCCATGGATGTTTCTCGTACTTGAATTACTTCCTACTTAGTAATGAATCCCTCTCTGGTCTCACCCACTGTGATATCCAGTCATTCGTTATTTCAGATCATAATACTGTTACCATGACTCACTCATCTAGTGGGATGGAGGAGCGGGACATGATCTGGTGAGTCAAATCGCAATTGCTAAAAGACCCCTCAATTCATTTTGTCCCCAACAAATATATTCAGTCCTTTTTCACTACCAATATTGTCTCCATCCCCCTGCCTAGATGTTTTAAGGAGCACAGCCAAATGTGCATTTTGGGATGAATGCCTTCATCTGGTCTTAAAATGTTTAAGGGACCACACCATGCAACTCGATCATTTGCTTCAACAGATTAGAGCTTTAGAATCTAATCCATCCCCCTCTACTTCTGATTTGGATTGGCATAATTTGTTTATTTATGACTTTGATAACTGGGTAGGTGCACTAATCCCAGGGATCGTTTTCAGGCATGACCTGGACCACTTACAATGGCTCAGAGTTAAACTAGAACAGTAAATAGAATAATGGGCAGATTAACTGTAATAAAAAGTAACAAAAGCACACAAGATGCATGTTATTAAATACACAAGTCTGGTATACATATACATAGGAATATGCAATAATACGTATGGTTGGTAACAGCAGAAATTGCATTGTATACAACCAAATATACATTAGTAGTGAGTGGAATGGAAAGGGGGAGGTGGATAGAGGAGGGGAAGGGGTGGGAACTGTGGTGGGTTGGAGGATCAACTAAGGGAGGTTGTGAAGGCACGAAACTCAGGAGGAGAGTGGGCAGTCAGACAAAGGTGGGCTACCCAGGAAAGCAATGGCAGGAGAAATTTAACAGCAGCCACTGTTTGAGGCAGTATTTAAACCAGCAGTGTGCATCAATGGAGCACAGTTTGGCAGGCAGTTTATTCCACAGCATGGGCACCACTGCCAACAATGCTCTGGCGCGCATATTTGTGGATAACCTGGGAACAGCTAGTGGATGGGTGCTGTTCGAGTGGAGGCAGTGGTGTAGAAGTCAGGTCTTGAGGAGGGCCGCAAGGGGAGATTCCTGACCAGTGTGGATGACAGTATCCACCAAGCAGCAAAGGGCCAGGTCAAAGTGGCCTTGCAGTGAGAGCCATCCAAGGGAATTTAAGAGGATGCAGTGGTGGGTGGAAAAAGGGGTCAGCGAGGCAAAACAACAGGCACCATTGTAGGCTGAGGAGAGCTTAGTCATAATGGTTGCAGATGTCCTGGCATAGATAGGGAAACAATAGTGCAGCATTGGGAGCAGATTTCCCTGTACAATGGATAATCTGGCCTCAGGGGTGAGGTATTACAGAAAACCATAGGCTGCACCTAATTTATGATGAAACCTATGAGCTAGGGAATTTACATGCTTGGACGAGGTGAAGGAGATGTCAAGTAAGACTCCTAGGTATTTGAAAGTGTTGACATCCTCAAGGGCTAGGCCATCAGAGGAGACAATGTTTACTGGGGGGTGAGTCTATAATTTGGCAAGGAAGAGCTTTGATTCAAACAACATGGATTTTGTGTTTTTGGCATTTACCAGAAGGAGGTTAGTTGTAAACCAGTTGTTGGTCCTGGCATAGTTCCAAGTGAGAGCTGAGGAAATACTGGTGGTGGATTTGTCGCTGTAGAAGAGTACAAGGTCATCAGAATAGAGGAGAGAGTGACATCTGAGGCTGTCCAAGAGAAGGGAGTTAATAAATATGGAGAATAGGAGGGGGCCCAGAATGGAGCTCTGGGGGACCCCTGTAGAGACAGGCTGGGTAGAGGAGCAAACTGGGCTGATGCAGAAAATTGGGAGAGGTCGGTGAGGGAGCTCCTGAACCAGTTCGTAACCTCCAGAGAACAGCCAAGGTAGCTTATCTTGGAGAGGAGGAGGGCATGGTTGACCATGTCGAAGGCCTTGAAGAGATCGATCAAGACTGCACCAGTGGCATTACCAATATTCATATTCATGAAGATATGGTTGGTCAGAAGTGCTACGTTAGTGGTGGTGGAATGGTTTTTGTGGAAACCATGCTGTTGGTTGCACAGGAGGTTGTATTTACCAATGTGCCCCGCAAGCTGATCATGGATTGCTTTTTCAAGCAATTTACTGAGATGAGGAGGATGGAGATTGGTAGATAGTTGTCGGTAGACTGGGAATCACCTGCTTTGAAAATGGGGATCACCATTGCTATCGTCCAGGGGTTGGGCATGAAGGAGGTGGAAAAGGCGAGATTAAAAATAAAGGTGAGTGGTTTGGCAATGGCTGGGCAAGATGAGACTGAGGAATACTAGGTATAGGCCATCTGCTCCAGGGGAGCCATGATTGGAGAGGCTTTTGAGGAGCATGACGGTGTCAGCATTTGAGAGAGCTTTGAAGTAGAAAAGGGGGATGGGGTGGGTGGTAGAGCTGATAGAGGATGATAGTGGATTATGTTGGGAGGTCAAGCTGTTGGGTTGGCCATTTGAGAGTTAGTTTACATACATGACTAGGTTGGTGAATTTGTTAATGAATGTCCTGGCCACTTCCAGATGGTCAGAAACCAGACCATCAGGAGAGTTCAGATGCAGGTTTGCCTTGCTGGAGTGGGGGGTTAGACAGGAGCCAGTTGATGCCCAGAATTTCCTGGTGTCTCCAAGGTTGACCATTTGGAGATTATGGCAATGAGTCTGTTTCAGGGATTTGGCCAGATGCTTAAATTGGTTTCTCCAATGCCTGTAGGCATCCCAGAGGACAGGGCAGGGAGATGCTTTGTAGGTGGACCAAGTACAATACCTAACCTTCATGAGGATTAGGAGATCTTTGGTTACCCAGTGCGAGCAGTCACCTCTGACCCTTCTGGTAGTGACAGGAAAATGTCAGTCCTGTAGAGTCAATAAGCTCTGTGTGAAAAAGGTAACTGCCTGGATCACATCAGCAAGTCAATCAATCAATCACTTTATTTAACTAGGCATAAACACCATTGAGCAAGCTCATTTTCAAGGTGGTCCTGGGCATTAATACAATACAGTACACTTCATAAGATTACAATAACGGTGGACAACGGTGCAAAAAAAAAAAAAGGAAAAACATTGTGAAGGTGCCGGTCAATATGGACCTATACATACCAGTTGACATAATTAACATGCAACGGTACATAATGATAAGCTTTACTGAAATGAGAAGAGACAACAATCCCATATAGTCTCCACTAAGTAAGAGCTCATACCTAAATGATAAAAAATAAGGAGGTATTAAGGAATAGGGTAGAAATTGGGGTGAAGAGTAGGCAGCCAAAGGGAGGCCAGAATAGGTAAAAGGTAGAGAATAGGCAGGGCTATCTTATATTAAGGAACTAGGCTTGCAGGTCCTAGGTTTCGTTGTTAGAATGTGGGTGGATGAGATACTTAGGCATAGGATTCGAGAGTGGCACCCAGGGCTTAAGGGTCATCGGCGTCTGAAACAGTTGCATGATTCCTTCAGATAATCCATTAATAGAGCTTTGAATGTGAAAATGCTTGGAAGAGAGGATAATTTTAATGAGTCTTGCATAGTGTTCCAAAGTGATGGAAGTGAGAAGTTGATTGCTGCTGAGCCAAGGGTAGTTTTCACTCTAGGAATCTGGAAGCAGATTAAGGAGAAGCATCTCAGGTCATAGGAACTTTTAGCCCATTTGAAGATGTTTGAGATGTATGCAGGGAGGTTATCAGATAATGCTCTAAAACACCAGAGGAAAGCATTCCTTTTTCTTCTAGTTGAGAGTGAGGTCCATCCCGAAACCTGGTATAGATGACAGTGATGTGTACTACGGGGGAAATTTAAGATAAATCTTAAAACCCGGTGGTAAAGGGTGTCCAGTTTGTTAAGCATCATTGATGGGCAATGACCATAAAGGAAGCCAGTGTAGTCCAGTATAGGTAGGAATGTAGTTTGTACTAGTCTCATTCTGGCTTCTAACGTGAGTAGGCGTTTAATGCGATAGAATAAACCTAATCGCTGTCTTAGTTTCTTCAAGGTTTCATTTAAGTGGCACAGAAAGTTGAGCTTGTTATCCAACCAGAACCCTAGGTATTTAAAGGTATCAACTATTTTAAGGGGTTCATCTAAGAGTGTTTGGATCTGTGTGATATGTGGACATCCGGAAGTAGACTTTGGTGAGAGAATCATTGCTTTAGTCTTTTTGGCATTGAGGAGGAGCTTATGAGTGAGAAGGTTGTATTGGAGGGTGACAGTCTTTCTGTAAGTACTCATGGGCCAGATCCAAGGATGAATTTGTGGTACAGAGTACAGTATCATCTGCGAATAAGTGCAATTTGCTGTGCCCAGCTAGCAGTCAGATTATTGATGTATATTGCAAAGAGGATAGGGCCCTGATGGAGCCTTGGGACTCTTTGTAACAAGGATTTTTGTGGGACAGATCTCCTATGGCTTTGACTTGTTGTAACCTATTGGTTAGGTAGCTGGTGAACCATTTAATGGCAGAACTATCAAGTCCGATGTTATTCAGTGCAGTAAGCATGATGGTATGATCCACAGTATTGAAGGCCTTACTTAGATCAAGGAAGAGGGCAAATACATGCTTCTTAGAGTCCAAGGCCATTTGCCAGTCTGTAGTTTCTTTGGCAAGAGCCGATACTGTACTGTGAGCAAATGAGTAGAGAGTGGACCAGTCCAAGGACTGAGTCTCCTCATGGAGATTGGGGGTGTTGGGGCTGCAGAAATTTCAGAAGGCTAGGTATTTGGAAGGGAGACATTTGAGTTTGGATGACCAGAGAAGATATGATGGGGAATGGTCACTAATGGACTTGGACATGGTGCTTGTGTGCAGTGTGGTCATCCCTATTTATAAGGATCCAGTCCGGTAGGGTCTCAATGGCCATTCATGGGTTAAGTCTGGTGGGAAGCATGATAGCCTGAACCAGGTTGTGTTGTTTTAGCAGGGAAACGTAGTCTGATTGGTGGCAGATCAGCCAGTTTAAACTGAAATCCCCAAGGAGGATTGGGTCTCTAAGAAGGGATAGGGAGCTCAGGCCCAAAAGGAAGCTGTTTAGTCCCACAGTTCCATTGGTGGAGGGGTTGTAGCAGCAGCCAATGTAGAGTTTTTTTAGAGGATCCCAGGGTCATTTCTGAGAGGAGCCATCCTCTTGGTGAGGCTGGGTTGGAGAAGAGAACAATGTTGGCTGTGAGTGGTTCTCTGAAAAACAGAGCAACACCACCTCATTTTTTTTTGCCTGGCATATCGAGATGTAGTAGTGAATAGCCAGGTAGTTGATAAGTATTGTCGGCATGGTGTGGCTTTAGCCAGATTTCAGAAAGTCCCAACACATGAGACTTGTGTAGCTCAACCCATGCCTCCAAATCCTGGAACCAGGAGGGAAGGCTACAGATCTTGATGTATACAATTTTTAGCCCAGGGGCATTTGTCCAGATGATGGAGGAGGCAGTGATGTAGGAATTAGGTGGGCCAGGGTTGCACTCGACATCTCCAGCAAGGAGAAGGAGGGATAGTAGGAGTAAATATGGGTAGGAGGGAACAGTGGGAAACCAGGAGAGGGAAGCCAGGTAGTGACCAAAAAGGTGTGATCCAGATTGGAGAGAAAGGAGAGTGAGATAGGTCCTAGGGAGGACACATCCCATATGGATGGGGGGAAGGGTATAGTAGGGGTGGAGAGGGTGACAGATAGGAAGGCAAGGTGCTCTTGGTCATGAGTGAGCACAGTAGTGCAGCAGGCTGACAGCACCAGAAAGGATGGTAAAGAGACAGCCAGCATTATGAGCAGTAGGAGATTCATTTTAGTGGAAGAGGGGTGGCAAAGAGAATAGTGAGGGGTAGGGATATGTGAAAAATCCTGGCCAAAAAAGGGAAAAATTAAGGGGGAGGAGAAAATGTTGGTGGGGGGGGGGGTGCTAGGAGATAAAGGAGGAGTGTAATCAGGGAGCTAGAAAACACACAGAGGACAAGGGCAATGGCCAGAAGGGGACCTGGAAGGGAAGTGGAAAGGGCTGTCCTGGATGAAAGGGACTGTTGTCGTCCTTGTAGACACAATATACCACTATATTGTCTGAGAAAGCCGAAATGTCCTTGTTTCAAACAAAAATGAAGAACCGAGAGAGTGGGGAATGGGCTGGTGAGTTAGTAGCACTGCCTCTCAGACAGTTAGAAGTGGGGAGGTCCATTCCTAGTATTCATCTGAGTGTGAACAGCACATTGGCATCTCACCCTCATGACATAGTCGAGGTCTTCCAGCAATTTTATAGCTCCTTATATAAAGTCAGTCCTACTCAAAGTGATTTTGATACCTATTCACACGATTACCTGGAAGATCTCCACCCCCCCCCAATTGTCCCCACAACAACAGGGGTTGTTAAAAGGGACTATTTTGCTGTTGGAGGTCACAAGTGTCATACAACAACTCCCATTAGATAAAGCACCTGGGCTGGATGGCTTCACAAACAATTTTTACAAAGCATTTGCTCTGGACCGTGCCCCTTTCTTAGTTCAGCTATCTAATTACTTGTTCTCCTCTGGTAATTCTGATTCGACCCTGATGTAGGCTTGTATTACTCTTATTAAAAAGGCAGGTAAGGATGCACAACTCCCTAGTTGTTATCACTCTATATCCCTTCTCAATTCTGACCTTAAAATCCTAGCCAAGGTTCTAGCCAATAGGCTCTGGACAGTATTGGATGCTCTGATTAATCCAGTACAGGTGGGATTTATGGTGGGATGGCATTCTCATGATTACCTGCACAGGCTCCATTGTTTAATTTTTGCATCCAGGGTAAGCAGGATTTCTGCTGTCCGGATCTCCCTGGATAGGGAAAAGGCTTTGAACAGATTTCTTGGCCTTTCCTTTTCAAGGTCCTGCAGAGGTTTGATTTTCCCTAGGAATTCCAAAAATGGATACAAATCTTATATAGTGATCCATCAGCCTGAATTGTGTACAATGGTGTGCATTCTTCCCCTTTATATTTCCACATGGAACAAGGCAGGGCTGCCCTCTTTCCCCTTTTTTTGTTTAACTTATATTTGGAGACCCTTATTCAATACCTCCTTTGTAATCAGCAAGTGAGGGGGATAATTGTAAGTAAGAGTCAATATAAGTTATCGACTTACACTGACAAATTACTTTTGCACCTTGAGGACCCTTCTACCTTGATTCTGGTGGCTTTAGTTGAAGTAAATTGCTTTGCTTCTCTTTTGAGTTACAAATCGAATTTAGAAAAATCCAAAGTGCTTCTCCTCAATAATTATGTTGATAAGAAAAATGTTTTGGACCTTGGCTTAGCTTGGAAATCTAAAAGCTTGTTGTATTTAGGTATTTGACTCCCTTGTAACCCAACTTCTTTATTTAAATGTAACCTTTTGCTGCTACTGCAGAATACAAAGATGGATTTACAATGTTTGACAGGGTATACCATCACCGCAGTGACTCTCTGACAGCGAAGACCATCACAGTGGCAGGATTTGGGCAAAATCCACATGTCGCTGTGATGGTCTCTGCACGGCCAGGGGATTGCTTTGCAGGGAGTTTCAACCCCCCAGTCCAACTCCAACTTGGAGCTGGAATCCTAGAGACTGGGGGTTGTGGGGAGCAGAGCCCCCCACATGGGGTGGTTTGGGGGGCTGGAAACATGGAGGCATCCCTGACATTGCATTGCCGACACTCAGCAATGTGGCTGTGCTGTCGGGGATGTCTCCATGTCCGCTGTTGCTGCGGCATGGTAAAACCATTGGACAGCCCTCCCTCATTCCCTGTGGGAAAGGATCAGCATGATTAAGATGAATATTTTGCCTCGGTTGCTTTATCCCCTTGGTATGTTTGGTCTGCACCTTCTGAAGTCCTGGTTTTCAAAATTGCAATAGCTCATTAATAGACAAAGAACCTCTGTGCAGAAGCACTGAGACAAAGGTTACCCCAAAGGGCATTTGGCAGGGAAGCCAAGTTTCAAAGAAATACATTATCAACGCAAAGCATCATGGATAGAATCACATATTAGAGATATAGAACATAGAGGAAGCACATAGTTTGCAAGGGTGCCACCCTTTGCAAACTGTGTGAGAGGCCTTTTGGCACCATGCATTTCTGCTTAAAGTTGAACCAGCATAATGTTCTGTGGTGATTTGCATATGTAGCCCATGATGCTTTGCATTGTGGGGGCATGTGTGATTTTGTAGCTCCTTAATGATTTCCTCTGGAAGGTGGAGCAGTGCAAACGGCATATTATAAATGGATGCTTGTGAGAGACCGGGGGGGGGGCCCTTTGTCTCCCTAACTTCTTTTTATATTACTGTGCCATACATGCAAGTAGGTTCTTCCTGTGGGGTCATGTGGATCTCCATGGAGATCTCAATACATATATCCCTCTGTGGTTGGTCATTGAAAGGGAGCTCTGTAAGGAATCTGGTATTTGTCTGCACAGTTTATTATATGTGAAGCCTCCTCTGTTACCTCCTGTTTTAAAGGCCACCCCCTAAAGTGTTCTTTAAAAGCTCTTAAGCAATTATGTACTTATTGGGGCCTAGACTGGTCTAGGACACTCCACCAGCCAATAGTAGTGAATCCAAACATTAAGACATCATCCTGTACAGTACCTTTGAATTTTTGCCCTCAGTTTATCAATGCCATGTGTGATTCCCTGTTCTTGAATGATGGTTTTCTTCCCTTCTTTATTTTCAAAGATTGATTTTCACTGTCTTCCCCAGTTTAAATTTAAATATCTTCAACTAAGGCATGCCATTATAGCTCAGTTTGATAAGACTTTCCCAGCAGAATCCTAAAATTCAGGACTGTCTCTCTATAGTTTTGCCAGGTTGGCAGGGAAGCCAAGTTTCAAAGAAATACAAAATCACACATGCCCCCACAATGCAAAGCATCATGGGATGCATATGCAAATCACCACAGAATATTATGCTGGTTCAACTTTAAGCAGAAATACCACCTGATATCTGAATTCTACAATCTGTTTCAAGATGCTGACCCTATGCGTCGCTCTGGTATTTGTTACTATTGGCGGCAAGCCCTATCTTTGCCCGATGACTCATAGGTTTGGAAGTGTATTTGGCACTCACTGTATAAATATATTAAACAAGATCACTATCACCTCCTTCAATTCAAAGTTCGGCAAAATTCATATTATAGGCCCCTGTGACTGCACCAGATGGGTAGGCACCCCTCTCCTTTATGTACCAGATGTGGCAAATTTGATGGCCACCTCAAACATGTTTTATGGGTTTGTGAAAAAATGTCCTCTTTTTGGGACTCCATTTGAGAGCCCATAGATCCCTTTCTCAGCTTGGAGATATATTTCACCCCAGAAATTTGCCTTGTGGGCTTCTTTCCTTCTGAATTAATTGGCTCACAGAAGGCCCTCATGGCTCTGATTTCTATCACTGCTAAATTGATTATTGCACAGCATTAGCTAGATGATGCAACACCTACGTTTTGGTAATGGCATCAAGAAATTCTTCAAACTTTAGCAGTGGAATGGCATATTGCCTCCATATCACAGTAAGTGAATTTATCTAAGGACAGATGGGAAACATTGTATGCTTTACTAAAACATCTGGGGCAGAAGCTGGGGGCCTTGTCTGGTTAAAAATGAACTGTTCTTGAGCACCCTATAATCAGGTTCATGTTGGTTAATGATTTACTTTACAATGGATTAGTGTGTCCCAGGGGTGGGAGAGAGGGTTTCTGCTTGACTGTGTGTACATGTGTGTGTGTGTGGGGGGGGGGGGGTAACTGTCTGTTAGTTTGTCATTTTCCAAAAAAATGTCTCCTACTTGTTACAATCTGACAGTTTTTGTAACTGCTTTTTCTGGTGATATCTGTTGTTGATACAGCTACAAGCTTTTTAACTGGAGCAACTTTAATATACACTATTGCAACTAAATTATCATGGCTGCTGGCAACAGACTAGCTCTCCAACAGATCTTTGATAAAGGCTTTAAAGTGTGCTTATTCCAACTTCAGGGCCTCAGAAGAGTTATGTATTGTTATCTTTCATCACTGCCTCCTCAAGTTGGGAATAAATAATTTAAATGCCTGCTGCTTTCGTTGCATGTGGTAACCATTTCTTTGGCTCCCTTTCCAGAGTCAGATACTAACTTCTTGTTATCCATGGTCATCACTGTGACACAGATGGTAGCATCAAACATTAATAAAGCAGCCAAGTGGGAGGAGGATTTGTGGGTAAAGATCACTCCAAACATTTAGGCTGAGGCCAACTAGCATGTGGCCAACTACTCTAGAAGCAATAAACTTCACCAACTACAGTTCAATTTCCTATACAGGGCTTATATCCCTTCACTGAACCTCTGTAGGAATACCCCTAATAAGACCAGAGAACACCTCAAATGCAATGTCAAAGTTGTTTCATTCCTGCATATGGTCCTTACCTGCCTGAAATTCTTGCTTTCTGGACAGGAGTCCATGAAGTATTGTCCAAGGCACTGAGTAGCACACCACACAAATCTCCCCACAAATTACTCCTGGGGACTGATCATGCTAGACGCACCCTCAAAAAATATTTATATTTGTGGTTAGTAGCCCTAATAAATGTCAGAAAATCTACTATTCAGTGCTGGCTGGCAGAAACCCCTCCCACCATATAAAAGTGGACTAATAATGTGCAGTCTTTTCTAAAATTAGAAAGAATTCTACTAGTTGCATATGGCAGCACAGACTAATTCTATAACCTGTGGGATACTGTCTCCCATGCTATAGAAAGAAGCATATTCATTATATAATCAGGAATTGGTCCCCACCCATTAACCTCTGGGAATCATACTTCTGGGTGGTTGCAAATGATTCATACATTTCTAAACAAAAGAACAGACTGATTGTTTTTTTTTAATAAATCATAGATTGTTGCTAGTCACTTAGACTATTGCTTATAATGTATTCAAGCTGAACCACCATCTTGATCTCTAATCTATTCAGTGACTCCTACTGTTTGACCCAATTCCTTTTTTTTAATTTAAAGTTTATTACTTTTCTCAGTTTTTCTCCATACAATTGACCCAATTCCTGTAATAAAATTATGTATGTGATGTTTTTGTATTTGGCCATGTTTTTTTTTTGACACTACAATAAACATGCTTTATAAAAAAAGCAAACATTAGAATGTTGTGTCACCACCACAAGAACAGGTGATTAACCTGACTTTATGGTCACTAAAGCTACTGAGCCAAGATTAAAATTGATTTTGGTCTGATAAATGCATGAATTCCTAGAAGTTAGCACTTTTCAACATGGAACAACAAAAGAACCCCAGAGCAAATGCAATGGGGCAAGGGTCATCCCGGAGAATATTGGACATACAGCCACACTTAAAAAAAAACCACAAATTGCACATACCCAAGTAATGAAAAGCATCACGGGAAGCATATGCAAATGCCCAGCATGTGCTGGCTCTAGAATTACCACAGTTCTCAAAGCAACACTGGAGTGATTATCATGAATCAGTCACAGTTGACTGCTGTACCATCCATTTGTACTTGTTATATTGCTTAATACTTGACACAAGTATGTGCTACTGGCATAGCCAACCAGATAGTTGCACCAGTTGAAAGGAATGGGAATGCTGTAGGAGGGACCAGGCCCTGGACCTCTACACTGGGGTTGACGACCCCCTTAAATGAGGCCAATGCTCTAGTTGCAAGTCATGAGATACCTTGGCACTGGAGGATGGAGGGGTCATGACCTCAGGATAGGAGAGGGGGACTCTTGCAGATCTCGATTCTCAGAAAAATATGTGTGCTCCACATGGAGATGGGAGGATGTGTCTGGCTAACAGTCAACACAGGTGCAGCCTACCACACTGCCCAACAGGACCCCCGGTGTTGATCCCAGTATTCTTGGTCTCATTTTAAGGGGGAAGCAGAGGACCAAAGTGCCCAGCTTGTATCTGCTCCAATGTGGGAAGAAGCTGTTCTGCTTAGTGACTGAATGAGCGAGTCCAGGAATGCCCTCCTCTGTCATGGATTGTTTGCTAGATTGATCACTGTGGGTGCTAAGGCTTGTCCCCTGGCTCCTCAAGGCAAGGAGAGATCATCCTGTGATGCCCCAGCCTTGGTGTTTTGTGTTGGATAAGAGACAGCATCCAGGGGAAGTGACTGTGTGCAGGGATGACAATGTATCTTGTGTAACCAGATCTTAGTCCACTCCTCTGGGTCCTGAGGGGCTCACAAGGCCCTGGCTACAGAAGTGGAGATCTCTGAATTTTGCACAGAGTGTTGCACAGAACCATGAATCCCATAATCAGCCCTTACCCCTGAGGACAAGCCCTAGACAGAGCCTTATACCTAGATACAGCATGCCCAACAAAGCCCCTGACCACGTCTGTTGGGACTTAGTCTCTAGATTTTGCACAGCAAAACATGTCTATGAAACCTCTGTGAATCTGCCTTCTAGTTACCTCCCAGAAATGCCCTGGCACCCTCCAAAGGTACCCAAGGCCACCATCAGGATAACACTCATAAAACTCAGGCCCTACAGCTGGCCACAGAACTGATCTCATCTGGACATCCATCTTTCTGGGCCAGACCCCTGGTGACCTACAGCCATGCATTATCTAACCCAGTGCCCTTTGGATGGGTCGAGAAAAAGGGTTCCAAGTTCTGTCTGTGGGCCCTAGAACTCCTGTTGGAAGAGAGACCCAGCCTCACACCCATCAGGACTTCTATATCTTCAGGTGTGACTTAGAATATTTTTTGCAGCTGCCTGATAGGTCTTATATGACCTGGAGCCACCCTCCATCCTGAACATTTCCCAGTTAAAGACCTGGGCTCAGTTCAGGTCCCTGGAACCCTTTTCTGCTGCAGTGCATGAGTCCTATTCTTATCCAGACTTCTGTGACCTGGTTTCAAACATTCAGACCAGCCACCACATGGTGAGATAAAGTTCCCAGAGACTTCTGGAACTCCCCAATCCCATCATTGGCTCCAGATGGGTCCCTAACCTGAGATGGAGTTGTAGAAGGCTGGGGACAGCTGCCTGTTTGGATGTGCTGCCCTCTCTGAGCCAGGGAAGGGCACCTAGAGTCATAGGAAGCTTGGGCCAGCTGGCCTCCCAAGGTCCCCTCCTCACCACCAACACTTGAGTCTGGCTCTGTTCAGAATAACGGTCTCCCCAGGTCCATGGAAAAGCTTTTTTTGGCCACCCCCACATGTAGGATCTCAGGGATAGACTATCCCATGATGTGCTTCTTGGGCCAAGACCTTTCCAATGGTGCCTCACTCACCCACCTTGGCCAGGGAGTTCTCCACTTAAAATCATCATATCAGAAATCTCCTTGATCCTTACCCCAGGGACTAGAGTGAAACAGATGTTTGTTTGACATTGCCTCTTTTGTTCACACAGTATTACAAACTGCTTTATAAAGCAATGAGTTAGATTACTGCTGGTGCAGCTACTAGAATAGGAGAGAATTTGGTTTGACATTGCACGTTCTGCATGCACTGCATCCCAAAGTGCTTCACAAAGCATTGGATAAGATACTGGAAGTGCAGGGACTAGAACACAATACATTTTTGCTTGATACTACACCTTTTGTACACATTGTGTCCTAAAGCTCTTAACAAAGTATTGAATTGGATACCGGTAGTGCAGAGATATAAGCAGGATAGATTTTGATTTGACATTACATATTTTTAATAATATCCCAAAATGCTTCACAAAGCAATAAGTTGGATACTGATAGTTAGACTAGAATGGAATTTTTTTTGATAGCACACCTTTGGTACACACTAACCCAAAGTGCTTTAGAAAGCAGAGAGGTACTGTAGATATTAATAGTGCAGAGACTGTAGAATAGAATATCTATATGATTTAAGTTTTATTGACCAAGTAAGTACCCTAGCCAAATTTAGGAACATAGAAATAGAGAATTTGACAAGAGATAGGTACCACTTGGTCAACCCAGTCTGCCCATTTTTTATTTCCTAAAGTAGATATCTATTAGACTTCCAGTGACATCACTGATGCAGTAGCAGTGAGGCAGAGCTCTGCACCACTAGCTATGCAAATCTAACTTAGATCCTCTCAAACTAAAAACCCAAACTACACAAAAAAGGACTTCTAACAGTTGGCATTGATGCTGGGTTGCAATTGGTGGGCAGATTTAGTTTCAGAGGCATAACCACAGGGAAAAATGCTCCAATCAAGATCTAGCAACATGGCCTTCTCTGCGACTGGTGGTTCCCTTGACACTTCATTATGCACAAGGAGTCTGGCTACATATTCGACAAGATACAGTATGAGTTCAAACTAAAAAAACTTACTCTGGATGTGGTTTATGTTTAAAAAGTTTACTAACACATATCTGTGCCATACACCAGGAACACCACCATAGCATGCAACATTTTGCATGTGAGAAAGCGCACATGTGCGAAACATTGGAGGTTCGGACAGTGTTCTTGGTGTACAGCACAGATATGTGTGAATAAATTTTTTAAACATAAACCACTTCCAGAGTGATTTTTTTCTTCAAACTGATATCTCACAGTATGTGTAGCCGGGCTCCTTGTGCAATCAGAAGTGACTGTAAAATATGCCCTAGGTTCTGTGTAAGTGCTCCCTGATGCCTTTTTTCCTTTCCCTGGTTCCCTGGACAAACTACCAGAACCTGAATGTGAGGAAAAGACTTTCCCAAAAACTTCATATAACTTAGTTACAGAACTGTAGAATATCATTGCCAAACTCACAAAATTAGAAGAAACAGTTTCCTTTTCCCAGTGAGATATTCACCAGCTGCTGGAGAAACACTCAGAGATTGAACAAGGCCTCAGCACAAATGCAGCACAGGCTTATACCCACAATACCACCCTGTTGTACTTCTGCTGGGACTGGGAATTTGCAGATAAGCTGGAAGATTAGGACTCCTGGGACCTTTTCTGAAAGAGCCCTTAGATTGCCTCAAAGTTCCAGTGATCTAGAGCTGTGGCACAGTCCTGGTGTGTCAGGGACCATACACCCAATTCTGGAACATTGGGGGGTCCCTGTGCTACAGCACCCAGGAAATGCTGCAATGGCAGGCTGTCGCCAAATGTTAGGTGCACCTGCGGGACCTGACGGACGGATCTGCCCACTCCATCCCACCAGGCGTAAGATGGACCTCTATGCCTGGAGTGCCCTGAGGCAGAATTGGCACAAGGAAGTACCATAGTGGTGTTAGAGAGTTCATGTGTATGCCAGGGGGGATGATCAGCACCCAGCTGGGGGTGCCTTTGCTAGCACTAGCCACCTACTGGTGTATTCAGTGCCATAATACTGTCACCCCTGCTGGGTGCCTGATCAACCCCCCTGGCATACACACTTGCTCCCCAACACCTCAGATGTACACCCCTGTCCCTACTGACCCCTGGACCCCACATACAGAGCCCTCCACCAGCTTTCCACCATGAGGGGCATTGCCATAAGGGGTTTAGACCACATCCCGGCTGGTCTAACATGACCTCCTTCCAACCGCCATGGCGGAGCTTTTGAACTTTGAAAGTGGTGGATGTTGCAGCCCCACCATGGTGCAAGACCCCTTGTGATCTGGCATACCCAGATGCAGGTCACAAGGGTGGTGCAGTGCCCCTTTGACACAGAAGCTTCCCTTACTGGTGCAGATTGCATACCAGAATAGGAAATGCCACAAACAATGATGTAATGTGCAACTTGCATCATTGCTGTTTGACACAAGCACCTTGCATCAGATGTAACCCTTTCAGAATTGGACCCATGGTCTCAGTGAAGCAACCTTAAGATTTAAGGGCTTCCTGAGGAAATGGAGACTGGTGAATGGACAATTTATTTTCCTCTTTTCTCAAAGAACTTCTAAATCTCCCAGCCACATGGACTTGGGCATTGAGCAGGATCACTGGGCACTAGCACCCAAAACAAAAAACAAGCCTTGCTTGGTGGTCCTCCTCTGCATTAACTATAGCACTTCTCATAAAGGCCTGGAATAGAAAAGAAGTGGTGCTTGGAGATGCCTGCCTTTATTCTGATCATAATGTGCCTCCCAGGTTAATGGATTGCAGACATAAAATTCTGGCAGTTCTTAAGCTCTTCAGAGGAAAAAAATGTTAAAGAGCACCTCTTGGCCCTAGCACAATTCTGTATCTTCACAGATAAAGGGCCAACATTTTTTAAGAACCTAGATGATGCTAGAGACACTCATCCACTTGGGAATTTCCCCTCCTGCACCAGACTACCCAGCACTCACAGAAGCAATGGCGCACTTACTGCAGCAAGAATGGACCACAGCAACTTCAGCTGATGGGTTTAAGCAGGACTATCAGAGTGCCCTGAATGAAGCCTTGAGCAGAACATTTCATTCCTGAAGACAGGACGTCATATTCAACACATTCACTGTACCACAAATAGGATGAGGTTTGGACTGATAACCGTATCTGTCAACTATTAATGCCACTCATATGGAACTGTTTCTAGTTTCACTCTGACTAGCAGCATTAACAGATGCTCCAAGTTAAAAAGCCTTTTTTAGATGAAGGGCATTGAACTTAAAAAGGGGATCTGTCTCCTTGCAAGAATGAGGGCTAACTTGTAGTGCAGCTACTCCTTACCTCCAAACTGGGGGACTAGATATATTCATGTTTGATGTAAGGTTGTTAATAAGTTGCATGTCAGACTGTTTGGGCTAATAGAACTTTACTCAATAAAATTATACTGTTCAAATTTAAAAGGATGATGGAGGGCGATGTCTGGGACTGTGGGGCGGGTCCCTACTCTGATGCCAGTCTGACCGGGGCATGCCATGCATATCACTGTCACAACATGTCATTCCACATGGAGCATAGCAACATCAGTTTTCAATGCACATGGGTGGTTTTGGGGTTGGGAGGGTGACATGAGGCCGAGGGAGTGGATGCATCTTCCAGAGAGCCTTGTAAAAGCTTTAGCACATAGAAGGTGGGGACGAGCACAAGGAGGTATATCCCCCAAGAGCCTAGCTGGCCAGCCTTTATAAACCATCATGCCAGGGATGACGGTCATGGCATTAGAAGAAGCTAGGTGTCACTGTGAGTAGTGTACAGCTCATGCCATAAAAACACTCGGGGAGGGGGGTTGATTTTCAGACATGCCAACTCCTCCTCAACCTAGAATTTATCTGGCTAAAGGGATATACAGTAGAGCTGTAAACGTTCCTCACCACACCACACCACATTTCTGGAGCTGCTCTCTGCCACTACTAGATTAACTCAGATCCATCTCCCTACCTGTGCTAGTGAGAAAGCTAGCTCCTTGGTGACAAGCACTGCTTCCAGTTCTATGGGCTGCATCCCATTTCACAATTACAGGAGGTATTTATACAATATGCAAAATAGTGGTTACGGAAGAAGTTTGGGTCAGTGCCCTGCCCCAGAGGTAATTCTTTGTCCATCCTTACAGGCCATGGTCAGATTTATTTATTTAATTTAATGTTTTACATGTGGATGCATTATCCTAATCACAAGTTTCTATGGAGAAAGTCACAATGTATGGGGGGATCCCTCTGGACCCTGGCAGCTCTACTTTTCTCATATAAAAGAGCCTTGGCTCAGTGTGCCTTTTCTGATTGCCAAATGTTTAAACAAAAAAAAAATATATAAGACTGGGGAGTGCAAGGAACTTTCCTAGTAGTATCAAGGATGACAGTTCTTCAGAATTGGCTAATGAAAGGTGAATAGGTGAACCAAGTTCTACTGGTGCCTAGGGAAGGCACTAAGGGGTACATACCAAAAGATTGGCAGGATGATGCACACCAAACATCTGTGCAGCCCACACCTATTCACGTTGAAGTTGTTCTGTTATTGTTATGCAATTTTATGTTAGCAGAGCACTTTGTTCTGTCTGTCTTTCAAAACCAAAATTTGCAAGTTTTATTAGTGACCCTCATTCCCACAGGTTACATCCTAGCACAACTCCATTAATCAGTGTGATAGGGCTCAGTGTTTGAATATTGTTACCTATAATGTAAAGGGACTTCTGAACCCTATGAAACATGGTAGAATCTTCCATGAACTGTAGCAATGATGGGCGTAAGTAGCCCTTTTGCAGGAAACATGCCTCATCCAAGCCAAACATCAAAAATTAAAATGATCTAGGGTGGGGGAGTGTTACTCATCATCCTTCCACAACGCCCCCACTGTAAAGGAGTGGCTATCCTTGTGAGGACATATATGCCCCCTGCTCAGACCAGGAGAGGTGGCCTTTTATAAAAACATCTTGTTGATGATTCACCCAACTACTGGGACATTGTTTATCTGGGGGGGGATTCAACATGACGATGAACAACCAGTTGGATAGGGAGGTTCTGGAAAATAGGTTGCACTCACAGGGTAGGAGTAATGCTGTCCTAAAAAAAGCTGTTTAAGGAACTGGGAATGAAGGACACTGGGAGATTTTTGCACCACCAGAATAGTGATTTGACATATTTTTCAGCCCCCCCCCCAAAAAAATAATATTCAAGACCTGATATGATTTTTCTGCCCACAGTATGTTTATGTACCATTCAGGAAGTGATAATAGCAGGTATAATTATCTGACCATGTCCCGGCCTCAACAGTTTGAACATATGCTAATTATGTAAGAACTGGGTCTGGGATACTCAACAACTCAGTCTTCAGTTCTCTTGAGTTTCTCACACGTTTACATACAAAACTGAGGGAATACTTGCACCACAACAGAGAGGGTGCTGCATCCTTCTGACACCACTGGGATATCCTTAAAGCATCCCTGATGGGAGATATAATACAGTATGTTTCACAAAAGAAAAGGATGACATAACCACAATGTTGGCCACAGAGCAGGAATTATTTGATGTTAAAGCTACACATAAAATCATTATGGATAACAACTTGCTCCCTAGAATACAGGAATGTAAAAGGAAACTGCAGCTCAATGTGGAACAAAAAAATTGAAGGAGAGTTGAGATTTGCTAGGCAGCAATTTTATGAAGCAGGTAACAGAGCACTCAGATTATTAGCATGGCAAATAAAGGGTGAATAGAGTAGTCCTCAAACTTCAGTAAAGAAAGGCAAGGATAACCAGTCACTCATCCTGGCTTTGTTTGAAGGAAAGTGGGAGAACAATTTCAATTAGTGTATATACAAATTGCTTCAGTCAGTGACCACTCCCTGGATAAGGTTTGAAAGGAGTGTGAGGGTGCAACTGGCCACCCTATGGTAGATGTCAACTTGTGCCTAATCCTGGAGAGAGGTTGAAAGGTCAACACCTCCTGGGTGCAGAGAATATAGATGGAAAATTCTGGTTAAATATTTTCACACTCCCATGATTATGACTCATTTCCACCAAAATACTTTAGACACTTGCTGGAAGGGGTTGTCAAGACAGAGGCACTTAACCACCAAATTTTCTGGAACTGCCTCGGATTCAAAGGTTCTGAACCTGTATACACACATAATTGGAAATGATTTGGAGCATTCTGATACCCTTCCAGTATGAAACGTTACTGTTAGACTTAGTCTCACCAGTCTGCAGCATCAGGAGATCTGGATCTGGCCTTATTCAACTGGCAAAAACTGGGAAATTGCATTTTAGCCTCCTCTTCCACCCATCCTGAGGTGGTGACTCCAGACTCTTCCTCCTCAGAATAGGCTCCCTTAGATTCTGTGTACATCTAAATCTTTGGCATATCTTGGGAGGTCCTCATCTGATGTTATCTTAGGCTGGACTGTGTAGTGCTAACTCCTTGTGAGCTTTGCTGCCCCTCCTAGGCATGGACAAACACTAATGTGGGTGCACAGTAGGGATGTTAGCTGCCCTCCAACACCTAACCTCAGTGTTCATCACTCCTGCACCAACTGCTGGATCCCATATGCTGCACCCAGGTTCCTTGTCAACTGTTGCTATCTGTGACCCCCATGCCTTATCAAGTGGCATACTATACAACTCCCTATGGCAGGTGATGCAATTTAACCACAGTACTGACAACTTTTTGTTTCTTTTCCTACTTCTGTTCTTCTCTAGGTCACCTCTCTGAACCACATAGCTCCAGAATCAACACACAAGGGGATTTGGGGTCCTTGTCTTTCAGTCTTGAACTTAGGCATTTTCCTGCACATGTCAGTACTCATAATTTTATTTAAACATTGCTGCACTTGGACCTCCTCTCTTTTCTTCTGGGGATTTTCTTCGCTGCACTCCTCCTACCCTTCTGTTCCTCCCAACAGGATAGAAAAGTCAATTTTCACTGGAAGATTTTACTTCCAATTTGCAGCACAACTATTACTTTGTCTCATGCCAGCCTCCAACCCATTCAACATGTGTAATGAGTAGAGAAAAAGCAGGCAGTTCACATGGTCAAGTTGAGCCCAGTGGGGCCCACCCCTCACAAGATTAGAAAGCAGACCAAGGAGGCAGGTTAAGTTAAGGGAGCCTCAAAAGCTTGTCCACACAGTTCTTTGGCACAGTTACCTAACAGGACAACAGGGAGGCAACATACAAATGTTTTTTATAGGATAGTGCATAGAAACTTCAGGCATGAGTGCCGCTTGTGTTCACATAGTTCAGACAAGCTTTTGCTGAACATCCAATCATGGTACATTATGCTACTGAAATTAATTCACTTACACTACTGTAGCTCTATTTCTGAATTGTCAGTTTCTTTTCTCAACAACAGTTTCTTTTAAGTGCAAACCTCCAGGAGTCATTTTAAACAGGGAGGTTTTGTTGTTTCATAATAGAATCCTTACCTTCATCCCGACATGTACACCCCATTGCAAAAGCATGGTGCTGCATCCAGGGGATCCCTAAATCTCAACTGAGCTGCCACATGTGCCCCCCCCCACCCGTGTAGAGGTGAAACTAGACTCTCATCTTTGGAGAGGGCAGTGTACATCAAACTGAACCACTTACTTGACCTCTGGGACTTGAGATACTCTACAAAGCAGCCAATGACCTGAGTCACAGGAACAACACGAATATGAAAATGTTAGTGCAAACAGTCCACAGCAGCATAGACGGAAGGTCCGCAATGGTAGGCTAGAGTCCAAACATGGATCCATTTCTTTCAAAGCAGTTCATATGGGTTTAGCCTACAGGTAGGGGCCAATTAGCATTTCATTACAAAGTCACAATGTCATTTGTATGGTGATAATTTTCCACTCAGGGATAAGTCCAGAACAATGGGTAAAGTTCATATCAGTCCAAGGTTAACTTTTGGTGGGTGGCAAACAACTAAAAGGGAGCAGTGCCAATTATTTATTTGTGCTCTACATTATTCTACAACCAAAGTTCTGGTCAGAACCAATATGGTTACTAATGCATTAGCCTCATAAGAGATATAGAATACTGTAGCTTAGCTGTAATTTTCTTGTTGTATTATTTTGATGTAAAAATCCCACATTTACTGGACAACAGGGAAAAAGTTTATGGGGTATGGATTCAGCTACCCTCCAGTGTTTGCAATCATTTCCCTTTTTTGCAATTCTTTTTTTTTTTTTCAGTTGTTTGTTTTAATTATTTTTTCCCCAAAGCTTGGTCCTAATCTTTTTTTCTATTTAAGATGTGCATATGTGAGTGTGTGTGTTCTTTAATGTTTTTTTTTCTTTTCTAAGACTGTCAGTTTTATTTTATATGATTATGATATCCTGAGCCTGTCTTATTGCTTCCACTTTTATTCTCTGTATAGCAACTAAACACTTTAATCAGCATGCATTCTAGTATATCCAGACATTTTAATTTTTGATTAATTAATTTTTTATTTATTCACTTCAAGGTACATATTTTGTTTCCTCTTAATGGTCATATTAATCCTAATTTCTATTAAGTGTTTAGAAATGTTTCCCCTTTTTCCTCTCTCATATAATTTGTATTTATAGTAATATTTGTCCAAGGAATCTTGTTAATATTCTCTTGTCTACCTTGTAATCTTGTAAATTCAGAATGTATAATTAGGAATTTATTATTTACTATGTACAAATATTTCAAATAAACCCAACACATCCTTCTTTAAATTATTGTTCTCTTGTTTGTTTAATATTTCCTGTATATTATCTATAATTGTCACACCCAGAGCTCTATGTTTGTTGCCTTACATTGCTCAGACATATGCTATTTTAATATCTTTAGTGTAATATAATACCTTTTGGGGTAAGGAAAATCCCTACCTCCCATTCTTCTAGAGACACAGAGTTTCTCTTAAGCCATATGTGGGGAAGTTCCAGTCCAATGGAATTTAAAAAAAATATATTTTGCTTATCAAACCATTATTCCATAACTAGACCATGTTAGGCTAGTATGATGTACACAATATGAGACATTCTCATTATCTTTAGCAGTTAGAGCTTACCCCAAAAAGATACTGAAAACATTGCTCAGTCTCTCTAGAAATCTAGTAATTCTCTCTAGCACAATGTTGATATTATTTTCTATTGTGTTCTAGTTAGTAATAGTTGTTATGATGCCTAAGTATTTCATGTAATCAACAAGTTTTTCCTTATCAATGAAAGTTCTGTATCTTCCGATAATTTTGATATTGGGAGAATCATGATTTTTGAGATATTCAATCTGTATTTCTGCAGCATAGAAAATTATTCAATTTTTTTTTATCAAATATTCAAAAGAGGTCTGGGTATTCAATAACAAGGTTAACAAGTCATCTGTGAAATAATTTAAATTGAATTCTTTACATCTCACTCTAATTCTGTCAATGTTTTTTATTTCTTCTGATTTTATTTACCTTTGTTTCTATAGATAATATGAACAAAACGCTGTCTGACACCATTATGCATTACCACATTATCTGATTTATATATGTTTGCATGAAAAAAATATGTTCCTGGGGTTTTGTGTAGAATTATTTGATTATTTTGATAATTTGGCTTTTATGGCCTCGAACATGAAAAGTCATTTCAATAAATCAGATGACTTTGTTGCATCCAAAGCTATGACTATTCTTTCGTCCTTGCTATCCTGTATCTTTTCTATTATTGTCTGTATTTGTAATAAACCCCAACATTTTTCTCCCCTTTATCAATCCAATTTACACGCTTTTCCTTTTTAATTTATCCTCAATACACAATACAGTAAATGTCATTCTAACCTCATAATCTATATTTAAGAGGGCCACCAGTCTAAAATTGAAAATTTTGTGTGGTCTTTATTCTCCTTTGGCATTAGAACAGCTGTTGCTTTTAACATAGATTTAGGAGGCTAATTTCTATTTTTTCATTTCCTGTATCATCAATTGAAACTACTGACTTACTTTATTTCTGAATATCCTAAAAAAAAAATTCAGTAGTAAGATGGTATTTTTCTTGGTGATTTAGAATTTCTTATGGAGTCTATGGTATGGTAAAACAGCAAAATTGTATTTTTATACAGAAACATGCCATTTGGATTTTAATAATCCAGTTCATAAGACAGTTCAGTTCTATAGCACTGATTATTTAACTTGATATCAAGTCAATATCAAGTATCTCTATTTTATTATTAATATTTATTTCCAAATACCTTTTATTTTTCCAACCTCAATTTTACTTGTTTCCGGGTATATTTCTTTGCAGATGAAACAAACTATTTTGCTATGTCTTTAGCTCTAGTTACAGTCATGCCTTCTTTTATCATTATGTAAGATATGTTTCTTTGGTTTTACATTTTTACCATGTTACAAGGCATCCCTGGCTGCAGCACCCCCAGTCTCCACTGGGAGTTGCAAGTTGCAGTGAATGCACCACCCCCCCTCCCAGGAGAGGACAGCAGTCCTCTGGTTGCTTCATCCTCTCCTTCCCTGGCTGACACTTAGTGACCTGAGCTGGCTCCTGAACCTTTGTCACCAGCATAATATGAGGTAAGGCATCCAGTGTCTCAGCCATCAGTGCCTCTGGGCCAGCTGTATGCACCTATGTTAATCAATTAAAGAGAATGTAATGAGTACAGGGCTGCAAAAAAAAAATAATTTCATGAGTGAAATATGTGCTTTTCCAAAAAAATCATTAGATTATGCCAGTTTTGTGATAATAGCAAAAATGACTTGAAACTTGCATGTATTTTTTTTTGAAAATGTCATTCTTTACAATACAGAGACTATGATTTTGCACACAAATAGCATTTCCAATCATTTTAGGTGTTGTAATAGGTAATTTGTGCTATCCAGTGATGATAGTGACTGTGAATGAGCGAACATCAAAACAGTGACTCATTTACAGTGCTATCCTTTTGGGATACCTTGTAAGGGTAGTGACCGAATGTGACAGTGATAGTAGCAATGAGTGAGGGAGTCTGACTGGAAGGGAAAGGATAGGGAAGAGGATTTTTGTGAGTAATGTGCCATGCTGCCTCTGAGCTGGCCATGTGGTGTAGTGGTAAGGGTGGCTAGGTTTGGTGCAGGAGGTACTAGGTTCAGGGCTGTGGACTGGGGAAAATCTTGCCACTGCCGCAATTATTTTTAAATTTCAAATTGTCCCCTCTCTGACATGTAGCCCCTTGGAGTTGGTTATATTTAGTCAGGGAGGTGCAGGGGACAAAGCCCCCCCCCACATAAACACTATTTTAACTGTGCAGGTGTGCTGTTGCCCACTAGTGTACATTGCCAATTTGCTTTTTGGCAATGTACACTTTCCGTAACAGCAATCGCTGTTTTGCAATCACTGTTATGACATGGAACCATAATTTTGCATGGAATTGGGGATTTTCACAGAAATGATTTGGTAAAATGCACAAGGTAATTACACCCAGCCTTAAGTGATAGAACATAAGGGGTAATAGCTATAGACAAGTTAGTAGAAAACACATCTGTCATTCAATTAAGAGTTCTGCTGGGAATTTAAGAGGGTGATAAGCTTGGTTTGATGGTCATGATGAGTTACAAGTATTTTTTTTATTTCAAATTGTTTGTCCAAGAAAGACATATTGAGCTGGGGCTTATTTCCAGGTGTGACCTGGGGGAAAAGGGACTCAGTGGTGATAAACAGACAGTAGAACCAAAAAACAGTACAACAATTGTGCAAAATAACAAAAAAGTACAAACAATAAAAACATAAGATAAATACATAGTGCTGCCTGCAACATTTCAAAAGGACTAGCATCAACATTTAGGAGGCAAAGTGCTTACAGTACAGTGAATGGTGAAAAGTATGTTCAAGGCAAACTAAACAGATAGAAAGGGGATGGTGTAGGGGGAGCAAGTAGGAGAAGTACAAGGAAAATTGCTTAGTCTTGTTCCCTGCATTTGTTTTAACCTTTCTTTTATTGTTCTATAATTTGCATTTTTGTATCCTTTTAAAACTATTGCTCATGTGTCCGATTGTACTGTACTATAAATTTATAGGGACACTAGAAGAGCCTGTTATTGATATAAGAGTGTTGCCTAGTGCATTTTAGAACAAGAGAACTGCAGACTGAAGGTGAGTCATATTGATTCCCTAAAGAAACAAGAGGGGACACTCTTATATCCATAAGCGGCCTTCCTAGCATCCATATAAAATTATTATGGATCATGTTACAATATATTTTTTTAATTACCTTTTTTACATTGTTCCTTCCTTGTTCGGCAAAAGCAGCACTAGTGAGAAGCCAATTTCTTTGGCACAGCACGCTACACACTTTTATGGAAATAAGAGTATCTCACATGCAACTGAATGAAGTGCTGTGATTGGTCATTAGTGTCACATGATGATTCCATAATCTGTTATATAAAATACAGTATGCACTTCTTGTACTTTACTGTGCCAATGAACCCCCATAAGAATGAGGTATTGTATCTTTTGGGGGCTTTCTTCCATCTGTCTGATAACAATGTGAAATACTTTTATACAAATACATTTGTCAAAGTATCTAAATGGCATGAAAAAAGAAATAACAGAAAAACCTTTTTTGTTCAGATGAACTTAGGCAATACTGACATTTTTTGAGCTCACATAATCTTAATAAAGTTCCTGCTGCAAAAAATTGGGCACCTTTACAGCCTCAATAACATTCTCACAAAAGAGTCTTGACTAGAAATTGCAAACTGCACACTACTCCCTGTCCTCTTGTATGTTGTCCCAGTCCTCAGAGCTGTCTGGATCTCCAAAATACAAAGGCTCAAAATGCTGTACTACAGAGTCGATCATTTTGCAGCTGGGGACCCTCCCAGGGAGCATCATTGCAATGTTCTAAAATCACTAAACTGGCCCACGCTAGAGGGTAGACTGGAGTACCCCTGCTCAGCTTGGCATTTGAATTAATAAAAGCCACTACCCTTCCTGGTTTGAAGGATGTGTTGATTGCTAAGCCTCAGAGAAGGACTCTCAGGTCCTCAAATTGTACACTTCTAGAAGTACCTTGGGTGAGGTCTAATATGGACAAAGCTGCCCTTTCTTTATGGAACAACCTCCCACCCACCCTACAAGACTGATCCTCCCTTGGAGGTTTCAAGAAAGGACTAAAGGTCTATTACTGGAGTGTGACCAATGTACCTGTCTTCGCTGATGTGTTTTCTCTCCTCAGACATAATTGACTATTTGCAAGTGTCAGTACTTGTCTTACAAATGCTGCTTTTTGTACCTGGTCTGCTCAATCAGTTGCTGCTTGTATGATCTGCTACCATTGTTGTACATGTCCAACCAACACAGAATGTATGTAACTTTACTGTTGGCCCCTGTATGCTCTGAGTCATGAATGTATATAACACATTGTAATTCACTGTTGTCTGAATGTATTACATATGTTCTGATATCCCTCTATGTAATTAAACCTGGATCTCCCTGAAAAAAGGTACTCTTACTCTCAGTGGGCCTACCTTTCCAACAAAATTCATTAAATAAAAAACTATAGATATTCTGTGGTACCTCTCATTCAACTTTTGTTTCAGAAACTTTTTTCTAACAATCTTTTTGGGCCCCTTATTCACATGCAGATGTTTGACCTGTGCCAAACATAGCACCATATGTGAAACAGCATGCTTTCTGCTTTCATGGAGGCATATTCATACAGGCAGCAAGCCCTGTCGAGTGTGTGCCACCTGTATGAATATAGGCTGTGGTACTTTAGCACAAAGTGCAATTTAAAGCTGTTTCTACAGTGTGCTTGCACTTGGTTCCTGTCATTCACACTGTGGTCATCCAAAGTGGTTAGAGGAAGGTTTGTACTTACTGCTTTTCAATGCTCTGTTCACAGTCATGGGCAGAATTTTCTTGGTGGAATCAGGTACCAGATGGGTTGTGGGGTGAGGGGTGTGATGAATGCTGAATGGGAAGGCCAAGGTGTGTGGGGCACTAAATGACACCTTTTTTATATAACTATTATTTATTTGTTTTTACTTACCTGGTGGGGTACACTAGGCAAATAAATGCCTATTTATAGGTGCAACCTATGACAGTACAGAAGTGACAAACACTTAAATACATAAGACAGTAAAAGCCAGTGGACCTGGCAAGGAATGCAACATCAGTACAGCCTATAGCTGAAAACATGAGGAACAGAGCATATCACATAAGCAATAAGATATGACAAGGCATACATTGTGCTGTCAAAACACACACCCAGATGCATTGTTTAGCATGATGCTGCAGGTGGATTGCCTTCAGCTTCTGACTGTGCATTATGACAGCACAATGCACAAACCCAGCCCTGAGTGTCTTATTACATAATTATAAAATTTAAAAAAAAAGTTGATTAATTTAGCAGTTCAAATTGAGAAGCTAAAAGCTTTGCCATTGTCTGTAGTTATTCATAATGCTTGGATGAGACCCTAAAAATATGTTAAGTTTCATGACATTTGGATGAGGGGAGAAAAACCCTATAGGGGCTGAAAGTCTGGCAATTTATTATTCCTGTAAACATTTCTGAAAATATTTCTGCTCTTACCACTTGGCCACCTTTGGAGCTAGATAATTGGAAATTTATATGCATTCTCTCTTGAAAGAATCTTAGAAACTGCTAAACAGAGAGGTGGCTTGTTAGATAAATTGTAAGTTGCAGGAGTTCAAAATTTTACATTTTGATTATTTGTTAAATTCTGTGAAAATGTTCAAAATATATGGATGTTTACAGCTGCACTGCTACTGCAGTGAAAAACTCAAGATTTGGCATGCATACTCAATAAAAATATGTCCTGGAATCTAATTAAGCTGGACAAATGTGGATGAGTAGGTTGAAATTTATTGTAGATACTTTAGAAATTACTTACTGGCAAAATATGCTTAAAAATTCATGGATGCATAATAGGTAATTCCACTAGAATTCCACTTGTGGAATTAATATTCACAAAGCACTTATCACCACTGAGTCGCCTTATCTGCACCAGCATCATGGCGCTGCAATACCCCTCCTATACTCCTGCAACAGTGATGCCCAGCATCATGCTCCATCATATGACAAAAATATCCAGGTACTTCTGTCACAATGGACTAAGTCACAACTAGTTGTAAGACTCTGCATCGCTTTGTGCCACTGTTTTCAAATAGGAAAAGTTTACATTGTTATCTACTGGGTCATTAAAGAGCCAGCAGGTGGCACTGTACAGAAACAATGCTACACATGCATGTGCTTCCACAAGTCATTAAGTCAGTGAGCTCTTGTGGTTAGATATCATATTGCAAGAAGACAGGCTAGTGTACAGTGATGTCCATGACTATTCTTTATGTTTTTCACTCAATATATTGACCTAACTCTTGGTACCTCTATACTTTTACTGTGGAGCCTCCTATGAATGCTACTTTATTACCACTTTACCCAGTCTTTACCTTCTTCTACAGTGGCAACTCTGGGCAAAATGAATGGACATGGCTTTGACAAAAGTATTACAACATTCCACAATTTCACTAAAGTCATAAAATTCAAGTATAAGTACTGATGTTATTTTGGAATCTTTGGCTGTTTATAACTTGGTCAGCCTTTGAGCAAGAGATTAGAGTTGATGCACACAGCTTCTTTTTTTTCATATAATTTTTTCTCACAACCAATAGCTCATCTCTCAGGGATACACCCTGTTCACAAGGATATACCCTGATCAGGCTGAATCCAGAAATCATTCAGTTGGATACGGGTTTTCTCTCCCACATTTTTTCCCTCCCAACTCCCCTGGTGGGGGTGGTGCACCTGTTAGCCTCACACAGTCACAACTTCCTCTGTTTCAGAAGCAAGTTTTCAGACCCATCTGCAGGGGGCATTGTATTTCTGGAATCTGATGCCAGCCCTCACCAACTGAGATGCACTGCTGAGCGGCAGCTGTCTCAGCCATGGCCTGCCTCCTGATGTGACATCCCAAACTCTCTTCCTAACCCAGATCATTGGCATGGCAGCATGATGGTCTGCTGGCAAGTCGTGGGGCAGCATCAAAGCCTAATATTTAGGGTCAATGAACCGAACAAAATAAGTGCTAGTCCATTCTCTTGTTTTAAAGTTATAGGGGCTTAAAGTTCTGCAGCTTACATAATTATGAAATGAAACTTTAACATTTCTGAATGTTTGGAGGTTTATAACTCAGTTGTTTTAACAACTGAGATTTAAAACTTGGTACATTTCTGTATGGAACAGTCTAGATATTAAATTTGGTATAATTTGAACAAATACTATTTAAATTAGACAGACATGACTGAAATCACAATTTTGGCAACATTTTATGAAATTTCCACAGAGATTCCATTACATTTCATGGAAACAAAATCATAATTTTGCTGCAATTTTGCCAGGAGAAGATGAATTTCACCAAGACCTGCCTTAAAGTGTCTTATTGTGCTTATGAAATGGGCCATGGGCAATTACATGCAAAAAAAAAATGTTGTTTTTATAACAATCAAAATTTTTTTTTCATATAGCTTCTTGCCCCTGACTGTCTGCTCCACCTGCCATCTGTCCTCCAATGATCTCCAGCCCCATCACTGCTCCTTTCATCATCAGGCCAGTGGGGATCTGCATGACACAGGACCCAAGAACCATGGGGGCCATCTCTTTACAGTGGCTGCACACATAGTTTTTCTCCTTTTTTCTCCCTTAGTCCCATGCTCCACCCCAGATGTCCAGCATATCCTCTGTCAGCCTTTAGATGCAATAACACACACTGAGCATGTGCCACCCCTTGTGAGGAAGCAAGCTCCCTGGCTCATCACGAGGGGCCACTATTGCACTGGGTCTGGGACATCTCTCACCCCAGTTGGCTCATGCTCTGATTGTGAACACTCCCCAGCCTGACTGCCCAACCCATGCAGACCCAGGTTTGCTCCTGAACCTGGGTCACAGGTATGAAAGGAGATAGCACTACCTCTGAGCCGTTGGGTGTCCTGTAATAATTATAATAATAAAAAAAAGACAGCCGAATCATTCAGCAGTTCAAATTAAGAAACTGAAAGTTTTGCCATTGACTCTAGCTTCAGTTAGTGATTGCAGAAAAATGGCTGCTGTTTGAAATCAAAATTCCGAAGCTGCTCATTGATATTCCAGAATCACTACACTTTGTCTGGTGGGACACATTTTACATTTGTGGTGTGTTCCCACAATGCATGTCTCTTGGCCAATCAGGACACAGTATTTAACTGACCCATTTCTTAAAGTTATATGTAGCAAAATAAGAACACACTCACTGAAGTAAGATACTCCTCAAGCAAATAATCCATAGTGTAGGGTATTCCTGGTTGAACACATAAATTAATGTACATAAGGTAAATAACTCAGAGGGGAGAGTTACCCAGTTAAACATAGAAGTGAGGTGACTACACCAATACAACCACATCATGAAGCAAATTAGAGAGGCAGATCCTAGAGCATAGTTCAAGAGGAATGTCAGGACACTATCAGGAGCAGGAACAAGGGGATAAATCATTTAACTGCTTATAGTGTGCTTCTTTGAAAAGCCAATGTAAAGAAAGACTGCAGATGCCTAATGAGAGAGAATTCCAAAAGAAGAATCAGGATAGAAGTGGGGTACTGATAGACTACCAGGGATTATTTCACTATTATCATGGGGTTCAGAACAGGAAAGGGATTTCACAGTGTATATTCAACTACTATAATGGGGATGGGGCTGAAGAAGGGTACCACTAGACTACCAGGGAATTTTTAACTGTTACTATGGGGATCAAGGGGGTGTTCTTACTCTGCCTGATACCAGTGCTATGGGGGGGGGGAGGGTTGTGTACCACTGTGTGCATTAAGAGTAGGGTTTGAAAACCTTGTTACACTTTCAAAATCCTCTGAATATACCACTGCACACTGTATGCAAGAGGATTTGATCATTTGCATAGGTGCAGTGGTGTATTTAGCATGACTGCAATATCCACTGTGCACCATGCTATGGAGCCTTTTAAATATGGCTCCCACCTTAGTTGCACCATGTCCAAGTAGCGCAGTGCTATTCATGTTAGGGCTCCACTAACCTTCTGAATAATGGGGCCTTTATCTATGAGACTGTACAGTACTCTGTAAGGACTTCCCTTTCATATCATCTTAGATTTTAACTAAACTATTTAATTCTGCAATGTCTTACCAGTGTTCAGTTATCTAATAGTTTTAGTAGGCAGCATGTTTATGTTATAATAGACACTAGTCTGGCAAAATGATAAAGCTTTTCTTATGAAAAACTTTACTCTCCACACACACAAACACACACACACACACACACACACACACACACACACACACACACACACACTCAGTGCAGAAAAGTAAGAACATAGTTCCAAATAGCATTGCACATTTTGTTCTTCTGACATATTAGTTTGTTTTGAATACACACTAATATTTTGTGTATGCAATATTTTCTTAAGTACAATATACACTTACTCCAGTATTTGTAATTTACAGTTTGTGTTCTGCAGTACAGCAGCTAGTTTTTTAATTCCAGAATTACCCAGCTGATTTCTGCTGAGGATCAGGTTACTTGGTGATAAGAACAGCTGAACAGATGAGAGAGGATCACAGCAAGCAGCCGAGAGACCACATCGCTTCAACCTGCAGAAATCAGAAGGAAACAAAGGGCTGTAATACATGATGTGAAGCAGATTGACATGATTGTCTGTGACAGAATACAGATTGCATAGTAGTAATATAATACATATGTCAGTATGAACACACAGGAAGGTGTCTGGTCATGCTGTGATATACAGATACTGTGGGTGTATTGTGAGTCATGAGGTAAAGCAAAGTACCTTCTGTCACCCAAGATCTGGAAAGAAAGAAACGATTTGATACCTTTTATTGGACCAACATAGATGTTACAAAAGAAAATAGGAACTTGAGCTTTCAGATTACATAGAATCCTGCATCAGAAAAATGACAGTTGGTTTGGAAGAATACACCTTTTTAAAGTCCAGATCATACATAAAAAAAAACAGTTAAAAAACAATGTTAAAAATCTAATTGGCCTAAACTGCTTTTTAAAAATCAGCATGGAACCATTTAAAGACAATAGAGTTTCATCAAAAGAAAGGTATGTCAAGGTCAAATTCACAGAGTAGATAAGCTTCTTCCCTGAGAACAGCCATAAAACATATAAATGCTACATTTGTGCATCTGTGCATGCCTTAGGAAATGTCTATGATTTTTAATCACAAGATGAAATAATCTGAAAAAATACATAGGGCCGGATATTCAAAAGGGTTGTGCAACGCCCAATAGGGTTGCGCCAGCACAAGTCAGAAAATGCACCATTCTGCGATATTCGGCAGGAGGCAGTTGCGCCACTGAAAACATGCTGAGCAACAGTGCAATGATAATGAAGGCATGCGCAACCAAAGGGGTGGAACCATGCATAAAGTGCGAAAGGACAAATTCAAAGACTTGCTAATGCGCAACAGTGGAGCAGGCGAAGTTGGCACAGTGGGAAATGAGCCAAAATAAAAGGAGCAAGGAAGAGGCGCAAGAACGCTACAGGGAAGCCACATGAGGCAGGAAGAAAGACAGAGAAATAGGGAGAAAGAGGGCAAGCCAGAGAAACCACAACACAGAATAGGCAAGGGAAGGTGTGGTAACACAGAGTGCAGAGGCCAGTAGGTGCACCCAGTGCAGGGGAGGTAGCAGTCAGGACAGCGGGGAACAAAGCAACAACAGCTGGGGGAACACAGCTAGGGACATGGACAGTGCCACCTTCCACATGGAAGCCAGAATGAGGGGGTGAGAAGGCATGCTGCAGGGGGACGTGGCCGTGGAAGGGTCTGTCAGCGGTATGCCCCCAACAGGCAGTACCGAGCCTGCATCAGCTTTGAGCTGTACACAGATGTCGAGATTGTGAACCGGTACCACCTGAACAGGGCAATACTGAGGCGGCTCTGTAAGCTTTGCAGTGATGTGATGCAGGCACCCACACGACGGAGTCATTCTCTGTCAGTAGAGACAAAGATAACAGCCTGCATGTGCTTGCTCGCCACGGGTACCTTCCAGAGAGCAACATGGGACACCACAGACATAACACAGTCAGCCACGTCATGCATCCTCACCCAATTCCTCAGTGCACTGCTGCCACATGCTGCGGAGTACATCCATTTCCCCAGCACCGTGGCGGAGCGCACAGCAAACATACAGGAGTTCTATAGGGTAGCACGTATGCCTGGCATGCTAGGGGTGATAGACTGCACCCGTGTGGCCATTCGCACACCACCTGGTCCCGATGCGGCCACCTACATGAATCAGAAGGGATATGCCAGTGTCAACTGCCAGGTGGTGTGTGATGCCAGTGGGCGCATCATCAATATCTGTGCCACACACTCTGGGGGAGCACATGATTCCTTCATCTGGTACCAGTCAGCACTGTGCCATCGATTCAAGAGTGGGGACATCCCCACAGGACATCTAATGGGTGAGTATATATGTAGAACTGACAAATCGTAGGCAGGGGGGGGTAAGCCAGAGGTGCCATGGGTGTGGCCCACAGGGTTTGGGGCAGTCTGAGCCTGAACAAGACCATAACCTCCACTATCTCCACACAGGTGACAGTGGATACCCACTCCATCCCTGGCTGCTCACTCCCTTCCGGCGGTCCATGACCCCATCGCAGTAACGCTTCAATGAGGCACATGCCACCACATGCAACATCATTGAGTAGGTGTTTGGGATGCTGAAGGTGTGTTTCCGTTGCCTGGACACCTCTGGCGGTGCCCTACAGTATAGCCCTTCAAAGGCCTGTGGGATATTCCTGGCCTGTTGTATCCTGCACAACATGGCCAGAGACTGTGGGATAGCTGTACAGGTCAAAGAGGGGGACAGCAATGGGGACGACAGTGACGCCGGTGATGATGGAGATGAGCAGCCCCCCCTTGACCGACAGGACCCCCAACTGATCCGGCTGGCCCAGCTGCACCAGGACACTATCACAGAGGAGCACTTCAGCCAACACAGGTAAGTCATTGGGCAATGTGTAACCACCAGTGGCTAGGGCATAACCCACATACACACATAGAAACACATCAGGGGTGCATGCTAGCAAGGGATGTGGCAGGGCACAGAAGCACACACATACAACCAGGGAGGGGTGAACAGTAACACACCACATGGACGCACACACACACATGCGCACACACAATAGGCACAAAGTGCACAGGGGTCAGGTGCAAAACAGAGCTGGAACACAAACACTAGCAACACACATGTCCACAGGCCACCACGTCCACTGACTGTCTATGTGCGTGTGTCAGATGCTGGGCACCATCGCACTTTGGTGTATAGTGCAATGCAGGCATCATCATGCACACGTACCTGTGGACAGCAGTCGGGAGGGGTGTGCAGGTGGACCGTGTGTCTGCGTGTAGGGCTGGGCACCTACTGGTGCACTGCCCACTGAAACACACAATGCACACAGGGCAGCACCAGACAGTGCCCGCACTGGGAGACAGGTCAGTCTTGCGGCACAGTGCCACGTCTGCCTCAGATGCATGGGCGGCCCTGCTGAGACCCAGCAGCACTGGCAGGCTGACCATGGGCCTCATGGGGTGGCACCGCTGGTCCACCAGGGGTTCCACTGCGTGAACGCGACCTTGCCCGCACAGGGGTCTGCAGCACACCCAACATACCTGCACCAGAAGTGGTCAGGATGCCCACAGCTGAACCCGGCATTGACAGGGTGGGTGTCGCATGATGCCAGGAATGGGGAGTAGATAGCGAACTGTGAGGTGTGACCGACCGACACATGGGCACCTGACTCTGTGCCCATTGTGGCCATGACAGCGAACATCGCCTGTGTTTGCCTGTCAATGGCAGCGGTCACATCCTCCCGCAACTGGACAATATGTGACAGGATCCTATCTGTGTCCCTGCTGTGTCACTCCCCAACCCACTCCAGAGCCACACACAGTGCCTCCATGGATGTTGCAAGCCGCATCTGCTGCTGTATTGATGCCTGCAGTAGGCGGGTGTGTTCATCAAAGAGGTTGTCTGCCACCTCAGCATCCTGTCCCTCAGGGTATGGAAGAGCCTGATGTTCAGCACCCCTTGAGGGTGGGAGCTGCTCACCAGCACCAGGTATGGGCAAGTCCACAGGCAGTGCACAGATGCCACCGCTGAACCCTGAACACCCAGTCCCAGTGGGTGACTGCTGCTGCTGCCCCTCTGCCTGCTGTGCCCAAGGGATTGTTTTTTCCATCACTGTGGCCGCAACAGTGTCACTGACCTGACCAGCCACCGGTGCTGCCCCACTGGTGCAGACAGGCACAGCCTGGGACTGTGCTGACATGCTGGCACACACACGTCGGAACCAGCCAGGTCCATGGGCGTGAGCTGGCCTGCTGTGTGTCCATTCCATGACACACACATGTCACTGCCCATAACGGTCATTGTATCATCAATGGTGCAGGTCTGTGCCACAGCCACAGCCACAACTTGCTGGCATCCTTGGACACCAGATCGCTGAGACACAGGAAGGGCCTCCCCCCACACCTGTCTCAATGACATCAGTGTTGACAGCCAGGCGGACCCACTGTTGCAATGCTCGCCAGCTACCTGCGGAGGTGGATGGTCCCTCCTCCAACTCCAGGTGACTGTCCGCAGTGGACAGGCCCTCCACCGCTGACCCCTGCAGATGCGCAGGATCTGTAACAGAAAGTAAGGACACGTTAGTGCATGCGATCTACCCTCCCCCCCGACAGACCATGACGTACCATGCAGTGATGGGCTACCACCTGTCTGGAAGACAACTCCTGGAATTCCCTCAATGGCACTGCACTGCATGCTTGCAGTGAGCCTGTCCTCTGCCAGAGTCAGCTGCACCACCTCCAGCTGGCCCCCGCCTGTTGCAGCACGTGCCGCCCTGATGGCAGCCACCTTCTCCTTCACCCTCCTCCTGTCTGTACCCATCTTCTTCTTACACTCCTGCACAAAGCGCTGGTGGCTGCCGTGCAGGTTGACGGCACTTGCCACCCCCTCCCATGCAGCAGCACAGGCCTGAGGGGTGCTCCACCGTCCACTGAGCAGTGGCTCCTGATCGATGTAGGCCTCGAAGAGTGCCTCCGTCTCGGCCTTGGTGAAATCGGGCCTCCTCTTCCACCCACCATCGTTGTCCTCCTCAGCCAGTCCTCGCTCGGTCATTATTCAGCCTGAATGGATGACAGTGGTTACCTGTGACTGTGCAGTACAAAGCAAGTCCCTGATACCACAGTCCAGAACACCACACAGCATGCAACTCACCAATAAACTGCAGTAACCGAATATGGCCACTGCAGAACAGTGTTGCATTTTTAAAGCGCAATCCATGCAAATTAGGGTGTGAAGCAACTTTAGTGAGATGCAAATTGTGCTGCTGCACCATTGCATGGCTGATCGGATGATTTGCATATGATGGCTGAATATCACGCTTTTGCGCTTTGCGCAATTGTGTTGAACATACAGAGCCAATGGCGCAGTTCTGTGGCATGTGTAGCACACCACACTGCGCATGCCCAGGTAGCTTACGCAGGTGTCTGCCATGCTGATGATGTGCTGTTCCTGGTAGGCAATTCAGGGCATGGCCACCATTGTGCCAGTGGTGCTATGGCGAGGATCACTACATGGCACTGTGGCACAACTCTGCAATAGTTCGCTGTGGTGATGGCACACAGGCAACCAATTGCACTAGATGCATAGATGTCCGATGGCACTGTGTGTGGCCTTGCGGCAGAGACCCATGACCCTGTGCCGGACCTTTGCCCCCTTGGTGCTATACGTCCGGCATGGCTGCACCTCTATCGCGCTGTTCGGTGACAGCACGATAGGGAATAGTGGTGCTGTACCGTGCAGCACTTCCACGTGGGGGTGCCGCACTGCAGAGCGCCATATTGCCTACTATAGCGTTAGAGATGGCACGCAAGAGAGCCCCTCAGTGGAGTGCCCTTGAGCTGGCCAACCTTGTAGCCATTGTGGAGCCACACTATGGCTCACTGTTTGGTGAGGAGCCACTGGACAGGGCCAGGACCCAGGTCTGGCAAGAGGTGGCCACTAACCTGGAGGTGGCCACTGGCCGCAGGAGAATGGCGGAACAGTGCAGGCACCGGTATGGGGACCTTAGACAGAGGGAGCTGGAGCAACTTGCACGTCTGCGGTCGCATGCCAGGAGGGGCGTGGTGCCTCATCCAGGTGGGTGATACGTCTACACACTTGTATGGTCCATATGGGTAACACTGTCTTATGTGTCCAGCACATAAGGGAGGGATAGTCTAGGGTTGGCTGTGGCGGTGTTTACAGGGTATGGGGTGGGTGGGTCTGGCTGGGTGGGTGGGCACACACATTGGGGCAGGGGGAATATGCTTTGGGTTTGTACTGATGTGTTTCTCTCCTTTTGTCTCCCACAGGTGTGGCTGAGTGGAGGAGGATAGTGGAGTGGCAGCAGAGGGCGGAGGACGCTGCACAGGGGCATGTCGGGGACCAACCCCAATGCCATCAACATCCCAATGAGGGTGAGTGCCATGACACCATGATTGCTATTTCATGCTGTGTGACAGGGTGGGAAGCAGGGCATGGCCACCATCCATTGACACCACTGCCATGCACGCGACATGTGACAGTCAGCAATGTCCAGTGGCATTTCATGTCTGGGAGTGCGTCAATGGTGGTCCATGCGTGCACTGGGCACATGGCTGTGGCACTGCCCGCCCACCGCATAGCCACATTACTGTACGGCCTTGGTTGTGCTGTGCTGGACATGGGTGGTAGGTGTGTGCAGTGGTACACATGGCTGTTGCTGCCTGGTTGGGCATGTCTTGTGGACACGGTCACTGTGGGTGGGCACACACCATCACAGGAGCGTGGCACATGGCTGTATGCCATGCATAATGGGTGGGCTTCAGGGGGATGGACAGTCACACCTATTGACTCTGATCTCTTGTCCTAGGTGTGCGTATACTCCTGCGTATACAGCAGAACATCCAGGAGCTTCTGCAGTTGGCACAAGAGTCCCTCTCCATCTTAAGGGATCTACAGCAGCAAGGGGTGAGGAGAAGGAGGTGGCCCAGGCAACAGCCCCAAGCAGCGGAGGACCAGACTGGACACTGACAGCTGCATGAACAGCCTGCATCTACCCCGCTTTGTTCAACCCTCACATCCCACCTACCCTCTCCCATATGTTCACCCCTGCCCCTTACCCACCCCCACCTTGTTCCTGTCCCTCCACCCCATGTTTGTACATAGTTGTATATAGTTGATTTTGATATGTTTTTGAATACATATATTTTGATATGAATACTGTGGTGGTCTCTGATTTGCAGCTGGCTATAGGTGCTCAGTTGCAGTGGTGTGCATAGCATCTGGGGTGGTTCAGTCATGGGTATGTGTGTGTGTGCGCGGGGAAGTGTCTCTGGTGTGGGAGTGGCTATCAGTCGGTATCTGTGGTGTGTGTTGTTCCCTGTTCATTGCATTACTGTGTGCAGTGGTCCATGGTGCATGCTTTGTGTCCATTGTGCCCCTGTCAACCCATCCTTGGCCTGTGCAGCTGACACCCTTGCATGTCTGTGGCCTGCGAGGTCTGCTGCCTTATCAGTGGTGGCTGTCCCTGCAGGTCATTCACTGTGACTGTCACAATGCTGGGTTGTCTCCTGTCAATGGTGTGGTGCCTCGAGTGACACTGTGGTAACACTGTGGCCTCCGCAGTTGCTGTCCCACCTCCATGCTGTGGCTTGTGTGTGTTGCAGGGGCTGTGCACCACTGTCTGTGACTTGTGCTCCAGGCATATGCTGGTGGTGTACAGAGCCACAGTTCATGCACAGTGTGGGTGTCACCCCTGTGCCATGGAGGACTGCAGGCTGTGTGTGCACAGTTTTCATGGGCCCACACTGGGGCTTGGCTGCTACACTACCGCGCCCCTGTGTTAGTACCCCGTGGTATGGGTGTGTTTGCCCCTGCACTGTGTTGCATCCGGTATGCTGCATGCTTCCATGCACCACTGTGGGTGTCTGTGCTGGCTGCTGTGGCTTGTGGTGGGTCGGGCTGTGACACTTGTCTACTGTGCAGGGTGCTGTATCAATGGTAGTGGTGTCAGGGGCACACCCTTTCTCGTGTGGGGTACCTCTTGTGCTGACACATGTTCAGTCTCTCAGCTGTGCCTCAGGGGGATTGTGCATGTTGGCACTGTGTCTGCCATTGTTGCATTGCCGTCTGCTGCCACCCACTGCTGGGTGCTCATGTTGGGTCTGGCTTGTATGATTCTGTGGTACACGAGGTTACAGTGTGACAGTGGGGGTGGTGGTATGCATGGGGTTTCCTGCAGTGGTGGTCACTGCTCAGGGGGGGTGTCTTGGGGTCATGGTGCAGGGTGTGCTGTGCACGGGGGGGGGCTGCTGTGCCATGGGGTGGTCCGCCATCCTTGTGTGGAAGTCTCAACTTGCCGGTGGGTGTGATGGGGCACCATGGCCCAGCTGTGCTTTGTTTGCTTGTCCCCATGGGCTGGTGGATATTCCAGCCCTCACCCAGTTGTGCTGTGCTTGGGGTGTGGGGGTGCATTGTCAGTTCTGCTGTGTGTTCCTGTGCCCATCTGTGGCATGGGTGGTGGGTCCCTACCTACCTCCCTGGTTGTGCAGTTACGCTACTCTGCTGCTGGGGGCTCCCTGCGCTTGCATGGTGCCTCGGGCTCAGCTGGGCAGCCCTTGTTGCATCATAGCGCACCATATCTGCTCAGTTTCCCCTTCCTAGTTGCGCTATGGTGCAAGTTGTGCGATATTCAGACTTTGGCTGTTGGTGCAATTTGGCTTGCTCCTTTTTTGAATATCGCGTCTATTGCACATGGGCGCAATGGACTTGTGCTTGCTCCTGCTATTGCACACTTTTTGGGCGCAGTTTGAATATCCAGCCCATAGTATATAACGTTAAAAGTCTTCTAACTAAGAACATTTCTTTGTGTTAGGCAAAAAAGTGGGTTTAAATACAACCAGTCCTAGTGTAAATTAAGCATTGACCAGCTGTTTCCAACATTTATACAGAGTAAGTACTATTCAGATATGTACTGTATGTTATAAAACCAGTGTATGATAAGTCAATATTATTCATGAACATTCACACTTATACTGTTTACACATTATGTATCTACAACTCTGTAGCAAGTGACTAGTGTTTCTGGACATTCAACACCCAAACCTAACACAGACCCCCTTGTAATTGAGATGTTGTCATCCTAATATGCCCATGTATCAACATGTGTCCATATATACGTAACAGTCTGTACTACTAAATAACAGTTCTATCAATCCAAATCAAAAACTGAGGGAATCAACACAACACACCCAATCCCCACACCAAGTATTAATGTGTCTTTAAAAAACAAACCCAACAAAGACCCCCTAGTAATTGAGATCCTATATCCTAATATGTTCATTGTTTCATAATGTGTCAGTATATAATCAATCTGCTGTATACAAAGTAACAGTCCAAGAAATCTGAGACAAAACCTAGGGGATCACACTCCGGCTACATCAATGTACTGTATTGATAACTGATCAGACAGAATCATATATGCATTTTGTATGTGAACAAATAGTCATCACACAATGTGACCCGATTGTGTCATGTATTAGACACCAAGAGTTTGAGCACATAAAAGAAACAGGCACAACCCAACTACCTGGTAAATGAGATACTGTATCTAAACTGTCTATGTATGAACGTGTATCTGTATATAAGCTTTACCCAATATCAACAACTCATTCCACACCCTAATTTTGTGTATGGGGGTGAAACCAATATCATGATAACCAATTAAAATGGATTCTATGTCCATTTAGTAGTAAAACATGCAACAAAAGCATGGTGTACTATCATTATACGTTCATTCATTGTTCCTGAAGTAGGTGAAAGTTTAAGTAGTGTATTGTGTCATAAAACCTAAATCAATCTTCATACTGTCTCCCACCATAATGAAAAGTAAAATGAGCTTGTTCTCAAAAGCCCATCTCTGGTGTGTATTTTTGAAATGTCCTTTCAAAACCAGAATCAACATATCTGATATGGAGTGATCAGTCTGAGAAATGTTGTCCCACTGTTTTTTCAGTTAACATAGAAACATAGACATTGACGGCAGATAAGGACCGCTTGGCCCATCCAGTCTGCCCATTTCCCTACCTACAGAATAGGACACAGATCCTAGTTAACCAACAGCCTATTTCTTCCTACCCCTCACAAGAATTGCCTTATGTCTGTCCCATGCATTCTTGAATTCTCCCACAGTTTTAGACCCCACAACCTCCTCAGGAAGGCTGTTCCATGCATCCACTACCCTCTCTGTGAAATAATACTTCCTCACATTGCCCCTGAACCACCCCCATCTTTAAATTGTGTCCCCTTGTTCTTGCATGTCTTTTTCTGAAAGATGCTACCCTCTTGGACTTTGTTGATTCCACTGAGGTACTTAAAAGTTTCTATTATGTCCCCCCTCCTTCTTTTCCTCAAGGGTATACATATTAAGCTCCTTTAGTCTCTCCCTCATATGGCTTCTCTTGCAGACCCTGCACCATTTTAGTTGCCCTCCTCTGGACTGCCTCTATCCTGTCTATGTCCTTGCAGAGATGGGGTCTCCAGAACTGGACGCAGTACTCCAGATGGGGTCTCACCAACTGTCTGTACGAGGGATAACAACTTTCTGTTTTCTGCTGCTGTTGCCTCTCCCTATGCATCCCGGTATACCTCCAGCCCTCCCTACTGCCTTCTCATATTGCTTGCTAACCTTAAGGTCATCCGATATGATTACCCCCCCAGGTCCCTTTCCTTTTTTGTTGTTGTTACTACCTCCCCCCCAATTGTGTATTCTTCCCCTGGGTTCTTGTTTCCCAGGTGCATTATTTTGCACTTCTTTGCATTGAGTCCTAGCTGCCATACTTCTGACTATTCCTCCAACCTTGTCAAGTCCCTTCTCATCCTTTCCACGCCTCCTTGTGTATCAACTCTATTGCAGATCTTTGTGTCATCTGCAAGGAGGCATACTTTTCCTTCTGGTCCCTCTGCAATGTCACTTATGAAGACATTAAAAAGGACTGGACCCAATACTGAACTCTGAGGTACCCCACTAGTAACCCCTCTTTCTTCAGAGTGGACTCCATTTACAATTACCTTCTTTGTCCTGTTGTCCAACCAATGTTTTACCCTGGCTACCACCCTGGGACCCACTCCCAGGCTGGTTAATTTGACTATTAATCTTTTTGTGAAGGATTGTGTCAAATGTCTTGTTAAAGTCTAGGTAGGCCATGTCCACAGCCCCTCCCTGGCCTACTACTTTGGTCACCCAGTCAAAGAAGTCTATTAGACTCGTCTGACACGACTTTCCCACTGTGAACCCATGCTGCCTTGGGTCCTCTGCCCCACTGGCCTCTAGGTACTCAACTATTCTTTCCTTCAGAAGTGACTCCATCACTTTCCCTACCACAGAGGTCAGACTGACAGGTCTGTAGTTTCCTGCCTCTGTCTTGGTCCCACTTTTGTGAAGAGGAATCACATCCGCCTTCCTCCAGTCCTCGGGTACCACACCATCCTCCCATGATTTATTAAAAAGAGTTGCCAGTGGTTTCACTAGTTCCCCCCTTAATTCTTTTAGAATTCTGGGGTGAATTCCATCAGGCCCCATTGCTTTGTCCATCTTCAGTTTTAGGAGTTCTTGCAGAACCCTTTCTTCTGTGAAAGGACTGGGATCGACCCCCCTATCAAGAATGCTTCTGTTAATTGGTTGAGGCACTTCCCCCCTCCTCTTTTGTGAATACTGAGCAGAAATATTCGTTCAGTATCCCTGCTTTTTCACTGTCCCCCTCTGCCCATCCAACATTCATTCTATTCAGCCTCACTATCCCTCCCTTTGTCTTTCTACACTGGCTGATATACCTATAAAAGATTTTATCCCCCTTAACTGAGTTGGCTATCTTTTCCTCAGTTTGGGCCTTTGCTATTCTGACTTCTCTCCCTGCTTCCTTCTGCCTTAACTGGTGCAGCTTTCTGTCCTGCTCTTTCTGTGTTTTCTTATACTTCCCGAATGCTATCTTTTTCTTCCCGACTTTCACAGCCACCTCTTTTGAGAACCACAGTGGTTTTTTCTTTTGTTTTGATTTATTTGATTCACACAAAAGCTTGTTGCCTCTGTGATGGCAGTTTTGATGATTCCCCATTGTTGCTCCACACCTCCTTCTAGCCTGTTTGCTAGTGCTTTTCTGAGGCACTCTCCCATAATGCCAAAGTCAGCCTTCCTGAAGTCCAGTACCCTCACTTTTGTATGGCTTGACTCTGTAGCTGAGTTTAACGTGAACCACACTGTTTTTTTTTTTTTGTCCCCTCCTCCTCGCAGCCCTCATCTCTTCAGGAGTCACCTACGGCCTTTTCAGCCCTTGCTCACCTACCTGGTGACCAGTGCAATCCATCCCCCATGAAACTGTGGTTATACCCCCCAGGCGGGGTACGGGGTGGGGGCCCATGCACCCCGAGACATCTATCTTTCATCGGGATGCTGTCTCTGGGCAGGTAGTGGCATTGAGAGTCAGGTCCTGGTGCTCCATCTACTAGGAGGCCGCGAGGTGTTTTTCTGGTGTTCTCACGATGTACTGTGTCTCCTGATATCAAGGTGCTTAAGCGCAGACGTCTGGCACATCGCCCCCTCTTAGGCATCGGACTTGTTGTACCTCGGGTCTCCACCCGGGGTCAAACAAGAGCCGAGCTCTGGTTTCCCCCTCCCCCTGGACAGGATGAGCAGTCCCTGGGATGCTCAAGCCCTCTCCCCCCGGCCGGCCCTCCACCTTCCGGGCTCATTCCCAAACCCGGGTCACTGGCGTCACAAGCGGCAATCCAACCACTGTGCCGGTGGGCTGGCATAACCACACTGTTTGATGGTTACTTGTTCCCAGATGGCAACCCACTTCTAGATCTGAGATCCTCTCACTGCCCCCATTTGAGAGTACGAGGTCCAAGATTGCTTCCTCATGAGTGGGTTCCAAAACTAGCTGTCTGAGGCCTGCCACCTGTAGGGCATCAAGAATGGCCCTGCTCTTGGATGTGGCTGCAGCAAATGTACTCCAGTTAACATCTTGCATATTCAGGTCTCCCATCAACAGTATCTCCCCTTTCTCTGCCATTCTAAAAATGTCTTCTATCATATCCTTGTCCATTCCCTCCCCCTGACATGGGGGTCTGTACACAACCACTGTGCGGATTGTGGTGCCCTTTCCAGTCTCCAAGGTGACCCACAGTGCCTCCTCTCCTCCCTGTTTACTCTTTGTTCAGTTGCTTTTATCCCTTCCTTTACAGAGAGCTACTCCTCCCTCTTCTCCCCTGCCTGTCTCTCCTGTAGGTTATGTACCCTGGTATGTTAACATCCCAGTCATGGTTCTCTGTGTACCATGTTTCTGTGACTGCTACGATATCCAGGCATCCCTCTTCCATCAAGGCCACCAGCTCAGGGAGCTTGTTGCCCAGACTACGGCATTGGTACTCATTACCCTCCATTTCCTGATGGCCTTACTCCTTTTTGCCCCATCCCTGTCCTTCTTGCCTTTTTCGCTTTCTCCATTTACCCCTGCTCTTCTCCCTATTGACACTTCTATGTTGGTGTTTATCGCACTTACTACCGTGATTTTTTGGGTGGACTAGGATTTCCCTGCTCCTTTCCAGTGCCTCCCCCCTTGGCTAGTTTAAATGGTTGCCAATGAAGCATTTAAATCTATCATCTAAGATCCTGGTTCCCCTCCTGGACAGATGCAACCCATCATGCCAGTATAGGCTTGCATCACTCCAGGTGGACCCCCAGTCCCCAATGAAGCCAAATCCCTGAGCTCCAAACCAGTTTTTCAACCACTGATTGAATCCCATGGTGTGGAACACCCTAGCCTCTCCTATGCCATAGATAGGCAGCACCTCTGAGTAGGTTACCATGCGTGCTACATGTCTAAGGTCCCTCCCCAATTCCACAAACTCTTCCTGCACTTCTCTAATCCCTTTCTTAGGCAGGTCATTTGTCCCTAGGCGGACAAGGACATCCAGCTCCCTTCCCTGTGCAGCTGCTCCGGCAATCCTGAGGATTCGCTCCCTGTCCCTCCAAGCCATGGCGCCAGGCAGGCACCTTACCTCCCTCTCCCCTTCCTCCCCCAGTTCTACCTTCCTAACAATGGAGTCCCTCACCAGAGCTGCTCTTCCCCTGTGGGGTCCACTGCCACCCTCCTGTGGGTCTTCTTTGTGGAGGTTCCCAGCATCCTCCTCAGTCGCCACTGCGGGTGCCTCCATAGAGGAACCACACTTTGCCAGAATGGCGTAGGAATTGTGGAGAGGTACAGCTGGAGGGATGCACCTCTGTTCCACCACTCTCGCCCTCCCTGAGTCCACTGTGGTCCAACCACTCCTCTTTCTTGGCAACTTCTGAGGCAACAGCAGTGGCACTGGTGGTCCCTGGATGGAAGAAGAGGTCCCACAAATCCTGGTCAACTCAGCCTGGAGCTGAGCAACCTCCTCCTCAGCCCAGAGAGGTGCCTGCAGATGGGACAACACTGCATCCTCCAGAATGTCTCCCCAGAAGACTGCTGCTCCACAGGCACTGCACTGCACCATTCCCATCATGTCTTATTTCTGGCCCCTTAACTGTTTGCAATCCTTACTCTTTCCTCTGTTTTTTTTTCTCTCTCTCTCCCTTACTTTCTGCCTGTGTGCCCTTTAAGCTCCTGATTGTCCTGTTCTGAGACAAGAATATCCTATATTTCTCAGTAGACCCCTTACTTGCTCAGAGGCAGACCTCCATCAGCTAGAGAGGGCCGGAGAGCTACTCTTGCCCTTCTAGGATGGTGGGTCTTGGTGGTTTGTGATCACTCACTTCCTGCTCCCAAACAGGAAGTTCCTGTTGTCAGTCAAATTCTGTGCCTATAAAAGTAGAACTAGCTTTGGGTGGGAGAGTGGAGGGGAAGGAAGGAGGGCAATATAGTTCCAGTAGAGAAGTCCAGTCACACAGCAGTCCTTTCTCCTGGTGTCTTCTGCCAAGCTACTAGCAAAATCTTTCTAAGGCAGTCTTTAAATGTAGCTTCCTTCTAGCTAAGCCACTCCCTCTACTTACTAGATATTTCTACAGGTAATTTAAACCTTTCAGCTATCAAGTCCTTTCAATCACCTGAGATTTACCTTTCAGGCTGAGAGTCATCTCCCGCCGGGAAGCAAAACATTACATTACCAGGGCAATTTCCAATTCCCGTTTCAGTAATGATTCACTCTATCTAAAGCTCATTCGGCTGACACTGGACGTCACACTTTCCCACCTCACTAAAATTCTCAATCTCTCTCTCTGCCTCGGTCAGTTCCCCTCAACCTGGAAGAATGCTTTAATCACTCCCATCTTGAAGAGTGGAGACCCCACTTTACCAAGCAACTATAGACCCATCTCCATACTTCCTCCGCTCTCTAAAGCGCTGGAAAAATAGTCGCTGACCAATTTACAGAACACCTGACTAGATACAACCTCCTTAGCCACGCACAGCACGCTTGCCCGGACAGGACATAGCACTGTGACTGACTGACCGAGCTCACCTCATTCATCCACAAGGCATTAGACCAAGGAGCAATTGCAGGTGCATCTTCGTGGACCTCACCAAAGCGCTTTGACACAGTCAGTCACGATCTGTTGCTTCATGTTATGCCACAGCTAAATGTGGTCACTGAGGTAACTGCCTGGTTCAAGGACTACCTATCAGGCCGGTCTCAGCAAGTCAGGGTTAATACCACCATCTCCTCTCGCAAGCAGTGTGCTCCGGGTCCCGTGAGGGTCTATCCTTGGCCCTCTTCTGTTTTCCTCTTTAAACTCCCTTCCCAAGGCATGCAGTGGAAACATGCTTTCTATCGGATGATGCGGTATTATTCTGGAAACACCTCAACATTGCACCCTGCAGCAAGCTCCTACAGGGTTTCTTTGGGGAGCTGAATTGTGGTTCGATGAACACGCCTGATCATCAACTATAAAAACTAATCCATGTTATTTGCACACCGACAAAGCCCACACAGCCAATCGGCTCTACAAATTAAAACAAGCAAGGCACCCCTTGAACACGTCACTAACTTCAAATACCTGGGTATCACTTTAGATACCTCCCTCTCCTCACCATAGACATGTTCAACTTATTTCCACCGCTGTTAACACAAGAGTGGAATCCTCTCATCGGGTTAAACACTGCTTACCCTCACAGGCCTTGCATCTGGCAGTCTCCCACCAATCCTCTCTCTAATCGATTATGGATATCGATATATGGATCGGCTGAGCCACGGTACTACGTGACATCGACACCGCCTGAATAAAGCCTGCCGACTAGTCACCGCAGTGACCGCCCACCCATACATGTGACTTATATGCCCTGGACGGGCTGGCTAAACTCTCCAACAAAGACTACATTACCACACCTGTATCCTGGCTAAAAAAATACAACTTCAGACCGCCCCACTTGGCCTTCTCCCAATAATCAGACCAGCCCCCGTCAGGCGCAATACCCGACTCACCTCTAATCTTTCATTCCTGGTCCCCCACTGTAGGACATCATTGGGTCAAAGATCGTTTCGGTACCATGCTCCTTGTTGGCTTAATGCACTACCTCCTCGGCTCACTCAGACACACAGCATCTCCCTATTCAAAGCAGGCCTCAAAGCCCACCTAGCTGAATCCCAAACCTGTGCCTGTGGCTAGCTCTTCTCCCAAGTATGCTACCTTACCCCATCAAAACTGACACAGGGTCTCCTGGATCCCACAAATACGCCCCCTAGTCTAACAAATGATACCCTGAATGTCCCTGCCACAGTCACTGCTGTACTAAGATAAAGCCTGGACTGCACTGTTCAGAACTGTTTTGTGTATTATTGTGAGTGTGTATGTTCTCCGGTATGCTGCCTTACTATGTATGTATCTTTGTACTCCGTCTCCCCTCCACCACTGTAACCGACGTGGAGCCTTTGCAAATGAGTCTGTGACTCAAAGGTTTGTAATTCCGAATATATGCAATAAATAAATAAATTTACACCTAGATAACTGTTCAGAAAACCATTCAGTTCAGTTAACTCAAACACACACTTTTTTTGTTTTGTTTGTTAGTTTTTTTTACCCTAAATTAAAGTTCCAAGTACAAGAGTTCTACTTCTTTAGTCCCAGTAGAGAAGTCCAGTCACACAGCAGTCCTTTCTCCTGGTGTTTTCTGCCAAACTACCTTATCTTCATTTTAATAGCAGTCTTTGTGAGGTCATTTGGAGAGGGTGTCCTGTCTCCCCCATATATTCTGTTTGTGGACATCTCTTGCATTGAATGAAATAAACAACATTCTGAAATGCATATGTATAATTCCCCTGTATCGTGAATTGTCTATTTTGTGGAGTATTGATGCAACTGGAAGTAGAAATGTGCTCACAAGTCTTACATCTGGTGAGACCGCAGGGTCTTGTACCATTTGGTGTTATGTTGTTTTGTTCTGGTGCAAGTTTACTCCTAACAATCAGGTTGGTTAAACTAGGTGATTGCCTAGGGGTATTCTGATGGTGGTAGTCCTTTCTTTATACTGATGTAACCCCCACCCAGGTATGACATTTCTATCTTGACAGCTCTACCTGGTGGGCTGGGTTCGGGGAGGAATATGTCACTCGACACATTGGCTAGGTTTGGCTACTGTGCACAGGGGCACCCAAGTAAATCCGGACAAGGAAGCAATAACTGTAATGTCCAATACCAGAAGTGGGATTCTAAAGTGTGGCTTTTATTCACAGCCAAAAGAATAAATAAAGCATAGATGGACCCCCACAGGGCTACACTCCTGGTAATGCAGATTTAAGGAGACCAGAACACATCCTCATCACTTTAGCCCTCAGGTTCTGAAACATGCTGGGCATATAGCCCAAACTTGTACACTGCTCTGGATTTTCCCTGGCTCAGCTACCTTGCCAGCCACTCGGACACTTTTCCATATAGCATGGAAACATTTACTGGTGGCTCCCTAAACCACCTATGAGCACTTCTGCTCCATAAGGGAATTTTCCTCATTAATCCCATGTCTGGGTACTTTCCTCAGGCATTGGCCAAGTACCTGAGAGAAAACAACAGGTGTTCCAGAGCAAATCTGTAAAGGTGAATTTGGTTACTACTGATGGGGGGGTCTCCCTCCTCTCTCACCCGTAATTCATACCCAGCCATTTCCCTGGACTGTAACACCTGATCCTTTAAAACACTTTGCTGTGTAGATTCTTTTTAAATGTATTCACATTCAATCTACTGCCTTTACATCCCATTTGTGCTGAACTTGAACATACTTAATAAGTGGCTGTGTCCATTACTCTAAACCCCCCACTGAGTTAAGCAGTCCAATCCCCACATCTTCCAAACTGTACTTGGCTGTCTTTTCCTTACCCCACAGTAACAGTCCCATTAGTTACATCTTGATTCAGGTGAAAACACATGGCCCTTTAGCAGAACGAACTTACCCCTTGGTTGCAGGTGCCCCACAGGCATTTTCTCTTCAAAGAACTCTTGTCCAGAGCTTCTGGTGCCTCAGCACAAACTTAAATCAGGCAGCTTCTTTTTCCTAGCCAGACCAGGGGGGGGGTTGCCCCTGGAAGCAGGCTGATTCCTTCCCCCCATCCCCACAGGGATGGGACCCTGAACCACTGAAAGTGGTCTCCACCACTTCAATGTGCTCTTCTTGTGTTCATCTTCAGGTGAGAACACACACCTACACAACCAAAAATAGCTCTTTGACAAATCTTAGAGCTCTGAGGGCCTGCTTACAGCAGAGCACCTCTTCTACTACAGACTGCAACAGAAATCTACTGAGTCACTTCAAATTCCCCAACGTTCTACTCTAACCTCCAGCTGCAACGTTCCAGTGTGACTTATGCAGCTGCAACAGTTCTAAATGATGTCATCCCTCAGTCTCAGCTGAGACTGAGAACAGAGTGAGACAGTGTGAAATCCATTTACTGGAGTTTCATAAGTTGCCTTCCCTGCCTACCACTAGGTCTTACTTGGATTCTAGTAACCCCTGGTAACAGGGGGGTTACACTGAAGTAGTTTTTCCCATGGTACCTGTGTTGCACATTCTGCCACTCTTGTCAAATTCTCTACAAGAGTGTCCCTGCCCAATAAAGTATTTTTCTAACGTGGCCAAATGTGTATCTCTAGCCTCCTCACTTGAACAGATACTGTGACAGCAAAGCGCTTGACTGTATATTACAGATTTGTTGTGTGGCTTGGATGATTACTATTTATAAGCAAGTATCTTTGTCTGTCTGTGGGTTTCCTGTAAATGCATGTCTGCAAGGTTCCATCTTTGATGGTGACTGTGGTGTCCGGAAAACACTGGTGGCAGAATATTCCAGGGAGTTTTATGGACAGACAGATGTTAAGTTCCTGATGGAACTCCTCGAGTGTGGCTGTGTCCTCTGTCTAAATTATAAACAAATCATCAATCTAATGGAAATGAGTGAGTGGTTTGTGTGTACAGTGCCTTAAAAAAGTCTCCTGCCATAAAGAGGTTGGCATATTGTGGAGCCATCCTGGTGCCCATTGCTGTTCCCATAGTTTGAACATGTTTACCATTGAAGCTGAAGTTGTGTGTCGGAATAAATTTAATACGTTTCCCTAACACTTCAGGGTCGATGTTTGGGCTCTGTCCTTTCTCATATAGGTATTTAAGACAGGCTGAAATGCCATCTGTTTGTGGAATATTAGTATAGAGAGAGGTTACGTCCATCGTGGCAAATAGCAAAAACAGTTGTAACGTTCACAAAGGCTTGGGATAGGTACAAAAATATCATCACACTGAATAGCAGTTAAGATAAGGGATAGGCTTATGGGCAAACTAGATGGATTTGGAGGTCCCCTTCTGCCATCACTTTCTGTGTTTCTTTGTTTAATATGGTATTAGGTGGTAAGTCCTTATAACCAGAAAGTTTATGCAGGAAGTGTGTAGTGTCCTAATGTAGCTGTCCCTTTCTATAACAAGTGCTTTTAAAATGGTTTCTACAAAATCTGAGATCCCCTCTGTCAGGGTACCATTGCCAGATACTATGGGTCTCCCCAGATTGCCAGGCTTATGGATTTTAGGCAGCATGTAAACAGTCCCTGGCTTGGGTTTTAACAGGGATGAGGTCAGTTAGACTGTCTTGGACATGATTTGGAAAAGATCCAATTATGCATCATGGTCTCTTTGTGTATTGTACTCAGCAGTACCCTGCGGTAGGTATGGTCTGTTAGCTGTCTGTTAGCTTGATAAACATAGTCCTCATGGTTTAAGATCACCACAGCAGAACTTTTATCAGCTTTTTTTTTTTTACAATGTTATGGTTCAATTTCAGTGATTCAGTCACCTGAAGTATCCGTACATCTCATCATGACTGGGCATCCTAGGGTATCTTAATGCATAAACAAAATGGCCACATAAGCAAACAAAAGGGCAAAAACACAAAATAGCAACTGTTAACTTAAAAACTGAAGACATTTCTTTTATTATGTCTCCTATGAAAATAGCCTTACAAAAAATAAATAAAAAAGTCAGAAGCACATGCTGCCCCATATTTCTACTTCCATTTGATAGTAATGCATGGCATCATTTTCAAGAAGTCTGTAAGATGAACATTTCTAGCTGGTTTCAGTATTGGGCGGGGTATCACGGTACAATACTGGGTGTCAATTTAGAGCTGGGATGCACAGAATTAATTTTAGAATGGATGCTATGTGAAAATTTGGTGAGGTGTTAAGGTATCAGATTTTGGAAAGGGTACAGAGTGTCAATTTTGTGAGAGGTGTAGCAAGAAACCTCTGGGAGGTATGCAGAATGAGCATGCAGTGCACAGTAGTAGCATAATAATGTAAGCGATACTAGGCCCCCAAGGGGACACCCTATATATGTGGGAGTTTGAGCTGGGTGTGGATTCAGGTCCCTATCCTTGGAACTCAGGTATGCATCATTGTTGCAGAGACAGCCTTAATTCAAGGACTGTATACATTTTTTTTATCAATAACATTTTTTATTTAAAAATATTAAGTACAACAATATTCATAAAAGTAACCATCAAATCATTATTAAAACAATACAAGATCACATTATACGAGTACCAAAGGTACATCAATAGAATAAAGCACATTAAAACAGAATCTATTCAAACACCATATTTCATTATATTCATTCTTCCCTGGTTATATAATTCAATAACTGAAAAGAAAAGACAGAAAGCACAAGGACAGAAGGAAAAGAGGATAGTGTGCAGTATGGTTAACAAAATCACAAATTTAGGAGAGGTGTGATAGAAGATAATTGTTTACACAGAGAAATCATTGTCAAAGAAGTACAGAATTTATTTACATATACTTTCAGCATACACGAATGGCATACTTGGTTTATAGAAACATAGAATTTGACAGCAGATAAGGATCGCTTGGCCCACCTAGTCTGCCCATTTCCCTACCTAATGGACAAGCTGCAGATCTTAGTTAACCGACAGCCCACCTCCTCCTACCCCCACTAGAATTGTGTTATGTTTGTGCCATGCATTCTTGAATTCCTCCATTGTTTTTGACCCCACGACCTCCTCAGGAAGATTGTTCCATGTATCCACAACCCTCTCTATAAAGAAAAACTTCCTCATATTACCTCTGAGCTGTCCTCCCTCTATCTTCAAATTGTGCCCACTTGTTCTTGCTCATCTCTTTTTCTGAAAGATGCTACCCACTTGGACTTTGTTGATTCCCTTGAGATACTTGAAAGTTTCTATCATGTCCCTCCTCCCTCCTTTCCTCAAGGGTATACATCATAAGCTTCTTTAATCGCTCTTCATATGTCTTCAGGTGCAGACTCTGCACCATTTTAGTTGCCCTCCTCTGGACAGCCTCCATCCTGTCTATATCCTTGTGGAGATGGGGTCTCCAGAACTGCATGAGTACTCCAGATGGGGTCTCACCAATGATCCGTACAGAGGGATAACAACTTCTTGTTTTCTACTGGTGATGCCTCTCCCTATGCATCCCAGTATCCCACCAGCCCTCCTTACTGCCTTCTCACATTGTTTGCCCACCTTTAGGTCATCTAACATGACAATCCCCAGGTCCCTTTCCATTTTTGTTGTTAATATCTCATCCCCCACTGTATACTGTTCCCTTGGGTTTTTGCTTCCCAGGTTCATTACTTTGCACTTTTTTGCATTGAATCTAAGCTGCCATACATTTGACCATTCCTACAACCTTGCCAAGTCCCTTCTCACCCTTTCCACCCCACCTTCTGTATCAACCCTGTTGCAGATCTTTGTGTCATCTGCAAAGATATACTTTTACTGCCAATCCATCCACAACGTCACTTATAAAGATATTGAAGAGGACCAGCCCCAGTAATGAACCCTGCAGTACTCTGCTAGTAACCCCCTTTCTTCAGAGTGGACTCCATTTACTATTATCCTCTGCATCCTATTGTCCATCCAGTTGTTTACCCTGGCTACCGCCTTGGGACCCAATCCAAGGCTGACTAACCTGCATATTAATCTTTTGTGTGGGACTGTGTCAAATGCCTTGCTGAAGTCTAGGTAGGCCATGTCTACAGCCCCTCCCTGGTCTACTACTTTGGTCACCCAGTCAAAGGAATCTGTTAGATTCATCTGACATGACCTTCCCACTGTGAATCTATGCTGCCTTGGGTCCTGTGCCTCGCTGGCCTCTAGGTACTCAACAATTCTTTCCTTTGGAAGTGATTCCATCATTTTCCCTAACAGTGAGTTAAAACTAACAGGTCTGTAGTTTCCTGCCTTTGCCTTGCTCCCACTGTTGTGAATTGGAATCACATCCACCCTCCTCCATTCCTCAGGTAACACCCCATCCTCCCTTGTTTGATGGTTTATGTCTTTGTGTTCTTCACATACTTTCCCTCCAGATGTGAAGATATGCTTGTCCTCACAGTGCCTCTACCCATGTCAAAGCTCATTGACATGTTCTTACAGAATTGGTCCTGGACCTTCCATCCCCCTTGAAGGACACAATAGACATTCTGGGGAAGTTAAAAGAGCTAATGTGGCAACCAGACTACTAAGGTGCATTCTAAAGTGTAAGGAGCGAAGAAGATTGTCAACCCATGTGTGGTCCTCCCAGCTAACCATAATAAGTCAAACACATTTCAGTCTAGGATATATACATGTCTAAATTCTGTTTAAACTGATTTTTGACTTTGCTGATTACAATGCCTAATGGTCCTTTATTCCAAGGGTTAATCACTCTTTGTGTACAAAATGCCTTCCTTTTATTAGTACTGAACTTTTTAAGGCTTAACTGCAGTGGGTGTTTCCTGTTGCCTTTGGCGTCCTTTTTAAACTCAAATTCTAGTTCATTTAGCAAATAATCATTTATGATGTTGTAAAATAAGAGTAAGTCCCCTCATATTCATCTAGTTTTAAGGGACATCAGATTTCATTTTTCTAGACGTGCTTTATAAGGTAATGTCTTGATATTATGTATCAGTTTAGTTGCCTGTCTTTGATTTTTTTCAAATTTGTCTGAAGTGCCTTCAGTTATCATACCCCAAGCTGGACTACCATAGTCCAGCAGTAGTTTAACATAAGATCTATATAAGGGCATTATCACCCTTTCATCCCTACTTTTAAAATTTCTTTTGATGGTCCAAAGTAGTCTTTTAGCATTTGCAATTTTTGTTATACAGTGTGTATCATATGAAACGTTTATTATTATTTCCAGATCTCCTTCTTCAGTTGATTTTTTAGAGGGTTTCCATTTAAATAATATGTGGCTTCCTTATTCTGATGTCCTAGGTGCATTATGCTACACTTATCAATTTTAAAACTCATCCCCCAGTTGTCAGCCCACTTGGATAGCTTGTACAATTCCTGTTGCAAGTTGCAACTTTGTCTTGTGTGTAGACCATCCTGGCAATCTTGGAGTCATCTGTGTATTTACTTAGCCAGCTAATGACCTGTGTTCCCATGTCAGATATAAATATATGAAATAATGTTGATCTGAGTACTAAGCCATGAGGCACCCCACTTATCACAGTTATTGGGGCAGATAGGTACACATTTATACCAACCTTTTGTGTCTTGTCAGTTAACCAGCCTTTAATCCAATCTATTATTCTGTAGTGTACCTTGATGTCCATTAATATTTGAATTATAGCTCTATGTGGTACCTTATCAAATGCCTTAGCAAAAACCAAGAATATACAACCTACTGGACAGCCACTATCCATGGTGGCTGATATCTTCTCATAAAAGCACAACATGTTTGTTACACATGATCTACCCCCCCAAACCCATGTTGTTCCATAACCCTGAGACTGAGTTTCTCTATGTGTAGGTTAATTGAGTCTTTTAGTATAGATTCCATTATCTTCCCTGGTACAGAGGTCAGACTTATAGGTCTATAATTTTCTTAGTTAGCTTTATTATCCTTTTTATGGATTAGTATAACTATTGCTGATAGCCAATCAGGCAGGATTTCATGTTTTGCGATGGTGCATAAATGTAATATTCTGAGTGGTTTAGCGATTTGTGGTGCTAGGAGTTTTAGCATTTTGATAAGTTGTCAGGCCCTGCAGAGTGTGAAGTTGTTAAGGCATCTATCTATTTTATGTTGTCCATGGATATATCTATGTTTATATCTCTATTTATAGTTGAGTCAGAGCGACCATCCCCTGGGTGGGGTTCAGTGTTTGCCAATACTGTACCAAAGTACCTGTTAAATATATTAGCTATCTCTACGGGATTGTCGATAAGTTGATTGTTTGACATCATAGAGCATGGACTGTTATTTGATCCTTTTATGGAGTTTACTTAAATGTAGAAATGTTTCATATTACCCTTCCTTGCATTTCTTAACAGTTTTAGCTCCATTTCCTGTTTCTTCTTCTTTATCTTATATTTACATTGTTTTATTGTGTGTTTATATTTTAGCCAATTGTTTTTAGTCTTGTCCTTTTGAAATCTGTCATAAAACTTGAAGTTTTTTTTTTTTTAGTAATTTCTTCAGGCTATTTTTAATCCATTTTGGGTTCATCCCTCTGCTATTATATATTTTTTTTTATTTTTTGTACATGTTTATTACATACTGAGAAAATACATTTTTTAATTGCATCCCACATTTCACTGGCAGTTTTGTTTCCAAGTTCCCTCTCCCAAATTATTTTATCTAAATCATCTTGAATTCTTTTGTGGTCTGCTGACTTATAGTTACAGATTTCTCTGCATCCCTTATTGACAGGTATATATTCTTGTAATGTGAGAACAACACTATTGTGGTCGCTATTCCCAAGTGTTGCATTTGTTTTGCAGTTTATAATATTTATTTCATTAGTACTTAGAACTATATCCTGGATGTTTTCCCCTCTTGTAGGCTTTGTTACGTGCTATTTTAGGCCTACCTGTTCAGTTGTTTGTATAAATCTAATACTTTGGGACTAGTTGCCTGCATTGTGTCCAATTTGATATTACCAAAATTTAGGTCATCCATAAACAGAACTCTGCCCATCTCATATGCCTTTTTGAGTCCCTCACTCATTTTTTTCAGTTATCTCATTACCACAACTCAGAGGTCTAAAGCATAAGCAGATATATATATATATATATATATATATATATACATATGCTTATCCTTAATAGTTTTGATTTTGATCCATGTTGATTCTGTTTTACTATTTTTCTTTTTTTTATATTATCAAAAATGTTTGTTGACTTTATTTGATTTTTTCTTCCTTGCCTAAGTGGTACATTTGATATCCTGGGATTACCTTGTCTCAATTGTCATTTACATTCCACCATGTGGATGGGGGGCATGGTTGTTTTATTACCAAGAGATTATTTGATTTACCGACATAAGTGAACTTTGCTGAGGGGGGCAAAGAGGGTTTTTTGTCTTTTTTTTTTGACGGTTGCACAGCAGAGGATTGTTTGGGTTGGGAAAAAATTTGAAAGGTTCTTGGTGGTGCAAGGGTGGGAGTAGCAAACTCAGTAGGTGGAGGTGGGCTTTCTTTTTGAAAGGTGATTTATTTTAAACTTCCACATGCATATCTGATGTGAAAATCCAGAACTTTGGAATTATTCTGTAAGTGCCAGGTTCACAGCTTTGTACCAACTTCACATGTAAAGTTGAAAGTCACTACATCTCTAGACTTTTGTACTTACACTAATTGTTTTTCTTCACAAGAGATCTTTTACAACACCCTAGTGTTTTCATTGTATTGTAGCAAGTCTTGTTTTACTCAGTAGCTTTTTTCACCTGAGGCATGGTGTGAAATGAAGTGAGGATTTTGGGACAGTTGATGCCTTCTGTGCAATGTCATGGGCATACAGCACAAGTCATGGCACTGAGTACTGGTTATCAGACACCCACTAAAGTTTTTCCTTTTGTGGTCCTAGCACCCTCAGCAGTAAGAACTTTGCTTGAGTATTGGTATTTTGTGATACAGTAGTTAACCTCTGATAGTTTATTTGTTTAGATTTGCTGACCAGGTAAGAACACAACAGCATCAAATGCCCATTTTAATGGGGGGCCTGGGTACACAGTGCAACCACACAGAATGTAGTACAACCACATAGAGTAGGGTAGGAGCAAAGTAAATACAGTTTCTCACTATATACAGTTTCTTTCTGTATACAATCAGGTAAGTACAGCAGTGAATACAATTAAAAAAAGCATGTGCACTGTGACAGGTTCATAGTATGAGCTTTCAGAGCAAGTTTAATCTTGAGTAAGTTACTATTTTACAAGGTCCTTGGGCAAAGAATTCCATGCTGCAATGGACAGATATAAAAAACAGCATTGGCTTGCAGCTGTTCAATAGTGAGGAGATTTAATGCCCCATTTTCAGAAAAGCAAGTTGCATACCCTGAGGAGTGGGGAGATAAGGAATTATTGAAGTGGAACATAGCAGGGTCTCAGTAGAATCTCCAGAATATAAGAAGTCTAAGACAGGAGCACCTTGTTTCAAAAGTGATCCAGTTTAGATAAGTGCATAGCTCATATTGGTGAGTGTAATGTGGACTGACAGTGACAAATCAGCAGATCTGATTGTAGAGAACTTCAACACTTTTAGCTGTGTTATACTAGTCACAGAACAGATGGAAGGGTCATAGTCTATGAGCGATAAACGTATGCCATTCAAACAATGACAATTTTACAGCAAACGACAATACAGTGACAATTCGATGTTGCCACTATAATGTAACCACGTGATCCCAGCACTCATTTTTTTGGACATTGCACCCCACCCCGAATCAACTATGACTCAGAGTTGATAATACTAAAGTATTGGGGGTGCAGGGGGCATAGCTCCCTGCATGGGAGATTCAGGGGAGCAAAGCCCCCCTGAAAAAAATAGATGGTTTACCTGACGAATTTACGTTAGCCACAACTTGCAGACAACATAAGTCCATCGCTATAGCATCGGTTGACAAAAGTTTTGTTGAACAGGCATCATAGACCCAGTGATAACAGTATAGATTAGACTAACATTCTATGTGACTGAGAGGCTTTTATACAATAAGCCTAGTCTGATGTGGGCATTTTTAAACAAGAGGTCGATATGGTGAATAAATGACAAAGCACTGTCCAGTGTAAGTCCAAGGTATTTGAATTTATTTACCCTCTCTACTGCATTATTGTGGCTATAATGAATTATATGGGTAGTCATACAAGCAAACAGGTGGAAGGGTGATCCAAAGACCATAATTTTGGTTTTCCCAATATTTAGGAGCAGCTTGTTATTGACTAGCCACCTTTGTGCCAAGGAGAAATCAGTCTTGTGTTTATCTATGAGGAATGGGGCACTAGAATCCTTGGTAAATAAAACTTTTCTGTTTGCATACAGGAGAATATGGATTTTAGTAACTACCCTCAGTAGATTGTTTATAAACAAGCTAAGGAGAACAGGGCCTAAGATTGATCCTTGGGGTACACCCCTCCTAAAGAAAGATTCTCTGGACCCAGACTGCCCTGCTAACTATAGACCTATCTCTAAATTCTCCTTTGTGGGGAAGGCGATTGAGAAAGTAGTGGCTCTACAACTGGAGAACCATTTGACCATCCATGACATCTATGAACCTCTCCAATCCAGTTTTCAAAAGAGGCATAGTACCAAGACTACACTGGTTCAGGTGCTCAGTGATCTCCTGATGGCAAGAGATCAGAAAAGCCATTCTATCTTGGTTCTTCTTGATCTCCACTCAGCGTTTGACACCGTGGACCATAGGGTACTGCTCAAACATCTGAGGTTCATCTGTGGCCTGTCTGGTACAGTCCTCAGGTGGTTTAAGTTCTACCTCACTGGAAGAACTCTCAAGGTGGTGTCGGGGATTTATTCCTCTGACCCAGTCTCTCTGTCATGTGGGGTCCCTCAGGGCTTGGTGTTGTTCCCCATGTTGTTTGCAGTGTACATTCTGCCAACCGGAGTCATTGTAAGATGGTATAGGCTGAGGTTTCACTGTTATGCTGATGATACCCAGCTCTACCTGTCTTTTGCACCTGACCAGGATGGAGCACTCTCGATATTTAACAGCTGCCTCACTGAAGTCCAAGATTGGATGAATTCCAGATGGTTGAAGCTGAACTCGGGTAAGAGGTGATGGTTGTGTACCCAGGTCACCGGGTAGAGAGGTCGGGACTGGTTTGCCTATGTGGCTCTTCCTAGGAGGCTCCCAGCTTCTTGCCTCCGAATGGGTGTGAGACCTGGGGATGGTTCTTGATGATGGTCTGACACTGCGATCTCAGGTATCGGCAGTCATTAAGTCTTCCTTTTATCATCTGAGGAACATCTCCAGGATCAAGCACCTAGTTCCGTCTGGTGATCTTCCTATGTTAGTCCACACCTTTGTGACCTCGCACCTTGATTATTGCAACTCCCTTTATCTAGAGCTTCTGGCGGTTGATATCTGCTGCCTGCAGCTGGTGTAGAATGCAACAGCGCGGTTGTTGATGGGGACTCCTCGGATGTGTCATATCTCCCCAGTGCTGCGCAAACTGCACTGGCTGATTCAGTGGCGCATCACCTTCAAAGTCGGACTTCTGACTTACAAAGCCCTACATGGACTGGGCCCAGACTACCTGAAAGAACTTCTGGTTCCTTACTGCCCCGGGCGATCACTCCACTCAGCTGATGAGAGGTTGCTAGAGATTCCAAGGGTATCCTTAAAATCATTAGGGGACAGTGCATTTATATATGCAGCCCCAATCCTTTGGAATTCTCTACCCTGTCAGATTCAGGAGTACCCGACCATGGGTGCTTCAAACAGGCCTTGAAAACCTATCTATGGAGCCAAGTCTTTTCTGTCTGATTGTACTGAATTCTTGGAATTTTATTGTCATCTGTATTTAACTGTGTATTTACTGTATCCTGCTTCATTTTTTTATTGTTAAAGCACCTTGATATTTTGAAAGGTGCTGTACAAATAAAGTTATTATTATTATTATTCTCTAAGGGATGAGTTAGTTGTACCTAAAGCAATGCTTTGTTTCTTGTCTGATAAGTAGCTGGAAAACCAGGAGATTATGGTGTCAGAGAAACCAGTCAGTCTAAGTTTGTATAAAATTTAGCTGTGATCAACTACATACATACATAGACTTTGTTGGCAGATAAGGGCATTTGGCTCACTAGTCTGCTCATTACACACTGTACTGTGCTTCAGCAAGCTTTACTAGAGTTAGACTGTACTCTTCCCCCAACTACCAGGATCCCCTTATGCCTATCCCACGTATTCTTAAATCCTGTAGTCATTTTAGTCCCCCCCATCTCTTCCAGCAAGCTGTTCCATTTTTTCCACCACCCTTTCTGTGAAGAAATACTTCCTCACATTCCCTCTGAACCTCTCCCCCTCCAGTTTCATCCCATGTCCCCTAGTCCTAGAGCATCTTTTTCTTTAAAAAATTGTATTTTCTTGCACTTTGTTTCTCCCTGTGAGGTACTTATATGTCTCAACTACGTTGAATGCCTTAGATAGGTCTAGGAACATAACAAAGGCCTTATTGTCCATGGACTCATGCAGGAAATCCATAGGTTCCATCAAGGCTGACAAAGTACTATGTTCATGCTGGTAAGGTGTGATGATGTTTTGTATAGTAGATGGAGGTACTCCTTTAGTTGATACAGCACAATCCTCTCAAGGACCTTGGACAATGGGGATAATAAGCAAATAGGTCTATAGTTCTTCATTTAAGTTCTATGACCTGATTTATATATATGTATTACAGTAGCTTGCTTCCATAGTATAGAAACAGATCTGGTGGACAATGATTGGTTAAACAGAAAATTTAAAGGGTAGGTCAATAGGTGTGTTACAAGTGACAGTGCTTTAACATCAATATGATCATCCCCAGTTCAGACTTTTATATTCATGCCTTTTAGATATTTGACCATGTGGAGATAGCATGGAATGTAAACCCCTGATGCAAAGGTATGTTAGAGTCATCTTCTGATGTAGTAGCATCAGGGTCCAGACCAGATGTTAACCCGGCCATGTTTCAAAAAATGAGGTTAAATTCCTCTGCCATGTCATTAGCCTTTACTAGTTTGTCCTTGGAGTTCAGTGCATAGGTGCTGGAACAGGGGAGGCCACTAGGGCCATGGCCCTACCACTTTCATAAGTGGCCCTATCACTTTTTGCTGTCATGGTAATATATTTAATAGGGGAAAATTTACTCCTTATGTCCTTGGCCCTACCACTTTTCAAACCGTTCCGACACCACTGGTTCAGTGTGGTTATAGTGGTGTTCTGTGTTTTGCCTAACAGTTCATTTAGAATTTTCCAGTTTTGCATTGACTTATTAGCACTGGTGAACTGTTGGTTTAGAAAATAATCTGCTTTGCAGGACTTAACTTCATATTTGCAATGATTTCTGAGCTATTTGTAAGTATTAAGGGTTTGAGTTGTTCTTTCCCTTCTGAATGACATCCAGGCTTTGTTTCTTTCTCTCATTAGCACTACTAGCTCAGTGTTAACCCAATCATGATTTTTGTTCTTTACTCGTAGTTTATGAACAGATCCAAATTGATCACAGACACAGTTAAATTTTGACTCAATAAATTCTAATAATGTGTCGATGTCAGTAATACTAGTCAGGAGGGACCAATCTAGTTCAGCAACTTGGGTTCTAAATCCATTTATATCCAAGCACCAAATTTTGGAGATGTGTTTTTGTTAGTCCTCCATAAATGGTTGACAGAGCTATGATCACTTACAGAATCAGGGAGAGGTGAGGCACAGTATAGTATGTCAGGTCTGTTGGTTAGCATCCAGTCAATGACTGAACCTGCATTGGTTTTATTGTTAAAACAAGTGGGGATGTCTATTAACTGTGTTAGATTTAGATCATTGAGTCTATATTTGATGTAAGAGTTGGCTTTATCAGTCCAATTTATATTGACATCCCCTAATAAAATATGTTCTTTAGAGTGTCCAGTGGTGCCAATGTATTTGGAAAGCAAGGTGAGTCCTTTAGAGAAATTGGGGGAAAATACAATGTACCGACATACAAATGCTTAGCTCCTCCTGGTATCAGCTTAACTGATAGGAGGTCACAGCTGCTACTACAGTCCAAAACAGCTGAACCCCCCCCCCCCATTTACCTGTCCTATCCTTCCAGAACAGGTTGTATTGGGTTACTTCTATCAAGGCATCTGTGATCTTGGGGCATAACTATGGTTCAGAAAGGGTGATAATATCATACTAACATATAGTAATCCAAGCCCTGAACTCATATAATTTAGGAGGTAAGCTGCAAATGTTGAAGTGAACTATAGATAGTGCCCCTTTGGGTTTATTATTCCTAGTGAAATTTGGTGCCTTGTCATGTTTGGGTCCAGGGTTGGTTTTAACACTTCCTGATATTAGTAGAAGCAAAAGAATTTGTAAATGTTTGACACTGGTGGAGTTGAAGCATTTGACTTCACCCTTAGTGAGGCCCATTTTTGTTTCAAAGGAGAGTGGTTCAACACAGAGCTTTATGATGCACTCGAGTGTAGCCCCACCTGCTGATATATGAGATATGCACTCAAATATACTGTTTATTCTTATTTTAAAAATGTAAATGGTTCACATTTTAGTGTTTTTAGAATTCTTGTTTTATTCCATTGCTCTGTTTTGAGTGCAGTAGAAGCCATTGTAATGTCATTTAGGGATGGGGTATCCACTGGGTAGCTGGAGCAAGTAGGTCAGGCATCAGCATTTTTTTTTCCGGATAGGGTAATTTGGGTAATTTACTTCCCTATCTGACATAACAGTGTACTTTGCAGGTCAGGTACCATGGATATTGGTAATGGGTCAAGTAACAGGTAATTGAAATTTTAAATCAGCATTACAGGCAGCCTGTGGGGTCCTGGGACTCTTCAGAACATCTAATCAGGCATTACAACAGCCAGTGGGGTCCTCACAGCAGAAACGAGCACATGACACCAGCCTGAAAATCCGATTGATCAGTGCTGATGTCTGAGCTCCCTGTCTGCTGTGTGAGAGTGCGGAATAGATCTGAAGTTTGGTGGGAGAGGGAGCAATTGGAGCTCACTGCAACTGTGGCAAAAAGAGGAAAAAAAAGTTTCGACTTTAAAACAAAAAAACAGAAGCACAAACTTTAGTCCATGAAGAAGGCTAAGGAGCAACAGTTGGAGACTGAAGGGGGAATAATCAGGGGATCAAGTCTGGTGTTTGGGAGAGAAGGAGAAAGGAGGAAGGAGCTTGTTGTTAGCAGCAGCTGTAAAACACATTTTGACTGTATTACAAACTGTTGTTTGCTGACCCAAGCCCTGTTTGTGACATAGATACCCTGTGTGCCTCAGCAGTGTAGTGAAAGCCATTAAGGCTGTATATTACACACAGTCTGTTAGGTGCCCCAAACCCTTTCTGTGACATAGCTACTCTGTGTGTCTGCAGTATAATGAAAGCAATTTAGGATGTATTACACACTGTCTGTTAGGTGCCCTGAGCCCAGTGCGTGAAGTTGCTAATATTCTGTGTCTCTCTGCACTATAGTGAAGTTATTCAGGCTGTTTTATACATGTTTGGTGGCCCGAGCCCTGTCTGTGGCTTAGCTACTCTGTGTGTCTCTGCAGTATGGTGATAGTCATTTAGACTGTATTACACAGTGTATGCTAGGTGCCCCGAGCCCTGCTTGTCTCGTAGCTACTCTGTGTTTCTCTGCAGTATAGAAAAAGCCATGTTGGCTGTATTACACAGTGTCTGTTAGGTGCCCCAAGTCCTGTCTGTGACATAGCTAATCTGTGTGTCTCAGCAGTGTAGTGAAAACCATTTCAGCTGTATCACCTACTGTCTGTTAGGTGCCCCAAGCCCTGTCTGTGACATAGCTACTGAGTGTCTCTGAAGTACAGTGAAAGCCATTTTAGGCTGCATTATGCACTGTCTGTTAGGTGCCCTGAGTCCTGTCTGTGACATATATCTACTCTGTGTGTATCTGCAGCATAGTGAAAGACATTAAGGCTATACTACACACTGTCTGTTAGGTGCCCAAGCCCTGTCTGTAACATAGCTACTCTGCTTGTCTCTGCATAAAGCCATTTAGGCTGTATTACACACTGTCTGTTAGATGTCCTGAGCCATGTCTGTGACATAGTTACTCTGTGTGTCTCTAGATAAAGCCATTTAGGCTGTATTACACAGTGCCCGTTAGGTGTCCCAAATCCCTGTCTGTGACTTAGCTACTCTGTGTGTCTTTGCAGTATAGTGAAAGTCATTTCAGCTGTATTACACACTGTCTGTTAGGTGCCCTGAGCCCTGTCTGTGACATAGCTACTCTGTGTCTCTCTGCAGTATAATAAAAGTCATTTAGGCTATATTTTTAGCCTGTTAGGTGCCCTGAGCCCTGTCATAGCTACACTGTGTGTGACATCTCTCTGTGACATAGAGATGGCCATTTGCTGTGTCTACTATGCCTCGTATTTCCCAGTCAAAGTCTACTAAATGGAAGCACAATTCTACTGGACATGCAACTTCACAACCGTAAGTCACTTGTGTGGCAGGACATAAGGCACCCAGCATCTCAGCCCTCCATACCATTGGATTGGCTTTAGGTATATTTTTTTTAAAAAGCAGCAGGCTCAATCACAGCAGCTGTACCTCTCATACCTATCTCAGCAATGCCTGCCATGGGTATATTTTTTTTAAAACAGCAGCAGGCTCAGTCACAGCAGCTGCACCTCTTGTACCTTTTTCAGCAATGCCCACCATGAGTATAATTTTTTAAAACAGTACCAGGCTCAATCACAGCAGCTGTGCCTCTCATACTTACCTCAGCAATGCCCACCATGGATATAATTTTTGGAAACACCAGCAGGCTTAATCACAGCAGTTGTGCCTCTCATACCTACCACTGAAATGGGTATAATTTTTGGACACAACAGCAGGCTTGCTAAGAGAAGCTGCACCTCTCATAGCTGCCTCAGCAATAGCCACTAGGGGTATAATTTTTAGAAACAGCAGCAGGCTCACTGAGAGTGGCTGTGTCTCTCATACCAGCCTCAGCAATGAACCCCCATGGGTATAATGGCTCAGGGTACCTAACAAACAATCTAATAGTAAAAAGAAACAGTCATTCACATGAGTTTTGTTATAAGGGTCAGGTAATTGGGTATTAGAATGGGTCAGGTAGTAACTACCTGACCTGACCCAACTATTCGTTTTTCATCTGGGTATATTTTGAGTGCTTTTGGGGTACTCGCAGGTAGTCTTGTAGGTCAGATATTTTAGTACGTGCCGATCTCTAATGTCATCATCATCAGTCATTGTTCAAGCTGCTTTGCTCTCTCATTTGTTTAGTGTCCCTTGAGGAATGTGCAGATAAAGAACCTGAGGTCATTTAGATTGCCTCAGTAGCCACAATAAATCATTTATATGACATGTTTAGGTCTCACATACTGCATATCTGATTGGGAAATGACTCCAAAAAATGCTGGTGGCTATCCTGACTAGTTAATCCACAGTGCACTACCTGAGAAGGTATCCCTGGGGGTTGGCCATCAGAATTAAAGCCAAGTTGGGCTATACAGTGCCCCCTGTGGGACAGACCTTGTTGTTTGAATGTGTGGCTATGCATGGGGTCTGGGTGAAGGTTGCAGGATTCTCCTCATGTATCTGTCTCCTGGGTATAGGGAGGATTTCATGCAGGAAATGGCAGACTTCATCACTGACAGTGCTGGAGTTGCCCTCATGGTTAATCCTGGGAACTTTGATGCCTGGATCTATGATGAATCCTTGTGCTATGATCAAGATATCAGATGATGGATTTACTGGCCCTTGCACAAGTGGCTACTTCTGGAAACACACAAAACAGCCATGCCCTGTACTTGGTATTTTCCCTCGGACATGACATCAGTAATTTTGAGACTGATTCAGTCTTTTGTTCAGGTCACTGCACTATGAAGTTCACCTTCAGCCCTCCCCTCATCCCAGCTCCATTGGATATAGTTCAATACCACCTGGAAGGAAGTCTGGAACCTACAAACATATGAACATATGAATGTGCCAACAGAAACAGACCACTTGGTCTACCTAAGTCTGCTCGAGTGTGCAGCTAGCACCCCTAGTTTGCTGCTGCCCCACACCCCCCTCCCCTTTGTCATCCTACTACCACCCCCACCTCCTCCACCCTCACTTTCCCCTGTTCCCTGTCCCATGCCGTTTTAAAGCTGTTCACAGATTTTCATGATGCCACTCATTATGGTAGTGTGTTCCATTTTGCTACCACCCTCTACATGAAATAGTGTCTCCTCATTTCCCTCCTAAATCTCCCCCCTTTATTCTTAGCCCATGCCCCCTGGTGTCCCTCTTCCTGTTTAACTTAAAGGCCCCATCTGCCCCATTCTTATTGATTCCCCTCAGATACTTGAATGTCTCTATCATGTACCCCCTGTCCCTTCTATCCTCCAAGGTGTACATATTCTGGTCTCCCAGCCTACTCTCATAGTCTCTCCCCTCCATTCCACATATAATCTTCATTGCCCTCCTCTGCACCCCCTCCCATAGGCTAATATCACACTTCAGGTATGGCCTTCAAAACTGCACACAATACTCCAAGTGTGGCCTTACCAGCGACCTGTAAAGGGGTAAGATCACCTCTCTTCACCCGGATGAAAAAACTCTCACTATGCACTCCAGCATTTTGTTTGCTTTTGCAGCTGCTCTCCTGCACTGGGAAATGCTGTTCATGGTCCCTGTTACCATTACCCCTAGGTCCTTCTCCTCCTAAGTGATCCCCATCTTAATCCCCCCAGCCAGTATTCTCTCCTTGGGTTCTTCACCCCGAAGTGCATAACTTTACACTTCTTTGCATTAAACCCAGCTGCCACCTCTCTGACCATTCCTCTAGCTTGTGTAGGTCCCCCTGCAGCTGCTTCCATCGCTCCCTTCCATCCACCATTGCTTCCATTTTGGTATTGTGTGTGAACAGACTTACCTTGTTCACCACCCCATGTGCAATGTCTGATATGAAGAGTCCAAATAATACTGGCACCTGAAAGATTCCAAGCCATGATCAATGTCTTGGGTGTGATGGCTGCTTCTGAGATGGGGTGGATGAGGGGGTGGAGACCTATAACATTGCCATTGGTGCTGCATTTGGCACCATACCATGATACCATGCATATCCCCTGGTTTCTTGTTGAGGCTCACCATGGTTCGATAACAAGTTAAGGTGGTTGAAGGCTAGGGGGGTCAGAGGATGGAGCATTGCTGGAGAAAGTCCAAGGCTCTGGAAAAATATTTGCTTTGAATACTCACTTTGAAAAATACAGAAGGACAGTCACCCAAAAAAAAACAAGTTTTTGTCTAGGGAGATTGCTGCTGAAGAGAATCGACCACCTCAGCTCTTTCGGATGATGGACATACTTTTATATCTGGCCTGGTGGAGTCTGGAGGGGCTTTGTCATCTGAGAAATGCAAGGAGTTTGCTCAATTCTTCTCAGACGGGGTGTCTTCATTAAAGATGGGATTTTCTCTAAGCAGGCTTTGTTGAGTCTGGTTGTCTTGAAAGCTGTGCCTTGCCTGGAGAGCCTTTAGGACAGTTACTGTGGAAGAGGTATGTGGGGGGGATTTTGGAGCTGTGACTTACATTTTTTAAACTGGACATGGGTCCAATGAGGCTACCAGCATGCAACATGGGCCAATGTTTGCTTGGATTTATTTATTTATTTGTTTGTTAACCAGGGAAGTGCACAGGGCCAAATGCCCTTTTACAGGAGTAATCTGAAGCTACAATTACAAGAATGCAGCTACATTTGGTAAACATACAGGAGCAGTTATAACAATAACAAATCTTGCAATATGTAAGTATAAAAAAACTACACAAGAAACAAGTACAGAATGATGTAATAATACTTCTCAGTCAACAAAAAATAAATTAAAAAAACATTTACAGGCTGAGTAATCTCACAAAGTCTTCTTCGAATGGTTCTTACAAACCATGTGGCTCTGAGATGAATGAACTAAAACAGGAAGATTACTATATCATCTAGCAGCATGTATTGAGAATGCACACTGTCCCATGACTATCAAGACAAATTGGAGTCCAAAATGTCTCCCAGATATTTAGAAATCTCAACCTGTTCAAATTGAATGCCATGAAGATCAACAGTCTCCATGTTTAGAGGTGTCTTGTATAGTTTAGACTTTGACCAAAAAAAATACATTTTATTTATTTTTGCTGTTGTTCAATACAAGACAGTGCTAAAATACTGGTATTTAATATGGAGAATTCCTTGTTCAGAGCAGAATTAATATCTGCAACAGAAGTGGAGCTAGAAAAAAATATATAATCTCATCAGCATGCAAAAAGGAGTTAGTGCTGTCTGAAACTGAGGGAAGTTTGTTAACAAATAAAGCAAATAACCAGCACCCCAGAACTTACCCTTGGGCCACTCCATCTGACAAAACCCTAATTTTCAAAGGTGGAAGCTATTGACACTGCACCGCAGATGCATGCCACTGTTAGACCAGCCAGAGCTGGTTTAAGTGGCACTGGAGCATATAAAGGTGAGGGTAGATTATGTTTTGGGTTAGTTATAGAGCCAATACAGTATTTGAGGGGCTTAACATGCCATTGACTTGGCCATTTCATCTGCTGTGTTTTTTGACTCAGCTTGAGTAATTTCACACCCCATGCATTGTCTTTGTGATGCAGCTTGAGTAATTTCATATCTGATGCATTGTCTTTGTGATGCAACTTGTCATTTCACACCCCATGCATTGCCTTTGTGATGCAGCTTGAGTCAAATTCTCACCTTATTCATCAACTTTGTGATGCAGATTGCATCATCCTCGCTTCATGCATCACTTATCTTTTTGGCTCAGCTTGAGTCATTCTTGCCCCATGCATTTTTGACTCAGCCTGCATCATTCTGTCCTCCTGCATCATATTTTTGACACAGCAGACATCTTGTTTCATTTTGAGAGACTTTGCCACAGAGAATGCTTTTCTTGCAAAATATGATATACAGTATTTGGCGCACCTGGATTTGATGCAAGGTGGTTGTTTGACTTACCATACGCAGGCTAAGGGCCTTTTGAAAATCCAACCCAAAATTTGCAAGAATATGTTGTGCAGAGTGTTTTGATTTGAGTGTATAGTCTGAATGTGTCCTTTCCTTTGTTTGCTATTAGTTTTTTTTTTCTAAATGTACCTACTAGTTTTATGGCCCATGGGATTTCCATTTTAGCATGATTTTTTGCTCTTCTTTTTCCTACAATGCCTATCTCATGTGACAGTGATGCATTGAGGACCCATTGATTCAGTGAGGGGAAAGTACTGAAACAGTAATCTGCAGATTGGGGCCTGATGTTATGGCCTTCTCTAAATAACTCTAATTCGCAATATTTTTGTTTTCTTTGTATGTGTTTAGGTCTAGAGTAAATGTTTTGCTTTTAAAGCTTTTCATTTAATCAAACTACATACAGCCACAAAAAGCATACAAATCACCTGAGATCATCAGTGCTCTAATTATTTAAGACTCTAGCTGTTTTCATACAGAACAACCCACACAATTAGCCCTCAGATGTTTGCTGAACTGCAAATGTAGCCTTCACTGCTCACTGAGTAAGAAAAGTTACCTAAATTCACAGCTCTACTGCTGTACAGTTGACTCTTAACCAGCACTTGCTGATCCCAGATGCATCACTGTCACATGAGACAGGAGGCATAGTAGGAAAAAGAAAAGCCATAAAAAATGCTAACATGGAGATCCCCCAGGGGGCATAATACTAGCAGGCAAATTTAGAAAAAAAACTCTTAATAGCAGCCAAGAACAAGAACACACTAGGGCAACACACATAAAGAAAAATATTCTGCACTATAGCATCACTATAGTTAGGGTTTAATAGGCTATTTAATGTTAAACCCTTTACTTTGCACTCTAATAGCTTCACACGTTAGACAGATTTGCACAAAATTGTGCAAGTGTAGTCTTGGGAGCAAGCTCTCTTGATGTGCCAAGTTTTGTTCCAGTTAGATGTGCAGATTCCAAGATCTGGATAGTAAAAATTGTGAAAAAAGAAATCAGATTTTTTTTTTTTTTTGCTTTTTTGTCATCACCTAGCACCCAGACCGTTTGGAACTTTGGACTGAAATTTTCAGAGCAGGAAGGATTGTCACAAAATGGTGCCTTTTGTTTATTTGGTCCAGTCAGATGTGCAGATTCCAAGATCTGGATAGTAAAAATTGTGAAAAAAAAATCAGATTTATTTTCTTTTTTGTTATCACTTAGCGCCCAGACCGTTTGGGATTTTGGTCTGAAATTTTCAGGGTAGGACAGGCTTCTCACAAAATGGTGCCTTTTGTTTATTTGGTGAAAAAATATTAATTGGTTCCAGAGTTATAATGATTTGACATTTGGGTTCTGAGCATGCTCGGTACAATCTGTTGAATAGCTGTTTACATACTTACATATTAAGAGTAATAGATACACAGAAGGACGTGGCCCATAAAAGTGCATCTCCAAGTTTTTGGATATCTTATACCAAATTTAACAAATATTTGTCCAAATTTATCTTGAAAGTTTCAGCATTTTCTGTATCTAGCAATATTTTAAGTAACCCATTCCAAATTGAAATAATTCTTTGAGTAAAAAATGAACATCTGATATCTAATCTGGGAAAGGTTAGATATAATTGGAATTTATGACTTCTGAGGTTGCATTCCTTCATGTTCAAAGTCATTCCCAATTGAGCCATGAGCTCGTTATCCTTTACTATTTTGAACATCAGGAGACGGTCACCCCTAACTCTTCTACTCTCCAATGAGTACAACCCCAACTCCCCGAGTCATTCCCCATATTCTTTATTCTGTAAGCCATCTATCATCTTAGTGATCCTACTGTGCACACCCTGCAGTGTATTGATATCACTTCTAAGGTGGGGACTCCATAGTGGTGAACAGTAATCTAAGTGGGGGCGCACATATGCTCTATACAAAGGGAGAATGTATGCCCTATTTCTGGAGACAAAAGACCTTTTGATGCAGCCAATAATTTTATTTGCTTGATTTTTAATATAATTACAATGAAAGCAGAAAGTAAGGTCAGCTTTAATTATAACTCTCAGATCCTTTACTTCTTTTGATGATATCAGATGTGAATATTTTAACCTATACTGTATATATGGATTATTATCACCCAAATGCATAATAACACATTTATTAATATTAAATTCCATATCATTTTAGTTGGACCAGTATTTGAGTTCCTGAAGGTCTTTTTTGAAGTCAGCTATTTCCTCTGGTGAGCCTACATTGGCTGCAATCTTTGTGTCATCTGCAAATTTTATTGCCTTGTTTTTAAGATTAACTGTCCTATCTGACACAAAGATATCAAACAGGATGGGTCCCAGAACAGACCCCTGAGGCACTCCACTAGTAACCGTTCCTGAAGTCGAGGTATATCCTCTTATACATGCTACTTGTGTATGATTTCTTAACCACTCTTTTACCCAGTTTACTAACTTGGGATGCATCCCAATTTTTTTCATTTCATTTATCAAGGTATAATGTGGCACTCTGTTGAATGCCTTACACAAGTCCAGATATAATATTTCTACTGATACTTTTTCATAAAGGAGATTACTTACTCATTCATAAAATACTAAGTTACTAGTTAAGCAAGATATTTTCTTTCTAAAGTCATGCTGGTTTGGATCCACAAGCTGTTTAAACATTAGATCATCTTGTAGTCTATCTTTTAAAATTCCCTCAAAAATTTTTACCCAGAATACTGGTCAGACTGATTGGCCTATAATTAGATATGTCACTCTTATTGCTCTTTTTGTGTATTGGGGTTATTAATGCAGACTTCCAGTCACTTGGTATTAATCTAGTAATTAGGGACATATTAAACAATTTGTATAAGGGATCAATCAACCAGGAAGCTATTTCTTTCAACAACCGTGGATGAAAGTTATCCAGAACCGGGGATTTATTTATTTTAATTGAATCCAATGTATTCTTTATTTCAAGTTTACTTATCGAAGGTATATCATAATCAGTTGTATTTATATCACTCTCCTTATCTATATGTGTATTTTGTATGGGACTGAAAATAGAGCAAAAATATTTATTAAATTCTTGGGCCATTTCTTGGGGGGACTGAATTGTGTTATTATTGATGACTAAAGGGCCAATGGTTTTTGTTGTTTGTTTTCTGTTATTCACATATGAATAAAAGCTTTTACCTCTATCATTGATGTGTGCTAATTTAAATTCAACTTTTTTCTTTTCTTTCTTTATTAAGGCCTTACATATTCTTAGTGTTTCCCTATATTTAGCATTATTATATTCATTATTACATTGTTTTAAGGCTCTGTATGCTCTCCTTTTTTATTAATTAATTGACGTATAGTGGGGGTAACCCAAACTGGTAGTTTTCCCCGCTTATTATAACCTATCTTATCTGGGACATGCTTTTGTTCCACAGAAAGTATTTTATTTACCAACAATTTCCAAAACTCATCTGGAGATGTAATACTATGTTCCCAATTCCACGCTATTAGTTCTTTATTTATGAGATCAAAATTTGCCCTTCTGTAATCTTTGGAAGTGGTTTTACCAGAACTGAGTTCAATATGAAGTATGATTTCAAACGTTATTGCACAATGATCACTGTTTGACAATGGATTTTGAATTTTGATATTACTAGTTGGGGGATATCTGTTATTACCAGGTCTAGTATATTATTTTTCCTTGTTGGGGTGCGTATTAACTGGGTTAAATCATGAGATTCACATAAATCTAGGAACGTATTTTCCACTTTATTTTTGGTGGTACCATTTGTCCAATCTATTCCTGGGTAATTAAATTCATGTAAGAGTATTATGTCTGAATTATTGATTTTTGAACTTAAGTTATTTAGTAGAGCCAGGTGCTCAGATTGATTGGTACCTGGTTTCAAATGCAACACGAATTTGGCCATACTAAACAAGATTCTGTTTCATGTGAGGGTATCAAGTTTCATGAGGAAAATATTCTTTCATATGGTGGCTCTCTTGTTTCCATTTTTCAATTTTTTTTTAACCCATAAAAATCATATTCTGCATAAATTCAACACATTAATCTTGAGGAGCGGGACCCCATTAGGTGAACTATAAAGTTAGTTTTAGGAAAAATGACCCAGAAATGTGTTTTTAATACATTTTAAAAATCTTCTTTAATGAGATCATTCTCTTGTTTTGAATGGTTTCACAAAACAAAAATAGGGCCATATAAAACCATTTTAGGTTGCTACGAAACAAGAATTTGGACTTAGTGTTTTTTGTTTTCATAGTCTTGTTTCATGTGAACCAGTTCTGTTTTGTGAGAATGAAACAAACTCACAAAACAGGATTGATTCATATGAAACAAGAATATGGACTTCAGGTTTTTGTCACGTTTTGTTTCGTATGAACCAATTTTGTTTCATGAGAAAGATGCAATCTCACAAAGCAGGTTTGGTTCATAGAAAACAAGAATTTGTACTTCGTGTTTTGTTGCACATTTGAACTTTAACAACCCATAACTCCAACAATATTTGGAGCTAAGGAACAATCCATATATCAAAAGAAAGGTCCCAATGAGTTCTACAACACTAATACATACTGCCCTCCAAAACATTCAGGGTCTTATAAAAACATAACAAATAAAAACATTAAAATTCTGATAGGATAACATTACAACTTTAACAAACTGTAACTCCATTCACCTTTTGAATTAAGGTAGACACTATATATCAAAAGAAAGGCCTCAGTGAGCACTACAAGACTAAGTCCCTACAGAACACCAACTGAAAATACACATATTGAAATATATATATATATATATATATATATATATATATATATCTGTATCAATGAGTAGTACAACACAAACACATGATATTCCCCAAAAATTCAGGGACCATATAAAAACATGAACATTTTAAACATTTAAATTCTCATAGAATAACACAGAAAAATTTACAAGTTGTAACTATGTCATTCTTTGGAGTTAAGGGACAATCTATGTATCAAAAAAAGGTGCCAATCTACGTATAAAAAAAGTTGCCAATGAGTACTACAAGACTATTTCCCTATGAAATACCAACTGAAAATAGATATATAAAAACCTAAAAATAAAAAAATGAAAATTCCGATAGGATAGCATTGCAACTTTAACACGACACAAGTCTGTCAATAATTTGAGTTAAATGACAAGTGTCAGTGAGAAATACAGCACTAACACACAAATGCCCCCACCAAACATTCATGGGGTACACACTGTACCCCAATATTACCTCCAGTTGTCACCATGGTGCCAAATCTGCAATGAAGGTCAGATCATCATCAAATGTGCACCAAAGGTATATATGTCTTCCACTACAGCCATAGCAAATTACAGAGCAAACTGACAACAATTTACTGACCTATGGGTAAAAAAATAAACACATTTGTGCCCATATGCAATTAACTGCTGGTAGTTAAGAGGGACACTTACTATATTTTTTCCTATGAAGTGAACCCCACAAAAAGCTATTACAACCAAGCACATAAATTGCTTTTCTGGAAGCATGGAGGTGCAAGGCCCAGAGAGCCCTGTGTTTCCACAGCCAGATGGATGTCTAAAACTGAGGGAAGTGTGCTAACAAAGGGACCTACGTGAATGAGGCTATGATTCTGCTACCTCAAAAATTAAGGAAAATCTTTGAAAAAAACTGTGTTAATTCACCAGTTAGGGTTCAGATTAAAGTGACATAAGTAGAGAATGTGGTGTTAGGATTTCCAACCCGTAACTCCCCACCCATACCCTGAAAGCAGGAAAAGAAAAAAACATTACGTTTTTTACTGTCCTGACTGTTGGTGACTCAAGGATGGGGTCTTCCTTGGAGTTCTCAACAATAATACTCACCCCATTCCATGATCAAATATGGTGAGATGTGATATATTTTCTTCAGGCAGGGCCTACAGGTTGTTGGGAACATGTGGGGAGACACAGTTCTTTATATCTGAAGACTGTATTACAATGGGGTGAACTTTAGGGTTGAGAACCTCAAGGAAGACACCACTCCTGATTCACCAACAGCCAGGAGAGTAAAAACCTTACTGTTTTTTTCCTTTTCCTGCTAGGGGGGTTAGGGATGGAAACCCTAATACTATATTTCACTACTTTTATCACTTTCATCCAAATCTTAACTGGTGCATTAACACATTATACAAATTCTGACTATAGTACTTCTTTAACTTTCTCAGAACTGTTCTAAATACAACCATGCAAAAGTAAAAAGGGAAGCAAAATTTGCCTGAGTTGGAATGGAATTTCCTCAGGTATTTACATGGAAATGTATTTAAAATGTTTTAAATACGCTTCCCTGCTTCCACTGCTCTGGTAGTGGGTCATTCATAAACACTGGAAATTAGAACTTTTAAAGCTGTTTAGTCCTCATAATAGTGGTTGACTATTATGGGGCTTTGTTTATCTGGATTGTAATGTATTGTGCTTCAAACCACTGCAAGGGCTAAGGTAAATAGAAATACATGTAAAATGTTTTAAATATTCCCTTCCTCTGCAACACTGGAGGGTTTTCATAAGGACTGTATATGGTATTTTTATTTTTAAAGCTGTTTTAGTTGCCAAAATTGACTTTGGGAGCTTTGGTCGCTGTATATGCACAGTAAGTTAGATTGTGCTTTCAAACAACCACTGCAAGGGTAAAGGTGCTTGGGCAGAATAAAGGAATAATGCATGACAGGGTGTGTGTCATGATGGGATAATGCCACACTTGTGGTGGTTGGGCACGAGGCCGCAGGCCGAGTGTGTCCAACATTCCAGGCATGGCGTTATCCCAGCACGACACACACCAGGGAGTGCATTATTCCTATTATACAATGGCTCAATTGTAAAACAGCAAAAAAAGAGATAGAAGATATATTAAAAATATATACATTTTTTATTGTTTTTGCAGTGAGTAGGATTACATCATGACAAAATAGTGCAGATTTCTACTTTAGCCAGTAGGTGGAGCTCTGCTGTTTTGGTGTGGCTTTGTGCTCCCGACAGCAATCTTTGTTAGTGTTGGCTTTGTTTACAAACCATCCTTCTGTATTAGCATTATTGCCTTAGGTTTATGCTTTGGTTTAGGAGATGTTGTACCCAGCATTGTACAGGATTTTTTTAAACTCCTTGTTTTCATGGTGCTGAATGCTGTGGTCTCCATTGCCCCCCCCCCTCGCCATCAACTGAGTTACTGCCAGCGACACGCTTCTTTGAGGTTACCTGCATGGGAGGTAGGGACATGTTTTAGAAAGTGGGTTTAAGAAGGAGAGGAGGAAAGTGTATTTATGAGTGAGCTAGTGAGAGCTGCGATGACTGTGTGAAAATGTGGTTGCTCACTCGCTCACTAACTGGGCCATATACTCGCTTTCTGTATGGGGCTACAATTTGTTTTTTTACAGAAAAAATATGAGTATGTGTTTTAAGTTTTGATGGCTGTGGGTTTTCTTTCTGGGGTTATGGTCTGTGGTGGGGGGTGGGTTTCCATCTGTGTGAGGACAGCGCCAACTGGCAAAGCAGATACTGTACCAGGAAAGCTGCTCGTAGGCAGTGGAGAGACGTTTGTTTTACACTGAGATGTGGCCATCCCTGTGCTGGCACTAGAGCCGTGGTGTTATGCCAGGATAACACCACAGGTCCAGTCCCACACTGACCAATGACAGCTTGAGGTTCTTTCTTGCCATTGTATAATATATATTTTAAATGTCTGAAATACTGGTTAATGCCTCTGTAGCTTTAAAGATGTTTTATAAGTAATTTTGTTTGTTCTTTTAAATTGTAAATGTTGTTTAGTCATCCCTAGCTGAATCTTGTAGTGCTTTGTTTTGCTGCAGTGTTTGTAACATAGTGCTTCCAAAAACTAAGGCAAGAAGGGCACAGGTGCATGGATGGAATATGTAAGCATTAAGCCATGATGAAGGTGGCATCTAATGGGGAATGAATGCATGGTTGGGGGGAGATTGTGGCACGAGGCCGAAGGTCCAACCATGCATTAATTCCCCATTAGATGCCACTTTCAGAGTGGATTAATGCACTTGTAACATGACAAGTGCAAGAGAAGCATTCTTACAATACAGTTTCACTTACTACACAATACAAAATTGGAGCAGCAGTAATTGTAGTTTACAAACCATGGTATACTTTGCTCATTTTCAAATCGTATGAAGCTCTAACAACGTGCGCATGCACCTTCTATGCTCCACATACATTTATGTTGTGTTGGCAAAATCATTAAAGAATGGCAACATAACAGCACCGTGTGAAACAAAAAAAAAATTCAACATTTCTTTCTTTATTCTTAGCAGTACTTTAACTGTTTTGTGCTTGGTTGTTCAACCACTCGTGCTTGTACATTACACTAGTGCATTGTGGGTACATGTGCATTTACGTGTCTCTTCTCATCCCTTCAACAACACTTATGGCTCCTCTCATGACGTTCCACTAATCGGGTGGCTGTACTCACCAGGATTACTAATTCTGACATGCGAAAATGATTACTGTATTTTGGCACACTCCTTGATGCTTAACCTAGCTCATACTACAAATATTCAAGTGACTCTGCCAGGTCTCCTCAATGGGTAGGACATTTACAGCTATTACATTTTTGTGTGTTGCGGTATGCAGTTGTGTCACCTATAGGTAGATACTCACTTATTGTCTGTTTTTTATTTTCTGTTACTACGTGCACTCCCAATGGCAAACGGGCATTACTAAGGGATTAATATCCACTTGCCTTTGCGTCAGCTGTTCGGTTTCAGTGAATACCATGAGGGTATTGCTGCAGTAGCTTTTCTGCTGTGTTACAAATGTGTTTTAACAGTCTCTGTAGCTCTAGGGGTGTTTCACAAGCATGTATAGCTATATGGTTGTTTCAGTTTTTTTAAGCTGTTTAATGATTCCAAACAACTATTGCAAGGGCTAAGGTAAATGTGAATATATTTAAAAAAGGCCCCTACGATCAAAACGAATGCATGTTACAAACACGAAATGCCCGGCACAAACTGGAAAAAGTGCAATAGCGATATTCAAATGAAACATTTGTATCACGCATAAGCAATAGTGTGGCAGCACATACAAATAATGTATACCATGCAAAAAATTGGGACGTACACCTGCATATGCCATGCACAAGTATATTCATCCCAATAGCATGCTACATACATTGTGCAGCCTGGAAAAGCACTGCACAAAATAAGGTTTATAAAGGGCAGCCCTTAACCTTGCACAGATACAGGATAGCTGTGGAAGTGCTAGAATGGCTGACATAGCCTTCCATACGGAAGCTGTCATGGTTGACTTGAGGCAGAGGAGGCACGGAAATGCCACTCAATGTGGAGAACAAAAGAGCCACAGGCGTTATGCCCCACAGAGACAGTACCATCCACAGGTCACATTTGAACACCTACGTGACACCCAAATCATGGACTGGTACCATCTCAACAGTGCTGTCCTGAGACAGCTATGTCAGATCCTTCACCAGGAGCACCAGGCCCCACACATAGAATTCATGCCATGATGGTAGAAACCAATGTAACAGCAGCACTGTGTCTTTTTGTCACTGGCACATTCCAGATACTGGTAGGTGACATCACTGGTATCTCACAGTCCACCACCTCCTGCCTCATGAGTCAGTTTCTCGATACGCTGCTGCCTCATGCTAGTGAGTTCATCTGATTCCCTAGCACACCAGCAGAGTGGACAGCAACCATGCAACACTTCTACAGGGTTGCGCACCTACCAGCAGTCCTAGGTGCCATTGACTGCACCTATGTGGCCATCTGAACACCACCTGGCAGTGAAAAGGACATATATATGTCAGTCAGAAAGGGTACTACTCTATCAACTGCCAAGTGGTGTGCGATGCCACTGGGTACATCACAGATCTCTTGACTCATTTCTCTGAAAGTGCACATAATGCCTACACATGGCACCAGTCCACCTTGTGCTGCCCATTTGAGGCAGGGGACATACTCAGTGGGCATCTTGTTAGTAAGTACAAGCAAAGACAGGAACACTGGATATACTTGTCCTAACAGTGGCTAACATGTCTTCTGCCTCTTCATAGGGGACAGTGCAGTCCCACATGCATCAGAGGCCAGGGGTGGCCCATTCCAGGGGTCTGGTGGCCATGATACCCCCACACATCCCATCCCATGGGCTAGCATCTCCCCCCACCCCTAGTGATGACCATCACATGCAGCACAGGATGTAGCAAAGTTCTATATAGCTGATGTGATCCCTGTGAACTCCGTGTGCAAACTCTGCCTGTATGCTGCGGAGAACCTTCATGAGTTCTGCATGGTGGACTGCTGCCCACACTTCTTGGAGGCACATCTGTGCATGCAACCCCTGCAACGCTTCATGGAGGGACACCTGGCACTCCACAGCAGCTCTCAGAAGCCACATGTGGGCAGCAAGCTGTGGGTCATTGGGCATGGGCACTGAGCTGTTGTCAGCCGGCCTCGGGGGAGGTGGTGCCTGTGATGACAAACATGCAGACAACACAGTGTGTGGTGCCCCCGTGTCTGCCTGCTGAGGTAGTGGGGATGAGCCACATGCAAGGACCACATGGGATGGGGGTGCCTGATCCTGTATATGGTCAGGCTGTGGCAGGGCACTTTGTACAGAGTGCTGTGGGTGATGGGCACTGTGGCCTTGTCACTGTGCCTATGCAGGCCATGTAATGCAGCCTTGTTAATGTGCAGTGGCCACCTAGTAGTGGATCACCTAGCTGTGGTGGTCCTGCCCTTGTGCAGGGGCCATCTCTGGATGGCAGCCTATGGTATGCGCAGTGGCTGGAGGGTTGATCTCTGGCCCATGGGAGAAGGTGATGCTTATGCTGGTGTCAGCTGGGATGCTATTATCAGCAAACTCCAAGGGGAGAACCTGTGCAGCAGCCAACAGGGCCTCACTAAACAGGGAGGTGGTTTCATCATCATCATCATCATCATCATTGCCCACCATCCCCCTGGGTGTGGAAACCCACATCCAAGTGCTCTGAAGAGGCCCTGGATCTGGCCACCATCACCACGGCATGGTGTGCAGCTGTCTTTCCCTGGTGACCATCCCTGTCTCTAGTAAAGATGATGCTGTGGAGAGAGAATGTAAGGTACAGTCAGTAATGCAAGGGTACCTACATCCAGTACTGTAACAGACACACGTAGGTGAACGCAGAAGTACAGTCATGGCATGGGCCACAACACACAGGGAGGACAGTGCATCAGGGTCATGGTGCAAGCATGTCAGACAAACAGAACACACTGCAGCACACTAACACAAAAAGCAGCATTACAACAGTGTCCACATAATGCCACCTACCAGAGCGGGTGTTGCCACATGATACACTTGGCACACCCTAGCCAACACAATGCATCATGCTACATATGCACTTACATTACTGGGACAGGCTGACATGCTTTTCATAACCACCTCCTCTGGGTAAACCCTAGATAGCCACATGTCAGAGGGTGGTGTCCATCAGCTCCTTCTATGGTGTCAGCTGCTGGACCCTGGATGGGCCTCCGCCTATGGCCTGCCTTTCCAGCCTAGCCCTGGGTCAGCAGTTCTTTGTTGTGGCTCTTTAATGAACATTTTGGCACCATGGGTGACCCTTCCTATTCTGCTCGTGGGAGATTGGAATATAGTCTCCTGAAATGAAATAGATAAGTATGGCCTGCATCACCAGGATTTATCTCCAGGTCAGTGGGCCCTCCGGGATTTAATGGATTCCACAGGGCTGGTGGACCCCTTGAGAGTATTGAATCCCTCTCAATAGGAATATTCCTTTTACTCTGTGCCACATAATTTGTTTTCCCAGATTGATTTCTTTTTAACGGGGATTGATCACCTGTCTGGCATCCAGGTATGTTATTATGGGGCTACGGTAATATTGGACCACCATCCTGTTATTCTCTAGTTGGGACTTTTACCATCCCTTGAGTCAGATACATCCTAATGTTTAAATAGTCAGCTCCTGAACTATAAAGAAGTTGCAGATCATATTACAAACTTTATTACCACCTTTATGGAGCTTCATTCCTTTTCTATGCTATGCCGAGATATGCTGTGGTGTGCTCTAAAATGTGGACTATGCAGGGAATTAATTTGTATTGTGTCCAAACGTAAGAAGCAAAGAACCTGTGCTGCCTTGATCCTGTTGGATCAGATTTGGGATTTGGAGCATGGCCTCTCACCTTCCTCACCTATAGATATCTGGGAGCAATTAGAATTCTTAAGAGCTCAATATAACCACCTTTTTTAGAGAGCAAGCTGAACATCTTGAGGACTAGGTACTTTGATCAAGGACAGAAAGTGGACTGGCTGCTTGCTTTACATTTAAGGTCCCAAGTAGCAGATAGAATCATCCTGTTGATTCATTCAAATTCTGGCCAGCTGGTCACCATGCCTCATGGTATTTCAGCCCAGTTTCAAGATTATTACCAGTCTCTATATACTCCTGACTTGGGTATTTCATCTAGTTCTCAATTCGACAAATTTTTTTTAGACATTGAGTTGCCCAATTTAGCTAGTTAGCTTTTGGCAGAGAGCAGCAAGAGGAAGGAGATGCTGCTAGAACTTTACTGCTCTACTACTGGGACTAAAGAACTAGAACTTTTCTACTGGTACCTTCAATTAGGGTAAAAAACAAACAAACAAAAAAGTTAGTGTGCTTGTCTGAGTTGGGTGAAGGAAATGTTACCTGTGCAGTTAGCTAGGTGAAGAGGAGAGCTGTAAATTAGGGGTGTGTGGCTTAAACAGCAGAAAGTCAGGTGTTTGCATTTAAAACTTCCCTTGTTAGCTTTTGGCAGAGAGCAGCAAGAGATAGGAGGTGCTTCTAGAACTCTCTGGGCTGAGGGAGGAGGTTGCTCATCTCCAGGCTGAGTTGGCCAGGATTTGTGGGACCTCTTCTTCCATGCAGGGACCACTAGTGCCACTGCTGTTGCCTCAGAAGTTGTCAAGAAAGAGGAGCGGTTGGACCACAGTGGACTCAGGAAGGGTGAGGGTGGTGGAACAGAGGCGCATTCCTCCAGCTGTACTTCTCCACAATTCCTATGCCATTCTGGCAAATTGTGGTTCCTCTATGGAGGCACCTGCAGTAGAGACCAAGGAGGATGCTGGAAACCTTCACAAAGAAGACCCACAGGAGGGTGGCATGGGACACCACAGAGGAAGGAGACAACTCCTAATGGAGGACTCAACTGGTAGGACTGGGGGAGGGAAGGGAAAGGATGATAAGATGCCTTCCCAGTGCCATGGCTTGGTAGGACAGGGTGTGAATCCTCCCTGGTTTCCCTGGATGCAGTGAAAGCATTTGACCAGGTCTCATGGGAATATTTGTTTAAAATTCTGCCACTGTATAATATCCCAGTGGAATTTATTACATGGGTCAGAATTCAGAAAATTAATAGTACGACACAAATTCAGGTTATTACTGTAGGGTTTTGACAATACAAACTGTCATTTTATGTGGATGATATTCTCCTGCATTTATGCTACCCTTCTACATCCCTGCCTGTAAGCCTTGAGGTAATTAGACAATTTGGGAAAATCTCCAATTACAAACTAAACCTAGATAAAACTGAGGTTATGCTGTTTAAAGCAGCGACCTTCAAATCTGATTTAGCTCCCTTGAGTTTAGTATGGAGAACGGACAAACTCAGGTACTTGAGTATGTACATAAGTGTTTCTCCCACTAAAATGAAATATAATAATTCAGATTTGTTGCTTGACCAAATTAAGTATGACCTGAACAATTGGGTTTTGCTTCCCATTTCTCTTTGGGGCGAGTAAACATATTTAAAATGAATATACTTCCCTGTGTACTTCACCCCCTTTCTAAGCTTAATCAAGTCATTCCAAACTCCTGATGTTTTAGGTTGCAAAGTATTCTATCAAAGTTTATCTGGCAAGGGAAATAGCCTAGACGGGCTTTTGCTAAGTTGCTTGTTCCTAAGTTTTCAGGGGGCCTCCATCTTCCCATTTTTGTTTATCTTACTTTGCTATACACTGCACTCAATATTTTCAATGGTATAGGGATCCTGTTGACAATTTGATGTCTGACTATATACCACAATATTTAGACATTGAATGAGCCCAGTGAGACTGATTAAACCTTAATATTACCACCCTGTTGTTTGTTTCCCTTAATCACCTCCCTCGTATTCTCCACGACACGCCCATAGTTATGTCAGTCCAGGCTCCTAAACAATTGTGCTTACTTCTTCAACTGGATCCCATGAAAGATATTTCCCAACCTATACTGGGTAATCCAAATTTTAGGATAGCGAGTCACTCTATTACTTCTGGTTTCTGGCCATACCCCAAGATTAAACTGGTGGACCAGCTTACTAGCAATGGGTCTCTGTTACATTTTTCAGCCCTTCAACAGAAATACCAGTTGCCTACTAAATTCTGTTTTAAATATATGCAACTCTCCCATGCTCTGCTCCACCACTTTGGTCCTGAGATCCGGTCTAATGAATATGGACAGAAATTGAGTAGCCTTGCCCCTAGAGCAACCTCTTCGTACACCATATCCTTTTTTTATACCCAACTCTATGACTTGCCAATAAAGAGGTAGGTGTGGTTGTTAATCAGGAATGGGTTGTTCTACACTCTGGCACCCCAAATGATTGGTCCCACATATAGAAAAATGTATATACATATTTAAATTGGGATAGATATCGACATATGCAATTTCGGACAGTACATAATCTTTATTATGCACCTGTCAAACTACATAGAATGGAGAAACGGACCTCTGATTGATGTACCTGTGGTAAGTCAACTGGTACCTTTTTTCATATTCTGTGGGAATGTAAGAAGGTTATGCCCTTTTGGGACTCCATATGCCAACACCTAGATCCTCTTTTGGGATTAGAATTGGCATTCTTGCCAGACATCTGCCTTCTGGGATTGTATACAGTAGGGAAGTTTTGTTTTGCAGACAATTTAATCATATGGCTCTAATGTTAGCCTTTGCTAAGAAAATCATTTTACATCACTGGTGCAATCAATATGTTCCAACTTATTTAGAATAGTACAAGGGAATGCTGTTTGCTTTACAGGCTGAAAAAATAATTGCGAGCATGGCTGACCATCTTCCCACATATAGGGAGACAGGGGAATCATGGCTTGCATTACTTTCATCACAGCCTAATCAGATTTCCCTTTTGAGATGTTAATGAGCCTGGGTGTCTGGTATGGAATCCCGCTTTATCTCTGTAGTCTACATTTATCTGATCTAAAGATATTATATTGGTATAATTTACACCTTTTCCAATTTTTTTTTTGCTTCTAGATTATCTATTACTCTAATGAATACTACTGTTTCTTTCTATAGGTGGTTCCCTTCCAGAGTATTGGGGGGATTTGGTAAGAGGGAGGGGTAGGTCCGATAGATTGTTTGGATTTGCAATTTTATTCTTTGTTTTGAGTTCTAGTTGTTTGAGTTAATCATTCATTAGGATTGCATTCTTTTTTGTTTGTATAGTATTTAAAAATTCAATGAAGCTTATTCAATTTTAAAAAAGTTCTTTGGTGTGGACACATAGGCCACTCGCCCACTTCAGGTACTCCTGTGGTGTCTTACACATCAAGTCCTGTGCATTTACAGCCTTTACAACCTCCTTCCAGGCTTGTAGCTGCTCCTGGGGTTTGGCCCTATGGCAGGTCAGCATGTCTTCCCTAGCCACATAGGCCTCAGGGCCCGTAGTTCCTCTTAGGAGAACTTGGATCTCCTTCATGTCTCAGATGACATAGCAAATGCTGTTAGGAAAGACAGATAGATAGATATAGGCTCTGTAACATGACCAGGCACAGTAATAGCAGGCAGACACAAACAGAAATACACACAAACAGTACACCTACCTTGAAGGCTGCAGTACCTCTCAGACATCTTTGGGGATCGGTGTTGCTGGTGTGCCCTTATGTAGTCCTGCACATGCAAATGACCTGAATACATTCCTGTAATGAGATGCTAATGTATTTTTAAGGCACAGACTGTGAAATGAGGCTATTTGCATAGGCTAGCTGAATATTGCAAATTTGCACAATGCGCAACCAGCATCTCATGATGCAATTCTGACTGCTCTGCAGATCACAACGGTATACCAGCAGGGATGTTAGCATGATATTCAGAACACATTATAGCGGCATGCAGGAAACAATGCTATGGCATCATGTAACACAAGGCACCATGGTGCATGCACCACTGCATGGAACACATGAGCAGTAGTAGCTTGCAGTACGGGTCTACTGACTAGTGTAGTATGGTAAGCTTCATTTGTGGCCATTCATAACCTTCACAATATGGCACTGTCTGTGTATCGTTCATGCACAGTAACCTGTGGTGAGATGCTACATGTTGCTGCACTGGTCCATGTTGTCATGCATGCACAGTGTATTGCTGTTAATAGTCTACTGTGCATAAGGCATCATGCTAAGCCCAACAGCGTGAAGCAAACCAATGTTACAGTACTGTACAAACTATGTGGATTGCAGTACTGTCAAAATGTGAGAGGATGTGAGACAGTGCTCCAGCTGCTGAACATGTCTAGGCCTGGGAGAGTAAGGGCACCCACCCAGAGGAATCAGAGGTGGTCCAAAGTCGAGCTGGCCAACATGGTGAACCTTGTGGTCTCCAGTAAGGGCCAGCTGTTTGGAAATGAAGACCTGGAAAGGTCCAGGTATGAGATGTGGGCCTAAATAGGCTGACATCTAAGCAGAAGAATGGAGTGGTCTGGATGGGTGAGCAGTGTCACCACAGGTATGGGGACCTGCAGAGGAGAGACAGGAGGAGGCCATGGTTCAAGATGGCAATGTGCCACACCCATGTATGTAGAACTTTATTGTGTGTGCCATGTAGGTTTCTCTCTATGGCAGGGGTATGTCTGTGCTGTACAGTGACCTGTGTATCACATGGCACATGGGATATATAGAATTGCTGGTCCAGATGTATAGTCATAGCACAGCACATTGCATTCTGTACAGTTGTGGTTTGGACAGATATGGCCCTTCCACTCTGTGGAAATGTTACCAGGTAGGCTTTGCTGATATACATTGTGAAATGGGTGACTATTGGGCATGGTAACATGCTGCCTTGGAGCTTGGTACATACTGATGACCAGGGTTTGAATCCAACAACTGCCACCTGCATACAGTGTGGCAATGAGAAGGTCCCTTAAGCTCGCCAGTGCTCCTGGATCGCCCCGGACACGGGCACATGTAGCAAGTGGCCCTTACCCGGGTATCAGTGACATATGTCACCAGTTTGCTTGGGTTCAACACCATGACCCACATGTTGGTGTGTTGGCACACATACTGTGGACACCCATGTAGGTCGCTGCATCTTGGTTCACTCTCCATATGTGACTGATTGACATTTAGATGTATTGATGGTTACCATTGCATGTGTCCGAGTGTCTTCCCACAAGTATGGACCGTACCATCCTATATCATCCATGAATGTCACCTGTCAATGGTATCACCTCTATCATACGTGGTGCAGCCCCCACTTGTGTTCCACAGCCCCTGTATAACTGGGATATACCACACACCATTCCCTATCAACATACAACTAACACTGTGGCACATGTTCATGTATAATAGGTGCCACACCTTATCAACAAGGGTGTATCATGGCTACTGCACCTGTGAAGCACACTGACATACCCAGTAGTCCCTGAGCAAGGGTGTAGCATGCTTTCATGTTCCCAAACATGGGAAGGGGATCCTTGTTAACATGTCCCTCTGGCTCAGCATTCATGCATTGCCGTTGCCATTGCATGTCTTCAGTTTCTCATGTGCTGACAACCCACACTGGCCCCTTAAGTTACACACCCATCAATGTTGGGGGTACCAGCACCCAAAACCACATTCTGGGAGTGAGTAGTGGGTGTGTGTATACAACCAAGGTATACACCTCCACTATGCAGCTATAGCCACATGTTATACACTGTGGGCATCGCACATCTACATGGCATCCTGATAAAGTATAGTGGACACAGACATGTGGGTTGTGTCACTGCTAGAGTAACAGTACACTGCAAACACTCATTGGACACAGACACTGATAGAACATGTGCCCTGCCTCCTTAAAGCGGTTGTCCAGCATGACTTTGTGTGTTCCAATGTGTACTCACAGCACTATAATGCATGGGTGTTGTGCAACATTGCTTTATACCCCCCATTACCATGTTCATGATGTCCACATACACATACATGGTGTTCCATAGGTACCACAGGGCACACTCCATGTCTATCCACTACCCCTGTCATGGTGTGCTTCAGTGAACCCATGTCACCCTGCAGAGCTACATCCATCCCTGTACAAGAAACGCCTCCTTGTGGTCAGGCTGGTCATGTTGGGTTAGTCAGCTATCACTGCACATCACACAGTCTGTGTTACTGGATATCCCTTTGCCACATCACTGGCATAGCATGGCACTTGCCATGTCATGGCAATGTAGTAAGCAGGTAGTGTGTAGCTATATCTGATACACAACGATGTTCAAAGCAGTTAGCCTATACTGGCCTGATGGGCTGCATCTGTCCAGGAGGAACCAGGATCCTAGGTGATAGGTTTAAATGCTTCATTGGCAAGCATTTAGACTAGCCAAGGGGGGAGGCACTGGAAAGGAGCAGGGAAATCCTAGCCCCCCCCCAAAAAAAAATCACAGTAGTAAGTACAGGAAACACCAACATAGAGGTGGCGATAGGGAGAAGGGCAGGGGTAAATGGGGTAAGTGACAAAGACAAGAAGGACAGGGATGGGACAAAAAGGGGTAAGGCCATCAGGAAATGGAGGGTAATGAGTACCAATGCCCATAGTCTGGGCAACAAGCTCCCTGAGCTGGTGACCTTGATGGAAGAGAGATGCCTGGATATCGTAGCAGTCACAGAAACATGGTACACAGAGGACCATGACTGGGATGTTAACATACCAGGGTACATAACCTACAGGAGAGACAGGCAGGAGAGAAGAAGGGGAGGAGTAGCTCTCTATGTAAAGGAAGGGATAAAAGCAACTGAACAAAAGAGTAAACAGGGAGAAAAGGTGGCACTGTGGGTCACCTTTGAGACTGGAAAGGGCACCACAATCCGCACAGGAGTTGTGTACAGACCCCCATGTCAGGGGGAGGGAATGGACAAGGATATGATTGAAGGCATTCTTAGGATGGCAGAGAAAGGGGAGATACTGTTGATGGGAGACCTGAATATGCCAGATGTTAACTGGAGCACATTTGCTGCAGCCACATCCAAGAGCAGGGCCATTCTCGATGCCCTACAGGTGGCAGGCCTCAGACAGCTAGCTTCAGAACCCACTTGTGAGGGAGCAATCTTAGACCTCATACTCTCAAATGGGGGCAGTGAGAGGATCTCAGATCTAGAAGTGGGTTGCCATCTGGGAACAAGTGACCATCAAACAGTGGGGTTCATGTTAAACTCAGTTACAGAGTCAAGCCATACAAAAGTGACAGGGAGAGAGTCACGTGATGCAAGCTGCCTGAAAGCTGCACCTGCCCTGGGCTCCTACCAATTGTCTTCTACAAACTGTTTAAAATACTGTTTTATCCCTCTAAAGGGCACAATAGCGGCAACCAGAGGTCTTTTATCTTCTGCCTATTGAATTTACTCACTTATTTTGGCATCGCAAAGCTTTATCAGGCGATGGAGGCAGAGATAAAGCAGGCATGATCCGGCACACTCCACGAATATGCCTGAAAACTCTTGAAGAAAGCAAGAAATCAGGGCACGGGAGCCTTAATAAGGTGGACAGCTCCAACCTCCCGTAGTCCCTCTATCTGAAGCGATTTCTGCAAGAATTTTCACCATTCGAGATGCACTGGAGAATATAACTGCAGAGCTCAAATTAATCAAAGGAGACCTCACCACTCTAAAAAGTAGAATGATGGATTCAGAGGCTAGAATAACTTCTCAAGAGAGATGGAAAGACAAACTCGACCCAGAAATTACCTTCCTGAAGCAGCAGATTCGGAAGCTCCAGATCAAAACGGAAGATTTAGAAGGGCGAAGCAGGAGGAATAACCTCCTAATTATCGGGCTACCTGAGACAGAAGAGGGCTCTGATGCTATTACCTTCATGCAGAAGTTCCTTCACAAGGTCGTGGGGCCTTCACTACTAAACCCTCAGTACCATATCGAGAGAGCCCACCGTTCTCTGAGACCGAAGCCCCCATCTGATTCCCCCCCTCGCCCTATCATTATCAAGTTCCTCAGCTTTATAGAAAAACAACACATCCTCAGTAAAGCAAGAGAGTTACAGTCCATAACCTGGGGATCATCCAAGATCAGAATTGCACAAGATCTTCCAATTGAAACCAGACAGAAATGAGCAGCTTTCCACCCAATACGTCCACAAGCTAATTCAGCAGGAATACAGTTTAGGATGCTGTATCCAGACAATTTAAGAATTACAATCGACGGATCATCATTCACCTTGAATCTCTTAAGCAAGCTACCAAGGAGTTAGCCTCTAGGCTTCCCAACCTGTTCAAAGATGGTTGAAATGTACTTTACTGACAAATAGTCAAATACAGACTGTTGCCCTATTGTTAATGTTTAGATAAGTTTATATTTGTTACCTGTTTTGCTCTTGTTGCTGGGGTTTTGACACTTACGGCCTAGAGGCCAATGGAGGAAGCTTGTTTATCTCTCTCCTAAGGGCCACAAACACCTTAACTCTCCGGGGACTGCCCGGAACCTTTGTGCTGAGTCTCAGTTGCAGCTCGCCAATTTTGCTGTGGACGATTCTGGTCCTACAACAAATCGTGCCCCACTGTGCATTCCGTTAGTGATGGGATAAACGACCTCCTTAGCCTGACGGTGGGTTAAAAGTATACTTTCTCCACTTACAACTAGGGAAAGGACTCACTATAAGGGCCTGAATACATATTGCATGGTAAGCAGTCTTCCTCAAAAGTTCAAAGACAGTGAGAGATGTAAACCCCCAAGCTTACGTTGATTGCTGCCTTAGATCTTTACAACCTACAAGGCCACTTTCCTTGGCCATTACAGGAATGGTCCTCGGGCTGGCACTGAAATGAGAGGGTGGGTGGGGAGCCCAGGGTGGGATATGCTTGTAGAAAGCTGCCTCACGAGCTAATGGGGGGCATGGCGATTCTCAGGGGAACCCTATGGGGTCAGCCTTACAGGTTGCTGGGTTATACAGTTCAGCAGACTACACCCCAGCTCTCGTAGGTATACCTCACTAGGATGGTTTCGATATATGAAGCTCCTGGGATCCGCCAATAGGATCTTAGCTCCAAGTGTTTATTGCTGGCTTATCTGGGTTACATTCGACCATGCTTGGAACTATTTTGTACGTAGTTGGCTGGGTTATTTTCTTTTTGGGGGGGATGGACTGGGTTGTTTCTGGATCCAGGACCTAGTTTCCCACTTACTGTTCAAGATCACTATCATTTTCCTGGCAGTATCTGTTTGTCAGGGGCTTTGGGGCTTTTTTCTGCACAGGATGGGATGGGATAAAGGGGGCTCTAGAGTGCGCCTTATTAACTTCTCATCTTGGATATATAATAGTTCTCACTTTCTCAACTTAATTGCTCATGAATGTTTATGGCGTCGATTAAGATAGCTACTTGGAATATACGTGGGCTCAGAGACAAAACTAACAGACACCAAGTTTTTAAACACTGTGATTTACTTAAGACTGACATTCTCCTTCTTCAAGAAACCCATCTGTCAAATACCGAACCAACCTGGCTACATAGGTCTGGGTTTTCTCAAGTATTCTCTGCTAGTGGAACGGCAACAAGTAAAGGAGTTGCCATTTTAATTAAGAAACACGTCTAATTTCTGGCAGAAGAGAACCAAACGGACCCAGAGGGCAGGTTTATATTGGTCAAGGGTTGTCTCAATAACTGTAATATCATTCTAGGCTCTGTCTACGGCCTGGTGGGAGGGGACCCAGAATTCCTCATGACTCTGGCAGACAAGATTGATAATCTTCTACCTTCACAGTTAATATTAGGAGGGATTGGAACATTCCACCAAGTCAGGCTCTTGATAGAACCTATCTACCATTAAAACCTGCAACCCTAGCCCAAAAAGCCTTACTGGACTTTATGCAGCTTCTGGGATTATGTGATCCCTGGTGGCTTACTAACCCTTCACTTCGGTCTTTCTCTTTCTTCTCTCAGGTACATAACTCATGGTCCAGACTAGACTACATCCTGATCAGCACTTTATTTCTTCCCGGTTTCCTCCACATAGTGCTATCAGACCACTCAACAGTCTGGGTGAGGATCTCCCCTGATCCTAATTTTCAGAGGGACACTGTCTGGAAATTAAACACCTAGCTCCTCAGGGATAATCAAACCGTCTCCCTTATTAGAGACCTAATCTCTAACTTTATGGAATTTAATAAAGACTCTACCCCGAGAGAAGACTCAATATGGTGCTCCCTGAAATGCTACCTTCGGGGAGAGTTAATTAAACTCACTTCATTGAGGAAGAAATGTAGAGATGCTCAAGCAGCCTCACTGCTAACCAAAATTAAAGGACTAGAGCACTCACTACCCCTAGCCTCCTCCCCCAATTCTTTGGAATCTCTGCTAAAACTAAAGCATGAATAAGCGGATCTGTTAAAAGAAAAAGCAGAATATGCCATTTTAAAAACCCAATCTAAATATATCGACCAAGGAGAAAAGGCCAGTAGATTATTGGCTTTTAGATTTCAAAAAACAGAGAGCTCAAGACTGATCCCGGTGCTACAAACACCGGATGGTGTCATTAAAACGACACCCAGAGATATTACTCAGATTTTCGAGGAATTCTATAGCAAGCTCTATAGCAGACACCCTTCCCCAACGCCCCTTTCGGACATCTACTTAGAGGACCTCAATCTCCATCTCCTTCACCCACACCACAAAACGACCCTCACTTCCCCCATCACTCTGCTCGAGGTAGAGGCAGCGATTGCCTCTCTAGCTCCTGATAAATCACCTGGTCCCGATGGATACCCATCCAATTTTTACAAAACCTTTAGCAAGGAATTAGCCCCCCTCCTCCTTATGCTTTATGAGTATATGTTTAAGGCTGATACTTTAGATCCCACACTATTAGAAGCCATGATCATGCTAATCCTCAAGCCGGACAAACCACCAAAAGACCCTGCAAGTTACCCCCCATCTCTCTCTTAAACTGCGATATTAAGATTCTAACCAAAATCTTAGCCGAGAGGATTAAAAAGATTTGGATCTACCTTCTGATCCCGGAGCAGGTGGGGTTTGTGCAAGGCCGCTCCCCTGCTGATCACCTTAGAACCCTCTCTCATATTTCCCATGCAGCCCAAACATCACATATCCCGATGGCTCTAATTTCCTAGACGCTGAAAAAGCATTTGACAGAGTCAACTGGGACTTTCTATGGGTGACGCTCACCAGAATGGACTTCCCAGCCTCTTTCATTTGATGGATCCAGACAGTGTATAGAACCCCTCGGCTAAGATCTACTGTAATGGTGTCTTTTCCTCGCTGTTCTACCTTTTCACTGGTACTAGACAGGGATGTCCCCTTTCTCCCTTTTTGTTTAATCTATACCTAGAGCCTCTCCTCCTTAATATTAAACGATCCCCACATATCCAGGGCTGCCCGGTGCTACAACAAACATTGACTCTTTCTGTTTACGTGGATGATATCCTCCTCCATATTGCCCACCCAGTATCATTAACACACGCCCTTCAGGTTATTACACAACTTGGCCTCCTTTCTCACTACAAACTGAACCTAGCTAAATCAGAGATATTCCCTTTAAATGCTTTCACACATAAAGCTAGCTTCACAAGATTTGGCATGAAATGGTCCCCTCAATCGATTAAATACTTGGGAATACACCTTACCAATGACCCACTTCTAATCAGGAAACTTAATCTGGATGATCTAATGGCCAATATTCAACTGGACCTCCAAAGATGGTCCAAACTTCCCATTTCCCTTTGGGGTAGAATTAACATCATTAAGATGAACGTCCTACCCCAAATTTTCTATCCTCTTAATTTACTGAATCTCTGGTTTCCCCTGTCTTATTTACAGAATCTGCATTCCACTCTCTCTCAATTTATCTGGCAAAGCAAATCTCCCAAACGCTCTCTCTCTAAACTCTGCCTCCCCAAAGAAAAGGGAGGACTCCGCCTCCCTAACCTAATATTTTATCACTGGGCTAACCATCTCTCCAAACTGGGAAGATGGCTCCCGAACAGGGCTGAGGAACCTCCTCTGATCTGGCTTCAAATCGAAAGATGAATACTTGGGGAAGCTAATCTCTGCTCTCCGACCATCTTTTTTCTTCCCAGTTCAGCACTCCCAACCTCAATACAAAATTCGACCATCAGCACCTCCCTCAAAGTCCTCGCTCAATGTCTGCACTATCTCAAGATTTCTCCAAAGAAAGATATGGCACAGCCTCTTGTTCTAAATCCCAATATTCATTTAGGAGGCTCAATGATCACCTTAGACTGGCTTCCTCAGCTACGCGAAGTCCTGGTAGAGAATTTATATTCTCAGGATTCCCTCCTCTCTTCTCCTGATATTATGGCCAGGCTTAATGTTCCCAATAATAACATTTTTAAAGTGTATCAACTGAGACACTTCATTAGCACTAATTTTGGTATCGAATTTCGTATTTCTCAAACCAGTCCCTTTCTCTCTCAACTCCAAGAATTAGCCACTAAATCCCATGGGATCTCATCTATATATTCATATTTGCTGGGTCTCAAGTATCCGAATACCCTCTCAGGCTCCAGTGTTTGGTCTTCTCTTCTGCCAGACATCACCCCTAACTGGGCACAAATCTGGAAAGACCTATATAGATATCACACTCAGGATAAGTTCAGACTCATTCAATACCATATACTAAATAACATGTACTATACACCGGTCAAATTAGCTAGATTAGGGAGGCTTTCTCTCCCTCTCAGCTCTAGATGTTCACAATTTGAAGGGAATCTACTCCACATCTTCTGGCAATGCGAGAAAGTGGCTCTCTTGTGGCGCTCTATTCAGTCCAATTTGGATCCACTTCTGGGTCTGGATGGGTTGTTCACCACAGAAATATGTATTTTAGGTATTTACTCCGATGTTGAACGCCATGAACGCAGATTCCATATGGCACTAATTTCCATGGTGGTCAAAAGGTTGGTGCTTAAACATTGGATAGACCAACTAATCATAACATATGCTGAGTGGCTGAAAGACTTATCAGCCTGCTTTAAAATTGAGAGACTTGTTGCTAGTTCTCGTAATTGCATTGACTCTTTTCACAAAAAATGGGGTAAATTATACACTTTGTACCTACATTAGTGCTCATCTGGATTTGTCTCTGATGCTCTTTGCCCCTCCATTTTCGCCATTGAACTTTATTCCTTCATGGTTATATGATAAGACCCATATACTGTTTCAAGTATGCACACTCTGGGAGGGTTAGAGTTGGGGGGAAGGGGAGGGTCAGGGGGATACCGGGGTGATTTCTTTATCCTATTACATTTCACGCTTATGATTCTGGTGTATAATGAGGTTTGGTACGCGATTCAATGACAGTACAGATGTAAATCCTATGGTATTGTGTAATATATAAATTTAATAAAGCTTAATTTCAAAAGAAGCCATACAAAAGTGAGGGTACTGGACTTCAGGAGGGCTGACTTTGGCAAGATGGGAGAGTGCCTCAGAAAAGCACTAGCAAACAGGCTAGAAGGAGGGGTGGAGCAACAATGGGGAATCATCAAAACTGCCATCACAGAGGCAACAAGCCTTTGTGTGAAGCAAATAAACAAATCAAAATGAAAGAAAAAGCCACTATGGTTCTCAAAAGAGGTAGCTGAGAAAGTCAGGGAGAAAAAGATAGCATTCAGGAAGTGTAAGGAAACACAGAAGGAGCAGGACAGAGAGCTGTACCAGTTAAGGCAGAAAGAAGCAGGGAAGGAAGTCAGAATAGCAAAGGCCCAACTGAGGAAAAGATAGTCAACTCTGTTAAGAAGGGGGATAAAACCTTTTATAGGTATATCAGAGACTGTAGAAAGACAAAGGGAGGGCTAGTGAGGCTGAATAGAATGAATGGTGGGTGGGCAGAGAAGGACAGTGAAAAAGCAGGGATACTGAATGAATATTTCTGCTCAGTATTCACAAAAGAGGAGGGGGAAGTGCCTAATCCAATTAACAGAAGCACTCTTGATAGGGGGGTCGATCCCGGCCCTTTCACGGAAGAAAGGGTTCTGCAAGAACTCCTAAAACTGAAGGTGGACAAAGCAATGGGGCCTGATGGAATTCACCCCATAATTCTAAAAGAATTAAGGGGGGAACTAGTGGAACAACTGACTACTCTATTTAATAAATCATGGGAGGATGGTGTGGTACCCGAGGACTGGAGGAAGGCAGATGTGATTCCCCTTCACAAAAGTGGGAACAAGACAGAGGTAGGAAACTACAGACCTGTCAAGTTTGACCTCTGTAGTAGGGAAAGTGATGGAGTCACTTCTGAAGGAAAGAATTGTTGAGTACCTTGAGGCCAGTGGGGCACAGGACCCAAGGCAGCATGGGTACACAGTGGGAAGGTCATGTCAGATGAATCTAATATATTTCTTTGACTGGGTGGCCAAAGTAGTAGACCAGGGAGGGGCTGTGGACATGGCCTACCTAGACTTTAGAAAGGCATTTGACACAGTCCCACACAAAAGATTAATAGTCAAATTAACCAGCCTGGGAGTGGGTCCCAGGGTGGTAGCTTGGGTAAAACATTGGCTGGACAACAGGACAAAGAAGGTAATTGTAAATGGAGTCCACTCTGAAGAAAGAGGGGTTACTAGTGGGGTACCACAGGGTTCAGTACTGGGTCCAGTCCTTTTTAATGTCTTTATAAGTGACATTGCAGAGGGACTGGAAGGAAAAGTATGCCTCTTTGCAGATGACACAAAGATCTGCAACAGGGCTGATACACAAGGAGGCATGGAAAGGATGAGAAGGGACTTGGCAAGGTTGGAGGAATGGTCAGAAGTATGGCAGCTAGGATTCAATGCAAAGAAGTGCAAAATAATGCACCTGGGAAGCAAGAACCCAAGGAAGATTACACAATGGGGGGAGGTAGTAACAACAACAAAAAAGGATAGGGACCTGGGGGTAATCATATCAGATGACCTTAAGGTTAGCAAGCAATGTGAGAAGGCAGTAGGGAGGGCTGGGGGGATACTGGGATACACAGGGAGAGGCATCACCAGCAGAACACATGAAGTTGTTATCCCTCTGTACAGACAGTTGGTGAGACCCCATCTGGAGTACTGCATCCAGTTCTGGAGACCCCATCTCCACAAGGACATAGACAGGATAGAGGCAGTCCAGAGGAGGGCAACTAAAATGGTGCAGGATCTGCAAGAGAAGCTGTATGAGGAGAGACTAAAGGAGCTTAATATGTATACCCTTGAGGAAAGAAGAAAGAGGGGACATAATAGAAACTTTTAAGTACCTCAGTGGAATCAACAAAGTCCAAGAGGGTAGCATCTTTCAGAAAAAGAGACGTGCAAGTACAAGGGGACACAATTTAAAGATAGAGGTTCAGTGGTTCCGGGGCAATGTGAGGAAGTATTTTTTCACAGAGAGGGTAGTGGATGCATGGAACAGCCTTCTTGAGGAGGTTGTGGGTTCTAAAACTGTGGGAGAATTCAAGAATGCATGGGACAGACATAAGGCAGTTCTTGTGGGGGGTAGGAAGAAAAAGGCTGTTGGTTAACTAGGATCTGCGGCCTATCCTGTAGGTAGAGAAATGGGCAGACTAGGTGGGCCAAGTGGTCCTTATCTGCCGTCAAAGTCTATGTTTCTATGTTTCTATGTAGTGCTGTCCATTCTATCACTGTGCCTGCATTTTTACCAATGCCAACATGTTGCCTGATGACAGGGTCTGGGGCAAGTCAAAAGTCACAGTACTGACAGGTGCACAATTGCTGTGGTGTGTACCACCATGAGATGTACAGGTGGACCTGCATAATCACACACATGTAGGTGTCAGACAATGTCATGGTGACTATGGTGAGTGTCTGCACATGAAGCCACACCTCTCACCTCACTTGTGCATTCTTTTGTCTGCCCATGTCACTCAATCAGTTGCCTTGTCCCTAGCGTCTCTATGTGCACAGCCATTAGAGTGACCACCATTCAGTGTTGTGCTGAGGCAGTGGCTGCCCAACAGTTGCATCCAGCTGGCCAGTGACATGTGCACAAGGCTGGGAATGGCCTTTTGCTGACACATGTATCCACCAATCTCCACATGGCTGTAGCCATAAGTATTGTATGTCATGTGCCATGGTCACCTATGGTGCAGGACACAGGTACATCATCTGCTTGGCTGTCCAATACATCTTCTGGCATTGTAGGGCATAATCCACAGGATGCTGCCACTGCATGGTTCATGCACACGATAAGGTCTGGTAACACTGCTAGGGTATCATGTACATTTCCTGCCACACCTGCCAACACCAGCCACAGTGTGCCATCAATGGAATGTGTGTGTCATTCATTTAGGGGGGTGGACTGTGTCCGGCCCTGTCCAATGCCTGTGCAACTGTGCAATGCTATTATTCCAGTGGTGAGTGGGCATCCATCCACTCATGGATGTCTTTTTACAATCCACCTTGTTGCAATGTACATGAATGGGCATTGGGGACATGTCCAGTGCTGCAAGACACTAAACATTTCTATTTCTTTGTGTTCCCATTACAGACTGAGGAGCCAGGGCACAGGCCAGCAGGGAGTCCCAGCGGAATGATGAGGGAGCAGCAGGAGGCAGAAGGCCATGTTCTGGGGGATGTAGTGCACAGCATGACCAATCACATGTGTGTGCCTTTGTCACATACATTTCTTTGGCCATCCCTTGGCTCCTTTTCACCGTGCTGCATCCACTGTGTCCTGGGGATCTCTGCATTTGGCTTGACAGCATGCGAACACATATGTTGGACATCTCCATTGGACATCATGGCTTTCTTCACTGCAGTGACCACCATGGCAGACAATTGCCTAACATCCTGGCCTATGGTGCTGTGCGCAGTAATGTCCCTTCACATGGCACATGCCACACACACTGCACCTGTGTTACCCATGTCCAGGTGGGGCACACAAACACCCTGCATGTCCACCTTGCACATGGTGCATGCTGGCACCCCAGGTGGAACATGTTGTACCCTGTGTGTCACTATTATGTTACATGTGGGCAACATTTGGGCCATCTGCACGCTTGCCTATAGGTGTGGCACCTGGACTGTTGGGTGACTCCCTCACCTGACAGGCAGAGTGCTTCTCTACAGTGGGGACATGTCCTTCTGGCCTTCATGCCACCCCTTATATCAGTGGGACTGTGCGGTATCCTACAGTAACTCTGTCATGTTTTCTGCCTCAAGGGGCACTGCGCAATCCAGTGTGTCTCGTCAGCTCCACAGACTGGTGGTTGCACTGTGTCTTACTGGTGCCTTTGTGGTGTTTTCACACAGCCATGTGCCTGTCTCTACCTTTTTGGTGAGCCCCTAGGGGTGGTATCACTTGCATGGGTGTGTCACTACACCCCATCTTGTCCACCATTGCAGTCCCCATACTTGAATGGTATGCCGCTGTTGTCAGGTGGACATTGCCCTGATTCTCCTCTAACATTCACCCATATACCGATATTGTTTACAATGTGATGTTAATGTGCCCTCATACTCTGGCAGTATGAAGTTTGCATTTAATAGGCAATTAGAGTGTTCTAGCCAGTACTGCTCTTCCTGGCTACTGTGATGCCTAGGGCTGGTGCTTGTGTGTGTGACAATGCTTAGCCATGCCCCGTGCAGCAGTTGTACCACCCATGGCAGGGGTGGACCAGCATGACCTTGTCTCATATGCTGCTGGGAAGTGTGTAGCCACAGCACAAGCCTGTGGACATGCTTCTCATGATTTTGTGTATTTGGGGGTGTTGGAATTTTGCACATGCACATCACCACATTAGCACTGCTGCTGTACTGATTCTTTTTTTTTCTCCCCTTAAGTCGGGTCCAGCCTGCAGTGATGCCTGGGAGGATAAAACAGCATGCATGCTAGTCCCTGGGGCTAAGGACATTGGTGCTCCAGCAGGGTGCCATATTGTGGGCTGTCAGGTCCATCCTGGCAGTCCACCACCATGTGGCAGCATCCCTTGTGGCACTGTGAAGACATCTCACCACCATGACCCCCCTCCACCCCTTGGTGCACCTTGATTCCCTAGACAGTTTCCCTAGACTCTGTCCCTTTGTCCCCCCCATCCCCTCCACCCTTGTGCATCCAACCATTGTAAATAGCTTCAGCCCTTGTGTCCCCACCCCAATCCCCTTTGTTAACTTGTAAAGCTGCTTTATATTGTTCTATTGTTGTACATACGTTTCTTGTTGTTGCTTGTTGTTAATAATATATTTTTTTTGTAAAACAACTGCCTGTGTGCAGTGTGTGTTATTTATTACAAAAATGTTTATGGAGGTTATCCCCTGTGTCCCCTGTCCACAGGTGTGCCCTTTTCATCTCACAATGCACCTTATTACCCTACAAGGTTGCTCCACTGTGTGCTGTTCTGTATCCAGGTGCACATGTTGCCCAGTAGGTCTTTGACACCTAACTTCTGCCAGTTTCCTGTGGCAGATCTGGCCATGGACACTGTTTCAGTGCAACTGCCTGCAGCACACACTCTTTTTTTTTATTATTGAAATCTCTGTAACTAACCTTTGATCCGGTAGCTCATTTACAAAGGTTCCACATCATACAATCAAAGACTAAACAGAACATGTGTACAGGTAGAAAGCAGACTGTTATTACAGTAAAAGTGCTGGTTCCAGGGCACAAGGACATAGGAACAGTATAAGTGCAAGGTGACAGAGTTCAACTTCTTACAAAATAGGTAATCTCAGTGGTCAGCAATAGTGAGGCAGCCAGGAGAATAGGCTTTGTCCAGAGTAGTAGGGGGAGGGAAAAAGACAGTAGGGGAGAGGGTGAAAATAGGTGGGAGAAGGGTGAGAGAAGTGGTTGGTAGTGACAGGGGAGAGGTTAAGGCTGGTATGACGTAGGAAGGGTGGATAGAGGGGTTGGGGGTGGTAGAGGCAGAGCAGTCAGAGGTTATGTGAGGAGGGAAGTGGAAAGTAGGAGAAGGAGAGAGGTGGGATGTGAGCTTGCAGTTAGGGTTGGCTGTCACAGCTGCTCAGGGAGGTCAGGTGTAAGTGAAGCAGTCTCTTAAATGGTCCAAGTTTGGGCTCATTGGCTATGTTAGGGGGGAGAGCACTAAGCCTTTGGGGAGCATGGTAAGCAAAGGACCACTGTGCCTGAGAGGTCCAGAAGAAAGGGATTTTCAGTGATTGCCTAGATATCTCTTGTGTTCAGTGATGGTTGTTCACTAGGGTTAGGAGGTTCTGAAGTGAGGGCATGGTTAAGTCGAGGCTTGTTTTTTTTCCAAAGGAGGCAGACTTGGTAGCTAATCCTGCCCTGGAGTACCCTTATCGTGATGTCCTGGACTGTCACCAGCCATGACATGCCACAATAGTGCCCCCCATGTGTCTCTGCAAGGCTACCCAATCATAATGGTTGTGTCCTGGTAGCACTGCTGGCCTTTGTCCACATTGGCTTGTATGCTGCAGCATCCAGCTTATTCTGCCATCTGCATGCATCCATGGGTGTCGGCCACTGTTGTGCTTTTCTGTCCTGCAGCACTGTGAGTTGCACATGGGCGTTATGCATTGATGTGCATAGACCTGGGCATGTTGGTGGCCGATGGCATTCAGTGTTTCTTGCCCTTTTGGCCCCTGTGTTTGGCCACCGTACACCAACTGCATATTGGGCTGATGCACTGTTGCATGACTGTGTTCTGTTGTGCACACTTGCATTGTGCAACTGCTTCAGTTTGTGCATCTATCCCCTGGCCCTATGTTCCCAGCTGTCCCATATTCAGAACTGACCATGTGCACCATGCATGTTTCATTGTACCATTGGGCTTTGTAGCTATATTCTGTCTGGATTGCACAGGCACTTTGGCCTGCACTGTCTGGATATGCCCATTTCCTGTGTCTGCACTATTCATTGCATGGCACTATCACTTGTGTGGTGCAGCCAGATGGCTTTGAATATGGGGCCATACATGCTGTTCACTGATTCCTATACTTTGGTGGTGACTTTTAGTATAGTCTTTTTAATTCAAAAACACCTCTTCAGTCATAGTGGCTGCCTCTTGGTGCTTTGTTTGGCCATACTCCTTTCAGAACTTTGTTTCGCCACAGTGCATGGACATTGCACTGTGTTTTCCATCAGTGATACGCAAGTGATAAGATGCCTGCAAGGATGGTTCACACCAGAGTGAAGCAGATAATTTCTGTGCTGATTATGTACTAAAAATCCATTACACCATTTACTATGTTGAATGTACAGGTAAGTAAAGGAGCTTCAAAAAAAAAAACATCTGCGCTGGCTACATCTTTAACCAACAGTTGGATGAGGAGGAGTAGTAGTTTATTTATTTAGTGCCCAATCCCAGAGGCTCTGGACACTGTACATCATAAAATTTAAAGCACATAAACAAAAGAACAACATAATTCAGTGTTATAAAATGCAAACAACTTAAAATGTGCACATTTGGTAGCATTAAAACTAAACCAGTGGGACTAGTTCAAATCAAAAGTTTGGCTGAACAGGTAGGTCTTTAGACCCTTCTTAAAGGCCTCCACTGAGGGAACCACCCTTAGATATCTGGGTAGGGAGTTCTACAGGGCCAAACCAGCCATGTGTGGTCCCCTGATGTCTTGAGCCTGGCCCTGGGAACCACTACAAGCCTCATCTCGGAGGAGTGAAGAGGGCAAGGTGGGCAGTAAGGGGTCTGCAAGTGGCAAGATGTATGGAAAAATTACTTTGACTTTGTCAAGAAATGCAGTGATGTTTTAAAGCCTTCTCCAGATATGGTAGATGGAAAACCCAGATGTCACATGGTGGACAAAAATACTTAACTATGCATGAGAGTACTAAACAACATAAGAGCCATCCAGCAAGCCAAGCACAGCCATCTGATGACCAAGTGGACCAGAGCTACTAATCTTGATGGAATACGGCTCAAGGTTACTGCAGCTGGAGCTACCAAACTACTCCATGCAGTGCAATATTGTGCAACATTTCGTATAATTCATTGGACTGTGGACTCAAGCTAGCCAGCCAGCTATATGGTGATTCAAAGATTGCTGAAAAGGTTGCCTGTGGAAGAACAAAGGCTGAAGCAATTGTTGAAAATGTTCTTGCACCACATTCTCTTGAATCCAAATGGCCAACAAAGTTCAGGAGTGTTATTTGCAATTTAGTTGGATATTTCTAACAAGGGCAATATAAAATTATCTCTACAGATAGGTACTTTAAAAAGGATGAAGGTGTTAATGCCCTTCTGGACTTCAACAAAAACCCAGATTTATCTGCTTACGACACAACATACAAGATTTTCTCTATTATGCAAATGCATTCCTTGCCATGGGCAAATGTGTCTGCATATGACAATGCTCTTGTGAATTATGGCAAGAAATCTGAAGTGTATACCAGACTGAAAGACAACTGCCCGATACTCCAAAAGGCAAACTGTCCTGCTGACTTCCCCCACAATAATGCAAAAAAAGGCAGCAGCAAAACTGATTTATGATGTGGAGATATTCATCCTAAAATTATTTAGTCATTTTTCAGGTTCCACTATCAGAACACAAGATCTGAAAGAGTTATTTTTTTTACTTTTGTGGCATAGAATATGAGTCCCTTTTGAGGCATGTGCCATCCAGATGACTGTCATTTCTTCCAGCACATAACAGAATTGTAAACAACTTTCTAAACTAGAATACTATTTCTTGATGCAAGAAGAAGAAGATGACACACCAAGACAGAACTGGCAATACTTTGCTGAAAGTGAACATGGTGAAAGCACACAACCAACAGTGGCTCAGTGTTAGAAGTTTCTGAGTACAGTTCTTGTGGGCTTCAACATATATAGCCACGCTAAAAACAACACAACTGACAGTTATGCAAACATTTTCATTCATGGCTTCACAGAAGCAAAAACTTGAAGTCTGAGCTGCAGACAAGATTTTTTTGGGGGAAAACTTTGAACATTTATGGAAGATATGGTAGTGTTGCTTGGATATTGCTTTTGTGGATCCGACTATCCTTCATCAGATAGTGCTAGAATCCAACATAGGATCTGGCCAAGGGATGCCTTGGATAGTTGGATCTGGTGGGAGGATCCATTGGATCCAGGTCAGATCCACAGATACCTTTGATGCTTACAGTGTACCCTAGGAGGTCAAATCCTTGATCAGATGTCTATGCCATCTGAGGCTATCCAATATCCAACCAAAATGATGGTATCTGACCTGGTAGCATGCTATCTAAGCAATACTAAAATAGGGATACTGGTTCTACAACACGTTGGAGGATGAGTGTATCTTTTTTTCTGGAATCTGCTGTAAAGTACCTGTAACAGAGGTTTGACTTGTGTTTAAACATACTGTAGATTGCAGTTTATCTATTGGTATCAGTGGAAAGACTTACTGCACCCTGTATAAAATAGTTCATCTGGTTGTACCCCTTGCTTGGGTTGGTGCATTCTCAAACTGTGTGGTGTCTAAGAGGGTGATATTGGCTCACATATCCTAGGCTCTTAGTGTGCATGGCTATATGGGGTGAGTGCTTGAAGGGACAGCTGCCGGGCCTGTGTTGACAAATAAAAGAACTGCAAATTGTTTGAACTTCACTTATGTGTGCCCTCAGTTTGTATGCTTTGATCAAAGTGTTTATTGATGAAAGTAATAACTGTTTTGGTCCCAAAGGAATGGTACAGTTCAGTGTAGGGAGGTGGTTAGGTATTGCAATCCAGAGGGTGGTACTGCACACAACATCTGATCCCCTTTTCTCTCTGGGTGGAGGCACTGCACTACTATTATCTATTCTAAGACAAACCCCTCCTACTGCAGGAGAAAAAATGAACCCAAACCACTCAACCAGGCATGCTCTGTACAGTCACCAGACAGGGGTGTGAACCTGGTCACTGAGCAGTGGGACTCACACAAATATCCAGTGGATCACATGATCAGATGGTTTAACTATTAGCAAGTGTGTGAGCTGCAGGGAAACGGAGAGGTGGTAAAAATGGGAGACTTCAACCAGCCCAAGTTACTGTAGACCGAAGCGTACCATCCACAACATGTGTTGGGGTCTGGTGATCCTAGAAGTATTGCAGAGTGGGTTCTTGATTCAGGGCATCACAGAACTCATCAGGGAGGGGACAATCCATAATCTATTGTTCACGAATGGGATGCACATACAAGAAATAATGGTCAAGGAGCCCCCTGGGTAAAAGCAATCATCGTACAGTGTGGTTCCATTTGAATACGAGCTGCGAAAACATCCCCACTAAGACTTAAATCCTGGATTTTAGGAGGGCAGATTTCAAGAAGATGGGTGAGCTACCAAAGAGGCACCTGGTGAGCATTAGGGCAGATATGGGGTTGGACCAAAGGTGGTTGATCATTAAGGATGGAATAATGGTTGCCACAGAAGAGTACATTAGGCTCAAAGGGAAGAACTTAAGGGCCAAAGCAGTTTGAGGGGTAAGAGAGGAGCATGGGGGATAGAAGCACAGATGGGGTGGTAGAGGAGGACAGAGTGAGAGAAGGACTGCCAGCATTGAAGGTGGATGAATCACTAGGTACAGAAGGCATATACCCAAGGGTGCTGAGGGAACTAGCAGAGGAGATTGCTGGGCCACTGGTGAGATTGTTCAATTGTTCACTGGAGTCGGGTATTGTACTGCAGGACAGGAGAGTGGCACATGTAGTGCTCCTCCATAACAGTGGTCCCAGGGATGACCCAAGAGAATTACAGACTGGTCAGTCTGACCTCAGTCATGTGCAAGCTCATGGAGACTGTACTTAGAGAAATGTTGGTAGAGTATACAGAGAAGTATGGTCTCCAGGATGTGAAGCAGTATGGATTTATAAGAGGAAAATCATGTCAAACAAATCTGTTACAGGATATAGGATAGGGGCTATTTCATTTTTTTTTATATATATTGTATTTCCAAATAAGTTAGGCAGGAATAATGGCACTATTCATCATTTGGATCTGAATAATGAATGCTGCATTATTCATGGTATTGGGGAAATACGTTTCATTACTCACACACCACTAGTCACCTGTGTTTCTTTGTTTTGTTTTTAATGACTAGAGCCCTTTAAGGATACGGCAGTCCTTGGAGTACATTTTTCTTGGTTCAGTATGCCTTTCTTAGTAGAAAGGAAGGAAGAAAGGAAGTCTTTTTTGTTGCCTGCAGAGAAGAAAGTCATTTTTGGTAGGTTGTCTGCAGAGAAGAGTTTACTACAGTGTGTCATACGTGTGCCTGCGGCAGTCACTTGAATTTCTGCAATAGTTTTAGACACTGAATCCAAATCTGCTCTGTCTCTTTAAAATAGCCTCATCTACAACTCCCAGGATGCACCAGGTGCTTCCTGGCTTTGGCCTAACCAGACTGCCTTGCTCCTGTCTTTTTGAATCTTGTAGCAGTTTACTTTCACATTCAGACTTAAAGAAGAAGTCCACCTAAAACTTGAAAAAAGATATGTTGTGCAGAGTGTTTTATTTTGTATATAAAGTTCTAGTGTTTTCTTCCCTCTGACTGGTATTAGGAGTTTTTCCTAAATTAGCCTGCTAGCTTTAGGGTAGTTTTATGACCCCTGGAGATCTCCATATGAACCAGCTTAGTTGTATTCCTTTGTCCTACAATGCACCTTGTTTCATGTGAAGGTGATGTGGCAGAGCCCATAAATCCAGCAGAAAGCATTGCTTTACAATCAGCTCACAACAGTAGAGAGGGCTATAGGTTAAAATCTGTAGAATTCAGCTTGGTGACCACCCTCATCATAAAGGGTTTACTGTCCTGAAAAAAATTGCTGCTGGTAATTGTTGTGAAGCTTGTAAAGCTTCCAAGATATTGAGTTTGTTTGGCATGTGTGTGCTGAATGCTGGGTCTCTCTTACATCACTGTCACATGAGACAAGATGCACTGTGGGAACAAGAAATACAATTAAGCTGTCAGGGAAAAGATTCCCAGGGGTTGTAAAACTAGCATAAAGCTAGCAGGCTAATTTAGTAAAACTCCTAATACCAGTCAGAGGGAAGGAAACACTAGAACTTCACATACAAATCAAAACACTCTGCACAACATATATATTTTCAAGTTTTGGGTAGACTTCTCCTTTAAATGTGTCTCTTGTTAAGTAAGAGGTTTAACTTTGCTCATTTTCTAACTGAAATGCAAAATTCTGCAGTTTTCATCTGATTTTGTATGGTAAGTACATGGCAGAACTGAATTCAAGCACATTGAGAATAATTTTGTGACTGCATGTATTTGTGGCAACTGGGTGGGGATGGGAAGCTATAGCGTCAGTGTTTGTCACTGTATTTTCGTTTTCTACCAGAAACAAACATCCCAATTGTGGTTGTCTCAAATTACTAACCAAAATGTGTGCCCTTTTTGATTCAAATATTTTGAATCAAATAATAAAATAATAGTAGTTTCTATAATTATACAAAGTTTGCATGTATAGCAGAATAGCATTTGTAGGTATACCAACACTGTTTAGAAAGGATTACATTGCAGTTAATCAGATTATGATTTGTGTAGATGTCAGTGAATATTGGTTTCTGAGCTGTACTATATTCCTTGTCAAATGATCTGTCCCAGAACGCAACCCTCACAAGTGTTTCCTGGTATATGTTATGTACTGTGCAAGTCTCTGCTGTTCCGAAGAATTTGTCAGTTGTTTTTATTTTCAGTCAGTGTGCAAAAAAAAGAGAGCTGTGGCATATGCTCTAGATATAGAGAATTGAACAGTATTGATTAACAAACAAAAAGCATTAACTTTTGTTTTATTTCAAGTCAGTTTGTGGGTGGGATGCATGTGACCTGGATCACTTTGGAGAGGAGGGGTGCTCTGGATCCCTTGGATGGAATTGCTTAAAAGCAGTATATGACTTGTGTCATTTGCAGTTTGTGTGTGTGTGTGTGTGTGTTTGTGCCCCTGGATTGCTTTTGATGGGGGGTGCTCTGGATCATTCAAGCAGTATTCATTAAAAAACAATAGAATGTTATATTTTTGCAGTTTACAGTCAATGTGCATGGAAGGGGGGTGCATGTGCCTTGGAAGACTTTTGCTGAGAGGATAGTCTCTGGATTATTCAGGCAGTCTTGTTTAAAAAACTCAGAATTTGACTTTTGTCTCATTTACAGCCAGTGTGCATGAAGAGGGGGTGCATGTGCTCTAGATTGTTAATACTGTGGGGGGCTCTGGATCACTGTTGGTGTGCATGAAAATGGGAGAGTAGTTCAGTATCCATGTCCTGCTGTGCATGCCAGCAGCATTCTGCTGCATGACGTTAGTGTAAGCATGTGTATGAGCTGGAAATCACATGCTTCAAATTCAGGCTACTGAAGATGCTGTAGGGGTTTGAGCTGATTCCTGTATGCCAGTACACTGACTTGCTCAGATGCCAGTGTACCCTAAAATGGGTAGGGGTGGAATATTCAGTTGTGATCTGGCACACCACTCTACTAAGATGCCGATGTGCTGGAAAAAGGGTGCTGAGTGTTTAACTGTTGACTGGCATCTCCAGCATTTCAGTGTGCCTCCTTTATACCGACATGCTTAAAAAAGGTGCATAGTGCTGCAAGTAATTATTGTTTGGTGTATCAAATTTGAATATGTAACTTTGTTTATATTGCATCCACCATGCATGAAAGGGGGCATGCTCTGGATTGCCTAATTTGGATATATCATTTTGTTAGTGCTTTCTCCTTCGTAGCACCCACGTTATGGAACAATTTCACTGTCTCCCTCCGCTCTCTTGACTCACACACTTCTTTCAAGACACACTATAAAGCCACCTTGTTGGCTGCAGCAATGTGTACCTGCCCTTTGGGGTGACTCTAAATGCATGATGCTGTATCTTCAGTTGCTGCTCAATCCCTGCCTAACGAGTTATACAGTTATCTCTAGTTATGAATTTTTTCACTCTGTATTATACCATGAAACTGTACGTTTTGTTGTCATTATTCCTTATCTCTATTTGTAACTGTAACTGTACTTGCACATGTACCTTGTTTCTTTACCTGTTCTATGTACCTGAAACTGTAAATGCTTGACTATGCTATCACATGTGCCTCTGTATGGCCCAGGTCGCACCTGAAAACGGTCTATTGGATCAGTGCACCTACCCCATAAACAAATACATAAATAACAAAAAAAAAATGTTGTTGCCAATGTGCAGGGTGGGGCATGATTTTGTTGCTTGTGTCAAGAAGAAGTAGCATTTACTGTATAAATGACTTCTGATACACATTGTATCTCAAAGCACTTTACAATGATGAGAGATTGATAGAGGCAGCCAGTTCATATATCAACACCTGCATATAGCCTAGGACAATTGCATGAGCCAGTTTTATGGAAACAGGAATGTTGGCCAGGACATTGTGGAAAATCCCTTACTCTTGTGAAAAGTGCCTTTAGTTATTTTACTTCCACCTGGATACCCACCAGGATAGCCTCAGAGATGGGAGGACTAGACTAGAGTTTATCAGAGTTTAATGCCTCATTTAAAGGATGCCACATTCCGACAGTACATCATCCCCCTAGTACTGCACTCGGGAGCCAGCATTTCTGGTATGATCCCAATACCTGTGCTTGACTAGAACCTATGACCTTCTGGCCCAGAGGTTGATGTGCTACAAACTGAGTTACACTGATACCTAGGACGTGTGGCTAGGCTCACGTGTGGTTAGTATACTGGATCACTAAAAACTGAATATATAAATTTATAATATATAGTAAGGGCTTATTGTGGATAAAAAGCGATGGCTTTTCAAAAGCTCTTGTAATAAAGATCATAGATCAAGAAAAGTTGTTGTTGTATCATTCTGATGTCACAACAATACTACATCTCCCCCCCTTTTGAGCTGTTCCCTGATTGGCTAAAACAGCTCTGTGTTCAAAAAACAAATGGGCTAAAATGGCAGCACTGCTTAGCGAGCAGAAGGGTGAGCGGTTCCCTAAAATACTTTGGACACAAACTGCCATTGTCGGCTCCATGTGTCCAAAGTATGAGTTTGTTACTTTTCTTTTTTTTTAATCACCAGTGCTTTCAAATATCAGGTCGGGGGCAGAGTGGAACCATAGTGACAACCAAGATCATCGGAGAAAAGGAAGCAGTATTGGGGGGTGCTGTACTGCTGGGGTGTGCCATCCTTCAGATGAGACGTTAAACCGAGGTCCCTTCTACCCATCCTGGTGGGTGTCCAGGTGGAAGTAAAAGAACCCAGGGCACTCTTTGCAAACAGTAGGGGACATTCCCAGTGTTCTGACCAACATCTCCCTTCCCATAAACTGGTTCATGCAGTTGTCCAGGCTGTGTGTAGGTGGTGTTGTGCAATATGGCCACCACTACACATTCAGTCACTTCACTATCAGTCTAGCATTTCTTGTAAAGCACTTTGGGATACACTGTGTATGAAAAGCACTATATAAATACTGATTCTTCTCTGCTTCATCATCGCATCTACTTGATGGAAGCATAGCCTTGTTTTGTATGGTCACCTATACACTATTCTATATGTTATTGCTGCTCCAGTGTATGTGAAAAGGTGGATGGGGGTGTGCTGTGCTCCAGATTAAACATCATTAAAATAAACTGACTTTAATCATGTGTGCATGCGTGTGTGTGTGTGTGTGTGTGTGTGTGTGTGTGTGTGTGTGTGTGTGAATTTTATACAACAGTTTCATTTTGTGTCACCATGGTGATGATAAATATTGCTTTTGTTTCTTTATTTCTGTGCCAAGTGTATTGGTGAAACCAAACCAGATCACAATGGAAAAACTGGATTTCCAAGTCCAGACAGATCAGCCGAACTGGCACAACATGCATGGCCTGGCCATTCCAGCTATTACCGATTTTAACACTAGGTGAATGAAGACCATGGGGACCCTCCAAAGCCTTTAAAAAGGTGCTTGACCCCCTGACCAGCCTTCCACCATTGAACTACCCATCCCACACCTTCCAGACACTTCTGGACCCCGAACCAGCCTCCAACCTCCAGCCAGCCATGCTCCCAGCAGCTAAACCACCATTACACCTCCAATCCCCAGCCAACTACCCTCCCAGCAACTGGACCACCCTTCCAGGACCAGCCTCCATTCCCCTAGCTGACCACCCTTTTAGCCCCCAAACCAGACTACCCTCCCTAGAGTGTCTAACCTGGGTGCTTAAATGATCACCCTCTGTATTTCTGTAGCCAACCTAGAGATAGATTGGCCACTCTGGGGGCAGGAATACCCACCCTGGGGACAGAAGACCTGCCTTAGTGGCTGGAATGCCCACCCTCTGTGACTCAGTGCCTAGAATGCCCACTCAGAGTGGATGATTGACCCCCTCCGGATAATAGAATACTTACCATTGAGCAGCAGTGCCCTCATAGAGGGGCAGAATATCTACCTTGGGTGCCAGAATGACCACAGTAGCATTGGTATACACACCCAGAGTGGAACTACAGTATGTTTCATATCAATTGGTGTCTACATTAATGGAGGCCATCATGTTTTTCATATAACCTGTGTGTTCTACCCCTTTTATAAAAATACAAAGGGGTATCCACTCTTTACTCACGCTATCGCACAGGTCAGTGTGCCAGCATAGGCAAAGTTGCAGGGAAAGACCCTGTTTTTAATAGTGCCAGTATGCAAGTCCATGATGTGCCCTACACAGTGTCTCCACAGTGCCCTTAGCACCCAGTACACAGTACACATGACCACAAGAAATACTATAAGTACTTTTAAAAGGGTTTGCTACCTTGCGAACCAGAACATCCATTAACACAAAAAGAACAATTATGTGGTGCACAAGACTGCTGGATATTGGAATGCTCAGGAATGGGGCTATGGAGGGAGTATCCTCATACCAGGAAAGAAACAATTGTCACCAATCAACACAGAGCCACTGGACCACCAAGTCAGACAATAGAGGTACATTAAAATTCAGAATCAACATTCACAGGAAGCATGCACAATGATATGGGTCTTTGGGGGTTGTGTTGATGACTATGGCTATAGCGCCAAGTGTCTGTTTTATGGATCTTGTCATGCAAACTATGCACCTGCTGCCATGCCATATTCTTACCACTGCTGCAGTTATAATCCACCATGTTAGTGGTTGCACAGACTACATGCTGCCACTCACATCTGAATTAGGGGTTTGCATAATGAAGGCATGCAGAGTTAGTGTTCAAATACACATTTAGGGGATAGAGGTCATCACCATTGTGGCCTTGAGGAGCTGGTTCAGAAGGTACCATCCAAGTTTGGGGACAAAAGAGTGTACCACGGCAGAGTTACAGGTCTGAGATTAAATATTGCTGACATGTCCACGTACATGAACAGATGTGCTGTATGCCAATTTAGCTACTGTCAGACCATGTTCTGTATCACTATACAGCACTGTAAAATAGCAATATTGTAAGTATGTGGGGCACATGATGACCAGATGGCCAGAAAGGTGAGTGTGTGGGTGGGGGGGGGCTACCTCGGCAGAGGAAGGACCACCCGACAATAGTGAAAATAGCTTTAGATGAGGGAGAAGGACCACCAGACACCAAGGAAACTAATTAGCTTAGCAGTTGCAGACTCTGTGGGGGGAGGGGACCACTCAGTGAGAGGGAAACTTTAATTAGCTCATCAGTCAGGCATCGGGTGATTGGGGGGACCTATGCTCTTATGACCCATGGATTTGACAGGACCCTAGTCGACCACAGGCTGCAGTGTGTCAGTAAAAGAAATAATTCAAATGGATTGAAAAAGGATTTTTCCAAATCCAGCATGCTGGGCTTCTGGCAACCACAGTGGCATGCTGGCCCAGGTGCTGGATTTTCAACATCTGGAATAGCATGCTGCTGTAGGTGCTGGTGAGACATGCAAGTGCTGGATTTGGCTCCAACCCCTTTTCCACTCCAGAGCACACGTTATATATTTTTTTTTAAATACTTGAGACTTTTTGTCCATTTGGGTCACCCTACAAATTCAGTCTTGATCCACTACTGCACTGATACCTCTTCATCTAATGCAAGGGCTCTGCAAAAATTCTTGAAGCTTCACCTCCACAGTGGGTTTATCTCCCCAGGATCCAGTGTGGTGGTGGTGTTGGGGGCAGCAGGGTGACCAGAGCTAGCACAGGTAGAATTGGGGAGCATGGATGTCATCCACCCCAACCCTCCCCATTGTAATCTCTGCTTTTCTAATCCCTTCTGTCATTAATTAGCTAAACCATGAAAGTGTGAAGGGTTGATGACATGTGCCCCCCTTGTGATGTTGGATATCTTCTTGTCACCTGTCCATAATTCACTGTTAAAGCTGTGAAGGCAAGAACCTCTCCAATAATCTGAGGGTCCTGACCTCACCATGCTCTGAAGCTCCTCTGGTCCGTGGCTGGAAACTGGGATTATGCTGATAATCCAGGTCTCAAGATTCACTTCATATAGTCAGTCCTCCAGACACTCTCAAGAAAAACATTATGTGATCCCCCTCAAGTAAGCCAGGTGTCACAGCTTCTAGTCACACAGTCAATGATAAATATGAGTATGGTGATATCTGACTCCCCCCCCAACTCTGATCGGACCAAAATGGTAAACCCCAGACTGGCTAGTTTTACTGGAACACCAGGACTAGACGCAATTTGCACAGTTCAGCTAGTCTGGATTTTACCTAAGGCTTAATGGAGGGTGTGAGACCATCTGAAGTCTTTTAAAGGGTTTGACCTTAGGTCAAGTCCCACACATTTGCGCATCGGCCCTATACCATCTGTACCTTTCTAGCATCCAGATCAGCCTTCAACCCACAGCAGACCACACTCAAGTCACCTGTACCACCTTTCTACCTAGTGGACCTGCCTACAATTCTCAGCCAACCACGCTCCCAGTAGCAGGAAGAACTCTTCCTCAGGAGGCATGGTTTGAACAAGGTACATGTCATTATTTAAGTGCATTCACAAATGAAACACACCTGTTAAATTCATTCCCCAGCACCAGTTTTTCCCTTATAAATACAGTGCATGAATACAAAATTTGTGAAGTGTAAAATTAAACACAAAATGCCAGCACTTTCTAATAAATTCCATACTACATATTTTCTGTTCCAAATTATTTTCTCAGTGCTATAAACAACATTTCAGAGAGGCTGTCTGCATTTTTAATTAATATCAAAATATATAGAATAATGGATAGGGAACTGTGCACAACAAGGCTGTGTTTCCATCGAGGGGGTTGATGACATCATAGACCTCGAGAGCGACGCTCGAGAGGTCCCTATGATGTCATCAACCACCCAAGATGGAAACACATGGCCTTGTTGGTGCACAGTTCCCTATCTATTATTTTATATAGTATATGGTTCCCCCCAAAAATGTGGTCGGTTTAATTCACAAAGTTAAGGTCTAATTTCATACCTTGTGTACACCTTCAGTCACACTGCACATCTGCTCGGTCTGCGTTGCCGCGCTGCTCTGTTGCCAACCTGATTATCTCCATTCTCACTGTTGTCCTGCTGTGCTGCCAACCACAAACATGAACTGAGGTAGTGTTGTTACAAACACTAAAAAGGACAAACTAAATGTTTGGAAACAAGGAGCCAATTATGGCAGAGTCCATGTCCAAAGAATCTTTTACCCGCTTTCCCAGCTGCTCGCTAAGTGGCGCCGCCATGTTGACTCATATTTTTTTTAAAAGTGCGATGTTTCAGCCAATCAGGAAACAGTTCAAGGGTAAAAAGTTGTTGTACTATCGATGTGATGTCAGAGCGATAGTACAACAACTTTTTTGACCTTTGAACTGTCCTACAACAAGATTTTGAAAGCCACGGCTTTCTATTCATAATAAACCCTAACCATATACTATACACTTATTATTCAAACCACTGCAACTGAAAGTAAATAAAACTTTATTAGAAATATTGCAAAGGAAACATAGCAAAGGAAAAGGACATACCCCTCTGTAGAGGGGCATCATAGCCCCTGTTGGGTCCAGAGGAGAGAATAAAGAAGAAATATAAAAAATATATGTATATATTATTTCAGATAGCCACTCACTCAGCCAATGAGTGGCAATATTGCAGCATCAGTGTGATGCCATGATACCATGTCCATGGCAATGGCCAAGGGAACCACAGGCCTCTAACATGGAAAGGCACTGTTTCACCAAAATGTGTCACAGACTTTTACTAATTAAAAAAAAAACACAACAAAATGCAATACACAAGACTCTTCCCTATTGCTTAAATGAAACATGTAATGAGGACCTTATGTCACACATGATTTATCTTTACTTGAGCAGTTTGCCTATGGCCACGTCTCTCATGGCTTGTGTCACTCATAAGGTCACCAGAGGTCAAACTGCTCTTGTACAGATAAATCATGTATCACACTGGTCCCCATTGCTTATCCCTTATATATTTTTTAAATTCTTTGGAAACTAGGTAGACCCACTCGGCACACAACCTGTTTTCAGGGGCCATGTGGGAGTACTTCGGAGGTTAACTGACTTGCTAGGGGTACACAGTATGCAGGCAGAGGTTGTTACTCTAACCTCTCAAGGCTATACTGCCAGCCATATGATATGTAGGTAATAAGTCATGACAGGGTGAGCATTAAGGATTATAGTATATGGGTACTGCCTATTGTGCATGGATTTCAGCTACTGCTGAAATCTTGTTATAGTACAGTTCAAAGGTCAAAAAAGTTGTTGTACTATCGTTCTGACATCATATCAATAGCACAACAACTTTTTACCCTTGACCTGCCACCTGATTGGCTCAGATGTGGCTCTCTAGAAAAAACAAACAAACATGGTGGCACAATTTAGTGAACACTGGGCAGTGGAACCACCGACTTTGAAGTCGGGAGTCGGGACACGGAGAGCCATATATGGCTCCCTTTCTGAACACACTATTTCTTTTTTTTCTCCCTGATTTTAAAACTAAGCAAGGTGCAGAGAAGAAACTGACAAGCCAGATGGAGCATAAGCAGGAACGGGAGTGAGCAGGAGCACCAGACGGAACAGGAGCAGTGCACGCCTACAGCAATTAATGAAAAAAAAATAATGTAAAACAAAAAAAAGCCCCATATACTATATCAAACAGTGGACGGGTGAACATCCACAACTAAGTCTGCGTTCCCATCTCAGGCAGTTGATCACATCAGCGAGACCTCTTGAGCTTCGCTCTCGAGGTCTCTGTGAAGTCATCAACTCCCTCAATGGAAACATAGCCTTGTTGTGGATGTTCACCCATCCACTATTCTATATGTAATGCATGCCCAGGGCTGTAGGAAGCCACAAAGCTGAAGCTCAAGTGTCCTTATGCCCCTGGGAAGTGCATTAATATTCTGTGATGCACATTCTGGGGGGAGGAGGCTTATTACACTTGCAAAACAGCTCTAAGCATTTTTTTGGGGGGGAGGAAAATTAGATTTGGCACCTAACCATGCATTTATAAGGATTTAATGCACAGTGAGATGACATCTCTTGGCCAATGAAATTTCCAGATTTTTTTCTTGCCATTTGATATAAAATCTATCTATCTATCTATCTATCTATCTATCTATCTATCTATCTATCTATCTATCTATCTATCTCATAGGGGCACAATTGTGCCCCTATAGTTAGGGTTGAGTAGCCTGTTCTGTTTAATGTTAAACCTCAAATTTTGTACTTTAATAACTTTGCAACTGATCAGTGGATTTGCATAAAATTTGGTATGCACTGTCCTGTGGTGTAGATCTCTTGAATCAGCAATTTTCCTTATGGTCGGATGTGCAGATTCTGATAACCGGATAGTGAAAAAAAGTAAAAAGTCATCCTTTTTAGCAGTTTTTTCCTGGTCGTCTTGTACACAAATGGTGTGGAATTTTGGCATTATGTTTTTATGGTAGAACGAACTTGAGTAACAGATCTGCCACTGTTAGTTTGGTGCAAACATATTAAAGTGTTGCAAAGTTATTCAGTTTTTTAGTTACAATTATATCCTATGGAAAGTTCATTTTTCAGGATAGATGTCTTGAGTTCGACAAAGGATTTGATCTCACAAAAAAGGATTTAGTTTCACAAGACCATTTCCTTTTTTATGAGGAAAAAATCATTTTTTGCAAGCTGCCATCCTGTTTTTTTTTTTTCCAGCAACTAGAAAGTCTGGAAAACACACAAATATTTATCATTTTAAAAATCAAACACCAGAACCTAGCTAAATGGGCCCTGTTTAATGCGATTCTTCTGATTATTTTTCAAATTTAGGGCCAGAAATACTTTTTTATGGGTACCTAAAATCCTGGGTGCCCAGCTTAGCAACAGAAGCCTTCTGCTGTAGTTCTGCAGCAAACCTAGGGATATCAGCGAAAGTAACAAATAATGCATGAGTCCCCCTCATCCTGTTTTTTCTCTAATCTTAAAGTTATTACCAGCAGGTCTGCTCCTGGCAAAGTGGACATGCTGTCCTCTGTATTGTGAGAGGGGTATTCAGGTGGGCTGGGATTGGCATATCAAAATGGTAGTTGCAGTATGAATGGTCTATCCATAGAACTGAATTAAATCCACTAACATACCCTGTCAGACCTCTGAAATCATTGTAACTTTTAACCCAAACCATGAGAAATCTGTGAGCAACACAATACAACTGTAACAATAAAAAAGTGTTTAGGACTACCCCGCTTTTTGTCATTACTAGGTCTATAACTCTAGTGCTTGCACAGGCTGGTCATGGGACATTTGGCAACTTGTCCTCTTCATTTAGAATAAAAGATACATGGTACTGGACCATGAAAAACTTCTGTTACATCCAAAAGGAAAATGTTCAGTTAATACCAAGAACAGTAAACAGCCTTCTTTTATTTATTCAAAGTGCTTGTGTAAAGTTTGTACTGCATGCAAGCATTTTGAATAAATAAAAGAACAGTGCACCCTGTTGCTTGTGCTGGTTTTTGTTGATATACTCTTTTCTTTTAAAGCCAAAGCACACCGTATCATAAAGCAGTGCTTTTATTCATTTAATACATATATGTACCATTCTGCAAAAGCTATCAATGAAGAAGGGATCCGACAGTTATGTTCTCCTGAATGCTCACTCAACAGATGCCAGTAAAAATGAATGCAGCTAGACATCAGTAGGTAAAGAAAAGGGACCCTTGCAGAAAGTCAGGCATACAGAATCCCCTGCCTCCTATGGCTAAAGCTGGAGTGCATAAAGTTCCATGTAGCTGTGGTTCAGTTTATGTTGGAGAGCCTGAGTGATCCATTGAAGAATGGATAAAGGAGCATAAGTCTGTAGTAGAAATTTTAGATGACAGAAACATTAGTGCAGCACTTATTGGTGAATTCCATGGACAATCATAAAATCTTATGGGACAAACACATCCTTACTGAAAGAAGAAAATGGGTACATGGAAAGAAAAATTCTTGAAGCCGTTGTGAAAAAAAAGTTTGGTACAAAAGCTGTGAATAACAATAACGACTGGGGCTTGTCTGATAACCGGGACTCCCTGTTTAGAGGGTTAGCTTATGTAGTTGTATTGGTAATATGTAATTAAGCTTGTAGTTCCTTGAAGAAGTTCTACAAAGCTAGCATGAAAGCTTGGTTGTATTGTAGTTCTCATTTGCTCGAGTGTCCTTCTGATTTATTCTTGCATTTGGATTATTGCTAGAATTTTGATAATTGTTTTTTCCTTTGGTGGTTAGTGGCATACCCCCACCCTCCTAGGTCTCTTTTGACCTGAAAAGTAGAAATCCAACCCTCGTCTTTTTTTGAACCTGTAAAACAAAAAAAAGGTCCATCACTGATTACTCCCACCCCTCCACCCGACCACATATTGTGCACCAACCTCCCCTCACCCCCCTTACCCTATACTTACCTCTGGAGGTCTTCCACTGTCATCTTCTGTGGACTGGAACGTGTCTGAACTCTTCAAGGCAGAACCACAAACTGAAGAATCAAGGTAAGTCTTGTATAATGTATTTCAATAGTTTTTTGAACTTATGTTGATATCTTTGGTATTTTTAGGTATGTTTTCACCAACATTTCAACATGAGCCTTTTGGGACCCCACCTCATGAACACTGTCACTGCTGTTTCATTAATTAGTCTTGATAAGTGATTTTGTGATCGCTGCTTGAAATCACCTTTAGAGACCAATTTAACAAAATAACAGTGCCAGTGTTCACAAGGTGGGGTCCCAAAAAGCCCATGTTGAAAATCTGGTGCAAAAATTCCTAAAAATGGTCTGGTCTGGTGGCACTAAGGACTGAGGCATTGGATGGCACACCTCGCACCATGCCGGCGACCTGGGTTTGGGAACAAGCCTGGGTCATTGGGGTTAAGGGGAGGCCAGGAGATGGATTGAGCAGCCATAAGGTGGCTCTGCCCTGCTGGGTGGGGGCTCACCCATGACTGCTGTAAGACTGACCCTGGGTGGAGGCCCAGAGGTAGTGCAGTCAGGAGTGACTAGATTAGGGAGGGTGCTACGGGTCACTGAGTGCATGTGCCTCCACACGTACACAAGCAACTGTGGCAGAAGGGAGGGGAGGGGAAAAAATGTGAAAATGGAGCTGGCAGGCTCCATGATGGCCCCATAGTGCTGCGCCGGCCCTCCGGAGTCTAGATGTTGGTTGCTGGCGGTGGCAGGAAAGTCGACACCCTTCGCCCTTGGCCCTACCACAGGGGGCAACACATGGAGGATTACGAGAAGGGTTGGATGCAGGCTGAGGATCAGAGACTGAGCTCCACTGGAAAGGCAGGTAAACTACATAGGGAAAAGAAAAAAGAATAATGTGATAACATATTTTTTTTTTAAATCCCTGAAAATGGCTGAGTTAAGTACATTCATTGAAAGTTTTCTAAACACATGAGTAGCTTGGGTAATCTACAATATTTTGACTCCAAAATTTCAACAAAGTCGGTTTTTCCCACCAACTCGTGAACTGTACAGCTGTCATTTTTCACATCCTATCTGAAACATATTTCACACCTGTGGCATGGAATGGAATTTTGGCACAGATTTTAACATTTTCACATATGGGGTTTATGAGGTGGGGTCATAAGAAAAATATGTTGAATATTTGGGGTCAAAATATTAAAAATACCAAAGTTATGGCCATTTGATGCAATTTCACTACCCTCGCTCATAACTTTGGAAATGTTGAATATTTTGACCTTAGATTTTCAACATAGCCTTCTCATTACCCCACATCATGTGTGCCACAGCTTTCATTTTTCAAATTCTGGCCAAAATGTGTTTTCATACCTGTGCTGTGGATTTGTGTTGTACTTGCACAAAGTTATATTTTGGTGGGGATTGAAAACTTTTCTGCACCGGATACATAAGGTGGGGGTAATAACATGTCTATGGTGACAATTTGGTGACTGTTGTCCTACAACTGGAAGTGCAGGGGAGCCAGCGGTCCTTGTACTTCCACAGGTAGATACATACACGCATATAGGATAGAGTAAAATAAGGATACTATTATACTATCTCAAAAAGTAAGGAAATACAATGCAAAAAACTTTGTTAAAGCTTCAGTTAGGGTTTAACAGCCAAAAGTAGGGAAATGAGGTGGTGGGGATCTGTCTTGGGCCCGCAACCCATTCTCCTATGCTGTACCCATGTCAACTTATTTTCTAATGGAATGGGGTGAGTGTTAGGGTTGATGACCCAAAGAAAGACTTCCTCCACCTGTGGATCTGTGCAGGGTGGCGAATGAGGTGTTAGGGTTGGAACCCCTCATGCTACATTTCTCTATTTTCATTGGTTTAACCCTAACTGATACATTAACAACGTTTTTTTTATATATGCAAAAAACGTTGTTACTGCATCATTTAGGGTTGTTACTTAAAGGGGCACTGTCAGCCTTGACCCTCGTTTTTGTGCAGAATTCTATCAGTGTGCCTCTATGCACACACTGATTCCCTATGATGCACAGAATAGACATAGATATAGTTTAGAGTAGTATTCTTACGTATATTCATTATTTTAAAAAATGTCCACTTTCATTCGGGTCTGTCTGCAAGTGCCCCATCCCCCGGAAGCATAAGGTAGCCAAGCGAGTACATCTGACACTGAGTGCCGGCATGGAGACTGATTTTACACATACCCGTGCTGACAAACTGAATACAGTATGTATATTCTACTGATGTACAGACCTGCCCATTTTTAAATAAAACCGAGCACTGAGAAAGTTTAAAAATGCTTTTGAAAGAGGTCACCGAAATCTCACACATGTGCGAAAGCGGAATGAAGCACACATCCCGCACATGCATGGGAATGTCTGCCTTTGAGGTGCACATAATTGTATGCCACTCCTCTCCTTAGTATCATGATAGTCCTGTATTAACTAGCCCCCCCAACTGGCTGACAGTTGTCCCTACAGGCGAGGCACAAGGAAAGCATCATTTATTCATTTCAGGTTAGCAATTTGAACTGGGATGAGGGAAGACAACTATCACAGTGGGCCCATCAGTGACAATACTAATGTTTGCCACAACAGAGATGTTCTAAAATATGTATTCCTGAACCGTAATCTTGATCTGGGAAAAACATTAAAGTGGCTGGGTGCATGTTTGGTGGAAACAGAGCATCGCTCACTTGGCAAAGCTGGCTGCTGCATATAAACAATGTTGTTACAGGTTATTATGGGACACACATTGTATTTCTATGGCTACACTAATTTTGGAAATGGGGATGGGCTGTACAGTTCTTCAGAGACTGCTCCACCCCTGAAACAACAAAGCAGCTCCCAGCTTTTAATGGAGTTGGCAACAGATGGGAACATTGTAGGTAGAAGAGATGATCCAAGACACAATACTCTGTACTGTACTGATAGCGAAGGGGCTAAGGGGCTGTAGAATCCTTCAGAATTCCCTCCACACCCCAGAACAGCTCTCAGCCAAGAATGGGGTTGGCAACAGAAAAATGGACAAGTGGGGAGGGGATGTTGATAGAAGACATGATTCAAGAAGCCATACGCTGCTTCACACTGCTTACCATTTGACTGAGTAGACCGGCCAATGTGGACCACCACCAAACAGTCACTGTGATCACTGGAGGAATGTATATTGGGGATGATATCCTACCGTTGCATATAAGGTGAGGGGTTTTCATCACAGAAATGTATCTTTATTTCTTTTTTATCTTATTGGCTGCTCAGTAATCTGAAATGAAGGATGTGGCATGTGGTGTGGCCGGAAGATCAAATACCCAACCTGACTCCATGACACAAGATGAACAGTAAAACTGTTGATTTGTTTAACTTTGTTAAACTTGCCCTGTCTGTCCATCTGTGATGGCCAAGAACAGCCAGAAGAGTCAGAAATAAACAAACAGAGGAAAGAGTAAGTATTCCAAACAACAATTATGGAGACAGAAATAAGACATGATGGGAGTGATGCAGTGCAGTGGCTGTGGTGCAGCAGTCTTCCTGGAGATGTTCTGGAGGATGCGGTGTTGTCCCATCTGCAGGCACCTCTCTGGGCTGAGGGAGGAGGTTGCTCATCTCCAGGCTGAGTTGGCCAGGATTTATGGGACCTCCTCTCCCAACCAGGGACCACCTAGGTCACTGCCGTTACCTCAGAGGTTGCCAAGAAAGAGGAGCAATTGTACCACAGTGAGCTCAGGGAGGGTAAGGGTGGTGGAACAGAGGTGCATCCCTCCAGTTGTACCTCTCCACAATTGCTATGCCATTCTGGAAAAGTGTGGTTCCTCTATGGAGGCACCCACAGTGGAAACCAAGGAGGATGCTGGGAACCTCCACAAAGGAGACCCACAGGAGGGAGGCATGGCACCCCACAGGGGAAGGAAACAACTCCTGGTGGGGGACTCCATTGTTAGGAAGGTAGAACTTGGGGAGGAAAGGGAGAGGGAGGGAGGTAAGATGCCTGCCTGACGCCATGGCTGGAGGGACAGGGAGTGAATCCTCAGGATGGAGCAGCTGCACAGGGGAGGGAGCTGGATGTCATTGTCCACCTAGGGACAAATGACCTGGCTAAGAAAGGGATCAGAGCAGTGCAAGAAGTGTTTTTGGAGATGGGGACGGCCTTAGACAAATAGCACGCATTGTAACCTTCTCGGAGGTGCTGCCTGTCTATGGCACAGGTGAGGCTAGGGTGCTCCACACCATGAGATTCAATCAGTGGTTGAGAAACTGGTGCAGAGCTCAGGAATTTGGCTTCATTGGGGACTGGGGGTCCACCTGAAGGGATGCAGGCCTATACTGTCATGATGGTCTGCATCTGTCCAGGAGGGGAACCAGGATCTTAGGTGATAGATTTAAATGCTTCATTGACAAGCATTTAAACTAGCCTAGAGGAGAGGCACTGAAGAGGAGCAGGGAAATCCTAGCCCCCCCTATAAAAATCAGGGTACTAAGTGAGGTAGACACCAACATAGAGATGTTGATAGGGAGAAGCGCTGGGGTAAATGGAGAAAGTGACAAATGCAATAAGGACAGGGATAGGGCAAAAAGGATTAAGGCCATGAAGAAATGGAGGGTACTGAGTACCAATGCTCATAGTCTGGGCAACAAGCTCCCTGAACTGGTAGCCTTGATGGAAGAGGGATGCCTTGATATCGTAGCAGTCACAGAAACATGGTACACAGAGAACCATGACTGGGATGTTAACATACCAGGGTACACAACCTACAAGAGATACAGGGAGGAGAGAAGAGGGAGCGGAGTAGCTCTCTATGTAAGAGAAGGGATAAAAGCAACTGAACAAAAGAGTAAACAGGGAGGAGAGACAGCACTGTGGGTCACCTTAGAGACTGGAAATGGCACCACAATCTGCACAGGGGTTGTATACAGACCCCCATGTCAGGGGGAAGGAATGGACAAGGATATGACAGAAGGCATACTTAGGATGGCAGAGAAAGGGGAGATACTGTTGATGGGGGACCTTTAATATGCCAGATGTCAACTGGAGCACCTTTGCTGCAGCCATATCCAAAAGCAGGGCCTTTCTCGATGCCCTTCAGGTAGCATGCCTCAGACAGCTAGTTTTAGAACCTACTCATAAGGGAGCAATCTTAGACCTCGTACTCTCAAATGGGGACAGTGAGAGGATCTCAGATCTAGATGGTTCACAATAAACTCAGCTACAGAGTCAAGTCATACAAAAGTGAGGGTACTGGACTTCAGGAGGGCTGACTTTGGCAAGATGGGAGAGTGCCTTAGAAAAGCACTAGCAAACAGGCTAGAAGAAGGGGTGGAGCAACAATGGGGAAATATCAAAACTGCCATCACAGAGGCAACAAGCCTTTGTGTGAAGCAAATAAACAAATCAAAATGAAAGAAAAAGCCACTATGGTTCTCAAAAGAGGTGGCAGTGAAGGTTAAGGAGAAAAAGATAGCATTTAGGAAGTATAAGGAAATGCAGAAGAAGCAGGGCAGAGAACTGTACCAGTTAAGGCAGAAGGAAGCAGGGAGGGTAGTCAGAATAGCAAAGGCCCAAACTGAGGAAAAGGTAGCCCACTCAGTTAAGAAGGGAGATAAAACCTTTTACAGGTATATCAGGGAGCATAGAAAGACAAAGGGAGGGATAGTGAGGCTGAATAGAATAGACGGTGGGTGGGCAAAGAAGGACAGTGAAAAAGCATAGATACTGAATGAATACTTCTGTTCAGTATTCACAAAAGAGGAGGAGGGGGAAGTGCCTAATCCAATTAACAGAAGCACTCTGGATGGAGGGGTCAATCCCAGTCCTTTAACAGAAGAAAGGGTTCTGAAAGAACTCCTAAAACTGAAGATGGACAAAGCAATAGGGCCAGATGGAATTCATCCCAGAATTCTAAAAGAATTAAGCAGAGAACGAGTGACACCACTGACTACCCTTTTTAACAAATCATGGGAGGATGGTGTGGTACCTGAGGACTGGAGGCGGGCAGATGTGATTCCCCTTCAGAAAAGTGGGACCAAGACAGAGGCAGGAAACTACAGACCTGTCAGTTTGACCTCTGTGGTAGGGAAAGTGATGGAATCACTTCTGAAGGAAAGAATTGTTGAGTACCTAGAGGCCAGTGGGGCACAGGACCCACAGCAGCATGGGTTCACAATGGAAAGGTCATGTCAGATGAATCTAATTGATTTCTTTGACTTGGTGACCAAAGTAGTAGACCAGGGAGGGGCTGTGGACATGGCCTACCTAGACTTTAACAAGGCATTTGACACAGTCCCACACAGAAGATTAATAGTCAAATTAACCAGTCTGGGAGTGGGTCCCAGGGTGGTAGCCTGGGTAAAACATTGGCTGGAAAACAGGACACAGAAAGTAATTGTAAATGGGATCCACTCTGAAGAAAGATGGGTTACTAGTGGGGTATCGCAGGGTTCAGTACTGGGTCCAGTCCTTTTCAATGTCTTTATAAGTGACATTGCAGAGGGACTGGAAGGAAAAATATGCCTCTTTGCAGATGACACAAAGATCTGTAACAGGGTTGATACACAAGGAGGCATGGAAAGGATGAGAATGGACTTGGCAGGTTGGAGAGCAGGTCAGAAATATGGCAGCTTGGATTCAATGCAAGAGTGCAAAATAATGCACCTAGAAACAAAAATCCAGGGAAGATTACACAATGGGGAGGGAGTAGTAACAACAACTAAAATGGGAAGGGACCGGGGGGGTAATCATATCAGATGACCTTAAGGTTGGCAAGCAATGTGAGAAGGCAGTAGGGAGGGCTGGAGGGATACTGGGATGTATAGGGAGAGGCATCACCAGCAGAAAACAAGAAGTTGTTATCCCCCTGTACAGACAGTTGGTGAGACCCATCTTGAGTACTGCGTCCAGTTCTGGAGACCCCATCTCTGCAAGGACATAGACAGGATGGAGGCAGTTCAGAGGAGGGCAACTAAAATGGTGCAGAGTCTACAAGAGAAGCCATACAAGGAGAGACTAAAGGAGCTTAATATGTATATCCTTGAGGAAAGGAGGGAGAGGAGGGACATGATAGAAACGTTTAAGTACCTCAGTGGAATCAACAAAGTCCAAGAGGGTAGCATCTTTCAGAAAAAGAGATGTGCAAGAACAAGGGGACACAATTTGAAGGTAGAGGGGAGACAGCTCAGAGGCAATGTGAGGAAGTATTTTTTCACAGATGAAATACAGTACAGTAATAAGAGATTAAAGGTATTTCACCCGACACACGCCTACCTTATTACAGCTGACAAGTGAGAGAGAGTGCTAAACATACTGTGCATGCAAAGCTTCAAACCCCCCTCAAAACGTTTTGTGAGTATATAAAATAACATGAACTTGGAAGATTTTTCCTTGACATTCATTTAAACCTTGGCTTACACTACCATTAACAAATTAAATTAAAAATTTGTTTATCCAATCTAGTCGCATTAGCATGCTCTGGCCCTCCCCCCAAACACACCACTGAAATATCCTGTGGAGACAACTGTCACCTCTCTTTGACACTTGTCACGCTCCATGTGGGTTCACCTATACATTCATGAATGTGCATGCATGAAGGTCCATGCTGTGGGTGCAGTCCCAATTGTCAGGGTGACAGGATGGTCAGGTAAGCATGTCTGTCCTCAGCTCAGGACAGCAAACACACACACACACAAAGACACCCATCTTTTATTTTCTTTTTTATTGATTAAAAAAAAGATTGGAGCACAGTATTGAAAACAATGACACTAATGAGCAGCAGAGCTAGCATGCTGACTGAGAGCAAGTGGGGAGAAGCTAGCAGGGAGAAAGAGAGAGGGGGAGAGAGAGACAGAGACAGAGACCTGGTGTACAGTAAGACAGCAACAGCATTTTTTTTTGTTTTGCCTGGGCAGGTACTGGGAGCGAATCATTGTGTTTTTATGGCTGTGTGGGCAGAGCTCCACAGACGTTATGCCATCATTGTTGGAGAACATGGAGTCAGCTCTGGAAAGTGACCCTGTGTTCCCCTACGGTGCTTCAGCAATGTCATGACAGTGCTTACTGCACAGCAGCTGTCCTCCACGATGGAGCTCCCCTCCTCAGAACAAGCTCCCCCTTCCCTCATTGCACTACTTCATAGGTGCACTTCTGTATTCACTGCACATGCATGAGTATCGCGCATGCACAGTGTCGCTGCTGCTGCCATCTTTGGAAGAGCAACCGCTCGCCGCCACTCTGTGACTGGCTCCAATGTCACCACTGGTACTCCAGTGCTTGCCACTGGTGCTCCAGTGCTCTATGGGCCGTACTACCACTGCTCTCATACTGGGTCAGGTAAGAGCTCGGCGCAGCCGTATCGGCTCTGACTAGAATTTGTGTTCTTTAAACTGTCTGTTTGATACCAGGAGCAATGGACTGTGAAGCTGGCAGTGATATTACAGCATGGTGATGGGGGGGCACCACTAAACACCGGGGAAACAGTGGCTTGTTGGAACGATATACTGGTTAATTGATAGGGTTTGATGGCCATGGAAGCTGTGACAATTGTCAGGTAATGTTGCATATGGTTTTAACTACACCTAGTCACAGGAAGCTGTTGATTGACATTGTGCTTTGCATTTGTTAATTGTTAGTACAGCACCACATACTTGTGCTTATCACTGCCTAGAAACAAAACACACAGTCTGTAAAGATGCTATTTGGCAGCATGATGACGTCATCTGCAGTATTGTAACAAGTAGCAAGAACGTTTGGCATCATATACCTGTGATTATCATTGCTTGGAAACCAAAATGCATGACCTGTAAAGATGTTATTTGGCAGCATCCTTAAGATTGTAACATATAGTAAGAATGTTTGGCATATTTTTTCTAAGTTGTCATGTTGTGGGAGTGTTTTTTTTTGTTTGGTGGGCAAATGGCAATGAAAGAACAATCCTTATGCTGCTCGGTTATCTTGAGTGTTGCTGTCTTGGGGTGGGTGGGTGATAGGGAGACACTGAGTTTGCAGTCTGTGGTAAATTGTTGTAATGACAGTCTGGTCTGACAGCTTGTAACACTGAAATTAAGTCATGTTTGTCTTGTGCTTCTGGTTTCTACTCATCTGTTTTGTGCTGGGTCAAGTACTAGCATCTTTTTTATATGGTATGGTTTGACAGAGACACTGAAATTCTGATTTTATTTCCTTATTGATTTAGTGTGAAGGTTATGACAGCAAATTGTAATGATCCAGTGGCATGTATGCTTGTATGCTATGTATATCAATTTTCATTTGATAAAACTGAAATAAATTAAAACTGACTTTCATGTAATCTATATTCTGTAGTCTGTGCTGTGTAGGTGTTGGGGTATTGTGGTGCATGAGTTGAACGTGCCCTCCCATGGAAACTGCAAAGACTCATTTTCATATGTTGCAGTGGGACCATGCTGCAAAATTTGCACTATGTTAGCTCTGATTCCCGCAAATGCTATTATTTTTGCTTTAGAAAATAGACCTCTATCATTGGCTGAGAGTCACTGCAGGGGGTACATTAACTTTTATAGACGTCCGCTTGAAAACAAGTGTCAATTCAGGGTGCCCCATTACTAAGCATATCCATGGGACCCCAAATTTTCAAAATCAGTAGTCGCCATTTCTTTCCCTTGCTTAGCTAGGGACAAGACCCCCCACCCTGGCCCACTCAGTACTATTGGCCAAGAGTTACAGCAAGTGAACAACTTTATCAGTCTTCTCACATTTAAAAAGAAAAAAACAGGTTTTGTAACTGAAAGAAGTAGCATTGACATGTTGTGTGTTCAGCACTACTCCGGCAGAGCCCAATTCGAGTTCACTGCACACCAGCTCGCCCAATACACAAAAATGACAGAAACATAGAATACTGTTTTTTTTTTCCAAAAGAAAAATCAATTCCCTGACCTACAGATACCTGACCGTGCTTCTCTCTGTCAGCCAGACACATACAGGACAGCCTGTTTTAATCTATTCCCGTATTTTCCTTCCCATTGTGAACTCGAAAAACACAATCCTCACCAATCGGCTGCGTTTAAACAACCAGACAAAGAGCGATGCTGTTTAAATAAAAAAAAAAAAAAACATAAATAATTTACACAGCTGCTGTCCTACATCGAATTTGCAGGTCCCCACTTCCTGGTTTTCTGAGACAGGATCATGCATGGTTACTTGCCAGCAGCCACATCGTCATACCAGGGGAAAAAAAGGCTTGCAGGAAAGGAAGAGTACTATTTTTCAAACTAAGCACAAAAAACAATGCCAACTTGAACAAAACTTTTAAAGTTTACAAGAGACTCCATCTCTTGAGGTGGTAGTTGGGGGAGGGGTAAGTAGAAGGGAGTGGCAACAGGAGATGGAACAGCACAAAAGGGAGGGACTATTTTACCAAAAAATATTTTTTTCTAGTCTTTGTATTTAAACTCATTTCCTCTTTTATTTTAGTACTTAAAGATCTGCTGATGCCTCAAAGAAAACTTTAAAAAACATAATATTTAGGTATGATTCAGCTTAAATTACATAGATATTCTATAGATTTCTCCTCCCCATTATTTATTAATAAGGAAATTTGCTTTACAACATGATCTTTATCTCTTAGAGTTCATCTGGTTCTATAGCTGACTCCCTGCTTCATGTCATAATCCTCTATTGTGACATCACAATCTGTTGCCATGGGAGTGACTGTGATGTCACAAGCAGTACACTATGACCTTAGGTAGGAGAAAACAACAGGAATAGATAAAACTCTTCAAGAGCAAGGATCCTATTTTTTATTTGTTTATTTATTGCATTTTGGTAACTGGGTGAACCACTGATACCAGAGGTCCTTTTCAGGGTTACCGGAGTTAATACGTACATCATTTATACAGTTTTCATATACATTTCTCATAGCTCAGAAGTTCACAATATACATTTGACTTAGGAATTACAACAGTAGAAGCAAAAGACATAAGGTTTACATATAGAGTATTGCAACAGCAATTGGTCACAAAGGAGGAGACAATTGGACAGTGACAATAGAGTGACAACAATATAGATACCGTCCACGGGTTCTTAAGTTAGGAGGAATGTGTTCAAGTGTCAAAGATCTACTATATTGTACAAGCCCTGTTAGACCTATAGTAATGTACAAAAGAACAGCATTCAGGGCTAGGAAGGAACTTACCAGTAGCAGCTACAGAAACACTGTTCCAGCATGTATGCTTTTAGGCCGGATTTGAACCCTTTCAGGGTGGAACTTCAGGTCAGCTCTTCTGGGAGTGAGCACCAGATGTAGGAAGCTGAGTACCTATAGGATCTTTTCCCTAGGTTGGTGCACACATGAGGGACATTTAGGAGGCAGCTACCTAATGTGCTTAGTGTGCATTGGGGGCTTTTAGCTCCAGGAGGCCAGATAAGTTAAGGGGGTGCTAACATGGGTGAGTTTGTAGGCCAGGCATAGTAAGTGATGAGAGTTTATGCTCTGTTGGGGGCCAGGTAAGGTCTGCAAGGACCTCACAATGATGCTTCCTGGGTGGGGACCGGGTAGCAAAGCATGTGATCCTATTATAGAGGACAGACAGCTTGTGGTGTTAACTCTTCTTAAGTAGATGTAGGAGTGGAGCACCATAGAGAAGGGTGGGGAGTAGCAAGCTTTTGGGGATAGCGAGTCATGCATCATATGTGAGGGAGTTCCCAAGTCTGAAAAGAAGGCCAAGCTTCTGGTGAGTGGTCTTAGCTACATAGTCAATATGCGATGTGTAGGACATTTCTTGAGCCAAGTAAACTCCCAGGTATTTAATCTTGTTCACAACTTCAGTTTGTGAACCTGAGGCTACATAGAGAAGGAGCAGGTGTTGCCTGTCAACTCCTAGGCATCTAGTCCTGAAGAGGACAGCCTTTATCTTTTTGTCATTTAGCACCAATGAGTTTGAGGTAAACCAAGTCTCTGTTACCGTGCGTCTGGCCTGTAGCTTAGCAGCAATGACACGGTTGAGAATCACTCCAATAAACCACTGAGACATCCACATACAGACTCAGGTTTTCCAGACCACAGTCACTCCCAATGTCGTTGACAAAGATGATGAATAGTAGAGGGCCTAAAACTGAGCCCTGGGGTAGTCCAGTGGTCACATATCCAGCCTGATTGTACCCTTTCTGTTTTACCTTTGAGTCCTGTTGAGCAGGTAGCTTTCGAACCAGGTAAGTGAGAATCTGTCTAGTCCTAGCAGTTGAAGTTTACTGACAAGCAGTTTGTGGCTAACCAGGTTGAATGCTTTTGAGAAATCTATGACTATAGCCCCAGTGGGCACTCCACTGTCTATGGCACCCAGGGTGTCCGCCGTGAGTTTGATTAGGGCTGTGTCAGTTCCATGGCCACTGAAACCATGCTCATTGTTGGCCAGTAGATGGTGCCATTCAAGATAACTTTGCAGTTGGTTGTAGACCAGTCTCTCCTGCACTTTTGCCAGAGGGCAGAGTACGAAGATAGGTCTTAGTTCTCTGTTTACACACGTGGTCCTGTCTTATGAATGGGACTACCACAGCCGTCTTCCACTTACTAGGGACACACCCCTCCAGTAGGGACTGGTTTATTAGCATAGTGACGGGCAGAGCAATCGTCAAGGTAGCAACCTGCAGCATTCAGACTCTAGGTGGTCAGAGCTTGGAGATGAGTCAGGGTTTATCTGCTTCAGAAGGGGCAGAACTTCAGATGGCTTAACTAGCTTGAGAGGAAATTGAAGACTGGGGAGATACCGTTCAGTGTCTTTTCTTAAAGAAGGGACAGTTGGGGTAGAAGAGTTATACTTGTCTAGATCAGTAAAAAAGGTATTAAAGGCCTCAGCTATTGTGGAGGGATCATCCATCAGTATACCATTGATCAGGACAGCTCCATCCTATGTACTGGTGCCACCCTTCAGCAATGCATTAATGTGGCCCCAGAATTTCTTAGGGTCCCCTAGGTGCTGTGATTGGACACCACGCAGATACTGGCTTTTTGCATTCTTTGTAGCTTTTTTACACTCATTTCTTAGTGCCCTGTATTTCTCCTGGTCTGATGGGAGATGTGAGGTTTTGTATTGCCCCCATGCTTTGTCCCCGAGTAACATCATCCATTTCAGATCAGTATTAAGCCATTTAGACATTTGCCCTGCACCCTAAGCTTCTTGCAAAGGCATGCACATTAGCTACAGACAGCAATACATTGGAGAGGCTTCATCCAGTAGAGAAAGTAGATATAGGATCCCAATTCACAGCTGACAGGGCAGAGCAGAAATCTTTCAGGGATGCAGTTAGTGTAGTTCCTGGCCTCGAATACCCTTGGGGGCAGTTTAGGGAGTTTGTTGGACCAAATGCAGAAAATGGGAGAATGGTCACTCAGTGAGTCTGCAAATATTCTGGTGGCTTAAATTCTCTTAGAGCTTGTGACAATAGCCCAGTCAAGCAAGATGTGATTGCCAGATTTGGCATTATGCCTGCTGGGTAACTCGATAACTTGCATAAGATGGGTGTCAAGGACCAGGTTCTTTGGTCCAATGTTACCTTTTGAGCACCAAGTTTGGTTGAAATCACCTAAGAGTATCAGCTCCCCTGGAGTATGCTCCACTAGCACTTAAGTGAGAGATTCTAGGGAAGAGGCAGCTGTTTGAAGGGGGTAGGTAGACACAACCAATGTAAAGGGGTTTGGGGTAACCAAGTAACACTCTAATGAATACCTGTTCAATCAGAGATATAAAGGGGAGGGATGTCAATAAGTGAGGTGCTGAAATTGGAGCTGATATAGATAAGACCCCCCCCACCTTTCTTCCCATCTCAATCCTTTCTAAAAACATTATGACCCACTAGATTGATTTCATGAAAAACTATTTGTAGCTTGATCCATGTTTCAGGCACTGCAATCACATCAGGTTTATAGATGGTCATCCAGGCCTCTAGATCCCGCATCTTGTGTCTTAGACTGTTAGTGTTCATCTGTACAAGTTTAGGTCCCCTTGTGTTAGTCCAACAGGGACTACTGGGAGCACTCAGCATATAGTCTTGGGGAGGTGGACTGGGATTGGATTCAATATCCCCACACAGTGCTTGCTTCAGTTTAGTCAGATACCTGATGATTTTAATGAGGAAGGAGAAGAGGCTCTTTTTTCTGGGCATTTTGCATTTGTAGAAAAGATGATAACTGTTGTCATGCCTGGTTAGGCCATGCATAATTAACAGTAGAGAATCAATGTTATCCACCCTGCCCCCATAGGACCAACAGGGAGGAAGGATGGGACTTCCTGATAGGTTTGGAGGATCCTCTCTTTGGGGATGAATTTTGTCTGCCACCAGTATTATGGCTGCATAAATAATAGCAGCAATTAAACCCTAATATCTCATTCTATTTCAGCACAACTGCATTAGTAATTAGGTGAAAGAACAGCAGGAGTTCAAATTATCAACATGGCATACAGACAGCAACTCTGTCATGGCAGAAAGTACCCTGTATTGTGCACAGTCTCTTTTACAGTCTCTTTCTGAAAGCTATTAGGAGACAGATCCAACACACAACTGACGTTTCTTGTGGAAAACACCCCGCTTACCTTGAAAGTTTGCTTAGATTATAGGCAAATAGGGACATTTGGTAATTAATGATTTGAAACCCAGACAGATTTGCTAGCAGTCTTCCCCTATTTGCCAGATCTCTTAGTAGTTTCCCCCTTCTGTGTGGATGAAGGCAGTGGCGCCTGCAGAGAGCCTGAAGCAGGAGTGCCAAGGACCAAGGAGAGAGGTTGAGTGGTTACTGTCATTTCATTGTGAAGATACAAGAGTGGCATCTAGTGTTAAGCCATTATAAGCTGCAAAGTGGAAAGGAGACTGTTCACGTGGTCTGTTCTGTGCTATATAAACACTAGTTGACCAAGGGTGGTGGTGGGGGTGGCAGGGCAATCCAAATGGATGCCGAATGCATCTCGGAGCTGTGGCCCACACTTGTACCTGCAGTCCGGTCCAGCAGCTCGGGGGAGGGCAAGGATTTCTTCATGACTGGCAACCTCACGACTACTCCAGCAGCTAAGGAGAAATGGAAAGGTATGTGAAGCTGCACACAGTAATTGGAGGTAAGATGAGAGAGGGACATGCAAGGGGAAGGAGGACTAGGCAAAGGGCTTAAACCAGAGTGGTTGGCAGACTAAAGATTACACTTCTGCTGCACATCCAGTTTCACTTCAGCACTAGAGATACTCTTATTTTTAGGAGCAGCTTTACTTTAGTTAAATATTTCTACATTCCGTGGTTGAAATCTGATTAATAAATTCTCTTCAAGAGCAAATATAATTAACTACAACAACATTCATTCACGGAGCAGCTAGGCTGCAGATTGACTGCTGTTTCACTCTGGAATAACTACAATTCATGAGGTAGACTTTTCATGCTAAACCCTAAATACTGTTTTAAAAGCACAGTTTAAGTTATGCAAAATGAACAACTGGTGGGCAAAACTACTCTGCCAATTTTAAAACATGCAGAGGATCCAGAGTTTAAATATTTAAAGTCTCTTAACTTGGCGCCAAAATTTAAAATTCCAAATGGACACCGGATGCGCCTCGGAGCTGTGGCCCACGGTCTGGTCCAGCAGCTCGGAGGGAGGGCAGATATTTCTTCATGGATGTTGCCTTTGCAACCACTTCAGCAGCTGCAGTCAGGTCCAGCAGCTCAAGGGGGGAGGACAGGGATTTCTTTGTGGCTGGCGCCCTTACGACCACTCTAGTAGCTGCAGTCTGGTCCAGCAGCTTGGGTAAGGGCAAGGATTTCTTACGTGACTGGTGCCCTCATGACTTTTTATGAAATTACCTCAGTAATAAATAACGGAGAGGAGGAATACATAACTAATGTGAAATACAAGCGGACTGTGTCTAAATATTTTGTTTTGTGAAAGTTCTGTTAATGGCATCAGCAGCTCTTTAATTAAAAGTTAGAGATACCCATTTTCTAAGTGCAATCATACCCTCCTCCAGGGTGCACAATATGGGGAATACCAAACTTTCTAGGGGCTATAAAGCCCTCTGCCAATTGAATCAGGCCTCATTACCCCAGGGCAGTCCAGTATTGCCAAATACCGCCCTGTCTGGTATTATTGCTTGCATGTATTTGCACACTGCTATGTGGTGGATCTGCTGGTTTCATTACATTATTGTCCCTGATGTGCACTGACTTAAAAACAGTAACACATGTACAGTGACAGCAGAAGAATAAGAATTATGTGGTAGTTAATAATTTAACATAATAAAAATGCTTATTTCTGAGCATCTGTGTGAAATTAAAATAGAGCATTATAGCATTTCCATTAGCTTTTACCACTCTTTCCTCCCCTCACCAAAAGGAAGCTGTATAACATAGCAGGAAATAGTTAACAAGTTTGCAGCAACCCTCAACTCTCACTCCAAAGCTTTTTTCCATATTACTTTTTCCATTTTTCAGTTTTTCCATTTTCTCCCTGTACACCCCTCCCCTCACAGAGTGAATGTGTGTATGGAGGCACATGAACATCACATCTCCACTCTTCTGTGTCTCCTGACCTCCAATGCTGCCCTCTGGCCTCCACTAGGTGGCAGCCAAAGAGCAGGATAAAAACCCTCCTCTTCCTGGGAGGGAGAGGAACAATCCATCGGACACTCAATCCTCTCCCTCCCTGCTGACCCCGTAACCTGAGGTCACTCCCAACCCCGGGTCACTGGGATGGTGCAAAGTGTCATGTTCAATGCCCCAATCCTCAGTGTCACCAGGCTGGCTGCCCCCAAAAGCTTGTAATACTTCTATGGAATGTAAAATAATGAATTTGCTTATATGTATGCATATATATTCTTTGCTAAAAACTCCATTAATGCATCAGTTAGGGTTTCTATTACAGTGACAAAAATCTGGAAATTCAGTGTTAGGGTTACTAACCCTACCACCCCACCCTCCACACACCAACAGGCGTAAGGGTGTGCCTTTGGGTCATTGGCCCTAACTCTCACCCCATTCCATGTATAAACAAACTGAGATGATACACTATAGGAGAATGCAGTGAGTTGGGCAGAATAACCCCAAGGCACACCCCGATGCCTGTTGGTGTGTGGAGGTTGGGGGGTAGGGGTAGGGTGGTAGGGTTGGTAACCCTAACACTGAATTTCCAGACTTTTGACACTGTAAAAGAAACCCTAACTGTTGCATTAATTGAGTTTTTTGCCATTAATTTCCCTTCTTTTTGAGATGGCATCCAGTCCCGCCATAGGTACACAAATGTAAGTAGGTTTGGAAGTGCAGGGCCCAAATGAATTGAACAACAGTGACCAAATTGTCAGCATAGCGATCTTATTACCCACTTCATCTACAGAGTAATTGTGAAATACAAGGCAAAATATAATTATGTGCAACTGCAACACCATTCTGTGCCACAGGTGTGAAACACATTTTGAGCAAGATGTGGGAAATGCCAGCTGTACTATTCATGAGGTGGTGTGAAAAAATGGCTATGTTGAAAATTTGGTGGCAAAATATGGAAAAGTACCAAAGTTACATGCGTGCATAGAATTATTTCAACGGATACATGTAACTCAGGCATTTTGAGGAATTTTTGAACAAATTTTCAGCATGGCCTTTTGGGGACCTCACTTCATGAACAGTGGTACTGTCACTTCGTTAGTCATCCCTGAAAGGGGATTTCATACAGCATATGTGCCATTCTGTGCCACAGTAGCGAAAACACATTTTGGGCAGGATGTGGACAATGATAGCTGTACTATTCATGAGGTGGTGTGAAAAAATGACAATGTTGAAAATTTGGAGTGAAAATAATAAAAACTGCCGAAGTTACGAGTGTGCATAGAAAAATGTAAATGACCGCACATAACAGGCATTTTTTTATATTTTTGTATCAAATTTTCAATATGGGCTTTTTGGAACCCCACCTCTTGAAAACTGGCATTGTCATTTCATTAATCAGTCCTGAAAGGTGATTTCACACTCTAACTGTAAAAACACCTTTCGAGACTGAGTAATGAATGGACAGTGTTAGTGTTCAGAAGTGGGGTCCCAAAAAGCCCATGTTGAAAAATTTGGTGCAAAATATAGAAAAATGGCTGACATATCAACCTAAGTTCAAATGCCATTGACAGCAATTCTACGGAACTTACCTTGAATCTTCAGTTTGCAGTTCAGATTTGAAAAGTGCAGATGTGTCCCAGTCAACAGAAGATGATAGCCAATGGCCTCTGGTGGTAAGTATAGGGCAATGGAAGGTGGGGAGGTGGGTTTCTCAGTGGGATGGTTAGGATGGGGAAGGGGGATTGGGGAGACAATGAGGGACCTTTTTCTTTTTTCCAGGTTAAAAAAAAAGACGTTGGGGTACTGTTTTTGTATTTTACAAGTGCAAATATATATCAAGACACTGGGAGTGGGCTCCCCAGTATCCCACGGTACTGGGGACTGGAGCACATAACTGGGGACACTAGGAGTGGGCTGCCCAGTGTCCCACACTGTCAGGGGGTGGAAAAACTCTTCAAGGAAAATAAACATTTTGGTACACTGGGAGTGGGCTCCCCAGTGTACCACACTGGCAGGAGGTGGATTTACTGCAGACATAGGAATTGGGTACCCCAATGTTGGCTGAAGCATTTTAAAAATAAATAAACATTTTGGGACTCTGAGGTGGGCTACCCACAGTGACAAGTGTGTGTGGGAGTATTCCTACTGCTGACACAGGATTGGACACCCCAATGTTGGCAGAAACATTTTAATTAATAAACACATGCCTCGCCCCTTAGAGGCACTAAAAGGAGAAAACTCCTTTATTAGGTAAACATCAACAGGTGTTTGCCTAAATAGGAGATAAGGAACACGATTCTGAACTTATTTGGCCCAAAAGTGGCCAGAAAAGGTTTTGATCTTTCTTACTGGGGCCAATGGGTTTTTCCATTTAGTACTGATGCAAGTTGTGGTGATTTTGTGAAACAGTGCCACAAATTGTGGCAGATTTTACACAACAGTGCTGGTTTGTGTGAAAATTGTAGCAATTTACAGCAGTTTTGCAAATGAAGTGCTGCAAATTGTGGCACTACTAATGGCTAAAATGCAGAAAATTTATTTTGGCCACTATTTTGGAAAAATAATGTCAAGATCATGCTCCTCGGGCCCCAGTTGAGGTAACCACAACTGTTGGTGTTTACCAGGGTAGCATTTTTTAATTACAGTGTTTTTTTTGTTGCTAACTGAAACAAGATGATGACAGACAAAAAGTGCACAGCCCATTTGTAGGAAGTCAAAAGTGCTTTACGAAAAGCAAAAGTGCTTCCAAGGCAGACATATTTTTCCCATAGGCTATAATGGGAAACTTTAAACTTTAATAACTTTTGATCAGATTAATATTTTTTCACCAAATCTTCAAAAGACACATCAATGACCCAGACCCCATATACCCTGTCAATTTCAGACCAAACCCCCAAACCATTTGGGCCATACCCTCGAGCAAAGAATCTGACACAAAAGTGGTATTTTTCACATTTTGGCACTCCACAGCTCCACAACTGTATATCTAACTGGAATCAAACTTGCCTGATCCAGAGAGTATGCAAACAGACAGTGCATGCAAACATTTAAGCAAACCAGACAAATGGTTGCACAGTTATTAAAGTAAAAATATTGTATTTAATATAAAAGTGGCCATGCAACCCTAACTATACCTGCACTACTGTCCCGATATAATATATACTGTGCATGTGTGTGTGTATGTATATATATATATGAATATATGTGCGTATATATATGTATGTATATGTGTATGTGTGTGTATATATATGCGTGTGTGTGTGTGTGTGTGTGTGTGTACAGTATGTATATGTATATATGAACGTATGTAATAGATAACCCACTCTGAGGTGTGCAGTTGCACTCTGATATATGCATGTCTTGGTGTGCATCATTACGCATGAGGCCGCAGGCCAAGTGTGTCAATCACCCAAGACATGCATATATCAGAGCACGACTGCACACCCTAGAGTGGGTTATCTATCTTATAAAATGGCAAAATTGTTTTAGAGAGGGGTGAAAGTGCAGGTATGTGATAGTGCTCTGATACACAAATGATCGTGTGATCTGTTTCAACCAACCAGCAGAGAGAATTTTTCCTACTCATTTTTATATATATATATATATATAATATAAAATAAGGGTGTAGTTGCACCCCTATATTTAGGGTTATGAAGACACTTATGTTAAACTTGATATTTTGCACATTAATAACTTTGGACCCGGTCAATGGATTTGCATGACATTTGATATGCACAGTGGGGTTTGGTAGAACTCTTGATTTGCCAAATTTTGTTTCAGGCAGACTTACGGTGTTTGCACACTAAAACACTGAAAAATATACTTTTCAGCCAGTTATGTGAGTAGTTTTTCGATTTTGTCCATGGTGCTGCATGGCTGGTGTGCCACGCTGCTCTGCAACTTGGCTCATCTGAAAGAGCTTGAGTCAAGGACCATGCTGCTTTTGTTTGATGAAAAATATTAAGCCATTCAAAGTTATTAAACTTTTAAGTCCCATTATAAGTCAGTGGGAACATTTATATGGTTATTTTGAGAACAAAGAATGGGGTTTTGACCATCTGGTTCCTCCTTACGATCAAAGAATTTGCAGGCTTCTGATCAGAGGATCTTTGACCCTTAGAAATTCTTTGATCTTGACAGCCACCATATTGTTTTCACTTTCTGGACAGAAAAATTCAAATTACTCAGCTCAGGGGGGACTTCTGAAGTAAATCTATGGTAAGTTTTACTCAGAGGTCTTCCCTCTATTAAGCCATGTCTGTGGTTTTCTTCAAAATGGTAAAAAAATAGAGTTTTTCACTTTTTTATTCTTTGATCATGGCTCACTAACGATCTTTGATCATGTGTCTGCAGATTATTTGATCATGAGATCGTGAGATTCAGGGTGTGCTTTGGGGTCATCTGCCTAACTCTCACCCAATTCCATGTGTGAAGAAGCTGAGGTGGTGCAGTATAAGAGAATGGGGTGAGAGTTAGGACCGACAACCCCAATGCACACCCGATGCCTGTTGGTGAGGGGTTGGGGGTGGAAACCCTAACATTGAATTTCCTCACTTTTGTCACTGTGGAACAACCCTTCTGTTTGAGAATGTGCACTATAAATAGTGAAGTCACAGCAATGAAAATGCAAGCACAAACAGTAGCACACATGGTGGTGCTAACATAAATGATAACGCAAACATAAATGCAAATGGTTAAGGCAATGGTGCCACAGAAGGAAACAGTAATGCAATCAACAATGGAAATGCAACCAAAACGCCAAACACTAAGGGCAACAGAAATGCAAATAGCAACAAAGACGCAAACAGTAATGGTGTGGAAATGCAAACAGTTACAGCAACAGCAACGATGACGCCAAAGCAAACAGTAACACAAACGCAAGCGCAAATGCAAGCACATACAGAAAATGCCAATGATAAAGTGCATGGTCACGGTACCACAATTATAAACGCAAATGCTAATGGTAGCAGCAATGATGACGCCAAAGGAAATACAAATGGAAAAGAAAGCATGTACTCAAATGCAAATGGTAATGCAGATGGTGATGCAAAATGAAATGCAAACAGAAACAATAATGGAAATGCAAATGGCAACAGTAACACAAGCGCAAATGAAAATGCTAAGGGGTGTATGCACCATTAAGACTATACAGTTAAAAACAGTATTATGTCTGACATCCACCAGCTTTTTGAGAAAGTGCTGTTGCGTGAAACACATCAGGTGTGGTGACATCAGTAGAAGTGTGAAGGAGTTTTGGCTTGTATGCTATGAGCGGTGTTCCTTGCTCTAGTTTACCAGTTGTTACTGTCTTGGATTGTTATGCATGTGAGCTGCCTGATTCCACTATCTCAAAAAGAAATGACATTCATTGCAAAAACTATGTTAATGTACCAGTTAGGGTTCAATTTAATGCCACAAAAGTAGGAAATGTGGTGTTAGGTTTCCAACCTAACTCCTCACTCACACCACCCCCAAAGCAGCAAAAGGACAAGCAACCACAAGCAAGCCCAGACAGCCATCGTCAGATAAGACAAACAACATACAGCTGTTTCCGGATGACACAAATGCACTAGCACTGATGTGCTACCTTCATGGATCTGTATCTGTGGCCACACCTGCGTCTCTATGCTGTACAGTGTGTTGGTAGACAGAAGGCCCTGTCAGGCCTGCACCTCTGCATACATAGATACTCATGCACGCTGCTTGAGGTACCTCGCTAGATAACATGATTTGCTACTACATGGTGTTCATGCAGCTGCTTAACTAAAAATCTGCTATCCTTTTCCACAATCTGTATATCTGCTACTGAAACCATGATACAAACATTGTAATAGTATTTCCATCTGTGTATCAGCATGCCCCACATGTGCCTTGCTTCTGCAGCCAAAAGTCAGTGTGCATGTCTTACTAAGGAGCCCCTCATGGGCCTGCACTTTTGCACATAGGTATACTGTTGCAATTTTTGTATCTTTTTAATATAATGTTTATTGAAGTTTCAACAAATACACCTGACAGGATCATGCTATCCAAAACACATAGGCATATACCAAAACAGGGTACATGATCCCATCCCCCTCCCACCCTAATACATCCCCAGAATACCCTCCCCATCCCCCACAGTCCTGAGGCATAACAATCCAAAGTACATAGTTACATGAAAAAGGATCTAAATAGAGTATAACGTATGTAGTGGGGCCCAGATCCTCTCATATTTGGATTTATTATTGTTGAGACTTGAAATGGTCCTCTCCACTGGAGATTAGCTAGTAACTCATTAAGCCATTCAGAATAAAAGACTGTCTCTGTGTTTTCCAATATTTAAGTACCAGTTTTTTAACTGACATAGAAATCAAAGCGATATGGTATTTTCACTTTTTAACTGATATCTGTGAATAATCCCCCAAAAGACAAACCTCTGGGATAAATAGATCTGTTAATCCAAGCAATGGATCAACCCTGTCCTTGATACTCTTCCATAGGGGAGCTATCTTAGGACATTCCCAAAAAATATGAAACAAGGAACCTTCCACCGGCGTGCACCTTGTACATTTATTAGAACTTATTACACCCCATTTAGCCAGTTTCTGTGGAGAGTAGTAAAGGTTATGCAGGGTATTAAACTGCATTAAACGTAACCTATCTTGTGTTACAAAACAATGGCAATTACTCCATATAGCCGTCCAGTCTTTATCCCAATGTGGAAAAGAATCAGACCAAACTCTGGGTCCAAATGGATCCTGAAATGCCAGTCATATAAAATATTATATAGTTTAGAAATTACTTTAGGGCAATTAGCTAAGGGACCCAAATCTGACTGGAAAGAAAATTTGGAAAGTAAAGGAGGGACGTCTTCAAATTTTTAATAAGGAGATGTCTGAGCTGCAGGACTTTAAAATAGTCAGCCTTTTGTAGTCTAAACTTCAATATAAAATCTTCTGTAGATAACCATTATCCATCCTCCTTGAGAAATGAAGACAGTCTTCCCTCTCCCAATCTAGGTAGCCACATGGGGATAGCATCTGGTTGTCTATTTTAAAAGCTGGGAATTCCAGATCGATTGTGACGCATCCAAACAATGTTTATATTTTAAGAATCCGCACAGCTGTGAATGAATTCTTATGGATGTTGCTATTGTAGTGTCTTTTAACTTTTCAGTAGAGAAGATATGTTTAGGAATAATAATGTGGAAGGAGCTAGACTGACTGATCGAATCAGTTCCAATTATATTTTAAGCCATGATGGAAAATAAGTGGAAGGATAAGGATCTAGCAACTTGAGGTATTTGGTAGCATTACTAGCCCAGTAATACATGCTGAGGTATGGAAGCCATAAGCCGCCCTTAAGTTTAGGTGCAACTAGCTTATAGTAGGCTAGTCTCGGTTTCTTTTTAGACCAGATAAATTCTACTATTAAACTTTTAACTTTTCAAACCAGCCTCCAGGTAAAAAATATTGAGCAGTTGAAAGGGGTATAGTAATCATGGCAAAACATTCATCTTAATCAGGTTTATTCTTCCCCATAAAGAAATGGAAGGGTCGACCAGTGGATTAAGTCTTGGGTCACCATTGATAATAATGCTCCACATTCTTCTTAATAGTAAGTTGTGTATCTCTAGTTAACTCAATGCCCAAATACACAAAGAATCCTGGACCACAATAAACCTAGGGCAGCGATATTGTTCTTAAAACTTTGTGGTTCAAAGGGAATACAATAGACTTTCCGACATTTAACTTATAATTCGATAATTTACTGAATTGCTCTATTATGTCTAGCATGACAGGGATAGATGTTTCTGGATAAGAAAGCTGTAGGAGCAGGTCGTCCGCGTAAGCAGCAACTTTGAGTTCGGTACCTAGAATTGTAAGCCCCTGAACCCTTGGACACAGGATTAATTTGCGGATTAGTGGTTCCAAATAAAGGTTAAAAAGTAGAGGGGAAAGAGGACAACCTTGCCTTGTGCCAGAATATAAGGTAAAGACCTCAGAGATTACACCATTTCCAGAGATTCTGGCAGTTGGATTTGATAAAAGCTTTTACCCACATCTGAATTGTTATGAAAACCAAGGAATTTAAAGTTTGAAGTAAAAAATTCCAATTGACTCTATCAAAAGCCTTCTTGGCATCCAAGGACATCAATATCACTGGAAAGGGGGCATCCCTAGACACCAAGAAGACATGGGAAAGAGTACAAAGGTGATCTGCAGACAGTCTTCCCTTCATGAAACCCACCTGCAGTGTACCTATTAAGTCAGGAAGAACTAAACTAAGCCTGTCAGCTAATATTTTAGTTAAAATTTTTATATCCTGGTTCAGCAATGAAATGGGTCTATAACTTTCCACCCACTCTAAATTTTTACCTGTCTTGACAGTAATACAATAAGTGCCTCAAATAGTATAGGATCTACTTCTGTGCCAATTCTGATGTGTTGAAATAAGGGAAAAAGGAGATGGGGTAATTTTATTTCTTAAAACACTTATAAAAGTTAGACGAGAAACCGCTAATTCCAGGTGTTTTGTCTGAAGGAAGACCTTATATCACCTCCATAATTTCCAAGGTAGAGATGGGGCTATTAACATCCTACACTGAGGTTCGGAAAGAAGGGGTAACTGGGCCTCTGCTAAGTAAGGGGAAAGAATGGAGTCAGAAGGCGGATTGGACATGTCTCCGTATTGCAATTTTAGTATCTGAAAACATGCTACCCCTTGAACAATTTCAAGATCTGCTGCTGAAACCATGATACCCACATTGCAACAATACTTCCATCTTGGTAACGGGGCCTGCCCGACCAGCTGTAGTTGGTGTGTGTATGTCTTATACCTGTTGCTGAAGACATGCAGGTTCTGAGGTGCTTGCGCTTCTGCAGACAGAAATATTGTTGCAATTTTGGTGTCATGGATTTTGTGATTCCCATGCTTCTGCAGCCAGAGTTCAGTGTGTGTGTGCCTTACATCTGCAGCTACAGAAGCACAGGCCTATCAAGTGTGTACATGTCTTACAGTGAATGAGAACCTGAGGTTAAAGAAGTGCTGGACCAATTCAGGCCTGCACTTCTGCAGACAAAAGAAGTCTTGTAATTTGGATATCATGGAGTTGTATCTATGGCTGGCAGGGCCTGCACCTCTGCACACAGAAGCAGTGGTGTGATTTAAGTATCCTGGATTTCTGTCTGCACAGACAAGTGAGTGTGTCCATCTTGCAGTGTGCATTCTGCAGATAAATATCCATGAAAGTAGCACATCAAGGCTACTACATTTGTGTCGTGGAAACAGTTGTATGTTGTTTGTCTTACCTGATGATGGCTGTCTGTGGTTGCTTGTATGGGCTTGTCCTTTTGCTGCTGGGAGGGGAGGCAGTTAGGGTTGGAAACCCTAATGCCACATTTCTCTACTTTTGCGGCATTAAATTGAACCCCAACTAGTGCATTAATGCAGTTTTTTGCAATGAATATATATATATATATCCTGTGATGGTGTACTGACACAAGGTCGACACCACTAAAATGAAGTCGAGCACAGTGACAGATTTTGCCAGGGTGTGATGAGTCACTGTACTGGAACTCTGCTGACACCAGCGGTGCAGCTCCAGGTATAGTACCCCCCCAGTCCAACTCCGACTCAAAGTTAGAAGCCTAGAGACCAGGGGGTGTGTGGGGTTTGGGTGCCCCTGATTGAACAACACTGACATCCCTAATGGTACAATGCTGACAGTTTCCATATTGTGGCTGTCGCTGTGGGGAATGTCAGTGCACACTGTCAAGCGCCATAGTAAAACCAACAGTGATGTTCCTCCCTAAGAGCAGCTTGACTTTATGACATCATGAATGGCAGAGTGATGAGTGATGTCAGAGGTTAAAGAGCATGAGGAGAATATCACTGATACTCAAGTAAGAGCCATGGCATATCTCATATAGAAGACCGTTATTATTCGTGAGCCATTTCTTTTTTAAGTTTTTGTTGCTTTGTTTTTAAATCTTTTCAGATGGCTGAGCACTCAGGAGAGCTTAAACACCAATTCCACATGTATGATACATAGTAATATACTTATGCAGTTAACGAGTGGTAGTGTGTGGGACACTGTGCATCAGCATGTCATTGCATTTTCTGTGGAGGAGAGCAGTTCAGGATGTGGGTGTGGGAGCCAGTGAAGCTTATGTTAGTGATTCTACAGTGGCAGTGGCTTCAAGATGCCCGGAAAATGCAGTTGGGTTGCAGGAGCCTACAGCAGGTGAAGAATTTAAGTGAAAATTGGGGATCAGGGTCTGGGAAAGCAAGTTTAGGTAAAAGTGGCCATAGATATGTGAATGGCAGATGAGGAGTAAAGAAAAGTTATAAAATTGCCTGTACATAAAAAAGTGACACTGTTCTGAGCAGAGAAGTGATGTGTCAGCTGTAGCATAGAGGTGCAACTGTTAGGTGGAGTCAGCATGCAAATGAGCAGAGGTTTTGAATCTGTTTGAGCTGCCAACTGGTTTGAAAGTGAAAGGTGTTTAAGTGAAAGTGACTGTCTGGAGTTGACACCTCATGCTGCACACTCCAGCCAATCACAATCTACAGTGTGGATAAATTTGGCCATGGGGACCTAGAGTGAGAATAAACATGTTATTCTCATTCTCGGTCTGACCACCCTGTGAGTATAGAAAATATTTTACCAAGATTATCCTCACATGCATACCCTTTTAGCAGTGATTTTAATTAACTGGAAATTTTGGGAGACCACAGCACTCAAACCCCTGCAGCTCTGGAATTCTTTCAGTGAATTCAGATACAGTACATGCTGAGGAGCAAATTGTGATTACCGACTCCACAGATCGCTCACAGGATTGTGGCCCCTCTATTGCAATTGGGTGGATAACTGGGGAGAGAGAAGGTAGCTACCTCTGCCTCACTCTGCCTCAGAAAGCATTTTGAAAAACAGTGAGGACTTAGTTATTCTTAAATAATAATTAAATAACTATGCATCATGTGTGGAGTAGGTGTAATTATTAACTAATACTATACAAACTGAGTGTTGGTTTAAAATAAGTGAGCCATTACATAATCTCAACTAATAATAAATAAATGGCAAACTAATATTCAGTTAATAAGAATTAGTTAATTCTTAAATTGGAGACAGCTTAATAAATGAATAACTGCCAAAAAGGATTAAGAATTAGTTAGCATTTGGTTGTTCTACAAGGGGTTAGCAACTAACTCATTTGCATGTGAAAATTTCAGTCAGAGCAAAAATAATGAGCAGTTGAAAATGTTTTAATTATGAGTGATTTGAGCCAGTTGAGCATTAGGCCTATTTTGTCGTATGGGCCTGCATTTCTGTTACGTATCTGGCTGATCCTGCACCTGTGCGGATTTATGTGAGTGACCATGCTGCTGTGACATTTTCTCTGGTTGATCTTCCAGTTCCCGTTGCCTCTGCTGGCTGTAAGCTGTATGGCCTGTGCACTTTCAAAATCAGCTGGAATGTTGTTGTACCACAGAAACAATGAACACAGAAACACAGAAGTTGTTGGCAGATAAGGATCTAATGGCCCACCAGGTCTGCCCTATTTCCCCAATTACATTGCCATTGCAGACTCTACTTGGTCTCCTGGATTCACACACACACACCCTTGCCTTTCTAATATCCTTTGTATCAGTCCAATGCATCTGAGTCCTGTAACTGTTTTAACCCCACCACCTCCACTGGGAGGCTGCTCCAAACATCTACATGCCTCTCTGTGAAGAAGATCCTCCTCATGTTTCCTCTGAGCCTCCCCTCAGCTTCATAGTTTGACCCTTGTCCTAGAGCATCTTTTCCTTCAGAAAATGCTACCTTCCTGTGAGGCATTTAAATGTTTCTGTACATCCCCTTTTTCCTTTCTTTCCTCTGTGAAGTACATATTTAATTATTTAAGTCTTTCCTAATAGGGCTTTTGATGCAGGCCCTGCACCATTTTGGTTGCCCTCTTTTGTATTACCTTCACCCTGTGTTCTTTTGGAGATTGGGCCTCCAGAACTGGATTCAATACTTGAGGTGGGGGTCTCACCAGTGATCTATACAGGGGCATTATTTCCTCCCTCTTTCAGCTGGTGGTAACCCTGCCTATACATCCGAGCATCCTGCTAGACTTCCCCATTGCTTTGTTACACTATTTTGGTACCTTCAGGTCATCAGAAATTATTACCCAAAGATCCCTTTCCTGTTTTATGACTGGCCATACCTCTTCTCCCAGTTGGTATGTTGCCCCCAGGTTTCTGTGCCCAAGTGCTTGAGTTTGTACTTTTTTGTATTGATATCCAGCTGCCAAACCCATGACCATTATTCCAGCTTTTTTTAGAGTGTCCCTCTTTCTCCCCCCCCACCGTGTGTCTACTCTCTTGCAGATGTTTGTGTCATCCATGAACATACACACTGAAAAGGACCAGGCCTTGTACTGACCCTTGTGGCACCCCACAGGATAGTTTGCCTTCTCCAGAGTGGATGCTATTAACCACCACCCTCTGATTCCTATTGCCTAGCAAACTCTCTACCCATTTTACTTATGACCTACTCTTAAGCTACCCAGCTTGCTTACAAGTCGTCTATGTGGAACGGCATTGAAGGCCTTACTAAAATCCAGGGAGGCTATATCCAGCACTCCTCCCTGATCTATTTCCTTGGTCACCCAGTCAAAGAACTCAATCAGGATTGTCTGACAAGACATTCCTCTGTGGCTCATGTTGCCTAGGATCCATAGACCACTGGCAACAAGGTATTCTGATCTTTTCCTTCAGTAGTGATTCCATTACTTTGTCCACTACCAGGGTCAGGCTGACAGGACTGTAGTTTCCTGCCTCCTCCCTATTTCCACTTTTGTGGGTGGGACCACCTGCCCTCCTCCAGTCCCCCAGTAACTCCTCTGTTTCTAGCGACAGATCGAGCAAGGCTGTGAGAGTGCGGCTAACTTCCCATAGGTTCCCTCAGTAACCTGGGATGCACCCATCTGGTCCCATTGCCTTGTCTGCCTTTAACTCTGTTAGTTCCTTGAGGACTGTTTCCTCTGTGAGGACTAGGGTCCACCTCCCATCCCTTAATGCCCTTGATGCGTTTACTGGTCTGTCACCTATCCCTTCCTCCATAAATACTGAGCTAAAGTATTTGTTCAATATGTCTGCTTTTTGGTGGTCCACTTCCACACAAACCCCTCCTTCTCCATTTAGTCTTATTATCCTTCCCTTGGTCCTTCTCTTTTCGCTTATATATCTAAAAAATGTTTTATCCCTTTCTTTCACTAATTTGGTAATATTCTCCTCTGTTATTGCTTTTGCTTTCATAACAGCCTCCCCTGCCTCCCTTTGTTTCTCCTGGTAATCCTCCCTATCCTCCTCCTTCTGTGATTTTTGTTTTGTTTTTTCCTTTTTATTTATTTATTTTATTTTATTTTATTGTTATTATTATCACATTTAAAATACATGTATTGAGAAGCATTGTACTGGTAGGCATGTACTAGATAACAGTAATTTAACATATTAACACTGGACCAACCGGTCTTATTAAAGTACATTGTATTAAAGAAACCTACCTCAAATTAACCCAACAGATAAAGTTGTCCGAACCCCCAGCATCCACACCACTTAACCTTAAATTAGCTGACACCATTAAAAGGGAAAACCTGGATAAGTAAGTATGTATGGTTATGGGATAGTTCCTATAATTAGGTCTTGGCCTGCCATGAGGCCAAAACAGCCTCCAAGAGGCCCCATTTGGAGTCAAATGACAAACATTTGTTAGCCATCATGGCTTTATGTGACTCCAACTGTAATGCCAGCATTATTTCTTTATACCATTCTATAGTTGTTGGTGTGATAGTGTCTTTCCAATGTCTCAGAATGACAGATGTTGCCATGGCTGATATTATAGCCATATACAACTTGTTCTTTTCAGTCATCCCAATGTGAAAGTTATTCAACAAGCAGGTTTCTGGAGTAAGAAACATCCTTCAAACCTGTAATCCGTGATAATGAGGCACTAATTGCCTTCCAGAAGGGTTGAATCTTAGCACATTCCCAGAATACGTGATAAATATCACTCTCCATAATTCCACATCTGTTACAAATGGGGGATGCTAATTTACCCATTCTGTAAAGTTTCACTGGAGTGTAATACATATCATGCATAATAAAAAACTGTTGAAGTTTATACCTGTCCTGTCTGACATATTTATGGTTATGTATCCATATTTGTTTCCACGTTTCCTTATCATCTGTCATTCTGAATCTTTGTTTCAAGTAGTAACAGACACCGGAAGGAAGGTCATCATCTAGCCTTTGCAATATGTTGTAAATTCTCGAGATAGAGTGGGGTTGATCAGCTATTTTAAGCAAGGCAGATAGTTCAACCCTACTTTCTACCTGTAATTCCCTTTTATAAAGGTGGCTTTTATCGAATCCGAAATTTGTCGAAACTTGAAAATATGTCCTTTTAATTTTGGAAATTTGGTGCAGGCAAGCTCGTATGTTATTAACTTCCCCTGAGGAACCAAATCTCCTAGCCTTAGTCCCACCAGTGACCTCCAAAACCTGGTGGGCATCAGAACTCGCTGTATTAGAAAGTGGGCATTCTGTATCAAGGGTTGCTCAGGTGAATTCTGCCAGTTTACTCTGAGGAGCCTTTGGGCCTGTTGAAGAGCTTTTAATGACCATCCGATAGGTGTGTCTTTTAATAGCCTGAGGAAGTTTGACAGTGAGATATGGAATCGTAGTACTGACAGCAGTATTTAATAGCTAAGTCTCTTTCAATAAGGATCCAGAGAGGAATGTAAGACTGCGGAGATAATAGTGTGTTCAACTTATTCCATTGCGCTATTTTGCTTACATGTGAGGCAATATAGTATTTAAAGAATGATGGGAGGGCAAGGCCTCCCTGCTTTTTCAAACCTGTAATTTTCTGGTATGATCTCCTAACTGCTTTCCCTTTCCATAGAAATACATTAATCATCTTCTGGAGACTCTCAAACCAGGATTTAGGCAGGTAACATCCCAGCATATTTAGAGGATAGAAAATCTTAGGTAGTACATTCATTTAACCATTTCTATTCTAGCCCATAAGCGATAGAGGGCATTTGTTCCCATCTGATTAAATCCTGTTTAATGACTTTCACAAGATTGTGGAGATTCTCCCTAATCATTGAACTTATCTCTCTGGTGATCTTAACACCGAGGTATGTCAGCATTTTCGGTTCCCAGGACAAACCCTGCTCCCGTGCTATATTAGGGTAACATCTGTTGTTCAGCGGGAAAAGCTTTGTCTTGGAAACATTAATCTTGTAATTGGAAACTCTAGAGAATTTTTTAATTTCATGCAGTATTACAGGTATACTCATCTCCAGTTCTTCTAAGTGCATAAGCAGGTCATCTGCATAGGCAGAAATAAGTATCTCCTATTACCCACTTTGATTCCTAATATCTTGTGAGGCCATGAGCCTACAAATCAAGGGTTCAAGATATAGATTAAACAAGCGGAATAATGGGCAACCCTGTCTTGTACCATGTCAATGAGAAGGGGCTGACAATGTACCATTGCACCATGTCACGTGCTACGAGAGAGAGTATAAAACCTGAACCCAATTTAGAAATTCTTAGGCAGCCTGGAGTTATCTAGTACTGCAAAGAGAAAATCCCAGGACACTCGGTCAAATGCATTTGGCATCTAGTGCTAATAACACCGTTGGAGACTGTAAACCTGGCATGTTCAATTAGATGATGGATCTTACGAAGTGGTCACTGGATAATCTTCCACTCATGAATCCTACTTGCACATCACTAACCAGAGTACTCATTAGTGGAGCAACCGATTAGCTAATATTTTAGGCAGAATTTTAATGTCAACATTCAGCGGTGATATAGGCGATAACTGTCAGGTAAGACAGGGTTTTGTCCTGGTTGAGGATAAGAGTGATAAGGGCTTCAAAAAGTTGAATCGAGATACCTTCTCTGAACCAGAGATTGTATACCTTAGTTATGATGGGGCATACTATATCCGGATAGGCCTTGTAAAGTTGGTGGATAAACCATCTGGTCCGGGGATTTATCCCCAGCCTGTTAGGAAATTGCAAGTTTCACCTCTGACTCTTGGATTAGGAATCTAACTGGCTCACCTCAGAATCTGCAACCTGACCAAAGGAACCCGAGCCTAAAAATTCTTGAATTTCAGCAAGGTAGTCTATCCATTACCTCCGTGGAATAGACCCACTGAAAGTATTCTCTAAAATGTCAGCAATTTCGCTTGGGTCCCTCACTATGGCATCTCCTCCATCCTTTTGTATTGCAACTATAAATTGACTGGAATCTAACTGCTTTAATTTAAAATGAGTAATTTACCTGCCCTTTCCCCTGACTCCAAGTACTTTATTTTGGTTCTATGGGCGCTAGTTCCACTTCTGCATCATCATTGCTGAGTATTGGGCTTGAAGTTGGTGTAATTTAACCAGTCTGCCTCAGTAGAATGTCATGTAATATTGTTTTCTAGATCCCTAATAGCATTTATAATTTCAGTTAGGTGCATTTTGGACTTCCTGGCCTAGTAGCAGATATCGGACACATTCACCCTGAGTGCACACTTTAGAGCTACCCAAACAATATCTATTTTAGGACCTGAGTTTAGATTACTAGCTAGGAAATGCGTTATAAAATTTCTCAGATGTTCCTGAATAAAGGGTATCTGTAATAAGTGATTATTAAATTTCCACATAAAGTCCCGAACGATATTTTGCGTTGGTACCCACTGGATAGAAACTGGGGAGTGATCAGATATGACCCTAGTATGGATTCTGGCATCTATAATTGATGGAAGTACATCAGTACTAACTAGAAAATAGTCAATTCTTGAGCATGATTTATGTGGAGTGGAAAAGAATGTATATTGCCGTGTTTCCCCATTAATCAGCCTCCAAACATCTATGAGGCCCAAACTATTCATTATTTCTCTCAGGGCTCTCTGAGCTGGGGAGAGTCCAACACGTTTACTATCAAGTTCTGTCTAAATATAGATGAGGCATAATGTTCCAATCTCCTCCTATCAATAATTTCATTGATGCATAGTTATTCAGGACATCCACCAATTGTATAAAGAACTGTGGGGAATCTATATTAGGGCCGTAAATTGAGCCAATAGCCACCTTCTCAGAGGCTAGGGTTCCAACTAGAAAGATATACCGGCCATGTGTATCCCATACCTCTCTCTCCAGTTGAAAGGGAGTCCTTTTGTGGAATAAAATAGCTACACCACCTTTATTTGAGGAGATACCTGCACCAAACGCTTGGCCCACCCAATGTTTGGTAAATAACCTAATATCCTCTCTATAAAGATGTGTTTCTTGTAAACATACTACATCACAGTTAAGAGTCAATAAATGTTTCACTACTACTTGTCTTTTACATCTATCGCTAATGCCCTTAATGTTCCAGCTCACAAGGTTAATACCTCTGTTCGTCATTTTCCAGGAATTAGAAGTAGTATCCCTTTACTTGCTTCCCTTAATAAGGGCCACTTTATCAACATCATTTCCATGTTATCCCAAAATAATGGTGTGTGGATGCTGTCCCACCCCACCCCCTCTATTCCCATGCAGGCCTCCCCCCCTTCAATTCCACCAACACCCCCAGTTCTAAAAAAAAAGCACTAATACTAGCCATGTCTTGTGATGAAACTCCCAACCCAGGTGCACGACAGCCCCACCCCCAGCCCAGCCCCCAGTTTAATTAACAGAGTATTAATCTCAATGATCCAAACCCTCATGAGTATAAACTAGCAGAGAAACAGTATGCTATATAATAGAAAGGTCACTGCCAACAAAGCCTTAAAAACAACTACTGTCCATTGTTCTGTCACGCATCATTAGAAGCATATATCTGTGTTCTTCTCAACTAACAAGCCAACCTATTCTTAATCAACATCCCCATCTAGTGGGAAAGTAACCATATTGCAAGTATCAAGGGGCTGTAGCAAACGATCTTTAACTGGGAAAATGAATAAGACAGAAATAAAATAAAACAGCCCCGGTATCGGTTTACTAAATTCTCCTTGACCAGTTGTCAATGCATAAACTCGTCCCAAACCTTGAAGGTTTTATAAGAAGAAAATAATCTCGAGAGAAAGAAGGTCCCATTGTGCCCCAAAATTCCTGTTATTTCTAGCAGGAAGCATTAGCAGTCATTATCTCCCAGGGCAAAAGATACCTACTACAATTATAACTCATCTTGACAGCCCCTAAAAACGAGGAAAAAACTCATGTGAAGACTTCTGCAACCTCTCTTAAGTAACCGAGCTTGCTACTGTCCTTGCACATTTCTGGATCCCATTTGAAATCATTGCAAGTTGTGTCTCTGGTGTACAGTGTACCCCACTTGAAAAAGAACTTCAGTCCTCAGCAGCTTGGTGATGGTATCAGATGAAAAAAGCCTCGGTGTATGATCTCTGATTAATTCTTATTCTAGCAGCTGGTGTTCTCGACTGACTGCTCGGGGTCATAGATGCGATAGTACAGGGTTCACCAGGAAAAAAGTAAGCATATTTTTCCACCATTTGCGAATACCATTCCACCCGCATCTGTGGAAATTTAAGATCAGTCATGAGTGAGCATATTGTTGAATGGGGTACAGAATGCACATGTTGTTGAACACCAGGAAATATTAATTATGAATAAACTAAGTGCAAGAAGCTGGTATTTCTGTCACACTTACTCATCTGTATGGCGTATTCTGTAACAGGACACACTGCTAGCCTGTCTAACTTATTGAAATAGCCGGTAATTCACTTAAACAAGTCTGGTAGGGCTTTTTTAATTTCAACTTGTGCCACTTCCACCGATTCATAGGAGTGCCACTGTTCCTTGATCTTGGCTTGAAGCAAAGCTGGGTATTTTACTCTAAATTAGATACCAGCGGCTATCAGCTTAGAGACAATGGGGTGCAGATTTTGTCTTTTAAGCCACACAGAGTGAGGTAGGTCCTGAGCAATTCTAATTTTCTTTCCTTCCCATGTAACTTCTTGTAGGGATATGATTTTGCTCAGTATGTGTTGTTTGTCCACATAATTCAGTAGCCTGCAAATAATCGGTCTTGGTTAGGCATCGGGTGGGGGGGGGCGAAGCGATCTGTGGGCTCTCTCAACTATATAGTTACCATTTGGAGGAGGGTCTGTGATTTTATCAAACAGTTTCTGGACAAATAGAATAGGCGCAGTACCTTCTTCTTTTTCGAGAATTCCGAAAATGATCAAATTATTTCGCCTACTCTGACCCTCCAAATCCTCTAGCTTTTCCTCAATTTTCTTGATCTGCTTAGTAAGGGGGGCTCTCTCAAGGTCGTGTTTATCGACTCTGAGCTCCACAGATTTGATTTTGATCTCATTATCCCCCACCCTCATACATATTGTCTCAAGTGCTGATTTGAAACATTGAATTTCGGTGGAAATCTCTTCAACCGATGATTGCAGTGGTGCAATTATTTCTAGAAATCTCTCCTCTGTTAGCGCCGAAGGCCCCAAGGTCAATTTGCTAGGTACCTGGTGAGGGGGCTTTGCAGTCTGCTCCTTCTCTGGGGATGGAGGCGACGTATGTTTCAGCATTTGTTTTTTCATATATGCTTCCATTTTTCACAGCTTTTTGATATTCGGCAATGACTCTTATACTTCACAAGTGGATACCACAAAGAAAGAGATGTTTTTTTGTTGATTGAGGGTTGTTAGACCAGGTTGTGAGCGGAGCTGATCGGATGAGCTGCTCTTCCTAGGCTGCCATCACGTAACCTCCTTTTTTTTTTGTACTTTCTAAATGCTATTTTTTTTGCTCTTATCTTTTCTGCCACCCCTTTAATGAGCCACAATGGTCTCCTTTTTTTCTTACCCCTGCTAACCTGCCTGACACATTTGTTACTTTTCAATGTCCTCCTATTTTTGCCCACTGTTCTTCAATGCCCCCAAATTCCCTATCCCCACTTGGGCAACCCTGAGTCATTCTCCCAATTTCTTAAAATCAGCCCTCCTGAAATCCAGGACACTCATCCTCATGCAGTTTGATTCTGATGCAGTCCTTATGTTAAATGCTTCACATTACCTCAGCCTATATCCCCCCTAGAAGCCAAAAACCCACATTTGATTCCCTCCTCCACAGTGTCTCACTCCTACCTAACACGAGTGAGTCCATCATATTGGGTGACTTCAATGTCAACTGGCTATCCCCAGCCTCATCCAGCTTTAAAGACACTGCCATGGCATATGATCTTGCCCAGCTCGTCACTTCCCCCACCAGACAGAACATTAGATCTGGGACCTCCACCCTGTTAGACCTTATCTTCACCAACAGACCTAGGAACCTCTCCCATGTCACGGTGCTCCCTGACACCATCAGTGACCATTCCCCAGTGATCTGCTGGTGGTCTGGTAAACTGCCTACTGCCCCACCTCAAATCTCTTTACAGAGACAGCTAAAAAGAGGTGGTATTGTGAAACTCAAAGCCCATCTCACCAACAGCAACTGGCTCCCCATCTACACCTCGCAGTCAGTAGACCTAGCGCTTCACACTTTATAACCACGTTCAATAAGGCCTGTGACATTAATGCTCCCCATGTGAAGCAAGTAGTGAAAACCAGAACCACACCCTGGATCACACCCTCACTTCTACACCTGCTCCAGCAAAGGGACAACCTATGGCATAAGGCCCTTGACTCCCCAGCGTATGCGGGGATAGGCAACTTCCACGGGAGGCCGTAACAAATGTACTTGGACCTTACAGCAAGTGAAAGTGGCGTACTACCAACAAACCCTTACCTCCTCCTGGGCAGATAGTAAAAATTCTGGAGACAATATAAAAAAGAACTCAGTGAAATCCTGTCCCCTCCCTACCCAACTCTCTTAATAGGGCTCTACCCAGGATCCTTCTGCTATTGCAGAAGCCCTGAACTCCACTTTCTCGGATCTCTCCCATATCCTCCCTCCTAATTTCTTCAACCCACCCCTCCCACCCACCCTCTGACATCTCATGTAATGTCAATTCTATACCTTTCAGGCTGAGAGTCATCTCCTGCCACGAGGCAAAACACTACATTGCTAATGCTATTGCCAATACCCATTACAGCAATGACTCCCTTGATCTTAAACTCATCTGGCTGACCCTAGATGTCACATTACCACAACTTACTAAAATTCTCAACCTCTCGCTTTGCCTCGATCAGTTCCCCTCATTCTGGAAGAGGGCCACAATCACCCCCATTTTGGAAAGTGGCGACCCCATAGCTTTCAGCAACTATAGACCAATTTCAACACTTCCACCTCGCCAAAGCACTCGAAAAATAGTATCAGACCAGATAACTGAACACCTTACTAAACAGAACCTTCTCTGCCAGGAACAACATGGTTTCCGGACTGGCCATAGCACTGTCACAGCGCTAACGGAACTCACCTCGTTCATACATGAGGCCCTTGACCAAGGCTCAATCGCTGGTGCAATCTATGTGGACCTGTCCAAGGCTTTTGACACTGTCAATCATGAACTCCTGCTTAGTGTCCTTCCAAAGCTAAATGTGGCCGCTGAGGCTACGGCTTGGTTCAAGGATTACCTCTCAGGCCGGTCTCAACAAGTCAGAATAAATGCCACCATCTCCTCCTGCAAAGCAGTCTGCTTGGGGGTTCCACAGGGATCTATACTTGGACCACTTCTTTTCACCCTCTTTTTAAACTCTCTCCCCAAGGCATGCAGCGGTCGTCTTCAACTCTATGCTGATGACGCGGTACTGTTCTGGAAACACCCACATCCTAGTACCCTCCAACTTACCTACAGGGCTTCTTCTGGGAACTTGAAACATGGTTCACTAAACACCGCCTGATCATCAACTATAGCAAATATAAGGCTATGATCTTTGCACACCACCAAAGCCCTCACAGTCAGGCTGCACTCCTAATCAAAAACACTCAAGGCGCCTCTCTTGAACAAGTTAATAGTTTTAAATATCTGAGCATCACATTAGACACCTCCCTCTCCTACCATAGTCACGTTCAACTCCTCGCTTCCACTATCAATGCCAGAGTAGGTATCCTCTACAGACTGAAACACTGCTTACCCACACAGGCCATGCAGCTTGCAGTCTCCTCCTCAGTCCTCTCCCTAATTGACTACAGGATTGTGATCTATGGCTCAGCAGAACCCACCACACTACGTTACATTAACATTGGCATGAATAAAGCCTGCCGTCTAGTCACTGGCAGTGACAGACTTACCCATACCTGTGAGCTCTATGCTCCAGCTGGTTGGCTTAACTTCCAACAAAGGCTAAAGTACCACACCTGCATCCTTGCAAAAAAGATACATCTCCAGCAAGCCCCCGCCGGCCTTCTCCCCATTGTCTGTGCTGCCCCCATCAGACACAATACAAAGGCTCACTGCCAACCCCTCATTTCTTATCCCCACTGTAGAACATCCCTTGGCCAAAGATCCTTCTGCTACCATGCCCCACTTTGCTCAATACGCTACCTCCACCGCCTTCTCTGACCCATAGCATTTACCATTTCAAAGCAGGCCTTAAAGCTCAACTTCTTGAATCTGCCTTATGTGACAGTGGCTAACCCTGCCCAATTGCTTTTTCCCATACCCTCCTTCCTCTGACACAGGGTCTCTAGATTCCATGAATAAGCATTGCCTTCATGTCTCTTCTATTGCCTTCGTGTCTTTTCTGTTCAATTGATCTACAGACTGCTGCCTACATCTATCACCAGTTTTATCTAATTTAATGCCTGGACTGTCTCCAGTACTGTATTGTCAATAATGCTTGTCTGTATGTTTGTTCCTGTACTTGTTTACCCTCCACCCCTGTATCTGATGTGGAGCCTTTGCAAAAGAGTCTGTGACTCAAAAGACTGTAATTCTGATTCTATTCAATAAATAAATAAAATAATAAACCACATCATACAGTGATCACTAGTCCCTAGGTGGTCCCCCATGGTGACATCAGCAACACTGTTCCTGTTTGTCAGTACCATGTCTAGTAATGCCCTCATGAGTGGGTTCCTTAACTAACTGACTGAGGAACACCCTTGCAGGAGTCCAGGATGCCCCTACTCCTATCTGTTGCTGCTGTGGGAGGCTCCAATTGACATCCGTAGATTGAAGCCTCCCACTAGTAACACCTCTCCCCTTGTGAGACAACCTTGGATTGCTTCCCATCTAATGGATACTTCAAAGTGGTGGTGTTGTGTGAGCTGCCTGAGAACTGAGCTCCATTTGAGAGGCTATTAGCTTTATTTAAATACCAATTCTATAGACAGAAAGAGTCCCTAGTGAGTTAGTTAGTTTGTTCCTGTAGCACTCTTTCAGCTTCCCCCGTTCAACCAATTGGTTATTTTATTATAGTTTGTACTTTTTTGCATAAGATAGTGTTTTGTGGCCATCCATTTGTTTTTTTTTGGCCGTGCTGTGTTACTGTCGGAGTGCCAGTGGTTTTAACATTAGCATCTGCTGGTCTTATCTACCTTTCTTCTGAAGAGGTGAACTGTACTGCTAAGAGTGGATTCTGAGCAGACTTGAATTATCAGGTCATTGGAAGAGGAGTCAGACTGAATTCTTTGGACGTTTTTGAGGACTGTGTGTGAAGATTTGACTACTCCTGAATGATAACCCTGGTATTGGGAATATGAATTGGGCTGCAAGAAGTGTTTGATCCTGTGGAAGTTTGGTTTTGTGGAGGCTGCTGGCTGGGTGAGAGTGCATCCAGTGGATGCTCAGAGGTTTCCCTCTGTATATTAGCGGTTGGGAAGTGTAGTGGGGAGGGGGGTTCCTCTAATATCCATGGGGCTAGGTGGTAAACTGGTCTCCTATGACCAAACAGGAGTTTCAGTGACTCTGAGGGAAGCCTGGAGGTGGGCTGGGATTTCCCAAGCCTTCTGCAGGATGTACCGAGGGCCTGCTTCTCTGAGGGTTGAAGTTGTGGGCCATTGGAGGCTGGCTACCAAGGCTTAGAAGCATTTTCATCTGGAGGGGGTGCCCCTTCTAGGTCCCTGTTTTCACACAGTCCTAGCTTGCTGATGAGATAGGGATCCTATAGTGCCAGACTACCTAATTGCTAAAACTGCTAGATGAGAAAATTGTGGTCTGACTGGGAAGTTAATTAATCTGTTGGTTAATAAATGACTGGAGATCTGCTACAACAGACTTTGGATTTACTACAGTGGTTATGGATTATTTTTATAGTTTGTTATCTATTTTATCATTTTAATTTTATATTCTGCCCAGGTTCTGGTGAGAGCAAACCAGGGATTAAGAAATACATTGCTGGACACTTGCTATGACAGTTCTGGTTCTATTATGGACAACATTTTTATAATTTGTTTTATTTTTCCTTTATTATTTTTTAGTTATCTATTTCCCAGTTTCTGATGAGAGCAGAACCTGGGGTTAAGAAGTATTGGTATTTTTCTTAGGGGGAGATGAGAGCTTCCCTGGGCTATTTATTTTTCATCAGGTTTAAGGTTATCTGTTCTAAAGTGCTGTTGAATTAGATTTATTTGTTTTGGAGAACTTCAGCAGTAATTAACTGTAAATTCTAGACTTAAACTGCTTGATTGGGATTGTGTGGTATGTGTTGGACATCTAACCCCACAGTTGTGCGCTATTCACCCTCTGCCCTTCATGCCCTCCACCCTTTCACCTCTCCTTGAGTTTGTTGTCTATCAGTGCAGTAGAGCTGGGCATTGTACATAAGAGATGGAGCGGGCAGGGGTGGCGAACAGTTGGGGGTGAATGAGCGGGGTCATCCTATTGGGGTGGTAGGATCCAGGAAATGCCCTGGGGCAAAATGGAACTCAGAACGTGGTTCACCATGTCTGGTTTCCATACCCAAGGGTACAACTGAGTTAGGTTGACAGGTGGTTCGGGAGGTATGAGGGGTTCGTCCAACTCGGCCGGTGTTATGCAAAGCCAAGTCAGTCAAAAACAAGACTACAATTATTGCTGATCTTATTGAAATGGTAGACCTGGCTTGCATCACTGAGATCTGGCTGGATGAGAATTCTGTCCCCGTTTTGGAGGCTTTAATTCCAGTTGGGTACTTGGTGATACACTGCCCGAGATTGGACTGTGGGGTGGGGGTTGTGATCTGTTTCAAGACCACACTTAACCTCATGAGTGTACTGGTTGAGAAGATGGAGTCATTCGAATGTGCCATGGTAGCAGGTGCAGGCTGTCAAATCATTCTTGTCTACCATCCACCCGGTGACAAGAAAAGATTCCTTCAGAGATTGGCGGACTTCGTTGTCGACATGGCGTTTGAGTAACCCAGACTGATGGTTCTGGGTGACTTTAATGCCTGGGTTGACGATGAACTCTCGCTGTTTGGTCAGTACTTCCTCCAGTTGATGTCATCTCTGGGCCTGACACAGGTGGTTATCACTGCTACTCACAAACACGGTCATTCCCTTGACTTAGTCTTTCTCCTAGGGATCGAGACTTCTGACTTGGAGGTGGAACCAGTTGGATGGTCCAATCACTGCACCATGGGGTTTAGTTTTTATACCCCCCCTTGGTAGGCCTACCCTTATGGAGATGGTTAAATAACACCCTTTACGAGATATACATTCTCAGAGCCTAACGGCAGTGCTTGACCTATCGTCCCCCTTGTTCACAAGCAACGATCCAGAGACCCTCGTGATGGCCTATAACTCGGCTGTCTCGGCAGCAATGGATTCCATTGTCCCTGTCCGTGTTCACTCTCTCTCCCTTCACCCTCGATATCCCTGGTTTGCTGGGACTTTGAGGGAGATGCGGAGATTAGGTCGAAGGTTAGAGCATTGCTGGCGGAAGTCCACCCTTAATGCCGATCGCTTTAGTTTGATGGACCATCATCAAGTCTATCAAACTATAATCTCCCATAAGAAGGCAGAGTTCCTGTCCATGGAGTTTTCAGCTGCTCAAAATTGACCAGCTCAGCTTTTCCATACCGTGGACAGACTGTGCAACCCAGCCTGTCTACAGGTATGGAAAGCTTTTTTGCAATTACAGTGCAATGAAATTGCTCAATTCTTTGCTAATAAGGTGGCTGACAAGGCGGGACTACAGCTGGCACACTCTATGGGCATTGCTATTGATCAGGACGAGGCCAATACACCTCGAGTGTCCTGAGTACCTTTGCTCATCCAGGTTCATGGATATCATGTGGATTATCCAGTGTGTGCGCCCTACTTGCTGTAGTTTGGATCCTGGACCAACTTCCCTAATTTTAGGATGTATTGATGTCATCGGTCTGATCCTAGCATGGATAATATGGTGCTGTCTGGAATCTGGAGAGTTTCCTAGCTCTCTGAAAGAGGCAGTGGTGACACCTCTCTTGAAGAAAGCTTCCCTGAACCCAGACTGCCATGCAAACTACAGACCTATCTCTAACCCTCCTTTTATAGGAAAGGTGATTGAGAAAGTAGTGGCAGCACAACTGGAGGACCATTTGACTATCCATGACATCTATGAACCCTTACAATCTGGTTTTCATAAGAGACATAGTACCAAGACAGTGCTGGTTTGGGTGGTCAATGATGTCCTGATGGCTAGAGATCAGAAGAACTGCTCCATCTTGGTCCTTTTAGATCTTTTATCAGCATTTGACACCGTGGACCATGGGGTGTTGTTGAGCCATCTGAGGTTCATCTGTGGACTGTCGGGAACAGTCCTCAGGTGGCTTACATCGTTTCTCATGGGTAGAACACAGAGAATGGTGTCTGAGAATTGTTCATCAGGCCCTACTTCTCTGACATGTGGGGTACTTCAGGTCTCTGTTCTTTCACCCATGTTGTTTGCTGTGTTTATGCTTCCCCTTGGAGACATTGTAAAAAGGTATGGGCTGAGGTTTCACTGTTATGCTGATGATACCCAGCTTTACATTTCTTTCACACCTGACCAGAACGGAGCTGTCTCGGTCTTTAATAACTGTCTGAAAGAAATCCAGGTTTGGATGGATTCCAGTTGGCTAAAGTTGAACTCGGACAAAACTGAGGTGTTGGTTGTGGATCTGGGTCACCGGATGGGGGGTCAGGGGTAGGTTTGCCCTTGGGAATTTTTCTTGGTGGCATTTCACTTCTGATCTCTGAGCAGGTGCATAGCCTGGGGGTAATTTTTGGCGAACAGCTGACCCTACATTCGCAGATGTTGGCCGTCGTCAAAACTTCCTTTTACCATCTTAGGAATATCGCCAAGATTAGGCATCTAGTTACGTCTGATGACCTTCCTACACTGATCCATGCCTTTGTGTGTCTGTGCTTAGATTATTGCAACTCCCTTTACCTAGGGCTTCCTGGGGTTGAAATTCACTGCTTGCAGCTGGTGCAGAACAGCATCCCAGCTTTGGTGGGATCTTCTCGATCCTGCCATATTTGCCAGTACTCACATGAGCTGCACTGGCTGCCAGTCTGTGTGGATCACCTTTAAAGTCAGTTTGCTGGCCTTTAAGCCCTACACGACTGGGATCAGACTACCTGAAAAGCTCCTGGTTCCCTACTGCCCTGGACAATCACTCTGCTCAGCCAGCGAGGGGTTGCTAAGATTCAAGGGTATGTTTAAAATCTTCAGAGGTGAGAGCTTTTGAGTTTGTAGTCCCTACCTCTGAATTCTCTACCCCATCAGATTCAGTGTACAAAAGTAGGGCTTTAAGCAATCACTAAAACATACTTATGGCCTCAAGCTTTTAACCACTGAGCCTCCTGTTTTAGTATATGGACAGTTTTATGATTTTATTGATGTCTTTTATATTTTATATTGTTACTGTTTTAAATGTGAGGCATCTTGGTTATAGATAAGGCACCATACAAATACATTTTATTATTATTTCCTTATCCACCCCCATGTCATAGATCTGTAGATCACTCCTGTGTGAATAAAAGCCCCTTTCCTTTTCTTCAACGTGACCCACAGTACCTCCAGTCCTCCCTGTGCCCATGTATTTCTGTAGCTTTTATGCTGTCTCCTTCATAGAGAATAATTCTCCCTTTCTCCCTAAACTGTCCTTTCTGAACAGAGTATAACCTGATATGATCACATCCCAGCTCTGATTTTCAGTGCACCAGGTCTCTGTAATGGCAACTAAGTTCAGGTCTACTTCTGCCATAGTGGCCTCTAGGTTGGCAACCATATCACCCAGATTTTGAGCGTTTGCACACATGGCTCTCCAGGTTGTGTTGTCACCTCCCTCTTTTTTTCCTCATTTTCCCTCTCTTGTTTCACCCACTACTTTTCATATTTTCATTATTTTCTTCTACCCCCCTGGACTTCATCATAGTTTGGTTCTTTTTGTTGTTTCACTCCCTCAGGCAACCCATTGTTGACCTTGTGAAATTGTTGGGGGGGGCAGTTGATGTCTCCCTACCTTATTCTGCCTCCCCCCGATAGTTTAAATGCATGTCAATGTAGCATTTAAACTGTTCACCGAGGACTACAGGTACTGAAGGGTGCAGTCATGTTCCATGACCTTTGAACTGTGGTACAACAGCATTTCAACTGAGATGGAAATGGGGGTTGGAACAATGTTACGCCGTACACTATATGTCAGTATTTACTGTCTTTTACAGCAACTCAGTGTGGCATGCCAGATATTATCATACAACTATTTTCTTGGTATGTAAATAAAAAATGAATGATAATAAAATCACATTAAAATAAAAACAACAGAAGTAGTCTATGAAAAATCATGTTATCATATAAATAAAACAATTATGCAAATTGAATAAAACACATATTTTTACAATTACAGTCATTGTAGTACTACAGTAAATTTTATTGAATATATAAAATAGAAGGCATAAAATAATAGAAGAGAATCATTTGGCTTCAGGCAGACACTTTGAATAGGTTAAACATAAAACATTTTGACTCATATAAATGCTAAGGGAGTGAGTGAGAAGTAAGTACAGTAAGACATGACAGGGTGTACATGCATAGTTGTGGTATAACAGCATGTCTTGGTGCAGTCTGAGGCATAAGACATCACCAAATGCCTTCAATTACCCAAAAGTTCAAATTATACCACAGCAAAGCACATCCTGGTGTCTTACTATAATTATAATAGCTGTGAAAATGTAATAATAATAAAATGTTTTAGGTTAAAAACATTTTTATTGTAACTTAAAAATATATTCTTATACCACAAAGAAAATGCCCCTCTGATATTCTATAGGTGCTGTACCCAAATGTTCTGTAGCCTTATGTGCCACAATATACAGTACATAGGAATAGTACAGTATATGCACATTCTGGGTGTCCAAAGGACACCAACCAATGCACTAACCACCCACCCATACCACATTTCCCTTCTAGGCCCCAACTGCACCTGTATCTGCAAAACCACATGGCCTGTTGGGGTATAGGGAGAGTTGGTGTGCTGGAAGTGGGCTGGCAGAATAGGGTAGGAATGATGTTGTTTCTGCTCTTCTAGGCCAGTGTCATAGGAATGTTTGTTACATCACCCAGAAGGCTGCAGTAGCAGGTGAACATCCCAGACAGGTGTCCAGAGAACCTGATGTCAACATGCAACCATGGACACTAGCCTTCCTCCTTGTCACAAGGGGCTCAGGAGTGGATGAAGCTGTGGGCACAGTTTCTCATGGGGAAAAACACTTCTGAAAAGGGCACAGCTGTCCTTCAGCAGACTGTCATATTTGATTATCCTCACTGAGCAGTAAGTCAACTATACGTCCAACAGAGGCTTTGTCAGAAAGTCCATAGTCTAGGCCCAGTCTGCCTCCCCAGCAGGCCCCTCCCCTTGCATGGGACTACACATCTGCCCATTGGGCTAACCAGGGATAGTAAGTCTCACCTGCCAGTTGGGCTGGGACCAGATGCACAGCATACAGTTGTACAGGTTCATATGCAACCATTTAGCACACACAGAGCCCATTGGTACAAAGAGCACTAAAAGAGTAATTCACCCACAAAGTATGGATGCCAAGGGACCACAAGAATTCAAATACCATTAAGTTACAGTGGTGAAATATTGACGCTCCCCCCCAATAAACACTCACACATAACAGAAAGTGTGGAAGGGTAACCAAGAAATATTTTCCTAGCAAGCTGACAAGAATAGAATGGAGATTTTTCATAGTCACCAAAGAAACACCAAAAACTAAAACTACAAATAGTGTTTGATTTCTTTAATCTGTCTATGTGTGTAAGGAGGGGATCAAGAGGAAGTAACTTTCAATCATTTATTCTTACAGTTGCATGGTGATGTCACCATGCTGATGTATTGCTATGAGTAGGGGAAAGGTATGATCGTCAGTGATGATGGTCGTCAGTGTCAGTGGCTCAGTAGGTAGCACACTCACCTCTGAGGCCGGGAGATCAGAGGGCTGTGGGTTCAGTTCCCACATCTGGCACTTGGGTTAATATCCCAGTACTGACACTGTAATGTAGCATGAGAGGGGTGCTGCATTTCTGAGGTGCTGTCTTTTGGATGAGACGTTAAACCGAGGTCCTATCTGCCTGGATTGGTGGTAGTTCAGGTGGATGTTAAAGATCCCATGGCACTTATTGAAAAGAGTAGGGGAATTTTTTATTGATCAAAACATAACCATCACAGAAATAACAGTGTCATCATAAAGATATAAAAGCAAAAGGAAATAACATCAAAAGAAGTTATACAAAGAAACAGTTCACTTAATAAACACAAAATCCTTCCAGAAATTAACAACTTTAAGTTTTGGAAATTTCAGTCCATCTCTGGTTTTAAGTTCTTTCAACTCTGATTCAATATAAGAAATAATCATAGAATGAGATGTATACTGTTGTCGTAAAACAAAGTGACAACGTGCTTATAAAAAATATGCAAAAGAGCAAAAACACATTTAAAGTGCTTCTATGATAAGTACCCCAAACTCCTGAGTATTCTCCTAGAACAAGAGTACAATAAGTTAAACAGTTTAAATGAGGCATGTGCCAGTATAGTGCTGCAAAAGACCAGGAACTTGGCTTGCAAGTGGACAATCTAAAAATGTTTTTTGATTCTCTCAACATTGGTACAACCAGGTCGTAGACAATACCTATCACTCATTGGTTTATACTTTAAGTTCCCCCTAACTCCCAACCTTCCATGTGTGGCCATCCATATCACATCCCAAATTTTAACTGGAATTCTAAAATCCGTTAATTTATTTAAGGCATATTGCATACAAGATGGGGAACAATCAGGAAAAATCAGAATAACTTTAAACAAGTCATACACAATATAGTTATAAAAATCCTTCCTTTTAAAAGAAAGCAGTTGGCGCAAGGAGATTTTCCACTGATAAAGTTTTTTAAAGGTAGGTATACCATAAGTTGGAAGGTCATCAGAATCTAAAACTCTAGGGGGAAAAAGGGACCATTTAAAAAAATATTTATGCCATATGGATCGTGTCCAAAAATGCCATGGTAAACCTACATCATTCCAAAGATAATCAAAGGAAGAAAGAAAGAAAATATGGAGTGGAAAAACTACAGGATTAATCATATTTAACCCTCCTTTATTTCTTCTAAGGTAAGTAAAATCCTCTTGACTGGGTTGAGTCTATTTCCCCAAAGCAGTTGAAAAAAAATGCTATACAGTCTAGTCTCACAATTAAGTGGAGGTGGAAAAAGGTGACTAACATAAATAAAAAGTGGTAAAAGAAATTTTTTTATAATCAAAACTCTCTTCTGCTTCCCAAAATGCCAATGTTTCCACTGATTTACTTTCAGTTCACCAGTCAACAACAGTTTATCCCAGTTAAAAAATGCCATATCCCCCATCCCAAACCAAATCCCTAAAATCTTCTGAGGTGAAGTTAATAAAGGAATATTATAACAAGATGATAGATCAGGAAGGATAGGACCTAATGGTAATACAAAACTCTTATGCACATTAATTGAAGCTCCTGAAAATTGTCCAAAAAACATAAAAATATCTAGTGCTAATTGCAAGGACCTAGAATCAGCTAATAATAGAGTGACGTCATCTGCAAAAGCCGTAATTTTAATGGGCACCAATGAGGGAGAAGGGGAGATACCAATAATATTTTCCTCCAAAACTATACGTCTAATAACAGGATCCAATATGAAGGTATATAAAAGGGGACTAAGAGGACAACCCTGCCTAACTCCCTTATGAATTGGAACTTCAGTACCAAAGAAGCTATTCACAATGGAAATGGTGACCGCCTGATTATATAATTTACTAATCCAGTGCACAAAAGTGCTTGGAATCCCATATTGTTGCAAAATAAAATAAAGATATGAATGACGAACAGCATCAAATGCCTTTGTTTGATCTAATGCAACCACAATTTCAGAGTTTTGAAAAGTAACCTTACTGGCAAATAAATCCCGAATCAGAAAAAAGATTGTGCTGTATTTTCCTTTGTGAAATGGCACATGTTTGTGTAAGGTGTATTAAAATTCTAGCCACTCTTTCCAATGGATATTTAAAATTTTAGCTAAAATTTTATAGTCACTATTCAGTAAACTTATAGGTCTCCAATTTGTTAAAGAGACCTATCACCTTTTGTAGATAAACTTCAGCAAAGAAATGGAAAATTCTTTACAAGGCTCACGGAAAACAAAAAGGAATTATAAACTAAAGGTAGAAAAAAGCCCATATGAAGAATGCAAGATTTATAAAATTCGTTGGGTATACCATCAAGTCCCGGAGAGGATCCAGAATTGAGTTGTTTTATAACATCAATAACTTCTTGCGAGGAGATAGGGTCTGTCAATAGTTGTAACAAACTGTCCGGAATCACAGGTAAAACACCTAACTTTTGTACTGGGAAAGAATCCAAAGCAGATGTAAAGGAACATGAAAAATAATCCAATAAATAACGCTGTACTAAAGCCAGCATATCTAAATCTGTAGTAAATAGAGTATTATTGGAATCACATAATCCTGTCATAAAGTGTCAGCTAAACGACTTACATGCTTGATAAGGATCAGATGCTGGATATTTTTTCGTTCGAACCGAAATTCTAAATCCAGGGAAAGAGCTCTGTTATATTGAAATTTTCTCATTTGTTCTTTAAGTTCAGAGATTTGAGAAGTATAAGTGACTCGGTACCTGGGCGATATAGACATCAATTTATAGAATTGATTTCTAAGAAGTAAATATTTCCTATAATCAGAAACTACTTGTTCCTTACCCCATCCCTGAAATAATGCTCGTATTTCTGTTTTTGTCTGCAGCCACCACTCAAAAGGAGAGGAAAAAAAATCCAATGTAGAGTATTTAGCTGCAAAAAAAATTTCTAATTTAGAAAAATAAACCGGTTTACTCAAAAAGGAAACATTAAGTCTCCATCGATTGATCATGGAATGAAATATAGGGGTAGATTAGTCAAAGAAAGGGTGCAAAGTAAAATAAAGTGATCTGAAAATTCCGTAGGTATAACCGAGCAGACAACAGGATATAAGAAATAACGAGAGATAAAGACCATATCAATACGTGTGGCAAAAGTATGGCGATGGTAGGTCTCACCGACCTGTGCATGCATACTTCTATAGGCGTCCTTAAGATTTGCATCCTTTACAATGTGAAAAGTGTATTAGAATCACAATAAACTTTTTGCCAGTAAGGTTTGTAAATTTTAAATCTACGGAGCAATTAAAATCACCCCCAAATAATATGCTTTTTGTAAATAGAAAAGGCTTAATTTCATCAAATAATTCAATACGACCAGTCTTAGATTGGGAACCATAAATATTAATCAGCCGAAAGCAATAAGAGTGAAAGGAACAATCCAATATCAAAATTCTACCGGTGGACATCAACCACTTTAGTAATCTTAAATACAGAACTACAAAATAATATTCCAAGACCATCAGCTACATCTGGCCGAAGGTCCAAAGGAGGGCCCATGGTCCATTTACCTTTCAATCGTGTAGTTTCCTCAAGGGAAGAAAGCCTAGTTTCTTGCAAAAGATGATGTCCAATTTCAGGGATTTCAAATACAAAAAAATAGGCAAGTGTTTTTTAAAGGCTTTCAAGCTACAGACATTATACGTAGCTAGTTTTAATGTAGACATAGAGCTGGTCTAAAAACTATTTTTGTTGGCTAACTTTCCGTTTTTTGCCTTTTTTTTCCTTTTTTTTCTTTGGCCAATTCAGATGCTTTACTGTCTTCATCATCAGTAATAAGCTCTGAAATGTGGGAAGCATCAGATTCAAGATCTGAATCCCGGATGTCATCTTGCAAAGGGGAAAAAAAATTCTCAGTAGGGAGAGGAGTAGAGGGAGTTTGTTTTAAGGAAGCTCTTGTGAGACGTCTATTCTTCACCAGTTCAAAGGGTGGGGGCATAATTAAAGTAGGTGATTGTTTACTAACAGGTGGAGGTTTTGGGCCTGGTGTTACACCTGAGGCCTGAAGTCCATCAGAAAGACCCAACCTTTCACCCAGGGAATCTATGGGAGCCGAGAAAGGCACGACAGGAGAAATAGTAGAAGGAGGAGAACGAGTAGTAGGAGTAGCAGTAGGTTCACAAAATCCCTTATTGGTTGATTGAGCCTTACGCAACAAACCATCCTGATCAAGACCTTCTGAGCAATTATGTCGTGCCCTAGGACATTGATGAAACGTATGTCCTTTTTCATCACAAAGGTTACATCTAAAAATATTAGTACACCTATCAATAGAGTGGCCAAAACCACCACATAAGGGACATTTAGAACATCACACACACTACTAATATGAGTACGGTCCCCACATTTATAAAGCTCGGGGCTGACGGCATAGAAACAAACACCCTATCCTTCCCCAAAAAAAAACTGTTAGGTAAGTGTACGATGTCTGAATTAACTTGAAAAGTTTCACTTTAAACTTCCAGCCTCCTGTCCAAATGCCTTCCACATCCAAGAGGGCCTCAGGTGGTCCTAAAACGTCACATTTGGACTGAAGCCAGTGGTAAATATCACTAACATGAACGCCATTCCTAAACATTATGGTTACAAACGATAAGAGGTTTAGAAAGGGTACTGCAAAGAAAGGGGACCATAGGGTGTATTTTGCACACAGAATATTTTTCCCAAAAACGTTCCATATGAGAACTAACCTGAAAACTAACATCAAAAGAATCCTCCCAGATATATGAATAAGAGCATATATGTCTTTAGCCACGAAACCCATAGAACCTTTCAACAAAGTTTTGAAACAAAATATCTATCGGATGAACTGGTAAACCCCTTTATATCTGATCCGTATGGCATTTCTTTGAGGTGCTTGTTCCAATTTATTCTTAAAAGTTCAGACATGGGGGTTTTGAGCAATCTCCTGTATAGAGAGTCAGTAGGATGTGGTAAGTACTCAAAACAGCTGTGGAGGTACTAGGCTTAGAAAAAGCCGAGATACCCTCCCCACCCTTCCCTGCACTGCTTTGAAACCCAGTAACATGCTGTATTTCTGTACCTGAGCTCATAGCCTGGCTATCGTTGGCATGCAAATTAGTAGTCGATGTCCAAGAAGAAACCGGTGTCCAGACTCCCAACTCCGTTTTCCGCCAGCCTGCCTCCGTCAAGGCCACTTCTTCCGACCAGTCCTGAATGCCCACAGCCTGACTGTCTCCTTGTAAGCTGAATTGCCGTCACACAATAGAGGAAGTGCATGGTCCGTCCCCGAAAACCGTCTTCCCGGGGAACCATATCCAACAAGTAAGGTCCGCGGGCCCACCACAGCTGCCCGGGTTCGTCTCTTCCTCGTTTATAGAAAACATCAGGAAAGACAAGGAGCCACAAAGCAAATCGTTAGAAGGCACTACCGACCAACAGTGCCTGAATCCGAAAGACAGCTCCACAATCGTTTTTGCAGTTCTACATCAGGTAAAGAAACCTCAACCCTTCTCGTTTTGCAGAGCCATGCTGTCCTGAGAGTTCATACTCCCCAACTTCCATCTCCTCCCGATGCACTGGAAACGCCTGCCATACTGCAGCGTGACGCCAGGATGACTTCCAGACTAGCTGCCGACCAGCAGCCAGTAGGGGAATTTCCCCGGTGTCCTGGCCAAATTTCCCTCATTCACTAAAAATACCACCAACAGCTTAATCTGGTTCAAGGTCAGTTGGCATTCATCTGTATCCCCCTCCCCCGGGTCGTGCCTGAAAATAGGCAGGATTTGTCTAGTGCACTTACCCGGTCAACAAAAGCTAAATAAATAAATGATAGGATTGTGAGACTGTGGTCTTCTACTGAGTAGATTGTTTTGGACATGATGACTCATACTACTCTGCTGTTTCTCCATTTACTATAGTGATGTGTGCGTGTCTGCACCCCTGCCTTCAGCAGATAGCATTATTTCTAGAGCCCCTTTAATAATTGTGCCTGTTAAGAGAGCTTAAGGCAGTAATTGCTGTAATTTCTATTGATAAACAGTCATCATTTTAAGGGTATATAAGATAAATAGCTTTGGCAGTGCTAACTACCATAAACAATAACACAATGATTGTCTTTCCACAGCAGTTATTCACTTCTTTGGCTGCACTTTAGCCTGCATTCCACTGTTTAGCATTCCAGTCCCCCTGCTCTCATGTTACCTTGCAACACATTTGAGTCTCAACTCTTGATTATCCTGGTAGTTTATCTTTACCCTTCTTGTGTGCTTTTAAATAGATACATAGAAGTTGACATTTTATTTTAGCTGCTTGTTCTTTAGTGCATTTCAATATTCAGACCCATAAAGGTATTGTATTTTTATAGAGTTTTTTTTTTAATTCCTCACCTCTATCATTGCATTTCACTGTACAATGTCTACCTCTACATTTACTTTTTATTTCTAGTTGATCAAGCTTCACAGTACATGAGGCTAGCTAGGATGAAGGTTCATAGCTGTAGCTGTAACATCGAGTATACTGATGGCTCAAAATCCTCAAACAGTTCACTGGCCGTCTGTGCATTCAGAAGTCCTGGGAAAACTTGAAAGAGACTCTGGGTCCATCATGTCCAACCTCTCACTGTAACATAGTAATTTAAGGTAGTCAGGGACTCTAAGTCCATCATCTCCAACATCTCACTGTAACATAGTAATTTAAGGTAGTCAGGGACTCTAAGTCCATCATGTCCAACCTCTCACTGTAACATAGTAATTTAATGTTGTAAGAGACTCTAGGCACATCATGTCCAACCACTCACTGTAACATAGTAATTTAATGTTGTAATGGACTTTAGGTCTATCCCACCTGATCCGTCACTGTAACACAGTAATTAAATGTTGTAAGGGACACTAGGTCCGTCATGTCTAACCCCTCACTGCAACATAGTAATTTAATCTCGTACGGGACTCTGGGTCCATCATGTCCAACCCCTCACTGTAACATAGTAATTTAAGGTCATCAGGGACTCTAGGTCCATCATGTCCAACCCCTCACTGTAACATAGTAATAGAATGTTCTAAGGGACTCTGGGTACATCATGTCCAGTCCCTCACTGTAACATAGTAATTTAATTTTGTAAGGGACTCTGGATCCATCATATCCAACCCCTCACTGTAACATATTAATTTCAGGTTTTCAGGGACTCTAGGTCCATCATATCCAACCACTCACTGTAACATAGTAATAAATGTTGTAAGGACACTAGGTCCATCATCTCCAACCCCTCACTGTGACATAGTACTCTAATGTAGCAAGGGATTCTAGATCCATCAAGTCCAACACCTCACTATAATTTAATAATTTAATTTTATAAGGGACTCTAGGTCCATCATGTCCAGTCCCACACTGTAACATAGTAATTTAATGTTGTAATGGTCACTAGATCCATTATGTCCAACCCTACTGTAGCATGTTAATTTAATGCTATAAAGGACTCAAGGTCCATCATGACCATTCCCTCATTGTTTATCACAAGGTATCATAAGTCTCATGAGGTATCTGCATTTCAAAAGAGACTAGTTACTTTATTTTAAATAACTCAAGAAAAGTTAATCCCTCCTGATACAGGGAAGTGAGTAGATAACAATTTTATAAAACCACACCCACATACCACCTAGGATTTGAGCAGTCAGCCTCAACTTGATGCAGGGGACTGATAATGGAGCTTCAACTATCCAGGAGTCCTGGGCATGCCACTTTCACTGAGAGGGGTGGGTTCGGGCACAGGAAATGGAGAGGGGAAAATAAGGGTGAGGGTCTGCGGCAGTCAGGTGTGAGAGACATGCTGATTAAGGCATGGGTGGGGGATTTGTGCCATACACACAGAGCAGTCAGAGGCATATGAATATTGCTTCTGATTGAAAACCTGAAGCTGCCTTTATTAATATAGTTAGTAGTAAGTAAGTAAACTTTATTTGTATAGTGCTCTTCGGTGAAGTATGAGGCCTTCACATTAAACTAACCATTATAACAATAAAATCCTAAAATACAATAACTGGTGAGGTTCGACAAAGGGGATCCAGGGATAAGGGGTGGGGGTGGTGTTAGTAAATGCCAGAGCTTTGAAACAAGTTGCCAGAGTTCCAGGCCATGCTGTTTGAGGGAGGGTGGATGTGGCGGTGGTCATGGAAAAGTGGGCCAACAAAAACCATGACTGGGACCTAAACATGCGGGGGTACACTATGCTTAGGAAGGATAGAAAGGAGGGCAGAGGGGGTGGAGTGGCTATGTTAATTAGAGATGACATAGAAATTTCTAGGGTAGAAGAGGCAGAGGGAAATTTGGAGGCCTTATGGGTCACCTTACGAACCCCAGCAGGAGGGAAGGTCAAGCTGGGTGTAGTATATAGGCCCCCTAGGATGGGTGATGTTCTGGAGGATGGTTTGCTGGACAACATAATTGCCCAGTGTGGACCAAAAGGGGAAGGAGTGGTGTTGATGGAGGACCTCAATATGCCAGGTACAAACTGGGGAACCATGTCCACTAAGGTGGCCATGGAGCAGAGGCAGCTGTACGGCTTCCAGGATGTGTTCTTAACACAGCATGTGATGGAGCCTACATGGGGGGAGCATGTCCTGGACATGGTTCTGGCAGATGGGGATCTGGTAAGGAACCTGGTTGTAGAGGATCCCCTGACTGGGAGCGACCACAATGCTGTCTGGTTTCAAATAAGCATGGGGGAAGGGGTGAGATCTAGGATACTAGCAGTGGACTTCAGGGGGTCAGACTTTTTGGGCATGGAAAATATTCTCAGGGATCACTTGAAGGGGATTACATTACTGACAAATGTGGAAAAGAGATGGGAGGTCATAAAATAGGGACTTCATGAGGCAGTCAGGATCTGCGCTAAGATGAAACGTAAGGGAGCAAGGTCACATAAACCATGCTGGTGGTCCAGTGAGGTTCAGGTAGCAGTCAGAGAAAAGAAGGCAGCCTAGAAAAAATATAAAACAACAAGAGGGGATAGGGATAATGAAATGTACCATCTTGCATCTAGAAAAGTCACCCGGATGGTGAGGGGGCAAAGTCCAGTAAAGAGCAAAGGCTGGCACAGGGGATACAAGGAGGGGAAAAGATGTTCTTCCGGTACATTGGGGAGCAGAGAAAAACTAAGGGCCATCTCAGTAGATTGAGATCAGAAGGAGGGTGGGTGGAAGAGGAGAAGGATCAGGCAGAGGTATTAAATGAGTACTTTGCCTCTGTGTTCACTAGGGAGGGGGAAGGGATATCTACAAAGCAAGGCACGATGGGGATAGAAGCAGTAGTGAGTGGGATCAGGGGAGCAACAGAAATGGATCAAGAGGGAGGGAGAGGTACCCCAGGGGTGTCACATCAGGATAAGGATAAAAAGGCCAGTAAGGTGGAGGGGACAGATGATGCTATCTCCACTGAAAGTGTGTGGTTAGCCCTTAAGGCCCTAAAGAAAGACAAATCTCCTCGGCCGGATGGCATTCATCTGAGAGTACTATGGGAATTGGCAGACATACTGATTGCACCCCTGGTGGAGCTCTTCAACAGGTCGCTTGAGACAGGAAGGGTACCTAGGGATTGGCGAGGAGCACATGTGGTGCCAATCCATAAAGGGGGGTCGAGGGAAGTACCAGGTAACTATAGACCCATCAGTTTGACCTCAGTGGTGGGAAAATTAATGGAGAGTATACTAAAGGAATGATTGGGCGTGTACTTGGAGGAGGTGGGAGGTCTAGATAGTTGGCAACATGGGTTTGTGCCAGGTAGATCATGTCAAACCAATCTTGTGGAGTTCTACGAATGGGTAACATCAGAACTGGACAGGGAAAGCCTGTGGATGTATTATTCTTGGATTTCAGCAAGGCATTTGACTTTGTCCCCCACAATGGTCTGGTGGAGAAACTGATGGGGTTGGGAGTAGGCCCTTTGATGGTCAGATGGATTGAAAACTGGCTAGCTGGATGCACCCAGAGACTAGTGGTTGGTGGGGAGCTCTTGAACCTTAGAGAGGTCGGTAGTGGGTTACCGCAGGGCTCGGTCCTGGGTCCAATCCTGTTTAATGCATACATATCAGACATCAGGGAGGGTATAGGGTGTGAAATGAGTCTCTTCGCTGATGACTCCAAGATGGGAGTAGTAGTTGAGGGGAAAGAGGGGAGGTTGGCCCTGCAATGGTACCTGGACACCCTGGAAAGCTGGGCTCACAGATGGAAATTAAATTTCAATATCACCAAGTGCAAGGTGTTATATCTTGTGTGGGGAAACCCTAAACACAGGTATACTCTGGGAGGGGAGGCACTGGAGGCCTCAATAGGGGAAAAAGATGCATGTATGAATAACTCTGAGCAATGCAGGAGAGCGGCTAGCAAGGCAAACAGGATGTTGGGATGCATCATAAGGGGGATCGCCTCTAGGAGCAGGGAAATGATTCTGTCGCTGTACAATGGACTGGTTAGACCACACCTTGAGTACTGTGTACAGTACTGGAGACCACACTTGAAGAGGGACATACAGCTCCTGGAGAGGGTACAGAGGAGGGCGACTAAGATGATACGAGGACTAGGGGATTTGACGTATGAGGACAGACTTGAGGAGTTCTGCCTGTTTTCATTGGAGGAAAGGAGAGACAGGAATACATGATTGAGGTCTTCAAGTATCTCAAGGGAATAAATGGGGTAAACATGGAGGGGATCTTTAGACTAAAGCAGGGAGGTATCACCAGAGGGCATGGTTTGAAATTGGAAGGTGGAAGGGTGAGGGGAAAAGAGGAGGAGGTTTTTCACTGAGAGGGTGGTGAACCCTTGGAATGCACTGCCTGGTGAGCTGGTTCAGAGATCCACAGTGGAAGGCTTCAAGAGAAGGTGGTAGAGACACAGAAAGTGGATGTATCAGATGATGGCCTGGCCCGGGGGGTGGGGATGGATGATAGGGGTTTCTGGAACACAAGGGGGGGGGGCCTCGGCACCCAACTAGGGATCTGAGGTTTGAGCAGACTCAATAGAATGTAAGGCCTAATCTGCTGGCAATTAGTATGTTTGTATGTTAACTTAATAAGCCATAAAACCACAGAATAATCAGTACAATTCAGTACCAAATACCTGCTGGAATAAATAAGTTTTGAGGGCAGTCTTAAAGCTCTCCACTGTCAGGCACACACATACCTGATGAGGCAGAGAATTTCACAGGGTAGGGGCCACAAATGAAAATGCCCTAGCTCCAGATGTTTTTAGCCATACCTTGGGAATCTCCAGCAATCCCTCATTAGTGGAGTGGAGTGGCCGGAGAGGGCAGTAGGGTGCAGGAGATCTTGTAGGTAGCTCAGTCCCAGTCCATGTAGGACTTCATAGGTCAGCAAGCTAACCTTAAGGTGATCCACCACTGAACAGGCAACCAGTGCAGTTCGCACAGCACAGGAGTAATATGACTGGATCACGATGATACAGACAACAGCCATGCTACCGCCTTCTGCACCAGCTCAGGAAGCTCTAGGTAGAGGGAGTTGCAGTAGTCAAGATATGAAGTTACAAAGGCATGGATCAGAATAGACAAGTCGCTAGATGGAACCAGGTGCCCATTCTGGGTGATAGTCCTCAAATGGAAGAAAGAGGACTTAACAATGGCTGACAGCTGGAAATGAAGTGTCAAACTGTCGTCAAGTATTACCCCCAGATTTCGGACCCAATCAGAGGTCAGTAACTGGGACCCTCTGAGCCAAAGTCCAGATGGACACACTGTCCTTGACTAGGCAGTCACCAGGAGCCAAACCCCAGTGCTGCTTCCCACCCTTCCAACACTGAGTGCCCAATTCCAGAACTGGATGGTAAACTAAAATGAAAAGTAAGTAACACTGCTGCCCAACCCTGATGCCACCAAACCCCCCATTCTGACACCAAGTGCCCAACCCTGGAGTTAGACAGTAAAAAAAAAAAGTAAGCGGACAATGACAATCAACCTCTGTGCTACCAAACCCTCATTCTGACATCAGGTGCCCAGCCCCCATGTCCAAGAGTCAATGAAAAAAAAATAAGCAGACACTGGGAGCTCAACTCCAGTGATGTTTTAGAAAGAAATGTTATTTGTTTTTTTGCACTAATCTGTTGTAGCATTGCTCCCTGCTATTCATTGTACTATTGCACTTTTATGTACTTGCCACTCGTACATCAAATAAAAAGCAGCTTTATTCCATAGTCCACAGTAAAACTTTAACCAGCTTCATAAAAAAAAATATGCAAATTCATAGGATGACTACTCAAAATGACAAAAGTGCAGTAGTGCAATGAATAGCAGGGAACAATGCTATGCCAGAATAGGGTAAAAACAAGTCATGTTTCACTCCAGAAGTGGAGCTTCATCATCGTTAGTAACTTAATGCAGAAATGACCTTATATTGTCCTCCACCAGTGATGTGTACAAATTAAAAATTTAAAACAATGAATGTGACACATCATCAGGATATGAGAAGGAACTATAAAATTACAACTGGCAATAAGGTAATGAAAATGATATCAAACCTGGTATAAACTGCCAACAAGTCATATTTTCACAGTTCATTATTGTATGTAATTAGAAAAAGCTTTACATATAAATATTTTGTGGATGTTGTGGTGAGCACTGAGGATATAAAATGTATAGGTGTTCATTTATATATCCCTTCTCTTAAGAGACATTTTCTTTAGGACTGTGGAACCAATGAAATCTGTAGTACAATGATTTCAAATGTCAGGCATCTATTCTAAAAAAACAGATAAAAAGCAGGACATTATTATATCAGATGCTCAGACATAATGGATCTATACCTTGGGGGGCTCGCTACAGACCAGGGGCCTGATATTCACAAATGCACCTGGCACTGGTGCAAGTGGTGGTGCAGTGCAGCTGAGTTGTGCTAGAGCAACTAAGGGATATATTCAAAAGAGATGTGACATGGTGCATCTCTTCTGAATATGTCACATAATGTGCACTGTACAAATACAATGCACCGGTGCATCCTCCCAGACAGGTCTGAATACCAGGAATGGGAAATGTGCCAGCACATCAGAGATTCAACGTGCGCAAATTCCTGATATTCAGACACCGATATGCAAATGGGATTAGAATGCATGAAAGGCACAAATGGGTCCATTTACATGTCATTATGGCCACATTAGCATGTGTTGTGTCATGCTGGCCAGTGAAATGTGTCTGGTGCCCTGCACAGCATGTGGTCCCTTATCCATGGAACACAGTAGTAACCCTCCCATCCTGAACCTCCAAATTGCCAAAATTTTACCTTTGTCATACCCCTGGTAGTACAGTAGTACCCCCCATATCTCCTTTAGCACTGATCATCAATTTCATAAATTAAATATCCCCGATGGTTCAGTGGTCCCCACTCCCTGCCAGTACCTCCATTCATGTGTAAATCATATTCATATTGCCCTGGTAGTCTCGTGGTACCCCCCCACCCTGCTAGTAACCACGATCAACCGTAATGTGAACTAAACCAATTCCCTGGTGGTCCAGTGGCAGCCCCCACCCTCCCTACCACACATGACGCCCAGCCCACTCCAGCTGCCCCCGTTATTGGTAGGCAGCAAACCCACCTGCATACTTCCATGGCTGCCATTGATCAGCGAGAGAAGCGCAAGCCCATTGATCACATTGAATCAATGGGCTTGCAGTGCATATTGTGTTACTCATTCACAAATATTTGAATGAAGTCATTCATTCTCATATTTGTGAATGAGTATTACAGTATGCACTGCAAGTCAATTGGTCCACAGTGTGGTACAATGGACCTGCAGCTGCTACTGTAAGCTGTCATTCGCAGGCAGCCACAAACTTATGCAGGTGGGTTTGCTGCTCACTGATGATGGGGAGCTGGGTGGCTGGGGTCCTGTGTAGATGGGGGATGCCACTGGACAACCAGGGAATTGGTTTAGTCTACATTACTGGCAATTGCAGTTACCAGCAGGGCGGGGGTACCACTAGACTACCAGGGCAATATGAATACAATTTACGCACAATCTGAGGTCACGGGCATGGAGAGGGAATCACTGGGCCACAAGGGACTGTTGTGTGTGCTTGTGCACAGTATTGGGGGTTCACTCATGGCCAGTGGGTGCTGTGTTGCACACTGCAATACAGCAGACCTCCAGTGGGTGGACTGCCACTGAGCCTTTTATTATGGGTTCAGTTTTGAGCCCAGATATGCAGCACATCTCTGGGTTGTGCCAGCAGATGCACCACACATGCCAGGCTAAATATCCGGAAGTGCCACACATGCATAGTCACGCCCCTGAGATGTGCTGCATACATTATCTTTGCGCCCCCAGTGCATTGGGAATTGTAATGACAATTCCCACCTTGAATATTGCCCTAGGGTGCAGTTCTGGGGTTGCATTGGCTCAGCTCAGTTGTTCCAGGTCCAATCCCTTTGAATATCTAGCACCAGCTGTGAATGACTGCTTTGAACTTGTGCACTTTCAGTAAGATTTCTATAGACAATCTTTATTTCCATTATATGCAGATGGTATAATTTGCAGTAGAAGTGTTTTTTTTATTGAATTATGACTAAATAAGTATCTGATATAATAATGTCCTGCTTTTTGTTGTTTCTTAGAATACATGCCTGACATTTGTACTTTGTAGTAAAAAGCTCATTGGATTCACAGTGCTAGAGAAAATGTCTCTCAAGAGAAGAAATATATGTGAACACCTGAACATTTAATATCCTCAGTGCTTCACCCCAACATGTGCAAAATGGACTTCTGTATACATTTATATTTTCTAATATTGTGGTTTATATGTAAACCTTTTTTTAGAAATTACATACACTAACCAACTGTCGAACATATGCCTTCTGGATTGCTAATACCAGATTTTCTGTTAGACTTTTCATTGCCTTTATTGCTGGTTATAACTTTATGAGCCTCCTTGTATCTTGAGGATGTGTCACATTAGTAACAGACTGCTAATGTCTGTTTCATATATGATACTATATGCCATATTACATGTAATATTATAGAATCTTTAACAACAAAACACCATATTAATTCTTGATATCATGAACATTAACTGAAATTATTTTGCAGTCGTATTGGCTCTGACTAGAGTTTGTGTAAATATACCAGTGTGCAAGTTTTACATTTTAGGGCCTAGTTAACAGTTTTCAATGAGTTAAGGAGAATGACTTATGTGATGTAAACTAAGGCGGAATGAAATGGCTCATGAATTCTGCATGGGATTTGCCCATATTTCAGATACCTCAAATTCCTCTGTTTGAACATTTCTCTACAGTGCTTTTCTTGGTGATTTACAAATGGGTCTCAGAATTTATATAGCCAGTCAGGAAGCATGAACTTTCCAACCCATTATTATACTGTAAAATAATAATCCTAATATAAAAATGTCATAAAATCTATGGCACTGCAAGTGAGAAAATAGTGAATTGCAAAGAGGTAAAGCCTCAGTAGGAGACTACAGTGGGTATACACCTTGAGGTCAGCAAGGAATACTTACTACTATAGCTCACACTCGCAGTCTAAGCGGGTTTTGCAGACTCTGTCACAACACCACAAAGAGTAATCCTCAGCAGATGTATGCCAACAGCATCTACCACAAGTAAGTTACATTAATTCATTTTCACTCCTGCAATTAAAGCTTTTTCCCCTTTTTTAATCTGTTTTACCTAATGCAAATTACTGCATTGTGGGTCACAGTAGTTCAGCTAATTTGACAAAGATGAACTGAGTTTTCAAGTTCTAATTCAAAGCTGTACTGAAGATGGCTCTTGGGCACTTCTTTCCCCCTTACTGAGTACCATGATTTAGGAATTGTATTTGTTGCTTGCAGTGTCCCATTGTAAATCCATTATAAAGGTGGTAAAACATTAAGTTAATGTGCAGACTAGATGGGCCAAGCAATCCTTATCTGCCATCAAATTCTAGGTTTCTATATTTCTATGGAAGTATCCTGAAATTAAACAAGTCATGTACTATACTTACTTCAGATTTCGTATTTTACAGTTTTGGTCCTTCAGTCCTTCACATAACTTACTCCTGATCCCCAGTATATTGTCACTCAGATCCAGCTCTATCAGTGAGCAGTTTTACAGAGAGTAGAGAGCTCTGCACAACAGTCAGCAGTGAGGCTACAGTGCATAATCCTGCAGGATAAGAAATCCACATTGTAACGTGTAATAGCAGATTGATAATGTTAAATGTCTTGTTTAATGCTCAGTGAGGTACCTTGGGTCCTGTATTAAGATAGTGTTTGGAATTCATTCATGTTAGGTGGACCTGGATTTATTTCTACAAACTGTTACTTTCTGATTCACCAGAAAAAGGTTCTGTTTCATCCTGAATAGTGAAATCTTGAAACAAAATGCAATATTAGACCATCTGATAGCCTGCTCTCCAATGCTTGGACTGGGGTTTGAGAGCAGACTCTGTCATGGGCAGCAAGATACAGTAGCTAGCTGGAAGGAGCCCTGCCCCTGGCAGCACAGCCTAATTGGGGGAAGAGGTGGCACAATTCACCACACCAGCAACAACTCATGATGGGCATGGGAGCTTGCTCTTCCATTCTGGGACCCACTGCATGTATGCAAGGCTAACAGAATCTGTGCATGCCACTACAGGCTCAAAGGGCAACTAACCGGACAAAATTGGGCTGGCAGTATAGCCTAGAGGTTAGAGGAACAAGGTGTGAACAAGCTTGATACATCCAGCAGACCAGACCTGAGTTTGATTCTCACAACCTCCACTTGCATACTGTGTGACTCTGAGCAAGTCACTTAACTGCCCAATGCTCCTAGGTTACCCCTGAAAACAGGCACTTGTGCCTAGTGGGCCTTACCTGGTTACCAAAAGACTAAAAAAACAATGAAAAGAAAATCTTTTACCATCTGGGTGAATTATTATTTTAAATAGCTCAGTTCAGACAGGGATAGTTCCAAAAAACTAGAGGACTACTGGCAGTCTGTTGTCCTGCTCCATGGGGGGGGGGACAGGGAGGAGCAACCAGCTAATTACAGACCTGTCAGTTTTACCTATATTATGGGTAAACTGATGGTGACATCAGCCAAAGAAGACCACATGAATTACTTGGAGAGCAATGGACTCCAGGATAGTAAACAGCATGGGTTCATGGCAGGGAGGTCTTTTCAGACCAACCTGATTGTACTCTTTGACTGGGTAATGAGAGTAATGGATAAGGGCCATGCTGTAGAGTTACTCTACCTCAATTTCAGCAAAGCTTTTAACTTGATACCTTACAGAAATTTGCTGAAGAAGCTGTAGAATCTAGGTGCAATGAAGGACACAGAGTAAGAAACTGGTTGCATGGGAGACAGCAGAGGGTTGTGGAAACTGAGTCAAACAGAAGAGAAGGAGGTCACCTCTGAGGTGCCACAAGGATTGGTTCTGAGTCCAATCCATTTCAATATTTCATCCATGACGCAGGAGAAGGAATCCAGGGCAAGATGTGTTTCTCACAAATGACAGTAAGCTCTGTGGCAGGATAGACTGTGAGAAGGGGTGAGGGAGATGCAAAGACACTTGCAAAGGCTAGAAAGGTGGTCAGATGATTGCTAGTTTAAACTCAGTGCCAACAAGCATCTGTCAGTGCCAAATGTTGTTTAGTTGGCATTGGCATTGGTAGTGCAGGAGTTAGAGAGATTCATAATAGAAATGGCAGTGAAGTATTGAACTGACACCAGCCCCACTCACCACCCTGCAGAGACTGACTGGTGTTGGGGTGCCTTTGAGTCATTAGCCGCTAATGCTCATGCCATTTCACATCACCCTACCCCTGCAGACACTGACAAGTGTTACGGTGCCGTGGGGGTCTTCAGGCTTTACGCTTATCCCATTCCATAAGAAAATATGCTGAGATGGGTGCAATATAGGAGAAAGGGTGAACTTTAGGTCTGAAGACTCCAAGGCACACCTCGATGCCTGTCACTTGCTGCAGGGTGTGGGTGGGGGTGGAATGGCTTAAGCATTACAGTCGACAATCCCAAGTTGAACCACTGATTCCTGTCAGTCTCTACAGGGTGGGGCGTTATGGTTTCCAGCCATAACACCCCAGGCATTTGTTGGTATAAATCTCTTCAGATTTTCAGTATGGGCTTTTTGTGACCCCACCTCATGAACAGTGGCACTGTGAGTTTGTTAGCAGAAAGGTGATTTTGCACAGCAACTGCGCCATTTGGCTCACAGGTGCAAAAACACATTTTGGGCAGGATGTGAAAAATGGCAGCTGTACTGTTCATGAGGAGGTTTAAATAAATGGCAGTGCTGAATATCTGGAGTGAAAATATGAAAAATTGGTGAGGCCATGAGCTTGCATAGAAACTGTGCAACACACACCCGTAACACAATTATTTATTTATTTATTTTTAACCACATTTTCAACATAGGCATTTTGGGACCTCCCCTCATGAACAGTGGCACTGTGACTTTGTTACTTGTCCTGAAAGTTAATTTCCCACATACTGTGCCACTGTGCCCCACAGGTGTAAAAACACATTTTGTGCAGGATGTGAAAAATGACAGCTGTACTGTTCATAGGGAGGTGTGAAAAAATGGCAATGTTGAAAATCTGGAGTGAAAATATTAAAAATTGTCAAAGTTATGTGCGTGCTTGGAAACTGCGCAATGCATGTCATACTAATGAAGTCATTTTTGGGAATATTTTTACCAAATTTGTAACATGGGCTTTTTGGGACCCCACTTCATGAACAGTAGCACTGTCATTTCATTAATCAGTTCCAAAAGGTGATTCCACGCAGTGACTGCAAAATCACCTTTTGGGACCAAGTAACAAGATAACAGTGCATGTGTTCATGAGCCGGGGTCCCAAGAACCCCATGTTGAAAATCTGGTACCAAAATTCCAAAATTCCAAAAAATGGCTGAGATATCCGCCTACGTTGAAACCCCACTTTGCCTGCCATTTTAAAGCCAACTGCATTTTGTTTAGTTCCTGGTCTGCTTTTGAAGAGTTCAGACATGTTCCCATTCCACAGAATATCACAGTGACAGCCCTCTGCAGGTAACTCTGGGGTGAGGGGGTGCAGGGAGGTGGGGTCCACAGAGGATGGGTATGGGTTGGGGGATGGGGTGCAGAGGGATGACGAGGGACTTTTTTTTTTTATACAGATAAAAAAAAGAAACCGGACTTTGGAGAAAGTGGGAGGGAGGAGGAGCATATTGCAAATGGGAATTGAGCACCCCTGTCGGCAAACAAATTGAACTGGTGGGGACATTTCAACATGGGGATTGGGCATCCCCAATGTCGGCTTTGTGGGGATTGTGTGGTGGGCAGCAGAAGCTGACATATTTATTGGAACGTTTCACCAGGAAAGGCACATAATGGAACCTTGTCATCTGATGTTCCAATAAGGAACCTGCACCTCATTGGAGTGGCAGATTTCTTTCAACTCCATGGCTCTCTTTGAACCTGCTGTCATCGCTAGCATTCTCGCTAATTGGTGACTGAGGGAAACACCCACTAAAGAGTTCTTTGCATTCACCTACACTAACACACCTCTGAATGTGCTACTACTGCAAGATGTTGCTTGCACATGTGCTAGACAACATAAAAAGTACAAAGTGCTGCATCTAGGGAACAGAAACCGCAAGCAGAGTACTGGATGAGGGGAGCTGGGCATGACCTCTGAGGAAAACAATCTGTTGGGTCATCATCAGTGACTCCATAAAACAATCAAACTAGTCTGTCAAGGTCTTCAATATGGCAAACAGGATGCAGGTGTATATAGGAAGGGGTATGGACAGCAGAAAAGAAGAGGTATTACTATCTCTCTATAGAGCACTGGTTAGGTAAAACCTGGAGTGCTGTGTCCAGTTCTGGAGTCCTCAGCCAAGGAAATATTAGGACAGGCTGGAGACAGTGCAGTGTAGGGTGACTAAAATAATTCACAGCCAGCAGGGCAGATCTTAGGAGGATCGGTTTAAGGTACTGAACATATACTCACTGGAGGTCAGAGAAGAGAGGAGATATGATAGAGACCATCAAGTTCCTGAAAGGAATGAACAAGGTAAGTAGCAGGTCACAAACACAGGGACATGAGTGGAAACTGATGGGTGAGGAAGGTTCAAGAGGGAAGTGGGAAAGTTTTATTTCACAGAAAGGTTGATGGAGCAATCTGCCAGCTGATGTGGTGGGCACAAAACCTATTAATGGTTTCAAACATGGCTGGGACAGAGTGAATGGCTTAGTGGTTGCTCACGGTGGTAGTGGTAGGGCATGGAGCATGAGGATAGATAGTATGAGTTAGAACCCAATATGGACAATAGGTCCCATGTTTTTTAGGGTTTATGGGCAGACTGGATGAACCAGTGGTCTTTTTATGCCACTAGGCTGCTGGTATAACAGCAGCTGGCACCCAGACTCCTTCTACCCCGTGGGCTGAACCCTACTGAGAAAGTGACTGATGGAGCAGGGAGGTGACTGTGTGGACAGTGTGGGCAGATGGTCCTGGGCAGACAAACTCTTGACAAAAAAAACCAAAATGTGCAATATAATATTCAGGTACATTCACATGGGCATTTAAGATACCCTGGCATTTTTCAAAAACAGTAGTGGAATTTTTCTGGTGTCATGCAGAAGTTTTCCATGCCCAAGTAAAGAAAAAAAAGTACTAAACACTAACCCAGTCAAGTTGCATTTATTATTTATTGTATTTCTTGCATCTGTTAGGCCACCAAAATGTGACCTGATTGTTCTGGGGCTACCTGCCACTTTTTCAAGGTGGTGGTCTTCAAAAGTCTTTTACATTTTTGTAGCTTTCTGTAATTAGTGGATCATGTCCTTACTGAAGAACTCAGTCAGTGCCCACTGAATCTCTTATCACAGAATCATAGAAATCTGATGGCAGAAAAAGACCTCTCTGGCCCATCGAGTCTGCCCCTAACTCCGTCCCCCCACACGTCATCCTTGTCAAGGGACCACACTCCCCCTCCCCAGTCAACCTCTTGCATCTGTCCCATGCCTTCTTGAATCCCACCACCATTTCAGCACCCACCACCTCCTTGGGTAGCTTGTTCCAGGGCTCCGCTACCCTGTCCATGAAGTAACACCCCCTCACATTGCCCTGAAATTGTCCTCCCTCTAATCTTGGATTATGACCCACTTTCCTTGTAAATAAGCTCCTGTCCCTCACCTTATTAATCCTCTTCACGTACTTAAATGTTTCGATCATATACCCCCTCTCCCTTCTTAGTCTCCAATGGGTACAGTTCCAATTCCCTCCACCTCTCCTCATATGTCTTCTTATGCATATTGTGTACCATCTTTGTTGCCCTTCTTTGTACCCTTTCAATCCCATCAAAGTCCTTGCATGGGTGAGGTCTCTGGAATTGGACCACGTACTCCAGCTGAGGTCTCACCATGGTTTTATAAGGAGGCATCAACACCTCTCTCCTTCTGCTTGTTATGATCCTCGCAATTCACACCAGCATTCTATTTGCCATGCCAACCACCTTGCTGCATTGATTACCCACTTTAAGGTTGCTTGATATTATAATCCCCAAATCCCTGTCCTGCTCAGTTGACTTAATTACCTCCCTCCATAGTGTGTAAGTGGCTTGTGGGTTTTTATGCTCCATATGCATTACTGTACACTTTATGGTACTGAATTTCAGCTGCCAAGTTTCTGACCACCCTTCCTGAATCTTCAGGTCCTCCTTCATGGACGCCACCCCACCCTGGGGTGTCCACCCTATTGCAGATTTTCATATCATCAGCAAATAGGCACACCCTCCTCCAGCCCCTCTGCTATATCACTGATATAGATATTGTTGGCAGAGGTCCTGCAGGACCTTTGGCAGACCTATTTAATGCCTCACTACATTCAGGGTGTGTACCTCAGGACTGGAGGATGGCTCATGTGGTGCCCCTCCACAAGAGTGGCTCCAAGGATGAACCGGGAAACTACAGACCAGTGAGCCTCACATCCATCGTGGGTAAGCTAATGGAGACTATCCCGAAGGAGAGGCTGGTGGCCCTCCTAGAGGCCAAAGGACTACAGGACAGCAGACAGCATGGCTTCATACGTGGCAGATCCTGCCAAATCAGCCTGGTGGAGTTGTATGACTGGGTAACTAGGCAACTGTACAGGGGCCATGCAGTGGATGTCCTGTATCTAGACTTCAGTAAGGCATTCGACTCAGTGCCGCATGGAAGGCTGGGAAGGAAATTAGTAGGCACAGGGACAGGTGCAAAGCTGGTGAGATGGGTAGGAAACTGGCTTCAGGGAAGGCAACAGAGGGTGGTGGTGGGTGGGGAGCTCTCACACCCAAGGGCAGTGATGAGCAGTGTTCCACAGGGCTCAGTGTTGGGACCAGTGCTGTTTGGGATATACATTGCAGACATATCATGGGACATCAAGAGCAAGATCAGTCTGTTTGTCGATGATACCAAGGTAGGCGCAATGGTGGATGACCTAGGGGGATGGCAAGGGTTGCAGGATGATCTGGCAAAGCTTGAAACCTGGTCAGACACCTGGAAACTGGAGTTTAATGCCAAAAAGTGCAAGGTGCTGCATTTTGGGATGAAGAACCCAAGGAGGAGTTACCAGCTGGGGGGAGTGCAGCTAGCCCAGACAGAGGAGGAGAAGGATCTGGGTGTGCTCATTACAGGGTCAATGAACAACTCGGCACAATGTAGGAAGGCAGCTGCAAAGGCCAACAAAATGTATTGCAAGGGGTATATCCTCGAGGAGGGAGGAGGTGATTCTGCCACTGTATAGGTCATTAGTTAGACCACACCTGGAGTACTGCATGCAGTACTGGTGCCCGTATCTGAAGAGGGACATTAAGTTACTGGAGGGGGTGCAGCGCAGGGAGACAAAGATGATCATGGGGCTGGGGGACTTATCATATGAGAGGAGGTTGAAGGAGTTGAATATGTACTCACTGGAGGAGAGGAGGGACGGGGTGACATGATTGAAACCTTTAAATACATGAAAGGAATAAACAAGATGGGTACAGAGGGGCTGTTTAAAGTAAGAGAAGGAGGGCCACCAGAGGCCATGATATGAGACTGGAGGAGGAAGGTTCAGGAGGAGATGAGAAACACTTTTACAGAGAGGGTGGTGGCTGGGTGGAATGCATTACCTGCAGAAGTGGTATCCAGTAGAACAGTGGACTGCTTCAAAGGGGATGGGACAGGACAAGGGGAGGGTTAATGAAGAGGGAGGTGGAAGGAGGGGCAGCTGCAGAGATAAGGGTGCTAGCTGCACATTCAAGCAGACTTGTAGACCTATAGGCCTTTATCTGCTGGCAAATTTCGTATGTTTGTATGTTCATATTAAAAGGAGGGTCCCAGTACTGACCCCTGGGGCACCCTGCTCATTACCCCTTTGCGAATGCACCCCATTTACCACCACCTTTGGCTTCTGTCCTTCAACCAGTTTTTCACCCACCTAGTTATTTTCAGTCCCACCCCTAAGCTTTCCAACTTATTTACTAGCCTTCTGTGAGGGACGGTGTTGAAGGCCTTCCTGAAGTCCAGATAGGCCACATCCACTGCCCCTCCTGAGCAACTGTTTTTGTCACTCAGTCGAAAAATTCTATTAAGTTTGTCTGGCATGACCTCTCATTTGTGAAGCCATGTTGCCTGTCATTCTGCAGCCCACTGTCCACAAGTTAATCTACTACCCTTTCCTTTATTAGTGCCTCCATCACCTTCCCCACCATAAAGGTGAGGCTGACTGGGTGATAATTCTCCACCTCCTCTGTGCTGTCCCCTTATGTAGTAGCACCACATCCACTGTCTTCCAGTCTCTTGGCACCCACCCTGTATCTAGGGACAAGTTGAACAGCCTCACCAGAGGTGCTGCCAGCTCCTCCCTTGTTTCCCAGAGTACCATATGATGCAAGCCGTCTGGACCCATAACCGCACAGTCTTTATTTTTCAAGGTCCTGTATGCCTAAAAAGGAGCTGTTCAGAGTTGTTGCAGAGGGAATGCAATCCCATGTATCAATGACTGACTGGGAGTACAGTCACTTTTGCCACAGATGATGGGTGACCACAAACACCAGGTTGCATTTTAATGACCAGATATTTTATTTATTTTATTTATTTAGTATTTGGTAACCAGGTAAGCTCCAGGAACATGAAATGCCCATTTTAAGGTGGACCCAGAATACAGAAGGTACTAAACACAGATTGCTAAAATACAATCAAGTCATAACCAACATAATTTATAAAAATTAACTAAAAATTTACGGTGTCAACCAGCAAAACAACACTATTTCAATTTTATTTTAAATGAGAAATAGGTTCTGTAAAATGAAAGGAAATAGATAAGAATTCCTCTTTTTATATATTTCTACAAATAAGAAAGTAGTTTCAGCCACTAGTGTAGTTTTCTACAGATGTATGCAATAAAGGACATTGTCAACCCCCTTAGGCCTTGGAGTGTCCCTAGTTTAAAACAAACTTTAGCCAGAGCCAATATGGCTGTAAAGAGCTACCAAATGACCAAAAGTCATTTTCTTGTTGGTGCCATTAGTGCTATTTAGTCACAATCATCACAGTGCTCCTAGATCCAAATAACCATTTTCCTGTATCAAGCCCTCATCTTTCCTGTATTTTCCTGTAGGTAGCATCAAATCCCTGTATAAATCCCTGCAGATTTTCCATTAGCCACTAGTTCCTTATTTGTGACTTTGTTGTTTATTTAAATGAAATATGTTGGCAGCCTTTTATCAGGAAAAAGGCTCTGATTTGCTGTTAGTTATTAAAATTATATGTCAAACTGACAGTGAAATCACAGGTGAATGACCTGGCAGTCACTGAATTGCTGTTCCTAAGTAGCAGTGATGTCACAGTCAGTGAGGTCACAATGCTGGTGATGTAGTGGGGGCAGTATAGCTAGCTATGTCAGCTGCCACACAGAGTGCTGCTCCATACATCACACATATTAACATCAGGTAAACAATCTTCTAATTAAACAAAGGAAAAAGATAAAGTACCTCAAATATAAAAGGTAATGGTTGACTGCTTTTAAAATCTAGTACTAGTTTTAGGCAGTGCACAAGCGCTTTAACCCACATGCGTAGTGTGGGGCTAGAACCCACAGACTTCCAGTCTCAGAGGCCAGTGTGCATGCTATTTTTTGCATCTTTCATTTGTTAGTTTTCACACACATTCTGTCAGACTTTTTTCTAACCACCTGATGGAATCTTTAATGAGTTACATAAATGCTGTTATTTTCTTCAAGGCCCTGACCCAGCAACTAAATACACACTCAGTACATCATGTTATAAAATGAGAAAAAAAACAGTCTTCTGTTTTCAGTGATTGCCTACAACCTGTCCTGCAGAAAGATATGTCAGCTAATAAACTGTAATTCCACTGTCTGTAATCTGACACTGAGTCTGGCTTTCATTTTCACAAAAATCAAGTGGAAATGAGTTAACCCCTAGATTGCTGAAAGAAATAGAACAAATCTGTTAGACTGAGCTGAACAGATGATAGAAACAGAAGTTTAAAAAGTGTTTTTTTTTGTTAATATCCTGAGAAGTTCTGAGGTACAGTACAGTAGCATCTCCTTCCCCTTCAGATGCCTTTAACATAGAAGCAACATGTAGCAAAAATCAGAAGGGAGTGCAGCTGTGGAGGAATACATACAAATGTCTAAAAGAAAGTTCTTGAAAAAGCTGTTTTAGAGCTACAGATGACAGAAGGGCTGTAGGCTCCACCCACAGCCCTAAAAATACATCTTATGACTGTTCACATTCTGTAGCAACTGCTGATGTAGCTGGTTGTTTGATTCTGGTTCTTTTTTTTTTCTTTTAAACAATGAAAAACAGACTGCCCACAATACTGGTGTTACCACACCAAACTATGTTTGTTTACATTCTTTGATCAAGTCCCACTCATTGTTCCTGGACCAAGGTACACCCCAACACAGTCTAGCCACTCATTATGTAGTGGAAGTAGAGGAGAATATTGTATCATGAGTGACTGGACTGTTGGGGAGGTATTTCTATTGTTCAGGAAGTATGTCATCAAAATAGATCCAGCATTAAGAACAAGGCACATTTGTTTATAACTATACATTAGCATGCATTTCAGTCCTACTAAGCAAAAAGGCAGGTACAAAAAACAGCAACATCAATGGATTTTAGAGTAGGTAAGCACTTATAAAATGTGGGGTTTTAGCTAGATATAATATGATGCAAAAAGGTTGACAGTGTCCTTTAAGCATGATAAATAATGACTTTAAGTTGCCAAGGTAGAGTGTGCAGCCATTTTACCTTATGTTTTCTTACGGTAGCCAAAAAGATATCTGATTACACCTCCATCCTTGGAGTTGTAGAAACATAAAGGGGTCAATATGTTATTAAAGCTTCCTTGACCCCGAAACTGAACAGACATTGAACACTAGAATATCAGTGCTATTTGACAATGTGCTTCTATGGGGTGTTTTATGTGGGCCCCACTAAATGCAAATTAAAGAAAAAATGTGAGAAAACATGTGAAGGCTCATTAATCAGGGCAAAAGGAAATATGCATTGGCAGCACATGTGAAAAATAAGGAGGAGAACAAACATATTTTGTTGAGACAGAAAGGTTAGCGCTAGAACCAAGAGGGGTTCTAGAACCAAAAGGGTTGATACTGAGAAGTTGCTGGCAAAAGTATTTATCATTTGGGTCCCTGTCACAGCCAGGTCTGAAGAATCAGATTGAAGCGGGCATCATTATTATAAAACAAAAGGTTTTTGGGTGGTTTATTTTGACATAGAAGATCTTTAGTATGCTGATCTAGGGTCTTGCATGAATACAACAGGACTGAATCCTTTAAAAATAGAAACATAGACTTTGATGGCAGATAAGGACCGTCTGGCCCACCTAGTCTACCCATTTTCCTATCTATTGGATAAACTGCAGATCCTAGTTAACCAACAGCCTACTTCTTCCTACCCCCTCTAGAATTGCTTCATGTCTGTCCCATGCATTCTTGAATTCCCCCACTGTTTCTGACACCATGACCCCCTGTTGAAGGCTGTTCCATGCGTTCACCACCCTCTCTGTGAAAAAAATTCTTCCTCACATTGCCCCTAAGCCATCCCCCCTCTATCTTCAAATTGTGTCCGTTTGTTCTTTCTCATCTCTTTTTCTGAAAGATGCTACCCTCTTGGACTTTGTTGATTCCCTTGAGGTACTTGAAAGTTTCTATCATGTCTCCACTCTCTCTCCTTTCCTCTAGAGTATACATATTAAGCTCCTTCAATCTCTCTTCATATGGCTTCTGGTGCAGACCCTGCACCATTTTAGTTGCCCTCCTCTGAACTGCCTCCATCCTGTCCATGTCCTTGTGGAGATGTTGTCTCCAGAACTGCACACAATACTCTAGATGATGTCTCACCAACTGTCTGTACAGAGGGATAACAACTTCCTGTTTTCTACTGGTGATGCTTCTCCCTATGCATCCCAGTATCCCCCAAGCCTTCCTTACTGCCTTCTCACATTACTTGCATAGCTGTAGGTCATCTGATATGACTACCCCCAGGTCCCGTTCCATTTTTGTTGTTGTTAGTACCCCCCCCCCATTGTGTACTCTGCCCCTGGGGTTTTGTTTCCCAGTTGCATTAATTTGCACTTCTTTGCATTGAATCTAAGCTGCCATATGTGTGACCATTCCTCCAACCTTCCCAAGTCCCTTCTCATCCTTTTCACCTCCTCTTGTGTATCAATCCCATTGCAGATCTTTGTCATCTGCAAAGAGGCATACTTTTCCTTCTAGTCCTTCTGCAATGTCACCTATAAAGACATTAGAGGACCAGTCCCAGTACTGAACCCTGCAGTTTAAACAGCTTTCTAAAGATAAATAAAATAATTTATTACATATTTTAACATTTGGGATTCAGTTTTATAATCAATGGACAATGTAATATTTTATATTTAATACTAATCAATTGTACTTGTATTTAATAATTGGCAATGAATTGCAAATGTTTTTAAGGCTATTGTATATTGAGTTATTTTTAAAAATTTTGCTGTTAACTGCAGTTTGTAATAAAGTTTTTTTCTTGTCTGCTGGTGGTAAAAATGTTGCCCGCTACCTGAGACAAGACACCAGCACCAGCACCAGGGAGTGGAGCCAAACATTAGTTACTTCAGTGGGCTGTATGTCCTTACATTTATCTGTGATATACTGGAATAAAATATGTTTATAAAAATCAGCATTTGAGATAGCCTGCTTTATCAGGACTTGAGTGCTGGACTGCTAAGTATGAACTATATTGGGACAGTGTTTAAGGCTGCTAGCCAGTGACTGATGGAGAAAGCAGGCTCTCCTTCTTGCCAGATCATGATGCTATGGGTTAGAGGTGGGGCTCTGGGTTCATTTGAATGCATGCATGTCACTATCCCTTCAAGGAGCTTTTAGCCTATTGGATGGGGAATAATCATCCATGTTTCCATCTGCTAAAGTTTTTCTGTTGAAAGTTGGATATGATTTATGAGTTAACGTGTCAATCTCCCTGTAAAGCTCTGATTCATTAGAAGAAGTGTCAGTCTTTGTGTAAAGTTGACATGGGACCGATATATAGCTGATAAGTCTGCCGTCACTCTGTAACCTCCACATTCCAGCCTGTTTGCGATCTCTAGAGGAACTCCAAGACTTGCTGTCCCAGGTAAATAATTATTTTATCTCTGCACCTTAAGAGTTTTAGGTTGCTGCTCGGGTGGCCATTCTGTGGGCCTCCTGGCCAGTCTACAGCATTCCCAACTCACTCCTCTCTTGCCTACCCTAATAACAACAGGCTCCCATTGTTGTCTCCCTTCCACCAGCCTGAAGCACAGCAAAACTGGTTCTGTTTATACTACTGCTCCTGCCAGCTGTGTCTCTCCCTCCCACCCTAATTACAATAAAACTTTCAAAATATGCACAGTGCTGTGCCCCCCAACCGGAAGCACCAGATAATCCCCTCCCTCAAATAATCTCTATGCCCAGTGTAACAGAATTTTCCTTGGTATTATAATCTAGTGGACCCTATTCCTTTACACAGTCATTGTACTCATAATATTACAGTAGAAATGCCCCTGGTAGTGTAGTGGACCCCCTCACCCAATCCTGTTTCTATAATTTTATTTAATTTGAAAACTGGTGGCCAGGAAAGGCACACTGAGACAAGACTAATTTCAAGGTGCATCCCATGGGAAAGGGAACAGAGGAGAACAGTAATACAGTAACTGACATGGAAGCGACATACTACTTTTTTTTTTAAAAAAGTGAATACGTCATTGATTTTTTTCATATATAAAAGACAAAAAAAAGAAAAACCCTACACAGAAATTCCACAGCAAGACAAAAGAGCACAATAATGAGTGACATATCTACATGCAAGACAAACAAAACAAACCTCCCCCATCCCAAACCCCCATCACCACCCACCCCTTGGCTTCCTGCCTGAAATCATTCCAGAAATGCATGTACAATACAATCAGGTGTGCTAAAGGCTATACAGAGGTACAACATTTCCCATCCCTGTACTTTGACAGACGATTATGGAGGCTAGCAACCATTTTTTCCACCCTCAAGTTTGACAAAAGCTCTTGAAGCCATTCTGCATAAGTTATAACATTGGAATCTTTCCAATGGTGTAGCACTAAGGCTTTAAGGGAGAAGGCAATCACAGCCATGTGATATCTACGTTGGGGCACCCCTTCTCCTAAGAAGTCACCAATGAGGCAAATTTCGGGGATAAACAACTCGTTAATGCCCAACAGTGGGTCCACCCATTGCTTAATGGTCTCTCACAGTGAGGCAATGTGGGGACATGCCCAGAAAATTTGTAACAAACTCCCATCCACCTGGTTGCATCTCGCACAGACAGGGGAAGGAAGCTTGCCCATCCTATGTAACTTTATTGGATTCAGGTGTATGTCCTGAAGGATCAAAAATTGCATTAATCTCAGCCTGTCCTATGTGATATAAGAATGACAGGACTTCCAAACCTTCTCCCAATTGAGGGTACGGTGAGGGAATTTATCAGTCCAGTAGGGCCGGCTTTATCTTGTAGTTTGAAAAACTACTATATTCAGAGATGGTGTCAGGGGTAGCTTGCATTGACAGGGCGGGGCAACATGATACTACTGTTAGTCATAGGTAATAACTAAAGCTTTCTACTGATTGCAGTAGTGCAAAAACATGGACAGCATAAGTTACAGCAAAACATGATCCCTTAAAATGTGAGGAAAAAAATTAAATCTAAAATAGTTGAACACAATAAATATGAAACTTAAAAAGTGCACCAAGCAATCTTAGGGAAGTATCAGGGTGATGAAAGCAGAGGAGAGGCTGGATCAGGTACCTGAGTGGTGATGACAGCAGAATATACAGTAGAAGAGGAATGGGACCACAGCAGGGGCCTAAGGAGAGGGAGAGAGGCTAAGGGAGGAGGGGAGAGAATTCCAGACAGAAGGCAGCTGTGATAAGCCATGAAGTGGGCACATGAGGAAGGGCGCCATCCATTATGACAACACCTTCCTGGCTCAATCCATTCATGGTAATGGAAAGGTAGAGCGACCGGATGAGGGGGTGGGCGAACTAGGTGACAGGATGTCACTATACGTATGCATGCGGGGATGGGTGGGAGTGAGCACTGCGAGCGTGGGCTGGGAGGGGGTGGAGATGCTGTAGGGGGGTGGCTCTGTGGTTGCCGGTCAATCTGCATTATGGAGTTGGGGATTGGCTAGTGGCTAGGGTGGCTGAGGTACCGGGTTCGGTCCGGCGCTGGTGCAATTTATATTGCACCCAGCTCACAACTTTTTATTTTTACTGTCACCCTCCTCGACATGCACCCCTGAGAAGCCCCTGTGAGGGTGTGTGTAGGGGGGGTCAGCCCCACAGAAAGCAGTAAAAATATGTCCTGGCACCATTGTGCTGGTGTGCTGGGGTTGTCAGAGTGCCGAAAATGTGTTCGGCACTCTGACTGAGCGATAACGGTGATTGCCTTTAGGCGTTCGCCATTATTACACAGACCCAGCAGCTGTATAGAGAAACTGGACTGACCAGTTAATGTAGAGCAATGAGGGACATTAAAGTAATCAGTGTTAGAAAAGTGGAGCGAGAGTAAGAGGAGGAGCAGAGGAGAAAGAAGGTCAGACAGGTAGGAGGGAAGTGATGCAAACCATTACTTAGATAGGAGAGAACTGCAGTGGGCTAGGTGTCACAAAGATAGGAGGGAAATGTGAGGAGCTGATACAGGGAACAGTAGTAAGTAAGAAGGGAGAGCCAGGAGCAAACTGACAGAAGGAGTGAAAGCTAGGATTCATTCTGGCTAGAGTAGATTTGAAGGTACCACCACAGACCACATCTGTATATTCAAACAGTGGAAGAATCATTTTAAGAATGATCTCACACTAAACTGGAAGTAGGAGGCCAGATTTTTTCCTGTAAAGGGCCACTAGTTTGGGGTGCAATTGTTTGATGATGATATCAATGTGGATTGAAAACTGAGATGACTATCAATCCACACCCCAAGTTACTTAAAACAGGGGACTGACTCAAAAGGAGTGCCATCAAGGATAGAGAAGAAGGGGTCTGGCTAAGTCTGCTAAGCTGATAGTGTGAGCCAAACAGCATGCAGACAGTTTTTGGGGCATTCAACAAGAGTTGATTGGTGCAAAACCAGGGTAGGATATTACCAAAGTTACACTGTAGGGATTGTTCCAGCTGGATGATGGAGGTAATGGTGGCATAAAGGACTGTGTAATCAATATACATATATATAGTAGCTGCAACATATGCCAAGAGGCAGTCATTCAGAAAAACAGAAAAGAGGCTATGCCCCAAAACTGAGCCTTGGGGCACTCTGGAGCATATTTATTTTATTTATTTATTGTTTATTTATTGAATTTTGATGACCGGTAGCCCACTGGCCCCCAGGTCCTTTTTCAGGGCGACCGGGAATAACAATACAATAATAATTAAACAGTAGAACATAAGCAGATACAGGTTATCATGGGTATACAGTATTCGCTGTGTACACATAGCAGTTGTAATAGTGGTTTCATATATGTAGTTGAATAGTTGTTATTCCATTGCATTACATTACAGTCTTCTTTGTCCTACATATTAGCGTGACAGTACTGGAGATTAGTTAGGTATAATAGTTCTGGAGCATCGGGAGGGGTTCAGAGGGGGAGGAAAAGTAAGTGCTACCTTGTGGGGAGGGTTAGAGATTTTGGTTTGGTAAGTAGGCAAGTTGTGGTCAGTAGTAGTAGTGTCCGGAGTGCGGTGGCACTGGCATACGCTTGTTGTCATAAGATAGGTCTTGAGTCTTGAGGAAGCTCGGCACTGATTGGGTTTCTCTTACCTCCAGAGGAAGGTTGTTCCACAAGGCAGGGGCAGCGCGTGAAAGAATTCTGACCTGCCTTAGTCCCAACCTGGGTACCTCTAGTAACGTTAGGCCCGAGGACCTTAGGCTGCGCTGGTATCTTTTACTGTGAGGATCCCACTAGACTCAGGGGGAGTGGGGCTAATAATCTTCTTCGTCAGACAGAGCACAGGGTAACTGAGGCGGGCTTCAAGGATGGCCAGTTTAGCTTAGCTAACGCCTCACAGTGGTGACTCCTGGAATGGGATAAGGTGCAAAAGCGGCCACCTTGTTGTATAGAGTACATAATTTCCTGTACTCCAGCTTTGTAATACCCTGAATGACTGGGGCAGCATATGTTAGTGTTGGAAGTAGAACACTGGCTGCAATAGCAGTCCTGGCTTCTGGGGTTAACTGATCCTTAATCCGATACAGTAATCCGAGTTTTGTATGGATTACTTTAGTGACTTGTTCCACATGTTGTTTAAACGTGAGACCTTGGTCGATGGTGAGGCCGAGGGTACTTTGTCGAGGGGACTACTTCCAGCTTGTTGCGCTCAAGGGATGAAAGTTGGAGTAGTTGTGATCTATCTTGTCCAAGGGCTCTTGGTCCGAACAGCACGGCTTTGGTTTTGTTGGTATTGAGGACCATTTTATTCTTGATGAGCCACCTCTCCATGGCAAGAATATCCTCTTGGAGAGAAATGCGGAGGTCACTCAGGTTATCCGAGGTTTTGTAGATAACAGCATCATCTGCATATTGGATTAGGTTGCTGCTTCCACAGTGTTTGTGCAGTTCATTTACAAACAACGAGAACATAAGAGGCCCAAGTATAGACCCTTGGGATACTCCGTCCATTAGGGGCTGTGGATTGGAGAGTTTATCCTGCCACCTAACCCTTTGTGTGCAATCTGAGAGGTAGCTTTCCACCCATTTGAGGGAGTGGGGGTCTAGGCCTGTAAGGTGGAGTTTTTGGAGGAGTAGTCTGTGATCCACCCGGTCAAAGGCCTTGGAGAGGTCTATAAAAACCGCCTCTGTATTGGATCCAGAGTCTAGGTCTCTGAGTACGTCAGAGGAGAATTTGGTCAGGGCAGTGTCTATCCCGTGGTTAGCTCTAAAGCCATGTTGCGAAGGAGACAACAGCATGTGTGCCTCCATATGAGGAGGTGGCCTGGATTTCCTGACTTGGACAGACTGGCTATGACCAGATAGGAACAGAACCTGTCCACTGCCAATGCTGAGAGCCCAGCCGCCCCAAGATATCAAGGAAGAGAGGGTGGACAATAGAGTCAAATGCCTTAGGCAGGTCAATAAAGATGGCAACCAGTACATAACCTATTCCCTACAGGATGAATTCAGTGAAATGTAGGAGGGAGAAATTGTAGAATAGGCTTTCCAAAAGCCAGACTGGAAGAGACAGAGTTAGGTGCAGTCAAAAAATTTGGAGACCTGAAAGAAAACCAACTTTTCTTGGAGTTTAGTCAGTGAGGGAGAAAGAAATAAGTTGATAGTTCCCAGGGGCTACAGGTGTCACCCCTTGTGAAGGAAAGAAGTCTTGCTTGTAGGAACAGAGCATTACTGAAAGTAGAGATTTAGTTACATGGAAAGTGGGTAGCAATGGCAAGGGCAGAGAGGTGAAGAGTTTAGGATCCTGACCATTGGGACTGAAGCCTTTGAAGGGATTAAGAGAAAACGAGCAGACAAGACATCAGAAACAAAGGCTGGAGAAAAAGTAATCAAAGAAGGGGGAGGGACTAGCAGTAGATAAGGAGGTAGGATAGGAAAGAGTAGGAGGGTACAAGAGGTGAAATGAGTGTTGAATTTGGTGGGAACCTCCAAAGGCACAGAGATGATCAAGGAAGGCCTACTGAGTTTGAGTGTAGGTGTAGCTATATAAGGAGGGGGTCAGATATAGAGTGCATGGCCCTCTAGCACCCATTAGTTCTTCTAGTAGACCATCAGCTTTTATTGCCCCAACTTTTTGAGGTAGGAATTGATGGCTTAGCCTTGGACTGGTTTTGATCTTATTTATTGGAAAGACACCAGGTAAAAACAATAAATGGAATAGTATATTTCGCTTTATTGGTGGAGTGAGGAGTTCTGCAGGGCTCTGTCCTGGGGCCCCTGCTCTTTCTAATGTATCTTAAAGATCTGGGGAAATACGTAAGAAATGCTTTCTTCTATCTTTAGACAGACAATACAAAAATTTATTAATCAAATTCCAGTCTTGATGGTGCCCAAATGGTTCTGCAGAACAGCTGCAACAGTCTCCAGTTATATTTCACCAAAATGAAACTTACATTGAACATGACTAAAACTAAATGCATGATTTTTTGAGTCACCTCTTATGGTGTGACAGATAAATATTTATCAGTTTTGGACGGCGCTGGGGATGCTCTGGAGAAGGTGGATACATATAGATACCAGGGCTATTGGTTAGATCAAACGGGCAGGAAATAAACATTTAGATGATCTAATTACTCAGGTTAGTAAGAGGGTGGTTTTCTTTACAGACACAAGTATAGTATGGATGCAGATACCTTAAAATGTATTGTCCAGATGCAATTGTTCCCCCTTATTGATTATAAGGATGTTTTTTATGGCAATTCTACTTATGATAGGTTACACAGGCTGGATATTTTATATAACCAATTGGCTAGGCTAATATTAAATTGCCCTAAACAAGTTCACCATTGTGAACTATATCGGAGGTTGGGCTGGCTCTCTGTATAAGATAGGAGAGAAACCCATTAAGTATTTTCTCCTATAAATGTGGACTGGGTTAGAATCCCAGGGTATTTATGGGATACATTAAAATTTAGAGATTTGGACCTGACTTTGAGGAAAAGTAACCTTAGGGAGATGTCGGTTCCAAATACAAAAACAATATGATCAGACAAATTTTTTAGCTAAATAATTCCAAAATACTGGAATAACCTTACAGATAAAGTTAGATGTAAATATAAAAGGCACCTTCTGTGTGTGTTCTAAAAGACATTTGTTCTCTCTTTTCAGACCCTGTAATTGTTTTTAAATGGATTGTTCATATATGTTTGTTTTAAGTGCTATATTCTTGTGTGATGCCTGTATTTTTGTATTTATTGTACATTTTATTTTTGTGTTTGTATATTTTGAGTATGAAAAGGTCACCATTGTAAATGAGCATTGCTATATGATCTTAACCTTACAATAAACAAACAAACTTGGGAATTAATATTGTTCTGGTTATGAGGCAAAATAATTGGCTTTTGCCTGTCTGAAAGACTCTGCAGGCATTATGCAATTGATGATACCTCAATCAGTCCTCGTGAGAACCTGAGGACTTATGTAGGGACAAGCTGAGTCATGGGCCATAAGGAGAGTTGAGTTGGGTGCTGACCCAAGGCAGATGGAACAGATGTACTTGAGATCTCCTTGGGGTGCGTGCATGTCCCAGGCAGATGTGAAATAGGAGGAAAAGAGGATAAGGTAAATGCAAGTCCCTACCGGGTCACTATCTCACAGAAAACCATGCATGGACTACTGTATGGAATACATTGCACAGTGCACTAGTGTGATAGGGTGCATAACCACACAAGACAGATATGGTGTATGCATGGTTTGTACCCTATCATGCTTGGTGGGAGGAGAAGGAGTTATATGGAAGTGAAGACCTCCGTTTGGGAGGTGGTCCGCTGAGCTGCCGCCATGGCTCAGAGGGATGAGCCAAAGCAGTACAGGAGGTTTCTGTGTGTCTGTGGACAGGTGCTCAAATCCTGGTTCCAGACTTTTTGGAAACTGCATTGTGCGATTTCTTTATTTTTCTTCACCATGGTGTTTCTTCCCATCTCTGAGATAAACCCATCCCCCGGAGTTGATTATTTTAATAAGGGCAATTCAGGGTGCACAGCATTTTCAGGATACGGTAGATCGTGCAGTGGTCACTGATAGAGTACAAAAGGATACTTGCAGTACAAATTCTATGGGGATGGGAGGAAAGTATCCAGTCAAGAAGTAAATGATTAGTGGAGTGAGGATTGCAACTGGTAGAGTCAGAGATGAGTTGAGAAATGTCAAGTAACTCAACCATTTGAGTGATGGATTTAAGAGGCAAGAATGAGTTTGAATTAAAGTTCCCAAGGATAATAAGTTCACCAGAAGAGGAGAGCATGAGTAGAGAGGAGAGAGGGGGAATGACAGAATCTGATTTGGCCTTGGGGAACTGGTAAGAAAGAGATTTTGCATAGAACAATCTCATCCGAGGACGGGACAACAGCATGAAGGACAATATGCTATAAGAGAGGTTACAAAGGACATAAATGATAACACCACCTCCTCTCTTACCCCAGTCTTGCCAAACAAGTATGCTGCCAGGAACTGGTATGTCACTATCACTGATCCTAGCACAGAGTGAGGATTCAGTGAGGACCAAGACACCAGGGTTAATTTGTAAACCTCAGAACCTAAGCTGGTTAAGCTTTGGTAAAAGTCTCTTCACATTAAGATGAAATATACTAAGATCCTTTTGCAGAGAGGGGTATGACAGTACAGAGGCAGGGCAAGGATTGTGCTCAACATTTCCTGAAAGGAAAAGTAAAAGGATAATGACTACATCACATGAGAAGTCAGATAGATGGGACGGGAGCACACTGACAATGGACAGGTGGAGAAGGAGGAAGATAGTACTAAATAGCTTTAAAGTTGTTTTTTTCCTATTCTTTTGGTGCCAGGACCCTCTCAGCCCTGCCTCCCAGTCCCCACTCTTGCGGCTTACTTTGGCAGTGGTCCTTCCAGGCTTGCCCCTCCAACAAAGTCTGAAATGGGTTTCCAACAGACCCTCCAACTGCTGGTGGTCATCTCTGACTTACCCACCAGGGCAGAGCCATGGGGGTTAGCCATATCCAACACAGGACTGTACTCAGCCACCAATCAAGTGTCACAGGCAGGCACAGTGGGGCTGGAGAAGCAGAGCATCAACAGGGCCAGCCAACATTTTTGCTGAAACTGTCCCCAGGGAGGCATGGCATGCAATGACATAGTGCGCTGAAGCATGGGTATCTGGCACACCTCCCGTACCTCTTAGTTTTGGCAGCTGCTCCCCCAGCCTCTGCCAGGGGTCGATCTAGTGCCAAACTCTCTTCCACCCACCCCTCCAGAGGATAAGAGCATTCCATGGGATGCTCAATCCTCCTCCCCCCTCCCAGCCTGGCCCTCTGACTTCTTCAGTCCATTCCCAAGCCTGGTTCATTGGCATCACAGGAGGTAATCCTACTGCTGCACCAGCAGGCCAGCCATAGCTTCAAAGTTTAGATAAGGAGAGAGGTTGAGGAAATGAGATACAGAGGCTGTAGTGGGATTGAAGAGACATTTAGGGAGGGAAGAGGCAAAAGTGGAGGAAGAGGGACCTGAAGTACCTAGCATTGAATGAAAGGGAGGGGAGACAAGAAAATGTGGAAGTACAGGGGAACAATAGAAGGGAAAGATAAGAAAGAAGAAGGAGTCGTATGGAATATGAAGGAGAGGACAAAAGCAATATAAGAGTAGCGGAGAAGGATACACTTCCTGCAACTTATAGATAGCAACAAGTAAAGTACTGCAATCTAACAGCCCTATTCACAAAAGCCTACATGCTACATATGTGCAGCATGTAGGCATGTCCATGACTTAATACTGTTCAGCAGGGTTCATGCAGACCCCTGGCAGAATTCAAGATAGGCACACTAGCACCTTGTACATCTGATCCCGCAGCTGGCCATGCTACTATGAGCCGTGGGTGGTCAGGAGCATGCCAAGGGGCATGCCCACACTCTGCATCATTCACTAAGGCGTGGAGTTTGTGCAGAGTGCCAGGCAAGGGGGCATGAGTTACACGGGGGAAGACCCTGCCATAACTGTTACATGCATTGTGATGCCTCAGCCCACATGGGATCCACTACAGGACCCAGGCTTCACATCTCATTGGACACTCACTTGCACCCTGTGAACCACCTCCCCGCACAGCTGTGATCCATAACCACGCAGCTGCACACTGGGGGAGGGTGGCATGGACAGGCGCACTGCGGATGCTCACGGTTATGAATACTATGCACCTTGCACCTGTCCAGGGCAACATAGCTATGCAGGCATTATATGAGCATTTTGCACATATGACCCTAAGTCAAGGTAAAAAGCAGCAGTGATAGGAACCAGCACTATAGTGAGGTAATACAAAATTATGATGTTCCTCACAAGTGCCCACAAGTGTATTATTGATATACTGTACTGGTACTTCTCAAATACCTTATATTGATCAGGACTTATGGAATGGCCCATCAAACTAAGACAGAGTTTGAGTAAAGGGCCATCCCACAAGTTCTGTATCAATATTCTGTATTTTAGGTGGTACTAGTATAACAATATTACACTTGTGGCTAGGCAGTAGCTGGCCATGGAGGTGGGTGATAACTTGTGCTAGTTGCCATTCCAGCGTTGGGTGTATAAAATGCTCTGGGAGTGGGGGGCACAGGATACTATGAAGGATTCTTATGTGGCAACAGGTACTCCTGGGTTTAAGTGAGGAGAGGGGTCCACTAGACTACTAGGGGACATTTGTATTATTATAGGCACAGGTATCAAGTGAGGGAGGAGGGATACTAGATTAGTAGGGGCATTTTTATTATTATGGTCACAAGGATTGTGCAAGGAGGGTGGTTCCTAGATTACCAGGGAAATATAAAGGCTTGACCTGAAGTTTGGAAGGGCAATCGATGACACACTCCACACCCCTTCTGCATGGTCCCCCAGACATGCAGAAGTTTTTGGTGGTGCTGCCACATGCCACTTTCTCTTCCCTCACCTCCTCCTCCTCTTTACACCTACCATGCTGCCATTACAAGGCATCCTTACATTTCTCCTGGTGAATGCAGCCTCTGGCCACTGCCATCATGCACCCTGTGTTGTTCTTTAGGTTTTTCCTGCCACCCACTGAATGCTGCTAAGGACTCCGGTGGTTAAACATGCTGATTCCTTTGCACTCCTTTATTATACCACATTCTGGCAGTTCCCTTAGTCGGCCAATCTGCGTGGGCAGCTTGTCTCCGGCTCCCCAGGGTCTTAATGCCTTTGCAGAACACTGTCTTTAGCAGCTCGTCACTGCTGTAGTCCAGTTTATTTCTGCTTTCTGCCACAGTACACCAGCAAGCCTCTGACAGGGGGCAAAAACACTTCACTCACAGCTACTTTTTTAGTTATATTCAGTACTGCCAGCAGCTCTTGGAGCCCAGTCATTTTGACACCAAGTTCCTCTTGGTATAACCTTGGCAGCTGCCCTATTCCTGCATTATTGTAGTGAATCAGTAAGCTTGTGTTTCTTTTCCCAGGCAGCATTATTTTTCTTAGCCTCGCTTAGTAGCTCCATGTAACTCTGGTTGGTGTGTTTCCACCATTTGTTTTTATCCAAATCTTTCCATTTCAGGCACATACTGTAGTCAGTCAGCCACTTGGTCCTTGTGCTTTTCTTATTTGAAATAGACTCCTCCAGCACCCTGTTTACCCCATAAGGTACTCGTAAGTCTCTGTCATGTCACCTCTCACCCACCCAGTGTGCCATTTATATTCAACTAGTGAATATGTCTACACACTCAAAAAGATAGTAATTCATCAGACCATGATGCAGAGCTCACTCTTGGAGCAGCTTCCTGTAGCCATGTTGGATTTCCCTCCAAAATGATCATGTCTCAAATTGGTTCAGTTAGCGCTAGATGACCAGAGGACTGTGGCAAAGACAATGATTTTAGAAACATGGAAACAGAGAATTTGTTGACAGAAAGGGATTGCTTGGCCCACCCAGTATGCCTAGATGTTCCCTGCCAAATCTGTCTCTGCAAACCCTAACTGGTCTCTGGTGACCATCCTTCCTCCCTGTCTGTTTTCTAATATAAACCTATGACTAGCCCACGCATGCTTGAATCCCCCCACTGTTTCCACCCCCACCACTTCTGCTGGCAGTCAGTTTCTAGTATCTGCCATGCATTCAGTAAAAAAAAACATTTCTCACATCTCTCTAACCCCCAAGCATCATTGCATGCCCCTTGGTTTCCTGGTGCATTTTCTATTTGAAGCAGACTCCCCTTCTGTACCATGTTTACTCCTGTAAGGTACTTGAAAGTCTCTATCTGTGTCACCTTTTCCACTTCTCTTCCAGACTGTACATGTTATGTATCCTCAGCCTCCTCACAGGGTTTTCGTGGCAACCCTGCAACATTTTAGTTGCCCTCCTCCAGACTGCTTCCATTGTGTCTATGACCATTCTGAGGTGCAGCCTCCAAAACTGGACACAGTACTTCAGGTGGGGTCTCACCAGTCAGCAATACAGTGGCAACACCACTTCCCTCCTCCTGCTGAAATAATTCCTTCCTAAGCACCCAAGCATCCCACTAGCCTTATACACTGCTTTGTCACACTTCTGAATATGTGTTTACTTGTCTGTGTGGTGCACAGAGCCTCTGGGATTGGGTGTCTTTTAAATACATTTTGCCTTGTCTTGCCATATGATAACCCCCAAGGTCCTGTTTCTGTTTAGTGATTGCCAGTACCTACACCCCATCCTATACTAAGCTCCTGGATTCCTGCCCTAGGTGTATGATTTTCACACTTTTTGGCATTGAACCTCAGCTGCCACACTGTTGACCACTCCTAAAGTTTCCCAAGATCCCTGCACATTATCTCCACCCGAGCAGATTTTGGTATCATCTGCAAAAAGGCATACCTTCCCTTCCAGTTCTTCTGCAATATCACTTATGAAGACATTGAAGAGGACCAGTCAAAGCACTGAATTCTGGGTACGCCACTGGTCACTAGAGTGAGTAACCTTTACTACCACCCTCTATCTTCTATCTGTTAACTGGTTTCTAACTCAGTTCACCACTTTGGATCAGTATCCTATCAACAGAGTACTGAAAAAAGGCCATCCTTATGTGGGCATCATCATGAGTGTGCGTATCATTTGGGCATCAGGGATATGTGAGCATGCTGTGTCTGGTACCATGAGCGTGCTGAGGATGGCACTGTAAGTGATTTCTGTTCTGCTTAAAAGTTGTGTGACTAGGGAGGTGTTTATATATATATTTAAGAGGAGCTGACAGAGAAGCCACCCATAACATGGGGGTGTGGGGGCAGAGCCCTGCAGAAAATGATGCTGACAACCACAGGTTTTGATCGTGATATGCGATGTCTGTAGCTGGTTGTGTGGTGACACACTTGCATGTCAATCTTAATGTTTTTTCAATTTATTCTTGGGTACACACCTCTCTCCTGCTGGGCCATCCGCCTGGTCATGGACCCCGGTCTGTGGCATCTCGACATGACCCCTGATTACCCTCAGGACAGAGATGTGGCACCCAGCCCGAAGGTGCCACGAACAATGGAATAGGGCAGGAGTCAGCCTGGGGGCCAATTGTAGCTGAGGGAGGCATCATTTAGGCAGAGAGAGGCAGGCTTGGTTTTTCTCCCACTAGGGGCAGGAACATGCAATTACACCAGCATCCATCCCACCCACTTGAAACCTTGCGGCACCATATGCTGAGGCACTCATGGCCTCCACCAGGTGTCCCCCTTGCACTGGCGACATCCTGTACCCTCCCCCGGAGAAGGAGAGCAGTCGTGGAATGCTCGATCCTTCTCTTCCTGGCTGGCCTTCTGATGAACCGAGACCATTCTCGAACCCAGGTCGCTGGCATCACAAGTGGAAATCCAACCACTGCACTGGAAGGCCGCATGTCACTTCTTACTGTCTGCATTTTTCTTGCACTCTGTTTTACCATGCATGTGTTGCATTAAGCACAGCATCTCAGAAGGCCTTGCTGACATCCAGGTAGACCACGTCCACTGCCCACCCCGATCTATTTCCCTGGTCACCCAGTCAAAGAAGACTATCAGATTCATTTGGCACAACCCCCTTCCCAACCCATGAATCAATGCTACCTGTGGTCTTGCAGCCAACTGGATTCAAAATACTCTACCAGCCTATCCTTTCCCAGGGTTTCCATTAATTTCCTGACCACTTAAGTAAGACTGACTGATCTATAGTTGCTAGCCTCCTCCTTGCTGCTGCTGTTTCATTTCATTTTTTTCATTTTATTTATTTTTATACTGGTAAGTCTGTGGGACAAGCCTATTTTCACAAACGACAAGTTTGCACAACAAACATGCACATAAACTTAAACCAGTTTACAATCCATAAATATGCATTATATATAGCATTTACAAATTGAATTCTCCAACAATTTTTTCTAAGATCTGTCTTAAAATAGGTAACTGCTTTTGATTTATAACATTGTAAGGAAGCTGATTATACATCATAACAGTAGTAAAATTCAAGGAATTTTGACCAAAAGATGTATGAAAGAAAGGGACCAGAAAGCCCTCCCTGCTTTGTAATCTAGTACAACCAGATTTTGTATTCCTAGGAACAAACTGAGAATACTTTGCAGCATAATACCTAACTGAACCTTATGCAAAAACAACAATGACCTAAAATTAAATGGCCCCTCTAATGACAAACAAACAGATTGTTTGTAGAGAGAACAATGATGAGTCAACCTCGATTGACCAGTAGCAAAACGTAAAACAGAGTGGTACGTAGCTTGGAGTCTAGTAAAGACTCTATCAGAAGTATAGGAATATATTACATACCTATAATCCACTATAGATAACAATAAACTGTGTGTAAGTAATAATCTAACACCAACTGTAAGATTGTCCATAATTCGATAAAGAAACCCCAACCTTTTATGTACCCATCAATTAACTCCATAACATGAGAATCAAATGTTAAGTGACAATCAGTTAATATTCCCAAGTATTTGAACTGCCTTACCTGTTCAATTGCATTACCCAAATTATCAATAATTTTTAGTTCCTGAGTTTGCACTCTCCAAGAATGGAAAAACACCATTGTCTTGGTTTTTGCAGAATTTAACACCAATTTATGTTTATCAAACCAATAATGAAGCAAACTAAAATCTTGATGTAAAATATTTTGTAAAGTCAAAAAATTAGAACCAGAACAAAACAAAACTGCATCATCTGCATATAACAATAACTCAGTATTTTTGAAATTAACAGCTAAATAATTTACAAATAATGAAAAAAGCAAAGGGCCTAGTATGGAGCCCTGTTATGTGATGGGATCATGTCAGGTCTTCTACAGTCCTCCAGAACCATGCCTTTTTCCAGTGAGCTGTTGAAAAAGGCTGTCAGTGGGGCAGCTAGCACCTTCCTGAGTTCTTTTAGATCTCAAGGATGTATCTCATCCAGTTCCATAGCTTTGGCCACCTTCAGAGCTGCAAGTCCCTTCCAGACTCCTTCCTATGAAAATTGATTTATGCCCATCTCCCACCATTCTTGCCATTAACTGGTGCCCCCCTTCCACTGTGAAGACTGTGGAGAAATACCTGTTTAAGATCTTAGCTTTTTTTCGCTCCTGTTTTTTGCATTCCCCCCAACCTTATCCTCACTATCCCTCCTTCATTTACTGTGTATATATGAAGAATGTGTTATCGTCTTTAGTGACCTTTTCGATCCTTTATTATCTGTGCATTTGCACCCTTACTGCCTTACCTGCTTCACTTTGCTTTACTAGGTATACCTCCCTACACTCCTCCTCTGTGTTTCTTCATGCCACATGAAAACAACCCTATTTTTTTCACCACATTTCCTCCTTCTTGAGAACCATAACTGTCCTGTTTTTGCCAGCCAGCCAGCACAGCAAAAGCACTACCATATAAAGTCGATAACCCGGGTTTGGGAATGAACCTGGATCATCGGAGGGCCAAGCAGGGGGAGGTTGACTGAGTATCCCTTGGAAGGAGTATGGTCTCTGCTACCACACCAGGATGACCCCAAGTGGTGGTGCAGCTGGAGCCATGGATTGAGGGAAGAGGACGATGGTGGCATGATGCATTGCATCAGCATGGCCTTGCCGTTGTCAAGGGGTGGGACAGAAAAATGCAGCAAAACACCCCAACTGCAGCAGAATGCTGTTTGTTGCCTGTCACAGGCCCCACACCACTGATTGGTTTCTTTCTCACTGCCCAACACTAAACACTGTCCATGGGGAGTAAGGGCCGACCCCCAGCAGTCCTTTCCATGAAGAGTTATTCATGTGGGTGCTGTGAGTGACATTAAGTCCCAGAGATGGCAGTTGATGTGGCTGGATGAGTAGGCAGGACTGATGGGAGCCAGTCAGGCTAGAAGGGAGTAAAGTGTAGTAAATTAAAAAAAAAAATAACAGTCTCATTTTCCTTCAGTTTTTGCTCACTTCCTTCACATGGAGATTTGTTGCTTTAACTGTGCTCTTCCTTATTTTTCCCCATTGTGCCACTACCCCTCCCTGGTAATCCCCCACTTCAAGGCAGTTTCTGAGGTAGGCCCCCATTTCTTTAAAATATGCAGTTCTAAAATCCAGGACCCTTGTCCTCCTGTGGTCAGCCTCTGTTCTTATCTTTGTGTTAAACCACACTGTATGGTAATCTCTGATACCCTGGGGACTGCCTACTGCTATGTCTGCAATGCTGTCCCTGTTTGTAAGCACCAAGATCAGCACTGTCCCATCCCTAGGGGTTCCTTGACTAGCTACCTGAGAAAAACTCATTGTAGGGAGCCCAGGATGGACCTACTCTTTGCAAAAGCTGCAGATATATGGCTCCACTACACGTCAGTCAGATTGAAGTCACCAAATAGCGGTACATCCCCCTAACTCTCCATTCTAATGATGGCTTTTCCAAGTGCCTTATTGAGCTCCTTTGTTCCACTAGTCTAGGCCCATGATGGGGATCCAGTATTCAGAACATATTGCTCCTGTTACATATTACCACAGGTACGCATTACGTTTTATGTACTTTGAGTATTAGACTTCACCTTGCACAGTCCTTCTTCTGCAGCAATGCTGTATTTCACTCCTTAGAGCTACCCTGAGACTAGACCACCAAAGACTCTTCTCCCAAACCTGGTACCAGTTTCCTCTAACCTGCCCTCTGATCATAGGGCATTCATGGTAGGGGCCTCAGGCCATTAGATTCACTGTAGTGCCACTAGGTTCTTTGGCAGATTAAGTACTTATACCCTTGGGAGTATTTCTCACGTGATTTGCATGACTAGAAGAGGCATAAACTCCATGGCGGTCCAAGGGTGCCACCAGTGATGCCTCCCACTCCATCCCAAAATTTTAAACCCATGGGTAGAGTCCAGGTCCACATTAATACTTCATGGATTTTGTCCTCATGTGCAGGGATCACATAGAAGAGGTGGACACCCCCTGTGGGTCAGAGGCTCCCAGAGGCACCACCTCTCACCCTCTCCCAAAACTTGACCCCATGTGTAGAGGGACCCAGACCAAATTAATACTACAGGGGCATACTTTCAAACCCTCCTGCCTAGTGCAGGGAGGGAAGGAACCAATTGGTGCCCTATGCAGTCCAGATAGAAAAGTTTTATATCACCTACATTTCTCTTTTCTGTAAGGATGGTAGTTCTTTAGAATTCTCCTTCTCACTTCGCAGCCACTGAATTGAGGAATTACATAGATTTCCACCTCTGGGGTCCTTGCCAACAACAACCACTGCAGTAACAGCAGGATGGTTTTGGGCCTTCCACCATGAGCAGAGGATCAGCAAGAGAAGGAGGCATACATAGCTAGCTATACACCTCTCCAGACTGAGGCAACTTCCTGCAGGTCTCTCAGCTACAATCAGCTGGCTCCTCCGATCAGAGGGCTGGAGGAGGCCAGCTGGCACAGCTCATTGAGACACTAAGGGAGTGACTCTTTAGAGGTTTCTAACAGGTCTTAATGACCTACATGCTTAATTCTGTGGGAGGTGAAACTAACCACCCTTGGTAATTGCTTTTTATTCACATTTATTTAGTGTTTAACCAAGAAGGGGCTTGAAACTCTGTTTATCTTGTTAGTAACTTCAGAAGGATTTAAATACTGCATTTGGGTAGGTCCTTGGAGGTAGCTAGATTGTCTACTAAGATTTGCTGAAAGTTAAACTATTTTAAATGAATTACTGTTGGCTGAGAGTTGAAAAGAAACTTGCAAACTCTGCTTATCTTGGAAGTAACCTCATAAGTGTTTGAATACTGCATTCTAGTTGTCCTTAGGGGTAGCTGGATTGACTACTAGGATTTTGGGACAGAAACTATTTTAAATAATTTACTGGTGCGTAGGGAGTTTGTGATAGTTAAACTCTTTTTAACAGAGTTACTGGGGTTAAGGAGTGGTCACAGAAAAACCTGCAGTGTGAAACAGTAAAAGACAGTCTTCAAGCAACAGAGGGTGGTGGATCTGGGTTTACGTTTGTTTGTTACAATTCTTAAGATTTTCAGTGCAGGAAGAGTTTAAAGCACAGCTGACTTATTTTGGGGCTGACAGCTCTCGGAGCACAAACCACCAGGCCTGTTTTGGGACTGGGAAGGTTTACCTGTGTCTGACTTGGATGTGTGAATTTTTCTCTGTTTGATTAGCAGGGTATTTCTCTATCAAATTGTTGTGTAGGGCATCTTGCTGACAGGAAGGCACTCATTGCAGCAGTGGGTCAGAGCTTTTAGCTGATTGTTTCTGAGGCACAGTTTAGGCCCAACCTTCCCACCCTCACCCCACCCACCCCTGGAAATAGTTCCTTTATACCTGGGGTTCTGACATCATTCCTCAAGAGTGCAAGGTGCATGTCACTGTCATATCCTCTTTAACACACTGCACTGACAATATAAGCATACACATTGTATATTATAAATATATATTTCTATATTACAAACCAATCACACACAAAAAAAAAAAATGTGGGGAGTAGTGCAATGTAATGGCTGTGGGGCAGCAGTTTTCCGGGAGTCTTTCTGGAGGCTGAGATGCTGCCCTATTTGTAGGTAACTCTCTGCCCTGAGGGAGGAAGTTGCCCATCTTCAGGCCACACTGGACAGTAGTACGGGGACCTTCCCCCAGGCCACACTGGACAGTAGGAAGGGAACCTCCCCCATCCAGGGAGCACCACAGCCACCACCACTACCTCAGAGATTGCAGAAACACAGCAGTTGGACCACAGTGGGCTCAGGAAGGGTGAGGATGGTGGAACGGAGGCACACCCAGTCAGTTGTTCCACTCCATAATCCATACACCATTCTGAGGAGCATAGCTCCCTATGGATGCACCCACAGAGGAGACTAAGGAGGCTGAGGACAGCTGTCACAAGGGAGGCCCACAGGAAGGAGGCAGAGGACACCACAAGGAAAGGAAGCAGCTCCTGGTGGGGGACTCAATTATTAGGGGGATAGAACTGGGAGGAGCTGGGAAAACTGAAGTAAGGTGCCTGCCTGGTGCCATGGCTTGGAGGGACAGGAAGCACATCCTCAGGATCACGACAACAGCTGCAAGGGATTCTGAGCTGGACGTGATTGTCCACCTAGGGACAAATGACTTGGCTCATCATGAGGTTAGAGCAGTGCAGGAGGACATTGCAGAGTTGGGGAGGGGCCTAAGACAAGTAGCACACACAGTATCCTTCTCAGAGGTGCTGCCTGTCAAAGGCATGGGTGAGGCGAGGTAATGGCACCATGCAGTTTAATGAATGGTTGAAAAATGGTGTGAGCACAGGGTTTGGCTTCATTGGGGACTGGGTTCCACCTGGAAGGACAACAGCCTATACTGGCAGGATGGTCTGCATCTGTCCAGGAAGGAACAAGTCTTTGAGCAATCAGTTTAAATGCTTCATTGGCAAGCTTTTAAACTAGTCAAATGGGGAGGCACTGACAAGCAGCAGAAAATCCCAGCCTCTCCCTACAAAACAGGGTACTAAATGAGAAAAAGACCGAGGTAGAACGGTCAGTGGGGGAATGCTGCAACAGAAGGTAAAGCCATCAAAAAATGGAGAGCAATGAGTACCAATGCCCGTAGTCTAGGTAACAAGCTTCCAGAATTAGTGGCCTTGATGGAGGAGGAACATCTGGATATCGTGGCAGTCACAGAAACATGGTACACACAAAACCATGACTGGGACGTAAACATACCAGGATACACTGTCTACAGGAGGGACAGGGAGGGTAAAAGAGGAGGAGGAGTAGTTCTTTACATAAAGGAAGGAATAAAAGCAACAGAACAAAAGGGTAAACAGGGAGGAGAAGAAGCACTGTGGGTAAATTTGGAGACAGGCAATGGCACCACAATCCACTGAGGGTTGTATACGAACCCCTTCTCAGGGGAGGAAATGGACAAGGAAATGATAGAAAGTACACTTAGAATGGCAGAAAAGGAGATACTGCTGATGGGTGATCTGAATATGCCAGATGTTAACTGGAGTGCAATTGCAGCTGCCACTTCAAGAGTGCAGTTATTCTAGATGTCCCTACAGGGGCATGCCTTAGACAACTAGTACTGGAGCCCTCGAGAGGGAGCAATATTAGACTTGATACTCTCAAATGGAGATGGAGAGAGATCACAGATGTAGAAGTGGGTAGCCATCTGGAACTAGCGACCATCGAACAGTATGGTTCACAATAAACACAGTAATAGAGTCAAGCCATACAAAGACAAAAGTACTGGACTTTGGAGGGCTGACTTTGCCATAATGGGTGAGTGCCTAAGGAATGCACTAGCAAATGGGCAGGAAGGAGGTGGAAGAACAATGGGGAATAATAAAACTGCCATCACAGAGGTAACAAGCCTTTGTGTGAGCAAATAAACAAAACAAGACGATAAGAAACCACTATGGTTCTCAAAGGAAGTGGCAGTGAAGGTTCAAGAAAAAGAAAGCATTCAGGAAGTACAAGGAATCGCAGAAGGAGCAGGACAGAGAACTGTATCAGTTAAAGCAAAAGGAGGCTGGAAGGCAGTCAGAACAGCAAAGGCCCAAACCGAGGAAAAGATAGCCAACTCAGTTAAGAAGGGATAAAACCTTTATAGGTACATCAGGAGTGAAGGAAGACCAAGGGAGGGATAGTGAGGCTTAATAAAGGGAGGCAGAGGAGACTGTGAAAAGGCAGAGATACTAAACAAATATTTTTGCTCAGTATTTACGAAGGAAGAGGGGAGATACATAAACAAACAGTAGTAACACTCTGGATACAGAAGTTGATACTGGCCCATTTACAGAAGAAAGGGTTCTGAAAGAACTCTAAAACTGAAGGTGGACAAAGGAAGGGGGCCTGATGGATTCATCCCAGAATTTAAAAGAACTAAGGGTAGAACTAGTGACACCACTGACTACCCTTTTAATAAATCATGGAGGATGGGGTGGTACCCGAGGACTGGAGGAGGGCAGATGTGATTCCCTTCACAAAAGTGGGAGCAAGGCAGAAGCAGGAAACTATAGACCTGTTAGTTTAACCTCAGTGATAGGGAAAATGATGGAATCACTTCTAAAGGAAAGAATTGTCACGTATCTAGAGGCCAGAGGGCACAGGACCCTAGGCAGCATGGATTCACAAGGGAAGGTCATGCCAGACGAAATCTGATAGATTTATTTGACTGGGTGACCAAAGTAGTAGATCAGGGAGGGCTGTGGACATGGCCTACCTAGACTTTAGCAAGGCATTTAACACAGTCCCACACAAAAGATTAATATACAAGTTAGCCAGCCTGGGAGTGGGTCCCAAGATGACAGCCTGGGTAAAGAATTGGCTGGAGAATAGGACACAGAGAGTTATAGTAAATGGAGTCCACTCAGAAGAAAGGAGGGTTACTAGTGGGGCACCGAGGGTTCAGTATTAGATCGTCCTCTTCAATGTCTTGTAAGTGACATTGCAGAAGGACTGGAAGGAAAGTATGTCTCTTTGCAGATGACACTAAGATCTGCAACAGAGTTGATGTACAGGTGGGGTGGAAAGGATGAGAAGGGACTTGACAAGGTTAGAGGAATGGTCAAATGTATGGCAGCTTAGATTCAATGCTAAGAAGTGCAAGGTAATGCACCTGGGAAACAAAAACCCAGGGGAAGAGTACACAATGGGGGGTGAGATACTAACAACAACAAGAATGGAAAGGGACCTGGGGGTAGTCATGTCAGATGACCTAAAGAGGGGCAAGCAATGTGAGAGGGCAGCAAGGAGGGCTGGGGGGATACTGGGATGCATAGGGAGAGGCATCACCAGTAGAAAACAGGAAGTTATTATCCCTCTGTACAGACAGCTGATGAGACCCCATCTGAGTACTGTGTGCAGTTCTGGAGACCCAATCTCCAAAAGACATAGACAGGATGGAAGCTGTCCAGAGGAGGGCAACTAAATGGTGCAGGGTCTGCACGGAAGTCATATAAAGAGAGACTTAAGGAGCTTAATATGTATAGCCTTGAGGAAAGGAGGGAGAGGGGACATGATAGAAACTTTCAAGTACCTCAAGGAATCAACAAAGTCCAAGAGGGTAGCATCTTTCAAAAAAGAGGTGTGCAAGAACAAGAGGGCACAATTTGAAGATAGAGGGGGCGGCTCAGAGGTAATTAAGGAAGTATTTTTTCACAGAGAGGGTTGTGGATGCATGGAACGGCCTTCCGGAGGAGGTTGTGGAGTCAAAATCAGTGGGGGAATTCAAGCATGCATGGGATAGTCATAAGGCAATTCTGGGGGGTTGGCTTAGGAAGAAGTAGGCTGCTGGTTAACTAGGATCTGCAGCTTATCCAGTAGGTAGGGAAATGGGCAGACTGGGTGGGCCAAGCGGTCCTTATCTGCCGTCAAATTCTATGTTTCTATAAGGAGCAGAGCTCCTTATAGGGCCTAGGGGCTATATACGGGTTTCTGAAAGTACTTTGTGCCTTCATTATTGAAATTGCAATTGCAAACCACCAGAAGGTCATTCCATAGTCCCTCTGTTTGTTTGGCTTTTGTTCGTGTGTGTGTTTGTTTGTTTTTATTGTAATTGCCAATTAGTATTCACAGGCACTATTTAATGATGCAGACTCCAGTTGCCAGACTAGTATTCCACAATTTTGAAAAGGAGGTCTATGTTTTGTAGAATTCCTGTTATTCATCTGGTTCAGATTCTGCAATTTTAGCTCATGTGCTACAATTTACTTTCACTTTTGAGTGTGTGAGCACTGGAGAGAGGGAAAAAGATGTAGAGGGTTTAAGATCTTTTTGTTTGCATATACCAACTTATATGCTGCTTGTGGTACCAATCAAAATACTTACAAGTTTATTTTTTTCAGATCCAGAAGCAAATGATTTGATACCTTTTAATGGACCAACATAGATGTAACAACAAGAACAAAGTGCTCTAGCTTTTGGATGAACCAGTCCTTCTTCAGAAGTGTAATTGAAGATCTTACTTCAAGAGGGCTCTTGCAGTAGGTAATTACATATAGGACTGATGTCGGCAGGCGGCAGGACCCCATGGAAAAATTTCTAGCAAGCAGACACTGGCGAGGGACCGCCCCCACATCAGGTGACCAGCATCAGGAGACGTCTGTATAAATGGGCGGTCCCTGATGCCCGCCTTCCAGTTCTTTCCTGCCGTTAGCTCGTGCAGCGTCTCGCGGAAAAGTTCTTCGTTCATCAGCCTCCCTTCATCGGTTTTACCTAGTATTTTCACTTTTTTGCTATCAATCGTCAGTACATCCATCAGTGTATGTCATCCCTACACCTCCAAGCACAAAATAGTGCAACTCGTGCAGCTGCCTAACTCCGTGACTAGGGACTGCCATTCCTTAGCCTTTTTCTGCCCAGGGTCCCGATCACCTGGTCGAGAAGTGCCAGCACTGCCTCAGTTTTAATGCTTCTACATGGAAAAGGTGGTAGCAATCCCTAGAAGCCCACATTCTGAAGAAAAGATGAGCTCCATGGAGAAGGAACTGAAAAACTGTGGCAGGCGTCCACTCCCTCAAAGGCCATCGGAAGAAAAAAGACAAGGAGAGGCACTGGGACAAGGAGCTCCTCCACCCCGACTCCCCCAGGGTGGCACGTGCTGAGTAGCGTCCTCCGGGGACCACCTCGACGGCCACCTCAGAGGCTTCTGAGGTGGCGTCGGCCCACCCGTCTGGCTCGGGCCCTTTAGGTGCCTCCAGGCTATCAGAGGCCTCCGCCTCCGGTAAGGCCATAGCTCGCGGCCTTCTGGCATGGGCGGCTCCAGTAAGCCAGACGTCGACCCCTCCGACGTCTCTGCGGAGAAGGCTGATAAGTCATACGACCCTTTGGGGAGGCGCATGGCCCCTCTCCCGTTGGACCATGCCGCTCCTCCATCACGTTCTGCCTCCAGCGATGGGTCCTGTAAATCAGATTCTGGCTCCTCCGGCACCCGCCTGGATCTCACTGAAAGACTGCACACCGGTTCATCTGACGTCTGTTCAGCGAAAGAGCCGATGCCGGACCCCCCCCCACGTCCGTCGTCCCCGGCTCTCCACAGACTTCGCTGCCCTCTGGGGACCCTGAGTCTCCCCAGCCAGACTTCGGGACCTTTCCTCCATTCCGGGTGACGCTGGGGTTTCCTCCTCCATCAGACCAACCACCTGCAGGTCTGCCGGATTTGATGTCGGTTCCCCGGATGCCGGCTCTGACGCCAGTACCTCCAACGCCGGCCCCGACACCAGTTTTACCGATTCCGGCCAACATCCTGCTCCCAGATGTCACCCCAACGCCGAGCCCTCCAGGCCTTCCAACCTGGACCCACCTGTGAGGCCTCCGGCCAGGCCGTCTGCTCCAGCAGCTCCTCTGGCTCCTGGATACCCTCTGTTCTATCCGACGCCATCCTATCCAGGACCACAGTATCCGGTGCCACAGTACCCAACGCCGGTCTTCCTGACGCTGCAGTACCCGGTGCCACAATACCCGATGCCTGGTTTTCCGCCTCCGGGTTTCGGATACTCTCCATATGGATATAGTCCATACCCTTATCCCCCTCCTCTTCCTCCACTGCCCCCTCAGCTGCCGGTGGATTTGCAGGAGACTCTGGCCTCCTGGTGGGCTGAGGCCAAGGCTCAGCTCACCAGAGAGGTGAGGAGTTGCCTACCGATGATGGTGCCAGTCCCAGTTCCCATACGTCCATGGTGGTACACTCCCTCACCACCTCCGGACACCAGGGCTAATCCCTCTGGGTCCAGAGAGGGGCAGGACATGCTTCCATGAGGGCCCCCCAAGGAGTCTGTTCCTCCCCCAGGTCGGGAAAGGGAGTCTTTTTCTTTTTCTTCTTCTTCTTCTTCTTCTTCTTCCTCCTCTTCCCCCTTGGACTCCTCAGACTCTTCCAACAGTTGCTCCGAAAAGGATGACTAGCCACGCTCTCCATCAAAGCCCAGGCCAAGGACTCCTCTGAAGTCGCCTCTGGAAGATCCATCCTTTACGGAGTTGCTACGCAAAATCCAGGAGGTTCATCAGTGGCAATCTTTGGAACCAGACCCTCAGCAGATGAAACTTGCCAAGTATCTGGATCTGCCCATGACAGCTCCCACCTTGGTGCCACCCTGGATAGAGCCTCATGCTGACCTTGTTACCACCATTTGGAAACAGCCGTCGGCTCTAGCCCCTCTTCCGCGGAAGTTGAACAGTCTATACCAGGCTCCCGAGAGTGTTGACTTTTTAGATTCTCACCCTCATGCTGACTCGGTAGTGATTAGCGCTGCTCACGGCTGGTCGGCTAACCCAAAACACCTTAGCTCATCACCACCTGACAAAGAATCCCACCTACTGGACCGGTATGGTAAGAAGATTTTTGCTTCTTCCACGTTGGGGATCAGGGCCCTGAACTATGCCGGTTATATGGGGGATTACCAGAAGCCATTCTTACTCAGGTGGAAGCCAAATTGGACTCCTGCCGGACTCTCAGGTCAAGCAGGAGTTGGCTGATCTTGTCCTATGCACATTCAAGTCTACAGATGCTTTGTGCAACCTACGATGCAGTGGACACTGCTGGACGGAGCTCAGCTTTCGCCGTAGGCTTACATCATCACGCTTGGCTCTGTGTGTCAGGGTTGGTCCCGGAAGTGCAGTCTGCTATCCAGGAAGTGCCCTTCCGGGGGTCGGTGCCTTTCGGTGGCGATGTCAAGGACATCATCACTGATTTGCAGGAGAAGTGGATGGCACTAAAGTCCGTTGACTGCATCTACCATCCCCACCACCTGCAGCCCATCCCTTCGCAGACAGAATCGGACCAAGGAGAAACCTCAGGGAAAATGAGCCACAAAACATCGAGCCCCCACAGCTGCTAAGCCCCCCCACCCAAAAAAGCAGCAGGTGCTTCAGTTGCGGCGCTGCCCCACACCACTTGACTCCTCTCCTCTCCTCTCCCACAGTCTCCAGACTCCCCGGAGGAACCGGTAGGAGGGAGGTTTTCCCTCCACCTTCCGGGCTGGGAGAGGATAACATCAGATTCTTGGGTGCTCCAGCTGATTGCAGAAGGACATTCAATAGAGTTTCTACAGAAACCACCTGCCACCCCAAAAGTTGTCATGTTCATGGGAACATCTTCTCTTGGTCCAGGAAGAGATTTCAACTCTGTTACTGAAAGAAGTGATAGAACCCGTCCTCTTCATCTTCAAGGGACCGATTACTATTCCCCCTTCTTCCTGGTCCCAAAGAAGACAGGAGATCTAAGACCCATTCTAGATCTCAGTTCCTTGAATCTTTTTGTGGAATAAAAAAGGTTCAGAATGCTCTCTTTGCAGAGCCTTCTGCCCCTCCTCCGTTCGGGACAATGGCTGTGCACTCTGGATATGCAGGATGCTTATCTGCACATTTCCATTCGCACGTCTCACCGCAAATATCTTAGTTTTGCATTCCAGGGGGACCACTACCAGTTCAAGGCACTTTCTTTTGGCCTATCCTCAGCTCCCCGAGTATTTACCAAATGCCTTGTGGTGGTGGCAGCCTACCTGTGTACATAGGGGGTGCAGGTTTTCCTGTACCTGAACGATTGGCTCCTGGTGGCCTCATCCAAGGAGGAGCTCCTGTGCTGCCTCACTCTTACCCAGCAAGTTTTTGCCTGTCTGGGTATTACCATCAACCATTCCAAGTCTCACTTGATCCCATCTCAGAGACTACAGTTTATAGGGGGTGATTTTAGACATGACCATTGGCAGGGCCTTCCTGCCACCGGACTGGGCGACCACCCTCCAGACTCAAGTAAGTCTGTTGTCCGGCCGCAGGCAGGTCAGTGCAAGATCGGTCCTTCGCCTTCTCGGGCTCATGGCGGCTGCTATCCTGACAGTCCCTCGTGCTCGGCTCCACATGAGAGTTTCTCAGTGGACACTCTGCTCCCAATGGGATCAGTTGGTGGATGACTTAGATCACCCAGTTCTAGTCTCCTCACCGATGCTTTGATACTTGCAATGGTGGATGGTTCCAGAGAACCTGCTTCGGGGAGTTCCTTTCTTTCTTCCTCCCCCCTCCCAGACTCTAACCACAGACGCCTTGGGTGAAGGTTGGGGAACCCATCTCGGTCCCCATTGGACCCAGGGCTCTTGGTCCAAGCTCGAACAGACACTCCACATCAATGTGCTCGAGTTCAGGCAGTTTTGTACGCTCTCCAAGCCCTTCACCTCTCATTCTTCCCGCCACTCTAGCCCATACAGACAATATGTGCATGGTATGATACATCAACAAACGGGGGAGGACTCGGTCCTACCCTCTTTGCAGGGAAGCAATGAGGGTTTGGGATTGGGCAACACAACACGACTGTCACCTCACGGCAATTCATGTTCTGGGAATCGACAACACCTTGGCAGACAAGCTAAATTGCTCATCTGCTCTGGCTCATGAGTGGGAACTGGACCAGGGGGTCCTAGAAGGTATCTTCTGACACTGGGGAACACCACAGGTCAACCTGTTCGCTTCTACTCTAAATGCAAAGCTTCCCGACTACTGCTCGCTCATTCCAGAGTGAGGTGTTTTCTGGAGAGATGCTCTGTCTCTAGACTGGGAGGACAGATTCGATTATGCCTTTCCCCCAATTCCTCTTATCCCACGAGTCTTGCAGAAACTAGTTTCAGAAGTAGCATGAATGATTATGATTGCTCCTTTCTGGCCCAAGCAAGTTTGGTTCTCTCTTCTACAACAACACTCAAAGGATCATCCTCTTCCTCTATCATGAGGTTTGCTGACCAGGATCAGGAGACTCTGGTCCATCCAGGTCTCAAGTCACTTCAGCTTCATGCATGGCTCCTGCAGACTTAGCTCAAACTCGCTTTCTCCCCAAATGGCAGAGATTTTGGTGGAGGCTAGAAAACCCTCTACTAGATCTGCTTACACCATGAAGTGGAGAAGGTTCACTATCTGGGCTGCTTCAAAAGACGTGGAACCCTTTTCCTGTTTGGCTGGGCTACCGCTGGAGTACCTACACCATCTCTTTGACCTGGGTCTTAGTCACTCTTCTCTGAAAGTCCACATGGTGGCCATCTCAGCCTATCATGTTCCCTTTGCAGACAAGACATTTGCTCAACTGGAGGTCTCTAAGACTTTCCTTAGAGGGGTCCTCCATCTGAGACCTCCTATACGTACTTCTGCCCCTCCTTGGGATTTTAACTTTGTTCTCGAGAAACTTACCCTGCCTCCTTTCGAACCGGCAGCTTCCACAGACTTGAAGTTCCTTTCATGGAAGACTCTCTTCCTGGTGGCCATTACTTCCTTCGGAGAATTTCTGAGCTCCAAGCCTGATATGTAAAATTCCATACTTGATTTTCACAAAGAATGTGTGGTTCTGGGCACTAATCCTAAGTTTCTCCCTAAGGTGGTCTACTCTGAACCGGTCCATAGAGTTACCCACCTTCTTTACACAGTACTCCAATCAAGGGGAGTATTTACTCCATACTATGGACATTCACCGGATTCTGTGATACTACACTAGCAGGACAAAATATCTCAGGAAGACCGATCAATTGTTTGTCTCCTTTGCTCCCAAAAGGGAAGGCAATGCTGTTGCTAAACAATGCCTATCTAAATGGTTAGCTCATTGTATCCCTTTCTGTTATGACAAGTACAACAAGACCCTGCCGGGTCAAGTAAGAGGCCACTCCACCAGGGGAGTCGCTGCCTCAGGGGCTTGTTTCAAGAATGTATCAGCGGCGGACATCTGTGCTGCTGCCACCTGGACCTCCATCCTTACCTTTACTAAACACTACAGTTTGGATATTGCCTCTCCCCATAGAGCAGGCTTCGGGCTGGCTGTCCTGCAAGGCCTCCTATCTTAAGGCTTGCACAGCTAGAGGTTCTACTTGGAGTAGATTTCCTCCTCCCGTGTGCTTCTCCTTGTTCCAGACTGCTTGGGACTCAGTTCTCTATGTACTACTGCAAGATCCCTCTCGAGGTAAGATAGTACAGTTACGTAAGAACTTACCATAACAGTAGATCTTTGAGAGAGGCTCTTGCAGTAGGTAATACCTTCCCGCCCTCCATCCCCCTAAGCTTTTTCAGCTCCTTTTCCATTGAGGGAAATATCTGCTCCTCTCTTGTCTGGCATCTTTTGGCCTGTGGCGGGAAAGAACTGGAAGGCAGGTGTCGGGGACCGCCCCTTTATACCGATGTCTCCTGACACTGGTCACCTGACGTGGGGGCGGTCCCTCGCCAGGGACTGCTAGCTAGAAATTTTTCTGTGGGGTCCTGCCGCCTGCCGGCATCAGTCCTATATGTAATTACCTACTGCAAGAGCCTCTCTCGAAGATCTACTGTTACGGTAAGTTCTTACGTAACTGTACTTTATTTATAAAAAACAATACTTTTAACAGCTAGATCATGCAGAAAAAAACAGAAAAAATCCCTTTGGTTTAAAATACTCATTTAAATAATACAGATGATGATGTCGGAGAAGTTTAACAGTACCATGTTACCTTTAGCTGGGAGGGTCCCAGGGTCAAAGGTGTGTGGTGCAAAACACATATAAAGAATCCTACTGCATATAAATTTAATTGACATAGGATAACACTGCTGGAGCAGATGACTCTTACATCAAGCTATGAGCGTCACAGTGTGTATAAGGATGTGATTACTGAAAAACAACCTCCACCCAGATTAAAGACATACTGAGATTGTCTTGGAAATAAGTTTCAATATATGCATTATAGACAAGAAATCACAGCAAAGCTGTCTTAAAACATCAGTGCACAATGTCTAGATTTCTTTTTTCAGTAAAGGAGGCATGACTCTTCATTCTTATTGGCAAGAAAAAAGTCATATGGTAGCAGTCGACTAGAACAGTTTTTTATGTCATGTCAAAGGTCAGGGAACAATAATTTTTAGTAAAATGTAACTTAATGTCAAATTCAACATCTAAAATGTTCAGTTATGTAATGTGAAGTTTAACTGGACAAACATCATGATAGTTCTCAATCATATACAAGGAGAACTTTCTTTGCTTTGCCAGTTCTAAGTTACACACAGTAACAAGATGGAAATGTGTGTTGATGCTGGTGTGAAACAAGTATAGGATCAAAATAAAGATGAGCCAATGCCTAATTTGCATTTGGTGAACATGCCAAAATCTGGCATTTTCGAACTTGATTTCCTTTTGGCACTTTAAAGTAATGATTCAACATCTCTTACCAGGAGTACACACTAAATATGTCCAGTTTTCAGACAACCACATTATAAAGCAACCTAACCCCCCCACACTCCTCAATATAGCATGTATGCTAATGGATCACTAGGTTCTTATACTTCTACAGCCACTGAACTGTGTACAGTGGTATGGTATGCTTGACTAATTCCCCCATCAGAGAATTGTGGAAACCTGTGTGTGAGGGAAGGCACTGTGCTAGAATTTATTTGTATAATTTTGTGAATCTTGCCACTATTAGGATAGCTTCATCAGTGGCTAGTACCAATAGGGTCTGGCTGCACCATTTGTACCAAGAAGACCAGCATCCTAGTGGCAGAGGTCTCTAAACATGTTGAACAGCTGTTTGTAGACAAAAGGCTCCCATTCCTAGAAAGTAAGAAAGTGTGTGAGAGATTAACACTGATGTGTGCTTTAGTGTGGAGAGACAGAGAGAGAAAGAAACAGAGAGTGGCTGGACAGTGAGGCATGTCTAGGTAGAAGACCTATCCTATATTATTCAATTGAGAAAGATGACAGAGGTGAAGGTACAGTACTGTCATACAATTGTGAAAGAATTACGGAACTGGATTCCAGTAGATTCTTGCCCAATATAACCCCTGACACTCATAATCCCCACCTGATCCTCACCAACTAGTCAACTAAGCCAAGTTGTGCATCCTTTGATGCTGCTGCCACAGGAGAAGTGCCTGGTTTGTCTCTCGTGCAAGTTGTGACCCAGGTTTCCTCAAACTAACTACAGCCTATCAAGTTTGGCAAACCTGTACTGCAAAACTCGTTTTTTTTTTTGGGGGTGACTTACTATAGAAATCTCATACTGAAGTTGTTTGGGATGACAAGGGTTACCACTTAGCTGCTGTCTGCCCATGGTGGGGAGGGCATTGGACCTGTGCCTCTACCTGTACCGTCGGTGAACACATGCACATCCCACAAATATTACTGCATCCCTGACCTTATCCATGGCCTGAATTGGTATTTTGTGTCTCCTGATATGTACCTGCAACACTGGACAAAATATATTAATTTGCTGCAGCAGTGATCACATGCTTAAAATAGTTATCACTTTCACCAAACTGCAATAAATTAACTTTAAATTTACACAGAACTTCAGCATCAGCATTTCTGTCATGCACTGACTATTTCTGGTCTGTATTCAGAGAGTCTGATTACCCTTAGACAACTAAGCAAAATACAGTTGAAATGATATACATGTTATGAGTAAATACAAAATACACAACCCCCTTGTGTGACTGCAGGGTAAAGTACATACAGGTGCACAGAGCAGATATAGTATATTAAGGGCATAGAGGGGGAGCAAGATAGTGGCCAAGTTTTCCTGCTGTCTGTTTGGGCTCTGAGTGAGTCCTTTTAAATTGTATACCTCCTTCCCTTGTCTCCTGATGTAACCCAGGTGCCAATTCCTAAAGGATTATTACCTCTGCCTGCTTTCCTAACTACAGATTGAGGGACCTGGACTCTAACAATAATGCTACTGACACAATGCCTCCACCCAGAGAAAGTTTCAAGTGAGTTAGATCTTAGCTAGTACAACCCTCTGAGAAGTTGTACTTACCACAGCCCAACCAGTGGACTTACACATAAAGTTTCACAAACTCTATATCTGGCATTCAAGGAGTAATCATGGTTGGCGCTAATAATATGCTCATGGTGACCACACTTACCAACAGGGTTCCAGCTTCTGAGGACAAATCCTGAGTACCTGCAAGGAACAGTTACTGACTTCAACTGTATAACTTTGTCTGACACAGTAACTTGAAGCTGGATAATGCTATGCTCATAGGCCAGACTAAACATCAAACAACAAAACTGATTTATTCAGAGGATTGAACAAAGGAAGAGGCGTGAATTAATAAAGATCATAGCCTTTAGCTGATATGCTTTAGTCTTGCAAACATCACATTTAGACCTCATAATTGACTGTTCATGCTACACCTAGAGTGGATTTAGGTGCAGACCTGAAGCGTTGCTGTGGGTAGGCTGGCATTGCAGCTGGTTGGGGCCCTTAAACAAATAAAATGTGCTTTTGGTTAGAGTAAACCCTTTCAAACAGTAAGGCAATTGTAATCCAAGGCCCGATGGCCTGGAATCACAGTTAAACACCAACGGGAACTTTGAAGGCAAATCAAATGATAACAAGCACTTTAATTTTTGTTACAGAGTTAAGACCCTGAGGTTACACACAGTACCAAGACCAATGAAACTGGTGGCTGTAGTCAGGCTGGATTATTTCTTGCCAGAGTTGAACATGGGGACCAGGGCCAACACAACTCACCTGTACCTTCCAGCCTTTCCCTTCAAGATGTCCCGCCACCTGTGATTGGCTTCTCCTCAAGGGCTGACTTCCCAAGCTGGTCTTCAGCCAGGCTAGCTTGCGTGCTGTGGCGACAGTCTCTTGGGCCTTTTGTGACACAGCCCCAGCACATGCAGTTCAGTCTCCAGTGCAGTTCTAATTACACACAGTTTGCAGCTTGTGAAACTTTCCACCTTTGCTTTGGTGGACAGGAAATATTTGGATCAGGTCTCCTCCTTTTAAAACATGGCTGGAGATAATAGCGGCATCCACAGACTCCAATTTTACACAGGAGTCCTTGAAACAACAGATTCTCACAGCAAATTCTCACCCTCTGAGACAGTTCAGCAAAGGTCACTTCCTGGTAGCTGAAAAGGCATCCCCCTTTTGCTTTTAGGCAGTCCCAAAATGATTCACACAGGATAACAAGTCACACTCAGGGAGGCAAAGCAGGCCTTTCCCCCGCATCTCTCAGCTAAGTCACACAGGCTCCCTCTTTCTCGAGAGCTTGAGCTGATCTCTGTCTCCCAACAGTCGCTCTCACTGAAGACCGGGATCTCTGTATTCCATTTGGCTGCCCAAACTGTCAGTCACAGTTCCGGAGCTCCAACTGGTTAATTTGGTTGCCAAGAGAAAAGTTCACAGTTTCTCCCAGAAATCACTGCAATAAGGACCCCTGAAATTTTGGTTGGTCCAAATGTTGAGTCCCAGACCAAACATGGTGGTACCCTTGCCAAGGAAGTAAAGAGTCCACATATATAGTTCATTTTAAGCATAACAATTTGGATTGAACAACAGATAATCACAGCATTCAACAGATACTATAGCTCTCAGAAGTAATCAACTATACAATGGAACTTATTGGGGTACTGCCCGCGTTACTGAGCTTTGGAATTCTCAGACCCAGCAGAGGCAATCCACTGCAATGGCAGGTCAAAACCTCTTAAAGTGACAGTGCAGTGGCATTCATGTGGACACTCATGCAGAAATAAGGATTACAACTATACTTTACACTGGAGCACATGTACAGTACTGGGCATGCCAGGATCTTTGGAGCAGAGCACCAACTGGGATCCATTCTGGCAAAAGAACCTTGCAAGGTCAATGGAGTTAAATTCTGGTAAGCCCACCATTTGGGGGGGGATGGGTTACACTTATTTTAATTTTAAAAGTGTATTCAGAAGTAGGAGAATCTGTGTTGTTGCTTTGCTGGTAAACATTACCTAACCATAGTATAGTGTTTTATAATTGTTTGGTGATAACTGAAGTGAGAAAATGACACTGTTAGTGTGCAGGTTTAGGGCAAAAGATTAGTAAGGGTGGAAAGTGATTTATTTTAAGAGGTAGCTTTGTTGTTTTAGTGAGATTTCTCTTTGGGATTGCTGATGAGAAATTTTGTATTTCTTATCTGCGCCATCTGTTCATGGCAGCATGCATAGTACAGAGACGCTGCTGAAGGAGCAGTGGAGTGGAGGAGTTTTGCTGAGTCTTTTGAGCCTGTGCTAGAGCCAATCTCATGCTGTAAGAAGGGATTCTGATGCTGGAGACTACTACTGCTGAGTTGGTGGAGCAGCTAGGCCTGCCATGCCAGGTGCTGTGAGCAGAGTTGATGGAGTAGCAGAGCCTGCAATCTGAGATACTGGTGGTGATGGCCATGAAGTTTATGTCTGAGCGGGAGTGAGCAGGGGTGTCTGTTGGCTTGAGACCCTGTCACTGGATGGATGGAGGAACCTGTGAACTGTGCCAGGTTTATTTAAACAGTAACAATATTCCAGCTGGACAGTGTAGGTTTGTCCCAGTCAGCAGGTAAGTGCCTGTAAGAGCGGTAGTTCAAGAAATTGGTGGTGAGAGCACCTTTGTCTTGTCTGACTCCTGCATAAACTGCTCCTTCAGGTTGTTTACTCTAGCTCTGGTGAGAGCACTGCTAGTCAGCATCTCCCTAAATCTGGGACCTTGCTCTGTTTGCAGAGCTTAATTTTAGAACACACCGTTGGACTGTTTGCTGAACAGTTTCCTTAGCAGCTCTCTCTCTTGGATTCTCCTGTTTTCTTAATTTGATAATTTATCTGTTAAAATTGTGGTATTCAGAGGTGCGGTGGGTTGTGTGAAAGTGGTTAGATGGAATGAGTGCTGTTGACTGAGTTAGAAAAGTTTATGTGCATTAGTATTGGATGTTTGGTGAGTGTTTGAATAGGTTTAAGGTGTGAGTGAGGATTTATTGTTGAGGTTATTATTATTTTATGGTATTTTAGGGTGGGAGTCCTGGTTATTGTTGGTTTTGGGTAGGAGGGGTATTTAATGTTTTTTTATAATTTAGTTGGGTGGGTATAGATTTGGGTAATGTTATCTGTGTGGCTTTAATTGGTTAGCAGCAGGTCAGATGTGCCTCAGCTCTAGAATCCCATGGATTATCTATTTGGCATCCCTGCTGCTTGACCTCTGCCCTTTCGTTGACCTCCCTTTGTCCACTATGGAATTGAGGTGCTGTAGTGAGGTCAGGATTGGGAGAGGGCATGATGGCAGGTGGTGGAATGCTAGAGGTACAGCTGGAATGAATCATAACAGGGTGGTCAGGACCAGGAGTCACCCTAGGGTAAAATGGGACCTTGACAGAGGCCAGACATGTTTGGTACCCATTCCCAGGGTTCCCACCAGGCCTAGTGGGCAGGTAGCTGCAAGGTCAACAACCTTCACCAGTCCCTTGAGGGCAGTGTTATGCAATGCTAGATTGATCAGGAACAAGACCCATAGTTGCAGACTTGATTTCCTCAGTTGATTTGGCTTGCATCACAGAGTCCTGGTTGGGGATGATGCGGGTCCAGTAATGGAGGTATCTGTACCAGCTGGGTTTTCTATAGTGCACTGCCCAAGAAGGAAATACAGGGGTGGGGGTATGGCCATCTGTTTTAGATCTGACTTTTAAACATTTCCGTGCACCCAGTGGATTCCACTTTGTCATTTGAATGCATGCCCATATGCAGGGGTCCAGGTGCAGGCTGAAGAATCCTCTTTGTATACTGATTTCTGGGGTACAAGGGGGATATTTTGCAGGAAGTCACAGACTTTGTTGCTGAGAAGGTGCTGAAGTCACCCAGTTATTTGTTTCTCGATGATTTCAATGCCTGAGTTGATGACGAACATTCACACTTTGGTTATGACTTCCTGCAGTTCATGACTTCGCTGGGCCTGGCACAAGCAGTTGCTTCTGTGACCCATAGCCACAGTCACACCTTTGGCTTAGTGTTCTCATGGGGCTTTGAGGTCACTGATCTCAGGATTGATCCAGTCATTTGGTCAGATCACTGCATGGTAAAGTTTTCATTTGAGGTCCCTCCCTGTTAGTCCTTCCTCTCTGGAGATGGTCCTTTACTGCCCTTTAAAGGGGTCATCCCCGGAAGGACTGATGGCAGTACTGAATCTATCTGATGTGAGTATTGCAGGTGCGACAGGTGCAGGTGAAGTGGTTGCAACCCATAATAGGGCTGTTTCCAAGGCACTTGACTCTGTAGCACCGGTCTGTGTATGACCTAGGTCTTCTAGCTTGAGACCACCATTATTTGATGGGGCTCTCAAGGAGATGAAAACCAGGGGTCAGGGGTAGTAGAATTGTTGGTGGAGGTCTCAGTCTGAGGAGGACAGACTGACTTTGAGAGTTTACTGTGGTGAATATCAGAGGGCAATCAACCACAACAAGACAGTGTTCCTGTCCAGGGAGATTGCTGCAGGGAGGAACAGACCAGCTCTGCTTTTTCATATTGTAGATAGGTTCTCCTTTCTGCCTGTCTGCAGCTAAAAACGTATCTTCATTTGCTCTGTGTGAAGAGTTTGATCTGTTCTTCTCTGACAGGGTGTCCTTCATTAGGGCTGGGATACATCAATGGAGCAATCACAGCTCAGCAGTGATGATTCGAATGTGTCCAGAGACACTCCTACTGTTAAAATGAGCTTAGGCCAGTTGGGGTGTCAGATGTTTGTGAGGAGACTTTGAAGCTGTGGCCCACATACTGTGAACTGGACCCAGGCCTGACTTGTCTCTCAATCGGATGTGTTGAGTCTGTTGGTCCAGTGTTCACCGAGATAGTCCAGTGTTTACATTTGGAGGATATTTTCCTGGTGCGCTAAAAGAGGCACTAGTGAGGTCCTTCTAAATAAACCATCTCTTGACCCTGACACCTTGGTGAATTATAGACTGATCTTTAACCTTCCATTTTGGGTAAGGTTATTGAGAAAGTTGTGGCTATGCAGCTCGAGGCACACTCGTGGTGTATGACATCTATAACCCCTTCAGTCAGGATTTAGGTCAAGGTATAGCACCAAAATGGCATTAGTCAGAGTGAAAAATTATCTCCTCAGGGTGAGGGATAGAGGGGAATGGTCAGTGCTCGTTCTCCTCAATCTCTTCTTAGCATTTGACACTGTGGACCACGTAGTGCTGCTGAATCACCTGAGAGACCTCTGTGGACTCACCAGTACTATCACCCACTGGTTTGAGTCCTTTCTCACAGGCAGGATGCAGAGAGTAGTGATGGGAATTTTCTCATACCACCCGATGCCCCTGCCTTGTGGAGTTCCCCAGGGTTCAGTCCTGTCACCTATGCTGTTCACACTGTACATGCTTTCCCTGGGTGAGATCATTAAATGGTACAGCTTGGGTTTTCACTGTTATACAGATGATACCTAGCTGTACATGTCATTTGCATCTGAGATGGTTGACACCATGAAGGTGCTGAATAATTGTCTGTCTGAGATTCAGGACTGGATGTTCTCTAGCTGGCTAAGACTCAATCCTGACAAGACAGAGGTGCTGGTGATTGAGCCTAGCCATCGACAGGATGTGGGCTCTTCTGGGATGAGAACAGGGTTATTCCTTGGTCCAACTCCCTTGGTGGCATCTACCAAGGTGACAAATCTACAAGTCATCCTATGATGGACTGACACTTGAAACTCAAATATCATCCATTGTCTGAAGTGGTTTTACCACTTGAGGAATGTTGCCTGGATAAAAGCCTTGATCCCGCCTCGATGACGTCCCTCACTGGTACATGCAGTTGTGACTTTGTAAGTCAACTACTGTAATGGTCCATTCTTGGGGTCAATGGAGGGTTCTCCATTGGCTGGTGCAGAATGAAGTGGCCATGTTGCTGACAGGCCTCTCGAGGTCCTGTCATGTGGCCCCGGTTCTCTGTGAGCTGCACTGGCTGCCAGTCAGGTGGAGGATTATCTTCAAGATGGGCTTGCTCACCTATAAGAGCCTATGCAGATTCGGCCCCGCCACCTGACTGACCTCCTGACTCATGTCCGTCCCGCGCCTCTGTTCCTCCACCAAGGGCCTCCTAGCAGTTCCTAGGGCCCACCTTAAGTCCTTTGGTGACCATTCATTAAAGGTGGTGAACCCAGTGTTATGGAACTTGCTTCCAAAATCTATGAGGTAGGCCCCGGTGGTGGAGATTTTCAAGAGAGGGGGGCTGAAGGAGCACCTTTTTAAAGAGGCTTTTGTAGATTGTCTATAGTTTTTATTATACTAATTCCTGCATTATTTTAAATTATTTAGGATTATTTAGATTGCACTGTTGTTCACCAATGCTTTTCATTTTATGTTCCTTATTACTGTATGCTTATTTTGTTTGCCTACCAGTACAGTGCCGAGACCCTCTTGGATTGGGTGCTAAATAAATAAACCTTTATTTAATTTACTATAAAGAAGAAATTTCTTCACACTTACCAAAATTTCCCTTACTGTTAGCTCCTACATTATCAATGGGTAGTAATTACAGATGGGTACTGTGCGTACCGGGTCATAATTTCACATCCTTAATGGTATGCGACTGTATGGCTAATCTGAAACAGTGCAGTATGCTACCTCTGGTGCAATACGTACTGCTATATGCAGTTTTGCACCAGTAGTGCTCTCCCAGGCAGAGGATAAGACCTCTGCTGGGAGTGGGTTCCTCCAAGCAGCTGCTGTGGCTCACAGGACTGAGCCATAGCAGCAGGAGCCCAGGCGCTGCATCTGACACCGGGTTTGATTCCTGGTCCCAGAATCTTTAATTTTTTAACACTTTTGTTTGCTCCCCGAGTTGCCCCCCTTCCCCCGAGTTGAGAATCTTTAGTGGGAGGGTCCAGGGGTGCAGCACCCATAATGGGGGGCGCGGGGGGCAGAGCCCCCACAGAAAAAAGTCTTATGCCTCATGGCATAAATCACGCTGTATTGGCAGCACGATTTAGCTATGAGGCATCATGTCTTGCAACTTTATGAACCCGTGCCTGTACTGTGCATTCCTACTTGGGGAAATAGCACAGCTCAAAGGCTTAGAATGTTGAGCACATGAGAATTCCAGACAGCATCAACTCTCCAGTCACTGTTGTCCTTGCAGTGCCTCTAAATATGAAAATAAATGCCATTCTGGTCAACTTGACATGAAAAGCACACAATTAGCTGTCTATACAGATATGACTCTAGCCAGAATAAAATATAGTAAACTGTGGCCTACCATGTTGGTTGATGAAAGGTGAAAGATCAAGGCTCATCTTCCAAAGGTCTACAGCTTGTAAGGTCCAATAGAATTTAACAACTTGAAAGAAAACATATTTAGTAAAAAGGCAAGGACTGCATACAGTGTAAGCACTCACCTGCAACAAAGAGGCACCCTTAGTTAACATCAAATTTGAACCTGTTAAATCTACATAACAGCAACCAACATTCTAACATGGAACTGTCTCTTGTTATTTTATTTAATTTTTTTACATATCTAAATATACACATCGCAGCAGGTAAATTATAGAGGATGCCTGAACAAACTTACAGAACAGTGGTTATAACAGGACAATGGGCATTCCCATGCTGGCAAGCCAGACAATATTCTCCATGGGAGAGTATGCTGGTATATCAGACAATATTCTCCACTGGAGCGAGACTCCCAGGTGGGCCTATTGACTAAATTGCTCTTTCTGTAGCTCCACTTTATCCATTGGTAGTAATTACACATGGGTTCTAAGAAACAGTACCCATGAAAAAAACAGGTGGGGGAAAAAATTGTCCCATGTCACCGATGTCCAGGAAAGGGATTTACCTGCTAACTGACACCTGTGAAACTCTGTAAGCAAAGGCTGCATCAGCAGAACTTTGAACGTCCAGTCTGTAGTGCTTGGTGAAAATGTGGATGGAGGACCACGTATCTGTCTTACACTGCTCTAAAGCAGCTGCCGCTCGTCTCTCCACCCATGAAGTAGCCGTAGCCTTAGGTGAGTGAGCCTTGATGAGAGCCAGAGGCCTCTTCTTTACTGCAACATAAACCTTGGCAATGCAGGCCCTCACCCACCAAGCTAGGGTGGCCTTGAGAACTTTTTGCCCCATCTTGCCCACTTGGAAAAGGATGACTAATCTATCCAATTTCTAGAACTGAAGCAATCCATCTAAGATATGTCCTAACAGCCCATCGCAAATCTAACTTGAGCCACTCCTCCTTTGAGTGAGTAGGATGCAGACAAAAAGATGGAAGACAGATTTCCTGGTTCACATGGAATGCCGTGGAAACCTTCAGAATGAAAGATGGAACTGTTCTGAGCACCACCTTGTCCTTATTCATGACAAGGTATGATTCTTTGTGGGACAAAGCCTGGAGCTCACCAATCCTCCTGGCTGAGCACATAACAACTAAAAAACATACCTTGTAAGACAGCACATCCAATGGTGCTGCTTATAGAGGTTCAAAAGGCTCTTTACAGAGAGCATTCAGAACTGGATTCAGATCCCATGAGGGAACAGGGGAACAGAACAGAGGTCAACTCCTGTTGACAGCCCACAAAAAACAAATAATCTCCTGGTTAGTCCCTAGTAATAAACCCCAGGAGGCTGCAAGGACTGTGACCTGACCTCTCAGGGTGCTCCAGGCCAGATACTTTTCCAACCCTTCTTGCAGAAAATCCCAAATCTGTGGAACTGACACTTTGGAAGGCCAGATATTCTTTTCCCTGGCCCAAGCAGAAAAGGTGGTCCATATGCGATCATAAGCTGCTGACATGGTACTCTTCCTGGCATCCATCAGGGTGTCCACCACCTTCTTAGTAAAAACCCTGTTTCAGGAATCTCTATTCAGAAGCCAAGCTGCAAGTTGCATCCCTTCCAGATTTTGATGCAAAATGGGGCCCTGTGAGGAAGGTTCACCTCACACTGGAAGATGAAATGGTGCAGGTTGAGCTAGATTCACCAAGTCCAAGAACCATGGTCTTGAGGGCCACTCTGGAGCTATTAGAAGAAAGTTTCCTCTTGAGTGCCTTATATTGTGTATGACCTGGGGAGGAAAAGGCAGAGGAGGGAAGGCATATGCTCTGCCAAATTTCACTCTTGTGGCAGGGCTTTTAGGCAGTCCCAAAACAATTCAGATAGGATAACAAGACACATGCAGGGAGGCAGAGCAGGCCTTTTTCCTGCGTCTCTCAGCTAAGCCACACAGGCCCCCTCTTTCTCGAGAGCTCGAGCTGATACCTCTCTCCCAACAGTTCCTCTCACTGAAGACCAGCATCTCTGTATTCCAGTTGGCTGCCCAAACTGTGAGTCACAGTTCCACCTGTGGACACCAGTAGCGACTGAAGAACTGTTGAACTTGAGCTTTGTGGCTGGAGGTGAATAAATCGATCTTGGGCCAACTGAACCTTCGGCACAGAAGGTTGAACACCTCTGGGTTCAACATCCACTCCCCCGGATGAACATTTTCATGGCTTAGTCAATTGGCTTGAATGTTCAACTCCCCTGCCAAGTGGACTGCTGACAGAGACAGAAGATTTTCCTCTGCCCACAGTGGGAGATTGGCTTCTTTCAGCATTTCTCTGCTCTGTATGCCCCCTTGGTTGTTTATGTAAAACACCATGACAGCATTTTCTGACCTTATTTTTCACAGCTTTTGACTGCCCCGACTTGAAAAAGGAGAGTGAGTGCACCACCTTCACCTCCAGAACATTTATATGTAGGTAGATGCTGTTCCTGCACTAACCAAGTCCCCTGAATGGGAATGTGGTCCAGGACTGCTCCCCAACCCAAAAGGCTGGCATCAAATATCAGACTCATCTATGGGGAGACTTCCAAGGGGTACCCTTGCTCAGATTCTCCAAACTCACCCACCAACTCAGAGACTGCTACAGTTGTGATGAGAGAGGGATCCTGGACTAATAATCATTTGAGGTCAGATCCCAGGCTGAAAGTAACTCCATCTATAGGGGCCACATGTAACAGCAAGCCCATAGCACTAGTTCCATCACTGCTGTCATGAGGTCCAGAATTTGTAGCAAGCAGTGAGCTGAAGCCGATGATTGTCTCCTCTGAACCTTTCTAGACAGGGTCTCCTTCCTGGCTGGTGAGAGGAAGACCTTTCCCTGGTCCATCTTTCTTAAATACTGCTCCCAGGTGTTCCAGAGTCTGAGATGGCTTGAGAGAGCTTTTCTTCTGATTCACCACCCAGTCATGGGACTCCAACACCTCAAGGGTCCTGGTCACTGACATCATTGCTAATGGCACAGATGGTGCTCTAATTACCAGATCGTCCAGGTAGGGATAGACATGATGTCCCTCCTGTTGGAGTTGAGTGCCCAGGACTATGAGTACCTTCAAGAAGACCCTGGGGATGTTGCCAGCCCAAAAGGAAGAGATCTGTACTGGAAGTGTTGTCCCAAGACCGTAAACCTGAGGAACCTCTGATGAGACTGACAGATGGGGATGTAAAATTACTCATTCCTCAGCTCTATGGAAGCTAGGTGTAACCCCTTCCTCTGCTACTTGTCTAGGGATCCTGATGGTAAAATGAATAGAGGGTTCAAAACCTGAATCCTCCAGTAAACCACCACAGCATCAATGTAATTAATTTCATGCCTTACCTGGCAAGCAGAGCTCCATGCTCAAAATGGCCTCACTTCACCAGTGTGATGCTGTGTCCAAATGCTATGACTCTCCTCAGCTAAGCTTTAGGAGGACCAAGGAGAAAAGGAAAACCTTCTTTTGGGGAGGGGGGATAATCTAGGTTAATACATTTAATTAAATAACCCAGCAACACCATTAAGAAGAAAAATATACAACATTTAATTTGATGTTGTTAATGATTTTTACAGTGATAAAATATTTGGAGCAGCTCCGAGGGGCTGAGGGAGCACACGCCAAAAATTTAGGTGGTAAGAAAAGCACAACAGAAAAAACAAAAACAGCAGGACAGCTACGGCCTAGAAAAAAGACTTGAAACAGGCTCCACACATGTAACCATAAGCCAGACTCAAGGCTTACACCTGCCAACTACACCTTTATTTTAAAAATCCATCCTTTCTTGGGAGGAGTGGCTAACCCCCCCTTCCCTTGCCAGTCCTTTTTGAACCGGGACCTACGGCAGCATAATTCCAATCATGGCTGCTCCATTTTCCTTTTTCCCACAGCCAAGTTCAGCGCTGTTCCCATCTTCATACCAGGGTACACCAGTGGCCTGCAAAAACTGAAACTGGGTGATGGCTCCTTTCCTTCCTTGTTACAACCTCCCTCATGCACTTCTTAAATGGGTCTAACATGGGTCCTGCCCCAGACACATGCACAGCAGGCCCGATAGAGTGAATCCCAGACTGCAGGCCCTACAAGCTTACCTCCAGCAGTGTGCCACATGGAGAAGTTGAAAAACCAAAATTTAATTATAATATATGGAAGAAATTAAAGAAAACTATAACAACAAATAATATAAAAGATTTTTGGACCTCAGTCAGTTACTGTATGGTTTTAAACAGTATCTACAACAGATAGAAGCAACAATTCTACCAAAACAATGGGATTCTCACTTTTCAGCCTTGTATTATGTAAAAAAAAGTCAAGACCTTAGAACTGAGAACCAGAATCTGATATCTCCTAGACCAATACTTGTAGGGTATGCAGAAATTTTTATAGCCCTACAAGACATGGCAAATAATAAAGCCCCTGGCCCATATGGCATAATAGCAGAATTATTTAAATATTTTTCACAATGGTGGATTCCTATTTTCTTTATAACATTTAGTAAATATGTACAATGCGAATCATTATCTCAAGCATGGCTGGGTAGTAATAACTGTCCAATATTTAAAAAAGGAAATACTAATGATCTAATGATGTACTGGCCGATAAGTTTGCTGGACAATTCTTAAAAACTGTTCACTAGAATAATTTTGAAAAGATTACAGTCATGGGTAGATGAAAAAATATTGTGGGCAGGATTCACAGAAGGGATGCGCCCAGCACTTTTGAGATGCTCCAGGGCATTCCCAACATGTGCCAAGGACAATTCTGGCAGGGTGCCAATGTGCCAGCACATCCCAGATGCACTGCATACTGCCAGTAACGCTATGTGGCACATTTGGACGGGCTGTGATGGGGGCGTGCCCATGCATGCCCAGCACTTTTGAGATGCTCCGGGGTATCCCCAACATGTGCCAAGGACAATTCTGGCAGGGTGCCGATGTGCCAGTGCATCCCAGATGCACTGCATACTGCCAGTAACGCTATGCGGCACATTTGGATGGGCTGTGATGGGGCCGTGCCCATGCATGCCCAGCACTTTTGAGATGCTCCGGGGTATCCCCAACATGTGCCAAGGACAATTCTGGCAGGGTGCCGATGTGCCAGTGCATCCCAGATGCACCGCATATTGCCAGTAATGCTATGCGGCACATTTGGAGGGGCTGTGATGGGGGTGTGCCCATGCATACCAGGCACAACCCCATTCACAACCCTATTCTGTGGCACATCCCGGGCAAGTCAGGATGAACCACAAAAGATAAGTCTAGAAAACTAGACTTAAGTAGGTGGCCACCACAGGCAGGCTGCCATACTGCAGGCTGCAACACAGCTGCCCACCCACCCTGGCAGTCTAGTGTGCCCCCACAGCAAGCCCCATACAATGTCGCCACCGGTCGGTGGTAGAGAACTGAGGTCCTCCCCCAAGCCCCGTGACAATGCTGCTCCCGGTGGCGGTACAAGGAATGAAGATCCCCCCTTCAAGCTCCAAGCCCTTAGTAAAGCCACCGTCTGCGGCAGTCAGCCGGTGCAGACAGCCTTCCCAAAGTACCCCCAAACCATCCCTCTCCCTCCACCCCAGCATGGTCCCACTGTCGGCGGGCAGCTCAGTCCACCTACATACCACCACAGCAGCACGCCGACAGAGCTGTCTGAGAATGACAGCTATCATATGACCTGAGGCCCAGTGGTCCACCAACGGGCTTCAGGCTATACAATAGCTGTCATTCTCAGCTCTGTCAGCGGGTGGCCGAGGTGGTATGCAGGTGGGTTGAGCTGTCTGCCGACAGTGGGACCCTGCTGGGGTGGTGGGAGAGGGGTGGTTTGGGATTACTTGGGGGGAGCTTTCCATACCTCCCAACCACAGGACTTACTTGAGGGACACCAACCCTTACAATGAGGGACAATGAGGGAGACAGCACCCTGAAAGTAGGGACACCATGAGAGACAGCAGAGTGTCAACTTGTCAGTCGTCCCGATACATCCCCCCAGTCTGGGAGTCATAGGAGATAAATGGGGAATTGGGAAGTGAATGAATGAGTTGCAGAAGTATGGATTTTGCTTACATAATATAACTGGCGGACAGTCACTTAAGTACAGGTCACTGATGAGAGGAAGTGAAGGGGAGAGAAAATGAGTCAAAGGGTGGAAGGAATGTGGATATATACAGTGGCGGTCTGTTAATACAGACACCCTAGCATATTCACTTGCTCCCCATCAGTTGCTACTTGCTTGCCACAGTTGCCAACATTACCTACACCGTGCCAATACCATACCCTGCCCTTTGGGGTGCCACCAGGCCCACCAGCAATGCACAACAATTAACAAACAGCACAGTACCTGCTGCAACACCAGCATCCATCTACTGAATTAGATTGTACCGGCCCACCCTAATGCACAAAGTCACAAGTGCAGCAGACAAGTCAAGGTGAGCTCTCTCTCTCTCTGCAGCACTCAAAGGCACACTGCTGAAACAATCAAATGCTCTGATACAGCTGGACTAGGGCTTACTATACAGTCACTCCTCCTCACTCACTGACTGACACTGATGCTCTACCTCCTCACCAGCAGCAGCAGTGGCACTCCGTGACAAGTCCTGGTGCTCACTGTTACAGTAACTCCTCCGACTCTGGCTGCAACATACTGTAAACTCCCGTCCTCCTCTCCTCCTTTCTCCAACATCAAATGACTGGTGGGCCTGCTCACTCAAATCAATCACTGTCACCCAGCCATCACTGCTGACTCAACTGGCCAGGTGAGGGGGGGGGTTGGCGATGAGGACAGTAACAGACTACAGTATAGGGCACAATGTCTTTAATAACCAGACGACCTCAGCAGCACACTGCCACAAACAGCCAAGAAACGGCATCGGTTGGCAAGAGCTTCGATCCTCTATGGGACGGGGTCACTGAATAGAATGGTGGAGTTGGTGCACTGTGGGGCCCTGAGCCATGGTCACACACTTTGGGAGAGGTACAGTCCAGTGAGCAAGCACAACAGTGAACAGTATAGCGCCTTTCCTACTCCCGAGTAACTAGTCTGTAAAAGGACAGTGGTGCATCAGGCGCTGTGCCACCACATACATGCCATATACTACCTGACTGGCTCACAATGGAGAGGAGGAGGAGGAGGGACTCATCCAGCAATCACTTGGGCACGGCTTGCCTAACTTGTTGTTGTCTCCTGCAGTGGCATGACCCATGCGCTCGCTCCTGTCCTGTTCTGAGTCCCCGACCCGAGTATTCCAGCAGCAGGAGGTTGGTCTCAGGACTCACACATACACATTTACAGGGCCCACAGACTGTCATTGTTAAATGTGGGATAATGACAGGTGTGTCTGCACCGCAGACTGCTGCAGACAACAGCTTTACTGAGGGCTTGGGGTGGAGGATTCTTCATTTCTTTCACCAGTGCTGGAAGTGGCATGTCTCGGGCTGAGGTCAGGCGGTGGGGTGGCTACAGGTCAGCGCATTCTGCTGGGGAGCATCCTGGGTGCAATGCAAATGGGGCTATAATGGCATGCTAATGGCCCCATTACCATCATGCATGCCTAATGGCCTCTATTTGCAAGCCCCTGGCTGTGAATCATGTTTTTGGTGCAGGGCATCCTGAGATGCTCTGCCTCAATGGGTTACAGTCTGACATGGGGATGTGCCAGCGCGAGCCTGGGATGCCCTGGGTAATCCTTGGTGGGGCACACCTGTGCTATTCACAGAGGGGATGCGCTGGGGGCATCTCCCTGTGCCTCCTCTGTGAATCACCCAGTTTGCACTCAGTACATCTTTCCTGCGCCGTGGTGGCCAAGATGCCCTGAGCACATCTTCTTTGGGAATCCTGCCCAGTAAGTGAGTTTGGTATTGTATTCTGCTGAATAGTGGTAGCCAGCCAGCCTATACGTAGAGGTCACAGGTGTGTGTTTGGAGGGCCATGCCAGGTAATAGCCTGCAGGCTTTGTTGAGTGAAACTGAGATCCCTCAGAGGGCAGTTGTAGAAGCGGAGCCATAGATGGCAAGACCGTAGTCAATAATAGACGTGACAGAGCTGTAGATGGCCAGTCTAAGTGCATCCGCAGACAAACAGTGCTTATGTTTGTGTAAGAGACCAATCCGTATATTTGTGGCCTTGGCAACAGTGTCTATGATGAGTGTAGAGAGGGTACTATTCAGCGTGATACCAAGGTACTTAAACTCTGGAACATGTTCAACTGAGTTCCCAGAGTGGTTCTTGATAGTGAGGGACAGAGATTTGTGCCTGCTCCATGGATTACAGAAGGTCATGACTTTGGTCTTGCTGTGGTTCAGGACAAGTTTATGTGAGCTGAACCAATCTTCACATGCTTGAAGTTGAGCTTGTTGCTGGGTTTCAAGGATTATAGTGTCATGGTGGGTAACAAACAAGACAGTATCATCCACGTAGAGTAATATTTTTTGCTGGCAGACACTAGGGAGTCTGTTGAGGAAGAGGGAGAAGAGTAATGGGCCCAAAATAGACCCCTGGGGGACTCCGGAGAGGACTGGCTTTTCATCAGATACCTGCTATCCTGACACGTTGGACCCAATTATCAAGGTAGCTAGCAAACCATGGAAGGCATCATTGAGAATCCCTATGGATGACATTGCCTGAGTAGTAGAGGGTGATTAACGGTGTCTAAGGCCTTCGTCAGGTCTATAATTACTGCCCCCACAGTTTCCTTGGTCAAGCATGGTGTGGATGAAACTTGTAAATACCAGCAGAGCAGTGGTGGTGCTGTGCCCTTTTCTGAAGCCATGCTGTTCTAGGTACTGGACTTTGTACTTATCCAGGAATTCAACTAGTTGGTCCGAAACTATATGTTCCAGTGCCTTAGATAATGGGGGGAGGAGTGAGATAGGTCTGTAGTTGGTATGAAGAGTCCTGTCACCACTTTAGTGTACTGGTGCGATAGTTGCATTTTTCCAGAGTGAGGGGAATTGGCCCAGTCTAAGTGAGAGATTGAAGATCTTTGACAGGGGTTCAAGGATTTCATCCAGAACTTGCGTAAGCAGTTTTAGGTCAAGGGAGTCTCCTCTGTACCCTTGTTTGTGGATGGCCTTGTGGATATAGTTACTGGCCACTTGTGATGGAACCTCTTTGATGAAAAACTGTGGAGTTGTATGATCATGTTGGGAGGTCACGTGGGGAGGTACTGGAGGAGGAGTCATCAAGTAATTAGGAGGAATGACACTGTCCAGGTTGAAGAATGCATTATTAAAGGCATTGGTGATGGTACCGAGGTTGAGCGTAGGAGTACCAAGAATGTTGAGCATAGTGGGGTGTGCCTTAGGATCCTTGGATCCTTGCCTGTGAGTTCTGTCAGGTTGTTACAGAAGTTTTTTCATTGCCTATTTAAATCCAAAAGAGTTGTTATGTATTTTATGGAACTAAAATAATCGTTTCATAAATATGAATTTTATAAAGACATATTTGTTGATCAATAAAATATTTCATACCTTGTGTGCCACATGGAAAATTACCTCCTTGAAGCTGCTACCTCCAAGAGGCCCTGGCATGGCCTTGCCACCACCACATCTGCAACACTACCTTTCTGTCCCTTGTATTTTTGGCACAGAGGGCCCCCATCAATCTGATGATCCGAGTCCTGCTGTTTCCTCCAGTCTGCTACCCAACTTCACAGCAAATGCCTCCTGTCCCAACAGTTGCCAGCTGCTGACACCCTCCCGATGGAGATGTTACGGGTGCTCCACCGCTGTTGAGCCTGTGCCTTCCGGGCCGGGGTTTTAGGCCCCAGCCATACTACCTTGCCAGATCTGCTAACTCCCTCCATCTCTGACTGTCTCTTTACTGCCTCCAACCTTATATAGAGGCAGAACCCCACCCCCTACAGGCAGAACATAGGAACTGTCGAAGCTAACACTAATGGGAAGGGTGGGAAAAGAAAATAGAAGGCAGAATTAATAAAACTTGTGAGCTTATATATAAGTCCCAAGCTGGACAGCTTGGATGATCAAATGCAGGATTCAGTTTTTTAGGTTGTGTGATGCACAAACTTGTTTAAGTGTTCTAGATACAAATGGACCTGAACCCCCTACACACTCTTGGGAATTATGAAATAGATTGAGTAGAATTCCTGGCCTTGCTTGTTAGAGTTACTGGCACACCGCCTGATCTGAGTGAGGTGGTACAGGGTCTCTGACGCTGATTGTGTCTTCTTGGTAATTCAGAACCAGGGATGGCAAAAGCACCTCTTTGAGGGAATTTTGAAAATTCTATTGCATAACCTAAAGCCAGAATTTCTAAAACCCAAGCAACTGATGCTATCTGGGCCCATTTTGTGTAAAAATTGTTCACTCTTCCACCAAGGGAAGAGAATCAGAGATGTGCCAGTGAACCCTCATTGTGAGGTGCCTGCTTTTCTCCCTGGGCCTCCGTTGCATCTTAAGGCAAGGGCCCCTCTACTACTATTGCTCTTGTAACCAGAATAGGTTCCTTTTCTTCTTTGGTTCCTGAAGTTCAGAAAGGAATGAAAACCCCCTCAGAACTGCCTCCTTTGGGGATGATGTGGCCTTTTGCAGCTCTTTTGACAATGGAAGGTGATCCTTTTCTTCCTGGATATCCTGCATAATATCATCCAGGCCAAAACTAAACAAGTCACCCTTAAAGGGTAGATTGAACAGCTTGGTCTTCACACCTGATCAGTCACCCAATGTCTAAGCCACACACCTCGCATAGCCGACACAATATGATGGCGGAATGAGCAGACATGCATACGTTTTCCACCGTGGCATCCCCTAAGAAGGTGGAGGCCATACATACTAACTGCAAAATGCTGCCTCCTCCAAATCTGGGGGAACGAAGCTGCCCAGGGTTGTAACCCACAAATTTAAGGCTCTGGAAACAACAGAGGAGGCATAGGAGGTGCACAGATTTGCACCATTGGAGGCAAAGACTCTTCTGCATGCAGCATTCACTCACTTGTCATGTGAATCTGTTAAGGCCAAGAATCCTGCAACAGGTATAGTGGCGTGCAGATGGAATTATGAACTACCTTATCTTCCAGAGGAGGGGTTTCTCACTTGTGAGTATTTTCCTCCAAAAAAGGGAAATACCATGCCTTGTGTCTTGGCAGATATTTTCTTTGGTCTGCACCTTCCCATTCCTATTCAGTAATTTGGTCACAGTGAATAAAGCTTGGAAAACACTTCAGAACAGAGAATGATGTAAACAGGAGAGGAATGACATCCACTGTCTCCATGGATTCCACCTCTTTGAGCTGTAAGGACCTGCATGCCTCAGTTATCAGATAGGACAAAGACGGTATCAAACAAGGGAGGGATAGGAATCTTCTTCTTTGGCTCTGTCCACTCCCTACCTCCTCTTCCTCATAGGGGTTCATCCTCCTTCTCATCAAGAAGCATCTGAGAGTCAAGATTATCCCCAATATCCTCATCCTGACCTCTGTATGGTCAGGATCAGGGTCTGCTTGCATATCTATATTAGCAGCTCTGTCCTGCTGTGATGCACCATCACATGCCTGTGGGGCCCCTAACTTTTTTTAATTAGATCAACTTTATTGGTTTAGTAAAGATAAAACAACAACATAACAATAAACAAGAAGAAATACAACCAACCAAACATAACGAAACAGCATATCTATCACCCACCTGCCTCCCAACCACCCCAACCCTCCCTAACCCATGGTGGAAAACTAAGGAGACACAGTTAAGCAGGGAAGACATACTAAAGGAGGAATTATATGAACATTATTGTCTCGTTCACACACAAGCAATATTAGGAAATAAATAGAGAGGTAAAAAGAAGAAGAAAAAGGACTGCCAGCTCAAAAGCTCTGAAGTGTGTACAGTGTATGCAGCCCATTTCCTATTATAGATATGTAACTTAATATTGACACTAGCTGTCATCTTTTTATGCAGAGATTTTCAAGGAGTTCCTGCAACCATTGTGCAAAGAAAGTGGAGACTGATCTAGCCAGTGATGGAGAACTAATCATTTAACTGAGATTAAGATAAGGGCCATCATAAAATAGTGCTCCTTAACTTCCACTCAGCTATAGTCTCCTATCAGACAAACTTCAGGCATAAAGTAAGAGTTTTGACAATAACGGGTCAGCTCTACATTTTATTAAATCCTATAGAGGAGCCACCTTGATACAATCCCAAAAGACACGGTACAAAGTGCCTTCCTCTTGCCCACATCTCATGCAAATTGATGATTATGCCCAACCCATTCTAAAGAATTTGACAGAAGTATAATATAAAGTATTCAAAATATAGAACTGGGTGAGGCACAACTGACCATGAGTAATATAAGTATATAGAGCAGACCAAATTATGAGCCAATTAAAAACAGAAGATTAAAGAACCATGTTTTAATAAGGAGAAACTTCAGAAAAACCTGGATAAACTTTAGTACAATTTTAGAGACCGTGTGAGGTTGTGAAGTAGCATCTATTAATGATTGCAGGAACTCTCTGAAATTTATTGCCCCAATGGAGGAACCAAAGTATTGCAGTAGACAGTGCTGAAGGTGATAAACTTTAAAAATAATTTTAGTAGACATGTGAAGCGAGGCAATAATGGACTGGCAACTTTGTAGAGACCCATCTTGGAGCAAGCTGCATACTTTCAATCCATTTAATTGAGGCATCCAATGCACATCTGTGACTTTACCACCAATTTTAAGGTTGGGGTTTCCAAGGATAGGCCGCAAGATATCACAGGAAGATTTATAACACATCCCAGAACACAGAGTCGATGGACTCGGACTGAAGTCCCTACGGCCATGTCCTTAAGGGACAATGGAAGAGCCCTTACAGTTAAAAACAGTAAAGCCCATGGAGAAATACCAGACTCAACAATTAGCTCCATTTCAAGCTGGAGGCATATGGGAAAATAATTAGGAATCACCTGGTGATGAAACATGCAACTGTTTTAAATACTTACTGGAATGACTGGCAAAATAATAAATTAAGAAGTTTGGAAGATGAAGCCCTCCACTCTGGTTAGGGTCTGCAGGCTTCTGAAAGGCTCTTCTAGGCATTTTATCTAGCCAAATAAAATCAGATATTAGTCAATGGCATTTCTGAAACCAGGAAAGGGGTAGCAGAGATCTAACAAGTTGAGGGTAGAAAAGATGGAGGAGGATATTCATTTTAATAATATTGATCCTGCCTACAGTAGTCAGCAGTAATTTCTTCCATCTTTGGAGTTCTTGTTGTAAAATGACCAGTAAGTCATCCAGGTTGAGCTTTTTAAGCATGGATGGGCAGCGCGATAAGTAAATGCCCAAATATTTGATTTGTTTAGATTCCCACGCCAATCCCATGAAGGAAACCTCAGACTTAAAAAGCCTAGCATTGAGAGGCATAATTACTGATTCTCCCAATTAAGCTTGCCATTTGAGAGAGAACTAAACTCAGCAATAATGAATAACACTGCCTGAATCAACTTCACAGGATGCATCATGTGCAACACGATATCATCTGCGTAGATGGATAATTTAAGATTCAGGGACCCCACTTGTACCCACATAAGTCCTGGTTACCTTTCAGCTTCAAAAAGGGCTCTAGATATAGGTTAAATAATAAGGGAGACAGGAACAGCCTTGGTGAGTACCTGAGTGTAATGAAAAGAGGAAGAAAATACTCCATTACAATAAATTTTACCTCTAGGGCAGGAATAGATTACTTTGATTCACTGCAAGAAAGCTTGAGGGAAACCAAAAGCATCAAAACAGCAAACAAAAGGACCAGTTGACTCAGTCGAATGCTTTCTCAGTGTCCAGGGAGACCAAACCGGCAGGGGCCTTCAAGTCCCTGGATGCAGAGAAAATATGTATAAGTTTTTTGAGATGAATAATTTTTAACAAATTGGACTTGTTCAAAGCATATAAGGCCAACCCAGACTGCACCAATCCTGTAAGCTAAAATTTTGGATAAAGTTTTTATTTCACAATTGAATAAAGAGATTGGGCGGTAACTAGAGACCATGTCTGAAGGTTTACCTGGTTTTAAAATTAACACATTCAAGGCTTCCAAGAGGGTGGAGTTGGATATGCTAGTATCAGAAATAAAAATATACAATCGATGTAAAACAGGTACAAGTTCTTTGGCAAACAGTTTATAGAAATTAAAAGTGAGGCCATCTGCCAGAGGCCTTATCCAGAACTAAGCAATTAATGAAAAAAATTTCCTGTTCAGAAATTGGGATTGAAAGGAAAGCTTTCTGTGCAGCATTCAGGAAGGAAGGGAATGGTGGCTAAGTATTGTTGCACAACATAACTAGCAGGAGGATCTGCCATAGGTCCATACAAGGAGGCAAAATACACCTGAAATTCTTTCCCTATGTCTCTCAGTAAAACCTTAATGGTGCTGTCAAGTACCAATTTCATTGAATAAATGAGATGGAAGCATTCTGCTTCTGAAGTCTCAAAGCCATTAATCTGCCAGGTTTTCTTCTTGATCCACATAAGTAGATCGAGTTTTATAAATAAGCGATCTCACCTTTTCAAGCAATAATTCAGCATATTTATCCCTGAGAATAAGGAGCTCCCTTCACACCATTTCAAAAGTAGAAGAAAATAAGGTATTTTCCAATTCTCTAATTTGATGCAAGAGAGTGGACGCTTCTCTCTGCAAAACTTTCTTACATGTAGCAGCCAGTCAAATAAATTCACCTCAGATAAAACTCTTAAAGGCAGACCATTCCACGTCCACCTGGGCTAATGTACCATTATTTTAGTGATAAACAAGTCAATTTGGTCACAGTCCTCTCAATAATACTATGATCTTTGAATAGTTGATTATTTAGCTTTCAGGCAGAATCTTTCTGCCCTTCGGGAACTAAATTGAGTTGCAACCAAACTGGAGAATGTTCGGACAGAACTTTAGCATCAATCTCCACACCCAACACCCCCTGCAAGAGAGTCTGAGCAATTAGGAAATAGTCAATTCTAGAATGTGTCTCATGGATGACAGAAAAAAAGGTAAAGTCCTTCACTGATGGGTGTAAGACATGCCATGGATCACAAAGACCAACTGAATCAATCATCTCATGCAGGGAATGCTAAGGCCAGACAGAGACCAGCCATTGCACTATATGACCCATCCAAATCCTGAGAAAGGGCAAATTCCAATTGCCTCCCAGAATTAAAGTAAATTGAGAAACAAGGTGCTAAGACCCTGCTAGGTTCATAAAAAGGATGGAGGTATCCTTATTTGGGCCATATACACTCACTAAGAGGACTGTAGAGCGATCCAAATGTCCATGGACTAGAACTTACCTACCCTGTGGGTCCTCTGTGCATCACAGTAACTGAAGTTGAGTACCCCTAAAAATCAAGACCGCCACTCCTCCCTTATTAGTGTATATACCACTAGCAAACTCCTGGGACACCAGGTGGTGATGAAGACCTTCAGAAGAAAGTAAGTGGGTCTCTTGGAGGAATGCCACTTGGTAGCTCAGGTGTCTCAAGTGATTAATAATTTGGTATGTTTGGAGCAGGCTCCCTTATCATTCTAAGACACAAATCTAAAAGAGATAGCCATATTTAACTGTGCAAAGGAGCTTAATATGTATACCCTTGAGGAAGGAAGGAGAGGGGGACATGATAGAAACTTTTAAGTACCTTAGTGGAATCAACAAAGTCCAAGAGGGTAGCATCTTTCAGAAAAAGAGACATGCAAGAACAAGGGACACAATTTAAAGATAGAGGGGGTGGTTCAGGGCAGATAATGAGTATTTTCACAGAAAGGGTAGTGGATGCATGGAACAGCCTTCCTGAGGAGGTTGTGGGGTCTAAAACTGTAGGAGAATTCAAGAATGTATGAGACAGCCATAAGGCAATTCTTGTGGGGGTAGGAAGAAATAGGCTGTTGGTTAACTAGGATCTGTGGCCTATCCTGTAGATAGGGAAATGGGCAGACTAGATGGGCCAAGCAGTCCTTATCTGCCATCAAAGTCTATGTTTCTATGTTTCATCGATAATACAGTTAATAATAATTCCTCCTGGTAGAACCTAGAGAATCAAGAAGTGAAATCAATAATCTGCCACCCCCATACCTCCCCCAAAAAATGATTCCACCACTTGATAACATCGGGGATGTGCTTAACATCCCTGACAGTGACAGAATTGTTCCCAACAGAAGAAAGTGTTTTTCTGCAGGGGGATTTGCCCCTGCACCCCCATGCAAGGGGCTGTGCCCGTCGCACCCCCTCATCTTTAAACAACCAACTCCAAGTCAGAGTTGGTTCTGGGTGGGGGTGCAACACCTAGAGTTGCGGTGTTGGATCACAGTGGACCACTACAGCCAACAATCTCAACCCGGCAAGATTTGTTGCTGTGGTGGTGTTCATGTAGAAATGTTGTTGTGGTGGAGTGATACCAAAAAACTTACCCAAAAAAATTCCACTAAAACTAAAACCCAAAAGCAATAATATCAAACAACCAAAACCCACAATGCTATCCAATTCAAAGACAATAGTTAATGTAGTTTTGACATCAGGTTCCAGCTGATAAGAAGAATGCGTTAAAAGTATAGAACTTGACAGGTAATAAAGGCAATATGGAACATATAAATAACCAATGGTTCCACCCAAAAAAGATAATTTGGTAAATAGGGGCTACCTATACACCTTACTGTACCCCTACCCGATGACACTCCAAATTTCCCCAAATATGGGCCCATGACTTCCCCATCAACAGCAGATAATGTTCATTCACCTGTGCCCTCCTGCCCCTCCAGAATATAAGACTAGTAACTTAAAAATAGTATCCCTCCTTATTGACCAGTAAGTTCCCTACTACTAGTAACAGAGAACTAAACTCTGTGCCAAACTGTATAGCAAATGCACAAAAAATAGTCTCAGGTTCTAACCCTCTCTGAGATCACAATAATTATGAATTACAAACAACATTTGTAATTAAGCTATAAATTTCAGAAAGTAACTGGAAAAAAGAGGCAAATATTCCTGTAATCAGAAAAGAATAACAAAAGCCTTAGGAAAATCAGTGGTGGTTAGGGACACTGTAGAATGTTCTGCATGATTTAACCAAAATATAAAACTAAGATATCAGCTAGCTGGCACCCCCACACACACACACACACATCAAAGTACTCATCCCAGCTAATAGGTTTAGCAAAAGAATACTTGCAATATAGTCCAAACAGCTATGGCACTAGCAGAAATAAAATATAGAATAATGCATGTGGAAGTGTGGTTTATGAGGATTTTGTGCACACCCCTGGTGTGTGATACCCCATAAATCCCAAGGGTGAAGCCCGAGAGGTTTATATGGGCATCACACACCAAGGGTGTGCATAAAATCCCCATTAAATCTGACTTCTTCATGTTTTATTTTTTTATATTATTGGTTCTAAGCATTTAAAAGAGACATTACCTGTAACACTTAGTGAAATATTTGTAAAACATTTGTAAAATATGCCAAGTTGAGCAGTTAGTTGAGCAGTGACCTTCCTTATGCATAATCACCATGGAAAAGTATAAAAAACACTTAAATATCATCCCCATTAACATACTGTATCTGGAGTGTGTCCCCTCATGTTCATGAAGTGAAGTCACTAAACGTGGTTGCATGGGGGCATGTTAGCAAACCTGGAACTCGGTCCAGTCTGCAAGCCAGCCATAGAAGTAAAAATTACAAGCATTTTTATTCAAAATAGGAACTGAGATTCATGTAACTTCTTGGGGCACTGAATATCAGGGCAGGTAAGCAGCCGTATATGTCAGGGGGGAAGGGAGCAGTTTATAGCTTGGAACCTGCTCTTTTAGTTTTAAAAATTGCTTCCTGAGGTACTGTGAAGCCATCAAGAAGCTTGTGCCTCGCATGAACTGTGTGTAAAAGCTAGTACCACTGGACATGCAATGCAAGGACAGCTTGTCCAGTGGCATTTTAAGGTGCTGTTTAGATTTTTGTGTGCCTTGTGGTTTACGGAGCTCCGTAATTCACATATGTGAATTATGGAGCTGTTGGGCACTTGCTGGCAGTAGTTTATAGGTACTAACTAATAAATATAGTTAGATAAACGGAGGGCACCCTCTCAAAAAAAGTCTGGAGAAGCAAATTTTGCTCAAGAGCCAAAACTCAACAATTAAATATTGAATGGAAAATGTAGAAAGTCATCTGAAGCAATGCATAATCTGCAGCACTACAAGGATTTTTGTCATTTTGAGACATCACTTGAAAAGTCTTTGAGGACAATTAAATAAATCAAAGTTGAATTGAAGCTGCAAATGAAGACAAATACAGGCAGTCTTTGTAATTGAGACAGTTGAATATACTTAAACCATTAAAGGCCACCCGAGAAGTATAGGTAAAAGCCAGTAAAGAGGGCAGCCATTTGAAAATCCCAAACCAATAAGTGCTAATGCAGTATAAAATCGAGGTAGGAACCTATTGATAAGTAGATGTCCAGCATAGATTCACAACTGCAGTATCGACTCTCCGAGAAGCATCCAGACAAAGAATCTTGTTCAATGGTCCCAAATAAGCAGCTAGGTGATGTAAACCCTTTTATCCAGACTCCTGCATTGAACAAAGGGGTCCTCCGATAACGCACTTATCAAAACTGTGGCACGCAATGGCAAAACAGAGTTCAAAGTACTGCATGACAGTAAGCAGAATAATCAAGGAAGGGTTTACCCAATGAAGACAGTCCATAATAGCCAGCAGCCCAGGAATAGCTGGCTTGGAAATATATGAAAGGAGGCACAAATCCAGGGCATGAATGACAGGATCCTTTAGTCAAATCCCAAATACAATTCAGAATTTCTGACTCAATGCAAAGTTCCAGTACGAAGGAGGACTCCCAAGCATCCTATAATTAAAAGGTATGCTGAAGAGATTTCAAAAACTCCATTGGGTTCAATTAAGAATTCTCCTTGATGTAGGATCCACATATGGTGGATCAGCCAGATCAAAAATGTTGTTAAAAAAAAAAAGAGTATCACAATGTAGGCAATAATGGTCTAAAGAGCTATATCCACACCAGATCCCCATCTTTACATTCAGGTTTAAGAGACTTTCAGATAAGTTCTGTAGATCAATACCAACCTTGACCACGGATTGTGGATCAGGATGACTCCATGTCAACCAGGCATCTCAGCAAGCCTGAAAAAGCTCTGGTAGCAGTTTCCTCAGCTTAACTTTGCTTGGTCGGGTTTCCCACCCAGTGTTCCCTTGTGCCTGTCCCAGGTATGTTTAAACCCCTCCACTGTGCTTGCCCCCACCACCTCTTGTGGCAGACTGTTGCAACTGTCCACCACCCTCTCTGTGTAGAGAAACTTTCTCACGTTACCTCTTCATCTACCCTCCTCCAATTTCATATTGTGTTCCCTCATTCTGATATCTTTTCTGCATCAGAAAAGATCCCCCACCTGCACATTGTTTATGCCCTTGAGGTACTTGAAAGTTTTAATCATGTCCCCTTTTTCTCTCTTCTCCTCCAGTGAGTACATATTGAGGACCCTTAGTTTCTCCTCATATGTTTTGTAATGCAAGCCATGCACCATCTTTGTTGCCCTTTTCTGGATAGCCTCCACCCTGTCTATGTCCTTATGCATGTGTGGTCTCCAATACTGCATGCAGTACTCCAGGTGAGGCCTTATCACTGTTTTATACAATGGCATCGACACGTCCTATCTCCTGCTAGTAATGCCTCTGCCTATGCACCTCAGCGTGCCACTGGCCCTCCCTGAAGCCTTTGCACACTGCTTTGATACCTTTAGCTCATCAGATGTGATAACCCATAGGTCTCTTTCTTCTTTGGTGACAGTCAACACCTCTCCCCATTCTGTAGTTCTCACCAGGGTTCCCCCTACCTAGGTGCATTATCTTGCAGTTTTTTGAACTGAACCTCGGTTGTGACACCTCTGACCATCTTTCCAGCTTCTCCAGGTCCCTCTTCATTTTCTGCATCCCTTCTAAAGTATCCACTCTATTGCAGATCTTGGTGTCATCTGCAGACAGGCAGACCTTTCCTTCTAGCCCCTCTGCAATGTAATTAATGAAGACATTGAACAGGACTTGTCCCAGTACTGATCCCTGTGATATTCCACTGGTCACCTCTCTCCCTGGACTGGATCCCATTTACCACCACCTTCTGTCTTCTGTCCATCAGCCATAAGTTCCTTGACTTTTAATAAAATGTGCTGCTTGTCTAAATAGTTCAAGAGACAGAGGATCAGAGGCCTGGGAGAAAACGCATCGAGGTGGTTTCAGCCAAAGCAGTGGTGTGCCCTCTCCACTATGTAAGTAGAGTTCTTGGGAGAAGGACCCACCACTTTCTCCAACAGCTTTTGTGTAAAAGAACCAAAGATAGACCTTCTGCATCTTCGGAGGCCAAGATAACAATTTTATTTCTTCAGTACCTCTACAAATTTTCTAGTTTGCCATCCATTTTTGCCATTCTTTCCCTGAGTGAGGATATGTCAGGCTCTACTCATTCCTTCCATCATTCAAGTTGGGTAAAGTCCTTAAGCAGGGTGAAGAGCTGGGATCACTGCAGCTCTTTCTCTGGGTAATTTTTGCCCCCCCCCCACACTTTCTCTCTCCCAGTGACCTGCCCCTACTTCTCTCAGGTTTCATTCTCTCTCTCTCTCTTAAAGGGGTAGTACCCCATTCCTGAGGCATTTCCTTTTTTACTGTGAGATCATCGCCCATGGAACCTTCAAGTGCTGTCTATCCCATCTACTGATCTACCAATTTAATAGGCCCCAATATGATCTTGAACCCTGTACCTTGTACACCATAGTCGGTACCTATTCCACTGCGCTAACCGGGTGCCCAACCTATTTCTGTCCTTAACCTGCTCTGTTCGCACCCCATCAGACACCAGAACCACAGCCTTCCATACTCACTATCTCCCAGTCAAACTTTATAAAATGTATCTACCCTGGATCTTTCAGATAACTGCCTGCCTGCTACTCCTACTAGCTCCTGCACCTCACTCCAATTCTCCATCCATAGGACCCATGGTTCCCTTAACCAAACCAGCCCATTGTAGTGAAATTATTAATGCCCCCTGCCAATTGCTTCCCAGCCTCTTTGACCTAACACTAACCCCCACCACACCATCCTATACTTATCTGCCCTACTATCTCACCACATCAGGTTCTTCCCCACCCCATTGGTGGGAACCAATCCCCAACCCTACACCCGCTACCCATCTATTAAACTCAGACTGCTTAAAATTACAATTCTTCAGCACACACTCCTTCTCTTACTTCTATCCAGAAAAATTCACCAAACCATGGTCCTCTCCCTTCTACCTCCTCCTCTAAGGACATAACAGATGGCCTCCAAATTGCTTCTATAATTATATGCAGCCTCCTAAAAAAGCATGACATTCTACAAGGCTGAATGGTCCAGCACCAACCCAATATCCTGGCTGTGGTCAACACATGACTCACCCCTAAGACACAAGACTCTGCTGTGGCCATTATGGGCTACTCCCTATTCATAATTGACAGACTTGGGAAAGGGGAGGTGGCTGTGCTCTTTTATAAAGGGAGACACTACAAACCATTCTTGTCCCATCTGCTCACTCCTCCGTGGTGCTCAGACACTTACAATTAAATTGTTAATGGGCAACTCTGGTAAGGCACTTCATATCATGGCAGTTTACATTCTGCCCAGAAACCAAAACCTGGCCTTCAGTGCAGTAACCGATTACATAGCTCATTTTCCCCAAATGCTAAATCATTCCCTAGATGACTTCACTGTCAATTGGCTATCACCCACAGCAGCCCACTCTAAGGATAACATAGCAGCCTTGGACCTCACTCAAGTCATCCCATCCCCTATGAGACTTAATCATAAAATTGTCTCATCCACTCTTTTAGACCCAATCCTTACCAACTGCCCCCAACAGATATCGAAGGTCACTGTCCTTCCAGATGCCCTAAGTGACCCTTATCCTGTGCTCTGCTGGTGGTCTGCCAAGGCACCAAAACCACCCCCCCAAACTAAACTATCTCCGACATCTGAAAAAAGATTCCCTTAGTCTATTTGGGACCATCTTTTGAATTGTGATTGACCCCTATTGACACTGCACAGTCCATGGACAGTGAATTAGCTTACTTTATTTCCACTTTCAACTCAGCATGTGACCTCTTTGCCTCTGTCACAAAACAAACCATTGAAGGCCACACTACACCCTGATTCACCAAAACCCTTCTGGATCTCATGCTACACAGGGATAACCTCTGGTGCAAAGCCCATGAATCAGGCCCCGTCCTTGACAGACAACATTACAGGAAAACTAGAAATAAATGTACTTGGGAACTCCATAAAGCCAAGGCAGCGCACTATCAAGAGGTGCTCACATCCTCCTGGGGCTCAGGGTGTAAGTTCTAGAATAACATCAAAGAGCTCAGTGGTAAATCATCTCCCCCTCCGTCTCAACTTGTCAATGGTGCTTTCACAGAACTCCAAGATTATAGCTAATGCCTTTAACTGTACTTTTTAGATCTTAGTAGCATGCTTCCTCCAACTTTTTGACCCTTCCCGGTAGTGTACACTCCTCTCCCTCCAAAACTCTATCCTTCACTTTAGGATCATCTCGACCCATGAGGCCTCATCCTACCTAACAAGAGTGCTAGACAAATCCTGGCAAAGTGGTGACACCCTGGACCTTAAGCTCCTTTGCCTCACCTAGAAACTGTCCTTGCCACCTCACCAAAATCCTCAACCTTTCCCTCTGTCTAGCCAGTTTCCAACACTCTGGAAACAGGCTGTGATTACATCCATTCATAAAGGTGGTGACCGCACTTCCCTGGGAAATTACCATCCTGTCTCTATCCTTCCCCTTAGTCAATCCAAGGTGGTAGAGTAGAGGTTCCCTGAGGAGGAAGGGACAGAGTTGAGAGCTAACCCAACCTTGATGTACAAATGCCAGACCTTTGACAATGGACCTTGAGTGCTCTTTGGGTATGGGCTACAATGCCAAAAAGGATTCATCATAACCAAGAACCTTTGGACAGATTGCCAAAACTGCAACAAGAAGCCACACAACCAGAAATACAGCCAAGCTAAGCCACAAACCAATACTGCAATTTTTTTTCCTACTCACGGTATTAAAAGAACCAACACATTTCCAGCATTGCTGCTACCTAGATCTCCTTCCACTGCAGAAACCTCCGTGGAACACTCTCCTAATATGCAGCTGGGACAAAAAAAATACAGAGCAGACATCAGGCCTCGAGACATCAATGGGAGCCACACCACAGTCGAGTGACCAGACATCCATACCAGATAAAACAGCATCAGCAAAGGAACACAACAATCTGGAAACAAACCACAGAGCTTTCAGAGCCACAGCTGCAGAAGGAGAAGCAATGGCAGAGATCTGATCCAGATGGACCAAGCATGGGTTTACAAAGGAAGGTCCTGTCAAAATAATGTCATAGATTTCTTTGACTGGGTAACCAGAATGGTGGATCAAGGGAGGACAGCTGATGTTGCCTACCTTGACTTGAAAACCTTTCAATACTGTTCCACATAGAAGATTGATAAATAAGCTGGGTAGGCTTGGGGTGGGTAAGAAGTTGGTCAACAGGGTGGCAAACTGGTCGATGGGCAGAAAACAGAGTGTGGTGGTAAATGGTATACAGTCAGAGATGCAAGTCACAAGTGGGGTACCTCAGGGATCAGTCCTGGGGCCAATCCTCTTCAATATCTTCATCACTGATGTTGCAGATGGACTGGAGGGTAAGGTTTGTCTGTTTGCAGTTGACACCAAGATCTGCAACAGAGTAGATGATCCAGATGGGGTGGGCAGAATGAGAAGAGATCTGGATAAACTAGCAAAATGGTCAGAAGAGTGGCAACTGGGTTTAACACAAAGAAATGCAAGATCATGCACAAAGGAAGAGAAACCCTGAAGCCACCTATAAGCTGGGAGGAGTTGCTGGCAGTCACAAGGAAGAAAGAGACTTAGGCGTCATCATCACTGATGACCTGAAATCATCCAAGCAGACCTCTAAAGCAGTAGGTAAGGCTAGAGGGATGTTGGGGTGTGTTAGTAGGGTATCACAAGTCAGTAGGGAGGTAATAATCCCTCTTTACAAGACACTGATTAGGTCTCATCTAGAGTACTGCATGCAGTACAGGAGACCACACCTTCACAAGGACATTAAACAAATTGAGGCAGTCCAGAGAAGGGCCACCAAAATGGTACAGCGACTGCATCAGAAAACATATGAAGATAGAGTAACTGAACTCAGTATGTGTACCCTAGGGCAAAGGAGGGAGAGAGGTGATATGATTGAAACATTCATAAGAAAAATAGCAGGACAAGAGGATGCAGCATGAGATTAGAGGGAGGTCCATTAAGGGGTAATGTGAGGAAGTTCTTTTTCACAGAAAGAGTAGTGGATGCATGGAACGGCCTACCTCAGGAAGTGTTGGATATGAATACAGTGCAGGGCTTCAAACAGGCATAGGATAGGCATAAGGGAGCAATACAGATGAGTATGAATAGATAGGCCATTGACAGAGCAAAGGCCGATGGCACATTCATAAGGTAGAAAAAGAAATGGGCATACTGGATGGGCCTTGCGGTCCTTATCTGCCGTCAACTTCTATGTTCTATGTTCTACAACAGCTAATCCCCCTGAGAGGAGATTAATGGAATCTACACGAGCAAACAAACGATATTCTCAACCAGACTCACAAAATGGAGACTCAGATGGTCTGACAGCACTATCAAAGCTGCATCCACCCCAATCTGAACAGGTACTGAACTCTATAACATTCCAAAATATAGTTTTACAAAGCCTGGCAGAAATACAGAAATCTCTGGGAGGTCTTGATGAGACTGTTGCAGGTATAAACACTAAGCTTGAAACGCTTACACTAAGAATGGAAAAAAACAAACAAGCAGAGAATTAGTGATATAGAAGATGACATGAACCCACTAAAAAAGACTGTCTCATTACACACAATACAGTTAGAGACATTAATAAAAAAAACTACAAGACCAAGAGGACAGATCGAGAAAGGTTAATATGAAACTATTAAAAATTCTAGATGGGGCAGAGGTAAAAATCCTTTATCATTCTTTGAAGAGCTGGTAACCATAGTTGTTGGCCTACAATTTCCAGACCAAAAAGTTTGCTTGACAGAGCTCACCGGGAGTGTCCTTTAAGGAAACAAATGGACCAGCTAGACTGAGACCAGTGTACATTAGAGATGCAGTGAATTTAAACTTTCTAGTTGTCACTCCACTATGAGGAGTGGCCAGTGCAAAAACTCTTTTTCCTTATTGTGATTATTACTTCATGTTGTCATTCCACTTAACGCTAAGTAACTGGCAGCCCTTCCAACACACAGTCACCAGAATTAATGTACATCCCCAAAATGCTCATGTCTTGTGTCCAGAATACTCCCCAGTGCTGACGGTAATGAAGTGAAATGAGAGCACAAGAAATACAAAGTCTCCCAGAATTAATGGCGCACTCAGATGTAATGCATGCTTTAGTCACACACAGTCACCAGAATTAATGTGCATCCTCAAAGTGCTACTGTCTTGTGTCTAGAAAATTCCCCAGTGCTGATGAAGTGCAATGAGAGCGTAACAAGAAATGTGAAGTCTCCCAGAATTAATGGCGCACTCAGTCATGTGCGCAGTGGTCACACACAGTCACCAGAATTAATTTGCATCCCCCAAATGCTATTGTCTTGTGTCCAGACATTCCCCGTGCTGACAAAGTGAAATGAGAGGATAACAAAAATGCAAAGTCTCTGAGAATTAATGATGTACTGCAAATGCACAGACAGATTAAAATTGCGCTGCACACTCGAGAGATGCAGACTCGGAGGCACAGCAACACCTAACCAGTGCTCACAAGTCGCAAATCCAAATCTGGAAAAGAATACCTTTTGCCAGTTGGTGGGGTAGTGCACAGCAGTAACAGTCCACTACCAGTAAAGATACTACAAAGCAGTACAAAAAAATTCATGCAGGTGCAGTGGATAGCAGGTTCACACTGCTGCAGTTACTCTGTGGCACTATTAAAGATGTCTGATTTAATAGCATGCATCGCACACGCACTCACACATACTACAAGTAACGCCTAGCAAATTGAAAACCTTTAGTAATATAACCAAATGTTTTAAACAAACTGAAATCATACACTGCTGCACCACAACAATCAGCAAAAAAATTGAATGAATTTTGAAAATATTACTGTTTGTACATTAACATAGCTATAGAAGAAAATATAACCAAAACAGAAAGACTGCCTTTAATCTACGACACCACAGATACACCCCTCCCCCAAAGCACACTCCACAATACACAGACTGACTGTTCTAAATTAACATTCAAAATCCACACACAAACAGTAAACACTCAATGGTTTGAGCACAGGATGGTTTCCTGCAATCGATGTACTAAATTGTGAGCAAAATAGAAAATAGTTCAACAATGCTTTTTTAACAGCTTTTACAGGATTTTAATTGCAGAGCTCTGAGAAGAAACTGTCCCCATCTTCCACTACACACGCACTACACAGAACTGAGGCTGTGCAGTACAATCTAGAGCTCATGTGACCTGCAATCCATGAAGCACTGCTACAATTCACCTTTGGAGCTCAAAAACAAGGTGAAGTGAGGCAGAAATACATTGATTTCAATATACTTAGCCTTAAAATTGGTGGAGAAGTGGTGTGGGAAAGGCGGAATAACATGAAGTCATTGTTCAATGGACTTCATTCCCCATTATAACTTAAAGTACCCGGCTCGCATTGCGAAATACTTTATGGATTCCAAGACATTCAAGAAATCACTTCTCGCTGAGCCATTTCCAACCACTACCACAACTAGTCTACATAAAAACCACACAAATTTCAGGACCAGGAATTAATATTAAGGAAAGCCTGCACAGAAAAAGGCCTTAAAGCAAAAGGCTTTAATTTCCAGGCATATCCGGATTTCTGTGCTGAAACCATGTCCGAGAGAAAATCTTTTTCGAAAGTCATAGCAATTTTAAAAGAAAGAAGCATGAGATATGCTTTGATACCTCCAGCCAAGCTTGATTTTTTCCTTAAAGGATGAACATGGCTCTTTACAAATCCCAAAGAGGTAGAACGACTGTTAAATGAGACAAACTTTAACTCTGCATCCCAAATTCCAATCAATGGTACTAACAGGCCAAAAGCCCCATGTCACAAACCTATATTCCCCTGCATCAAGTTCGTGCTCGCAACAAAGCCTTTTTGAGTAAAATAGGAGAGCAATGGAGAATGCAGAACCTTTCATGGAATCAAGCATTGGGAGACAACAACCAGACTTACATTGACGATTACTGAACGTCTTATTCTGATTAAACTGTATAGAAAAGAAGGGAAAATAAAAAGTAGATGTGAAGGATTATAGGGAAAATGTTACTAAGAGGCACCAGAGATTGCTGTAAACCACCGAAATTTAGACTTGAATGGTCATGGTATCCTTAATTTGAGACCTATCAGTTATTAGACATTACAAAATGAAAAAAACAAAAGGATACAGTATTGCTAATATTTTTTAGTAATTCAAGACAACAAATAAAAATTTGATTGAAGCATTTAAAAGAATAAGGCCCGGATATTCAAAAGGGTTGTGCCATGAGCAACAGGGTTGCGCGTGCGCAAGTCCAAAAATGCACCATTTAGCGATATTCAGAAGGAGGCAGTTGCGCCCCCGAAAACATGCTGAGCAACAGCGCAATGAAAATGAAGGCATCCGCAACTGAAGGGGGTGGATCCATGCATAAAGACCGCAATGCGATATTCAAAGACTTGCGCGATGCGCAAGAGCGGCACAGCCGGAAATTGCGCACTAGCGGAAATGAGCCAAAATAAAAAGGCTCAAAGAAGCAGCGCAAGAACACTACCAGGCTGCCAAGTGGGGGAGAGAGAGAGACAGACAGACAGACAGAAAGACAGCAAAGGGCAGGCAAGGAAAGTGTGAGCCATAGTCTGTTGAGGCCAGCGGGGGTGCCCGGTGCAGTGGCAGTAGCAGTGAGGACAGCGGGGGTAACACAGCAACACCAGCCAGGGGGGGTCAGAAGCCAGGGAGATGGACAGTGCCAGTTTCCACATGGAAGCTGTAATGAGGGGGTTGAGAATGCATGCTGCAGGGGATGTGGCCGTGGAAGGGCCCGTCAGCGGTATGCCCGCGACAGGCGATACCGTGCCCGCATCAGCTTTGAGCTGTACACAGATGTAGAGATCGTGGGCCAGTACCGCCTGAACAGGGCAATACTGAGACAGCTCTGTGAGCTGTGCAGTGATGTGATGCAGGCACCCTCACGACGGAGTCACGCTCTGTCGGTGGAGACCAAGGTGACAGTCTGCATGTGCCTGCTTGCCACGGGCACCTTCCAGAGGCCGACAGGGGACACCACAGGCATCACACAGTCGGCCACGTCACGCATCCTCACCCAATTCCTCAGCGCACTGCTGCCACATGCTGTGGAGTACATCCATTTCCCCAGCACCGCGGCAGAGCGTACAGCAAACATGCAGGAGTTCCACAGGGTAGCACGTATGTCTGGCATGCTAGGGCCATAGACTGCACCCATGTGGCCGTCACGACGCCACCTGGCCCGATGGCCTCACATATCGGAACAGAAAGGATTCCCTAGTGTCAACTGCCAGGTGGTGTGTGATGCCACTGGTGCATAATCAATGTCAGTGCCACACACCTGGCGGAGCACATGATGCCTTCATATGGTATCAGTCTGCACTGTGCCATCGATTCGAGAGTTGGGACATCCCTACAGGACATCTAGTGGGTGAGTACACATGTATGGAATGCAAACTCGGGGCAAGGGTGGGAATGCCACAGGTGCCATGGTAGTGGCACACAGGGAGATGGCCAATATGGACCTGAACTTGAGACTGATCTCTACTATCTCCACACAGGTGACAGCAGATACCCACTCCATCCCTGGCTGCTCACACCATACCGGCGCCCCATGACCCCAGCGCAGCAACGCTATAATGAGGCACATGCCGCAACACGCAACATCATAGAGCGGGTGTTTGGGATGCTCAAGGCACGCTTCCAATGCCTAGACACCTCCAGCGGTGCCCTACAGTACAGCCCCCAAAAGGCCTGTGGGATATTCCTGGCCTGTTGCATCCTGCACAACATGGCCAAAGACCATGGGATAGCCGTACAGGTCGAAGAGGGGGACAGCGATGGGGACGCCAGTGGTGCCGGTGTTGATGGTGATGAGCAGCCCCCCCAGGACGGCGGGACCCCCGACTGATCCGGCAGGCCCAGCTGCACCGGGACACCATCACAGAGGAGCACTACACACAACACAGGTAAGTCAAGGGACATGTGCAACCAACACTGTCCATGCGCAAACCACAGGCACACAGGGAACACACCAGGGTGCATGACGGTCGAGAGTGGAAGGGTCCAGGCAAACAAACACACCATCAGGGAGGGGTGAGCACTCATATGGACACACACACACCAGGCACAGAGCCGCATAGGGCAGATGTACAGCACTGCAGAACCAACATTGCTAACACACAGCACCACCGACCACCCCACCACCTGTACTGTCCAAGCACGTGTGTCAGATGCTGGTCACCCTGCACGCTGGGTGTACAGTACAATGCAGGCATCATCATGCACACGCACCTGTGGACAGCAGTTGGGTGGGTGTGCAGGTGGTCCGTGTGCCGGCGTGGTGAGCAGAGCACCCAGCAGTGCACTGCCCACCATGACACACATTGCACACATGGCAGCACCAGACAAGGCCCGCACTGGGAGACAGCTCAGTCATGTAGCACTGTCCCACGGCCACCGCAGATGCATGGGCGGCCCTGCCGTGACCCAACAGCACTGGCAGGCTGAGCAGGGGGCCTACATGGGGTGGCACTGTTGCACCACCAGGGGTCCCACTGCGTGAACACGACCTTGCCCGCACAGGGGTCTGCAGCATGCCGAATAAACCTGCACCAGGGGTGCTCAGGATGCCCACAGCAGAACCCGGCATCGACAGGCCTGGTGTCGCACGGCGGGAACGGGTGGAGAGGAACTGTGTGGGTGTGGCGTGTACAGGGGCACCTGACTGTGTGCCCAATGCGCTGCACGACAGAGACCACTGCCTGGGTCAGCCTGTCAATGGCGCCGGTCACATCCATCAGCATACGGACCAGCTCAGCACGGTCCAGAGCACACTCCTGCTGTGCTGCTCCACGGACACAGACATTGCCTCCACGGACATTGCAACCACCTCTGTAGCTGTACTGATTCCAGCAGGCGGGTGTGCTCCTCAAAGGGTACTGTGCCCCAATGGCATCCTGTCCCCAGGGTGTGGAAGGTCCTGATGCACAACACCCCTTGAGGGTGGGCGCTGTTCGCCAGGACCAGGAACGGGCGGATCAAAGGGCGGCAGACATGTGCCACCGCTTGACACTGTACCCCCAGACCTGGTGGGTGACTGCTGCTGCTGCCCCTCCAACCGCTGTGCCCCAGGGTCCACTCGTTCCGCCGCTGTGCTGGCAACAGTGCCAGACACCTGCACAGCCACCGGTGCTGCCCCACTGGTGCTGACAGGCATAGCCTGGGACTGTGCCAGCATGCTGGTACACAAGTTGGAACCAGAAAGTCCCAGGGGCACGTGCTGGCCTGCTGTGTGTCCGTCATGGGACACACACCTATCACTGCCATTGCAGTCCTTGTATCATCAATGGTGCAGGTACGCATGCAGCTATGGTCACAGCGTGCTGGCATGCTTGCATGCTGACTGCTGAGACACAGGCTGTGCACCCCCGCACCCGCATCACCCGACACCAGAGTTGGCGGCCCAGCATGCATGCTGCTGCAGTGCCTGCTGGCTGGTGATAGAGGTGGATGGACCCTCCTCCATGTCCAGCAGGTCATCATCACTGCCTGGACCACCACTACTGTCTCCTGAAGATGAACAGGATCTGTAACAGAAAGAGTACATGTGAGTGCATGTGAACAACCTTCCCCCACCCCCAAACACCACCACCATGTCATACCGTGCAGTGATGGGCTTCCACCTGTCTGGAATCCACCTCCTGGTACACCCTCAATAGCGCTCTGCTGCATGGATGCGACCAGTGTCTCCTCAGTTGGGGTCAGCTCCAACACCACTGGCAGGCCCCAGCCAGTGCCAGCACATGCCGCCCTGAAGGCTGCCACCTTCTCCTTCAACCTCCTGCTGTCTGTCCCTATCTTCTTCTTGCATTCCTGCACGGAGCGCTGGTGACTTCCGTGCAGATTAATGGCCTGAACTACCCTCCCATGCAGCCGCTTGCGGGACTGAGGGGTGCCCCTCCATCCACTCAGTACTGGCTCCTCATCCAGGTAGGCCTGGAAGAGGGCCTCTGTCTCTGCTGCTGTAAAGTTGGGCCTCCTCCTCGCCCACCGTCCTCACCCTCACCTTGGCTCTGCTCGGTCATGGCGATCTGTATGGGGGAAGTGGACACCTGTCACTGTGCAGTCTACAGCATTTTCCCATGACCATTGTCAGAACATCACACAGCATGCAACTCACCTCTCACCTGCAGTAACTTGAATCTGGCCAGCGCAGCCCAGTGCTCCGTACATTTATAGCGCAATACATGCAATTAGGAGTGGAGCAACTATAATGACATGCAAATTGCGCCACTGCGACTTTGAATGGCTGATCAGATGATTTGCATGTCGGCTGAATATCGCGAATCTGCACTGCGCCAATACGGATGAGTTGGCTGAGCCAATGGCGCAGATCTGTGACTGTGGGTACACTGCATTCGCATGCCCAGATAGCTGCGGGCGTCTGTCGCTGCTGGCGTGCTGGCTCGATCGGCAATTCAGGCCATAGCCACCATTGTGCCAGTGGCGCTACAGCAATGGGCACTATATGGCGCTGTGGCACTACTTCACAATAGTCCACTGTGGCACTGGTGCGCAGCTGGTCGGGTTAGCGAGGATGCCTATACATCAGATGGCGCTGTGCGTACCGCCTTGCATCATTGTCCATGACCTTGTGTATGACCTTTGCCCCTGGCTGTTAGCCCTGCCATGTGATCGTCCCTATTGCGCTGTCTGGTGACAGTGCTATGGAAGTGACGGCGCTTGTTCGAACAGTGCCATTGAGCCTGTGGTGGTCTATTGCGCAACATCTCCACGTACATGCAGAGGGTGCCATATTGCCTGCTGTAAAGTTGGTGCCATGGCTAGGAGGAGGGCTGTGTCCTGGAGCCAACTTGAAGTGGCCAACCTGGTGGCTCTGTAGAGCCCCACTATGGTGCACTTTGGTGAGGTGCCCTCACCATTGCAAGAACACAAGTGTGGAGCAAGTGGCCACTGACCTGGTGGGGTCACTGGATGGTGCCGGTCTGCTGAGCAGTGCGGCACCGGTACAGTGACCTCCGCCGGAGGATCCGGACGTGTTGAGGCTGCGGTCACGCGTGCCAGGCGGGCGTGGTGCCTAGGCCAGGTGGGTGTACCATCTATGCACCTGTATTATCTGTAGGGGTGTGTGTGTGTTTTGGTGGCTGTGCATAGGTGATGGCTCGCCACGGTTGGCTGTGTCAGTGTGCAGCTGTGAGATGAATGGGTATGGCTGTGTGGCAGGCACTCTCACTGGGGCAGGGGCAGTCTGCTTTGAGTCACACTGATGTTTGTCTCAACATATGTTCCACAGGCCGGGATGTGAGGATGCGGGCCCAGGTTGATGAGGGCCGTGCCAGGGACCCGGTGCCAGAAGGGGTTGCACCCAACAGCAGCAGCAGGCAGCAACAGTAGCAGCAGCAACAGCAGGCGGCAGACACAGCTGCTTGAGCAGTGTGAGTATCATGACTTCATGGATGCTATTGCATGCTGGGAGACCAGTAGCCCTGCACAATACAACCATGCAGGAAAGGGGAGGTCATAATTCCACTATACAAGACACTAGTGAGGCCCCACATGGGTACAGTGTACATTTCTGGAGACCATACCTACGTAAGGATGTAGAGTGGGCAGAAGGTTCAGAGGAGGGCAACAAAGATGGTGCATGGTTGCATCACAAGTCCTATGGAGACAGGTTGAAGGAACTGAACATGTACTCCTGGAGGAGAGGAGGGAGAGGGATATGATAGAGACATACAAGTTTCTTACAGGGTGGAACAGGGTGCAGGGAAACACTATTTTGAAGTGGAAAAGATGTTCCAGGACTACAGGGCATGGGATGCAGTTGGAGGGAGGACGATTCAGAGGAAACATGAGAAAGAATTTCTTCACAGAATGGGTGGTGGACAAGTGGAACACCCTGTCAGAGGAAGTGGTGGGCTGAAACAATCACGGATTTCAGAATGCAGGATAGACATAACGAATTCTGGAGGTCAGGGTAGGGCAACAGACTTCTAGGTAAACAAAGTGAACTTACAAGCTCAAATGGACAGACTGGGTTGGCCATAGGCCCTTATCTACCCGACACTGTCTATATATGTCTGTCTGTATACCCGACACAGGTGACATGCATCACTGTCCAGTATCACAGCACGTCTGTGTAGCGTCACTGAGTGGTCCAGGCATGCACTGGGCACATAGCTGTGTAACTGGCATCACGCGCCACATTGCCATACTTGACAGCCTTGTTTGTGCTGTGATGGACATGGGCAGTGTGTGTGTGTGCAGTGGTGTGCATAGCTGGTGCCGCCTGTTTGTGATGGCCATGTGCATGTTCACTGTGGGTGGGTGCATGCCATCACAGGTGCGGGACATTGGGCTATATGGCTTGCAGGTTGGGTGGTGTTCAGGGTTGTGGTCAGTCACAGCCATTGACTGTGTTCCCATTTTCCTAGGCCTTGAGGTTCTCCATCGGATTGGGAGGGATGTTTGGGGACTCAGACAGCTGCTGACAGACAACCAGGCCATCCTACAATCCATCCACCAACATGGCCTTCACAGGAGGCGGCACAGGATGGGGCGCCACCAGCCGGAGGACGAGTGGCCGGTTGGCCCATAGCTACTGTTACCCTTCCCACTTCTCCCATCCCTACCACCCTGCCTTCCCTCTCCAAGTTTGTCATCCCTACCCCTTGAACACCCCTACCTTGTACCCATCCCCCCCTTGTAAATAGTTTGTATTGTTATGGTTGTGTTGTTTATCTGAATATACATTTCTATTTTGATATGAATAATGTGTTGGTCTCTGATTTGCAGCTGGCTATGGGTGCTCAGTTGCAGGGGTGTACATGCCATCTGGGGTGGTATGGTCCTGGCTATGTGTGTGCGTGTGTGTGTGTGTGTGCATGGGGAGGTATCTCCAGCATGGCAGTGACTTTCTGTTGGTCTTGCCGTCTGCTGCCACCCACTGCTGGGTGCACAGGGTGTGTCTGGCTTGTAGGCTTTGTGCTGCACAGGGTTGACGTGTGCTGGGGGGATGCATGGTTTCCTGCAGTGCCAGTCACTGCACATAGGTGGTGTCTTGGGGTCACAGTACAAGGGTGTGCTGTCTGTCGGCAGAGCTGATGTGCACTGTAGTTGTCAACCACCTGTGTGGCACTCTCAGCCTGCCAGTGGTTGTGCTGGGGTGTCATGGCTCTGCTATGCTTTGTTGGCTTGTCCCCATGGGCCAGTGGATCATCTGTCACACCCCCAGTGATGCTGTGCTTGGGGTGTGCAGGTGTGGTGTTGGTTCTGTAGTGTGTTCCTGTGCCCATGTGTGGCATGGCTGGCGGTGGGCCCCAGCCTGCCTCCCTGGATGTGCAGTTCCATTGCTCTGGGGGGGCTCTGCTTGCGCTATGGCACCTCTGGACTGCTCAGCTGGGCTGCCCTGGTTGTGCCATAGCGCAACATTTCGGCTCAGCTTCTCCTTCTTGGTTCGCGTCTATAGCGCAGTATATGCGACTATTCAGATGTTGGTTGCTTGCGCAATTTGTTCTGCTCCATGTTTGAATATCGCACCTGTTGCATATATGTGCAATTGGTTTGTGCTTGCTCCTGCTGTTGAGCTCATTTTGGGCGCAGTTTGAATATCTGGGCCCAAGTGTTTAATCATAGCATGCAAGGAAAACAGTTACATTGGTTTGTGTTTTGTTGATTAAAAAATAGCATTTGACACAATTTTTTTTTTTTTTTTTTTCTAACAACTCTGCTCTATTACCCACTTCCCTCTCTCACGGTAAGAAGAGGAGAAGAAGACACTGCCTTTTGTTACTGTTATGTATAGGGAGAAGACTTTAGATTATTCAGGGGGATTTAATAGTGTTTTTGAATCAGCATTTACAAATAAAAAAAATAATGTCAAAAATGATGAATTAGGAGCTAGTAGATTAGGAAAGAAAGAAAGAAAAAAGAAAGAAAAGAAAAGATATATAGATAGATTCCATATAATTTTACCAGGAAAAATAATCAAATGTAATGGTTAAGATCATTATGTGGAATGTCAAAGGACTAAGAGATAGGAGTAAAGCTAAACAAATCTTCAATTTCATAAACAATAAGCAATGTGATATAGTTATGCTACAGGAGGTGCATTTTTTGTAGTGGGAAGGCTGCCTTTCACTCAAACAAATGGGGAAAGGCAGGTTCTCTAATTATTCAACTACAGCTAGCAGTATAGCTATTTTTATTAAAAAGATTACAAAATCAATAACCTTTGGCACACATTGCATGATTCAGAAGGTGGATATATAATAACAGAAATAAAAACTTTAGATGGTGTTTTACCCTGGCCAATATATAGTCGCAATATATATATGATATAACGTTTTTAATAACTTTTTTAACCTATCTATCTTTGAAGGTCCTATATTATCGGTGGTGACTACAATCTAGCACTTTACAGTTGCAGAGATAAATCATCCACACTTTCACATAATTTACAAGGTATAAGAAGACAATTGAGAGAGATTTATAGAAGACCTTAATTTAATTTATTCATGGAGAGAAAAGAACCAGACTCATTACACTACTCATACTTCTCAGTGGTACATCAATGTTATGCTAGAATAGATTTTTATTTATTTATTTTAAATTAACAGTTCTATTGAATTTTCCAATACACATTACAGGAAGATGTTTCAGAGCTGTTAACTGGATAATAAAACATAAACTAATGCTAACTACCCAACCCACCATACCGCCCAATACCCCCCTCCCCTTCGGAGTGTGTTCTTAACCCATTATAATATCTTAGAGTTACAAGTTGGTTAGCAACTATTTACTAGGAAGTCAGAGGGATAAGTAATTTTAAGATAAATACACAGCATATAAGTTGTCCCATTTCTTGTCGAATAGCTTAGGCTTGCCACGAGTGCCAGCAATTGAGTATTCAATCTGAAAGTAAAGGGTACATTCCTTTAGCCATTCATTATAGGGGATGGCTAGTCGATCCATCCAGTGCCTGAGGACCAGTTTCTTAACTGCCATTGATATAATGGCCATATGAAATATTCTTTCCCTGACAGTTATGTTGGAATAGGAAGCTAATATAAAAATCTCCACTGTAAACAAGCCATCAAGTCCTAGAATGGGGTATAACCAGGTTTGTGTCATGTTCCACAGGGGAGAGACTTTGTCACAGAACCAGAAGATGTGCAGAATGGTCCCTTCTTCTTTACCACATCTGGAGCAAATGGACGAGGGAAGTCAACCCATTTTAGCTAGTTTAACTGGTATGTAGTACATATTGTTAAGAATGTGATATTAGGTGAGCCTGATTTTGTCTTGGGGTGTGTGTGTGTATGTATATGTGTATATATATTATGGTAGCACGGTAGTGCTACCATAGTTAGGGTTGAGGAGCCATTTCTATGTTAAACCCCAAAACTTTGCACCTTAATAACTTTGCAACTATTTGATGGATTTGCCTGAAATTTGGAATTTATGATCAAGAACCATAGGCATTGGGATCTGCCAAGTTTTGTACTGGTCAGATATACGGCTGCGGAGTTATTAAGTGTGATCTGTGCGTTGCCGTCGCATTTTCTGAAATTCTGTGTCACCACAGGTCGTGACGGTTTATGGACTGGCCCAAAATCTTCAGGGAATGTGCAGCCAGGGTCCCCAATATGCCTTTCAAAGATTTCGTGAAAAATATTAACGGTTCAAAGTTATTCAAAAACAGTTTCCATTATAAGTCAATGGGAAAAGTTAACAAAAAGTTCAACACTTTTGCAAATGCATTTTACTTTAGAAATGGGCCTCATTACTTTACAAATCGGCCATTTTGTTTTCAGTTGGTGATCAGAAAAATGGTTGGCATTTAAATTTGGGACCCTCTAGCAACCTAATTTTTTTGTATTCACCTAGTCGGGCCCTGAGGATGCTTGCCATGTCTTTATTTTGTGGTAAAACACCCCAAAATATGTTTTTCAAATTTCTGAAAAAGTACTTTCATAAAATTATCTATGTGCTCACGAAAGTGTTGTAAATTTCCATGAAGCTTTCGTAAATTGTGACAGTAGTTTTCTAGTCTGTGGAAAATGACAGCAATTCTTTGGCACTCGCTGCAAAAGAACCATTGGGAGTTTTGAGCTGAAATTTGAGGAGCGGACCGACATCTCTCAGATGTACCTTTCAGTGTTGTATTGAAAAATATTACATGGCGGCAAAGTTATGGCACTCAAAGTTGACAGTTTTTCCCATAGGATAACATTACGCACCCGACGCACATAGAAATCCTTTGGCACCCTGCTGCAAAATAACGGTTTGGTCTTTTTTCCAAATTGGAGGAAGACAGCCAACAGCCCACAGAATGTGCCTTTTCAGTGGTTTGGTGAAAAAACATTACAGGAGGCAAAGTTATGGTGCTCCAAACTTTCTTTTTCCCATAGGATAACATTATGGCGTTAAGCACGTGCCTTTCCAGGGCCCGTATCTCGGAAGCGGTCGAGATACGGACTTTTTCGTTGAAATTTCTAGCCTCTAATGGGCTGAGATTGAAATTAGCCAGGACAGTTGTAAATAATATGACTTTTAAATTTTTTTCTACGTTGTACGGTTCCTGAGATATAATGTATTTAGTATTCCAAGATCTCATTTTCTCGCCCGATACTCATTATTTTGCATACATTATTTGTACTCACTGTCTTTCTCAATGCAGGTTTGGGAAAACCAGCCTGTGTGCTTACATTACTGCTACTGTTGCCCTTTCGCTTGCAGGTTCCATACCATTTCACTTACGTTGGCGTCTAAGCCACCATGTGCGTTATCGCTGCGTTTTTCATTTGCGCTTGCGTTTCTGTTATTTTTGCCATTTTCTGTCTACAGTACTGTTTATCTTTCTGTTTCACTTTACATCACCATGCCCATTGACATTTCTGTTTGCAGGCACCATGTTACTATGTGACAACACATCACGTGTGAACCATTCCGTCTCTACCGTAATAGTTACCCTTTCTGTTCTCATTCGTGCTTGTGTTACCATGTGCCACTGTTAGCATTTCTGTTTGCGTTGCTGTCCCTGTTAGTATGCCACAAGACATCATGTGGCGGGCCCACTCCGCTGCTGCAATTCATTCACTATTTCTTGTTATCATTCTCAAAAAGAAGGAAATTAGAGCAAAAACTCAGTTTAATGCATTAGTTAGAGTTGTTCCACAGCGACAAAAGTGAGAAATTCACTGTTAGGGTTGAAAAAACCCTTGCACCCCACCACCCCCAACGGCATTGGGGTGTGCATTGAATCATGAGTCCTAACTCACCCCATTCTCCTATACTTCTTCTGCTTTTCACAGGTCATGGGGTGAGAGTTAGGCTGATGATCCCAATGCACACCACAATGCCACTACGTCACGTCTATCCTGCGTTTTCATTTGCGCTTGCGTTTCTGTTACTTTTGCCATTTGTGTGTACACCACTGTTTCTCTTTCTGTTTCACTTGCGTCCACCATGCCCATTGACATTTCATTTACAGGCACCATGTTACTATGTGACCAGACATCACGTGGCACACGTTCCCATCGCCACCATGTGCGTTACCCTTTCTGTTATCATTCGCTTGTATTTACCATGTGCCACTGTTAAGCTTTCTGTTTGCATTGCTGCTCCTGTTACTATGCCACAAGACATCATGTGGCGGGAGCGCGGGGGCCGGGCCCAGCAGCGCCCTCACGCATCCCATTCACTATTTCTCAATGTCCATTCTCAAAAAGGGAAATTAGAGGCAAAAAATCCATTTAATGCATTAGTTAGGTTGTTCCACAGTGACAAAGTGAGGAAATTCGCTGTTGGGTTGAAAACCCTAACTCAGTCACCCCCACGCACCACACACACAGAACACACACACATTCAAGTATGGGGGGTCCAAGTCAACACAACCAATGACAGACATCCAGCAGCAGGTGACTGAAATAACAAACAATTGTCTAAATGTACTACGAGACATCCCCACCCACCTGACCAGGTACTGCATGCTCAGTGGAGATCAACAGCAAAACTGAGGCCATGTATACCAAATGTACACATCCCTGATTGCAGCTGCACAATGTACCACTTAGTAGTTGCATGGCCTTACCTACCGATGCCCACACACACCACAACTGGTACTGTGCCGTTATTCAATATAAATGCTGAAGGTGCATGATGACAGTTGTAGAAAGGTTTTAACACTACTGAGTATACATTAATTATGAGAAGCACATAAATTAACTACATGACACTAGCATGCTCAAGATAAAAGTAGTGATACATTTAGTAGGTGGATTTACATAGTAGTACATTTACTGCAATGGTTTACTCAACATAGAGAGGCTGATGTAAGCGTATGGAAAAGCATTGCCTGTTCAGCGCTGTGAAAGGTACTGCCAGTATCACATGCATTCTTACTGATGAAGGTGTACTGCTGATGTACATACATAGACCTTCAGTGTGTTTCAATATTAAAGATGCAGTAAGTATTCTTTGTAAGAAAGATTGTAATTGCATGGATCAGGCCAAGCAACTTCAAATATCATAGCACTACTGAGCCAACAATGATGTACCTGTATCGGACATGTATATAGGATAGATTTTCCTGTAGGCACTTACTGGTATGTTGTACCTGATAAAGACAATCTCATTGCATCTGTGATGACTAACTTATTCAAATAGTAATACATTTGCTATTGTTGCAATGAGTGATCTATGCCACTTCTGGACACAGTGTGATTTTTTAACAGTTGTTTCATACTCAGGCTGTATGCCTACTGTTTGGGTTTACACTTCTGCCACTGATGCTATCAAAGTGATAACTATGTAATGCTGCTACAACAGGAATCAAGTAGGTATGGTGTAGATATAAACAGAATGTCTTTTAGTATTGATTTAACTCATAATGGCGTAAATGTACTAGGACAGCAGGGTTATCCTCTATCACTGAGTCTGTCAGTTATAATCACACTAGGGTTTCGATGACTGTAATGATCAAGTTACACTGTTCATCTTCATGAGTTCATATTCACAGCCATTCTCCAGCAACTAGACAGTGTATGGTGTAACTGGGTGGGACATTGTGTTTGCAAAGCTGCTGCAGTGCCTAGCAGAGGAGAGTATCTACTCATAAAGACAATTAAGCAATAAGGCATGACCAACAGTTATGTTAAATGGTCTGTTAATCACCCTGTAGGGTTTAATGTTGAATGAGGCATATCCGAGTGCCACATGTCACTAGACAGTGATAAACTGACCATTAACATAATACCTGGGAGTGGCTTATTGCTATCATAATAAAACTGTTTTTAAACAACATTAAACCATGTTCATCATATGGTTAGGCTCTACATGTATGTTAATAAAAACTAAACATAAGGCTGTTACAATGTTTACAGTCAATTAGAAGCTGCATTTCTCAAACCCTTGTTATAATCAGAGATATTATACCTGTACAACTCCTTGGTTTTGCTTAACTCTATTGCTCAGGTGGCCCACCACAAGTGGTGTGGTGTGGTGTGGGGCATCGGTAGGTAAGGCCATGCAACTACTAAGTGTGGTACGTTGTGTGCAGCTGCAATCAGGGATGTGTACGTTTGGTGTACATGGCCTCAGTTTTGCTGTTGATCTCCACTGAGCATGCAGTACCTGGTCAGGTGGGTGGAGATGTCTCGTAGTACATTTAGACAATTGTTTGTTATTTCTGTCACCTGCTGCTGGATGTCTGTCATTGGTTGTGTTGACTTGGTCCTCCCCCATACTTGAATGTGTGTGTGTGTGTCTGTGTGTGTGTGGTGCTGAGGGGGGTGAATTCGGAGTTAGGGTTTTCAACCCTAACAGCGAATTTCCTCACTTTTG